>JAWDJD010000002.1:77267500-79667500 GCA_035047305.1 Bradypodion pumilum | reverse complement strand
TTGGGTATGCATTCCAATTGGGCCTCTGTTATTGTTTTTGTAAACAGCCTCCATGCCTCTTGAAGTGTTTGGACTCTCTCAATTTTCCCTTTCAGCTTCTTTTTTACTAGTTTCCTCAACTTTGGGAAATTTCCTTTTTGAAAATTTAAGGTCTCTGTGTTAGATTTTATCAGTGACTTGCGGTCTATGATCAAGTTAAACATAATTGAGTTGTGGTCACTGTTCCCTATTGGATCAGTCACATTAACATCTTGCACCAGATCCTGAGTATTACTCAGGATCAAGTCAAGGATTCTTGTACCTCTAGTTGGGTCTTCAACCATCTGTCCCAGGGAACAATCATTTAGCATATCTAGGAACTTTATCTCTTTATCATGTGCTGAACAACAGTTCACCCAGTCTATGTGAGGGTAATTGAAGTCCCCCATTATAACCAGGCTTCCCTTCTTGGATGCCTCCTTTACAACATTCTCCAACTGCCTGTCTCCCTCAAGAGTTTGGGTCGGAGGCCGATAGTATATGCCTACTGTTAGACCATCCTTGTGGCCTGGTACTCTTACCCTCAGAGCTTCTAATGGTGACTCCAAATCACCTAGATATTCCAATTCATACGATTTTATCACTTCTTTGACATACAAGGCTACACCACCTCCCGTTTGCCCCTTCCTATCCTTCCTGTACAGTTTGTAGCCTGGGATAACTGTATCCCATTGGTTATCATCCGTCCACCAGGTTTCAGTGATACCAATAATATCAATATTCTTATCTATTGCTAAGTATTCCAGCTCCCCTATTTTGTTCCGGAGGCTTCTGGCATTTGTATACAAGCATTTATATATGCTTTTCTGACACAGTCTTTTGTGTCCAGTTGCATTGTTAGACTGCCTCTTGCATCCTTCTGCTAGAATGCTAGTGACTAGCTCCTCGCTCTGCTCAGTAATTTTTGCATCCTCCTCACTACCCAAGTACACACTTTCCCGAACCGGATGCTGCCCAGCTCCTGTCGGCTTTCCCCCAGTTATCAGTTTAAAAGCTGCTCTGCAGCCTTTTTGATGTTGAGTGCCAGCAATCTGGTCCCATCATGGTTCAAATGCAACCCATCCCTCCTGAACAGATTTGGCTTGTCCCAAAATGTTCTCCAGTTCCTGACAAATCTGAAACCCTCCTCTCGACACCACCGCCTCATCCACGCATTGAGGCTTCTGAGCTCTGCCTGCCTGGTAGGTCCTGCGCGAGGGACAGGCAGCACTTCTGAAAATGCTACCTTGGAAGTCCGGGACTTCAATCTTCTTCCTAACAACCTGAATTTGGCTTCCAGGACAGACCGCTTGGCCTTCCCAACATCATTGGTACCAACGTGTACCATGACAACTGGCTCTTTCCCAGTTCTCTCTATCAATCTATCTAGATTTCTTGAGATGTCTGCAACTTTTGCACCTGGCAGGCAAGTCACCATACGGTTATCATGTGCATCACAAATCCATTTCTCTGTATTTCTAATTATTGAATCGCCTAGTACAAGGAGCCTTTCTCCTGCAATCTGTTCATCTACATGCACCTCATCAACCATGTTAAGGGAGAGAACCTCAGTTTGTTCCTGTTGTTCATCTTCCTGGATCTCATCAAGTGTGATGAAGCAGCTCTACTCCAACTGCAAAACTTACCAGTGCTCACTTCCTTTGTTTGGCTCTCCTCAGCAGTAGCTCTGCTTAAGAGCACATGCAGAGTCAAAAGGGCTGACCCTGAAAGAGCTCAGAGCTTTTAAAGGCTAGTGTGGCTCCGCCCCTATGAGTCACAGTTCAGGGAAGGGCCTGGTGTGGCTCTGCCCCCCTGCTTCTGGAAGCTTCAAACTGCTTCCTCTGTTTGAACAGAGGTGGCTCTCAGCAGTTTAAATTATCAATTTAAACTAGTGGAGGCCTCTAAAGCAGCTCTACTCCAACTGCAAAACTTACCAGTGCTCACTTCCTTTGTTTGGCTCTCCTCAGCAGCAGCTCTGCTTAAGAGCACATGCAGAGTCAAAAAGGGACATTGCAACATTGCATTTCCCCTCCCCCCTTCCTGTCCCTCCCCTTCCTCCCCTCTGTGGTGTTAAGCATCCTATATCACCTAGCCTGCCCTTTTGTTTGCCCCTTTGTTTTGCCTTTTGTTTTGGTCAATAGGGTTCTCTTGGCAAGATTTATGGCGTGGTTGCCGGTGTCTGCGCCATTTTTCTCTCCTCATACATTTTATCACAGTTTTTTTTTAAAGTTTAAAACATTTAAGACAACATATTATCATGCATATTATCACACTTTAAAACACATTCTCTATGTCAGTTTCTATGTTTAGTCAGTATAAAGTCTCTATGTCAGTTGCTATATTAGGTCTTCTACATTTACATATCTGCTACTTATCCTTTGCCTGTGAGTATTATATATAGCTTTTTAATGTATTGTTATCCTTCATAATTTTTAGCATGGTAAGCTTAAACTTACTAATTTAACAAAGAAAAATTATCCTTAGGACAGCGCACAATAATTGTTAAGCTATTAGAAAAACAACAGACACTCAGTAAAACCAGATAAGCTTTAAAAGAAAACAGCAGGACCAAACACAAAAGCATACAAGATAAAATTGTAGTTGAACTCAGTGATGAAGTAGTACTGAAATACCTTTATACTCTATTTTCCTGTTCATTCCCTTGAACTGTAAGATTTGTTTGGTATTGCACATAGCTACTGCTTTGTTCAATCATTTTTTAAAAAGTTCAAGTGTCCTCTGTCTCCTGTGGAAAATCCTTTGCTGTTAATAAATCAGTTTCTTCAGAAGCCCACCTGTCATCTAGTCTAATAGTTTTACCCATAATTTCTATTTTTGCCAAGGCATACTACTCAAAACCCATTTCTGTTAGGTTGTCCATTATAATAACACTGCTCTTTTATTCTACCTCTGGTCAAGTGTATTCATACTGATTATATTGCCATAACCCATTAAATGTTCCATCTTGGAGACTTATGAAATCCAAAGGATCGCTTATTGTTTGGGGGAAATCTATGGCTGACAGGACTAATGGTTCAGTTGAGGTCTTGGTCTTACTGTGGAATAGTGAAATGGATACAGTGGCTCCCAAGCACCCACTCCTGTGTAGTGAAGCATGTAATTGGTTTGTTGTTGTTGTTCAGTCACACAGTTTAGTCCGACCCTTCACGACCCCACATGAATGATAAAACAGGCTGGATGATGGCTATAGTGCTAGTGGCATAGATCTTGAAGCAAGTATGATCAGCAACTAGTGTGTATTCTTCAGTGTGCTTGCAATTAATACAGTAAACAATTATTTGCCTATACATTCTCAATGTGTCGTCCAGCTAAATTGTTTTAAATGGTGAAGACTGTGCTGGGATTTGGCTCATAGAAGCTAGGAGAAGAACTCTCAGTCACCTGCTGTGAGAAATTTGGTAGACACTTAGAGGAGAAATTTACATACACCAATATTATGGTGTCTACAGCACTGTCTAATCAGTTTTTTTGATGATAGTTTCAATTGATGCTGCGTAATAAGATGGACACAATGTATGAATGGCTCCGTTCCATCATATATATGTTTGACCCTTGCCCATCGTGGTTGACAAGATCTAGCAGGTTGGATTTACGGTTTTGTCGGAAACTGGATCAGTCATAAACTGAAGCACGTTTTCCCATAGGAATGCATTGAAAAATGAAAAGCAGACCCAACTGGACCAAAAATAAACTAAAAATACAACTCTCCCCAAATCCAATAAAATAAATAATGCCAGACATGATCCTCCCCCACCCCTTGATCGATTCCACCAGCTGGTGAGGGGCAGGGGTGGAGAAAAGGGGGTGTTCTTACAAGATTATCCTTTTTTATCCCACACCTCTTCACTTCAATCAGTCAAACTCCCCAGCTGATTAGCGGCTGGGATGGAAAAGGGGGAGTTCTTTAGGTGCAGGAGAGAAAGAGGAAGCTCCTAAGAACACTCCCTCTTTTCCCCCCCAGCTGACCCCCAACAATCAAGGTGCCGGGGGTGGGGGGGGAGGACACATGCAGTAAAGGACAAAGCAATCTCCCTACCTCTACCACGCTGCTGCTTCTTCCTGAGCAGTTTGTCCGGCCGCCAGAGAAGGGTCTCTGCGAGACTCTGGAGGGTCTCTGCAGCACAAGGTGTCTGTCCGGCCGCACCAATCCTTAGTAGTTTCCTTTTCATAGATCTGAAGCTGGGAACAGTTTTAGCAATTATAGCAATACTTTATCATGTTTTCGAGTATCACTCTTGTTATTGCATAATCCAGATTATAGAAAATATGCTTGCATATACAGTGGTACCTCGCTTAAAGAGCATAATGCGTTCTATGGGATTGCTCTTTAAGCAAAACACTTCGGTTCTCCATTACTGCAGTGACCTGAAAGTCCTTAAAAGAAACAATCCCTGCACTTTACTCATGAGGAGCCAATCATTCTAGTTAAAGATATGGAGGACAATTAAAATAAGATCAGATTTCTATTTGATGAGACTGTAATTGTAATCTACTTTCCAATGGTTTATTTAGAGTCAAATCAGAGTGACCATAATGCTGTAGGTTTAGAGACTAATAATGGTATCTATTTCTTTACTACAGTAGGTATCTTCTGCTTTGCTATCTGTCCTGTACCAATTTACTGAGAATAAATATTTTAGATATCTGGCTGCAGAACTGGACATTGGGAGTTCTCTTCTCCCATGTAGGAGAAGAGCCAGCCAATGTAGTCTTGGGCAAGCTATACAGTCCTAGGGCACCAAAAGAAGGGAATAGTACACTACATATGTGTATTTTCTACCTTATAAACTCTGGAAAGTCAGAATCGATTTAACAGCATACAACTATTAAATTCCTTTAAACTAAAAAGGGACTTGTTTCACCATAGTCATATGTATATTTTCCCTCACAATAGGCCAGATTGCTTGCAAGAAGATGAATTTTAGTTTGTATGCCAGATATTATTGTCCTACCAGTAAAGCCAGTGTTCAGTGTGCCAGCCTCATTCCATTTTTAGTTCAGTAAAATTCTAGATGTTTAATTCTTCTTAGATTCAAGCAAGCTAAATGGGATTTTATCGTGCTGATTTATCAAAATGGGTACAGAGTATATTACTTGGTTGTTCAGAATGGATCACAGCATATCTTTAGGTTTCAAGTCTGACACGCCTGTTAATTAATAGGTTTATGGAAGAAATGTTCGTAGGGCAAAGCAACAAATATTTTTTCTCACAGTTAGGCAATCTGTGGTGTAATTTTTCTTGTTTTTTATCATAACATTTCACATGAATAAAATACTTACAGAAAATAAAAAATGTATTGCAGTATGCTTCTCCCATGAAGATTTACAGCCCTTATAGGCAGCCTGCAAAATTCACAATTTACTCACCTGTAACATCAATTAAATTTATAGCTATGTCAGTGGATGTAAGCACAGAATTGCGTTCTTAAAGAGTTCTTTCTAAGGCCGTGAAAGGTCATCAAAAATGTGCAGACATTTGGCAGTGTTGAAAGACACAATATATATCATGACGCCTGGGATTTACAAGTGGTTCCTTCCATTGAACTTTCACTTTTCATCTTTTTTTACTACTTTGGCCCATAAAAATCTTAAGGGTTACTCCACAGCTGAATTGGGCTTATTGATGGATTCGTAACATTATGTATTAAATGTGGCTGACTGTGATGAATTAAAAGCAGTATCCTTCTGGAACGGCTCTGAGGATTGGGGATCCAGGGCATGGTATGGTCCTGGTTTTCCTCATTTCTGAGGGGCCGGACCCAGTCGGTGTGGTTGGAGAGCAAGAAGTCCACTCCTAGGTCCCTAAAATATGGGGTGCCTCAGGGCTCGGTACTCTCTCCTCTCCTATTTAACATCTACATGAAGCCTCTGGGTGAGATCATCCGTTCCCATGGGGTGCGGTACCATCAGTATGCCGATGATACACAGTTGTACATCTCAGCCTGTGGGGACCCCAGTGATGCAGTCAAAGTCCTTTCCAGTTGTCTGGAGGCGGTTGGGGTCTGGATGGGGGCGAATGGGTTACAGCTGAATCCTAGTAAGACTCAGTGGCTGTGGATGGGAGGTCCTGTGCTATCCCGGGAGCTACCATCTTTGGTTTTGGATGGGGCTATTTTGCCCCAGACCGACCCGGTGCGCAACTTGGGGGTCCTTCTGGATTCGCGGCTGCTGCTAGAAGAACAGGTGGCGGCTGTGGCCAGGAGGGCCTTCGCCCAACTTCGGGTGATTCACCAGTTGCGCACGCTCCTGGACCGGGACTCTTTGCTCATGGTCACTCATGCTCTGGTGACCTCCAGACTAGATTATTGTAATGCGCTCTACATGGGGCTGCCCTTGATGACCATTCGGAGGCTGCAGCTGATCCAGAATGTGGCGGCCCAGGTGGTGATGGGGTGTGGACGTTATGCCCATGCCTCACCACTGCTTCGGGAGCTGCACTGGTTACCCGTTTGCCTCCGAGTGCAATTCAAGGTGCTGGTTTTGACCTTTAAAGCCCTATATGGTAGTGGGCCAGGTTACCTTAGAGACTGCATCGCCCTAAGGACGTCTGTCCGTCCAACCAGAGCGGACCGGAGGGGCTCTCTAATAGTGCCATCGGCCAGGGGGGCTCGCCTCTCTGGCACAAGGAGGAGAGCCTTCTCTGTGGCCGCACCGGCCCTTTGGAACCTCCTGCGTCTCCAGACGGAGTTGTTGCCCTTTAGGAAGGAACTAAAAACCTGGCTGGCGGGCCAAGTTTGGGGTGCAGGTGGAGGGGTGGCTTCCGTTGGGTGGTTAATATAGGGGAGGATGCCTGCCCCACAGTTTCTTTGGTTCCTGCACCCCTCTCTTTTTAGGGGTGGGTTCTTATTGTTGGTTTTTATCTGTTTTATTTGTTTTTATCTGTTTTTACCCACTGTTGTGAACCGCCCGGAGTCGGCTTTGGCTGAGTGGGCGGTATAGAAATGTAACAATAAATAAATAAATAAAAAGCAGAGAAGCCACTTAAATTGAGAATTTCAACATGAATTCTTCCAATTAATGTTTTTTCTCCTTATTCAAAAGTGAGACTTCCTTAAACCAGCTCGCAATATTTTACAGATAGCAATGGCTTCCTTCTAATATGTATAGTGACAAGAAATGATGAGATTTCACATATGGCTAACCATATGTGATGTCTGTTTCAGCTTTCAGTGGCATTTGTTGTGGCGTGATGAATCACTTTAGTGGGACAATATCAGAAAGTAGAATATTAATACAATAAAGCGTAGCTAAAATTTTTGTTAGAGGGATAAAAATATAATCCATGTAAACATTTGTCAGTATTTTATTTTAGTTATTAAGCTAATCATTTAGTACTTGATTAGTTTTAAAATATACCTTCAGGGAGAAATGGCATACAGTACGTTACTTTGGTTTAAACCATTCTCCTAAATGGTGTTTTATGCTGTACTCCTTCAGATTTGTTCTTTATATTTAAATTGACTTCCCCAACCTAGCACTTTCTAGGTGGCTTGGATTATAGTTCAGTTGATACTGTCTGAAAAATGTCCAGTAGAAAATTACAGACCTAAACTGTAGATCTGACAAGCTATTCAAGCAGGAACACTTGTGTCATTTGTTCACCCTGTACATACTTTGTCTGGAATAAAGAAGGTTAATAAAGAATGATGTGTTTATTCCAGTTTGAGGACATTGCATCTGATCCAGCATAGTACTGAAGCACAGTATGGAGATCAGTTGGTAAATCAAGGGTAGAAAATTCTTAATTAGACATATTTATCTCAATCAGAACAGCTGCTTCCTCTACTATCCCACCCATTCACAATAAGTGTGGCTAAAAGTAGAAAGTGAATGTCATCACAGAGAGAAAAGGAGAAATATTCTTACATCCCTTGCATTAATTATCACAGTTCTGCTTGTACAAAAGGTATCAAAATCTTTCGCTTATTATTATTTACTGTGAATTAGATTTGAATAGTAATTTGCACTTTGGAAAGGTTTTCTGTGAAAATTAATCAAAACAGGACAAAGCAATAAAACACTATTTCTAACCAAATATTCCACTTCAGGGCTTCGTGGCAGGTTAGAGATATTATTTGGAAAACAAGGATTTAATTCATGTTATATGGATCAGATTAATGGGCCACTAGAAAGACAAATAAATGAATTGTAGAGATCAAATCTAGCTTGAATGTTCACTGGAGGCAAAAATGGCTGCTCTGAAAAATATTGTCCCTTGAATCATGAGAAGACTCACTGGAGAAGAAAATAATGCTAGGGAAAGTGGATGCCTGTAGGAAACGAGGAAGATGAGTTATGACAGGGGTGCCCAAACTACAGCATGTGGGCTGGATCTGGCCCCCGATTCCAATTCAGCCAGCTCGCGACACCCTCGTCGCTCCTGGAAGTGGAAGTAAAGCACACCTGTATGGCCGTGTTTTACTTCCACTTCCAGGAACGACGAGGGTGTCGTGGTCCAGATGAATTGGTGTCAGGGGCTGGATCCGGCCCATGGGCTATAGTTTGGGCACCCCTGGTTTAAGCAGAGAACATGGCAGCCTAAAATCTCATCCTGTTGCAAAACATCCTTCCGGTGGGAGGAACCATGTGACTGGCCCATGGCCCAAAAAGTTTGGGCACCCCTGAGTTATGCGATGAATTGACTCAGTAAGTGAATGTAATTCTAGCTGACCATCCGAAATCATTCCTACTTAAATTTTTTATATTCGATAATAATAATAATTTTGTGTCAGAGATTACTCTGGATTGAAAGGATTTTTGCTGGAGAAACTCCGCTCAGGGGACACCCGGATGAGACTCCTTTCATGTCCCCAAGTGCAGTCCTTGGGTATCGAAACCCAACCTTCCAGTCTCCAAGCTCAGTGTCTTAACCACTAAGCCACCAGGGGAGCTATTTATATTCAATATGTCAGTAAGTTTTCAATTTGCTCATATTCCTGGGCTTTCTACAGTAGAAGTCAATGGTAGTCCTCCACAAAAAATATTAGTCCTTTTCTCCGTGGTCAGGGGGTGCATCAGTTAGGCTCAGTTCTCTTGATAATTTTTTAACTAATAAAGGGATGATTCTACCCATTTATTTATATAGGAAGCAACTTTTCTCCTCCTCCATTTCCTTATTACCCCATGATGTTTTTCTTGTATCTTTGTTCATAAGCTTTTTTTTAGCTTATTGGAAGTTTTCCTACAACTTCTCAAGAATGTTAATAATGTTATCTTGTTCCTCCTTTGGCAATACAGTATAAGAAAATAATTTAACAAATTAGTGTCTGGCATCCAGATATTTGTCTGTTAAAAGTGAATGAGGTCATTTCACACCTCCTTCATTGGATTATCTGATTTGGAGCTGCCCTTGCATTTTTTTTGTCCTTCAAACCATTCTTGAGTATAATAATATCATAATAATAAATTTTAATTTAAATCCCGCCTTCTCAACCGAGGCCGACTCTAGGCGGCAAACAACATAATTGATACAATACAATAATCCCAAAATACAATATAGCAATATAGTATTTTATCACTACATAATAAACTGTATTGATCTCATGATTAGATGTACAGTAACTTGTTCCTACTTTAGGGCAATCACAACGGACAACTTTTTCTTCTGTATTTGTTTCCTAACCACAGAGAACTCAAATTGGAGTAGAGAAATTAATTATGTATTTTTAAAGCATCTCTTAAGAAAGATATTAAAAGATTTTAACTGTGTTTGGTTGTTTGTTAATATGTTCTCAGGGCTTTTAGCAGAATAAATATTAAATTAATACAATTTTCTCTTGGATTTCCTGGAAACCTCTTGAAATATTTCATATCAACATCTCTTACATAGTAGTTTAGGAGAAAACCCAAATGTTTACTGATATGTATGTTGTATGCGACTGAAGTACTCCATCTTAGTAGGATAAAAATAGAACAATCTAAAACTAATGATGGGGAGCTAAATATATTTCTAGGTGTAGAAATCATATCAAGATTCACATTTGTGTTTGGTTATCCATAAATGATGTTATTTAGGATCCTAAATAATTAATTTTCTTGTAGATCCTTTGGGAAGCCAGCAGCTTGATCAAATTAATCTTATTATTTAATGAATTTTCAATGGGAGAAAACTCCTCTATTGCTTCTATTTTGAATTTATCCCATTCCTGATCCTGTGAGTTGCTTTTCAGTTCTTCAATAGAAAGATCTTGTAAGACACTAAATCTATTTGATGTATTAGTTCCCCCCTAAAAAATTCAATTCTACTTGTTTACTTGATAATAATACAGTAATTTCGTGTCAGAGATTACTCTGGGCTGAAAGGATTTTTGCTGGAGAAACTCTGCTCAGGGGACATCTGAATGAGGCTCCTTTCATGTCCCCAAACACAGCCCTCAGGTATCGAAACCCGAACTTCCGGTCTCCAAGCTCAGCGTCTTAACCACTAAGCCACCGGGGGAGCTGATGTGTCAAATCAGCTGTTTCAAAAGAGCAGTCTCTGTTTATAGTCATTTTAGCTTTAGTCCCAGAGGCTATGCAAAATCAAATCCACTAATACAGTATATGTGGTTGCTAATTAGATGATATGCTTCAACAGGATGCCAAAATGAACTTCAATGTTTCCCCAATAATGGGTTCCTTCACTAAATCTCTCCTGACATTATAAACTGACAGTATAAAGTGAAGCCCTTACAAATGGATTGTTCCAATTCTTCATTCTCTACATATCAAAAAGTATAGTAACAGTATATAAAGAAGGCTGGATTCACAACAAAAGGTAATGGTCTAAATTAATATGTAGGAATTAGTGACTTACAGGCCAGGTTTAAGTAAAACCTAATTTGATACAATATAATATAATAAACTGAGGTGGAATAAATAGACTAAAACTGCCAGCAACTCAGTGCCAAGTGTCAGGTGGAGGTTAACTAACCTGACAACCCAGAGGACTAACAGCCTTAGGTGCCGAAGTCCACAGGGAAAGGTGATCATCCCCAAATGGATTAAATTCCACTTGAATCCATCTTGATGGAGGGCAGCACCTTCATCAATACTGGCATGGGGCTGATGAGGACTTGGCGTGCCAAAAAGTGACTGGATCAGTGGTACGAGTGACATGCTGCAATGCAGAAAGCAGAAGAAAGGCCACTGCGGACACCTTACTGGATGAGACTCCCTGTGCCCTGCCCGCCCAAAACTCAGTCCTCCTCCCTCAGCAAAAAGGTGAAACAGATATTTAGTAAGAGCAACAGAGCATAGACACCCCTTGGAATGGAGTCCCAAGAATGTTCCAAAATGGAAGTTACACATTAATCATAGTTCTCTTGTTGAGAGATAATCTGAAGCACAACTGCATCGAGCAATGTTGTAAACTTTTTGCAGTTGGCTATTTTGAAATTATACCTTCTATGGAATGATATAGATTATGGATCAGTAGATGTGACATAGAATCTGTGTTGCATATTTTGAATTGGATCACCTATACTCTTAATGTATTGCTGAGCTATAGACTCATTAACAAAAAGTAGATCTGCATGGTGGCCTTAGCCACTTAATGCCACTGTTAAATTAATTGGATAATTTCTGATCATGTATATGGCACATTGAGTGGGATTCTGCCTGTTTTGCCATCTCCATCATCATGTTGTTGCAATCTCCAACTAGAAAGTGTGTTTTGGTTTTCCATGTTACACACCTTCTTAAAGCAGAGAGGTATATTTGGTGGTTTATAAATTGATGCAGCCAGTCCAATCATCAAGATTTCTGCACTGCGCTTTATTTAGTATAGCCAGTTGAGAGGACTATAATATCTGTTCTTTTTAAAAAATTGCACTTTTATATTGTTTGTGAGGCTTCTCAGCAGATAGACACATCTACAGTAATTTGGTCGACATTGATCAGTTCCTCTGTGAGTTCCTTGACTGTCACATTTCTGTTTATGGCAAATGAGGCTAAGAATTCCTCTTTAGATGAAGAAGCACCTTCTATGGTACAGTAATAGAAATATTGTCATTTGCAGTCCTAAAAAGGACTGTTGGGCCATTTTACTCATTGGTGAGTTTATGGATTAGCCAGGTGCACACTGTTACCCAGGTGATGCCTGAGTACTTTCAATACTTTCTACTCTTTGGGAAGGCTTTTTTTATGTCCACCATGTAGACGTTGAATCTGCACAATACACTGGCTCAATTCAGACATGCTCAACACTGTTCAAAGAAACATAATAATAGTTCATTATTGTTTCTGACTTAACAAGCTGTAAGTTGCAATAGTCAAGAAAGCAAGAATCAAAGACTATAGTTTAAAGTGTCTTTGTTAACTATGTATTGTGTTAACTATAGTTTGGTGTAAGATCTGAAATTCAAAAGAAACTACAGCCTTTTTACCAGCCTATAATGTCTTGGAACCCATTTCTTTGTGGGTTTGGTGGGAAGAGGAATGGATATCAGAATGTTCAAAAACTGTATTATCTGATTTGGATACAACAGCATATTAGGGTTATTGAGGATCAGGATGCGACGAACATAGTTAAATCTATAAGCCTGAAGCATTTCTCTGACTACTAAAGCCTATAGATTTAACTATGTTCTTCGCATCCTGATCCTCAATAACCCTAATAAAGGTTGCCACCCTCTTGTGATGAAAGATGTGGCTGGTAGTACATTCTGTAATTTCTGAGGCTATTCCATCTCACCTACTACTACTGCTGCTGCTACTATTGCAGGTAGTGCAACAATGGCAAAAACTGCCTCCAAGGACATATCAGATGTATTATGAAGCAACCCTTATGAACAGTGCCAGACAGCAGCTATTCACATCCTGGTAGTCAAAATTAATTCTCACCCATTGGTCTCAGCACAGTTCAGCATAACAATTTTATGGAAACAGGTAAAAGTTGTCTATTGATTTAAACAAATCGTTGGGTAGGTTGGAAGTTTTTGGTGATGTTAAATAAAGAAGTAAAGATTCTTATACAGGTAATGCTGTTCAGACTTCTCCCCCCTGCTTGTTTAGAACAGGCCTAAGGAAGTGTTTTCCAGACAGATGAGATGTTAATGATATTATTGGTTTGTGCATTATCATTGAATCCAGCGGGTTTCAAGAGTTGTGCCTAGCAAAGTCCAACAAAATGTTGCAGGTACTTTTTTGAATGATTCACTTTATTTTGCTGACACACTGAAATCTGCTATGGAGTGATTCTGCAGTGCATAGGTTATGAACAAACACATTCATTACAAAATCCTAATGGCTCTAAATTGGCACTGCCTCTTTTTGGATTACATCCTAAATTCTGAGTTGTCAGAAGGATTAGCTTTTCTATGCAGCCTTGCTTTGTCCAGCAGTCGTGATAAGAGATTAACATAGGCTAGTTTCATGGGGGAAATGTACATTTCTCAATTGAATTCTCAGATTTTAAAAATTTCACAAAGCAAAATTAGGCAGTATGTCTTGTTTATCTTATTATTTCTGCATTAGCAGCAAAGTGCCTCTCTCTCTTTCCTTCTCACACACTTTCAGAGCATGCATACTTTCTTACTCATGTACACACCTCTACCAGGTTTACGCAACTTTCCTATGGCAACTTGTTTTTCTCCTAGGAGAAGTGAACAAGGATGGGCAGGTCTTTTCTTATCATTCTGTGAAGTAGCTTCCTCTTCAGAATTTCTCTGAATGTATTCCAACCAAACAACTACCGGTGAGGGCTGAGAGAGGAAGAACAAGACATATTGTGCATACATTTATGTAACCTAATCTGTACTACGTGATTTTGGCTGTGGTCCACAAAACTCATTTCAGTTTGTTAATTACATGTTCAAAGAAAAAGAAATGAAGATCCCTTAATAATAAAAAAATAATTGCATACTGTCAAGTCAATTCTGATTTATGGTGACCCTTACTCTGCAATGAATATCCCACCACTAGATTTAATACTTTTTATCATTGTGGCTATGTGAGTCAGGGAAATACCAAGTAGAAACCTTGCTTTGAATTGCAAATTGGTTTCAGGCATTAAAGATGCAGCTAATTTATTTGACATTGGCAAGTAAGGTCTTTGTGAAAAATAATTCATTCATTCATCCCGCTTTCTACCAATTTGTCTATCTTCATCTTCAGATGTCAGGGTTTTCTGTCATATGAGCGAAATGTTTAGAATTCCATGTGGTTGGCATTGTTTGTAATGCCACAATGTTTTGCATTCATCTACTAGCCATTTGGGCCAAACTTCACACATATCTGAATGCCAATCAGGAATTTTCTGTTATTACCAGTTGTAAAAAGCCACACTGCTTTGTAAACTTATCTCTTATGCTAGCCAACCATTGTGTACCTCTGTACCTGATGTGTATAAATCGATGTCATGGAGTCTCACTCTTATATCTGACCAAGTGGACTTGATGTACAAAAGCTAACATTAAAATACAGCAGTTAGACTTTAAGGTGCCAAAACATGTTTGTCTTTTTGTTTTGTTTGCTGTCTGATATGTAGTAGTCTGTTTATCCTTGTAGTGTTCTCATTTGGTTAGCCTGTGAACTCTAGCTCAGCATGCCTATCATGCAGATGAAAACTGATTGTTTGGATGTAGTGTGTTTCTATCCAAAGGTATTCTGATGAGATATCTCTTTAAAGGAGCTTGAATCCATTACAGTGGAACCTTGTATAACAAATTGGTTCCACAAGGCACTTCGTTGTATGATCTTTTTTCATTGTACGATGCATGCATCGTACAATGAAAATCCCTATGGAATGCATCGTACAACAAAAATCTGTGGGGAAATTTGTACAAAGAAAAATATTTATTGTATGATTTTTCCAGTAGAGATTTTCATTGTACGATGCAACTTTTTCTTTCAAATTCTGTTCGTTGTACGATGCATTCGTTATACAAGGTTCCACTGTATATTTATCATGCCTTTTTTTAAAAAAATTGAATGGCTTCTTCATCTAGATCAGTGTTTCCCAACCTTTGGTTTTTGGACTTCCAATTCCCAAACGCCTAAGTCAATTCCCCAAAGACTGACCAGCCAATGTACAGTACTGGCTTAGGCTTCTGGGAATTGGAGTCCAAGGATGAAAGGTTGGGAAACACTGATCTAGATTCTAGATGTAATCTTGAAAACTTGTTTTGTAGGGAAACTAAATTAGCATAAGGTGTCTTAATGCATCTCCATTTTGTGCCTGTTTGTCACTCTGCTGCTCAGACTGGGTTGCAGTTTCTACAGGGACAGGAGTCAGAAGCTTAGTGTTCAATATAACCATTGATTGAGTCTACAGTGTGAACCTTTCATGAAATTCTGAAATTCTTTCCAGGTCAGTGTGATTACTTCTGAATTATGTATTTTATTTAAGACAGAGCCTTAGGAGATTTTTCTAGGTAGTACAGGTACTTGTCCTCGTAATTCGATTGCAGTGTATTGTGATCAGAGCAAGAAGCCTCCAACACGTTTTAAGGAAGAAATCCTTTCCCAGTATTTGTGTTATTGCAAGTGCAAATTAGTGCCTGGAAGTTTCTTAGTTTTGTCTTCTCAACACATTTCTTTCTACACTAAAGTAAATAAAAAATACACAACACTACTAACTTTCTGGGAAAGCCTGTTCATTACACTGAGACAAACTGGTTGGGTAGCTTAGTGAGTTGGATATCTGGATGTCAAACCAAAAGTTGAAAGTTAAATTCCCCACTATACATCACCGTAAAGGAGTTACACCTGTGTCGCCTTAGACCAGCTGCACAATCCCTGAAGGGTGGGTATGGAAAACCCTAACAAGAGTTGCAATAAGTCAGAATAGACTCGATGGCACATAATTATTATTTATACTCAAATAACTTTCCTGCAGTGTGTTTTAACAGAAAACATGGGACTGTGCTGTATTAAAACATTTAGGCTTGAACAGCACCTAAGAGGAAATCTTATTCTTGTATCTCTCTTATCCACTGTATGCTATTAAAACATGCCTAATGTTATTTGCTGTTGACATTTTTTTATTTCTTTGGTGCCATTGTGGAGTAATTCAGCTAGACACAGAAAAAGCGAGAAAGACAGAAACATATTCAATTCAATTCAATTCAATTTTTAATTTATATCCCGCCCTTCTCAGCTTGCGCTGACTCAGGGCGGCTAAACAACATGTCAATATTACAATACAATCAGTACAGCAAGAATAAAAAAATCTATCATATCAAAGTATCAATAAACACAGTACAATAAAAAATGCAATAATACAATATCAGAAACAGGCAGTAATAACAATGCACTAGTCAGCCCATGGCCCTTTATCCTTTCCCCAGAACAGTCCAAAAACATTTCCTATCACTCCAGTAGTTGCCGAGCTATCAACTAGCATACAGGCGGCAATGGTTCTTGCTATCCCCCGCCATTGCGCCAGCCATCACACGTGCTCTCACCTCTCATGATCGGCCAGGCCATATAAAAAGCCAAGAGGGTGCCAGCTGGCAGAACGATGGGAGCGGTTGGTTCTCCACATGTAGCGGTAAGGGGAGTCCAACAAAAAACAACACATTGGTTCCTGCCCTTCGAAACCCTCGCCCTGCCGCAGGTGGAAGTCTTTGGCGGCGGGGACGAGGAGTCAGCATTTCTCCCCTCCAGGTGGGTGGGCACGGGATGGGAGAAGTCCGGCCAGGGCCCTTGCCCTTTGAAGCCCTCGCCCTGCCGCATATATACTAATGATTCACATTAGAGTAGATGAGAAAGGTACAAGAAGGGAAGAAAAATAATAATAAGAGATTATATATAACTGTTGCTATATATAGCTCCAATTGTGAACAGATAGATAAATCTTTATTGTCATTGTCCTGCACAGAACAACGAGATTGGGTAAAAAAAACACTTATCAACCCAACAAAACCTAAACAAAATACAACTATACAAAATTATCAACATACTCCCACCCCACATATACACATTTAACCCCTAAAAAGCTCTAAAACTCTAAAAACTCTAAAAACTATATCCAGAAGCTCCCTCATAGACTGCATTGCACTGTATTCAAAGCCAGAACCGCTTTTGGGTAGAAACTATTTCTTAAGCAGCTGGCCCTGGTCTTTATGACCCTCTACCTTTTTCTAGAATGCAGAAGCTGAAAGAGATCATTTCCGGGGTGCGTACTATCTTGCACAATCTCTACAGCTTTCTTATAACACCTGGTGGCATAGATTTGATCTAGAGTGGGAAGAGTACGCCCGATTATCCCCTCCGCAGTCTTTACGACCCTGAACAGCATTGTTCTTTCCCTAGCTGTACAACTCCCAAACCATACACACAGACCCTAGGTTAACACACTCTCTATGGTACAGTGGTAGAATGCCAACAGCAGGTCCTTTGAAAGATTGTTCTTCCTGAGGATTCTCAAGAAGTATAACCTCTGCTGTGCTCTCTTCATCAGCTCTTTGGTGTTTGCTCCCCACGTTAGATCATCCCTCAGCTCCATTCCCAGAAATCGAAACACCGAGAATGAAAACTACTTGATTGAGTTGTTTGATGGGGTTTTATCAGCATTATTGTGTATGAGTAAAATTTTGCCTCTAATTCCCCATGCCAAGATTCTAGGCACTTTTTTAAAAGAAGAGGACGAGAAGGAGAAACTACTAGGCCTTATGGTTGTAAAGGAAAAAAAATGTCAATTCCCAGCTTTTTTTTTTTTTTGACAAGCCTGAATTATAGAAGCAGGAAAAACATTAACGTGCATATACTCAAATATATTTAATTTGTAGTACTTTAATTTAAAATGTAAAAGTAGATTTTAGCACTAATTTGTTACTATGCACCAATTATGCTGAAGGGAGCAGTGTACATGTACAGTATAAGGTTTGGTATTCTTTGCATTGAGCTTAACCCAAGGTTTAGTATACAGTATTATAAAATGTGTGTAAAATACATATGAGATATGTAGCAATGGTGCTGGCTTTGTGTTCACACAAAGTTAGATAATAGTTTCAATTTGCAGAAAAACATATGGAATAATAGGATTAGTGTCTGGCACGTATCTTATATATAACTACTTGAGTTTGTTATGTTCCAAGTATTAAGGTTATTTCAGAAAAACTGATATAGAATTTTTACCCTTTATCCCACATTTTCACAAACTATTAGTTTTATGAGCATTTGAAATAAAATCCTGGAAGTCTACTTTTAATGAACTGCTGGACAGCTTGCTGTTTTAGGTATTTGGCTGCGAAGCTAGAGGTTGGGAGTTCAATTCCCCACTGTGACTGCTCAGCAGGGATTGAATTTGACAGGGTCCCTTCCAGCTCTGTAATTCCAAGATTATTATTAGTATTATTATGTATAATACCATTTCTTCTGGCAATTTTTGGTCTTTCTAAGATGATTGCTTGAAAAGGACAGTTGGTTGTGATGTTCTATATCCATACTTCAGATATCAAACAGCAAGAATATCTTACAGATATCAAAGAGCAAGGCTATCATAAGCATAAATTGTCAAGTAATTATAGAAGATGATTTTTCTTTTAGGGTTTCCATCCAAGTGTTGTCAGTATATTTGCTGAAATTGACTTTGATTTCATCACTTGTGTCATTAAAATGTGCCTTTGTGCAGTATTACCTTTAAAAAAAAGAGACTGAGTACAATATTGAAAGGGAAAGTGGGTGAGATGGCTGTTTCTGTATAGATAAGTCACTTTAAAATAATGTGTCTATTTCCAGTAAAGCTCTCTTCTGGGTTGAAAAAGGTGTGGTTGAAATAGAACTTGAGACTAGATATCACTTGAGACATCATATCACTTCTGTTATACAAAAGGACAAGCACCAGGTTTCTTACAAGATGACTATAAATAGATGACATTGAATTTGCCATTTTTCTCACACAAAAACTTGATAACACAGTAGAGCTGTTTTCAGATATACGTGGTATTTTCTACACAACAATCTGACTCATTTACTTTTAATCTATGCTTCTTACATGCTTGGTATTCTGTCCATACCTGTCAAGTTTTGGACATGAAAATAAGGGAAATTTTGGGACACATCCCTCTCCCCACCAGGCCACACACCCATCCCCTCTCCACCAGGCCAAACCCCTTCCTCCCCAAAATCCAGGCACATCCAAGAGCCTAGAAGAGGAGGAGCCACCAGAACCAGGGAGGAGTGGGGGGCGCCCCGAGATGGAGGAAGAAACGCCCCATAGGCACTCCCCTTAGCACCATGGCTGCCCCTCATGGGGAAGAAGGCAGCAGGCCAGCCTTACTGTGATAATTCTATTTTAAATCTCTTTCCCCATTCTCTGCTGCGACAGCATTTCATATTATGGTGATTTTTCATGGAACTGTTTTTTTACTGTATATCAGTTAATTGTCTACTGTCTTAGCCTTGAGTACCTCAATTTCATTTTTTAAAACTCTGTGTTTTAGACAAAACCACGGAAATATCCACTTTATGTTGTATGCAAAAATACTTGAAGCTGATTGGCTCATTATCTCTTCTCTCTCCTGGGAAAGAGGGTGTTAAAGGGAAAGCCAGCAAAATGAGGATAGCAAAGCCAACTATGGGAGGACGGTCCAGAGCTTTGGAGAAGCAAAAGAGACGAACTTAGTTCTTAGTGCACTTTCTGGCCAGTTCACAAACTAATTAGCATTTTTGCCTCCAACATGCTGGGTACTCATTTTACCAACCTCGGGAGGATGGAGGGCTGACTGAGTCAACCTTGATCAGGATTGAACTCACAGTGTTGTGGCTGCAGTACAGCAATTTAACCACTGCGCCACCAGGTGAAAGAAAGACCTCCTTTGATGATCTGAAAACACATGCAAGCTGCTATATGAAGAGGTGGTCTTTCGGACAGTTTGCACTCACGTCTTTTGGGGCTTTATGCGTCAAAAACCAGCATTTGATTTGTGCCTGGAAATGGACCAGTAGCCAGTGGAGTTGCTGTAATAAGGAGTTATATGATCCCTGTAAACAGCTTTCAGTTAACAATCTGGCAGCAGCATTTTGGACCTGCTGAAGTTTCAGAACACTTTCTAAATGCAGACTCACATAGAAAATGTGTTACAAAGGAAGTATGGCTAAGGTATGTGTCATGTGGCCAGATCAGACACATCAGGGAACAGACATAGCTGGCACTCTACCTTTAAGTAGCAGTGCAAATATACTCCTAGCAGAACACCTCTGCTCAGTTAAGGTTCAGTTTATTTGCCTACATCCAGTCCTTTACTGACACCAGATGCCAATTTAGAACTCAAACAGTTTCTTTGGATTTAAGTGGAAAGGAGAAGTAGATTTGCGTGCCAAACATATAGCCATGTTAGTCTGTGTAAACATATCAGAACCTCAACTAGCAGCCTCTTCTTCTCCTGCCATGTAAAGGTAAAGGTTTTCCTTGCTCGAAAGCCAGTCGTATCCTACTCTAGGGTTCAGTGCTCATCTCTGTTTCAAAGCCAAAGAGCCAACTCTGTCTGCTTCTGCAGACATTTTCGTGGTCATGTGGCAGACATGACTAGCACACGGAACGCTGTTTACATTCCCACCGAAGTGATCCCTATTTATCTACTTGCAATTTCTTTCTTTCAAACTGCTAGGTTGGCAGGACCTGGGACAAAGACGGGAGCCTTCCGTATCCGAATCCAAATTTTGGCGATTCTCACGGTGATCAGCCATGAAGACTGTACTGAGAATATAATGCAGTGGCCTTTCATCTGCCTTCCACATCGTAGCATGACACCTGTACCACTGATATAGTTCCACTAGTCACTTTCTGGTCCTGAGCCCTTCTGGCATGCAAAGGCCTCATTAGTCCCAGACAAGACTTGATAAAGCTGCTGCCCTCCCTCAAGATGGATTCAAGTGGGATTTAATCCACTTGGGGACCATCACCCTTCTCTGTGGACTTTGCCACCCAAGGCCGTTAATCCTGAAGGTTGTCTAACAGCATTTAGTTGTTAGTAGTAGATGGCAACATGACACTTGACATGATTATTCCCAAATGTTCTACCAAGAGAAGTTGGGGTAATGGAGTGTTTGGGAAGAGATCTAGAGAGATCACAGAAGAGTCACAATGAATCTGGCATTTTGTAGAATTCACTATTGAGCACGACTAGGTGATGCATGCTCTATTAACTACATATGACCCCAACACCATTTTTGAAGTTCACAACCTCCAGGCCAAATGTGCTCCTGAATTTTCAGCACCAAACTGTGAACTACTCAATTAGAAATTTGAGAAAAACTAATTTTAGGTTTAAAAAATATTATTGTATAGCATTTACCACCAAAATCCAACATCAGAGTACAAAATCTCTTTACAAATATTTCTGCATTTATGCTTGTTTACCCTTATTTCCCTCATATGTTTCCAACTTTAATTCTGTGATTTTCCACTAATTTTTAGTTCTAGTACAGTTTATAGTGAAATTCAGAGAGGACAAAAATTGGCCTTTTGACCTGTTGAAGCGGCTCTTGGAGATCGGTTTATGCTCATGATACTAACAAAGAAATTTGATTTATTTTTCATTCCATTAGTGCAGTGTCAGCCAATGAGTGTCTGAGTGATTAAGACCAACTCGAAATCAACTGTGGCTGATTTGCACACTCATAAAGGTGCTTGCATTTGTTCAGACTGAGACTCCATAGTTAGGGAAATTTCTGTGATTATACTAATGGCATCTACTTGTCCTGTTTTGATGGATAGACTTTAATTTATTGAGCCCATAAATGGTGGGCAGGTTCCTTTGAGGTTTGACAGTGCTTTCTCCACCCATGTCAGTAAAAGCCACCATTGGAGAGTCTTATCTGTCTGGGAAACACTTCCACGTTTTCTGTTACAGTAAAAAAAAAAAAAGTAGGTTGGGACATAAGACATGGCTGTTTTTACTGTGGCACAATGTAGCTGTCCCTCCACATAAAGATTTTGTTGGCTTCCTCTCTTTTAAACTTCTCTTTTAAACCTTTCTCAGCATAAGAGCTCTTTCATATTTTTTTAATTGAATAGTTTTATACTGCTCTTAACTTTTGGTATTAAATTCATTTTAGCTATGCGGGTCATTTTTATTGTGCTTTGAGAACTAGTTCGACTTTCTTTGTCAGCTATTTTGAGTTTATTTATTTTTTTAAATGTAGGGTTTCCATATTCAAATAAATACTTTAATTGCTAGAAGGTTTGCCTGTATTTTGTCCAGAGATTCTTGACTGTAGAGTGGGATATAAATACAGTACCTTAATAAATAAGTGAAAAATTTACAAAAAGAAAGCTTTCAAGAAGAAATCAGAACTAGAGCAAGCATGCCCTTATGGCAGGACACAAATGATTATTGTCTAAAAAAGTCATAAAATACATTATCGATAATTTAGGATACTCAAACCAGCGCTACAGTTTCAGTTATCTGTGACTTGCCTCCATTGTCTGAAAACCAAAACTGACCTTTTCACAATACCAATGAAACAAACACAGAAAAATATTTTAAGACATTATGTTGTAAAACCTCAGTGCACTCCCCTGAAAAAGCAAAACTCCAGCTTTTTAACAATCTTTACTAACACATATTTTAAAGCTGATATCTAGATTGTTGTTTATTATGATGGGCGTCTACTACTTCCGCTTCCGGGAGCGACGAGGGCAGCACGGGCCGAATGAATCACAGCAAACCCATTTGTGTAGATTCACGGGGGCTTGGGCTTCTGGGAATTGAAGTCCAAGAACATCTGGAGTGCCAAAGTTCACCATCACAGCTCTATTATATTTGTACAGTTTATATTCTGATAAGCAAGTGGGTGATGGATAGTACAGTGATTCCTCATACAACCTCCAAACTTGGTTCCACAAGTAAACTTCCAGATAAACTTTAGACTTGTTTTCTGCCACTTTCATCTTCCTACAACATGGTTACAAAATAAATGTAGGGAAGTGGCACATTTTGTAGATTGCATTTAATTTTATTTGTGATTTACTTATGTGTTACAGCTTCATTTAGCAGCACTGGCATCTCTGAAGGGAGACATTGTTGAACTTAATAAACGCCTACAGCAAACAGAACGAGAGAGAGATTTGTTGGAAAATAAATTGGCAAAGACACAGGTTAGTGATTATTCAGCGTACTAAAATACTCTTGACTCTTATTTTGTTGTATTTCAGATGTTTTAATAAGTAAAAACATTGGGCGGTATTTTAAGGTAGCCATCTATTAGGCTATAAGGGGGAAATGTATCAAAGTCAAAAGTATGACATTTGGTCAATCATCTCAGAGCACTATGAAACATCCCTTGTTAGTTTGAATCTATGGTAGTCCATCACAGTTGTCATTTACCCATGAAAGGGTTAATTCTGATATTAAATAGGATGGACCCTGTCAACCATATCAGAGTTATTCAGTATCGAGACAGAAGTTGCTTCTTTGTTGTAATGATTTCAGGCCACATCAGTTTGCCTGTTTCTGCAACCTACAGTTGCCTAACAATACAAACTGTTGCTAATTTACTAAGAAAGAAACCTTACTGTAGTTCTTACTTATATATAGGTTTAGCTGGTTGCTAGATAGCTAGCTAAGTGAGTTTGATGATGAGAGTTCAATTTCGATTGTGCTTTGGTGGAGAAGAACCAACCAGTGTAGCCTTGGCCAAGTTGCACAGTCCCAGAGTACTTCCAGAAGAAGGGAATGGTAAACTACTTCTGAGTATTTTATATCCAAAAAAAACCCCCTGGAAAACATTGCCATTAATTGGAATCTACTTGACGGCATACATTTACGGCATACTCTGCTGGAGCCCCACCTCGGCAGGGACAAAAGGAGAGTCTGGCCTGACGCCGCAGGACTGCACTGCTGCCTCTCCCTGGCCCCGTCATCGGCCATGGCTTCGAGGCCAGCTGTGGCCACTCTGCTGGAGCCCCGCCTGGGCAGGGACAAAAGGAGAGTCTGGCCCGATGCCGCAGGACTGCACTGCCGCCTCTCCCTGGCCCCGTCATTGGCCAGGGCTTCGAGGCCAGCTGTGGCCACTCTGCTGGAGCCCCGCCTCGGCAGGGTCAAAAGGAGAATCCAGCCCAACGCCGCGGGACTGCACTGCCGCCTCTCCCTGGCCCCGTCATCGGCCAGGGCTTCGAGGCCAGCTGTGGCCACTCTGCTGGAGCCCCGCCTCAGCAGGGACAAAAGGAGAGTCTGGCCCGACGCCGCAGGACTGCACTGCTGCCTCTCCCTGGGCCCATCATCGGCCAGGGCTTCGAGGCCAGCTGTGGCCACTCTGCTGGAGCCCCGCCTCGGCAGGGACAAAAGGAGAATCCAGCCCAACGCCGCGGGACTGCACTGCCACCTCTCCCTGGCCCCGTCATCCTCCAGGGCTTCGAGGCCAGCCGTGACAGGTTTGCTGGAACCCCGTCTCGGCGGGGATATAAAAGAACTATTTTGCCCACTCTTGCTGCAGTCGCTGAGCCGTGAGCTTCTTTCCCCCATTATGTGTTGTTATTAGAGTAATTTTTGCACACAGTATTATTGTATATTATTGTATATTTGGGTATTATTGTATACTTTGTTATCTTTTGTATTTTTTGGTATTTTGTATGTATTGCTCATTGTTGTATTGTTAGGGGACGCTTAGTAGCCGAGGATAATGTTTATCCAATTTTGTCGGCATTAGTACTTAAATAGCATTTCTATATGATATGTAGCTGCTTTGTAAACCTTGTAAGTGTGAATTTTGTATAACTTGTAATATTGTTCTTTATTATATTTATTTTGGAATAGTTTAGGGACTGTTTATTTTATTGTAATGTGTATTATATTGTATATTGTGCTTATATAGAAATCAATTTTGTGTGTGTGTGTGTGTGTGTGTGTGTGTGTGTGTGTGTGTGTGTGTGTGTATTGTATTTCAATTATGTTGTAATGTCGCCCAGAGTCGGCCATGTGCTGAGTGGGGTGGGGTACAAATTAAAGTTGGAATTGGAATTGGAATCATGTATGTCAGGAGTTCTCAACCTTTTAAAGCCGGGGGCCGGGTCATGCTCCCTCAGACAGCTTAGGGGGCTGGATGGTCATTTTGCCCTGCCTCCACCACATGGCACTTCCAGGCGTGGTGGAGGTAGTGGTGGGCCACATGAAATGGCTCCATGGGCTGCATCTGGGCCATGGGCCGTAGGTTGAGAATCCCTGATGTATGTGTTTCTAATCTCAGTCTTAATATAATATTAGAATTGCAGAGGTGGAAAAGATCCTATGGATCATCAAGACCAGCCCTTGTCAAGGAGGCACAGTGAGAAATCGAACCTCCAGTCTCTTGACTCTGCAGCCAGATCCGTAAACCACCAAGCTATTCAGTAGTTCCTGTTTATTAGTTCTCCTTCGTATAGTTTGTGAATCCCCACTATTGGGTTATGCGCCTGCGCAGAACGCCGATCGGAGGCTTAAAAAGCTATTGGTCAAAGGTTTTGGCGGTAAGACCGCCCACCGTACCACCCACCCTGAGGCGCCAGTCCGCCATTTTACCTCAGTTCTCTTCTTTCCGCCTTAGCAGCAGGACGATCGTTGAGAGCTTCCTCAATTTTTTCGTCCTTTCTGAGGGAAAGTCTTTGACGAACTTTAACAATTTTTGGCGATCTTGTCCTTTGGGCAGGATTGCCACCCTGGTGCTGTTTCTTCCTTCTGGTGGACTCAGTTACCTACTCGCTCTGGTCACCGTTTCCCCCCTCAAGGGGGTGGCGGCTGGCCTGCCCTTCGGGGTGCTCGCCTTCTCGAACCTTCCGTCGGAAGAATTTTTTGATGGCTGCAGCCTTCAAGCAGTGTTCTGCTTGCCTCAAGAAGTTCCCTGCCTCCGACGGGCATAGCCTCTGTCTCTTTTGCCTGGGAGAATCTCACCAGAGCCAATTCTGCGCTCACTGTAAGAACTTTACTCGACTTGCAGTTCAGAACCGGAGCAACCGGTTGAAAGCGCACCTTATGGAGCTCGCTTTGGCTCCCGCCGCGGCTGCCTCCACCTCCGCTGGTGCCTCTCAGCCCTCTCGGCCTCTACCGCTTCCTCCTTCTTCTTCCACTCTCTCCATCAGAAAGAAGAAAAAGAAGGATAAAAATGGGGAGAAGAAGAAGAAATATGGGTCGGAGAAAAGACGATCTCTCCCGCCTACGCCTCGCCCTCCTGTCTCTCCGGGGCCCTCGCCTCCCTTTTCAGTCGCGAGATGTCCTTCACCTGGATCTTCGATATGGGGCGGACGGTCCTCTTCAGGATCTCCTGCAAAAGGTCGCGGGGCTGGGGCTCCAGCTCGCCCACTGCAGGTACTCTCTTCTCCGCCTCGTGAGAGGGGCCGTCCACCCACGAGGCAGGCTTCTGTCTCCCCGAGGCCTAGGACTCCGACGATAGACGAACCGGCAACCACCATTCCGGCCACCGTTTCGTCTCCGATCCTTCCAACCACCGTTTCGCAGGCCACCGTTTCGTCCCAACCATCGGCGGTGGATGCATCCCAGGTGGAATTCTTTAAAGGGATGTTCGAGGCTATGGCAAAATCGTTTGCCCAACAGTTCAAGGCCTCCATGCCTGCGGCCTCTGCGGCTCCGGTGCCGACCACCGCAAGCCCCAGGGATGTTGGTCCTGCTGTGGCTCCGCCGACCTCTCGAGGGTCGAGCGTTCGCTCCGCTGGCCCACCCATATCGTCTTGGTGTGGTCTAGACGTCGATGCGGTGAGCTCCCAACCCGTCGACCCGCCCAGGCCGTACTGGCGCGGTCCCGACGTGGATACCAGGATTCCTCCCTCGTCCTCCGATGATTCCAGCGCGTCTTCGGAGGAGGACGAGGGTGACGTCGACACCGACAAGATGCTGGACCGCGTGGTGAGGATCAACGCTCCCTCACGGCAATGCTGACTCGTTTGGGGGACCGCTCTTAATCTGAAGGTGGACCAGCCGCCACTAGAGGGCGAGGACCAAATGACCGCCAAATTGGACAAAAAGGCGATTCGACCGGTCCACATCACCATGCTTCCATCCATGTTGACGTCAGCGAAGGCAACATGGAAGAAGCCGGTGTCGTTGCACTCCGTTTCGTCCAGGCTCGACGGAATGTATAGAGTCTTGGACGAAAACGTTGAGTTTCTCCAGGCACATCCTTTGCCGAACTCATTGGTGGTCAAGGCCTTCCAGCATAAAACGGCCGTCAGCGGTTTTCCGGTACCTTCGCCTCCGGAAGGGAAGAAGCTGGACGCGGTGGGCCGTAAGTTTTACGCCACCGGTTCCCTCTTCCTACGAGCCGCTAATTACTCGGCTGCCATGGGCCTCTATCAGTCCCACCTCTGGGAGCAGGTGAAGGTCCTTGCTGCTAAACTGCCCACCGATGCACAGAAAGGATTCGACGCGCTGGCGGCAGAAGGAGACTTTCTGGCAGAGCAGCAGATGAGGACGGCCAGGCACATTAATGATTATGCGGCCAAGGACATGTCTTCTGCCATCTTACTCCGTCGTCATGCCTGGCTCAGGGGCACCTCTCTCGATGATGCCATGAAAAAGCTCATCGAGGAGTTCCCGTTTGATGGGCAAGGCCTGTTCGGACAGGACTGAACGAATAAGGTACTGAACGAACTGTGACAGACAAATTCGACAGCTAAGTTCCTGGGGCTTACCACGCCGGCTCAGCCTGCCAAGCCACGATTCCAACCCTTTACGCACCGGTATCGGGGGAACCCACAGCAACAGGGTGGCTCGACTGACCAGCCCAGGCCCGGTTTCTACAAACAGCGGCGCCAACACAAGCCTCGCTACCAGCCTTACGGACAGGGCAAGCGTTCCGACGCAAAATCCAAGTCCCGGGTTTGAAACTGCGATGGCCAAGTCTCTCTCGCTCCACCTCCCATACCTTCCCCTCCGGAATTTCCTCCAGGTGTGGTCAGGCATCACGGACGACCGGTGGGTCTTGAAGATCTTGTCCGCTGGTTACGCCATCGAGTTCGTACGAGTGCCTCGGGTAGGAAGACATCGTTTCACCACCTCGTCCCCCCATTTGGAGGAAGAAATATCAACTCTTCTGTCCAAGGGAGCCATCGAGCGGGTGACACCGTCCGATTGGGACAACGGCTTCTACTCGAGGTACTTCGTGGTTCAGAAGAAGGATGGAGGACTTCGCCCAATTCTGGACCTGCGCCGCCTGAACAAGTGCATCCACACCAGGAAGTTCCGGATGGTGACCCTACAGACCGTCCTCCCCCTCATCAACAAAGGGGACTGGTTCACAGTCATAGACCTCAAGGACGCTTACTTCCATGTCGGCATCCTCGAGGACCACAGGCGGTTCCTCCGCTTCCGAATCGGCAATTCTGTGTACCGAGGGTTTTCACCAAGTGCATGGCTCCGGTGGCTGCCTTCCTCCGTCAGCGGGGGATCAGGGTCTTCCCGTACATCGACGACTGGCTGATTGTTTCCCCCACCAGCTCGTCATCCATTCGGGACACACAATTCATGGTTCACCTCATGGAGAGTCTTGGCCTCAGGATCAACTTTGCCAAATCAAAGTTGATTCCCTCTCAGCGCGTCGAGTACATTGGAGCGGTACTCGACTCGCTAGTTACTAGAGCCTTCACCCCCCAGAAACGCTTGCTGGACATTGCACAAGGGGTGAGCGACTTCCGGACCAAACCGGTCATCAGGGCAAAAAAGGCACAGACTTCTAGGCCTCATGGCCTCAACGACGGCGGTAATTCCTCACGCCAAGTTAAAGTTCTGGTCCCTGCAGTCATGGCTCCCCCACGAATTCAACTCGCTCAGGGAGAGCCAGTCCAAATGGCTGACTCCGTCTCCAGAGCTGATGGACCAGTTGTTGTGGTGGACGATGCCACCCAATGTGGCCATGGGGAAGAGTTTTTACCCCCCACAACCTTCGTTGCAGGTGTTGACCGACGCAAGCAACCTCGGCTGGGGGGCTGCCTGCGGGACTCTAACGGTCAACAATGTTTGGTCGCCTCACAAGATGGTGCACCATATCAACTATTTGGAGCTGTTGGCCGTTTGGAAGGCTCTACGTTCCTTCGAGGCCCTACTCACCGGCAATGTGGTTCAAGTGCCCTTGGACAATACCACGGCAGTGGCATACCTGAACAAACAGGGAGGGACGCGGTCCACCACCCTACTTTACCTTGCAGTGCAACTCTGGGAGTGGTGCCTGGAAAGACACATCTTTCCGATTGGAGTGCACATTCAGGGCAAGCTGAATGTCTTGGCCGACCACCTCAACCGTCTCACCTCGACGACCCACGAATGGGAACTGGACGACGAGGTATTTCGGTCCCTTTGCGAGGCCTGGGGGACTCCGAGCATCGACCTCTTTGCGTCGGAGTCCAACAGGAAATGCCACAGGTACTGTTCCAGGGCAGGCATCGGACTGAACTCAGAGGGCGATGCCTTCATGAAACGGTGGGATCAGGACTACCTCTACGCCTTTCCTCCGTTTCCTCTGGTCCAGAAGGTCCTCACCAGGATGTACCAACACCGGACCAACGTAATTCTCGTGGCTCCAGCATGGCCTCGCCAGCCCTGGTTTCCGCTACTGTTACGCATGTCGTCGCAGTATCGCACGCTGCCGGAATCACCAACGCTTCTCCAAATGGAGCACGGCCAGCTCCACCATTCGGACCTACCCAGCCTCCATCTCACCGCGTGGAGGATAACCCCAGACTGTCCAGGATCTTGGAGCTAGCACGGCGCCCTTCCACAAGGAAGTCTTATGCTTCCAAATACAGACGCTTTTGTGCTTTCCTGGCATCCCAGCAGACGTACCCTCCACAGGCGGGACTACAGGACATCATGGCCTACCTCCTCCATTTGGCGGAGTCTGGCCTTAGTATTACCTCCATCCGGGTCCATCTCGCAGCGGTGGTGGCTCACTCTCCGGCTGGTTCGCCTGCTTCTGGTGCCTTTCGCGACCATATGGTAAAGCGTTTCCTCAAGGGACTGCGGAACGCCTTCCCGCCGGTCAGGGCTCCAACAGCACAATGGTCCTTGTCTGCCGTTCTCAACACGCTCACCAGGACTCCTTTCGAGCCTATGGCTACCGCGGATGTTCGTCTCCTCACGTGGAAAACGGCATTTCTGGTGGCTATCACGTCTGCTCGACGAGCTGGAGAAACTGGTTGCTCTGCGGGCAGACGCACCGTTTCTTCAGTTTTTCAATGACCGCGTGGTGCTTCACACAGATATCACCTTCCTTCCTAAGGTAGTCTCCCAGTTTCATATGGCACAGACTATCTCGCTGCCAACCTTCTTCCAGAACCCCACCAACGCCCAAGAAAAGACTTGGCACACGCTGGATGTGAAACAAACTTTATTGTTTTACACCAGCAGGACTAGGGAGTTCAGGAAGTCACAGCGTCTCTTTGTGGCTTATGGAGGGAAGTCCAAGGGTGAACCCATCTCTGCCCAGAGGTTCTCCAAATGGATCACGTCTACCATCTATCTGGCTTACGAGTCGGCCTCACTGCCACCTCCGCCGCATATCAGGGCGCATTCTACGAGGGCGGTTGCCACATCCACTGCCTTTTTGGAGGGCACACCGCTTGAGGACATATGTAAGGCTGCCACCTGGTCCAGACCTTCTACATTTGTCCAACATTACAGGGTGGACACCAGAGCCACTGCGGACGCCAGACTTGGCCGTGTTGTCCTCACAGGGGGCTCCGGGCTCATCGCCCTTGACAGTTCACTCTACCTGACCATCGTATTCATCGTGGGATCATCTCATCCAACTGCCCACCAACCAAGTGAGTGTGAGCTTGCTAATCTCCCAATAGTGGGGATTCACAAACTATACAAGGAGAAAGTTCGGTTTCACTTACCAGTGATAACTTTCGTTCTTCGAGTATATAGTTTGTGAATACACACTACCCACCCTGCCTCCCCTCTTGAGCTGCACGGATGAGATCAATTGGTTTATCCTGTGCTTGGCTTAAGTATGGAACTGAGGTAAAATGGCGGACTGGCGCCTCAGGGTGGGCGGTACGGTGGGCGGTCTTACCGCCAAAACTTTTGACCAATAGCTTTTTAAGCCTCCGATCGGCGTTCTGCGCAGGCGCATAACCCAATAGTGTGTATTCACAAATTATATACTCGAAGAACGAAAGTTATCACTGGTAAGTGAAACCGAACTTTACATATATAGCCCGTCTTTTCTCCAGATAGTTTGTTTATTTTCCTTTAAACATATTTTGAACAAAAAAGTAGTTCTGAAAACATATTGTATGGAAGGATGGAGAATGTTTAGAAGAGTTTAAACTACAGTTCTATACCCATGTCTTCAGGAGTAAATTATAGTGGATGTAGTGGGAATATACTTCTGAGTATACTTCTTATATTGAATATAGTGAGATATACTTCTGAATTGCATTTTCAGACTGATAAAACCACAGAACTTTTAAATAATAAATTATGTAAATTGCTACATTAGGTCACCATCCTTGTTAGGGTTGCCATAATTCTTTCTCAACAAACCGGGACAGCCATGTGACGTCATTGCATTCTCCAAACCTTACATGCGTCAGATGGGGCTGTCGAGGAGACCTACTGGAGCGCCTTTGTCCTCCTCTCTCCCCCCCCCATGCAACCCTCCTTTTCCTCATTCTCTTTTCAGAGACCTTCAATTTATCCCATCGCCAAGCTGCCTGTCAGCTGGGAGGTGGATTCAGTGAAGCCCCCCCTTCCGCTGGAGACCTCTGCTTACTGATGATCAGGTCACACTGATCAACCCAATCTTCAGCCGCCAAGCTGCTGTAGCTGCTGCTACAGATGCTGGCTGGTGCTTAAGAAGAGGCACTGGTCTAAGGCAGCAAGAAAAAAGCGAGATTTTTTTTTCCAAACTAAGAGCATGCCCCTTGCTGTGAAACTTTGCAAATCCAGGACTTTTCAATGATTTTTATAGAACCGCTGGGACAATCAAAATCCGGGAAATTCCTGGTTCTCCTTCGTATAGTTTGTGAATCCACACTCATGGGTTATGCGCCTGCGCAGAACAGCCGATCGGAGGCTTGAAAAGCTATTGGTCAAAAGTTTTGGCGGTAAGACCGCCCACCGTACCGCCCACCCTGAGGCGCCCGCGCGCCATTTTACCTCAGTTCTCTTCTTTCCGCCGTAGCAGCAGGACGATCGTTGAGAGCTTCCTCAATTTTTTCGCCCTTCTGAGGGAAAGTCTTTTTGGCAAATCTCAATTTTTCTCGGTGATCTTGTCCTCCGGGCAGGATCGCCACCCCGGCTCTGTCTCTTCTCTTGAGTGGATTCAGTAGCCAATTTTTCGCATCGATCACCGTCTCCCCCCTCAAGGGGGTGGCGGCTGGTCGGCCCTTCGGGGTACTCGTCTCCAGAAACTTCCACTGGAAGAATTTTTTCCGCGGTTGATGGCTGCAGCGTTTAAACAGTGCACGGCTTGCCTTAAGAAGTTTCCGGCTTCCGACGGACACAGCCTGTGCCTCTTTTGTTTGGGAGAGTCGCATCAGAGCCAGTCTTGCCCGCATTGCAAAAAGTTTACGCGCCTCGCGGTGCAGAACCGAAGCAATCGCCTCAAGGCTCACCTGATGGAGCTCGCTCTGGCTCCCGCCGCGTCCGCCTCCACGGCCGCCGCTGCCGCTCAACCACCGCCGGCCTCTTCCTCCGTGCTTCCGATGAGGAAGAAGAAGAAGAAGGACAAGAACGGTGAGAAGAAGCGCAAGCGTGGGTCGGAGAAGAGACGGTCGCTTCCCCCCACTCCGCGCACACCCGCCTCTCCCGGGCCTTCTCCGCCGTTCTCGACTGCCCGATGTCCTTCTCCGGGATCCTCCATCTGGGGAGGACGGTCGTCTTCCGGGTCACCTGAGAAAGGACGCAGGGCTGGGGCTCCAGCTCGCCCACCTCAGGTGCTCTCCTCTCCTCCTCGGGGCAGAAACTCCTCGCCGAGGCAGGCCTCCGTCTCCCCACGGCCCAGAACACCGACGGACGAGGCGGTCGCCACCGTTTCGACGACCGTTTCGCCGACACCGACGCCGGCCACCGTTTCGGCTCCCACCGTTTCGTGGGCCACCATCCCGCCGGCCACCGGAGCTCCACCGCCAGCGGACTCGGACGCGTCTCAGATGGCCCTCGTCCGAGAGATGTTTCAGGTCATGGCGTCGTTTGCGACCAGGTTCCAGACCTCCACGCCTGCGGCCTCTGCGGCTCCGGTTCCGACCACCGCAAGCCCCGGGCATCCCGGCTCTGCCGCGGCCCCACCGACCTCCCGTGGGTCGAGTACCCGCTCCGCCGGCCCACCCAACCCGTCATGGTGTGGTCCGGACGTTGATGCGGTGGACGCCCATCCCGCCGGCCCGCCCAGGCCGTACTGGCGCGGTCCGGACGTGGACGAAAGACTGCCTCCCTCGTCCTCCGATGAGTCCAGCTCGTCGTCGGAGGAGGACGAGGGAGACGTCGACGCCGAGCGCACGCCGGAACAAGCCATCGGCTCGGTGGACCCACCGCGTGGTGAGGACCAGCGCTCACTGACCGCCATGCTCACGAGGCTCGGCACCGCCCTCAACCTGAGGGTCGACCAGCCGCCGTTGGAGGGTGAGGATCAGATGACCGCGAAGCTCGACAGGCGTGCCGTGCGACCGGTCCACATAACCATGCTCCCCTCCATGATGACCACGGCGAGGGCGACGTGGAAGAAACCTTTGGCGGCACACTCCGTTTCGTCCAGGCTCGACAGCATGTACCGGGTCCTGGACGAGAACGTCGAGTTCTTGCAGGCGCACCCCCTGCCGAATTCCCTGGTGGTCAAGGCCTTCCAGCATAGGACGGCCACCAGCGGATTCCCGGTCCCGTCGACGCCGGAGGGAAAGAAATTGGACGCGGTGGGGCGTAAGTTTTACGCCACCGGTTCCCTATTCTTTCGGGCCGCAAACTATTCGGCCGCCATGGGCCTGTACCAATCTCACCTCTGGGAGCAGGTGAAGGTTGAGACGGCTAAACTGCCCGCAGATGCCCAGAAGAGGATTGACGCGCTGGCCGCCGAGGGGGACTTCGTCGCCGAGCAGTTGATGCGCACTGCCCGGCATATCAACGATTATGCGGCAAAAGACATGGCCTCCGCAATCTACCTCCGTCGCCATGCTTGGCTCAGGGACACCTCCCTCGATGACGCTATGAAAAAGCTCATCGAGGAGTTTCCCTTCGACGGGCAGGGCCTCTTCGGTCAGGACACCGATAAGGTCCTGAATGAGATGCGCCAGACCAGTTCCACGGCGAAGTTCCTGGGGCTCACCACGCCGGCAACTTCCACCAGGCCGAGGTTCCAGCCCTTCACACGGCGGTTCCAGGGCAACCCACAGCAGCAGGGACCGGCGGAGCAGCCTAGATCCAGCTCCTATAAACAGCGGCGACAACACAAACCCCGCTACCGGCCCTACGGACAGGACAAGCGTTCGACCGCGAGGCCCAAGCCCCGCGTTTGAAGCTGCGACGGCCGAGTCTCTCTCGCTCCACATCCCGTACCTCCCCCTCCGGAACTTCCTCCAGGCATGGTCGGGCATCACGGACGACCAGTGGGTCTTAAAGATCTTGTCCTCTGGCTACGCCATCGAGTTCGTGCGGGTGCCTCGAGTAGGAAGACATCGTCTCACCACCTCGTCCCCCCATTTGGAGGAAGAAATAGCAACCCTTCTCTCCAAGGGAGCCATCGAGCGGGTAGCACCGTCCGACTGGGACAACGGCTTCTACTCGAGGTACTTCGTGGTCCAGAAGAAGGACGGAGGCCTTCGCCCTATCCTGGACCTACGCCGCCTGAACAAATGCATCCACACCAGGAAGTTCCGGATGGTGACCCTACAAACCGTCCTCCCCCTCATCAACAAAGGGGACTGGTTCACAGTCATAGACCTCAAGGATGCCTACTTCCACGTCTCCATCCTCGAGGAACACAGACGCTTTCTCCGCTTCCGTATCGACCATTCCGTGTACCAGTACCGATGCCCACCGTTCGGTCTGGCCACGGCACCGCGGGTCTTCACCAAATGCATGGCTCCGGTGGCTGCATTCCTCCGCCAACGGGGCATCAGGGTCTTCCCATACATCGACGATTGGTTGATCGTCTCCCCCACCAAATCGTCGGCCGTTCGGGACACACAATACACGGTTCACCTCATGGAGAGTCTCGGCCTCAGGATCAACTTCACCAAGTCGAAGTTGACTCCCTCCCAGCGCGTCGAGTACATTGGAGCGGTACTCGACTCGCTCATTACGAGAGCCTACGCCCCCCAGAAACGCTTACGGGACATTGCGCAGGGGGTGAGCGAACTGCGCACGAAACCGTGCATCCGGGCGAAGAAGGCTCAGAGACTTCTAGGCCTGATGGCCTCAACGACGGCAGTGATCCCCCATGCCAAATTGAAATTCAGGTCCCTGCAATCGTGGCTCCTTCACGAGTTCGACGCACTTCGGGAGAGCCAATGCAAACGGTTGACCCCATCTCCAGAACTGAGGGACCAACTGCTATGGTGGTCCACACCACTCAACGTGGCCACGGGGAAGAGTTTCTACCCCCCGCAACCTTCACTGCAGATACTGACCGACGCGAGCAACCTCGGCTGGGGCGCTGCTTGCGGGACTCTCACGGTCAACGACGCCTGGGCACCGCACGAAACGGTGCACCACATAAATTACTTGGAGCTGCTGGCCGTTTGGAAGGCCCTGCGCTCCTTCGAGACTCTGCTCACCGGCAAGGCGGTTCAAGTGGCCTCGGACAATACCACGGCGGTGGCGTACCTCAACAAGCAGGGAGGAACACGGTCCACCACCCTCTTGTACCTTGCAGTGCAGTTGTGGGAATGGTGCCTGGAGAGGCACATTTTCCCAATTGGAGTGCACATTCAGGGCACACTGAATGTCTTGGCAGACCACCTGAGCCGTCTCACCTCGACGACCCACGAATGGGAGCTGGACGACGGAGTGTTCCAGTCCCTGTACCAGGTCTGGGGGACGCCGAGCATCGACCTCTTTGCATCGGAGTCCAACAAGAAACTCACCAGGTACTGCTCCAGAGCAGGCATCGGACCGAACTCCGAGGGCGATGCCTTCATGAAACGGTGGGATCAGGACTATCTCTATGCCTTTCCTCCGTTTCCTCTGGTCCAGAAGGTACTCACCAGGATGCACCAACACAGAGCCAATGCAATTCTGGTGGCACCGGCGTGGCCGCGCCAACCCTGGTTTCCGCTACTGTTGCGCATGTCGTCACAGTATCGCACACTGCCGGAATCACCGACACTCCTCCAAATGGAGCAGGGCCAGCTGCACCATTCGGACCTGCCCAGCCTCCACCTCACCGCGTGGAGGATAACCCCAGACTGGCCAGGATCCTTGAACTAGCGCGGCGCCCTTCCACAAGGAAGTCCTACGCTTCCAAATACAGGCGTTTTTGTGCTTTCCTGGCCGCCCGGCAAACGCCCCCCACCCAGGTGGGACTGCAGGACATTTTAACCTACCTCCTCCAGCTGGCGGAGTCTGGTCTCAGCATCACCTCCATCCGAGTGCATCTCGCAGCAGTGGTAGCGCACTCTCCTGCTGGCTCGCCCGCTTCCGGGGCCTTCCGCGACCAAACGGTAAAGCGTTTCCTCAAGGGACTAAAGAACGCTTTTCCGCCGGCCCGGACACCGACGGCTCAATGGTCACTGTCCACCGTTCTCAACGCGCTCACCAGGACCCCCTTCGAGCCCTTGGCTACCGCCGATGTTCGTCTCCTCACATGGAAGACAGCATTCCTGGTGGCCATCACGTCTGCACGACGAGCTGGTGAGCTGGTTGCCCTGCGAGCAGACGCACCTTTTCTCCAGTTCTTCAACGACCGCGTCGTCCTCCAAGCGGACATCACCTTTCTACCCAAGGTGGTCTCCAAGTTTCACATGGCACAAACTATCTCCTTGCCAACCTTCTTCCAGAACCCCACTAACGCCCAAGAAAGGACTTGGCACACGCTGGATGTGAAACGAGCTTTATTGTTTTACACCAGCAGGACTAGAGAGTTCAGGAAGTCACAACGCCTCTTTGTGGCTTATGGGGGAAAGTCCAAGGGTGAACCCATCTCTGCTCAAAGGTTCTCCAAATGGATCACCTCTACCATCTACCTGGCCTACGAGTCAGCTTCACTGCCACCTCCACCGCATGTCAGGGCGCATTCCACCAGGGCGGTTGCCACATCCACTGCCTTTCTGGAGGGCACACCGCTTGAGGACATATGTAAGGCTGCCACCTGGTCCAGACCTTCCACATTTGTCCAGCACTACAGGGTGGACACCAGAGCCACTGCGGACGCCAGGCTTGGCCGTGTCGTCCTCACCAGAGGGCTCCGGACTCAACGCCCCTGACGGGTCCACCTACGGGTTCTTCAGCTCATCGTGGGATCATCTCATCCGACTGCCCACCGACCAAGTAAGTGTGAGCTTGCTAATCTCCCATGAGTGTGGATTCACAAACTATACGAAGGAGAAAGTTCGGTTTCACTTACCAGTGATAACTTTCGTTCTTCGAGTATATAGTTTGTGAATACACACTACCCACCCTGCCTCCCCTCTTGAGCTGCACGGATGAGATCAGTTGGTTTATCCTGTGCTTGGCTTAAGTATGGAACTGAGGTAAAATGGCGCGCGGGCGCCTCAGGGTGGGCGGTACGGTGGGCGGTCTTACCGCCAAAACTTTTGACCAATAGCTTTTCAAGCCTCCGATCGGCTGTTCTGCGCAGGCGCATAACCCATGAGTGTGTATTCACAAACTATATACTCGAAGAACGAAAGTTATCACTGGTAAGTGAAACCGAACTTTTTCCGGGACATATGGCAACCCTAATCCTTGTCAATTAATAATACTTGATGCCAAAATGCTGTCTGCTTACCTGAGAATAAGCTCCTTTGAACTTGGTGGAATTTAGTGCTGAGCAGACATAAAGGATTGTGACTAATTTAGCTCTGATCCCCACAGGATCATAAAAAGTGAGGGAGCACCCCCCCCCCGGTTAATTATCCATATTTAAACCCAGCAGTTTGCTAAAGGTATATCTGTACAGGAGAAATGAGTCTTTCTGAATAAAGGAGATTTTAAAATCTCCCAAACACCATTTACTCTACACCTTGTGGTATAGGATTAATACTACAGGGTGGGAGTGACTGATTGTAAGAGGAGATATGCTGGGTGTATATGGAGATGACAGAAGCCATTGCACAAGAAGAGATTACTTGTGCCTAACATGATTTAAAAGTGAAGACTCCACAAGCAACTCCAGCCTACCTCTTGAAGATCTCATTTCACAAGTTGAGTGGCACTCATGAACAAAGCCTTCAAGCCCATACCATTCTAACCCAGTGATATATTCCGAGTGGCTTGTTTTATTCACACAAAGATTGTGTGCATACTAAGATGATCTAGGACTGTAAAATATGTGATTTCCTCTTTCCCACTACTCTAAGAGACAAAGCACTTGTTAGGAGCAGGAGTTTGCCTACAATCTTTGCTTCTCAACTCTGTCACCTTCAACAGAGGATTGAAGTGGGGTGAGGTTAAGAGCCAATGAAGACTATCATCACTGCTTCCCAGGTCTTTTTTCAATGTGGTAATGCAACATAATGTGACATAAACAGAAGACTAGCCTAAATTCAAACTTACTTCTGGCATTTAATGCATAGTTTAAGTTAAAATGAAATTTAAACATGGTTATCCAAAAAATTAACTCAGTTGGCTAACACAATTTATTTATGTTACTATTGATTTCTGGCCCCTTATAATGCAGATAAACCAGTATCTTGGACAGAAATCTTATAAATGGTATTCAGAGAGGTGTATGCCAATAAGGCCTCTCTTGTGTTAATGAGGGACTGCAGTGGCTCAAGTGGCTAAGATGCTGATTGGAAGGAGGGAGTTCAGCAGTTCAATTCCCGAGCTTCTGCCAACCTAGCAGTTTGAAAGCAAAAAATTGCAAGTACAGTAGAACCCCGCATAACAAAAAAAAACTCCGTTCCATGGAGCTCTTCGCTATGCGTTTTTTTCATTATGCGGTTCCCTATGAGAGATACCCCGCATAACAGGGAGAAAGGTTTGTTAACCGGGGTTCCCATTAAGTGGGTATACCCTGATTACCAAAAACCCCACATAATGGGGAAAAAATGTTATGCACGGTATTGCCATTGCATAACGAACACTTCGTTATGCGAATTTTTCGCTATGCAATGCGTTCGTTATGCGAGTTACCATTGTAGATCAAAAGGGAACACTTCGGTGGGAAGGTAAACAGCGTTCCGTGGACTCTGGTGTCTAGTCATGCCTGCCACATGAGCACAGAAGCAGACAGTACTGGCTCTTCGGCTTTGAAACAGAGATGAGCACTAAACCCTAGAGTTGGATACAACTGGCTTTTGAGCAAGGGAAACCTTTACTGTGTTGATGAATATGGCAAATAGGTGTAGTTATATATTGTCTGCTGTGGGTCAACCTGGACCAGAGTTAACGCATATTCCAGAGTATGGTAGTTTCTGCCTTGCAGCAAACTGATTCATATCCATTCACCATGACCAATGGTTGAAAATAGTGGGTACAGTATTTCCATTCAGGAGTATTTGCTCTGTTATAAAGCAGACTAATAGGTGATCAAAAAGACCCTTCAATTGTTTGAAAAGGAATTGCTAGGAATTATTATACAATTTGAGAATTGCTTGAAATTTTCTGTTATTCCAGCAGAAAATTTGTTTGCTTGGGGACCGCTCCTGTTGTGATGAAATAGAACTCTTTTTTTCTTTTCTTTTCTTTTCTTTTATGTGGGTTTATGTGAGTTTTAAGAGAAATGGGGTAGGTGGGTGGGTATGTTGGGTTTTAATTGGTTTTAATTGGTTGTACTGTTTTATGTGTGTTTTAACTTGTTGTGAGCCGCCCAGAGTCGGGTTTACCTGATTGGGCGGCATATAAATTTGAATATAAAATAAAATAAAATAAATAAACTCTTCCATCTTAAATGTATTGCTACAATAGCTTGTTTTCATGTATTAGAGAGATAATTTGTCAATCCAACAACACTGCTATTGGGAAATACCTGTTTAGAACATGGGAATTTCATTGTTCTGACACGAGGGTGAGAATATACCTTCTTAAAATGATTTAACTGTACACACCTGAAAAAAATTCTCTTGGCCTCTAGTGGGGCTAATCTCTGAGCAAAAGTGTATAAGATTAATTAAGTTATTATATAGCTGAGCTACAGAACTGACATATTATCTCAGTTTGGTGTTGATTTTACCTTGAAATCATGGCATATGCTCTCTCCCTCTCACAGCTGTACTCAGTAGATATGTGGAGATTATCCAAGTATCAGGTTGTTAATCTTTCTCATCTTTCCACTGACACATTCAAACATTACGTCAGAGTGAACTGTCAAGAGCAGAGAACAACCCGGTGTTTGACTTTGGGTGGTTCTTTTACAGGAAGCTTTAAGATAACAATAAAATGAATTACCTGTTCACTCCTCCTTGGCATAAAATGTCATGACATGTGAACCCTTGAAGCTATTAGATAGTTTGATGGTTACATTAATTATGTAATGACTTGTCCTATCTTGCATTACTTGGAAGCTTTCATCCCTCAAAAATGTAAATTTGTTCTCATGATACAGTCTCATTCTACAGAGAAAATATTATGATTGCTCTGCTTTTCAGATTAGGTTTTGTTTGCTAAGTAAGACAGTTATGTTTTATCTAATGTTATGTTCATATAGGTTTTTCACATCACAATACTTCTGTTTGTTGTACCATTATATCAGGCTGACATTTTTTTCTTGCATAATAACATTTTTGGTGAGATCTTTCTCAACATTTTCTCTTCCCTGAAGATTTACAGAAACTGAATTTCTGCCCACATGAGTCTTTCCTATACTTTTTTTAAAAAAAATCATGTGACACACACACAAAGGTGCTTTCTGGGTTGAAAGGATTTTTGCTGGAGGAATTCTGCTTGGGGGATGCCCGAATGAGGCTCCCTTCACGTCCCCAAGATCTTTTCCCACTGAAGTGGTCCTTATTTATCTACTTGCAATTTCTTGCTTTCAAACTGCTAGGTTGGCAGGAGCTGGGACAAAGATGGGTGCTCATTCTGTCATGCAGTACTCAGGTCTTGAACTGCCAACTTGCCGACCTTCCAGCTAACAAGGCGAGCTTCTTAACCACTGAACCACCGCAGTCCTTTTTCCCATACTTGTAACAGGAAATAATTCTGTTTATGGCCCTATTTAGGAGTAATCAAATGAGATTTATATAGAAATATAAGGAAGAAAAATTAGAGTTCTAGATCATGGGATGGAGGATGCCCCCCCCCTCCAGATTGTTGCACCCTACATGTTAAGCGAAATGAAGCAGGACAGAGCTAGCACTCTCAGCCTCCTTAGTATTTAACTAAGCCCCATTTTGTTACATCATTATACAACTTGTATCTTGCCTGGACATAGGTATTCTTATACATACAGTATTCTACTTTGTGCAGTGGTTAAACTGCTGTACTGCAACCAAAAGGTTGTGAGTTCGATCCTGACCAAAGCTCAAGATTGACTCAGCCTTCCATCCTTCTGAGGTCAGTAAAATGAGTACCCAGCATATTGGGAGCAAAATGCTACTTAACTTGTGAACCGCACAGAGAGTGCACTAAGTACTATGGGGCGGTATATAAGTGTGATTGCTTTGCTAATTGTTCTCCATTTGCAAAAGTACCTCTGATGTAGATTTCAGCTTTTCCTTTCTCCTACTTGCCAAGAAGCACTGGAATTCATCTTGAGGCTATACATGGCTTCTGAAAGGAAGATCTGAGATTAATGTTTCATTAAACTATCCCTGGTTACCATATGAAATGTGATGTTACATTTCTGACCTTAGATTTGAGCATTTCATAGAACCAGAATAATGGAATAATAAAACAATGAACAGCTACCTTCATTATTTTGTTTTCATCATTTTGTCTCAAAACTACTATGCCTCAGTGCTCCTGTTTAGCTTCTTCCGCCTTCCTTCCATATATCTCCAAATGTAAATATACCTGTCAGTGTACTTGAGTTCCTTGTTGATGACCAGTTACTTCTTGTTTTAGGTTTTTAAAAAGAGAAAGACATCTTACTCAGAGCCTCTAATTAGATTTCATATGATTTGGAAAATTTGAGATCATGTGAAATAGTTTTGAATCTTTTTTTATCGTTTCAGAAGCACACAAAGGTGCTTTCTGTGTTGAAAGTTTTTTTGCTGGAGGAACTCCACTCAGGGGATGTCCGAATGGGGCTTCTTTCGTGTCCCCAAGAATTTTTTCCCACCAAAGCGGTCCCTATTTATCTACTTGCAATGTATTGCTTTCGAACTACTAGGTTGGCAGGAGCTGGGACAGAGACAGGCACTCATTCTGTCATGCATTATCTGGTCTTGAACTGCCAACTTGCCAGCCTTCCAGCTAATAAGGTGAACTTCTTAACCACTGAGCCATTTTGAATTTTATTTCCATATAGCCTACCATGTTGCTCATGTTGTTCCTCTAAATGTTTTACTTCACTGTTTTAGTGTGAACAGTCCCACCTAATGAGAGAGCATGAAGATGTGCAAGAGCGGGCAACGCTTCGCTATGAAGAACGAATCACAGAACTTCATAGCATCATTGCAGAGCTAAATAAGAAAATCGATCGACTTCAAGGAACTACAATAAGGTATAGTCATCCTTATGTCTTGTGCTCTTCTAATGAAATCATTCCTCCCTTTTAAATATATCAAGTCTTTTCCATGCAAACTCTCAACAGAAAACTCTCTTTGCATTATATCCCCAAATTCTTACACATCCCAGCTATTGTTTCCCGTTCACTCAAGTCCTCTGTGTATACCTCATCATCGGCTAACACTGATATGCAGTTTCCCCAGCGCTTTTGTCTTCAACACCCAAGAGCATTTTTAGAAGGAAGGCTCCTCATGCTAGCAATTAAAAGGCAAATGTAAAGAATGCATAAAATCTTGTAATCTCACACAGAATGAAGAAAATGAGATAATGATTTACAAATTTCCTGGATGGGTAGGGCATAGGTTAAATAAATAAATACATAAATAAATCCCTAGTGTGAGGTACTGAAAGTAAGAACATTAAAATACATATATAGTGGGTTGCATCTCCCAGTCCTGTCCTTTCTTTCAGAAAGTTCATATTATGGGAATGGTAAGTGAGTATGCGAAGAGAGAATGTGTATCTAGTTGAAGGTTACTCACCTTGGAGTAGTTTGAAGTAGTTGGCGTGTTAGTCTGTGCAAGCATATCAGAGAGTAAACAAAACAAAACAGCAAAAAAGACAAAAAATGTTGTGCCACCTTAAAGACTAACTCCTGTATTTAAATGTTAGCTTTTGTGAACCAAATCCACTTCATCAGATCTTATTTGGGAACCCCTGTCTTAAACAGTTTAGATATCTTCTTACACATGATTTTTTAGATTCGACACAACATATCTGTCTAGAAGAATCATATGTATACCTAGGCTGCCCCATTTGCAGGATAAATTAACACAGAGATACAAAGTGTATTAGATGGCAGTAATAAACGAATTAGCCAATATAAGGCAATATGCTATGGTACACAGAAAGAGCCTCCTTGAAGATTGTGGTATTTTTGAACCACAATCAGGCATACCCTGGACAATGGCAACCTTGTGCTGTCTAATCTTTCTCACACTGGGTCAGGTGAAAGGAACTATGGAATGAATTCACTAAAAGGTGACTTCGTTTTGGCAGTTTAAAGTTTGAACTAGACATGAAAAAAGAAGAACGAACATAAACCCTGTGGAAAGTATGGCTGAAGTTTCCTATACTTGGCAGTTAACCATTATATTTTGTTCTCTTTATTTATTCACAGAAAACTAAGTTTGCCGATGAGTGCAATATATACTCATGTCAGAGCATCAGTTTAGCCTTGAGAAAGAATGTAACATCCTGCCACAAGACAGGTTCATATTATTGTAATAAGGGAAATATTCTGCTGTTTGTTTTGTCTATTCACAAGTCACATCGAATGTCTGGGGATTCTTGGTTATTGCCTTGAGGCATGGGTTTGGGAAGTTAGTGAGGAGTTGTGTCTCTGCATATCCCTCCTTGAGCTGTAGAAGAAAAGTCCTTTCATTTTTGTTTTATTTGTCTGCCATTTTCTGCTGTTCAAATGGAAATATTTGTGGGTGCTTTAAAATTGCATGTTTGTATGTAAATATATGTTGAATCTTATTTGTAAACTGCCCTGAGCAAAATCTAGTACTTACACAAAGAAATGTTTTGCATTTGAATAGCATAGTTTTAAAATGAACATCAACAAATCAATTTGAGTGAGTTATATGGCATGATTAAGGCTGAGTGTGATGTGTGGCCTTCAGCATGAAGAAAGTCTGAATACTTTCTCCTTGGAATAAATAATACTGTCTTATACCAGTGCTCTTAATTTAATTTAATTTAATAGTCATATTTATATATGCCGCCCACTCAGGCAGAACCCGACTCAGGGCGGCATTACAACAAGTTCTAGAAACACATAAAACACTTTAAAAGCCCCATATCCCACCCACTTTAATTAAATTAACATTAGCTGATTGTAGATGGTGTCTTAGGAATTAGGCTTCTTGTTTGTTTATTTATTGAATTTCTATACCGCCCATCTGGGTGTTATCCCACTCTGGGCGGTGAACAAACAGAAAATAAATAACAACAATACCCACAACAAATCAAAACCCACCACTAACAAATACATCATAGACTAAACTAAACTAAACTAAAATAATTGGTGTCAGAGGACATTGAAACTGAACCTAATTGGCTAATCTATCGACAAGGGAACAACACCCAGAAAGGCCTCCTTGAAGAAGAGCGGTTTTAGTTGTTTTTTAAAGGTAGCCAGTGATGGGGCGTGGCACAGCTACACCAGTAGTGTATTCCACAGTGTTGGTGCCACCACTGATAAGGCTTCTTCAAGTGCCATGTCCATTCTGAATATTTGCTATCATCATGATGATAGTCTTCCTGTTCTTAACTCCTCGAAACAGTTCTTCCGAGGACCTTCCACACCAGTCTTTCAGGTTCTTTAGCCACAAAGTCCATCTACGTCCAGGGCCTCTCTTCCCAAGGATCTTCTCTTCCATAACGAGTTGGAGTATTCTATACTTCATGTCGTTTCTCATGATATGCCCAAAGTATTGGAGCTTTCTTTGTTAATGGTCTTAAACAGTTCTTGTTCTTTATCCATTCGGTGCAACACTTCTACATCAGTCCCATGGTCAACCCATGACATCCTTAGCAGCCATCTGTAGATCCACATTTCAAAAGCTTTGACTCCATATAATCAGCTATAACTGGAACGTCAGGAGTATTTATGAAAAAGGAATTAGACTACATGTAGCAATTAGTCCCAAGAAGAGTGGATCTATTGTGCTTGAATACAATAATTAGATATTTCATTAAATTCTGTTGGTCTCATTAATTCAATAGGCCTATCCTAGTTGTACTAATAATTGCATCTATTTTATCAAGGGCTTCTGTTGTAAAAGCCAATTTGGGTGCGAGGGGAGGCAAGACATTTGTGAAGAAATATGTGGGGCCAGCAACTACAGTATAACAAAAATGCAAACCCAACATGTAGTGCCTTTTGAGTTTTAGCGCCCTTGTCCTCTAGAAACTTTATGGGGTTTTATTGTTTCAGGAGAAGATTGACATATTTTAAGATCTAATCTTAAAGCTGTTTTTTAAGCTGAAAATTAATGTAATGCTTTCTGCCAGTGCTTTTTTTAACAAATTGTTTGCAGAAGTGGTAGGTGCAGAGAACTTATGAAGATGATCTGTGAAGGATGGTGTTGTGTCCAAATGCTTTATTACTTAATTACTTCAGTACGTGGTTAATTGCTGTAAAAGCGCGCCCTTTCTTCTAAGCGCGAAATTCATATTGCTGCCTTTGTAATCTGATTAGTTAACAGTGACACACAGTTTCCCGCTCTTTTTAGAAGTCTGGGTAAATGTATCATTCTGTAACTGCTATTCTGCCTGTATATACGTTGGTCTCCTCCCCATACCATTCCCCAGCCAACAATCCAAGTTATGAGCTGCCAATAAATCACTTGTGTTTGACCCAATCCTGCTGGTCAGAGACCTTCCTTCATTCGGACTCAGATGGTCAGTACTCCATTCATCTATCAGCTTTCATTTAGACTACTTGAAAAATACTGGCACAAATTATAATTGTCACTTTAAAAATGTGAAATTAAAATCACTCTCTAAAATGCTAAATATATTTTATCATCATTACTTGAGACCCAGTGTAGTGAATTGGTAGAATAATGAATTAGGACTTGCAAGATAGAGGTTCAAATCCTAGCTCAGATGTGGAAATTCATTGGTGCACATACAGCAATGATACACGCACTCAGTAATCACACACACACACACACACACACACACACACACACACACACACACACACACACACACACACACACACACACACACACGAGTTACCATATTTATAAGAGTTTGGTGGAGGTGGTTGCATGCCTTCTATGCTGTGCATCTGATGTTTGTGTGCATACGCATGAATAGCCCCTGATCCAAGCATTATTCATTGTACACAATTAACTAGAGCAAGATAGGATATTCAGCAAATTGACATTGGAACATTGATTCTCAGCCATTGGTACACGTACCAAAGGTTGCTCACAAAAATCTAGTCTAAATAGTAAACGTGGTGCTTTATTTTATTTTTATTTTATTTTTTTTTGGGGGGGGGGAGGTCAGAACTGTTGGAGAGGCATAATATATGAAAGCATGTGAAGAAACATAACCAGAAGATGACATACTAGGATAAATTGGACAATGATTTGCATATTCCAATCCTTGCGAGGCATCTGAGTGTTTTTCCAAATATAATATTTCGGTAACATTTTAAATGTGATTGTTAAACAATATTTTACTACAACATATTCCAAACATACACCAGATTAAGAAATATATTTATAGATATTAGTAGTGAACATTCAAAATTATGATACAGAAATGTAGTTACTTTCAGTCACTTACATATCTGATAAAATAATAATAAAACAATTGAAGTCTTAATATATAAAGGTTACCAAGGTGATACAGGAAATTGAAAGAGATAATGAACCTTAACCAAAAACCATACCCTTAAATGATGCTGTATCTTTCAAACAACAGAAATATAGAGGAGCATTTTGCAGCAGGCTAATACTGTGGGAAAGATTATAGCTAAAACCTGGAAAAGTATAAGTTAATTCATCAATAGTGTTCTGGCTCCAGAAAGTCTGGTTTGCAATTCCCATAAGTAAAATTACATCTGTTATATATGCATGTTTGGGAGGGAACATGCTGTTGAAACGTTTTGGAAGAATGTCCATAATCTGTGGGTTCTTCGATAAATGTAAGATTCACTTGATTATCATGCTCATATTTTGTCTGAGTGACATTTTGTAATAGTGGTATTAATTGAATTTCTTCTGCTTTTTAAATATATTTCTCTGCTTAAAAAATAAACATTCAAAAACCTATAAAATGTTCCAAGGGACAGTAAATTCTTTTTAGTGTAGGAGGAGTAGTGGGACTTTAATCCACTCCAACATTTTAACCCATACAGTAATGAAATAAAAAGAAACAAGAAAAGCAAAAGCTTTGAAACTCTACCATTAAACATTTCTAGCTTCCATATTTACTTTATTGTTTAAAATGAACAGTATATCTGTGTTTCCCACAGTCAACTTACTCTTTACGTTATACTGTATGTTGCAAAAATGATATGAGCTAAAGAAACAATTAATTCATCAGGTTCATTTACATAAAGGAAATAGTGTTAGGTTGCTGTGGAAAACAGCTGCTTGTTAACAAGGTGTTGATTGTGCATTCCTGGTTGCATACCTAATTGGTAGTCTGCTATCAAATGATTTGCTTTATGCAAATGTAAATTGCTAGTAAGATTCTGGCCAATACTTCTTGAAATATAAATTACAGTGGAACTTCATGGAATTAATCCGTTCTGTGGGGTTTTCTTTATAGTGATTTTTTTTCTTAAAGCGAAGCACAGTTTCCCATAGGAATGTATTGAAAACCAATATTTCCGTTCCAGAGATCAGAAAAAAGTCCCCCCAAAAAGTTGGTTCTCAGTGCATTCCTATGGGAAACCGCACTTCAGGTCCTCTAGGTACCAGCTCTGGTGATGTCCCAACAGTCAGCTGTGTGGTGCACAGTCTCCCCCCCCCCACCGCCCTGCCCCTTCTAAGCTGCCGAAACACAGCTAAAAAGCGGATAGAAATTCCAAAAACGGAGCAGACATGGTCTTTGTACCCTCCCATGGCGTCGGGAAGCAGCGTGGGCTGCCCAAGTATAACAAAAAAATATATCAATTTTTCTCTTACCTCCGGAACACACCCGATGCTCCCAGTGCTTGGCACACAGCTGCGGGCACATTTCCGCCATTGTTCGGCTGCTTGGAATGTTTGAAGCATTTTAGCAAGTGGTTAATGCCAGTAATTTAAAAGAGTTTTTAAAAAACTAATAGATCCCAATTCAGGGTCAGATGAGCAACTTCTGCTTGTTCTATGTGACATCATCTTGGTTGCTCACACCTTTATTCCCTATATAACTATAAGACTTTCCCTGGAGATTTTCCAACATTCTGGAACAGATTTGGGAGAGTGCAAAAAAAAAAAAGTGGTTTATGTTCTGGCAGATGGCCTTTATTGGTTGCAATCCTTTATATTATTGAGGCATAGCAATATACACTGTAATTCTAATTTTACAATATTGGAAACGTTATATTGCAAAGGTTATGCTGAAGGTATTCTGACCTGTTTCATCTATATTCCCTGGAAAGTATAACACTTAATCCATGCCTCAAAGAAGAAATCTTCAAATTTACAAAATTGTTTTCTTACAAGATAGGATAAATGTAGGATAGATATTCAAGAAGAGATAGATATAAACTACTTAGAAGACAGCCTTTTTCTTACAGAATATGCTAAAAATTGAAACCACTTTCTCATGAAGAGGTCTGATAAAAATATCAGCATAAATATAATTGTAACAAACTCTGTATTCACAGAGGACCCCATACCTAAGGATGTCAAAGTGTTTTAGCAACACTAATTGAAGTAGACTGAAAGCTGGAAAACAGCCAATGCCTAGATTGTGTTTGAAGCCATGAGAGAATTACCGTGCATATACCCAGTCATGCTTCAGATGAATTCCTTAGTGGTGATGAGGGTGGAAAAAGCATCTATGGGTTATTTGTATAATTTCTCACATTATGTTTAACTAAGAGATGCAAACATACAGGCAACACTGTACTGTCTTGTTTATTTCCCATTTTAATTGCATATCAGGATAAGCCACGACCTAATTTAAATAAACCTTTGGTCAATATGATCTGCTCAAATGCCAGGAGGATCTAGCAACTAAATTAGAAACTAAGGATTCTTAGAAGTGTATATGTATGCCTGTCACTGAGAAGATGTTGTGATGGGCATGGTGGTGTATACAGGTGATTCAGGATATACCTAAAAACTTCAGAAGAGGTACTTAAAGATGTTGTAAGATACATTTGTTTTCAATTAACATTTAAACTTATTCTATAGCAGGAAGGACACTTGACTATTTGAATTCCCCTCCTCTCTCTAGCAATACAGTGAGATTTTAAAAAATTAGTGTTGAACAGCACACAGTCTGCTATGCCAGATTCATCCCATCATCTATATATGGTGTGGAGTGATTGTCTGTTAGCATAACACTCTTTTTATACATTTTAATATGCCTTAGAATCACAAATTAATCAATTCACAACCATTGTTTGTTTTAATTAGCATATCTTTCAACCTGCTAGCAAAAGAATCCCTACAGATCCATGAGAATAGCATAGAAATCCAGCACCATACAAGGCACGTTTGGTAAACATGTGTGATAGGACCTTCTCCATCAGTCCAACTCTTTGGAATTATCTGCCAATGGGAGGTTAGGATGGTACTATCTCTGTTCTCCTCCTCCTCCTCTTTCTTGTGCCATACCCAATTCCCAACATTGGTGATCATTATGGCGATCAACCATGAAGACTGTCCTGCGAATATAATGCCGTGGCCTTTCATCTGCCTTCCACCTTGCAGTGTGACACCTGTACCACTGATCCAGTTTTGCAAGTCATTTTTTGGTCCTGTTCCCTTTTGGCATGCAAAGTCCTCCTCATCCCAAGGCCAGTATTGATAAAGCTGCTGCCCTCTATCAAGATGGATTCAAGTGAGATTTAATCCATTTGGGGACCATCACCCTTCCCTGTGGACTTTGTCAAGGCCTTCTGCCAAAAGAAAAACATTTTTATGACCTTTTGGGTTTTTTCATTTCTTGCATTTTAAAAGGAAAGTACTGTATTGATAATATTTTGCCTGAGATGTTTTAATTGAATTTCAATTGAATTTTAAATCTATTCTGGGTTAAATTATGTTCTAATATTTCTAATGTATTGGCCAAAATTATAGTCTGTAAACTCTGGAAAGAGTTAGTATAAGTCAGAGTAGACTTGACAGCACACTATTATTATTACTTATATATAACTCATAGCAGTTTCTCATTGACCATTAATGCATTCTTGCTTGTAATTTCGGTTGAATGCTAACCACCAAACTAGATTCCATGCCTGAAAATCCAAGCAAGGATTACTTAATTAATTACCACTGCATGTTACACTGTTTGCCTTCTGCCACTGTAGCTACAAGATATTTTGACCATTGTGTTTTACTTTTATTGTTTTATTATAAATTATCTGGGAGAAAAATATAGCTTCTAAGTAGAATAAAACGAAATAATATTGGATAATGATATAATTTGAGGAAATGATTGGATTGGATTTTTGTTGGCCTTTATGCTAGGCTGCACTGAGTAACCAAATGTTGTTATTTTTAAAAAAAAATCTACAGAAGGCTGTAATTAGTTGTTGCAATTTTAGGACCAAAATTTGTGCTTTTTCTGCCTGTTGGTTGGTGGGAAAATAATATGATTTCTTTTGTGGCTCACTCCTCAGGGAAGAAGATGAGTATTCTGAACTTCGGTCAGAACTTAGTCATAGCCAGCATGAGGCCAATGAAGATTCACATAGCATGGACCAAGACCAAACTTCTGTATCTGTCCTAGAGAACCAATCAACTATGGTCACAGCTGACATGGGTGAGCAGAATATCCAAGTGTGAGTCATGGAGGCTGCAGAAATGCATTGTTGCCTTTCAACTATTGGTAAAAACTAAGTATGTGTGAAATACTATCTGTTTCATTTGGTCTGAATTTGTCTATCTTACAAATCAGTCAATTTGCTTTGAGCTGATTTGTAGCTCAGCTGATAGTTATCTGATTTTTTTTTAAAGCTTGTACATACAGTATTCCTATTTGTCGAAATGGTGAAAAAACTTGGAAATAGGAAAAAATAAAGTCTTTGACCTGGAATTGCCAGGGTAAAACTTAAGGCCACCAACTACAGCTTGTCCTGCAGGGTGGAAACATAGTTTCCCAGTTGCTTTTTTCATTCCCTCCCTTCCTCCTTCTCACCACCACCCAATTTAGATAGCACTAGCAAAGTTTGCCCGGCGTTGCCGGGCTGTTTTAAATGGTGTTGGAAAGTTTTTGTTGTTGTTAATGTTTGTAAAGAAGAGGTTAGTCTATAATTGACATTTTTAAAAATTTTATTTATACAAAAAATTTTGATGGCCTGTTATAAACTGTGATGAGTTTTGTTTGTGTTTTGGTTTTGTGGATGAAAAAAAGAATAAAGGATGATATACTTTTTCGAAAAACTCTTGGGGCCTTTTGTGTGGGGCTATTGTGTCTTTTTGAATTTTTTTATTATTGTGGGCAGCAAGTGCTGCTGGTAGGGGTTATCTTGTATTTTGACTGTTTTTTCTCTCGTGGCCTCTGGGTGGAGCTTCTTCCAGTAAGTAGTCTCTTTCTTTATTCATTTCTTTTCCAGTCGTCGTGGTATGAGGTCGTGTGGTGGTGAGTTAGCTGTTTTTCTTTATTTGTGGTGGTGGTGGTGGTGGTTGGATTTTGTGGTGTTTGGCTGGGTGCTGGGTGTGTTTGGAAATGTTTGTTGTTGTTTACTTTTTTGGTGTTATTTTTGTTTGTTTTTGTGTATTTTTGAATGTTTTTGATTGTTTGTTTTTGTGTTTTTTGGTGTCCTGGGGGGGATCCCCTCTCTGCCATCTCCCCTGGCTCTGGAAGGCTTGGGGGGGGAAGGCTCCTTTTGTGCCCCCAAACCTTCTAGACTCATGGGACCCAGGAGAGGGGATCGAATCCACACTACCCTCTGATATTAAAAGGGAAATCTCAATTGTGGTTTCCCCTTTAATATCAGGGGGGGTTGTGATCCCCCTCTCTGCTGGCTTCCTTGGGTTTGGGAGGGTTGGGTTGAGAAAAGCGGTTTGTCTCCCCAACCCTTCCGGACCCAGGAGAGCCATCGAGAGGGGTATCCCCCCCCAACTCCGTTTTTAAAGAGAAGTAACCGCTTGGTTTCTTCTCTTTAATATGGGGCGTGTGTGTGGAGGGAGGGAAATCCCCTCTCTGCCGGCTCCCCTTGGGTCAGGAGGGTTGGGGAGACAGGCTCCTTTTGGTCCCCCCAACCCTCTCAACCCCAGGGGAGCCAGTAGAGAGGGGGATTTCCTCCCCCCACTCCGTTTTTAAAGAGAAGTAACCACTTGGTTTCTTCTCTTTAATATGGGGCGTTTGTGTGTGGGGGGAGGGGAATCCCCTCTCTGCCGGGTCCCCTGGGGTCAGGAGGGTTGGGGAGACAGGCTCCTTTGGTCCCCCCAACCCTATCAACCCCAGGGGAGCCAGCAGAGAGGGGGAGCACAACACCCCCCCACCCACTGATATTAAAGGGGAAATTCCGATTAGGAGCTTCAGGCGCCGTTGGGGAGGGGGGCTTTGCTTCCCGCGGCTTGGCGGACTTGCTCTCCCGGTGTTTTTGTTTTATTTTTTGGGTGCCTGCTTCCTCAGCGTTCTGCGCGCTCATGGCGCGCAGGACGCTGGGGCTTGTAGTTATAGGTTGGTGCTTTGTGTTTGTGCTGCGTTTTTTTTAAAATGGTTTTCTTTTGATTGGCTGCAGCGCGGCGCAAGGAATGTTGGGAAGTGAAGTTGTTTCCCTTTCTTCGCGTTTGTGGGGCTGTTGCCCCACTGCCGGTTTTCTCAATCCTTCATTGACCTGCGGACCCAGATCGGCCATGTGCAGGAAGGGTGAGTGCAGGCAAGTAGGGCGAGGCATAGCAACCTATAGCCAGTTCCAACGGTTAACCCTTGGATTTATAGGTTAAGATATGCCCTGTTTCTAATACTACTATGACTTTTCCCACTCAAATACCACATGATAGTACAAATTTGACACACACAGACGTACTCAGTGGCTAGAGATCTGTAACTGCCTAAAAGAAAAGAGGAGAAAATCTTCAAAGTACACTCACCCTACCTTCTGAAAATAAAAGCAATGCAATTTCTCTCTATTCTCTGCAGCATGCTAGCTTTACAAAAAAGGTCACCTGTCACAGGCCAAGAATAATTCCCTTCCAGTGACTATGTGATTGGGGTTTTCAGGACTTCTTGACCATTTTGTCGCCACAAATTGTCAATGATCTCCTGCTCGACTTCTTGGTTCCTACTGGCTCTGTAACTGGGGTTTTACAGGGCACTTTGGACTTTTCATTGGTGCTTGAGTTGTCAATCTCCTGCATTTTCTCAGTGAGTTTTTTTTAATGTTCAGGGTTTTTTTTAACACTGAAGCAATATTTGGTTCTTCAGAGATCGATAATTGTATTCAACTGCCACTTCAAACTTTCTAGCTTCACTTTGGATTGGTTTGGAAACTGAAAAATACTTCACAGATTTCCAAATAATTTCAATATCTGAAGCACATCTCCAGTGAAGACATTCATCAGCATATGAAGGGATTTGGTCATACAGTATGTTTATTGATAGATCTGGCAAGTTCTTCTACTTACAACTTTAAAAAAACTAGAATATTTAGCATTATCCCAATTTTTTATTCAAAACCCCTTACAGAAGAAATGTGGTAGCAGTAAAGGAAGGTTTTTTGTTTTTCCTTTTTATCAAATTAGGGTGTAAAATGAAAGTTGTATCTAATATTGGTAATAAGTCTTGATTCTTAGTATGAAGATGTCTCTGTTGCTGGGGACTCAAAATAAAAAAATCACAATATCAATATAAATTTATCTGTAACCAAATTATTGGAAAGTTCTGAAATGAGCCACCTATACATTGTGATATATCAATCTACTTTTCTCCACTACACTAGAAAATTATCCATTAAGTATTTATGTTTTAAGTATATATAGCAATTTTATTTTCATTCTTCTTTAATATTGCAATGTGATATTACCTACTAGTAATTCTAGTTTGCTCTTATATATAGTGTTATAAATGTGTACTCCACTGATGGTCAGTACCATAGATCAAACAACAAAGGAAATGGAAAAACAATTGCTTCCAGAAAAATGTAGCATTTGCACAGATTGCAAGTTGCAGAGTAACATTTGGCAGAGCTGGGAAATGTTAAAGATGTTTGTTTGTGTCAAACTGACTCTGGTGATGATGATTTTTGCTAAACTCTAGCAGATTTTGTGGTTTCTGGCCAACTCACTCTAGGGATGCAACCTTCTCTCATTCTTGGGACAGAGAAATTCAGAATGTTGAACTGGATTGTGCAGATATTGGGGTATCTAGTGTTTAATTCAGAAGGAGAACATACTTTCAGTCTTAATGTCACACCAGTAATTCTGATGTATTTATAGATACAAAAGGCTTGCACTGAAGCCGTGTCTCCCTGCTCCCAAATATAGATTAGTAGAAATCATCAGCACTTTAACCAGTATGAAATACTGATAGAAGACTGACTTTATAACATTTTCTTCAAAGTACAATGGGGAAAAAAACTGCTGGCAGTTAGCTGTGCTTCTGATAATGTGTCCCCCTTATAAGCATACGGATATACCATATAGGTTGTAGGAATTGGGGCCGTAAAGCGGCCCTTGAGGTCCCGGAGGAGACTGGTCAAAGGAACGACACGAGGCAAGATGGAGCGAAGACCAGTGATTTATTGAGGGAAAATCATCAGTATATATTATGTCCAAGGCTGCGCATGGTAAAATGGTCATATGACAGAAAATTACATCACCCATTTACCCGGGTTAATTGAGAACCTCTCTTGGGGAAGTTAATTAACTAAGACAAACACTGACCATTGTCTGAGGCTTAGGCTAGGGTAAATATGGCTTCTATTTGCACCAGAGATTAAGCTTAACTCAGAGTGAGTAATTGCCTAATACGTAACAGAGGTTAGAGATTTGCTCTCTCAGCAGAGCCGCTGTTCAGGTCAGGAGTTGGGTGAATCAAACCCTATCATTTATCCACCCCCCTTAATTTCTCTGCCCGCAGATGCCACGAGCCAGGAGTTTTCTCTACCGTAGTGGCCTCTGCCAGGGCCGTTCCATGCCCAACGGGCGTGGGAAATCCACAATAGGTATACCTGTATTCCAAATTAATCTGAGATGAACAGGTATACCTAGGTGGGACTGTTGTGGTTCAAGTGGTTAAGACGCTGAACTCGATGAGTGGAAGGTTGAAGTTTGATTCCTGAGTACTACACGACGGAGTGAGCTTCCATCTCTGTTCCAGCTCCTGCCAACCTAGCAGCTCGAAAGCAAGAAATTGCAAGTACTGTAGATAAATAGGTACCACTTTGGTAAGAAGATAAACAGCATTCCGTGTGGTGTTGAGGCCTGCCTGCCATGTGTCCACGGAAACAACTGCAGACACACACAGCACTGGCTCTTTGACTATAAACAGAGATGAGCACTGAACCCTAGAGTCAGATACGACTGGCTTTCGAGCAAGGGCGACTTTTATTTATTTATTGTTGCATTTATATAGCCGCCCTTCTCACCTGGGTGACCCAGGGGAGCTCACAACATCAAGTTTCAAACATATAAACAACCCTAATACAAAGATTAAAACTGTAAAAGCTATCTTTTACCTTTACTATACCATATAGGCATCATATGACCTTTCTTGAAAAGGAAATTATTTAATATGGAAATTATTTAAAATCACCTCTTTCTTTGTTAGGTAGGCATTACACTAAAACCCTGGGTTACAACCACTTCGGTTTAAGTTTGCTTCGGTTTACAACGGCAAATCCTATGGAAATGCTGTTCCGGTTTACAAATTTTTGATGTATTTGTTTCGGTTTACAACAATCAATTCAGGAGCAGTTTTTTTTATTTTTCAGTGCATCCCTATGGATGTTTTGGGTTCCAATTTTTTCGGTTTATAACAGAGGCTGTTGGAACGGACCTCCATTGTAACCTGGGGTTTTACTGTATTTATATTCATTGAGTTCCACAGGGTTATATGTGGTCCAGGGAATTTAGAATTGGTTGTTGAATAGCATAGTAGCCTATAGCAGGGTAATAGAGACAGTTTGCTAATGCCTTTTAACAGGACAATACATCAGAGGAAGAAATTCTGAGCTTATGATTTTGGGTTTATTAAAAGTTAACGTAAAATTAACTATTTAAGATTCATGTCTTGGAGGCTTCAAGATTAATTTGGAATTGAAACATACTGCCCTATTCATTATTTTAGATGTACAGTATCACTTAATTCAACTGTTTTGGCCCTCTCAGCAAAAGTGAAAAATTCATATGTTTGAATCCAGTTGTTATTTAAAGCTTGAAACTAACGGACTATAAAACATCAACATCTGAAGGCATTTAGTAAGAACTGCTGTTAAAATAATTTTCTAAATTGGTAAAATTCCTCGAAGTACTTTTGACTTTTACAGGAAGAGTTTAGGAAATGCCCAAAACAGAAGAACTATAATAATCTAGTGGGGGAAAATCAGATATGTTGACCAGAATCCACTTGGTGATTTACATTGTAAGTTAAATTGCATAACTCAACATGGTAAATTGCCACAAACTAATGAGGGACCAGTCACATTACTGGGCACATTCCTATTGCATACTTGAGCACATGTCTCACAATATGAGTAGTACCTTGTTAGTTAACACCACTTTGCCACAGTGAGTCACACAATTTAACTTACATATACACGAATCGTCAACGGGCTTGTAACTACAGTAAAACCCAGATTTACGAATGCCTCGAGATACTAAATTTTCAAGTTATGAATTTTTTTTTGGGAAACCGGGGGTCCCAATTTACGGAAAAACTCCATGTTACAATATACCTCGCGACACGAAAATTCAGGTTTTTAGCGCCCAAAATGGCACCACTGCCATTTTGTGCACTAAAAATCACTCCCAGCCACTCATCCACACCGCCGGAAGTACAAGAAAAGGAAGCAGCAGCAGCCAGATGGTAGGAAATCTTTCTGTTTGTTGTTGTTGTTTTTAAAATGCATGCCTCGAGTTATGAAAAAAATTGAGTTACGAACATACCTGTTAACCATCCCGATTTGGCTGGGAAAACCCCGTAATTTGACGTCTATTGACGTCATAACCCGCCCCTCGCTGCCAAAACCCCGTAATTTGACAGCTGGGGAAACGCTTTCCGCGCATGCGTGGAAGTGCTACACCACTTGTGCAGCCCCTACGCAAGCGGCCTAGCACTTTCTGCGCATGCGTGGAAGGGTTTTACCACTTCCACGCAGGCGCGGAAGCGCTACCCCACTTGCGTAGGGGCTGCGCAAGCGGCATAGTGCTTCCGCGCATGCGTGGAAGGGGTAAAACCCTTCCATGCCTGGAAGGGGTAAAACCCTTCTACGCATGCGTGGAAAGCGACCTGCGCACAAGCGATGTGCGCAGGTCCGGAGCCGCGGGTTGACAGGTATGGTTACAAAATAGGCCATGAGATTCCAGTGTTTTTCCTGATCATTGGTATAGCCCAATGTTTCACAATGTGGAGCCTATGTCTCACAGGGGGACTTCAATTCCCAGAAGCCTAAGACAGTATTTATGTATTTATTCATTTGGCTGATCAGTGCTCTGGGGAATTGACTTAGGCTTCTGGGAATTGAAGTTCAAAATCCAAAAATTGGGAAACACTGGTGTAGCAGGACTTTCTTCCCACCCTCTGCCTATATATAGGTCTTCATATATGTTTTCTTTCTTCAGTCAACTTTTAAAAGGAGGAGGGAATTGTCTTTTTCTGTATTTGCTGTTCCTACAAAAGTGAAGAAAACAGTGCTAAGGGTTCATTCAGAGTAACATAGAAAAGGTGACTTTTTCTGGAAGGTTCATCCAGCAAATTGAAGTTACTAGCAAAAAATCCATGTCTAGGCTTTTACAACCTACAGAAAATATTAAATCTAATGCCTGTTTAAGACATCAAAAGGAAGCTTCATCTAAATACAGATTACACACAGACCTTTCTGTGCATTCACCTGAAGGGATATATACATAATCAGTGTGTCTGGTTGAGACTTTCTGGGCAGGTTTTGAAGCAAGAACACATGATAAGACAGATGAATTTTAAAATAGTATTCTGACTTCATGTTTATGTGATAAAGTATGTAAAAATAGTCCTATCTATGTCCTCCTTGTATCTACAGCCTATCATCAGTCATGATTACAAAACCGGAACAGGTGTCATAGCTGATTTAAGGAGCATATGACCACTTGGATGTTTTTTATTTATTTATATTTCAACTTGTATGCTGCCCCACTCGCAATGCAACTCTGGGCAGCTAACAAAGAAACAAAGTATCAGCTACAAATTACAGTTATAAAATATCACATCAACACAATATAACACATTCTTATTGCCAGGCGGCTGCGCCACACAGCTGCTCTCCATTACCTCAAAGTTGGGGCTGACTGAGGGAAGAGTCTGCCGGCAGCGGTGGCGGGAGCGGTGTTCTTATGCCAGCTGGCCACACCGCACAGCTGCTCTCCATTCCCTCAAGGCCGGGACCGGCTGAGGGTTGTTGTTGAAGCATAACCCCCACCATCCCTCAACAAGGTTAGGACTCAAGTAAAGTGCAATAATAATAGCTCATGTACTGGTCACTAAATGAGAAGAAATGACTTACAGGAGAAGACCCTGATGCTAGAAAAGATCAAAGACAAAAGGAGAAGCAGCAGCAGAAGATGAGATGGTTAGACAGCATAATTGATGCAGCGGGCGTAGATCTGAGTGGACTACAGAGGATGACAGAGGAGCCTGGCATGATGTAGTCCATGGGTTGCAAAGGGTCAGACTTGACTGTGCAACTGAACAGCAACAAAAGTGCAATAATGCCTGAAAGGCTACCTATTCCCAGCCTTGCTTTACATCTGTGCCCTCTGGATATTTTGGATGATGTTCACATAATCCATAGTAATTGGCCATGCTGGCTGCAGTTGATAGGCTTTCTAATTCAGCAGTAACTGGGGGGCACTAGCTTGCTTATTCCAGTCATAATGAATATCAAAGCACTACATAATTTTGTATAACCTGACTTGCATTTCTTTAATCATGCACATCCTTTAGTTTTCTTTTTGCCTAATGTGCAAACTAAACTTAATGTCCAACTTTTAAGATGTGGGGAATATGTTGTATCCGATTCTAGGGTTCAGTGCTCACCTTTGTTTACAGCCAGAGAGCCAGTGCTGTCTGCATCTACAAACGTTTCCGTGGACATATGGCAGGCATGCCTCGACACCAGAGTGCATGGAACCCTGTTTACCTTCCCACAGAAGTGGTACCTATTTATCTACTTGCAATTTCTTTCTTTCGAACTGCTAGGTTGGCAGGAGCTGGGACAGAAATGGGAGCTCACTCCATCATGCAGTACTTGGCATTGTAACCACTAAGCCACTGCAGGCCCTGGGACGGTTCTAATCCACACATCCCACTTCACATGCTCTGCAACAGCCAACCTTGTGAAAAACTGCTTGTCTCAAAAGCTAGTCTGCTTTTGATGTTTTAGTGGTATCGAAGTGAATACCCACCCTTGCTTTTTGATTCTTCATTTTGTGTGTGTTTTATTTTGTTCTTTTATTTGTCCAGTACATGGACCTTTGAAAATCCTTTGCACTGAACGCACTCATAATGCAAATTCATCATGAGCTGAAAATGCACATTGCATTAATGCAGCAACCTCATTGACATACTAAGCTGCACAGACATGTCATGATATGCTAGAAAAATTTAGATGCGCCTTTCTATTGCTTGAGGCAATAAAACATCAAGGGCTAAAATAGCTAATCTCTTTTGCTGTATGTTGTAAATCATATGACTGGGTTTAATCTATTTTCTCCTTGAGATATAAGTCTCTATAGTGTTGTTATAGTCTTATTTCCTGGGAGAAAAACTGCCTGAAGGCTAGAACTTAAAATACAAGAGCTTGTTTGAAGAAAGCATTGTCTTGTAAAATGTGACAAAATGTGTACAAATTGTTATGATGTTTCAGGAATACTGGCGAAGGAAAAGTTTTTTTTTTAGCAATTCAGTAATCTTATTGGTGCATCTGGGTCTGAGAAACTACAGTAAAACCCCGACTTACATATGCATCGAGTTACATAAAATTTGATTTACATAATGATTTTGTGCTAAAACCATGTCCCGATTTACACAATTTCCTATGGGTTTGCTTTGAGTTACATAAAGATTCTTTTCCCTATGGGTTTGCTTCGATTTACATAAAATTTTCATTTTTCCTATGGGCTTGCTTCAAATTTACATTAAAAAACGGTTTAAGCAAAAGCCTACGGAACAGACTTGTTTCGTAATTAGGGGTTTTACTGTATTTGAAAAACAATTTGCAGCTGAGTAGCTGCTAATACAGAAAAATCTGTGTGTGTGTGTGTGTGTGTGTTTAGAAGAGAGAAAATAATGGGTGAGCTGAGTTAGCAGTAAATCATTGTATTTTGCTACGTAAAATTCAATAAAAACGAAGTCTATCCAGTTTCAAAACTTTTAAGAAGACGTTATTGCTTTTTATAGTTTCCATAATTCCCTATATGTCCAAACAATCTATTTCTGTTGGCTGGTCCTTGAAGAATGAAGGCAGTTCCTCATCAGTAAATGCTACCCACTAAATTAACAGAGAAGAGAACAGAAGCAATTCCCTGCATCTCTTCTGGTGCAAGTTGTCTTACACTAACCTAAGAAAAACTGTGCAGAAAGGGATGAAATACTGCTGAACTCTCTGGAAGGACTGTATCATCCCTTTTCCTACCCTCAATCATAAAATGTGTGCCATGAGCAGAAAGCAATACAGCATCTGTTTGCTTGCCACTGTAATCATGAGAATATTTGTTACACTTGTAATACAAATACATGCAGCTGCTAGAAAAATCATGATACTTAAAAATGGATTACTCTCATGCAAATGAGCTATGTCACATTCTGCACGGGAAAACATAAAAGAAACATTAGTGTCTCTCTCTTGTGGGTATGGAGAGAAGTCCTTCCACATATAACTTTCAAGTCTGTGTAACTATTAGACAACAGTCTTCTTCTTTCTTGTCCTGATCAAACCCTGGACTGCCAAAATCTTCTTGGCTTTGTAGTTGGCCAAACTTAAATCCTCATCGGTGCATGTTTCTGGCAGTAATTGGCAGACCAGTAAATCTGCCGGATTCTGTATCTCTCCACATTCACACAGTGTATTGTTGTCTACCAGCACTTTAGCATGATGGTCTTACCATACCTGTCAAGTATCCAGTACTAGCCGGGATTTCTCGTAATTTTGTGCCGCTTTTCTTCATTTCCCGCCAAGAGCCGCCGCTACCCCGTAATTTTACAGCAGGGGAAAGGTAGTTACTGTGCATCCCTTCTGCACAGGTCCTTTCTGCGCATGCGTAGAAGGGTTCTGTTCATAAGGGGATGCGTAGAAGGCTTCTACGCATGTGTAGAAGCGACCAGCGCAGAACGGTTCCGCGCAGGTCCATTCTATGCATGTGTAGAAGGCTTCTACGCATGTGTAGAAGCGACCTGCGCAGAATGGTTCTGCGCAGGTCCGTTCTGCGCAGGTCCCGTATTGTCTGGAGCCGCGCTTGACAGGTATGGGTCTTACATTTAGGGACTCGGACCCTCAGCCTATTCAAAGTCTTCCAAGTAATGTAGGGGAAGTTGAGTTCCTCAACTATATCCTCCTTTAATGTTGCTCCTTATCCAGTGAGCTCCTTTCTCCATCTTCTATTTTGGTTTTGCTCTTGCAGAGAACGTTTGTTCTTGCCAGACAACAGTAAATTAATAGCTCAGAAGGTTAGATTATTGCTGGTTGTGGAGAGAAATAGGTATCCATTCAAGCTGTCTTTTAGTAGTTGCAACCTTTCCCCTCTGTCCTGCTCTCTCCTGATAAAGATTGAATGGTAATGGTAATATTTTCACTTTCAGGTGACTTGTAGGGAATGTCTGACATATTTTCTTTATTTCACAGATACCTGTAGTGACTTGAACTCTGAACTGCAAAGAGTGCTGACAGGACTGGAAAATGTTGTCTGCGGGAGAAAGAAGAGCAGCTGTAGTTTGTCTGTGGCAGATGTGGACAAGCATATTGAACAACTCACAACTGCCAGTGAACACTGTGACTTAGCCATTAAGGTGTGGTAGCTGCTAGTCTTATTATGTAACTTTTTGTGCATTTTTATGAAAAATAATTTCACAACACATTTCTCAGGTGGATGATCAGTAGTTTGCATGTTGTACCATTGGAATCATTAAGTCATAGAAAACTAAAACAGAAACCAAACCAAACAACAAAGTTTTTAGCTTTTCCTCTGCCTCTTTATAGCCCTCGCCTTATCATTGGCTGCGAATATTGTTATGTATTGGAATATTCATAAACATTCTCACTGTTATTCTGGCATTTCTCCGACATGGAGAATACTGCGAAAGGTAAATAGTCTGGCTGGGTGATTTTAAGATTAGACATAGATTAAGAATAGTATTGCCTGTAATACAGGGGTTCACAAGCATTTTGTGTGAGTGCAGGTTTACTCAACTTGGGCAGCAGAGAGGAAGATTAAAGAACAAAGACAACAATAAAGGAACTGACAAGCAAAAACAAGAAAGAAGGATAGATGGAGGAAAGCAGGCACTGAAGGAAAGACGGGCAGAAAGTTACTGAGTTGAGGAAAGAGTAAATGAGAAGAGTGTGTAGAGAGAGCCGAACTGACAAAACCTAACGGTGCACAAGTCTGTAGGAAATAAAGGATTTTATAACCACATAAGGGACTTGAAGTCTGGTAAACAAAATGTGAATGGGCAGATTTAAGGTAAGCAGGCTGCACAGGAGATTGAAAAATAGGGGCCTGAAGAAAATGGAAAACACAGAAGAAGGGTGAAGGCATGTGGTAGCAGAGACTTAAACCAATAAAGAGCTAAGCTGAAAGAACTGTGGAGGGTAGGGGGAGAGTTCATATTAAAACAACTTTGTATGGTTGGAACTGGTAACAGCCTACCAGTGCTTTCTAGCATTTCAGCTGTCATACATTTGTTTCTGATTATGCTCCGTAAGTTGTTTTAATAATATTGGGCCTTATTTCCATATGACATTAGATACTCACCAACCTTCTATTGCAACAGTGTTCTTTATAGTTTTACAGCTGAGCATGCCTGAAATGCAAGCTTAATACTGGATGGGGACCAACCTGGATCCTAGAGTGCAGGAATGGATGCCTTTCACTAACCTAGGAGCCCATTATAATCTTCAAGAATGCACAGTGGGCTACATCAATGCCAACGTTGTGTTTTTAAGATTTCCCACATGCACACAAGTGGGCAGCACCAAAGGTTCTCTTCCAGTCCTGAAAAAAGATTGACCTAGAGGTCCACCCGTCCACCCTCATAAAGGAAAGTTCTGCACTTTGCTTTTAAAGAAAGCTTTTAAGAGTCTTTGTTTGCCTTTTTGAAGCGTTTTGTTCTCCACACTTTACCAGGAGCTAGCTAGAAAGAGTATGTTCCTTTTAGTGACCTTTAACTATGTTAAAATGGAACTGCGGTGGCTCAAGTGGTTAAGACGCTGAACTTGATGACTGGAAGGTCAGCGAGTCAGCAGTTTGAGACCCAAGTACTGCATAATGGAATGAGCTCCCGCCTCTGTCCCAGCTCCTGCCAACTTAGCAGCTTGAAAGCAAGAAATTGCAAGTAGATAAATAGGTACTACTTTGGTGGGAAGGTAAACAGCATTCCGTGCACTCCGGCATCGAGGCATGCCTGCCACATGTCCAGGGAAATGTCTGCAGATGGCTCTTTGGCTGTAATCAGAGATGAGCACTGAACCATAGAGCATACCCATCAAGCGCCACTCTGGAAAATACGGGAACTGCTCTGGCCCGGGTGCGCACGCACAGGAAAAACTCCATTGTGCATGCGCAGAACATGTTTGTGCATGCGCAGAACACGTTTGCGCATGCACAGATGGGTTCTGCACGTGCGCAGTAACCCCTTTCCCCGCCATTCTAAATACGGGATGGCATCGGGAAAGGGGAGGAACGTGCACCAAAATATGGGCTTTCCCGGCCAATCCGGGATACTTGACAGGTATGCCCTAGAGTCAGATGTGACTGGCTTTCGAGCAATGGTGACCTTTATCTAACTATGTTATAAGCCTTTAGTTCCTTGATAGGTAACATATAAATTAAATACTATTCATACTATTTTGCTAAACCATCTGCTTGATTTTGGGTTGCTTCATGAGTATCTGCAGATTCTTGGGCTCCAGAAGGTCATCATGGCTGTGCTGTACCCCATAAGAATTATGGGGAAGGTTATACATTTCATTCTGCTTCATTATTTTAAGCATGCAGTTGAAGCCACTGGGAGAGTTGTGCAAGTGTTTGAGAATGCTGATGATAATAGTACACTTCCAGTTTTTCTCAAGCCCCAGTGAAGCAGAGGAATTCTTGGATCTTATATCTAGAATGAGTGTGATGTTGGATGAGAGCTGGTAAAGCAACCTTAGTCCAGATGATGTTAAACTATTAAAGGCAGGTAGAGCAGTTCATTTGGGAATAGGCAATCAGTCTTTTCTACATGAAGGAACAAGCTCATAATTTGAGAAGGGTTGGTTTTGTGTGTGTTTTGGCCCACCACAGCTGTTCTAATACAAGAGTCAGGAACCTGGATCGAATTGCCATCCTGAAAGCATCCTCATGTGAGCAATAATGGTGAATTTATTCACTTCCATTCATCACCTTCACTATTTATGCACATGAAAATTCATGCCCACAGACAGTATCTCATTCTTCAGCTGAGGAGAAAGTGAGAGTTTTTAGCAATAGCAATAACACCTCTATATCGCCCCATAGAACCTAGTGATTTCTCTGGGCAGTTCACAAGGTAATTAGCATTTTGCCTCCAACAAGCTGGATACTCATTTTACTGACCTCAGAAGCATGGAAGGCTGTGTCAGCCTTGAGCCCCATCAGTACTCAATTCACCATCAGTAGCTTTGGCTGCAGTACAGCAGGTTAACCACTGTGCCATGAGGGCTCCTGTTTTTCCTGTTCACCAATACAAAGCCTTTCTCCGGGAAAGCCCTACTTTTGTGTCTGGTGATTAGGTAAAGGTAAAGGTCACCCTTTCTCGAAAGCCAGTCATATCCGACTCTAGGGTTCAGTGCTCATCTCTGTTTCAAAGCCGAAGAACCAGCGCTGTCTGCTTCTGCAGATGTTTCTGTGGTCATGTGGCAGGCTTGACTAGACACCGGAGCACATGGAACGCTGTTTACCTTCCCACCGAATTGGTCCCTATTTATCTACTTGCAATTTCTTGCTTTCGAACTACTAGATTGGCAGAAGCTGGGACAAAGACTGGAGCTCATTCCGTCCTGCAGTATTCAGGTATCGAACTGCTGACCTCCCGCTTTCCAGTCAGCAACTTATCCACTAGAGCCACTGCAGTGATTAGAGATAAGAATAGATAAGAATCACTGCAGTGATTTGAGATAAGAATAGATGCTTCTCAAATCCTGTCTCTGGTGCTAAGCAAGACAGCCCAGCTATTACCTCTGTTCAGTAATTGGACATAGGGCCAGGATTTTCCTGCTCAAATGTGGAGAAAGGCTGGCTTTCTCCAACGTTGAACGGGGATCTTGAGGGGAGAATATTTAGGAATGAATAGGTTATCCCTGCAAGCCAAAGGTTACTTATTCCCATTACCCTATATGGTATAATCAGGACTTTCCTTCTCTAACTATGATTAATGTGGCTGCCATAGGACAGAGCCGGCTTCTGCCATTGCTGCCCTGGTAACCTCTAGATTAGATTACTGTAGTGTTATCTGAGTGTGTGTGTTTGTAAAATAAGATCTTTTTCATAAGGATGAACAGAATGTTCTGAATGTGGTCATTTTAAAACTAAAGTTTGTCCAAATGCAGAGACCATCTAACGTAGTTAGTTACATATTTTCTATGTGAGGACAGTCTGGAGTTTCAAAGCATACAGAAAGTTTATTCTGATAAAGATAATTTGGGAGAGTATGTTTGGGCTTCTGATTAGATGTTTCCAAAACAGGGGTCTAATGTACGGAATCCAAAATTAATAGAATTTGGGCTCTTATCAGAGATGGACTGTTGTTTTACCAGCATGGCAAGTAAGAATAATTTTTGAGGGCATTGGTCTAATCCAGTGGTTCCCAAGGTGGGGCACACGCCCCATGAAGGACTTCAGTTCCGAGAAGCCTAAGTCAGTACACTGGCTGACCAGTGCTTTGGGGAATAGACTTAGGCTTCTGGGAATTGAAGTTCAAAAACTAAAGTTTGGGAAACATTGGTCTAATCTGTGGCTAGATTTACTTAGAATCAATATCCGGAAAATGCTATTCAGATGAATCCTTTTTAAAAAGTGCTTATTTTCCTTAAAAAGTAGGAAAAGGAAGATTTTGCCTGATGAAGAACTCCAGTAGGACAGTAGGATGTAGACCAGGAGTTCTCAACCTTTTCAATCTGAGGGCTGGGTCACACTCCCTCAGACAGTTTTGGTGGGCCGGATGGCCATTTTACCCTGCTTGTCACACATGGCACCTCCGGGTATGGTGGAGGCAGTGGGAGGCCACATGAAATGGTGTTGTGGGCTGCATCTGGACCCCGGGCCATAGGTTGAGAACCCCTGATGTAGACATACCAGATGGGACTGTAGAGTTGCATTTAGTGTTTGGGCTGGGTGGATGGATGGACTGGACTATGAATGCTGAGTAGCCCCTGAAAGCAACCTGAATGTTGGGAGAGAAAGAGAAATGGAAAATCAGTGTTGCGGAACAGAATTACAGTATCTATCGGGAACATTATCCAGAGACACACTCTTCCCTACAACATTTTGTTGGAGGCCTGCTTGTGGTCTTTAGTTCTTGCAACAGGAAATCCATTTTACATTTATTTTGCTTTTAATCTTGAATGTTCTTTAAATGTACTTTAAATTGTCTTGATTGTGTGTTTTAGTTTGTTTGTACATACTTTGTAAGGCACATTGAAGGCATTGCTTGGAATCAAGTTAAAAATAATATTATGACAGACTTTCTTTTATTCCAGACACGTTCTTTTCCTACTCTTGCGGTTTTTCTTTGTATCTTACTTTTTCTTCATGTGGAAGAAATCCAGTGTGATTACGTTTATTTACTTGCCTCTAAGGGTTTTTGTTTTATTCTTTTTTGTCACACTTCATAAGTGAAGTTCACTCAAGCATCTAGAATTGTGAAGCCTCTGACTTATTCTGAATTTTGATATAAAACAGATAAGTGGATGTAATTTCAGAGTTTATCTTTTATGTAAACTGCTAGGCTAGATCTTAGAAGTGATGGCTAATCTAAGAGAGCCAGTGCTCTTTAGAAGATGCCTTGGATATTTGTTTGGAGAAAAGTATGGATAAAACTAGGCAGATCAGCCTTCCCAGGCTCGTGCTTTTCAGATCCATTAAACTGCAACTTTTACCCAATGAGCCAGTGAAACATAACAAGGAAGGCTGGATTAGATAATCAGCTAGTACAATAATCAGGAGGCAGATAGTACTATAAACCAGGGGTGCCCAAACTATGGCCCGAGGGCCAGATTTGGCCCACAACACCAATTAATCTGGCCCGCACCACTCCTGGAAGCAGAAGTAAAACATGATGCACACGTGCCTAACGTGCCCGCGCATGTGAATAACACTGCTGTAAATGGTCTGGAGCTGTCATAAACATTGACGACAGCCATGAGTCATTTATGGCAGCTTTATGCACATGTGTGGGCATGTTATGCACAGGTGCGTTATGCACACACACACATACACATTCTACTTCCACTTCCGGTGGAAGGAACCATGTGACCGGCATGCTCAACCACGTGACCGGCACACAGCCTGAAAAGTTTGGGCACCCCTGCTATAAACGCTATAGTATTACTATTAATATTATAATGGCTTTCACTGTTAGGAAGAAATTAACCAAAACAAATTATGCACTTCTGTTCCTACACCTTTCTCACTCATTCATTCGTTCGTTCGTTCGTTCATTCAAGACAGAATAATTTGCAGTAGTTTCATAAAATACCTGAATCAATTTTATCATCATACATCAGCATACTGGGTTATAGTTCATACAAGGATCACCCTAAACATCTCCCTAAAGTATGTTTCCAGTAATTTCTTAAAAGATTGAAGAGAAGAAGAAGGCGTAGTTCCTGAGGGAAGGCATTCCGTAGGGAGGGGGGGGCACATGAAGTAGTCTCTGGTTACAACTATTGGTGGCATCCTACATTGATTTAAATGATTGTACCTGTCCATTTCTAGTTCTACCAATGGTGAGCTACAATATTTTTGTTAATATAGGACAGCTCATTTGCTTAACAGTTGTGTCGATTTTTAGTTAATTATTTCATGTGAAAGCAGCAGTCCACTTCTGATTTGACTGATTAAGCAAAGTGCACTCTGAAACCATTTTAGAACTTAGTGTATTAAATGTACTTTAAAGCTTAGTAAGCAAATGGGGTCTGTGAATGTCAGTGGCTTTGCTTTCTCTTACATACAAGACTTAAATGGAAAATGTCACTTCCCTTATTGCAAAAATGTCTTGTACCTTTTCATTTTATACTGAGAATTAAAAATCATTTTGGGTTTAAAACAGCCTAAAAATAAATCATCTAGGGGAAGATATTAATCATGATAGCATTTGCAAGTTTTTCAAAAGTGTGCTTTCACTGAGAACTGTCCCCTTTCCACTAAAACAATATACTGTAGTTGCAAAGAAGTCAGTTCCCTAAATGGCCTTCAATGAACTTATTTAAAACAATAAAAAACAATTTACTACATTATAATCCGTTGACCTAATAATGATTTGAAGTAACAATAACAAGGCTTATAGAACTTGCAGCTGTTTGCTTCTCATGCAGCCTATTCATTATCTTTCACAACAAAACACGGACAAGAAGTATATGCTTCTGTTTCTGTCCTTGCATTTTATATCTGCTCCTTTTCTTGGTGTCGTTAGCGGCAGGATAGCCTTTCCACAGCTATGTAGATAGATTGCTCAGAAACAATTCTTTATTTGTTTATTTGTATCAGAACCATTGCACAATTTAAAATTATGGATGCATATGAATTGTAGATAAAATACAAACAAAATAAATTGTTTGGAAAATTAGACTAATTTTGACCAGAAGCAGGCTACTTCAATGTCTTTTGAAGTACAGTGGTACCTTGGATAAAGACCAATTCGGATAAAGTCGCGGTTTTCATGCACATGTGATGAATCGCATAAAGTCCAAAACTGCTATAAATGGATGGTATTTGGTATAGGAACCTCGGATAATGTCCATTTTTGGACATTATCCGATGCATCACCCTTTTGATTTGGATAAAGTCCAAACTTGTGAAACGGAGTTTGGACTTTATCTGAGGTTCTGCTGTAGTTAGAATGATTTACCAATCCTTAATTCTGAGGATACTCTGCGACTGTGCAACTTGCCCAAGGCTACACAAGTTGGCTATTCTCTTAGGACGCACAGAGAGGAATCAAGTTCCCAATCTCTGGTTTCATAACTAGGTACCTAACCTATCTAACCCTCATCTAACTTATCTAGCCTTCATCGAGACATGTAGAATATAATTAAATGAAGCAGTATTATGTGGGTTTCCTTGGACCCATATAAAACCATATGTGCATGTAAGTTTCTATGTGAAAATTCACATCTCATCATGGTTAAGGAGAATTCACACTTCAGAACGCTTAAGGAGCACTCTATACTCAAGATATCCCTTGGATATTTTTAGACACTTGTCAGTATATGTTCAGTCCCATCTGTCAACACAGAATTAAAATGGTGATGTATCTGTAGCAAATTATGACATGTTTGTAACAAAGAACGGAACCAATAAAAATGCATCATTTTGTGGGTATATGTTCACTGCTTCTGCATTAACTACTATGGGACTTTTAAATGAATGATTTTCTTTTTTCCTTCTTTTTTGTAATATTTTATGATGTTTGATTTATATTGTGATTTATTGCTGTTATGCTTTGTTGTTTTTGTGAGCTGTCCTGAGGCATGTTGTGCGAGTGGGTGGCATAATAATAATAATAATAATAATAATAATAATAATAATAATAATAATAATAATAATAATAATAATAATAATAATAATAATAATAATAATAATAATAATAATAATAATAATAATAATAATTTTGCTGTTTTTCTATTTTCCAGACAGTTGAAGAGATTGAAGGTGTGTTAGGGCGGGATCTATATCCAAATCTCACTGAGGAGAGGTCTCGATGGGAGAAGGAATTGGCAGGCTTGAGGGAAGAAAATGAGAGTCTGACAGCAATGCTGTGCAGTAAGGAAGAGGAGCTAAACAGAACCAAGGCCACCATGAATGCCATCCGCGAAGAACGAGACAGATTACGCAGAAGGGTGAGGCTTTCAGCCCCTTAATATGATTTTTAGTTCTGTAGAAAATATGTTTGTCAGAATAATGAGATAAAAGTGAAGAGCTCCATTTCTCATACCATTGTCACTCTTTTCTCACTGCTTTCCTGAACTTCTGCTTCTTTCTTCAGTCTTCTCCATCATTTCACTAATAGATGCTCCCGGATCTTTTTAAAGTGACCTAGTTATCCCACATAGAAGACATGTAATCGTCAAAGGCTTACATTTTTTGTGCAGCTTGGAGAGTGAATTGTCCACTCTTTGTGGATACTTTAAAAGCAACTAAGATACAGCAGATAACGTGTGAACTAATACATAACCATGTTGAGGAGTAAAGCAGTTATAGTCTTCTAGTGGGACACGCACGCACCCCTTTTCCAACTTTGAACAGAGGAATCCTTTGGGATAATGTATGAATTCAGTTTCGTATTTTTAACTGGGAACATTTTTATTGAACTAGTGATTTAATGGTTTGCATCTGAGTTCTTATATAGTTCTAGTTCAGCTATACAGGCTCTGAATCAACAAAAAATAAGTAATATTAGAACAAGATGGGTTGCTAAAGATCTGTAGTTATTTCTAGAGTACATTGAACAGATGAAAGAGAATATCTGTACTGGAAATATTTTTGACTTCATACATACAGTATAGGTATATGTTGCCTGTCGCTAAAGATTTGTATTTAAGTGAAGGTGGTGGAAAGTAAAATTTAGCATATTTTAATAGCATTCTGTCCCCAACACTGTATAATATATTATATACAGTAAAACCTCACATAAAGTTCACTTCGCTTAGAGACTAACTTTCTTTTCTTTTTTTAATAATAATTTTTATTTAATTTTTTCAAAGACATACAAAAAAGAAAAGAAAACAATGACTAACAGTACAATACATAAACAAATCCATAGTATCATCTTAACAAACATTATTAAATGTTAGCACATAACAATATCTAAACTCATTAATTGCTATATAACCACCAAATATTAAAAACCATTGTTTCAAGATCCGAAATAATAAGAACTTTCTATGCTACCACTAATCTTTGGATAAATAATGATCACCCTGTGAATATATACAATGCCCGGAGAGTTTATTTTCTGCTCAACTCCAGAAACTTCTTTGAGATGGTACTGGTCCTGAACTATCATTTGCCATACAAGAATGGTCCACAAATGGTTTCCATATGTTCCAAAATCTATTCTCTTTTAAATTATCTCTTTTCACTTTAATCTCCCATGTCAATTTATCATTCAGTGCTAAACTCCACATTTCTTTATACCACTCTCCAATCTGTATATCTATATCATTTTTCCAGTTTCTAGCTATACATTGTCTACCCGTTGTCAATACAATTTCCAATAATTCTTTTTCCTCCTTGTTTAAGCCCAAACCTTCCACATTCGTTAAAAGAATGGTACTTGACACCAACTTAACACTTCTACCCATTATTTCACCAAGGGGAAAGTAGTATTAAAGGTCTTGTAAGTAAGCTTTATAACATACTGAATAGAGGTGCAGATCCACAGGAGGATTTGAAACGGAAGTGGGAACGAAATTTGAATATAACAATTGGGGAGATTGAGTGGAAAAATAAATGGAAAAAGAGGATTATGAGAACAATGTCTGTAAGAATTAAAGAACATAATTTTAAAATGTTGTGGCAATGGTACTTGACGCCATTAAGACTTTACCAGATGGATAATAAAAGAGATAAGTTATGTTGGAGATGTAGAAAATTTGATGGAACATATGAACATATGTGGAGGAGTTGTAAAAAAATAAGGGATTTTTGGGGACACTAACTTTCTTAAAGAGCAGAATTTTCTCTGAATGGTCGCCCTCATTTAACAACTAAAAACAACCAAAAACTTGTTTAACAACTAAATTGGGGTTCGCAATCCCACACATACACACCAGAAATCACAATCGGTCACTTACACTGTCAGCAGCGGCACTTTTTCGAAGTGTTTCACTTAAAGAGCAACTTACTTAAAGAGAAATCCCATGATACTCATTATGCTCTTTAAGCGAGGTACCACTGTATATAAATGATCAACCAGTTCCTGACAATACAAAATTGTCTGTCTATGTGGATGACATAGCAATGGCCGTTCAAGGAACAAGCTTTGATGAGGTAGCTGGAAAACTTACTGGGGCACTTAAAGAATTAGGACAGTATCACCACATCATCCATTTGAAGACTAATCCAAGCAAAACTCAAGTGTGTGCTTTCCACCTTCAAAACTAAGAGGCAAGGGTTAAGTTGGATGTTACATGGCAAGGGAACTAATTAGAGCAGGACTTCTCAAACTTTTAAAGCTCGGGGCCGGGTCACGCTCCCTCAGACAGCTTCGGGAGCTGGACAGCCATTTTGCCCTTCCTCCACTTCCTGGTGTGGTGGAGGCGGTGGTAGGCCACATGAAATGGCGCTGTGGGCTGCAGGTTGAGAATCCCTGGATTATAGCATTGTCCAGCACCAAAAAACCTCAGCATGACACTTAACAGGACTCTCTTTTAAGCAACACTGCCGGAATACCAAAGCCAAAGTTAGTACAAGGAACAACATCAGCAGGAAACTCGCAAACTACAAATGGGGAACCCAGTCATCCATGCTGCATACATCAGCTTTGGCTCTGAGCATCTCCGCAGAATGGAGCATATCCACACAAAATAAGTTGACATCACTGTTAATGAGGCCATGCATATAGTGACAGGATGACTCAAACCTACACCAGTTGAGAGAATATATCCTCTTGTTGGTATCACTCCACTTAAGATCAAGAGAGAAGCAGCAGCGGGCACCAAGAGAACTAAGCAAGAGAATGACCCTCGACATCCTCTGAATGGATATGAGCCTCAAGTACTGTACACCAGCTCAGATCCAGGAAGAGCTTTATAGCAAGAACAAACATTCTTGAGGGTACACAAGAGCAAAACCATTCTTAAGGGTACACAAGAGCAAGGAGCTCACTAGGCGTGGAACACCATTAAAGGAGGACAGAGGAGTCTGACGTGCACTGGTCCATGGAGTCGCAAAGGGTCGGACTCTACTGTGAGACTGAACAGCAACAACAATAGCTGAGGAACACAACCTCCCCTATGTCACTTGGAGAACCTTAAATAGGCTGAGGGTTGGAGTGCCTAAATGTAAGACCAACATGCTCAAGTGGGGGTTGCTGGTGAATAACAACATGCTGTGTGAATGTGGAGAGAGACAGATTTCAGTTCATTTATTCATCTGCCGATTTCTGCCAGAAACATGCACCAATGAGGACTTGGATTTGGCCAATGATAAAGCCAAGAAAGTGGCTTCATTTGGCAGGCCATAGTTTGATCTGGACCCAAATAAAAGAACAAGAACTAGCATAATCAGTATTGAGTGTGATGTTGATTGCCTTAGAGTTCACAATTCTGTGAATATCTTGAGAGATTAAATATTCTATATTCTGAGATGAAATGTTAATGTTTATAAACTGGGATGAATGATGCTTGCCTTTTTAATAGTTGCATAAACATTTGTGAGGACTCTGGCCTCTTTCTGCATCCTTCATGCCTTCAAGACTACGACTGTTTTTGGTGATATATTAATCTCAGCTGTTTCCTTCTTCTTTAATAATGTTCTTCAAATGCCTGCCGCCTTGATATTTATTTTATCCAGTCAGGTAGGCTCCACTGTTATCACAGTCTATTGGGTATACTCATTTTTCATCTTATAGTGCAACTGTAGTTTGCCCACATGCCTGCCTGCATTCCCATCTTTTTAATGCTTATCTTAACTTTCTCCCAAAAAATAGAATTCATGGTGGCTCACAATAAGGTTAAATAACAATACAGATGAAACACAGAGAATTATGTAGTTAAAAACACAGTTAACTTGGAACACAGTGTCAAAAACAAAATAGCTTGGATCTTCAACTGCCCTGCTTCGTAGCAATCATTTGGCCCTCCTATATTAAAAAAAGAAATTGGATCAGACAAAACATTTTTCTGGTCAAAATCTAAGCCTCTTTCTTAGCCTGTAGCCATATACCCAAGTAAAAATAGAAGTAGGATTTGACAATGATGACTTTTTTACAATGTGGACTCCCTACTGTTATTTACTATAGATTACCTCCAAACTTATAGACTGTGTAACTAGTAAAATCGACGAAGAGCGTTATGGCACTGTAAAAAGGTTAACTGGCTTTAATTCACGGTTTCATGGACTGCAATTTACTTCATCAGGTGCATCTGATTCTTAAATCTCTCTTCCACTTCAAGTCCTGGTCTTTGTCTTATGACAATGAGTTATATAACATATCAGTACAAGTCCACTGTGTTTCCACTCTGGATCCCACTCCATGTCTGTTGATCCCATCTAGGAGAAATAAGCAGGTTCTAGTTCAGCGTATGATCCTCCTTGGACATGCAAAACCAGCCAGGTTACTGAAATGGGACTACCTTCTTTAGTTCTGTGTTGACTGTCAATGCAACAAAGGACTAATTGGTTTTAGGTCATTAGGCACAGAATTGAACATTATTTTCTACCCCTTCCTTCTTTCAAGTTTATTGGAAAACAGTGATGTGTTGTGCTCTAAACTATATGCTAATTTGCCATACAGTAGGTTTATTTTCCCCTGTAGGAGTCTGTTTATTACAGATGTCCATGTCAACCACACTCTGTAATGGTGAGCACTAGGGAGCTTATTTGCATTTGTAATGCAGTCAGTATTTGCCACACAAACGTTTCCCTTGACCTACTAAATATTTTATATCTGCAACCCTAAAACGAAAGTCACTTCATATTATTTCCCCAGAGGGTAAGAAGGGAGCCTTTGCGAAAATTCAGTTTTTGTGGTACACATATTAAATTAGGTAGAAAAAAGAAGTTAAGGCTCTACAGATCAATAGGACTGTTATTTTAGCACAATGCCTGTAATCAAACAAATTGCTCTCAGTGGGATTTCAGAGGCTTGTTAGAGATTTAATTAAATTAGATATTTAATGCATTCAGTTAACAGATTGTGTTGCTTTGCAGTGCAATAACTAAAAAAATGACATGTGTATGGATTTTTACCTCTTACAGGTCATTAGTAAATGAGGTAATTACTTATTTCTGTAAGGTGCTGATAATATAGTTTTACTTCTGTGCAAAGTAGCCAGAGAGAGGGGTGAGGGAGAGAGAGTACATCCCCACTGGAAGGCTATGAAGGAGATGCAAGGAAGTATGATGTGTGATGATAAGGAAGTCTTTAAACAATCTTACTTCACTCTGACATGTGGGATCTATGTTTGTAAATGCCTGTTATTGAACAGTTGTTTGTCCTCACATTGGAATGTGCTTGAGGAAATCATTTGTGTGAACCAAAGAAACATCACATCCCAAGTACTGAGGCTAATGTAATAGCAACCTATAACTCAATTAAAGCATGAGTAGAAGGCAACGTAGGGTTCTTTTCATCAAATAAAATAAAACTTCTTTCTTCTTTCTGGAGAACGCCAAAAATATGAAAAGAGGCACATAAGTGAAATGAGTAAATTGGTTGTTTCTCCTGTTAATATTTACTATTATTATTAGCCATATTTATATCTCACATTTCCTCCGAGAAGTCATTTCCCCTAATTTTATCTGCATGGCAACCTCTGGGAAATAGTTTAGGCGGAATGACAATGGTTGCACAAGGTCACACAGTCAATTTTATGAGGCAAATAGAGAATTCAACTAGGGTGTCCTCAGCCCTAGCTTAACAGTTTTATTTAAAAATTTTTTTTTACTAATTTTAACATAACAAAATTATAATAAACAATACAGAATATATACATAAAAACATAAACAAGAAAAACAAATTAATACATTGAATTACTAACACTCTATTATAATAGCATTGTGAACAATGCCAATTCTAGAACCTTATATATATCATACATTTTTACAACTATACCCCATACCTTATATCTTTACATAACAGTTTTAACCAATATACTGTATTCTGCTTTCAATTATATCATAATCCAATCAATGTCAATAGTTATCATAGAGTGTTGTTCTTCCAGTTCCTTTGTCCTTCTTTCAACATAACTATCAACAAGAAAGAATATCCAGTTGCTAAATTGACTTGATTGCGTTTGTGTTGGTTTTAGTGGGAAGACTCAAATAGAGCTTTTCTAAGAAATCTCACAATTCTGGTTGCAAAATGTTCACCAAAGAAGTCATGTACAGTATCACTGTTTTAGCAGCCATTTACAGATACAGACATTACATTTGATTTGAGTCTAGGACCACAACAAGGACCTATCAATTTAATGGCACCAGTGACTTGATTATTATTGACATGGCCATCTGGTGTCCCCTTTGTTATAAAACCTTTGTTCCATCAAATAGTATATGATTATTCTTTGTAAATATATACGTTTCCATAGGATGTGGACAGAGATACTGTTTCAATGATTGTGTGCCCTATTTGGCCAGATATTACATAAGGAATGATATACCATTTTATAATGTTTCTCGCATAGCATTTGGCAGAAGGATTTAATTATCATCCTCTTCCTAATGGAAATATATATTATCTATTGTAGATCATTGATAGATAAATAAGGCATTGCTACATTATACCATCTGTACTATTAGACATAGACACCACTGTAGAAATTGTTATGTTAAAAATTGATGTCTTCAATGCTTTCCTAAAACAAGCAACTTATGTCCTGAAAGTGTTATATCTGGAAAGTCAGGTCAGAGCAGTTTATTTAACAAGGACCTCATTAGATCAATATCTGAAAGGCCTCTTTGCCCCTATCAGTCCTACAAGACAAACTGAGGTGAGTCTGCATACAACACCTGTGCTGTAGTTCAAACCTGAGCATTTTTATATGAATTAATCCATTGCAGGCAGCAAGGATATTTTCAGTGAATATTAGCTTTTACTGTATGCTGTTAGCTTTGCACTAGACAGGAAGCTGAGCTTTGTTACCTGGAGAAACGTATCTAAGCAAATAACAAGCACATGTGGCAGTCGAGTTAAATTATTTCAGACTTACTTGTTCAGCCTGTGGACATGAAATTATAAGGGCCAGCATAGTACTTCCACATCAGATTTACAACAGAAATTTTACATTGATCAGTTTGAGCTTAAATTTGACTTTTATTTGTGCTCATAAATAAACTGGTAGTTATGTGGTTTGTTTTAAAAGATGTCTAGCATTCTTCTTCCCTGTCTAGACCAGACGTGAAACTGCCAAAATGATGCCACATATTGGTGAGTTGATTCTGCAGTTCCTTTCACCTGACCTAGTGTGAGAAAGATTAGCTGGCAACACAAGATTGCTTTTACTCATTCGGGCGTCCCCTTAGCGGAGTTTCTCCAGCAAAAATCCTTTTATCCCAGAGAAATCTATGACACAAAATTATTATTACCAGAGTACTCCCGATTGTGGTTCAGAAATACCACAATCTTCGAGGAGGTTCTTTCTGTGTAACCCATGTCTAGCCTGAAATTTATAACTCATTGTAAAAGACTAACATACAGTGAGAGGCTTCATTGCAGACATCTTGCACCTTTAAGGAGAGATTTAAAATGTGTAAATCCAGATTTCTACTAAATTCTGAAGTACAATTCCCTCCAAATGGACAAGGCTTAAAAAACTGTAGATAGTTTTTTTCTGCCTCTTGTCCTTGCTCATATTGGAAGCATATTCCCCTCCCAGCCAATATAAGTGTTATGTATTAAGGCACAATTGCAAGTTGCGCAGGCTGCGCCTTGCAAAGAGAAAATGGCGGTTTCCTGCCATCCAAATTAGGAGCTAAAGTTGGTGCGATATCTCCCTCTCTGAGCGCCCCCTTTATGCTAATCAGGGTCCTGTGATAGGTTACAGTTTTGGATCCTGTTTCCCATTGGTTAATACATATATATCTTGTTATGATTGGTTGGTTATGCTTGTCCGGCAGGTCGCTACTTTGTATCAAGGAGCCACCACCGGAGAGACACTATATAAGCCCCACAGGTAAACAAGGGTGGGGCCGGACCGGATCTATACTACCCATTCCACACAGGTAGCCAGTAACGTGCTAAGCCTGGGTCTCCTCCACATGCTACCACTTCTAGTGTAGCTTAGGCATTGCCTCTTCTACAGCAGATTCCAGAGGGCACTGGTTTAATGGGATTCGTATAGCCATCTTATGGCTGGAGCGCCTTGTAAGTGTAACCTGAAAGACTGTTAAATAAACTCCTGTTGTTCTGTTCATCGTTGTCTGGACTATTGCTTATAAGGGCTGGACCCAACAATAAGTGAAGAGTTAAAAGGTGAAAAATGGAAAGGCTCAGGTGACTGGCCTAGCATGAAAGAACATGAGTGCTGTTTTAACCCAGGCAACTCATCCATGAAGCTGGAAGTATATTGACTTTAAATTAGAGGATGTGATCTTCATTTCTCCAAATATACAGAAGGTACTATAAACAATTTAAAATACTAATCTAATGGTTCAAGGAGCCTTAAAATTAGTGTTCAGATCAGTTTATTAAAAAATATGGAATGAAAAGCGGTGGTTATTACATCTCCCTTTAATTATAGGAGCCCCAAGCTTTGATTTCTCAGTCATTTGTGTGTGACAGTTACGGTTATTACTAGTTTATTAATGAAACTGCTGATTAAAACATGCTCGGGAAATGTAGCTAACATTGGAAGCTAACATTCAGTGGCTTGTCTAGTGTAACTTATGCCTTTTACATAGTTACTTGTGGGGTATAGAACATATAACCTGCATCACATTCTTTGAAAGCCAGGTTAGCATAGTAACCACAGAGCTGAACGGTGACCTAGGAGGTCACATTCAAGTTCCTGCTATGAAGCTCGGTGGGTGATTTTGGGTCTCGGGTTGAAACTATAGTACATAAAGAAATAATGTGGGAAATGCTCAGAGGTTGGGACAGTCTGATTCACGTCATTTTCTGTTGACTATGTGACATAAAAGTCAATGCGAATCAATCCAACTTTTCCCTTTCCAACCATAGTTTTTGCTTCCACTCTTGGGGCTTCTTTTTCTTTTCTTTTCTTTCAGCAAATGCATTTGTTGTTGTTGTTGTTGTTGTTATATACTCCACCTCAATTGGCGCAAGCACCACTCTGGGCAGATTACAGCAATAAAAGATCAGCCTACAACAGAAATATAAAAACAGAACGATCAGAGCAATTTTTTTAAAAAAATGATAAACATTAATAAAATACTTAACTAGTTGGCATTAATAAATTTTGGGTCCTGCAGTAATTAATAACCTCTTTTCAGCACCTTTCACCAATTTCTAAAATATATGTTTATACCCACAATCTAGAATAAGAACATGCCTGCTATTGCCAAGGCTTCATCCAACAGTGAAGACCTCATTGACAAGAACGTACATTGTTTTGTGTTAAGTGAGCCAATACTGTGTGTTCTTGCAGGTTCGAGAACTACAGACCCGTTTACAAAGTGTCCAGGCAACTGGTCCGTCCAGTCCAGGTCGTCTCACTCCTGCAAACCGTCCCATCAACCCGAGCACTGGAGAACTGAGCACAAGCAGCAGCAGCAATGACATTCCCATTGCCAAGGCAAGTGCACGTACATTGCCACGATGCGTCTTATCATGTGGAAGAAGCAGCCTTTGCTGAGCAAAGTGAATGTACAATTAGCTGAGAAATATCAGCCCGAGGGCCTGGGGAATTTTCAGAGATCCTAAGGGAGCCTGCAAAATGCAGCCTGCAGGAAGAGATAAAGTGCGCCAAGGATGTTAAGCCTCTCTCAGTCACAACTCCCATGCCAGTTTATATTAAACAATGTAAAAGAGGATTGCATAAACACATAGTGAGTGTATGGAAGGGGGAAAGCATTTTACCTAGATCCATGAAAGCAGTCATAACACACGAATCACTGATCTTCTTTATGGTCTTTCCTTCTTATTTCTAGATTGCTGAGCGGGTAAAGCTTTCGAAGACAAGGTCAGAGTCTTCAACATCTGACCGCCCTGTCCTAGGATCAGAAATTAGCAGCATAGGGGTGAGTGCTAACTGTAATTGCAAAGGGTGAATATTTATCAATATATACATTAATAATCATCAGTATTTGTTAAGGGTTTGCTGAAGTACCCAGAGTTCTCTGGCAGAGAAGACTTTATGCTGTTTTGCAGAGTGTAATGAGTTATCCTGCACAGAATTATTTGAGTCTTGCCAAACTAAAAATCCCTGAATTTTGCAGGTAGTAGTTATAGCAGTTAAAGCAGCATCAAACTGCTCTGTGCGCAGCTAATATATTGTATCTCCTTCCACTCCCAGGTGATAATGTTTTTTTTTTTACTTTCTCAGTTACCCACTGCAGTTGATAACAGGGATAAAAATGGTTATACCCATTCATAATAGGCTTCTAATGACTTCTTTATAGGTGTCCAGTAGTGTAGCAGAACACCTTGCCCACTCTCTTCAAGACTGTTCCAATATCCAAGAAATTTTCCAGACACTTTACTCACATGGGTCTGCTATTTCTGAAAGCAAAATCCGAGAATTTGAAGTAGAAACTGAGCGGTTAAACAGGTAAGGTGAGATGTTTTCCTATAAAATGATTGTTCTGCATACATTGGAGATTGGAAACGTGCAGACTTGTGATATTCTCTACAAAACCCTGCATAGCTGTCTGGGGAACTCTAGGACTTGTTGTCTGAAAATTAATTTGCAAACCTCACGTGCAGTGATTGCCAACACAGAACCCATGCTTTGATTCCCAGAAGCCTAAGTCAGTACTTTGACTGGTTAGTGCTTTTGGGGAATTGACGTAGGCTTCTGGGAATTGATATTGGACTGCGGTGGCTCAAGAACTTAAGATGCTGAACTCGAGAACTGGAAGGTCAGAGTTTGATTCCTGAGTACTGCTGGACGGAATGAGGTCCCGTCTTTGTCCCAGCTCCTGCCAACCTAGCAATTTGAAAGCAAGAAATTGCAGGTAAATTAATAGGTACCACTTTGGTGGGGAGGTAAACAGCGTTCTGTGCACTCTGGTGCTGAGGTATGCCTGCAAAATGTCCATGGAAACGTCTGCAGATGCAGACAGTGCTGGCTCTTTGGCTATAAACAGAGATGAGCACTGAACCCTAGAATTGGATACAACTGGCTTTCGAGCAAGGGCGACCTCTGAGAATTGAAGTCCAAAAACCAAAGATTGGGAACCACTACTCTAGTGGATATCCCTTTCAAATCACCATCTCCTGCCTAATATATTGAATTGAACTGATTTGAATTTTTATTTATATACCGCCTTCCTCACCCTAAGGTGACCCAAAACGGTTTACAAATACAATAGAAAATATGCAATACAGTTACAAGTACAAGTTACAAATCAGAAAAATACAATATAAGATACAAAGTACAGCATACAAAATACAACAGCCCTTCCAATGGCCACAACTATCCCTTAAGATTTTTAATTGTGTCTATTGTCCAAGTCTCTTCAGTCGTAATTTTAGAAGTGACTGTGCAGCCCGATTCCATTGCACAGTCAGATCTACAAGCCTGACAGGGACCTACACTGATGGTTTTAGTAGCAGGCAAGGATGTTGTGCTTCTTCCAGGCTTTTAAGTGTTTTGTAATTCAGTTTATATTACTCAAGAGCTTAGATTCTGCCTATGGCAGCATGCCAAGCCTTGTATGATCAGTCTGCTGCTTATTGTATTGAATTGATTGTTGTAACTCTAACTAGTTTTTTTAATTGTTGATTTTAGTAGTTTGTGTTTTAAGTTGTGTGTGTTATGTATCTATATCTAAAACAATATCCCTTTTTACATGTACATATTAGCATCTTGCTATGCATCATTTTTTTACTGTGTTTCAAATGTGATTGCTTTGCTTTCATTTATGCTCCTCCGAGAATATTCTTGTTGCTATTTAAAATATCTACACTGCCCTCCAATCATAAAAATTTCAAGGCAGGGTGCAACATTTATTTAAATAATTGTATTTACATACAATTTTTAAAAAAACTTGATAAAAATTCACCTTACAAAGTGACACAGAAATATAATAAATAAATAACTGGTTCATGGTGTGGTTCATATTAAGACCAGTATCTGGTGCTAGTAAATTTTATTTTGTGTATATTTTAGCTACCGTTCAAGATTTCAATCATTCCAATCCAGTTTGCTTGCTGGGAGAACCATATGTAACAAGACTTTGGAGCCTGGGGTTTAAATCATAATCTGTTTTAAATTGTCAGTTACTGTATTACATATTCATAGAAAACATTTCCAGTATTTTTATATATATTAAAAAACATACAGACACAGCGCTGACTAGTAGAAGAAAATTCCACATTAGAAAAATGGCTGAGAATCAGCTTGGCTCTTCCTTTCAGTTGATTAACTTGTTAGGCCTGTTGCTTTGATATGTGTGAATTATGCCTTTTCCAATTGCATATAAGTGTGGAGATGTGGTGATGAAAAGAAGAGCTTAATCTGAATTAATAGCTTTCTTTCAACAAGATAATTTAGTCATCAGCATTAGGCCAGAAAGTGATTTGTTTGGATGTGCGTATCATCCTAGCAACAGCTGGTGGTGTCTCCTGAGGAATCTGAAATAAGATTTTGATAGACATTTTGTATTGTTCAGTTTAATATCTTATCAGAGAAAAGTTGATGCTGCCTGCAACACCGTTACCACAGGTTCACACTGGGCATGTTCCACCAGTTTTTATGTCTATGTGAAAGTACTCCTGCGAGATCTACAATAAACAGTAAAAATGAGACGGGTCATAGTGAGGGGGAAAACAGTTGCAATGAAAGTTGCCTGTGTAAGCAAGATAACCAATTAGACCGGTGTTTCCCAACCTTTGGTTTTTGGACTTCAATTCCCAGAAGTCTAAGTCAATTCCTCAAAGTACTGGTCAGCCAACATACTGACTTAGGCTTCTGGGAATTGAAGTCCCCCTGTGGGGTGGGGGCCACACGTTGGGAAACACTGAGTTAGACGCTGTTCAAAGTAAGTAAGCCTGCAGGAGGAACTCTATGAAGTACAGTATTAAAAATGATATCCTTCTCCACAGTCGCATTGAGCATTTGAAATCTCAAAATGACCTACTGACAATAACTCTGGAAGAGTGCAAGAACAATGCTGAACGGATGAGCATGCTGGTTGGAAAATATGAATCCAATGCCACAGCCCTCAGGCTTGCTTTGCAATACAGGTATGTCCATGGTACAGTGCAAGAGGCAAGATAAACAAGATGGTCCATTATCTTGTATTGTTTGCTTTTTTGTAAGAGACTGCAGTTGTTTTCAGCTACACAAAATATATTGGTTTTTCCTTTCTCATTTACTTACATATTTTGCTTTATCCCAAGCAAAGTTGGAGGCAAAACTCAGTTAATGACCCACTTTGAGTAAATATTGTATGGCCCTCTAAAGCAGGGGTGCTCAAACCTTTTGGGCCATGGGCTGGTCATGTGGTTCAGGGGGGCGGTCACTATGGCCCATGTGTTGGATCTGGCCCCCGACGCCAATTCATCCGGCCCACAAAGCCCTTGTCGTTCTCGGAAGCGGAAGTAAAATGTGCTTGGACAGGTGCGTTTTACTTCTGCTTCCGGGAACGGCAAGGGCTTCGCAGGCCGGATGAATTGATGTCAGGTGCCAGATCTGGCCAATGGGCTGTAGTTTGGGCACCCCTACTCTAAAGCAATGTCATGTAAACCTGTGCTCTGCTTTTTGCTATGGCACTCTCTGATGGTCCCAAAAAAGTTGGAGAGACTCCAGTGTCATATAGGGAATAACAAGCCTGTCTGACTCGAAGGGCCCCATTCTGAAACATCTAATCCTGTACAGTACTGAAATTGGATTGCCAGGAATGAGAAGTGATAACAGAAGAACAATCCTGTTGAACTGACTTCCTGTTATCAATTGAACAGAACTTGGAAAGTATTATATGATATATGCGTTGCAGCCCAAAAAGTAAGAATTCGATCATTTTCACAAATGATCAAGAGAGATGGGACAGCATTGGTACTTTCAGTTGTTGTTCCAGAATTTTATGTTTCTTACAGTTAAAACCATAATTTTGCAATCTAAGCTTTTTCTTTAATTCATAAATAATTTTTATTAAAAGCAAAATCCAAGGACACATACAATTCCAGTGATACATCATTTACTTTATGCAGAAAATCTATGGCATCAGCTATAGTTTAGAAGGGAAGCCGGTGTAAAACACAGGAAAATAATTCAGATCTTTATAACAAGACGTTGTTTGCTTAGATTATATTTAATTGAAACAAAATAAAATTTTGAAATGTTAAGACATATTATATATCTTATACTGTATTAAAAAGTTAACATATTACTTTAAAAATATAGGACTTGACAAGAGACACTGTGCCATTTTCTCACCCAGCAGGGAGGAAGTGACATGATTTCAGACATTGATTCCTGTTGCTTTTATTTTGCTGCTGCAGTTTTGTTATCTTCCTCTGAGGTACATATATTGACTTGATTCTCTTTGTTCACAGTGAACAGTGTATTGAAGCTTATGAGCTGCTCTTAGCGCTGGCAGAAAGTGAACAGTCTCTAATTCTTGGGCAATTCAAAGCTGCAGGAGTTGGGTCAGTTGGTAAGAGTTCCATCAGTCATTTTATTTTCTAAATCTCATTGTATACTTCACTTGCCATTCATCACCCTCAAAGGGTAGGTTGCAACATTTTATCCTTCCACAACAACAGATACACACACACACATGTGCACACACTGAGAGAGAGAAGCAGCAGAAATGTTTTGTTTCAGATCACAACAGCTAAGTGACATTTTTGTCAAATGATTTTTGAACTAGAACTCAAATAAAAACATGTGCAAGCAATCAGAATAGCTACAGGCTGTAATTCAGGAAGACATTTTAAGCAGAAACTGGCTGAGACATTTGTAAATGTCTCATGTTCACCTTATGACAGTTCCCCCTCTTTGCTTTTAAAGACTTATAATTCAAATTTATTTATTTATTTATTTTATCGTATTTCTAATGTCACCCCCTCGCCAAGGCGACTCCGGGCAGCTTACAAGTAAAAACAATAAAAACACAAAAACATTTAAGAACATTAAAACTTATTTGAAGTTAAAAATTTCTTTTAAAAAATCCTACCAATGCTATATCCCGGACTTCCAAAACTGAGCACTCAGATAAGCCAGCCCAAAGTGGCTGTCTCCCTGGCCAGCCCACACACCCATTGCATGAGCCAGGTCTTCAGGCCCCTGCAAAAGCGTAAAAGCTCTGCCTGGAGACGAAGTTCAGTTGGCAGGAGGTTCCAACTGAATAAAATAATATCGAAGTTAACTGCATGATTTCCAGTGGCTTTAGAAAAAAGTTGATTGACTTATGTATAAGATAAAAAGGTAGCTTTAAAGCGTGAACAGACAAATACATTTGGCAATTTTTCATCTTTTTTTTTTTAGATATTTCTCTAAAATAATGTATTTTTTTGCTTATTTATTTTGCAGAACCCTCTTTCTCAGAACATATTTCATTCTTGGAAACCTGTAGGGGTGCACTTTTGTTTACAATAAGCAGAATAATCATGCTGACAGCAAGATCCTGGTAACTGTAGTTCAAAATAAAATAAAAGAAAGAAAGAAAGAGTATCATGGGGGAGGGGGAGAAAAGCAGCTTTTTCAAGCTTTGTGTTTAAGTACCATATTTGGTGCTCTAGGGAACAGCATTCTCCAATAAGCAGACTGAGCCAAAATTTAGATACATTCCTGTAAAGAAGATAGGGATAATTCTTCAGGTAGACTTTGAGGGCAAAGTTGAAGAATAAATACCTGATTTGCAGTCTGAGTGACAAGAGAAGAAGGAAACCAGGCAGGGAAGAGAAGAGCACAAAAAAAACAACCCATATTGATATGAAAATGGCCACAACTTTATTGGTTATAGCAAAATAGCCTTGGCCAAGCATAGATCCTTTACCAACCAATTCACCAGGGCTCAAGCCGTTCTCTGATTCTCCATCACCTGACAGAGAAACAAACAATACAGCTCCTAAGGTGGACAAATGCCATGAAACGTTTGCCCTAAGATCCCTTAAGGCTATGATGGCGAACCTCGGCACTCCAGATGTTCTTGGACTTCAATTCCCAGAAGCTCCTGTGAATCCACACAAATGGGTTTACTGTGATTCATCTGGCCCATGCCACCCTCGTCGCTCCTGGAAGCGGAAGTAAAACGTGCCCATACGGAGGAAGGGTTAACTTGGAAGAGTCTTAACCATACAGGCGCATTTTACTTCCGCTTCCAGGAGCGACGAGGGCGGCGTGGGCTGGATGAATCGCAGTAAACCCATTCGTGTGGATTCACGGGGGCTTCTGGGAATTGAAGTCCAAGAACATCTGGAGTGCCAAGGTTCGCCATCATGGCCTTAAGAGATACCTAGCTACAAAGGAAATGCCCACATAGGCCCTCTTTCTCTCACAGCTGCATCCAAACCTATGCTTTTAAAAAAAGTCCACCAAAGTTGCAATAGAAAAAAGAGTAGAAAATGATAACAAGCAAATCTGGTAAACTATCCCCATCTATGACTGCATGCAAGCAGCCACCAAAGATGAAAGGAAGCAGGATGGGAGAACATGAGGCAAAAATTGGTTGTGTAAACATGGCAGGAGAACGTTATTCTCTTCAGGCTGAGCAGAGAGGAAACCATGAAAACCAGCTCCTGATTGGCCAAGGAATGGGGAAGACAAGCAGACTCCACACTCAAACCAGGAGTTCCAGTAATGGCCTGCCACTCCATCACAGCCAGCATGCCCATACCGGGACCTGCGCACAACGGTTCTGCACAAGTCACATTGTACGAATGCGTAGAATGCTTTTACACTTGTGTAGAACCCTTTTACGCTTGCGTAGCCTTCTACGCAAGCGTAAAAACCTTCTACGTATGCGTAGACTGCGACTTGCACAGAAGGGATGTGCAGTACTTCTTTCCCCCCGCTGCCAATTCTGGGGTTTTGGCAGCTGTGGGCGGGAAATGGCACAAATCGGCGCCGAAAATTGGGAAATCCCGGCCAATCCGGGAAGGTTGACAGGTATGAGCATGCTGCCCTTTCTCTCATGTTGCATTCGCTCATAGCTAACTTTGCATAGGGGCTTGGGTTAGTCCCAAACCCAGGCTTCACAATAATAACACAATTGTTCATTTTACAATCACCCTTTTTACCTCGCTGAATTTTTAAACCTGGTTCCCAGGCTATATTGTGATATGGAATCTATTTCTTTTAAAATCTCAACTTCCAGGTCCAGTTTTCTGATAGCCACTTAAATGTAATGTGAAAACATTGTTAAAATCAACCACTGGTATACACAAAATACCCAGAAAGAAATACAAAGAAGCAACAGTGGTTAAACAGAGCAGTAGAACTGAAAAAAATGCTTGTGGTTTTTGCCGCATAAATGATTTATAAAGGGGTGGGTAGTTTTAAATCAAAGAATTTAGAATTTCAAAGAAAAGCAAGGAGAGATAAGGAAAACTATCTAAAAGAACAGTGCAAAGAAATGGAAGAAAACAACAAAAAAGGCAGAACCAGAGATCTTTTCAAAAAAATCCGGGAAATCAAGGGAACATTTAAAGCAAAAATGACCATGATAAGGGACAAAGACGGAAAGGAGCTAGCTGATGCAGAAGAGATTAAGAAAAGATGGAAAGAGTACACAGAGGAACTCTACAAAAAGGAACTCAACACTCCTGATAGTCACAATGATGAAGAAATTGAACCTGAGCCAGACATCCTGGAGAGTGAAGTCAGAAAGGCCCTAAAGAGCACTGCAAACAACAAAGCTAGTGGAGATGATGGTATCCCAGTTGAATTTTTCAAAGCTCTAAAAGATGATGGCATCAAATTACTGCATTCAATATGCCAGCAGATTTGGAAAACAAAACAGTGGCCACAGGACTGGAAAAGATCAGTATATGTTCCAATCCCAAAAAAGGGCAACGCCAAAGAATGTTCAAACTATCGAACAATTGCGCTCATCCCACACGCCAGCAAGGTGATGCTCAAGATAATACAGGATAGACTTCAGCAGCATGTGGAAAGAGAATTACCAGAGGTGCAGGCTGGTTTCAGAAGAGGCAGGGGGACTAGAGACCACATTGCCAACATACGTTGGATCATGGAGAAAACAAAGGAATACCAGAAACAAGTTTATTTTTGCTTTATTGACTACACTAAAGCATTTGATTGTGTGGATCACAACAAGATGTGGCAAGTGATTAAAGAGATGGGAATACCAGAACACCTCATATGCCTCCTGAGAAATCTGTACATGAACCAAGAAGCAACAGTTAGGACAGAACACGGAATGACCGAGTGGTTTGGAATAGGAAAAGGAGTAAGACAAGGCTGCATTCTGTCACCCTGCTTATTCAACTTATACACAGAGCACATAATGCGCAATGCAGGGATGGAGGAATCACAATATGGGATCAAAATTGCTGGGAGAAACATCAACAATCTGAGATATGCAGACGACACCACCCTAATGGCAGAAAGTGAGGAAGACCTAAAGAATCTCTTGATCGGTTTGAAGGAAGAGAGTGCAAAAGCTGGCTTGAGACTCAATATCAAGAAAACCAAGATAATGGCAACAGGCCCGATCAGTTCCTGGAAAATAGACGGGGAAGAAGTAGAAGCAGTGACAGATTTTACTTTCTTAGGATCTAAGATCACTGCAGATGGAGATTGCAGCCATGAAATAAAGAGGCGGCTGATTCTAGGGAGACAAGCCATGAGAAACCTGGGGAACATAGTGAAAAGCAGAGACATCACCTTGAAAACAAAAATTAGAATAGTCAAAGCAATGGTATTCCCAGTGGTAATGTACGGATGTGAGAGCTGGACAATTAGGAAAGCTGAACGCAGAAGAATAGATGCCTTTGAAATGTGGTGTTGGAGGAGAGTTTTGAGGGTACCTTGGACAGCGAGGAGAACAAATAGGTCAATCTTAGAAGAAATCAACACTGACTGCTCATTGGAAGGTCAAATAGTAAAGATGAGGCTAAAGTACTTTGGGCATCAAATGAGAAGGGAGGATTCACTTGAGAAGGCCGTGATGTTGGGAAAGGTGGAGGGCAAAAGAAGAAGGGGGAGGCCAAGGATGAGATGGATAGATGGTATTGTAGACACAATGGGCACAGAACTGGGAGGACTGAGGGGGATGGTGGAGGACAGAGGCGCCTGGAGAACGATGGTCCATAGGGTCGCAAAGGGTCGGAATCGACTGTGCGACTGAACAACAACAACAACAAGTTTTAAATCAGGAGTTCTCAACCGTTTTAAGCTGGGTGCTGGGTCACGCTGGTGGAGGTGGTAGGGGCCACATGAAATGATGCTGTGGGACACATCCAGGCTCTGGGCCGCAGGTTGAGAATCCCTGTTTTAAATAATGAACTAATTCTTTGGTCTGCTTCATGACATATGTGGAGAGTCTGCACCCAGGAGATTTTATCTGTGGCCATGAGGGTCTGTTAAGCATAAACATGCAGTTATATGTGTATTCCAGGGATTTGTGTTTGTTTCTTCAGAACTCATTGGCTTGTGCTACTCTGTTTGGCGATTATTTCCACTTTCACCTGTGTTTTTATAGTAGGTAAGGAAGAGATGGAAACCAAGTTCTGAACTGGGATTTTACCTTTGGATCATGTCCTATTTAGTCTCATTATAATCCAGAAATCTTGAAGCAAACTATTTTAAAGACATGACTCATGCCACAATGTTTTTTGTCTTTTTTTGTTTTTTTTTGTTTACTCTCTGATATGCTTGCACAGACTAACATGGCTACCACTTCAAACATTTATACTTAATAGGTGTTAATATCCTAACGGAACCACAGATGTCAATGTAAAAGCCAATCTAGTCATATTAATGTTTATTATCCACACCACTGCCGCCTACCCCTGTATTACACATTTCTGATCATTGCTTTGTAAATCAAACAGGAGACCAACCAGGTGATGAAAACATCACTCAGATGCTCAAAAGAGCTCATGACTGCAGGAAGACGGCAGAGAATGCAGCCAAAGCCCTGTTGATGAAATTGGATGGAAGCTGTGGAGGAGCTTATGCAGTTGCTGGCTGTAGCGTTCAGCCTTGGGAGAGCCTCTCATCCAACAGCCACACCAGGTAACTATGGCTCATTAACAGAGTTAATCCCCAGGCCCTTGGATTCAAAATGGAAGTCACTAATACTGTTTTTAGTTTGTTTATTTACCCATCCTTAAAGCAGTCTGCTGAGTGTGCGTGTAGGTGTGCTTTTTAAATTACTTCAGTGTCTCAGGGACTGGATTTTGTTCAGTTTTGCAACAAAATCTCTATCAAAAAACAGTTTAGTGCAGATTTTTCACATGTAAGTGATTCTGATGTTTCATACAACCAAACTCATATCATTAGATTTCTCTGCCCTTTATTTCTCAGCCACTTCTTCACCAATACCACAGATTCCCAGTGAGAAATTTTAGAGTTTTCCTCTAAGATTTTGTGTTAATTGTACAAACCTACTTCTTTGATGATAAAAGGAAAGATGTACAAAAAAAGAAAACACTAGGGGTTTCTACGCCAACAGTACTTAAGCTTTTAAAATATGCAACTAAACACAAAATAGAAACTGCAGAAAACTCAGTCAGTAGATGAATCATTTAGGAGTAAGAGTATAAGAAGAAATTCCAAATGTTGACTAAAACGCAGTGGAAAAATCATATGGGTGTAACTCTTGTTGGCATACATTTTGGGCACAAAATGCTGCAAGTCAAGAAGTCAGTGTAGGCAAGTGCTGTCCTGTGCTAGATCATGCCGCTTGCCACCATATTAACTTGCAGCAATTAACTGTTGAGACATACACCAGGGGAGGACAGTTTTGGATAGAAATAATAGGAGTCTGGCTGATGTAGTCATCTTTAGAATGACTGATTGATGGAAACCTTTGGAAACCTTTTCATTCAAATAATACTTTATAATCAAATGTTGAATATGTCTTCTTAAAAGGTGGGAAGTCAGAATTTTCATATAGCACACTAGAATTTGTAAATTAACTTAGGCCTATGTATGCCCCAGCTCCTGCCAACTTAGCAGTTCAATAGCAAGAAATTGCAAGTAGATAGATAGGTACCACTTTGGTGGGAAGGTAAACAGCATTCTGTGCACTCCCGTGTTTAGTCATGCCTGCCACATGACCACAGAAACATCTCAAAATGCAGACAGCGCTTGCTCCTTGGCTATAAGCAGAGATGAGCATTGAACCCTAGAGTCTGATATGACTCAAGCAAGAGCAACCTTTACCTTTTTTACCTATGTATTGGGAATGTATTTCTAATGCATTGTGGCCTTTCCAGCCTGTCTGAATAATAGAGATTAAATGATAACTTTGTACAGTAAAACCTCGAGATATGAAATTAATTTGTTCCTTGAGGTTTTTCGTATCTTGAAAAGTTCATCTCTTGAAACAAGGTTTCCCATAGGAATGCATTGAAAAGCAAAAAAATTGTTCCGGAGCTGAGAAAAATCCCATATTTTTTTGTTAAAAACTCTTTATGAAATGCACTTTGGAATTTTTTTCTGTGTTTTGGCCACTTTATAAAGAGATTTGAACAGATAAAAGATGTTTATTCAGCTTTTTTTCTGAGCTCCAGAACTTATTATTTTGGTTTTTAATGCACATTCGGTACATTTCCAACAGCACCTGCTAGTGGCCAGCTCTGGTAATTGCTGACTCAATACCCAACTACTGTATCAGCTGTTGAGGGGACGGGGGAATTTTCAGCTCTTCCTGGTTGCGGGGAAAGCTTTTGATGGTGCCAAAACACAACGAAACATTCCAAAACCAGAGTGGAAATGCTCCAAACACCCTCCCACTGCCATGGGAAGTGTCGGACGAACAACAAAAAATTGTATCTAAAAGAAATTTCGTATCTTGAAGCAATTTTTTTCGAGATTTCCTTTCATACCATGAGTTTTTCGTAGGTCGAGCCGTTTGTAAATTGAGGTTTTGCTGTATATCACATGTATATTTCACCTGTTTTTGGTAAAGCTCAAATGAAAGTTCTTAAGGTTTCTATCTAGTCTTCCATGTTAGAGTTAAAATGATGAAGGCCATTTTAGTTTTGGTGGTGCATTGTTTAAACTGCTGTTCTGCACCTGAAAGGTTGTGCGTTCAATCCTGACTAGGGCTCAAGGTTGATTCAGCCTTCCATCCTTCTGATGTCTGTGAAATAAGTACCCATCATGTTGGGAGCAAAATGCTAATTAACTTGTGAACCACCCAGAGAGTACACTAAGTGCTATGGGATGGTGTATAAGTGTGTGGTTGCTTCTAAAAAGTATATAACATTATGTATTTTTTTTAATTTTAATTTAATTTAATTTAATAGTCATATTTATATATGCCGCCCACTCAGGCAGAACCCAACTCAGGGCGGTATTACTACTTCCTAAAATAAAATAGTGATATTTGGTGAATGAGAACACTATTTTGCCAAGTCATATAGGCCTCTTGACCTGTCAACCAAATAGTAGACCACTATAGAGTAACTTGAAATGATGCCTGGGTGAGCAGAAGAGGAGCTGTTGAGGGGGAAGAGGCGGCTTTTATATCTGTGCCCCCCATCCCCGGGACTCTTGCCCATCCAAGGCCTGGGTGAGCAGAAGAGGAGCCGTTGAGGGGGAAGAGGCGGCTTTTATATATGTGCCGCCCCCACCCGGGGCTCTCGCCCTCCTAAGGCCTGGGTGGGCAGAAGAGCCATTGAGGGGGAAGAGGCGGCTTTTACATCTGTGCCCACCACCACCCCTGGGACTCTCAACCTCCCAAGGCCTGGGTGGGCAGAAGAGGAGCCGTTGAGGGGGAAGAGGCGGCTTTTACATCTGCGCCCACCATCACCCCTGGGACTCTCACCCTCCCAAGGCCTGGGTGGGCAGAAGAGGAGCCGATGAGGGGGAAGAGGCGGCTTTTACATCTGCACCCACCACCACCCCTGGGACTCTCGCCCTCCCAAGGCCTGGGTGGGCAGAAGAGGATCTGTTTGGGCCCTGTGTATATTTTATGACATGTAAACCGCCTTGAGTCGCCCCAGGGCGAGGAAGGCGGTATATAAATATAATATAAATAATTAATAAATAAATAAATTAGTAGCTCTTCTTTTATAAACTTTGTGAAGGCAGAGGAGAGGGAAGCAAGCCTTTCTCCTTGGCAAGGACTTTTCATGTCGCAGTGAATAATTTTCTTTGCCATTTTAAGTCCCTCAGAATGAGAGTTTGTAATGGAAGTGTTGACCCAGACTTAACTTCACCATCAGGAATGAGTTGCTGAATGTCAAGCTACAGAGCACATTACAGAGAACAAATGCTCAGGCAGCCACCAGTGACAAGAGGGTTAAAGATAGTAAAAGGGAGCAATTGTGATGAAATGGGAAATTATGAGGGAGAGAAGGCAACACAGAGGCTGCTTTCTACCTGAAGTGAATAAAAATGATCGCTGGTGTTTCATTTAGTTAGACTGGCAGTTATCCCAGAAGGTCTGCAAGTGTCTTTGTAAAATTAGAAATAGATCTGTGGTGTATTAAGAAATCATCATAATTGTTTTAATGAAAAGAGCTGAACGTGCACCTAGAAAACTGCTTTTCAGAGAAAGATGAGGAGAGATAATAGAGAAAGGAGGGAGGGATTCTTGTCATGTAATGAGGAGCGCTTGCTAGAGAAAGGAGAACAGTCAGGTGCCTAAAGAGGGGGGGGGGACCTTTTATTTTAGCATGGGGTTTCATGGACTGATCTCTAATTCATCAGTTGCATCAATGAGACTCTACTCTATAGATGCTTAGGCTATAAAATGATGTTTCCTATTTTAAGGTGCAGAGTTGGTTTTTATTGTAACAGATTGATTTGAATCGATTACTCTGAAAATCAAGTTCATGTTAGATCTTGCAGCATCTTGATGATGGCAAAGAAGCTGGAAAAAACAGGGACATCAATAAAAGGGGCATCATGGCTCCTTCTCTAATTATGCCCCAGTTGTTAAATTCAGCATAGCTTGTATGTATTGATCTACCCAGCCTTGAAGATCTGTATATATACTCGTATACCTTCTTCTTGTTGTTGCTACGTGCCTTAAGACACTTCTGAATAATAGTGTTTGCATAAATGAAAGTCCTCCAAAGGTTCTTGTCATTAGGTGCTCTCTGGCCCCCACCAAATGTGCCAAAGGCACAGGAATGCCATACCTCCTTGTTCCTGGTTCTTGTGCAATAAGGACAGATCCATGCCACTTCCAAGCTTGCTCATTACCAGCAGACACCAGTCTAGTCGATAAATGGCAGGAAAAGAGTTAGGATACAGAGTTATAAAAGAAGCACACAACTGGATAGAAGAACTCTCAATGTGGGAGAACAGAATATAAACCAAAACATTGCTATCCATATCCATTATGTTTTACAACTGTTTTACCCAAAGTTGCAGAAAAGATTGTTCTTGACATAAGTGTTCTCAATTAAGGATTCATTCAGCCCCTTTTCCATGTCCCCCTGAATATTAAAATCTACATCCTGCATAGGGATTTCTTTATAGATGTAGAGTGTTCTGTGTTTTAAATATTCTTGTTTAACAAAAACATGATACTGCCTTGTGGAATACAAAAGTCTGTTCATAGCAGCAATTGGTACAGGTAATGGTTGCAGAGGGAAAATGCAGTCAGAGTATAATGGAACCATTTTTCATAAAATAAGTTATTTTTCTCAAACATCTTCAAAATATTAGCTGTTTTGAGATAATATTTAGGTAGTACCGAAATCTGTATCATTTGTGGGCTAATAGAACATGCACTGAGTATAAAGTGTACAGAAACTGAACCTCTCAGAGAAAATCTACAACATATATAAAGCCTTCTATATTTACATACGGCTAATAATTGGAAAACACTTATATTGTTAGCTAGTACAGCATGTCCTTTAGGCTGGGATACATCATTTGTTACAATTTTTTGAGGCAGATTGCTTATGCAGGTGCATGAAATTGCATGCAAAATGGGGCACCACAAGGACATCTAGACACACTCCATGGGAAACACAGCTGCCTTCATTATTTTGTGGGAAATGGAGGTTTTTTGACATAATTATTCTGATAGCCTCACAGATGTTTAGAAGGGAAAAGGAAATCAGAAACATCCACCCATTATGATACAAGGTCTGTGTGATTACAGGGAAATGTGTTTGTAACCATGTTATTTTAAAAAAACACCAAGATATGTATTAAAAGTTCTTGTTTTTCGTCTGTTCTGGGAAGATACAAACTCTGGAACCCTTCAGGGCAAAACAACTTCCATTTTCAGGCCATGACACATGGATAATTTACATGTAGATAGTATCTAGTAAATGTGACTTGCATCGCAGTGTCTTATATAACATTTAGCTTGAAGTCAGTGCGCTTGCACGGTAGTCTCTGTGGGAAAGCACAGGAAGATGTCACAACAACTCATGTGTAACATTGTTTCTCTACTGCCGACAGCATGGAGAAGATGCCTTAGCAGGTAGGAACTAAATCTGATTCTCAACTCTGTAGCATCAGATGTGACAAAATGCTAAAGATGAAGACTTTGATAGTCATCCTTCTTGCTACAGAATTTGCCACTTGAGGGAGCACTATCTAGATATGGTATCAGCATATCTAGGCATCAGGATATCTAGACAGCATACACAGAAAGAGCCTCCTTGAAGGTTGTGGTATTTTGAATCATAATCAGGCATATCCTGGGCAACAGCTACCTTGTGTTGCCAGCTAATCTTTCTCACACTATGTCAGGCGAAAGGAACTTCAGAATAAACTCACCAAAAAGTGCCTTCATTCTGGCCTAGACACAGAAGGAGAAGAAATCAGCATATTATCCAACAAGATCTTCAATAACAAAAGTATAATGGGACCACAGATCTTCACTTTTTATAGTCGTTTTTACAACCTAAGCAGGAGACTTGTTACCTTTATTTTTTAGTCAATTCAAACCCCCTTTTGATTTTTCTTGGTCACTTTTACAGGTAGGTTAGAAACAAGGGTACTGTTTTAGTACCTCTTTGTATTATCCCATCCAGCATCTGGAGTGACTCCTTTGGTTTCTTGGTATTCAAAGACTGCTTCTTCACAGAGAGTGCTAGGAGAGTCGAAGAAATTGAGATGTATCGATCTCACATTCCTCTTTAAAGACATGAAAATTAAAATCAGTTATTTGAAGCATACTTGAGAAGGCCTAATGACATTTTTTAATTTTAAAAGAAACGAAATCTATCCAATTTCAGTAGGAGGACTACAGCCTTGCAGACTGATCTGGTATATGTCTGCTATGCGGTAATCACTGTTGTGTTAAGTAGGTTCCCCCCCTCCACACACACACACACACACACTTGGTAATTTAAGAAAAGCCCTCAGAGAAGGGAAAGCCCGGACTTACTTGCCTTGCCATATATCAGTTGGCTCTGCAGCCAGAATGTAGAGCAAGTTTGCCACATTAGCAACTGAAAGGCAGTGCATAGCTGTATGTTTAACATCCCTTTTTTTCCTTGCTAAGAAAAATAACAGGAAGTGGTAGAAAAAACGAGTTCATTTAAGCATGGAGGAGCCATCTATGTGAAGCCTCCATAAAATTCAGTGCATGAGTAATAGCAACGGAGTGATCAAGTCACCTCTGAACCAAAGCAATAGGGAAAAGGTGTGGCATGTCACCTATTTTATTCTGAGGAACAACAAAGACATGTTCCAGTTTTTTTTTACTCCCAGATCTAGTTATGCCATGGTTTTTCTTACATCTGGTTCTTTTCTCCTGCCCAGCTTCTAAGTGAATATTCCTGGCCACATGTCCTGAAAAACTGCAACACAGGAGATCCTGATTGATGGATTATGCCCTCCTAAAATAGTCTAGAATGCCTACTTAGTGTTGGATCCAGACAAATGCTAGGTATGCAGTGGTGATAGAAAAGCTTACCATGTTTTCATTTAGCAATAACAATTAGATTTATATGCCGCCCCGTAGCACTTAGAGCACTCTCTGAGCAGTTCACAAGTTAATTAGCATTTTGTTTCCAGCATGCTTGGTACTCATTTTACCCACGTCAGAAAAATGGAATGGAGTCCTGGTTAAGTTTGAAATCACAACCTTCTGGCTGCTGTGCAGCATTTTAACCACTGCACCACCGGGGCTCTTTAGAATAATTTTGTGCTGCTTTGCCTAACATTTCAGTACTTCACCTTTGGTCCTAAACAGTCTAATCTCTAATGCATTTGTAGAAAGTTTTTAGGAGTCAGGTTAATAATTTTATTTATTTATTTATTTATTTTTGAATTTTTATCCCGCCCTCCTGATGAGAAACATCACTCAGTTAACATCACTCTGATTCTCCTTACTGAAAGGCAATTAGATTTTGAGATCCCCTTGAAGACAAAAAGTAGACAATTCTCAGAAGCCCAAGCCCCCATGAATCCGCATGAATGGGTTTACTGTGATTCATCCGTCCTGCACCGCCCTCGTTGCTCCCTGAAGCGGAAGTAAAACTTGCCCATACGGAGGAAGGGTTAACCCAGAAGAGCCTTAACCGTACAGGCGTGTTTTACTTCCACTTCAGGGAGCGACAAGGGCAGCGCAGGCCGGATGACTCGCAGTAAACCCATTCGTGCGGATTCATGGGGGCTTCGGCTTCTGGGAATTGAAGTCCAAGAACATTTGGAGTGCCAAGGTTTGCCATCATGGGCCTAGTTGTAAAGGAGATAGCAAAGGGAATGTGAATGAAAAACTACAACAAAATTATCTGTTTGCTGGTGCTTCATAGAGCATCAGACCATTTCTAGGAGAGTAGGATGGGGTCAACTGAACTAGCAAAAATCTGCAACTTAAAAAAGACTGTGATATGATACTTCAAGGAAGGGAGTAGCTAAGGTCTGGGGGCTGGATGCAGCCCACAACACCATTTCATGTGGCCCACCACCACCTCCGCTACACCCAGAAGTATCATGTGTGGCAGGCAGGGCAAAATGGCTGTCTGGCCCCCAAATCTGTCTGAGGGAGTGTGACCCAGCCCTTGGCTTGAAAAGGTTGAGAACCCCTGAGCTAAGGAAAGCCTTTGTATCTTAGCCAATTCTGTATGATGTCTACAGTACTCCATTTTAGTTGCAGTTAGCTGGGAAACTGCAAGATCAACAAGAAGTCCAGCTGGCGGTCTGATGCATTGCTTTAAAATGCACCATAGTTTGAATGTAACATTGAACAGGACTCAGCCATGCCTATGTAGAGCCAGGGAGACAAAGGTCTGCCTTCATCCTTTCCTTGAAGGACAAGCTGGGTTAAGCAAACAAATATGGGGTGCTGTGGTATGTGTTTTTTCTCTCTCTTTCTCTCTCCCCCTCCAAACAAAATGAAACAAAAGACTGAAAAATATTGCAACCTGGTGTGGAAAGTGATTTATTCCCCTGCTGATAACTGAGATCATCCAGCATTCCAGGCAGGCACAGCTAATGGATGACTTAACCCTCACCAAACAGCTGATTACAGATCCCCAGGAGACAGCCGGCAGCTTTGTCTCGGTGCAGAGTTATAGTAGAGGCAGCCTGGCCTCTACCCCCTTTTCCAATGTTGTAATTACGTTCAGGAGTGGAATGTTAAGGAATGGGGAGCAACATTGCAATTAACCTCTACAAATCTTTCCTGTTTCATTGACTCTGTTGACAGATAAACAGGGATGAAGTCAGTTCCAAGACTCGTTTAGAAACTATGTGATACCACATATAACATTAACTTTATTGCTTTTTCTTTTTACATACACCTCCCCATTGACGAAGCAGGATCCCATTGTCTGGTTTCTTTCGCTCTCTCATTTCCTTTCTTTCTAGTTTGAAATTAAGAACATAAGAACAACCTTGCTGACAGGCCACAGCCCATCCAGTCCAGCGTTCTGTCTCACACAGTGGCTCACCATTTGCTTCAGTGTATTATTCCCAAGGAGATGCCTTCACCTGCTTAGGATTCCCTGGAAATGGCATTGAGATATATCCTGCCTATATCTCCAACCCCGAGGTTGTCCTTAAGTATCCATAATTATAGCCATTGATAGCCTTGTCCTCCATGAACTTGTCTAATCCTTTCTTAAAGCTGTCAAGACTGACAGCTGTCACCATTTCTTCTGGCAGGGAGTTCCATAGACCAGTGATCCTCTGGATGAAAAAATACTTTCTCTTGTTTGAGAACTAGCACCCAAAAGTTTCGTGGAGTGTCCCCTAGTTCTAGTGTTGTGCGATAGGTAAAACAGTTTTCCTTTATCTACTTTGTCCACACCGTGAAAGCTTGCAGCTTGTGAAAAGGAATGTTGGGTTTATTAAAAAAAAAGCAGGCAATGAATTTTCCATTAGGTTTTTATGTTCTGCCAATGAGCTGCCAAGATTGTAGTAGACATAGTCCTATACTACAAGGGTTGATTTCTAAACATGCCTAAGCTTGAAATGTTTCATTAGTGTTTTATCATCAGCATGGCTGTTCCACCCAATCCCTATCCTATAGGAAAGATTTCTCAGTAGTAATGGAAAAGGAATTCAGTACCTGTGGAGATGCATTTTATCCTGAAATTTTCCATATTTCAGTACTCTAGAATAGCATCAAAAATTGGCTTTAGGGTTAACCACTGCGTTGTCAGATTAAACCCTAATTAGAAGGACGTGGACTATTTGCGAAGCAAAATGATGGTATAGAATTCAGAGACGATAGACTTTTGACTGGCCCCCTACAAGATGCAGGCATAAGATGCCATTTTCTAGCAATCTCTATGATGGCCATTTTCGGAACCTTGTGAGTAGAAAACTAATATATCAGAGAAAGAAGAGCTCATTGAACCACTTCCCATCTGGATTAGGTTTCTTTATGCAGAAGGATATGTGAATCTAGGTGTGAGTGTGTGTTTTACAAGCAAAGAAATCTTAAACATGTGAATACCCACCTGTAATCTGAACTGATGCAGTTCATTTTAGCATTTAAACCTGACACTGCTTGGGTTTAGGATTTGGTTGAGGTGTTCCATAGCCAATTGTTCATTTCTCTCCTTTGCAAGTAATATTATGAAATGCTTTATAGCATGTTGGATTTTTTTGTCTATTTAGCCTGTTGTTGCTCTATCTCAGGGGTAGGCAACCTACAGCTCATGGGCCGGATTGGGCTCACAGCACCAAATAATCCAGCCGCTACCAGAATTGGCCACGGACTCATTTACAGCTGTCATAAGCGCATTTACGACAGCCACAAATGGGGGGACGACAACCAGTCAGGCCCCCTCAACTGTCTGTGGGAGCGTGATCCAGCCCCAGCTCTGTCTTGTTAAACTGTGGCCATCTTATGGTGACCTTGTGAATGAATTACAGTACAGTGATATCTCATACATTGTCCAAACTTGGTTCCACAAGTTTGGACTTTATACGGATTTGGACTTTGTATGAAGCATGCAAAATCCTAGCCATGATGCCTCATACAACGTCCAAATCCTTGCCGGGATGCTTCGTACAACGTCGTTTCCATAGAGATACATTATACTGTAACAGCACAGACTTCAGGGCAAAGTCAAGGAAACAGACAGGAAACTGACAGAACTTTAAGAAATCATTGTCTAAAGGCTAAATACATTACAAAAACATGTCAAACAACTGATTGTCCAAGAACCTGAAGAATGCTGCAAAAATCCCAGGAATTAAAAAAAAATCCAAAATCACACTCAAAACCACTCCTAAACACTCTTTGCCTTGTGCAAAACCCACAAGAGCAATGCACGCATGTGTCCTGCCTTTTATACTGCCCAGGCATAATGCAACCTGGGAAAAACCCCAATGCCTCATACAAAGTCAATCGACTTTGTATGAGGTAACTTTTTCAAGAAATTAGGCGATGTTGTATGAATTCGATGTTGTACGAAGCGGACTTTGTATGAGGTATTACTGTACTTCCAAAAGGCTTCTCATTAATAGGCCTACTCATCTCTTGTTGACTCATAAAGTCAGTCCATCTCATATGGACTTGTTGGGTGAATGTTGTGGACTTTTAAATGAGTGTTTTTCCTTGTAATGTTTGATGCCTAGCGATACTGTATTTATATTTTATATTGTAACATGAGATGTTTTATGGTGTTTGTAAGCCGCCCTGAGTCGCACCAGTCGAGTGGGCGGCATACAAATCCAATTAATAATAATAATAATAATAATAATAATAATAATAATAATAATAATAATAATAATAATAATAATAATAATAATAATAATAATAATAATAATAATAATAATAATAATAATAATAATAATAATAATAATAATAATAATAATAATTGCTCTTCCTCTTTTCCTGCTGCCTTTGACTCTTCTTAGCTAATTGTGTTTCCCTGTGAGTCTTGCATTTTCATGATGTAGCCAAAGTACTGCAGCCTCCATTTCATAATTTTTCTTTCTAGAAAGAGCCCCATTTGACCTAACATATTTTTTACAGATACAGTATAACCCCGGCTTACAAATGCCCTGAGTTACATAAAATTTGACTTACATAATGATTTTGTGCTAAAACCATGTCCTGATTTACACAAACGTCCCGATTTACATAAATTTACATAACACGATTTCCTCTGTGTTTGCTTTGAGTTACATAAAAAACTGATTTAAGCAAAAGCCTACGGAACGGACTTTTTGGGTAAGTAGGGGTTTTACTTGTAGTAGTTATCCTGGGAATTTCTCCTGGGAACTGATAGAGAGAGGTTTCCCCACTACTTCTTCAAAGCATCAGATCTTTACAAAGGGGTGTGTGCATGTCTTAAATAGTTTGCCTGTGTTTGAGAAGTCACATTTTTGTCTTTTTTTAAAAAATTACTCACTCAACTAGATAAGGAACATAATATTTCCCCCTCTCTTCTAAGCACTACTAGTTCAACAGCAAGCAGTTGTGACACAGATTTCACAAAGGAGGATGAACAGAGATTGAAGGACTATATTCAGCAGTTGAAGAATGACCGTGCAGCTGTTAAACTGACCATGTTGGAGCTAGAGAGCATCCATATTGATCCTCTCAGTTATGATGTCAAGCCACGCGGAGACAACCAGAGGCTGGATCTAGAAAATGCAGTGCTCATGCAGGAACTCATGGCAATGAAGGTAGTTTATTTAGTGGTTTACAAACTTAAACTTTTTAGTGATTTTAATTTTAAAACTGTAATGTTCCTATTAGCAAAGGGATTTTTTATTTTTAATCAACAACAATACCTGGGCCAAAAGGAATAGAATAAAGTCTATACTGCCTCATTGATGCCACTTTTAACTCCTGTGAGTCCATCATACACAATTCTCAGATTTATACTTTGGTAAAGTATTTAGTAAAATGGGTCTGTGGTGGCTTAGTGGTTAAGGTGCTGAACTTGATGACTGGAACGTCGACAGATCAGCAGTTTGAGACCTGAGTGCTGCATGATGGAGTGAGCTCCTGTCTCTGCCCCAGCCCCTGCCAGTCTAGCAGTTCGTAAGCAGTACCACTTCAGTGAGAAGATAAACAGTGTTCCGTGGACTCCAGTGTTTAGTCATGCCTACCACATGCCTGCCACATGTTCATCTCTTTGGCTATAAACAGAGATGAGCACCAAACCCTAGAGTTGGATACGCCTGGGTTTCAAGCAATGGTGACCTTTACTAAAGTATTTATAATTCTTTCTAGACAGCTCTAGTGCACTTTTTTGAATTGCAGCACTAAAGCTTAGTAGCAAAGAATTGTAAATAGGATCTTGTAGGCTAGAACCACAATAGTTAAAGTGCTATCAAACCACAATGCTGTAACTATGTAGATACACTTTTAGAAGCAAGAGTCTTCCAAGTATAAATTTCTATAGCCGAATATGAAGGAGCCAGCATTATAGGCCACTGTTTAGATGTTCTGTCTAAATATACATATTTTTGTGAAACAACATGCTCTTCTTTTTCCTTCCTTGCCAGGAGGAAATGGCAGAACTGAAGGCACAGCTATACTTGCTGGAGAAAGAAAAGAAAGCCCTAGAACTGAAGTTAAGTAGTCGGGAAGCTCAAGAACAGGCCTACCTGGTCCATATCGAGCACCTGAAGTCTGAGGTGGAAGAGCAAAAGGAACAGAGAATGAGATCTCTCAGTTCAACAAGTAGCAGCAGCAAAGATAAGTCAACTAAGGTGAGATGCTATCATAAGGTGGAAAAAGCCACCTCATTCAGCAGCAGCCCTCTGAATGAGAAATACTGAGAGAGAATGAGCTGTGGCAGCAGGGGGTGGGGGAGACACACATTTGCCTTTGGATGCTACTGATAGACATCTTTGGGAGCCTTTGGCTGGCTAATCTTGGGAACAAGGTGCTTTGGGCTGATCCAGCAGGAGTCTTACTATGTTCAGTGTAACATTGTCCACCCAGGAACAGCTTCAGTCTGCAGTTTTCCACTTGTTTACAACCACTGTTAACATTAAATAATTTTGAAAGAAAATATGAATGCACAATTCCATGTAATAATAGTCCTTTACAGTTGGGGTGGTGGTGGTGGTGAATGGTCCAACATGTAAGTCATGGGAAGAAAGATTGTGGGTGAATGAATGAGTGAACAAACCAGACAGACAACCAAATATTTTTCTTAAATTAGAGTTTAGTTAGATATGTCGTAATACCAAGCAAAGAATCTGTCACCGCTACTGCCCTGAAAAAAATGAAGCTAAATAAGTAAGGCCCCATCACTATCTTTAAAAAGCAATTAAAAACTTTCAGGGTGTTGTCCTTTTAGCTATAATTAGTCAGTCAGGTTGATCCCCTATGCCCTCAGACACCAGTTATTTTATTTTATTTTGAGATGTATTTGTCAGTTGTCTGTTCTGATTTGTTGTCTGTTCTGTCATGTTATTTGATATCTGCTTGTGCACCACCCAGAGCGGGATACCACCCAAATGGGCGGCATCGAGATGTAAAAATAAATAAATAAATATTTTAAGTGCTGTGGCTTCATCTTGTTAAGACTAGGTTGTCCATCCTTATGATTTTAATGTGGATGAGATGTGTGAGAAGCAAAGGGAAATGGGCTCTGTTCAGTCCCCTTTCCTTTTGTCCTTCCTGTGCCTGTCAAGCCCCCAATCTTGTTTGGTTCTCTCACTCTTACAGCTGTTTGGACTTGGAAGAAGAAAAGGTCCCCAGAATGGCTGCTTTATGTACTGCTAAGTGGCTGCTCATAACAAAATGGTGCAGCCTCAAATCCTGGAGCCTGTTTATCCAAAGCAAGGAAAAAACCTTCTTCCATTCCAACTCAATTCAGTAATCATTTACAGCAGGGTAGAAGAGGTGACGCATGGGGAGATGTTGCAGGATATGTAAAGAGCAGGTAGGATGACAAGGGGAGAGTGTTAGATGACAAATACAGTGGTACCTCGCATAACCAATGCTTCGTATAACGAAAAAATGGTATAACGAAGCGTTCGTTAGGCAATGGTGATACCCTGCATAACGAATTTTTTCCCCATTATGCAGGGTTTTTTGTAACTGGGGTATACCCGGTCAATGGGAACCCTGGATAAGGAACATTTTTGTTCGTTATCCGGGGCATCTCCCATTAGCTTTGCATAACAATAAAAACTGCATAGCGAAGAGCTCCATGGAACGGAGTTTTTTCATTACGCGGGGTTCTACTGTACAGGAGGAATAAAGAAGGTGAAGCTTACATGTTTATGAGGAGTGTAAACAGGTCAAAAATGGATGACAAATGAATAGTGAGAGAAGGAGTACAGTATGTGCATGAGAGTTAATAGGAATGGACAATAAGATAGTCCTACAAATATTATTATTTTTAAAATCTGAATGTTTTATGATCCCAATTTGTCTTGTTTTCCAGGAGTGCATAGATAGCACCACAGCATCATTGACACTAGCTGAGCTGAAACCTCACAGTGAAAGTGAATTGACTACAGAACTAGCAAATGCTCTCAGACGGTAAGCGAGGTATCTCTCTCCATGAAAAGAGGGGTGACAATAAATCTGTGGCTTAATTCTGGGCTTTTAAAATCAGTCAAACAACAAGGGCCAAAGTAGAACTATTAAATCAGCAGATATTGAAGTAACAAGTTACATTAATTCAGTGGGAATACTGGTCGGGACTCTCAGTCATAAGCCCTCATGTTTTTTCTAACATGTGTAGGTTGGGTACTTAATTGTCGTTACTAATTCCCATATTGACATGAAAGCCCTAAGGTAGTGGTCCCCAACGTTTGGGTTTTGGACATTGATTCCCAAAAGCCTAAGTCAGTACATTGGCTGATTAATACTTTGGGGAATTGACTTAGGCTTCTGGGAATTGAAGTCTAAAATCCAAAGGTTGGGGAACACTGCCCTAAGGTACTGAGTAACTGAGTAGGTTAAAGAAAGTACCAGGGAGAGACATGGCAAATCTGAGAATAGTGTTTGAGTTTTATCTCAGGGAGATTAAATCTTCACAAGAATAGACTCGCCTGTGCTACATAATACATGCTTTTCAATACTAAATAAATTGTATTTAATACTATTAGTAAATAATAAATTGTTTCAAAAAATTGGGGGTGGGGGGAATCAAGCTTTAAAGATCAAGTTACAGATTTATTATAATTAATATTTTTTTGGAAAAATACATCAAAAGCAGGAAACTAGAGATAAAAATAACACTACTATTTGATACCTACCTGGTGATAAACTGTATCAGATATAAGATGATGAAGTTACAAAAGAGCTTAACAAATTTAAAAGTAGCATGTTTAAACATAGCAGGGCTTGACAGCTGTTTTGAAGAACTAGGATGTGGAATTGCTGAGATATCAACTAAAATACATAATTTTGCATTGAAGTTAGACTTGCTTGGCTTATTATGCAATCTAACATCAGGGGTTTTTTTTTAAAAAAAAATTGCAACCCAGAAAATCACAGACTGACAATTTAAGTTTCTTCCCAAGAAATTTGTTTGTTTGTTTGTTGTTGTTGTTCAGTCGCACAGTCGATTCTGACCCTTTGCGACCCTATGGACCATTGATTTCCAGGCACCCCTGTCCTCCACCATCCTCCTCAGCCCGCTCAGCTCGGTGCCCGCTGCGTCCACAATGCCATCCAGCCATCTCATCCTTGGCCGTCCCCTTTTTCTTTTGCCCTTCACCTTTCCTAGCATCAAGGCTTTCTCAAGTGAATCCTCTCTTCTCATTTGGTGTCCAAAGTACTTCAGCTTCATCTTTAATATTTGACCTTCTAAGGAGCAGTCAGGACTGATTTCTTTCAAGATTGACTTATTTGTTCTCCTCGCTGTCCAGGGGACTCTCAAAACTCTCCTCCAACACCACATCTCAAAGGCGTCTTCTTCTGTGCTCAGCCTTCCTAATGGTCCAGCTTTTGCAACCATACATTACCACCAGGAATACCATTGTTTTGACTATAAGGATCTTTGTTTGCAAGGTGATGTCTCTACTTTTCACTATGTTCCTCAGGTTTCTTATGGCTTGTCTCCCTAGAATCAGTCGCCTCTTTATTTCATGGCTGCAGTCACCATCTGCAGTGATCCTAGATCCCAAGAAAGTAAAATCCGTCATTCCTTCTACTTCTTCCCCGTCTACTTTCCAGGTGCTGATAGGGCCTGTTGCCATTATCTTGGTTTTCTTGATGTTAAGTCTCAGGCCAGCTTTTGCACTCTCTTCTTTCAACCTAATCAGGAGCTTCTTTAAATCTTCCTCACTTTCTGCCATGAGGGTTGTAATTGTCTGCATATCTCAAATTGTTGATGTTCCTCCCAGCAATTTTGATCCCATATTGTGATTCCTCCATCCCTGCATTGCGCATTATGTGTTCTGTGTGTAGGTTGAAATTTGTTATGAAGTATTATTAAAGTTAGACTTGTTGAACATTGGGTATACAGTAGACAGGTGTAAGAGAGAAAAAGCCTTTAAAGCACATTGCTTGGCCAATGTGTGAGGCCAACTTTATTTTGAAAAAAACTGTCTGTTAGAAACACAGTAATCTTCCTGCCCTGCATTTGCTGTCGATGCCACCTCCAGTAATTGAAATTTGACAGAGTGTTTCATGAACAGGTTCCTCTGCTAGAACAGGTTCCTCTGCTAGAAGTGGCCTCTTATATTCCACCAGCCCCACCATAATCAAAACAAAAAAGCCCACTATTATCACATTTGTTTTTGAAGGTAAACTAGTGAGCAGGATGAAAGGGGATTAGAAGTAGAAATACTTTAAGTTTTGAAGTTTCTGCAGGGTTGTCAAAGATGAATAATCTTTAAACAAATTAATATTCAGTAGCTCAGGAAGATATGCCTTATTACTTTTTCAGGAAAACATGAAATAAAGTAAATATGTAGTACTGTATTTGTAAAAAGAACGGATTACTGTGGACAAACAATAGATTACTGTAACTGTTGATTTTCGCATAAAGGGCTTTCTTTTTATGGGAAGCTCAAATTAAAGAGAAACAATTGCTTTTTTTTTCCAACCAGTCTACTGTGAAATCATTTGTGTAATTCAGGGGTCCCCAAACTTTTTGAGCTGCAGGCCGGTCACATGGTTCGCTGGTGCCCAAACTATGGCCCGGGGGCTGGATCCGGCCCCTGATGCCAATTCAGCCAGCCCACGCCACCCTCGTCGTTCCCAGAAGCAGAAGTAAAACGCATCCATATGGGCACATATTACTCATTGTTTCCAAGGCAAAGCCAAAGGTTTGCAGAACGTCTGTTCCTCACCCCTCACCCCCTAGTGTTATAATAATTTCGTGTTAGAAATTATTCTGAGTTGAAAGGATTTTTGTGGAAGAAACTCCGCTCAGGGAATGCCCGAATGAGGCTCCTTTCATGTCCCCAAGAGCTGAGACAGAGATGGGCGCTCAATCCGTCATGCAGTACCCAGGTGTTGAACTGCCACCTCAGCCCCCCCCCCCCTTAGTATTGTAAAGCAGGAAGAGACTTCTTTTTTTAAAATGCAGATGTTTCATTGGGTCACTAATAACAGGAACATGGTGGGTTTTTCACATATATTTAGGCCAAGCAGCCAACTCTCCCTCCTGACCGATGTCCTGAGAAGGGGCAAGAGTGAAGATGGCAGTAGAAAGAACAGCAGACAGATGTTGCTGAATTAGGAAAAAATAGAACTGACAGGGCTGGGAGAGGAATCCACAAAGCCTCCCTGGGTAAATGCTGAACTCGCTGACTGGAAGGTCAGAGTTCGATTCCCAAGTACTGCCAGACACAGTGAGCTCCCGTCTCTGTCCCAGCTGCTGCCAACCTAGCAGTTCGAAAGCAAAAAAAATGCCAGTAGATAAATAGGGACCACTTCGCTGGCAAGGTAAACCGCGGTCCGTGCACTCCGGTGTTGAGGCATGCCTGCAGTGGCGAGATTCAGCAGGTTCGCCCCAGTTCGCCAGAACCGGTAGCAGAAATTCCGGCTGGCCCCACCCATCCAAGTTTTGAAATAAAGTAGTCCTGATTTGGGTACAACACAGGACTTTTCCACTGGCCGTGCCCTCCATACCACACCCACAGAGTAGGTAGTAAAAAAGTGTGCATCCCACTATTGCATGCCTGTCACATGTCCACAGAAACGTCTGCAGACACAGATAGCGCTGGCTCTTTGGCTATAAACAGTGATGAGCACTGAACCCTAGAGTCGGATACGACTGGCTTTCGAGTAAGGGCGACCTTTATCTTTACTTAATTGCTGCTGTTGCTGCTGCTCCCACATCACCCTTTCTTCCTCCCCTCTTGGCAGAGAGGAAATTTGTAAGTATGTGTCAGAATTCTCAGGTTGTAAATTGGATTAGGTATGCATAATAAAGCACAAGACTATCATGGCATAAGTATTCTTGTGGTAGAAAATGGATGCTGATTTTCTGCTTAAACATTTCCTGTATTGGGGGGGGGGGACTCCATCTAAAGCAGAAGTGCCCAAACTACACCTGCAGGCCAGATCCAGCCCCCAGCACCAATTCATCCGGCCCTTGACGCTCCTGGAAGCGGAAATAAAATATGCAGGCATGAATTGGTGTTGGGGGCCAGATCTGGCCTGCGGGCGTAGTTTGGGCACCCCTGGTTTAAGCATCGAAAATGGTAGCCTAAAAATCTATTGCATCCTGTTGCGAAACAGATTGCACGGCACGCTTTACTTCCGCTTTCATGCGACCGGCCCACTGAACCATGTGACCAGCCTGCGGCCCAAAAAGTTTGGGCACCCCTGATCTAAAGGGCCTTTAAGCCATTTCCTGAACACAAAAATATCTCTTGAGGAACATGCTGGCCTTTGTGTGTGTGTTTTCTTTGTTGCCCACTTGGTGACCATGAGACTCGCAGACAATTTCGCCGTCACGCCTGTTGGACACCATCCTTCATAAATCCTCCCACTGGTCAGGTGCACTTACAATAGCTACTCCACAGGGGAGAGGAAATGAGAGAAACGTCCTGTAGGGAACAATCATGCACCAGCAGAGCAGAGGATACGATGATCTAATAGAGAGTTGTTGTTGTTGTTGTTTTTTGGTGGGAGTGGGTTGTCTCAGATTTCCAGGACTCTATAAAAAATGGATGAGAACAAGAGAAGGTTTTAAAATCTCTGGTACTCCTTTGAAGCAGTTAAAAGAGAATGCTTTCTACCCCATTAATATGTGATGTAATATGTGAATAAGATGCAATCCATACTGGGCTGTTGTTGTTGTTTTTTAAAACATTTTATGCTACAGACAATTAGATTAAAAATAGAAAATACAAAGATATTTAGCCTCAGTTCTCCAGTTCAAATCTGATGACTACAATCCATTACACCATACCTGTCAACCACGGCTCCAGAAAATACGGGACCTGCGCAAACGGTTCTGCGCAGGTCGCCTTCTACGCATGCGTAGAACGGGGCTACGCCGCTTGCGTAGTCTTCTACGCAAGCGGCATAGCCTTCTACACATGCGTAGAACGGGGCTACGCAAGCGTAAAACCCTTCTAGAAAGGCTGCGCAGTACCTCCTTTCTCCCGCTGCCAAATTCTGGGGTTTCGGCAGCACGGGGCGGGAAATGGCGCAAATTGGTGCCGAAAACTGTGAAATCCCAGCCAATCTCGGAAGGTTGACAGGTATGCAATACACCTATGGGTTGCTTCAAGGTTTGCAAGAATGGGTTCAGTTTAACTCCCTGTAGACTAGCATTTTGGATCACTGACATTTCCATTCTGTTCAGCCAGCACCACGGTGGCTTAGTGGTTAAGACGCTGAGCCTGGAGACTGGAAGGCCGGGGTTCGATACCTGAGTGCTGCGTGACAGATCTTGGGGACATGAAAGGAACCTCATTCGGGTGTCCCCTGAATGGGGTTTCTCCAGCAAAAAATCCTTTCAACCCAGAGTAATTTCTGACACGAAATTTATTTATTTATTTAGCTTGTGTAAACATGGGACAGCCTCAGCAAGAAGACCAGCAGGGGTTTGGAAACATGTTTCTTTTACCAGACATGTAGCAGTGTTAGGAGGTGATGCAGATCAGCTAGAGATGGTTTTTAGTCCCGCAGCAGTCTGGCCAGGTTATCCTGCTGTAGTAATAGAGTAGAGCCAGTGATGGGCAGTCTTGGCCCTCCAGCTGCTCTTGGACTTCAATTCCCAGAAGCCCAAGTCAACACACCAGCTGGTCAGGGTTTCTGGGAATTGAAGTTCAAGAACAGCTGGAGGGCCAAGACTGCCCATCACTGGAGTAGACGCTACTGCCAGCAACTCAACGCCGATGGTCAGGCAGCAGTTAATGAATCTGACAACCTTGAGGACTAACAGCCTTGGGTGTTGAAGTCCACAGGGAAGGGTGATGGTCTCCAAGTGGATTAAATCCCACTTGAATCCATCTTTGTGGAGAGTAACAGCTTCATCAACGCTGGCCCAGGGCTGATGAGGACTTTTTGTGTGCCAAAAGGACTGAGGCCCAGAAAGTGACTCGTGGAGCTGGATCAGTGTTATGGGTGTCATGCTGTGATGCAGAAGGCAAATGGAAGGATACTGCATTATATTGCTCCCAGGACAATCTTCATTGCTGATCGCCATGAGGATAGCCAATATTCGGAATCGGATAGAGCACTTAAAGAAAAAAACCTTTTAAAGGGTGAAGTCTCAACTCTGAAATGTTTGTTCGTATTTTATGTTTCCTTTATATAGCATTTTTGTGTGTATGCCAAACACTACATTCATCATAGGCTATTCACCACATGCAGTAGATTGTCATTTTCAGATGGCCAATAAGGCAATAGATTACAGTGGCTCTCTTAAGGCACTTTGCTTGTCTACAACTCAATGATTCACAGAGAATGTTCTCCAGCAACCAGGGCATCAAACGCAGATATGTACAGAAAATCCAGATTCAGATCCCAACACAGCCATGGACCTGAAAAAAACTTGGGGAACTTACAGGAAAGTGAGCGGGTGAAAACAACCATTTTAATTTTAATTTAAAATTACAATATGTATTCTGTCTTCTTGCTCATACTGTTTTTTAGTTTGCCATCCTAGCAGTTCGAAAGCAAGAAATTGCAAGTAGATAAATAGGAACCAAGTCGGTGGGAAGGTAAACAGCGTTCCGTGCGCTCTGGTGTCTAGTCATGCTTGCCACATGACCACAGAAACGTCTGCAAAAGCAGACAGCGCTGGTTCGGCTTTGAAACAGATGAGCACTGCACCCTAGAGTCGGATACGACTGGCTTTCAAGCAAGGGAAACCTTTGTTTTGTTACAATTCATTTCGATTAAAATATTTTGCTTCCAGTTTTCAAAGTATTTAACCTTTTAAGTTGGGACTTTTAGGTAACACTGCATGGGTTTGTAAACTGATGCCACCCCAAAGTGAGTATCAATGGGACGTTTTTGCTTCTTCCCAAAGCATTGTGTTCACAGGTTCTTGCCAGCATTTATTGCACATTTCACTCTTTCCGTGACCTAATTATACCATGTGCATTAAACAGTAGAAGCCCTGAGGGGCTCTGGTAGAGTTCACACCAAGTTCTGGGATAGACAGCAACAGAGGCTGTACCATCGATGGCATCTGCTAATTATGTAGCCATCTGTAAGATACAGGGATCCCTGCATTCATCCCAGCTTTCCTTAACCTCTCGTGAGCCCAAAGGCAGATTAGCACATTGGAGGGTTGGGAATGTGTAATGTTATTGAAAGATGACTTCCTGCCAGAGAGCCTAGAACCGTGATGGCGAACCTTGGCACTCCAGATGTTCTTGGACTTCAATTCCCAGAAGCTCAAACCCCCGTGAATCCCCACGAATGGGTTTACTGCAATTCATCCAGCTCGCGCTGCCCTCGTCGCTCCTGGAAGCGGAAGTAAAATGCGCCCATACGGGCACGTTTTACTTCCGCTTCCAGGAGCAACGAGGGCGGCGCGAGCCGGATGAATTGCAGTAAACCCATTCGTGGGGATTCACGGGGGTTTGAGCTTCTGGGAATTGAAGTCCAAGAACATCTGGAGTGCCAAGGTTCGCCATCACGGCCCTAGAATATATCAGAAAATTTTATTTTTATTTATTTTTTACAGTTTGCTTCATAGTAGTATCCGAATACAGTACTTGGATGATGGCAGCCTGTATAGAAGGAAGGGTGGTGATAGTAGAGTATGACTTTGTTCTTAGATTATTATTTTTTCTGCCCAGCCCAATCCATGTATTGGTGGTGAAAGAACTACTTGTGCCACCGTATGCTCTTTTCCTACAAGGACGTGCTTTCCCTGTAGAAAAACTGTGAAGCAACTTTTTAATCTATGTGTGACATGTTGGTTGTTTACATAATCAAGGAATATGTTTCTGAAATAAGGAAATACTTAAAAGCCTCTTTTTAAAAAATTAATCAAATGGAAGGTTATTCCTAGAGGAATGCTACAGTATTAAGTAACCTGAAAAGGTCTCAGAACCACTGGCTCCCATATCCTAACGACATCTGTTTTAAATAAATGCGAGTCATACATACAGTTGTAGCACATATTTTGACTTGGCTGTTATATAGCTGCAAAGTGAGACTTGCAGTTTTTTTTAGAAGAGCAAAATTCATAATTATGTGAGTTTACCATTAACAAAAGTATGTTCTTCGTATTAATGATTATCAAAATTAGTTTACAAAGATCAGGATTTGTTATCAGTCTTTTATAAAGTTTGGGTTTTCTGATGTTTCTTTCTGTTGCATTGTTTTATACTCTCTACCAAGAGAATGAGAAGGGAGGAAATTACTCAAAACAAACTGTTGTATTGGTGTTTATGTTCACTGATCTGAAGTTTGCAAAGTGTCAGGCGGCGGTTAACTAACCTGACCAACCTGGCTGAGGACTAATGACCTTGGGTGCTGAAGTCTATAAGGAAGGGTGATGGTCCCCAAGTGGGTTAAATCCCACTTGAAGCCGAGGGCACCAGCTTCATCCATACTCGCCTGGGGCTGATGAGGACTTTGCGTGCCAAAAGAGCTCAGGACCAGAAAGTGACTCGCGGAACTGGATCAGTGGTATGGGTGTCATGTTGCAATGCAGAAGACAGATGAAAGGCCACTGCATTATATTCTCAGGATAGTCTTCATGGCTGATCACCATGATGATTGCCGATATTTAGATTCAGATACAGAAGAAGAAAATCTGGAGTTCAGCTGTGATTTATATCCTAGAAGCCAGTGCACTGAGTCAATGTGCTAGGATTAAGCTGTGTGTTGGGTTGTGTTTCAACCCTCATTCCTATGTCTTCCTATTGGTGGAATGCAGCTCCAAGACCCTTTCCCAAAGTGGAATTGAACCCCTGATCTGAGAAAGCTTCTTTCATTCATACTTTAATAGCATAATTATTGAGAAGGGCTATTTAGGGAGGGCCCCCCAAATATTTAGTTTTTGTTTAATTTCCATGGATAGTATCATAAGAGACAGAATGTCCCACCCAGGTTGAATTCATTAAGATGTTTAGGATGTTTTCAGATATAGCACTAAGGTATTTTTTTTAGCTTATCTCATTAATTCTTCATTATTATCTTTCAGATTAAGGCCTATCTCCTTGGCATACATGTTTAATAAGTGCTGGCAGCTTGAATAAATTTCTAGTGTGCTTTTAAAAATATGTATACTATACAGTGTATTATATTGCTGAGTTCAGTCCACTTGCCTGAATGACTCCTTCTAGTGTTGTAGAACAGTGCCACCCACAGTCCAGTCTTAAGAGTGCACTCTTTCTAGTTAAGTATCCAAAGACCAGGCAGTAAGCCAGGGGTGCTCAAACTTTTCGGGCCGCAGGCCGGTCACATGGTTCAGCGGGCCAGTCACATGGTTCCTCCCACCGGAAGCGGAAGTAAAACGCACCTTGCAATCTGTTTTGCAACAGATATGCTTTGCAACAAGATGGGATTTTAGGCTGCCATTTCTCTGCTTAAACCAGGGGTGCCCAAAATACGGCCAATGGGCTAGATCTGGCCTCCAATGCCAATTCATCTGGCCCACGCCGCCCTTGTTGCTCCTGGAAGTGGAAGTAAAACACGCCTGTCTGGGAGTGTTTTACTTCCGCTTCCAGGAGCGGCGAGGGCCAGATGAATTGAGTTGTGGGCCAGATCCAGCCCACATGCCATTGTTTGGGCACCCCTGCAGTAAACTGTGTCAAATTGTACAGGCAGATGCTTTATCTTTCAGCTCTTTGTGTCACTAGGTTTTTCTTACCTTGTCACAGCCATTCATTATCATTGATTGTGTGGAAAGGAGATCATTGAAACCCTTGTGATTAAGCTTAGAATGAGAGCCCATAGCCTTCATTGTGATGATCAAACCTACGTGGTTAGCATCTGTTACAAAAATTATATGAAGCCCCAACCTGAACCGTCTTCTCCTCCTTCACAAACTTGTCTATGCTTTTCAGAGAAAAGAAGCTGAAAGCCAGAGTGCAAGAGCTGGTGAATGCCTTAGAAAGACTGACCAAGAGCAGTGAAATCCGGCACCAGCAGTCTGCAGAGTTTGTTAATGATTTGAAAAGAGCAAACAGGTAAAAGGATTACCTTGGTAAATGGCCTGTACCAAAATTGATCACTCTATAAATCGGGGGGAGAGGGGATTGTCATGCTTTTCTTGTGTACTACTTTTGAGAGCAAAGTATGCAGAAAAGTAATATGCAAATGAAAGAAATTGTGCATGCATATCCTGAATCAGACCACAACACTGGGGCTATGTGCAGAGATGGACTAAAAGAGCCTGTGGTCTTTGAAGAGATAGAGATGGAGAACTACCTATCTCTGACTATTGATGCAATAACCTAGTACCAAAGCACATGCTTTGTGTTCACAAGGTCCCCGGTTCATTCCCCATCATCCCCAGATAACGTTAGTGAATCATCTGGCTACAAGCCATGAAACTCTGCTATTAGCCAACACTACTGGACTAGATGGGTCAACATTTTAATTTGTATAAAGTAGCTTCCTGCCGGTTTGGCCAGGTAATCCTACTATGGTAATAGAGTAGGCCATACTGCCAGTGACTCAACACCAAGTGTCAGGCAGCAGTTAATTAACCTAGCAACCCTAAGGACTAACAGCCTTGGGTGCTGAAGTCCACAGGGAAAGGATGATGGACCCCAGGTGGATTAAATCACACTTGAATCCATTTTATGGAGGGCAGCATCTTCATCCATACTGGCCTGGGGCTAAGGAGGATTTTGCGTGCCAAAAGGACTCAGGACCAGAAAGTAACTGGTGGAACTGGATCAGTGGTACGAGGATCATGCTGCGATGCAGAAGGCAGATGAAAGGCCACTGCATTATATTCTCAGGACAGTCTTCATGGCTAATCACCATGAGGAGCCCCAATATTTGGATACAGAAGGAGGAGGAGGCTTTCTAGGAAATTCTATGAAATCTCTTCCTACAGTTGGCTAGCTTGGCTGGTTCTGATAAGAACTGGGATCCAATAGTGTCCTATGGTACACAGAATTCCTAAATGTTACAGAAAATTGCATATGAGATATAGCCAGTCATTTTGGAGGTGCTCTCATAAACAGTCTCATATCACTTTCCACTGCATTTTGTTTCCAACAGTAACCTTGTGGCTGCCTATGAGAAAGCAAAGAAGAAGCATCAAAACAAACTGAAGAAACTGGAATCCCAAATGATGGCTATGGTCGAAAGGCATGAGACTCAAGTGAGGATGCTCAAACAAAGGATTGCTTTGCTGGAGGAGGAGAACTCAAGACCTCATACCAATGAAACATCACTCTAAAAGGGGGGATATAAACAATAAGAGCAAGAGAACCCATGTGCCATTGCAGATGTTACTCCTTGCAAGACTTGTTTTAGATAGCATATGCAGAAGGGGATCTGAGACGGCCTGGGTGAAGTTAAAGGCCGGTGTTTTGAAGAGCGGTTTTAGCTTGAGAATATCTGGCTATGAGCAGGAGTCAAAAGAAAGGAGATCTTTTTGGATGGCTATGCGCAATCAGACAGCGCCTGGTGCTAGATGTTTCTGTGCATCAAGGCTCTTCACAATTGTTTTGTTCACGGTGTTACAAACCTCCCTTCTTCCAAATTTGTCTGGGTAAGAACACAACTTCTATGTCCGTCAGACATTTTCTTGTGAGTCTGTTGTAATACTGAGAGAACTTTCAAATATCACCACACAGACAGCATTTCTTTGGGATGGTAACACTTCTCCTCTCTACCTTCTGCTTCTCTGGCATCAAAAGGCATAGCCATTTACCGGGTAGGATGTCCATTCATTTATTTCCAACCAGTTTCTGGCTACAAACTGAGCCAGGTATTATCTACAAGTGGCATCTAGGGAAGCATACAGGTCATGCTTGCCTCCAAATGATTAGAGACTGCAGACAACTAGCACTCACATAGTCAACACACACTAAAGGGGATTTTCAGTGACTACATAGTCATGGGGTTACATCCACAATCTGTTTCCTTTTCAAAGCTTCTTTGCCTTACCTCTCAGTCTTTTCAGTCTAGCACACTTGACACCTGATAGGCACTATTTGAGGACTAATACCAGTTCCCCTACTGATTGCTTCTTGTCCACATGATAAGATCAGAAGAGGCAGGTGAAGAATCGGGTCTCAAAGTCAGCTAGAAAAGTGCAGTATTAATGACACCTCTTCTGCGGTGTACCTCTTTTCCTCTTCCTGCTTGATCACCCGACTCTTACAGGGGGAACAGCTGCAGCAAATGCCCAAAGTTGTTTTCCAAAATGCAGCTTGTTTAGAAAGGTAATTTACACTGATTACGGCAGTTCTCAACTTTTTAAAGTCGGGGACCAGGTCATGCTCCCTCAGATGGCTTCGGGGGCCAGACAGCCATTTTGCCCTTCCTCCACCACCTGGCACTTCCTGGTGTGGTAGAAGTGGTAGTGGGCCACATGAAATAGTGCCATGGGCCGCATCCAGCCCACGGGCCATAGGTTGAGAATCCCTGGATTACGGGAACAACTAGTCAGTTAAGCAATCAAATGAATGCACCTCTGCTGTATGTTATTCAGTGTAGGGAACAGGGCACAGAACTGTGGCATAGAATACCATGTCAAGAATGTGTCATAGGACAGCATAGACTCGTGATGGTGAACCTTGGCACTCCAGATGTTCTTGGACTTCAATTCCCAGAAGGCCAAGCACCCTGTGAATCCACATGAATGGGCTTACTGCGATTCATCTGGCCTGCGCTGCCCTCGTCGCTCCTGGAAGCAGAAGTAAAATGCGCCCGTATGGTTAAGGCTCTTCTGGGTTAAGTCTTCCTCCATATGGACGCGTTTTACTTCCACTTCCGGGAGCGACGAGAGCAGCACGGACCAGATGGATCGCAGTAAACCCATCCGTGTGGATTCACAGGGTGCTTGGGCATCTGGGAATTGAAGTCCAAGAACATCTGGAGTGCTAAGGCTTGCCATCACGTGCATAGACCTTTTTATCTTTTCAGTAGATGGCTTCTGAGAGCTGTTAAGAGGTGCCATTTCTGTATCAATGGGGGTTAAAGTCACTATAAAGCTGAGCTCTCAATGTCAAAAGCAGCCAATTTACTATGCTTCTTTTGACTGAAGGATGGCCAAGATTCTAAAGGAATGTTCCAGATTTTATGAATGTACATTTGCTTCCTAAAAAGCTATTGTTTGAAAACTCATATGCCACTTTGCTGCTAGTTCTTGCCACTCAACCTGGTAAAACCATAGTTATCAATGGTAACGGAGCAAAGGGCAACCATACAGAATATTCCCCAAATTTTTTAAGAGTTAAATGAAAGCAATAGTCTTTACTAAAGATAGCCAGAATGTCATTTTTTCTCTCTCTAGCTATAAACAGTTCAGTAACTCTTTGGCATGGGTACATCCAGACCAAAGGATAAACAATCTTATTAATTGCTAGGAATCAAGGAAGAGATGTTTCAACTCATGGCACATAACAACTCTGGTGCTGTGCTTTTAGGACTTTTTTCCTTCTTGCACTGTGATTCTTGGAATGCTTGCAATAAAGACACTCCTAATACAATACAATATCTTCCTAAGGTTTTCTAGTGCTCTTCAATATATTTTTACTATAGCTAACGTGAGGTGCTTTTCAAAGAAACTTAAGATTTTAAACTCTTGTTGCTGTTTTTTCATCCTCTAATAGAGCCTCTAAATCATGTTTTCATATTTTTGTGTTGTTGTTTTTAAAGTATGGTATCTTTCAGCTCTTTGGGGCCTTTAAATTTTTCTCTTGATCTTTCAGTATCTTAAAACCAGCCTGGATGGCACCCTTGCCCACACAAAGAATCCTGTTTTAGGGATTAGCATTTCAAAGGCATCTGCATTCGGGGAAAAAAATGAAAAATAAAACTTCATAATGCATATTTAGTTCTCATTTGGAGCTGATCATATCTTCCTGTTTCTAGTTTTCAACATAGCACACCTATTCTTGTGGCAAACTCTAGGAGTGTAGGTAGCTAATGGACTCCCCTGGTGATCTTATCATATAAGCATATGTCATGTTTATAAGTAAAACTCACCTGTACCAAAAAATAAAAAATGAAAGCCTTCCTAATGAAAAACTGAATTGGCTTCATTAGGAATCAGGTGTAAATTGATGGAAAACAACATTTTCTCCTTTTGTTATCACTGGCTAAGAGGTGGTATTTGAGTTAACTCTAACACTGAGTCTTATTTCCATTTTCCAATTCATAACTAAATTACTTACTCTGGATTTATTATGACTTTTTAAAAAGACTTTTGCTAGTTTTGATTTAATGGCCTCAATGTTCTGTTTCTTGAATAAGCATGGCGGTTATTAACCTTTTGTTAAAAGTCATTAATTTGAACAAAAACTAATGTCTTAATTTACTGTAGTATAAGAAATTAATTTTGTTACTATGTGCATTCATCATGTCTTTGTTCTCCTTTGTCAGTCTCTTTTGTTACAAACGATCAAAATTTTGCAACCAATGACTGTATCAGAGCTTATTTTAAAGTCTCACCAGATTAGGTTTTTACGACTGGGGAAGTGCCCTAAAAAAGTAAAGATGATGCTTCAGAACAAGCGTTTCACTGCCAGCCAACCAGCTAAAGACCAAACATAAAGTGAAAAAGTGCAGAAATCTCAGAAACATTTAAAGATGGAGCGGCTGCCAGGCTCTTCATTTGTTTCACTTTAGTTTCTTTTGTCCTGTCTTCTGATGATGGAAGGAAGGATTTGAAAAGTAACATCAAATTATAGTTAAGGAAGCCTACTTACAATTCAGCCATAATATCTGAAATGAGAAAACAGAGGAACAGCAGTAGTAGCTTCATCTCAAGAGGAAATATCCATGAATCTCTTAAAAGGCAGAAGGCAGTAAGTAAATCTATAGCATGACTTCCATCTGTTTTAAAACTGACACTCCATTGGGTTGTTTGGCATGGTATCTTTATTGAGCTAAATTTTGGCACCATTTAGACATGCTGTAGTATCTTTTCACTTGCATTTATCCAGAATTATGACCAGAGGAGGCAGAAAAATATTCGCTTCATGGCCACAAGAAATCTTTTATATTTTTTCACTGTCAAATCACTGCAAATATTGACAGGCCTGTATGTAAAGTAATAAATATAAATCAATTCTTGGCCAGGAACCTTTTCTTATTTAATTTCTTAAGCCTCGCAACCCTTACTATATAGCTACTGCCAAATAAACTGGACCTATTGCAACAAGAGGGAGTCCACAACACAGACCCAGTGTATGTATAATTAAGAGACCTAAAAGCAGGGGTTCCCAACCTTTTTATGCTGTGGGCCTGACCAGACCCCCTCCCAGACAGTTGAGCGGGCCGGACCATACACCTCGGAAGCAGAAGTAAATGCACCTGCTTCCGTATTTACGACAGCCACAGACTTATTTATGGCTGATGTAACCACATTTATGCATGTGTGGGCACATTTTATGGCTGTCGTAAATGCGTCCACTTCCACTTCCGGGTGCAGTGGCAGTAGGCCACATGAAATGGTGCCATGGGCCAGGGTCGACCCGCGGGCCATAGGTTGGGAAGCCCTGCCTTAAAGGAACACAGCAGCAAAAGGACCTCTTACACATGAGTTTCAATTCCAAAGTTTCAAGCTTCCTTCCCTTTGGTCTGGGACTAGGGTCAGGGGTGAAACAATTCCTTGATGATTCATTAAATCAGAATGTTTCCTTTTTCAAATCCTATCTACACATTCAATGAGTTCCATGAGATACTGCCCTTTTCAACCTGTCTTCTTGTCCTTCTCAAAGGTCTCACACTCACCCCTTCCTTTGCCTGAGCTTCTCAAATCCAATCATATTAGAGAACCCATCCACTACACGGAGGTGACCTACACCTTCATCAGGTATTTAGTCTGTGGTTCTTTGGGACTGTTAGTGTCTCAATTCCTATTGTCATATAGACACTGCTTTCAGAGACACATTTGGGTCTGCTTTTCTCCTGTCACCTTCCGAGTGACAGGACAAAAGTGTGTACTTTCTTTGCTGTTGGGGCACTTTTGCAAATGTCAGGTTTTTTTTAGTAGTTCCTCCACCACAGTACAGATGTAGCTTTTTATAAGACTTATTCCTTTTGTGGCTGTTTGACTGCGTACTGCTCTTCATACAACCCAAGTTTTGATTTTGCCAATACTAACCTTTAAGGACAACCTTAATTCCCCCAACATCCAATTTATTTAGGTTTCTTGGACTAAAGCATTTCCCAGCAGTGGTGCTGAATATTAAACATCCAATGCACAAGCCAACTAAAATTTGAGGATTTTTATGCAAATATGTACCTTTAGGATAGTTCCATTTAATTTTGCTGAAGTAGGTTGCCATAATTCTTTTCCGCCAAACCGGGACAGCCATTGCGTTCTTCAAACTGTGCATGCATTGTATTGTCAGTGAGACCGCGGCTCCCGCAGAATCCCTGTCCAGGGCAGACAGGGAATACCAACCCTATGCAATTAACCCTTTGTGGTCACGTGAAGAAGGAATCCTCCATCCCAGTGTATGGTGGAGGTTTGGCTTCTTAGATATGGGTATTTCTTGCTCCCTCCCGGCTATCGAGGAAAAGGGCTGAGGATGACTCCTTGTCCCCCAAACTTCAAGGTGAGCCAAGGGATTATTGCAAAGAGTTATTTCACTGCCTCCGTGCCTTTCTTTCAGTTATCTTGCTTGCAAGTGTCTCCTCTCTCCGGCAGGCTTCTCAGGGTGCTGTTTTGCCTTCACTGCTTTCAAGCAGGATAATTGAAAGAAAGGCAGGGAGGCAGTGAATTAACTCTTTGCAAAAATCCCTTGGTGAAGGGTGATCTTGCTGCCTGTGTTTAAATTTTAAAATCCGGGACTTTTACATGATTTTTCCTGAACCGGCCAGGACAGCTTGAATCCAGAAAATCCTGGAAAACTGGGACATATGGCAACCCTATGCTGAAGTAATGTATCATTGAAATATTCTGACAGCACTATGCCTAATGAAAGTTTTTTCTATGAGAACTATTAGTACTTAAGACTTTTGAGGTAGTAGTGCTAGTATTTTTCACCCACACCATGTACAAACCCCGGCATTGTAGCATCCATGTATATTTTCTGGTGTTCAAATCCCTACATGAATATAGTAAGGCCACATCAAACTAAGCATTGTCAGTGGTATTTTGTATATTACTTAGCATTTCCCATAGGAGACAATGAACTGTTTTAAAGGAATGCATCATTAGCTACCATGTATGTTCATGAGAGATATGCACTTGATTAGGCACATAGACAGAAGTTTCACTGACTTTCATTCATTCTGCCACCTATTTGGGCAGAAAGCTGCAGAGCCAGTATTTACAACTCCCGTTCAAATACTGAAGGAATGATGATTTAATGTACTTCAACAGAGCAGTATTTTGACCTTAAACAATAACTTCTTGTGCAGTATAAATCCAAGAATATTATACGTATTCTCTCCGGGAAACACAACAGAAAAGATTAATCCTGTTTTTCCTGTATGGAATGTGTTCATGAGTTTGGCCACTTTCAAGTCAAGGATGTTATACAAATCATCTGTCACTTCATTTTAGGGAGCAAGACCAGATTCAAAGGAAGAAAAGGGGCCATATCTACCATCAGTCTAGAAACAAGTGTATTTCAGTTTGACAGGCTATGTCTAAATGTTCCTGATGCTAAACAGGCAGTGTAACTGAAGAGTAAATACCAACAAAAAAAACAAATCATTCATTTATGCAGCTGTTTGAAAACAATGGCTTGGGTCCTAACTCAGCATCATGGAAATGGAGATATTTCTGTATATAAAGGGCTTTTGTCTAATAGAGTAGTCTTGTGATGGCGAACCTTAGCACTCTAGATGTTCTTGGACTTCAATTCCCAGAAGCCCAAGCACCCTGTGAATCCACACAAATGGATTTACTACGATTCATCTGGCCCACGCTGCACTCATCGCTCCCGGAAGCGGAAGTAAAACGCGCCGTCTGGGCGCAGCACAGGCCGGATGAATCATAGTAAATCCATTCGTGTGGATTCACAGGGTGCTTGGGCTTCTGGGAATTGAAGTCCAAGAACATCTGGAGTGCTAAGGTTCACCATCACAGTAGTCCATAAAGTAAAAGGGGAGAGATGGCCATTTGTCTCAATCCCACCAGCAACTTCAGAAAATGCAGGATGAATTGACAAATTCTGCCTTCTTCCACATGGAAGTCTGGTCAGGATCCAACCCACCTTTGTGCTCAGTGTCAAGCTACCACCTGACAAATGTGTGCACTATAAAAGTTTGAGGTAACATGTCAAGATTTTGAAATCATCCATTCCCTTGTAACAACCAGTCAATTATTAAGTCACTAGTCTAAACGTGACATGTTCAGTTGTATTAAGCGCAGGTGTCTAGAAATGGATGAGTTGTCATATGTTGCATGTCATGTTTTAAATGTTACTTTTTGGCTAAGGTATAAGCCTTTTGTACCAGCTTGAATGTACTGTTCTTTACAAAAAAAGTACTCATTTTGCATTAAATATTTACTGTTTATATTTGCATTTTTATTGAAAACTGCAATTTTTACTGCTTTTCCCCACCTACTTTAGTTCTGTAGCTGCTGTAATATAGCTATTTTGTGTTTATTTGATATAGAACTGTAAAAATGGCATTTATTTATACAGAGGCTTTTATAATACTTTTACAAATGTTCTTATATTCTGAATAAATTTCTAATGATAAAATGTCACTATATTTTCTCGTATGTACTATCTTTTGTGCAGTTGTTCTTTATTTGGGCTAATAACTGGTTCTAGAACAGAAAAAAGTGTTCTTAGCCGATGGTTTATGCAACACAAGGTGAAACACTTCCAGATACCTGAGGAAAAGAACTCTTATTCTGTTTACATACAGACACGCATGAAAATCAACAATTTTAATGACAAATTATAACGTATACATATATTCAGTGCACTTCTCATACAAAAGATGATAACTGATCAAATTCTTGTGTTCTGTTCTCACATTTAGTGGGCTACAAATACAATTTTAACTAAAGCCAGGCAATGCTTCTGAAGAATGTCTTTCTAGTTCCCTTTAGGCCAACGGTGCCCAAACTACGGCCCGGGGGCCAAATCCAGCCCCCGACGCCAATTCATCCGGCCCGTGAAGCCCTTATCGCTCCTGGAAGCGGAAGTAAAATGCGCCCATATGGAGTGATGAGGGCTTTGTGGGCCATATGAATTGGCGTCGGGGGCCGGATCCAGCCCCTGGGCCATAGTGACCAGCTCCCTGAACCATGTGACCGGCCCACGGTTTGGACACCCCACTTTAGGCATTCTGCATGAACAGGCATTCTGCCTGAACAGGAAATCTCAAGTCAGACATGAGCACATAAAATAGCCTCAGTCCCAGTACAGTAGAACCTCGGATAAAGTCCAAGCTTCGTTCCACAAGTTTGGACTTTATCCAATTTTGGACTTTACCCGAATCAAATGGGCGATGCATCAGATAACGTCCAAAAATGGACTTTATCCAAGATTCCTATACTAAATACCTCGGATAATGTCCATTTTTTAGCGGTTTTGGACTTTATGTGATGCATCACGTGTGCATGAAAACCGCAACTCTATCCAAATCAGACTTTATCCGAGGTACGACTGTATCTACAGCTGGTCTGTATTAAGCAGCAACTTCTGAAGAGGAACTTCAGTGTGTACAGGTCAATATGAGGAGAAACCTCACTGCAGACAGAGTTCCCAGTTTTGGCCAGGCTTCTAAGCTACTCGCCGAAACTTGGTAAGATGGAACGACAATGTGGGTAACACATTTGCACCCATGATCTCTGCGCAGGCTGGAATTCACTGTTAGTGCATAATGCCTGAACAAGATTTCAACTGACAATTCAAACAAACACTGTAACCATCTAAGGCAATGCTAGTTAGACTTCTGTATCTAATCCTATGGGCTAGGCAGTAAAAATGTACAACTTTGCAATTCAGAAAAAGTAATCACATTTGAAATCATTACAATCATCCACAAGTCCAATACTTTAATCTCACCAGTCAGTATTTCTGTATAAAATACAAAAGTAATCTTAATAAAAAGCAACTGCAGAATGAACATACAAATAATAATACATGTAATAATACATAGTACATACGTACGTACGTTGGAGACCAATCAGACCATTTTAACAGTAAAAAAAAAGAAAAGCAACAGCTATATCTACTTTTCCCTACCCTACCCTAACTAGATATAGCAAGAAATACACATTTAAAAACTAGTCCATTGCGCTGTGTCACCTTTTGAGACCAAGTACGCTTGTTTTTAAAAATGCACATGGCTATTTGCAAGATGAGGATCACCCATGCCCGTATCTGTCTTGCACCTCCTCACCAAGTTTACATAGCATATTCCTGGGTTTAAATTTAGGCCACTTAAAACTACAAATACTAGAACAGTGTGAATTAATGCCAGGGTTAAACTGGGATCTTGTTACCTGCTGTGTATACAACATGGGCTATACTTTAAGAATGTCCCAGGCAAAATAAAATAATTACCATAGCTGTACCATTTCACAAAATAACTACACATTTTCAACAAAGAGAGTTTGGCATTCAAATTTATTTAGGTTCTCTAGACCAGGGGTTCGCAACCTATGGCCCGTGGGGCGGTTCCAATGCCATTACATCTGGCCCACGGTGATGACCCCAGAAGCGGGTGCATTTACGACAGCCATAAATGCGGCCAGGCTTGTGCAAACTCATCCACCGCCATTTGCAGCAGCGTTTACGACGGGGGAAACCACGTGTCTGGCCCACACAGCTGTCTTGAGGGTGAGTGGTGCGAAAACCTTGAGGACCACTGATCCTAGACCATTATAAAGTTCAACTTTGAACCTATAAACTGACTGCCATGAAAATCTTGTATAGTCATCAGTCATTGGAGGCTAAAGCTCTTAAGGAAGGGAACACATTTATCATTTTCATAAAAGTCAGGCAGAACATGAAACCCTCTAAATAAAAAAGTAACTGCCACCAAGATAGCTAAAATTGCATTTGAAGATCCGCACATTTTCTAGGCCTGCTCGTATACATTTGCTGATGTGGGAAGTTATTTGTAAAATTCATATACCTTTCACTTTTTATAATAGTGGTCCATTAAATGGATTGCACAACAGAGAACTACAGGGTGGCCTGTAAGCCCCTACCCACACAGCACACAGATATACTGGATACATAAAATATATGGATGGGTAGGGACTTACGGGCCTCCCTGTATATTTCTACTTCACAATACAATTTGAAAACTTCCATACAGGTGATGAACAGCACTGTTTTAATTTTACTAAAAATCAGTTTTATCGAATTTTTCATCTCTCAAAAGTATACTTTTATATTTTACTTCACACGCAAATGGTTTTGCCCAAACTTCACAATTAGATCCCAAGAGCTACTTCAACAAAGCCAAAGGCCTCTAGGTGACAAGCAAGAATTTTTAAAAAACTGAACCAGCAAACATTTCACATCTCAGTTTGCTTTTGAAACTTTCCATTTTCAAAAGCAGTTTACTCTACAGCATGGGAATACTGCTGCTTGAGGAATGAGAATAAGTGCAAAGCTTTCTTGGAGACACAGAAATCACTGTGTGATTCTTTGGATCCTGTGGCCATGCCTGTCTTCAGCATGCACGCACACACGCATGCACACGTGCACACGCGCACACACACAACCCATCAGAACAGTGATCTTTTCGTGATCCTGAAGACTTGCTTTTGTCTTATTCATGGTACTATCAATTCAGACAGGCTACCTGAAAGCATAGTAAAAACGTATACCAAACATAAGCATTCAGGACGTACTGCATCTGTAGCATACTCAACCTATTTATTTTACCTTTCTTGGAACACTTAAGCTACATATGATTAATAAACATATCAAACTTTAGGAAATACTGTAAGTGGCTTTCCTGTGAGGATGCCTTCAGAGTATGCAGCAAATCAGTATCACATATAAGCACTCTAGAGCCGGGGTTCTCAACCTGAGGCCCACGGTCCGAAACCGACCAGTGATGCCATTTCATGTGGCCCACCACCCTCACATTCGCTGCTGCCGGAAGCAGTGGAAACAACCATGTCCGCATTTACGGCTGTCGTAAATGTGTTTATGACACCCGTAAATGCATCCGCGGCTGTCGGACACATTTTACAACAGTGTTTATGGCGGGGGGAACTACCAGTCTGGCCCACTCAGCTGTCTGAGGGAGTGTGACCTGGCCCACAGCTTGGAAAGATTGAGAACCCCTGCTCTAGAGTAAGCAGATGACACATCACAAATAATACCTGCATCTAACATGCCTGCACCAACCCACGTGCGAACAGACACTAAAATATGCATGGTCAACTAGAAAACTTATCATAGTCTGAAAATGGAGAAATGAAGGCAGTCTCTGGACTTTTCCTGCCTGGAAACAAATACGCTCTTTCAGATGGAGCAGATAAGGAAGGGACTGAGAAGACAGGCACTTTCACCACCTGTTTCATCTGCATCAAACATGTCAGAAACTGCTCTACGGATTCCTCAAGACCATACCTGGCACTTCCGAATCCGTGGCGTTACAAGATAGATGGCTGATAACAGACAGATAGACACTACTATATGACAGCAACAACTAGAACCGTGATAGCGAACCATGGCACTCCAGATGTTCTTGTACTCCAATTCCCAGAAGGCCAAGAATCCTGTGAATCTACGCGCATGGGTTTACTGTGATTCATCTGGCCCTTGTCGCTCCCGGAAGCGGAAGTAAAACGTGCCCGTACGGGCGCGTTTTACTTCCGCTTCTGGGAGCGACGAGGGCAGCGCGGTCCGGATGAATCACAGTAAACCCATGCGCGTGGATTCACTGGGTGCTTGGGCTTCTGGGAATTGAAGTACAAGAACATCTGGAGTGCTAAAGTTCGCCATCACAGAACTAGAACATACGTTGAATTGGAGAAGAGCTTGCGTAGCAGGTGTGGGCTGCCTGTAGTCCCTGGAAAAGTTAAGAGCAGCCAGATATTACAATTGTGTTCTTACTGGCTCCACTCTGCTTTTCCAACAGTTTGAGTACGGAACGTGGAAACTGACAACAGCATGCTAGCATAGCAAAAAAAATTCTTAACAAGCACAGCCATATGTATGAAAAGATCAAAGCTTCACTGACATTCACACACAGAGAAATACATATATCAAAACATTGTCTCAGAATGACCACAGGGAGTGCTAAGAATCCCATATAGAGCATTATGTCTGCTGAACTTACTTTGTACTTGTATATTTTAAAAGGAAAAAAACCAGAAATCATTTTACCTACAAAGGATTGGATGAGCAACATTCAATTCAGTAGATGTAACAGTCAAGAGACTGCAGTGTCTCCCTTAAAAAGCATGGGAGACCAGCACTTAATACACAAGCAGTAAAATCTTCTATGCAGATTTGCTCAAACCCCTTCACGGACTATGTATTCCCATCTTTGAAAATAACCATGTGTCATAGAAACAAAAATCCATTACGCTTACAAAATTGCCTGTTCTTCATTGTTTTACAGAAATCCGTGTATACCATATGCCTGCACTTTGGAATACACAAGTATAAAATGAGTCGGCTAAATATTTGCCAAGTAAAACAAAATACACAACATTACAAACTAAAAATAACCCAACGTGAGATGTTCACAGTGCAGGGCACCCAGAAACCCATGAAGCTGTTTATCAGCCACTCATAAGATATGAAAGCGATGAAATCAAGGAATTCAATTCAATTTAACACTACTCTATGAAAGTCGGTACCTTGTAAAAGTGGCAATGTGTTGTATTTTTACTTGCAACCTACTTTAAGGCTAGATTAATTAATCCACGTTGGTCTTCTCTAGCCTCTGGAAATTCCCAATGAAAAAGACTGTCTCTGCTTTAAAAATTTATTTCTTTTCAAAACAGAAGTTTCATTTTGCAGTCAGTACCCTATTCAGGAAGAGCACGCACATAAGCACCCCTCTCCTTGTGGCAGACCCCCCTCCCCCCCCTTCCCAAATTTGCACTGGCTGTGAGTTTGGTTGTACAAGGCGCGAGGTCTGTTGGAGTGATGGGAAGTCAGTCGCCCACGATTGTTGTTCCATTCTAAACAGGACACTGACGTGTCAGGACACTCTGTACCACCAGAGGTACATGGTATATGACATTAAAGGCATCATCTCACATTTGCTACCAGAAATATTTAAGTATTCACAATATTTAAGTATTCACATAAGTAGAATCCATTTTATCCAAGATTTCTGCAAATGTGCCTGTGCTCTTCTAATTCATCTATGGCAATGATGGCGAACCTTGGCACTCCAGCTGTTCTTGGACTTCAATTCCCAGAAGGCCAAGTCCCTGTGAATCCACACAAGTGGGTTTACACATAACCCATTCGTGTGGATTCACAAGGACTTGGGCTTCTGGGAATTGGAGTCCAAGAACAGATAGCGTGCCAAGGTTCGCCATCATGGATCTATGGCGCATCAGAAAGGAAGCAGCATAAAAGTAACAATCCTGGGAAGTCGAGCTACATATCAGAAGAAGACTGGCACACAAGTAGCCTAAACATATAATTTGCAATGAATGAATCGTTACGGAGTTAGGCACTTCTATTGCTAAAGAGAGACAATGCACACTGAATGCTGACTAGACTTTACTCCAAGATGAGAAATGGGAAAAATGCGCACATATAACAAGCCCTTCAACTAGCCTTGTCTTGGCTTGTAAACACATCTAATACGTGTACGCTTTTGAACAAATTCTGACATGCGGTGGGCAGGTGTACAATCTGTAGATAAGCCTCTCACTTAACAGTTTTAAAAGGGCCTATAAACTATAATTATTCAAATTAATTTTGCTCCTTCCTAACCATGCAGGAGAAACACACAGCAAAAGAAAAGCAACAAACTGGGAAGTATTTGTAAAACAGGCTGTACTTCCCTGTCACTAGGCAAAATATAGCTGTTCTAATCAGCAATCCAACATTAACTCCAAATCCACTTAGTTCAGGTTCCGAAAAGCACAAAAAATCAGTAAATGCTATTTATACAAACTGCCAAGATAAATCAAGACATTGCAGAGCAGTGAAACTCACCAGTAACTCTGTTGGCAAGTTACATTCACAGTCGCATGCCTCTATATAACTAAGGCATGTTTTAAATTCAGGGGTTTTGTGTGTGTTCAGGGTTGCTATTTCCCCCCACAAATTAAACTTTTGGACCTTTCATGCCCTGTTGCAGCATCATGCATTTTTATGACAACTGTTTGGATGCAAACTCACATGCTACGTCAGATAGATATGTTAGATGAATGGGATTGAATATTACAAACCATACACTTAAACACTTAATTAAGAGTGCAGTTGTAAGCCCTAATGTATGTCAGAGAAAACCAGAATGTGGCAAAGAGGCCTCTCTGCTGGCAGGGTGGGGCTCCATGGCCAGGAAGACTCCTACTGGCTGGCATGAGGTGAGAAGAGAAAGGTTAGCTCAGAAACTCCTTCCAAGCAACCTTGGGCCCATTACCCAATCATCCCAAACTATCCTACTTGAGGTGTAAACTACAAAGATCTGCCAGTATGAAACTGTTTAAATACAGCTTCTGCTTTGGATGGTGCAGCCAGGAAGGCTTGTGACATATTGGGGGGGGGGCAGGGGCAGAGCCGCTCCCCACCCCCATTCCCAACCTCCTCAAAGTTATTTTGAGTAGTTACACGCAAGGCACAGCCATGATATGATTTTTCCTTGGCCATTTTTAAAAGAAGGCCTCCATATTATAATTCTCTATGTCATACCTATCTCCCCCCCAAACTCATTGTTTTCATGTTGAATCTGCAAACATAGCTGCAATTCTTCTACTTGATTAGTTGTTTCTAGATAAAAAAATTAAGACACAGAACTAGAAGATGCCTGAATACCATTGGCACAGCTCAATGTAGCTAGAAAAACATTCATTGAGAAAAATTCACCAATGGATGATGCTAATACAATTTTTAAAAGTGTCTGTGTAGAGAATTTCCAATACATTTTTTACACCAAGGGGGGGGGGGGGAGATGAGAAAGTCATTTTCAAAACCAGATGACTCAAGAAAGTCATGGTTGTACTGCGGAAGCCTGTCTGCCCCAGCAACGGTACCTCCAGCGGGGCTCTACCAGCAACCAGAGTGCTGGGATTAGTTTAAAAATCTTTACTCTTTCTCCCCAGGGAAAAAAATCCATGTATAGGGAGAACCATGGAGTCAAATCTCACACATAAAAGGACAAGGTCTATTAGGAAGAAAGGCAAGACTGTCAAGTAAGAAGAAATCTAAATGTGTTAGAGATTAATACATAACTAAAGTTGAGATACATCACTGAAAACTAAACATACAGCATACCAAATAAATGAAATAAAATGCCCTGTAATGCATAGTTAGGCTCTAGTAAATGAAACACTGGAAAGCATTTTTGCAGGTACAAGCGACACTGCAATTAAAGCACAACATTGTGTGGTGCTATTCCCATAACCACAATGAGGACAAAGCCTTCCAGCCCACCACTAGGTCCCTGCATTGCTTTAAAACCTGAGAAACTGTATATGCTGGATTTAAGGAAACCGTTCAACTGCTCTGAGCTAAGTCTCTGGCAGACCTGTGCCAAATGAACAAACATCAGAGGTCCAAACTTTTCATTATAGCATCGTGATCAAACTTAAAGCTCAGAAACGCTTGTGAAGAGAAAGTGCATTTGCAATGGCCGTTGCATGCCACTGATTGTCCGTGTTCTAGGGGCTGGTCTTCATTCACACAGCACATGTCATCTGTTGCTTCTACATTTAAAAGACAAACAAATTATTAGCAAGGCAGCGTTCAGTCACGTATAATCTCACATCATGAAAAAAAGAACAAAGAGCATCCATCTTATTTGGTCTCTTATTTTTTATAAGGAACTAGCAAGGGTTGCCCGGCGTTGCCGGGCTTTTCCCCCCGTGTGTTTTAATAAAAAATGAACCAATTTTATTTTTGCAATAGTTTTAAATTGTGTTGGAAGGTTAAATTGTGTTAATGTTTTTTAAAAATTGCTTAGTCTGTAATTTTAAAATTTTAAATGTTTATTTATGTAATTGTTTTTTGGCTTGGCTGTTATTAATTGGGATCTGATTTTTTGGGTTTTTTTTAGGATTAATAAAAGAAGAAAGTATGATATAATTTTTTCAAATTGTTTTATGTAAGTGAATAATGTTTTAGTTTTTTGAATTTTTTAAATTAGTTGTACCGTAGGTCATAATTTTCATAATGTAATAGTAAATGTTTTTTACATTCCTTGGTTTTAAAATGTGTTTAGATTTTTGGAGTTTAAATTTGAGTTATAACTCAGCACAGGAGTTTTAAAAGTTTCTATTGTATTTTATTGACATATGTTTTAGTGTAATTTTTTTACTTGTTTTTATTGGTGTGACCTTTTGTGTAAAATTGTGAATTTGTGTTATGCTGTTGTGTGTTTTTGAATTGTTTTTACTATTGTGGCCAGCAGGTGGTGCTGGTAGGGGTTATTGTATTTTGACTTTTTCTTCTCTCCTGGCCTCTGGGTGGAGCTTCTTCTTGGAAGTAGTCTCTTTCTTTATTCATTTGTTTTTCAGTCCTGGTGGTGGTTGCACATGTTTTGGTAAGCTTGCTTGTTTTCTTTGTTTTGTGTGTGTGTGGGGGGGTGGGGTGGGGGTGGGGTTGGAATTTGTATTTTTTGTCTGTTTGTTTTGTTTTTGATTGTGTCCTTGTTTACTTCGTATTGTTTTTGGTGTTTTTGTTTTTGTGTATTTTTGGATGTGTTTGACTGTTTTTAGTTATGTTTTAAAAAGATATTTATTTATTTGGTGTTGGGGATTGGGGAAGGGACGTGGTCATTGGGGGTTAGGAAGGGTGGGCTAGGTGGTGGGGAGAGGGGCATGGTCGTTGGGGGTTAGGAAGGGTGGGTTAGGTAGTGGGGAGGGGGGCATGGTCGTTGGGGGTTAGGAAGGGTGGGCTAGGGGGATCGTTGGGGTTAGGAAGGGTGGGCTCGGTGGTGGGGAGGGTGGCTTTAGTGTGTTATGGTGGTTTTTTTGTGTGGAGTCGTGAAAGTAGATCGGGTTTCCCCTTTAATATCTGTGGGTGGGGGTTGCAACCCCCCTCTCCGCTGCCTTCCCTAGGGTTGGGAGGTTTGTGGGGAGAAAAGGGCTATATTGCCCCCACACTTCTGGAACCAAACGATCAGGCAGACTGGATGGAATCCCCACCCCCACCCCCTTCTCCTTAAAAGAAGTCCGTTTTTAAAGAGAAGAAAAGACGGAGTTGTTTTAAGGAGGGGGAGGGGTGGGGGATCGATCCTCTCTGCCTGTTCGTCTGTGTACAGAAGGGGGGGGCAATATATCCCTTTTCTCCCCACAATCCTCCCAAACGTAGGGAACCCAGCGAAGAGGGGGATCGCAACTCCCCCACCCCCTGATATTAAAGGGGAAACTCCAGTCGGCAGCTTCAGGCTCTGTTGGTGAGGGAAGGAAAAGGAAAGCCGGCTGGTGTGTGCTTGGCTGTGACTTGTTTTTCTTTTTCATTTTTCAGGCGCCGTTTTCCTCAGCGCTCTGCCGCTCATGGCGCGCAGGACGCTGGGGCTTGTAGTTATGGGTTGCTGCTTTGTGTTTGTGCTGCGTTTTTTTAAAATGCTTTTCTTTCGATTGGCTGCGGCGCGTTTCCGAACGCTGCCCCGTGTGAGAGCCTCTCAGTCTGATTGGCTCTGGTGCGGCGCGGCGCAAGGAATGTTGGGAAGTGAAGTTGTTTCCCTTTCTTCGCGTTTGTGGGGCTGTTGCCCCACTGCCAGTTTTTTCAATCCTTCGTTGACCTGCGTACCCAGATCGGCCGTGTGCACGAAGGGTGAGTGCAGGCAAGTAGGGCGAGGCATAGCAACCTATAGCCAGTTCCAACGGTTAACCCTTGGATTTATAGGTTAAGAAGGTTTGCAGGACAGACAGCAATGCTAATTGTGCTAGTCTTGTTTCTTCCCTGGAACAAGCTCTCCGCAAAATGTATCAGGCTCCCATTTGCTAAACACCACCCAACTGAAAACACTTTTTTCCTGCCTTTTCATCAGACAAACTTGTCAAGCCACACTGCTAACCCAATCTTTTGACTATGATTTAGGTTTGTTATCAATGGTCCTCCTCACTCAACGTTAAGGCACCTATACAACAATTTGTCTAGATAAGCAACTACTGTAGCAAACCAACCATTCTACAACTGAAAATTGAGTAAGATGAGTTCTGCTTCGATTTATAATTTTCTGAACCACAATAGACCGCATAAATTATGCTTCTATTAGCAAAACAAAAGATAATAAGCCTGGAATGGCAACACAAGGTGGTACAAGACCAGTCTCAAGACCATTACATTTTTAAAACATAAAATACTTAGCACTCCGACTACGAAGAATGTTTGAACACATGAGTGATACTTAGACCACCCTATCACAAGCTGGTGTTGTCCAGAGGTGTTGGGTTGGAATCCCTACTGGACCTATTGACTGAGGATGGCATCTGGAGAGAGCTTGTCTGGCACACTTCTGGCCCATTAATCCTCTCAGTCGACACCCAACGTAGCTCATTGATTACCTCCTTAAAATAAGGAAATGCAGCATAACAGGAAAATCTTAAAGACAACTAGAATTCTGCTCCAAATACCAAGCAGAAATGCTGTAGAGTCCAGCGCTTTCCAAACTATGTTCCACTGAACACTGGTGGACTTCAATTCCCAGAAGCCTAACTCAGTACACTGGTGATCAATGCTTTGGGGAATTCTTTGTAGACTACATGCCAGTGGGACTATACCTGTATATGCCAATGAGAATTTTCCAATGAGAATTTTCCCTCTAAAGTCTATTTAAAAGAAACAGTTTCCACTATTACACATGTTTCCTCAGACTTGCAACTTTCTCCTCTCATTTCAGTCAACTCATTCTCAAGTAAGTGTGCCCAGGACTAATTCCTTGCATTAAGAGCTATACTTTGAAAAGCTGTGTCAATATTACCTCAGGAAATGGCACTATACAATTGGGACAGAGCATTAAAGCACAGGAAAATTCTCTTACCGTGGCAAGAATAAACTGGGTGCCTGTTTCACTCCTTCCCCTTCATGTTTCTAGTGCCAGTGCTGATATGATGAACTATTACTTTGTTCCTACTTATTATGAAATATGGAATCGCTTTGTTTCTTTGTCTGGTTAGTAAGCCAACATTAAAGACATTTCCATTTAGCTTTAAGAAAAGTATAATTTAAACAAACTGTGACACAAGTGTTGCATTATTGAATGAAATAGTTACATTTGAGCCCAGCTATTTTTTGTCTGCTGACAATATCTTATGATCACTTTTTGACTTTTCGGGGTCGAAAAGATTTTTGCTGGAGGAACTCTGCTCAGGGGATCCCGAATGAGGCTCCTTTCATCTCCCCAATATCTCTTTCCCACCAATTTATCTCACAGTATGTAACTTCATTTAGAAATGATGACAGATGAAAATAAGGCAATACTTGCCTGTTTCAAAATTTTCTTGAAGTTTTCTTGGATGCAATTTCTTTTCACATTTCTAATAAAAAAGATAATTTTGTTAGAAATCTCCAAAAACACAAGTGGGATGCAAGATGAAGTCATGGTGAAACAAAATGGTCCAATTCATGTTAGTAGAAGAGTTCATCAAAGAGTCAAATCACTCCTATTCAAATAGGTGTGTGCGTGCACAAGTTTCACTTTGGCTGGATCAGGGATCAGCAAACTTGGCTCTCCAGATGTTCTTGGACTTCAATTCCTAGAAGCCATCATCAGCAGGTGTACTGACGTGGTCTTCTGGTAACTGAAGTCCAAGAACACCTGGAGAGCCAAGTTTGCTGACTGCTGGGCTGGTGATGCTTTGAACTGCAATCATGTAGTTGCTTTAGCGGGGGGGTGGGGGGGGTGGCGGCACTGGGCTTTCCCTCACAAAGGCAGGTTTCTTTATTTGATATGCTTTCTGAACTTCCGCTGGACTTTATTCTGTAACTTACTATGATTTCAATAGACAATGGAACCACATACAACAATCGCCCTGTATAACAACGAAATCACATAACAATTAGGTTTTTTTTTTGGGTGGGTGGGTGGGGAGAATGGTGTCCCACATAACAATTTTCCCTATGGAAAAAATCATACAATAATTTTTCAATGGGAAAAACCACTTAGCAAAAAAAATCGTTGTACGATGCATCCCATAGGGAAAATCGCTATGTGAGGCATGTATCATATAGTAATTGTTTCGTACAACAACGAGTCCCATGGAATGGATTAAAATCGTTGTATGAGGTACCACTGCACTTTTAAAATACCTGAAGACTGGAGTGTTTACTTGGCCGCGATACAACATCTACACTAATCTCATGAGCTCCCTTGCTCACCACCTAGACCCAGGTCAGGAGTGAAAAAATAAGCTTTTAGGAAAAGCCTGGACTTTTGGGCCAAAGAGCAGGCAATATCAGGCGCGATCCCATCGCAAGGAGGATGAAGTGACTTGTGAGTAAGAGGATCGTTACAAGGACATTCTCAGTTTCTGTGCTGAAGTGACATCCTTGGATCTGTCACACCAAAAACACTACAATGTTTTTGATGGGGGGGGGGGGAATTTAAAGATCCAACTGTACTTCTAAATATTCATGATGCTTCACAATCCTCATTTACCTTTCTATATCTTACCAAAGTTTGGTTTTGTTTAGATAGCTGGCCATGGACTCCATTTGTTTTCTTCTTTTGATTAGGTGTATCTAGGTATTGCTTCCTGCCATTGCCTCGAACATTCTGAGAAAACCATAAGCCACAGAGAAAAGAATGAACATTGAAGGGCTCAGAATGCATGTTATAAATATATCTAATTATATTAATTATATTAAATTAAATCTGAAAATAAACAAAGCACATTTATGTTCTCAGAGGATATGCAGTTACACACCCAATTTAAAAACAATTATTTTACTTGTAATTTCCTATTTTTTTCCTATTGCAGGGATTTGAGTTTTATATTTTAATCTTGTAAAAAAAACAAAGTAGTGATTGATTGTTTATTTATTAAAATATAAATGTTGTGCTTAAGAAGTTTAATAAACATTATGAACAGTTTTGAGTTTCACAGAATTTGAACTAGTAAAAGGTTTTCTTAAAAGAAACTCACTTTTAGTTTTAAAGTTTCAGATACCTCCAAATGATTGCTGTATGTCTTCTGTTGCTGTACTTGTTTATGCTTTGTCCCCTGGTCTCCTGAGGGATTATCTGGAAACAGCTGCTGGTTATAATGGAGTTTGGATCTAATCCATTAAGAAGAAAAATTCTAGTTTAGAAAAGTTGAACAGAAGAAGAGCACATAACAGGCCAAAATATAAACCAGTTCAGTTAGACCCGTGATGGCGAACCTTGGCAGTCCAGATGTTCTTGGACTTTAATTCCCAGAAGCCCCCGTGAATCCACACAAATGGGTTTACTGCGATTCATCTGGCCCATGCCGCCCTCATCACTCCTGGAAGCGGAAGTAAAATGCGCCCATCCGGGCGCGTTTTACTTCCGCTTCCAGGAGCGACGAGGGCGGCGTGGGCCAGATGAATCGCAGTAAACCCACTCGTGTGGATTCACAGGGGCTTCTGGGAATTGAAATCCAAGAACATCGGGAGTGCCAAGGTTCGCCATCACGGAGTTAGACTGTTCTTGCCAAGTACCCCCACAGTTATTTCTAACTGTTTCAAAGCTACTTGAAAGCAGAGAACACTACTGACAATACCAAGTATATGACTGTCAGTCTGATCAACTTATTTTATATATTTATTATAAAATTCCTAACCTTTCCTACATCAGAATAGGGTACATACAACTAAATTACCTCAAAAGAATCTAATGCCATCCAAATATTTCAAAGTAATTTAATACACATTTGTTTAACATTTTGACCATTCAAACAACATAGAAGCCAATACTATTCTTTGTCACTGACTAAAGAAACACGGTACAAAACAGTGACAAGAATGAGCACCTACTCCGAATGAAGTAAAAAAAAAATCTTCTGCTAGAAGACAAGGCTGCATTTTGTCACCCTGCTTATTTAACGTATATACAGAACACATAATATGCAATGCAGGGCTGGATGAATTACAAGTTGGAATTAAAATTGCTGCGAGAAACATCAACAATTTGAGATATGCAAATGATACTACCCTGATAGCAGAAAGTGAGGAAGACCTGAAGAAACACCTGCTTAGGTTGAAAGAGGAGAGTGCAAAAGCTGGCTTGAGACTCAACATCAAGAAAACCAAGATAATGGCAACAGGCCCTATCAGTCCCTAGAAAATAGATGGGGAAGAAGAAGCAGTGATAGATTTTACATTCTTAGGATCCAAGATCACTGCAGATGGAGACTGCAGCCATGAAATAAAAGGGTGACTGATTCTTGGGAGACAAGCTATGAGAAACCAGGGAAACATAGTGAAAAGTAGGGACATCACCTTGCAAACAAAAGTTCGCTTAGTCAAAGCAATGGTATTCCCGATGTTAATGTATGGGTGTGAGAGCTGGACCATAAGGAAAGCTGAGCGCAGAAGAATAGCCACCTTTGAGATGTGGTGTTGGAGGAGAGTTTTGAGAGTCCCCTGGACAGCGAGGAGAACAAATAGGTCGATCTTAGAAGAAATCAACCCTGACTTCTCCTTGGAAGGTCAAATAGTGAAGATGAAGTACTTTGGACATCAAATGAGAAGAGAGGATTCACTTGAGAAAGCCTTGATGCTGGGAAAGGTAGAGGACAAAAGAAGAAGGGGTGGCAGAAAATGAGATGGCTAGATGGCATTGTTGATGCAATAGGCAGAGTTGGGCAGATTGAGGATGGTGGAGGATAGGTGTGCGTGATCCATAGGATTGCAAAGTGTCAGAATCAACTGTGCGACTGAACAACAACAAGAAGTAGAGCTTTATCAGCTGTGGCTCCCCAAATTTTGGAATTTCTGAAATCAGAACAGCCCCTACTCTGATGGTCTTCCGTAAAATGTTGAAAACCTTTTTATTTATGGAAGCATTCCCATAAATAAATTCTTATTCCTACAATGATTAACGACAGTGACCTTTTATTAATTTTGAGTTAATTAATTTTTACATTTAAATTCTAAGATATATTAGGGATACTAGTCCCATTACGGTTGGTAATTGTTTTATTGGATTGGGCGGCTTTGATCTTTTGTTGTATATTACATAAATAAGTTATTCACTTAGATAGCTACTGCAATGGAAAGTTTTAGTGTGGCCTTCTGTTGTCAGTCACAATGAATGCAACAGACTTCAATATAAACATTTACCAGTTTGCAAAGTAAACCTTTCCAATTTAAATTTTTCTACGCCTTGCTATCAAGCAGCAGCATCACTAGTTTATGCATTTTTCTAACTATGGAATACTGCTTTACTATTCCTGTTCCTGTACTGAAAAGGCCAGAAAAATAACCTGTTTCTGGCAAACAGACACCACGTATGGATATGAAAGCTAAATAGTAAAGAAGGCTGGCAGCGGGGGAAAATTGATTCGTTTCAAATATGGTGCTGGAGGAGAGCTCTGTGGATACCCTGAATTCTAGAAAGATGAACAAGTGGGTTCTAGAGCAAATCAAGCTGGAACTGTCCTTGGAGGCAAAAATGATGGAAATTAAAACTGTCCTACATTGAGCATATCATGAGAAAGCAAGACTCTCTAGAAAAGACAATAATGCTGGGGAAAGTAATAGGCGGCAGGAGGCTTTTGTTTAAATCGTTTTTTTATGTAACTCGAAGCAAACCCATAGGAAAAATGAGTTTTATGTAAATCGAAGCAATCCCATAGGAAAAAGAATCTTTATGTAACTCGAAGAAAAACCCATAGGAAATCGTGTAAATCGGGACATGGTTTTAGCACAAAATCATTATGTAAGTCAAATTTTATGTAACTCGAGGAATATGTAACTCGGGGTTTTACTGTAGATCGATTCAAAGAGGGAAGCAAGGGCTGGGCAAGACTGTTGAGGACGTGTTATTGTGGAAATATCTCGTTCATTGGGTCATGCTGAATCACATATGATTTTATGCCACATAACAACAACAGCAAACAGGCTACATTAAGCTTGGCAGATCCAAAACCTATCATTTGTTTCACTTGAACAATGAAAACACTCTGATACTTATACGAAGACTACTGCTAGGTGCAAACATTGTATCAGTTTACCCACCTCGTTTTTTCTATGCTGGGTTTAGGTGGTGTGCTGCTACTGGTAGATGAGAATCCATTGTCACTGTCTGACGAATCTCCATAGCGCCGAGAAAGCCAGTCCCTCAGGGGTCTGTGAAGAGCATAAGACTGAGCCAGCCATGTTCCGATTCTTGGAATGCAGTCTAGACTATCCCCCACAATGGCCCTCCCACACACACAAAAAAAACCCCTCAATGTGGAAGTGATACAAAGAACTGGATTTTTCCCCTCCTTCCCATCCTGAAAAACTTACCTAATGAAGGGAATTGTCATAAAAAACTTGTTAGGTGCCAAACCCAGTTTGGACTTGGGGGTCATATCATTTCTATGACAAGGTAGCTTGTCAATTGAGAACCACTCAATATTCTGAAACATAGAAATGATGTCTCTTAATACTTCACAAAAAATTATTAAAAGGAATAACAACAGTAAATCAATCCTTACTCTGGAACTGAACCATATGTCTCAAAGTACTACCACATAATCATAACAATCACAACCCTAATGATTAGTTAGGCAAGGAATTTTCAGACTTTTCCCCACTACAACTAATACAATTCACCAGGAATTCTCCTAATTTGGACACCTGTATACCTCTTCAGAGAACTTGAGGTTTTTGGCTACTGATTCCAGAATTCTGGCTGGAGGAATTTATGGTAACTTGTGGTAGTCATAGTGGGGGGAAATCCAAAACTCCCATGTCTACTAATGATGTTTATTGTAACTTGCAATCTATAGCTAACTGACTGGATTCCAACCAGCATTTAAGTCACATGCTTGTTCACACTACCACTGTACAACCAAAATTACCCCACAAGCTCATCATTTAGCACAATTAGCCTAGGCCAGTGATGGCGAACCTTGGCACTCCAGATGTTCTTGGACTTCAATTCCAGAAGCCCAAGCACCCTGTGAATCCACACAAATGGGTTTACTGTGATTCATCTGACCCGCGCTGCCTCATTGCTCCCAGAAGCAGAAGTAAAACACGCCCATATGGAGGAAGGATTAACCCGGAAGAGCCTTACTTCCGCTTCTGGGAGTGACGAGGGCAGCGCGGGCTGGATGAATTGCAGTAAACTCATTCATGTGGATTCACAGGGTCCTTGGGCTTCTGGGAATTGAAGTCCAAGAACATCTGGAGTGCCAAGGTTCGCCATCATGGGCCTAGGCAAGTTATATAAAACCTACATGAACACCACCAAGATTCCAGCTATTGCTTAATTTAATTATGTTGTGTATCTATTTAGCCACACAGGATAACATGTTCTGCTACAAAATTAATGTAAGAATAGCACTTTAGTTTCTTCCTTCAAATGTAGAGAGGATAGATAATTTCTGGTAAGCATTTCCATCCTCTTTACCCCATGGTCTCCATCTTCTGCTGATAACAGCATAAGATCCTGTCAAGGCAAAATCCCAACCCGCAGCCTTGATTGAGTATAGGAAGTGAGACCTGCAATCCCCTTCATTACTGGGAGTTGGGTTAACTAATTCATGAGCTACAGACTCCTTTGCCCTTACAATCCAAGAAAGAAAAGAACAAATTCACCCAATGTTATCATTTTCTTCAGAATCCTTTCTTGAGCACAAAGACTGAACAAATTGATTAACTCCCCCCACCATTTCATTACAGATTCCCATGAAAGCCAGGTTTTTTAAATGGTTTTGGCATTAGGGGCTTTAGAATATGGCCAAGAGACAATTAAAGATTTGCAAACAATCCTCACAGGTTCGGATGGGATGGGATTGTCATTCCATGGGTAACATAGCATGCTCACTGTGCTGGAAGTTTCAGGGGAATAAGGTTACTATTGATGGTAGTAAATAGAAGGACCTACTGTAAGTGGGGTGTTTTTGAAAAATAGCAGAGTAGCATTAAACCTCTCACTCCATCATACTTGTCAAGTTTTGGATTTGAAAATAAGAGAAATTTCCCGGCATTTCCTGGCCAAAATGGGAGACTTGACAGCTATGCTTATCCTGTGCTGCCCTCCAGTGACGGCATTAGGGCATTGCAGTCTAACTAATACGGGAGGAGAGCAGGAGATGGTGGGAAAGAGAGTAAAATACGGTAATTTCCCGGCCAAAATGAGAGACTTGACAGCTATGCACTCCACAGGCATCCAGGTAAAACCTTTTAGTGACTCCAACCTGAAACAGTTCATAGTAAATCTCTCTCCCACTGCTTTGAATGAGTGGGAAAATTTAAATTTAAATCTTCCAGGAGAACTGTGAAAAATTTATCTCAGGCTATTCTCTCTTCGCTGTTATGAGACATTACATTAGTTGCAAGTAGTGGTTCCAAATTGAAGGTCATCACCATCACATCACCTCAGTACTTAGTGCTTTATTCATGGACATTACAGCGCTATCTCAGTTGAAAACAGAATGCATTCTTAGATGTGCATCTAAGAACTATAGCACTAATGTTGTAGTGCTGTACTACACTACACTATGCAAGAAAGTATTGTTGAGACTCCTTATGACATAAGAACATAAGAACAGCCTTGCTGGAACAGGCCACAGCCCATCCAGTCCAGCATTCTGTCTCACACAGTGGCTCACCATTTCCTTCAGGGTATTCCCAAGGAGATGCCTTCACCTGCTTAGGATTCCCTGGAAATGGCATTGAAAGATATCCTGCCTATCTCTCCAACCCCGAGGTTGTCCTTAAGTATCCATAATTATAGCCATTGATACCCTTGTCCTCCATGAACTTGTCTAATCCTTTCTTAAAGCTGTCAAGACTGACAGCTGTCACCACGTCTTCTGGCAGGGAGTTCCATAGACCAGTAATCCTCTGGGTGAAAAAAGTACTTTCTCTTATTTGTTTGAGAACTAGTACCCAAAAGTTTCATGGAGTGTCCCCTAGTTCTAGTGTTATGCGATAGGGAAAACAGTTTTTCCTTATCTACTTTGTCCACACCGTGCATGATTTTATAAACTTCAATCAGGTCACCTCTTAAACGCCGTCGTTCAAGAGTGAAGAGGCCCAACCGTTGCAGCCTCAGATGGTAAGGAAGGTGTTCCTGTCCCCTAATCATTCTGGTTGCCCTCCTCTGCACTTTTTCCAGCTCCATAATATCCTTCTGGAGGTATGGCGACCAGAACTGTACACAGTATTCCAGATGGGGCCTCACCATAGATTTATAAAGAGGCAAAATGACACTTGCTGACTTATTTTCTATACCCTTCCTAATGATCCCTAGCATTGAGTTTGCTTTTTTCACTGCTGAGGCACACTGGGTTGACACCTTCATTGAGCTGTCCACCAGGACACCAAGGTCCCTTTCCTGGTTTGTCTCAGAGAGTTCAGACCCCATCAGTTTATAAATGTAATTGGGGTTCTTTGCCCCAAAATGCATCACTCTGCACTTACTAATGTTGAAGCTCATTTGCCACTGTTTTGCCCACTCCCCCAGTGTCAAGAGATCCCTCTGGAGCTCCTCACAATCTCTCACAGTTTTCACTACCCTGTATAATTTAGTGTCGTCAGCAAATTTGGCTACCTTGCTTTTTACTCCTACCTCTAGATCATTTATGAAGAGGTTGAAAAGCAGGGGTCCCAGTATTGAACCTTGGGGGACCCCACTCTTTACTTCCCTCCACTTGGAGAAGTGTCCATTTAGTGCTACCCTCTGTTTCCTGTCCCTTAGCCAGTTGCTGATCCAGGACAAGACCTGTCCCTTTATTCCATGACTGGTAAGTTTATTCAAGAGCCTTTGGTGTGGGACCTTGTCAAAAGCCTTCTGAAAGTCCAGATAAACAAATGTCAACTGGATCCCCCTTATCCACATGCTTGTTGACACATATAGCCATTGTTTAATATCACAATGTTAATTTCTTTGTATCTCAGAATTAATTCATGTCTTACTAAAAAAATGAAAGGTGGAATATTTACCCGAATCTCTCGCCTTGTTTTGGGATTAAATTTTGTCTCCTTTGGAATTCCTGGAATGATGTATAAGCGTGCCAGCTGATCATTGATTCGTAATTCAATATAATCATCTTTATTAATATAATCCTTTATATCAAAGCCAGTTTCTTCAAACACCTTAAAATAGACAGGCCAGAGCAAATCTTTAGAAACTGCATAACTAATTGTTCCAGCTTCTAGTTTAAAAAATGAGAAATCTGACCAATAACTTCTAATTTAGAAAACTAGAATTGATTTTACAAACTTATTTCCTTCTCTGACATAATGAAAAATCTCCACAAAGATAATGGTGTCTATGAATGTTAAAATTCATTTACTATCTGGAAACTAAATCACATATATTTACACATCTTCAGTGCAATGTTATACGTCTACTCAAATGAAAACCCGGCATACAATCTACTACAGTTCAGTATGTATACTAAGGTGGGCAACTTTGGTTGGTGTAGGGGCAAATCTTAACCTCTAACGTTTGACAATGGCTATGTCAAGCCAGAAACTGGACCCAAAATACAGAACTTTTAAATGCTGTAATGATAAAAAATAGGCATACCTTCTCCCATTCTAATTTTTGGTTGGGGATGCTTAGAAATCCTCTCCTTGATTAAAACAAAAAACACTACTCAAGAGCTAAAAAATTAATTTTTCAATTAAATATACTAGAAGCCCTGGGGAATCTCAATACAGTGTACTCCTGCTTTAGGAGGACCCTAAAGGAAAACTCACTTCAAGGAAAGAAATCCATAAGAAATGACGGTCCGCTTCAAGGGGAAAAATCACAATAAAGTCACTTTACACAATGGGTTTCCCCCATGGTTTTCAACGCATTGCCTAACAGCATATGTGATCTCTAGACCAAGCATTCACAACCTACGGCCTGCAGAGCGGACCTGGCCCCTGATGTAAATTCATCCAGCCCACGCTGCCTGCGCCGCTCCCGGGAGTGGAAATAAAACACGCCCACACATGTGCTGTTCTAAATGTGTTCTGCACATGCAGAGGCATGTTTTACTTCAGCTTCAGGTTGGAGGAACCACATGACCAGCCCTATCAGCTGTCCCGGTGGGCGTGGTCAGGCCCGTGACCTAAACACGTTGAGAACCCCTGCTCTAGACTGTACTTTGTTCAATCCTGATGTACCTACCTCTCTCATCTCTCACTCAGTTTGAAACAGCTAGAAAACAATATCTTTGTCATTTATTAAAATAAAAAATCACTACAGCCTAATCCATGGGCAAGTTACCCATTTGATGTGGAAAACACTAATAATGTGCAGTGGATATGAAATTCGGTTTGCTTCAATGAATCTAAAGGACTACTTCAGAGCCATTATTTCACACAACACTGTAAAAGCCACTTAAGTCACCTCTCTTGCAGCACAATCATGTGGAGCTTCTTCTTTGTTCACTTTTCCTTTGGGAAATCCCCAGCCAGACTTTGCCAAGTATCCTTGCACCAGCAGCACCTGCAAAATTTAAACACTGATTTCAGGACATAACTAATCACCAAGAAAGATAATAATGAAATCGGCTCATAGGAAGCAAGCTGGAAAATAATTTACATTCATAAATAACTGAATGTGGAAGGAAACAACCTGGTAATTTAAACATAATGGGGGAGATCTCAAAAAAAGACATATTATTCAGTTGTAAAACATAACTTATAAAAGCTTTCAAAATACATACAGCCAAATAATAAATATAATTGCCTGCTGTCAATTCTGACTTTCGGTGATTGTTTCCAAGGTTTTACAGGTAGGGAATAAACAGATGTGGTTTACCATCTCTTCTACTGGGACTGTGCAGCTTGCTCATGACTATACAGGCTGGCTCTTCTTCCTAGAGCAGTGATGATCAACCTCTACCTCCTCAGCCAGATACCTAAAGTAGGGTTTCTCAACAGTGGGCCTCCAGGTGTTGATGGACTTCAATTACCAGAGGCCCAAGTCAGCATAGCTGCTGATCAGGGCTTCTGGGAATTGAAGTCCAAGAGCATTTGGGGGCCCAAGGTTGAGAAACCCTGACTTAAACCATTGAGCTATCCAGCCAGCTGCACACCTGAATAGCTTGGCCTAAAAGTTAACTCCTAATCGTCTATTAATTCTATTCTAAAAGAAAAGTCATCCCCCCCCCACCGCCCCAGCCAAGTTTTGTACTCACATTTTCAAGGGTTTCATCAAGAATAATTGCACCGTAAGTTGGCACTCCCATTTTGTACTCTTTCCATTCATCTAAAACTTTCTGCACATCTTCACCATTAGGCAGTAAAAAAGGGCAATGATTGAAGAGTAAAGAATGTCAAGGAGACGTACTGCCTGAAAAGATCATCACACTTCAAATTTTACAACTACATTTCTACTGAGTACCTCATTTCTTTATGCTTTACTTTCTTTATGTTTTCTTTAGCAAAAAATATAGCATCTGATCCCCGGCTTGGTTTGGGGGAATGCACATGGGCGTGCCTATGTGGTTTCCTCCAAACCAAGCTGGGGATCACAGTGTCTGATCCCCGTCTTGGTTTGGGGGAAGGCGCACGGGCCGTGCTGAACAGCATTCGGACTATAAAACACACCCTCATTCCCACACACACACAATTTTGGTCCAAAAAATACGATACTTTTGTTTTTCACAGCATGGCCCAATTCTTTATGGAGACAGAGAATCAAAAATATATACAAAATTTTGCTACTCGTTTTTAATAAAATGACAACATAACTTGAAGGATATCAGCTTTAGCAAAATCTCTTATCCCACACTGAGGTAATCCTGGTGTATTCTGCATGTAGAAATCCAAATAAAACCAATGGGCCAGTTCAACTTGAAAACACACACGGATTGCATTGTCTCTTTCCTCGCTGGGGATGTGCAGAATAAATCGACTGTTGAAAAGTGGAAACAAATAATGTTAGAAAACTAAGATATTTAAGAAAATATACAATGTGAGAGAACAGAGCACTTGACTTGCAGAAATGTAATCATAAGGCAAAAAATTTGATTAAGGAAAAATTGCTGAAGCAAAATAAATAAAATTTTATTTATTTATCACATGGCTCAGTGGTTAAGAAGCTCGCCTTGTTAGCTGGAAGGCTGGCAAGTTGGCAGTTCGAGACTCGGGAACTGCATGACGGATTGAGCACCCATCTCTGTCCCAGCTCTTGGGGACATGAAAGGAGTCTCATTTGGGCATTTCCTGAGTGGAGTTTCTTTTGCAAAAATCCTTTCAAACCAGAATAATTTCTGACACAAAATTATTATTATTTATTACATTTATACCCTGCCCATCTTGGATATTTTCCCACTCTGGGCGGATTTTAAAATATCTAGGACATTTTGATGACATGCTCCTTTTTGGCAATCATCAATTAGCTTTTTTGAAGCTTCATCAAGACGAACAGATTTATAGGGCTATCATTTATTCTTAATCTCCTCCCTCACAACAATCCAGAGAAACAAACTTGTAACAAACCTGAGATGCTTTCTTTGCCTTGTTGGGAGAAAAGAATACTCGAGGAACAGAGGGAAGTGTTCATTCAGATGACACAATGAATAAATCACAGAGCTACAAAGCAGCAGACACCAAGCAAAGTGCACTACAACACCTTTCATAGCCTTTTCCCATTGTATCCGCACGACATTAAAAAACATTGTTAATCCGCACAACGACGGTTTTTCGTCGTTGTGCGGATAGTCACGTGGCAAGTGACAATGCATCGGTAAGTGGAAATGGCGCTATTTGAATGTGTTGTTAATCGAGGGTCCACTGTAAAGTACTTCATTTTAACAAGATAATTAGCAGTATTAGCAAGCTGCTAGGGAATAGTATATGTAGCCTCAGCTAAGGGGTATTTTCTTACCTGCTGGGCAAGTATTTTCTTATATGCTTTCATGGTATTTTAACAAACTACATTTTAGTGACCCAAGTGAAACCAGTAAAAGTGATTTCAATTCTCCTTTCCTGTTCTCTCATAACCCCAAAGCAAGCTATACCAGTAAGCGTTAATATTTAAAATCAAGAGTTGTTATTCACTTTAACGGGGCTGCGGTGGCTCAGTGGTTAAGAAGCTCGCCTGGTTAGCTGGAAGGCTGGCAAAGTCGGCAGTTCGAGACCCCGTTTGACGGAATGAGCACCCGTCTCAGTCCCAGCTCCTAGTCAACCTAGCAGTTCGAAAACAAGAAACTGCAAGTAGATAAATAGGGACCACTTCGGTGGGAAAAGATCTTGGGGACATGAACGAAGCCTCATTCAGGCATCCCATGAGCAGAGTTTTGTCCAGCAAAAATCCTTTCAACCCAGAATAATTTCTTATACGGATTTATTATTATTATTCACTTTAAGAATTCCAAATAACTTGTTAGACAGAACTCTGTAGTGGAGTGTTTTAAGCAGTATATCAAGAACTGGCTGACTTGGATGAGAGTTTGTGAACAAAAATGAGATAAATCAAATGGCACTGTCATGGCTCAAATCCTCAGTGTTGGGCGTTGAACATATGCCAAATATCCTGAAACCCATTTCTGAAGCTTTAAACAAAGATAGAAAAACAGAAGTTTTATTGCTGATGCTGCTGAAATTTGGAAGGAACTGAGTGAGAGCTTAAAAACAGAACTACACACTGACAGAAATCAATTTACAAAAAAATGAGATAAGTACTGTCTTCAGTGCAGTTTCTCGGAAATATTGTCAATATATGGTGCCAAGGTTGAACCTTGCATGCTAAGAAAGAGGAATCAGGTATAACACAGATAATGCAAACTATAATAAACTTCAGAGCTAAGGAGGAATCATTCAATAAATATATGGTTGCTTATGATGTTTTAAAGAAAGTCATACCAGTAAACTGGTAGAAGTCACTTAAACACTTGGATTAGAGACTGTTGACTGTTAACAGCAATACAGTAGTTTCTGATGGTGTAGGAAGAACATTCTTCTCCTTTGTACTCGTTCTAAATTGATAAATCATTTGGGACCCAATAAAACAGGAAAACCTCTTTTTCTTTTCCAGTTTATAAACAAAGATGAAGGTGAATGATCTACAGGGGACAGTAATTTAAATTTTTTCATAAGTGGACCAGGCTGATAAGTTTTTTAAAATATATTTTTGTTTACCCACATCAGTTAACAAACATGGATGTTTAAGCAAGTACTGTACAAGAATACTGTTTAAATTATCATTAAGGTAATTGCAAGTAGATAAATAGGGAACACTTCAGTGGGAAGGTAAACAGCGTTCCATGTCTAGTCATGCCTGCCACATGACCACGGAAATGTCTGTAGAAGTAGACAACACTGACTCTTCGGCTTTGAAACAGAGATGAACACTGAACCCTAGAGTCGGATACGACTGGCTTTCGCGCAATGAAAACCTTTACCTTTAAAACTAATCTGTAAAGTTGTTAATTTAAATATTAGAATGTAAATATACCAGCACATTTTCAGAAACTGAAGATGTCTATGAACAGCAGATTCGTGGAGGAAGGTCAATTTGAACAAACAGGTTGTGAAAAATCTATATTAAACAAACTGGAATCGATATTTTAGGACATAAAAAAGTGATTCCAACCATTTAAATCACTATTTACCATATTTGCTGGTGTATAAAATGCATCTTAGTATAAGACACAGCCCATTATTACTAAAATAACCCACTAGAGGCCACTATACCCTGTTTCCCCGAATATAAGACACTGTGTTATATTTTTAAAAACTCCAAAATTAACACAAGGTCTTATTTTCAGGGGATGTCTTATTTTTCCATGAAGAAGAATACAGTACACATTTATTGCTGGGAAAAAAGGAAATTTATTACCTGTATATGGTACAGGTCATCACAAACCAGAAAAACTGTATCACAAACAAGAAAAACATGTACCGTATAACAATCTACACTCTCACCAGGGGGAAACTTCCCTTGGTTGTGAGCGGGGAGGCAATCGAGACTCCAATGCAGCAGGTCTCCTTATGGGCCACGCCGGCCCGCCTTACTGCTGAGGCCAGTCTCGATCGCGCTTCCCCACTCACAACCAAGGGACGCTTCTCTTGGTTGTGAGTGTGGAAGCGCAATCGAGACTGGCCTCAGCTGTGAGGCGACCGGCGTGGCCCATAAGGAGACCTGCTGCATTGGAGTCTCGATCCAGCTCTCACCAGGGGGAAACTTCCCTTGGTTGTGAGCGGGGAGGCAATCGAGACTCCGATGCAGCTGGTCTCCTTATGGAAGCGTCCCTTGGTTGTGAGTGGGGAAGCGCGATTGAGACTGGACTCAGCTGTAAGGCAGGCCGGCGTGGCCCATAAGGAGACCTGCTGTATCGGAGTCTCAATTGCCTCCCCACTCACAACCAAGGGAAGTTTCCCCCTGGTGAGAGTGGGATCAAGACTCCAATGCAGCAGGTCTCCTTATGGGCCACGTCGGCCGCCTCACAGCTGAGGCCAGTCTTGATCGCGCTTCCACACTCACAACCAAAGGACGCTTCTCTTGGTTGTGAGTGTGGAAGAGCGATCGACACTGGCCTCAGTTGTGAGGCAGCCGGCGTGGCCAATAAGGAGACTTGCTGCATCGGAGTCTCGATTGCCTCCCTGCTCACAACCAGGGGAAGTTTCCCCCTAGTAAGAGCGGGATCGAGACTCCGATGCGGCATGCGATCGGAGATCCAGCAAATTGCCATGAGGTAAGGTCTTATTTTTGGATGGGGCCTTATATTTCAAAGGCAGGGGGGAAAGAGGGGTGTCCTATTATGGGAGGAGGTCCTATATTCGGGGAAACACGGTATGTAGTGAATACTGTATTTGCGACTGCACATAAGACGCACTCCATTTTCTAGTGTATTGGGGGTGGGGGTGGTAAGTGGGTCTTATATCCCAGCAAATATGGTAAATCATTTCCAGCCATAATACAGAATACAGTAACTCCCTAAAATTATCTTCTCTTCTATAAAGGGGCCTCCGATCTCAAAAGGAGCAGCTTTAACTTCCAAAAGTTAAAGATTCAAGATTCAAAATGTACTGCTTTCTATAGCCTTTTTTCCTACCATATCTAGGAGTCACTTAGGGCAAAATCTAACATATGATAAGCCTGATCCAGCCTTTTCTACTTTTCCCCCAATCGCTGGAACAGTTTAATGACACAAAATAAAATAAAATCATAAAATTTCTGTATTAAATTATCATCAACAAAAGCATATACTGAAATGCATTTTTTTTTTAGCCTTAAGGGTGTCACAATAGTTTGGTTTTTTTTTTATTTTCCCCATTTTATCTTTGAATTGAACAACTTGCTAAATACATTGCCCTATTTAGTCCAGCATGCTTTCTGTAACTCCGGCCTGATGTTTCCGCAAAAACCTACGCAGACTATTTTGTGACTCTAGGATGGCTCATAACCTTCACATTTCCAAAATAATACAGCATTTAGTTTATATGGAGGCACACCCAACGAAATGTCAGGAGCAAAATGCAAAACTTGATTTTGCTTAAGAGGTACGTCTGCTTTCATTATTACCCTATGAGGAAGGGAAATTAGATCCATAATTGCCTCAACGCTCAAATAAAGATGAATCTACTTATTTAATGAGAAAAACAGAAGTACTGCTTCCATATCAATTCTTTTATTGTGTTGTTTTACTCTGAATTTAGATGAAATAAAGCTCTCGTGTTGGCAACTACTCTGGGTGTACAACCACAAACAGTCCTGAAACGCATTTATGCATGTACTTTATACCCATACCTGTCAACCGCGGCTCCAGCCAATCCGGGACCTGCGCAGAGCAGTTCTGCGCAGGTCGCCTTCTACGCATGCGTAGAAGGGTTTTATGCTTGCGTAGCCCCCATCTATGCATGCGTAGCCTTCTACGCATGTGTAGAAGAGTTCTACGCAAGCGTAGAAGGGTTCTATGCAAGTGTAGAAGGGTTCTACGTAAGCGTAAAACCCTTCTACGCATGCGTAGAAGGCGACCTGCGCAGAAGGGCTGCGCAGTACCTCCTTTCCCCCTTTGCCAAATTTCAAGGTTTCGGCAGCGCGGGGCGGGAAATGGCGCAAATCGGTGCCGAAAAATGGGAAATACCGGCCAATCGGGAAGGTTGACAGGTATGCTTATACCTGTTCCCCCACAAACGTTTCTCTCTCTCTCACACACACACACACACACACACACACACACACACACACACACACAAATACAAATAATCTTCCTTTCACTTTAGTTTATAAGCATAATCAATTGTATCTTCAAAGAATTACCGTACTCCTATTCTGAAGAATGCCATTCCTGTGAGTGTATTAAGTCAGACCCAATTTGATGCTGCCATCTAATCCACTACAAATCTGAAGACCTCCCTTCCGATTTTTATACCTCTTCATTAAGTACTTCACATCATATACTGTATAGATGGAAAATAAAAAGATGTGGAAGAATTAATACTCTTATTCTGGGAGCCTTGAATCTGTCAACAGTTTTACCCTATTACCAAAGTCATACCCACTGTGGAATGAAAGCCACTTGACACTGTCAAGAGTAATATGCAAGAAGTCATAAGTAGCTCCACAAAATGTAACATTATCAACTTCCTCCTCCTCACACTTTAGTTTAAAAGTCTCTCTTGTTTGAAAGCCAGTCATGTTCGGCTCCAGGGGTTGGTGCTCACCTCCATTTACAGCCAAAGAGCATCTGCAGACATTTCCTTGGTCATGTGGCAGGCATGACTAGAAGCCAAAGCACAAAGAATGCCTTTCCTGCCAAAGTGGTCCTTATTTATCTATTTGCAATTTCTTGCTTTCAAACCGCTCAGCTGGCAGGAGTTGGGATAGGCAACAGGAGCTCACTCGGTCACACAGGTCTCTGTTGACCTTCCGACCTTCTGATCATCAAATTCAGCATCTTAACCGCTAAGCCACCATGCCCCCACCCCACAAATTCAAGATAATGGTCTCCCTTTTTCGAAAGCCAGCCAGATCTGATTCTAGGGTGTTTACAACACTGTTACCACAAATTTACAATAGGTGAATTCAATTATGCATTCCAGATATCCTGACAAGATTAAAGCAATTAAAGTTTATACCAATATTTATTTTACAGGTGAAACTCGGAAAATTAGAATATCGTGCAAATGTTCATTCAATTCAGTAATGCAACTTAAAAGGTGAAACAAATATATGAGATAGACTCATTACATGCAAAGTGAGATAGTTCAAGCCTCACTTTGTTATACTATTGATGTTTATGGCTCACAGTTTATGAAAACCCCAACCCCCCAATCTCATGTACCCCATAATCATCACATAATCTCATGTATATTGTACACATTGATCATCACAATTATAACAAATTAAGGCATGACATCTCTTGCTTAGCATGTAGTGAGTCTATCTCATTTATTTGTTTCACCTTTTAAGTGAAATGAATGAACATTTGCACGGTATTCTAATTTTCCGAGTTTCACCTGTATTTCTGAATATCTGTTTTTATGAAAATAAAGGTTAAGGTCTTGTTTGCTCGAAAGCCAGTCACATCCGACTCTAGGGGCCAGTGCTCATCTCCATTTACAACCAAAGAGCCAGCAGCTACCTGCCTCTGCAAACGTTTTCGTGGCCATGCGGCAGGCAGCGCATGGAACACTTACTTTTCCTGCCAAAGCGATACCTATTTACCTACTTGCAATTTCTTGTTTTCAAACTGCTAGGAATCCATGATGGTGAATCTTGGCACTCCAGATGTTGTTGGACTACAATTCCCAGAAGCCCCCCATGAATCCACACGAATGGGTTTACTGTGATTCATCCGGCCCACGCTGCCCTCGTCGCTACTGGAAGCGGAAGTAAAACGTGCCTGAACCCATGAATCCACATGAACGGGTTTACTGTGATTCATCCAGCCTGCACCGCTCCCGTCGCTCCAGGAAGCGGAAGTAAAACACGCCTGACTGCCCCCCCCCCCATGAATCCACACAAATGGGTTTACTATGATTCATCCGGCCCACGCCGCCCTCGTCGCTCCTGGAAGCGGAAGTAGAACACGCCAGTCCGGAGGAAAAACCGGGGGAAGGCGGGACTGCCCTGTCCGGGTACGTTCTACTTCTGCTTCCAGGAGCGACGAGGGTGGCGCGGGCCGGATGAATTGCAGTAAACCCATTTGTGTGGAATCACGGGGGGGGGAGGCTTCTGGGAATTGAAGTCCAACAACATCTGGAGTGCCAAGGTTCGCCATCCCGGTGCTAGGTTGTTAGGAGTTGGGACAGACGACGGGTCTCGAACTAGTGACCTTCCAGGCGTCCAACTCAGCGTCTTAACCCTTAAGCCACCCCACTCGCAAACCGGGGTTCCCCTTTGGCAACCCACCAACCGAGGGAAAAGTCTTCCCCTCCCTCCCTTTCTCTTTCCCAGTCCTTCTCCACCGCCACCGCTTGGGAGGGGAGGGGCGGGGCGGGGCGGGGCGGAGGGCGTTACCTGCACAGGTCGTCCAGGACGCTGCTGGGGATCTCGGGCCGCTTGGTCTCCATGCTGGGGAAGCAGCGCCGCGGCTCATCCCGAGGCAGGGAAGCCCTGGGGTATCACACAGGGAGCAACCACGGGCCCGGGGGAGGGGGGGCTGACAACGGGGAGCCTGTAAACCGGAGGAAGGCGGGACCGCCCCGTCGCCAGTCCCCGTTGGACCGGAGAGCAGAGGAGCGAACCAATCGCTTACGTCCTTCTTCGAAGGGGCGGGTACGATGCGGGCGAGGGGCGGGGAAACCTGTGTCGCGCAGCCAATCATCGTGGCAGAAGTCGGGTCGGGGCCAATCCGCTGCTGCTTAAGAGACCACAAAAGGGTGGTGGGGGGGGGGGCGAATTGACCGCGTGAACGCCGAGAGAAACGAAAGTAACGCCAAGCAACTACTTTTTTAAAAGTAACGCAAAGTAACGACGACGACGTCTTAACAAAACAAGGCCTAGTTCGTGGGCAGAGGCCAAAGTGGGTCCAATGACAGAGATGACGACTCTCTCCTTTGAGAGACCGCTGTATGACCCAGCCAGGGGAAAAATGCTTAGATTGAATCCATCAGAAACCTTCTAGTTGTATAATTATTTCGGAGGGGAATCCTATTCATTGTCTAATACAGGGGTGCCTAAACTACGACCTGGGGACCACATCCAGCCCCCTGACGCCAATTCATCCGGCCCACAAAGCCTTCCTTACTCCTGGAAGTGGAAGTAAAACGCGCCCATACGGGCACGTTTTACTTCCGCTTCCAGGAACAATGGGGGCTTTGTGGACTAGATGAATTGGCGTTTGGGCCAGATCTGGCCCCCGGGCCATAGTGACCAGCCCCTTGAACCACATGGCTGGCCCGTGGCCCGAAAAGTTTGGGCACCCCTGGTCTAGTAAGTTCAGCTGTTGGTTGTTACCTGAATGGACCAAATGCTGCTGGTGGTCAAGGATGTGCAGCCACATAACTCACTAAGAAGCCCTTTTAAAAATAATCGAGCCACTCAGCGAAGCTCTTATTAGTTTATTAACAAAGTTCACTCATGATAGGGTTGAGCCTCTCGGGTCTAAAGCCAATCCTCCTTTTCTAAATAAACCGGCAACTCAGATTGTGACACTACTCTGAAGATACTCTTGAAACAAATTTACAAACGTTTTTTAAAAAGTTATTGTACAGTAAAATAACTCTGGCAACTTGTCTCAAGAATTGAAGAAAAGTTCACACGGAACTATAACCTTTCGTTTTCAGTGTGGTAGCCACGTTTGTCTGTGCAGCTGTAGCAGAAGAAACAAAACAAAAGCAGAACAACAACAACATTGTGGCCCCTTAAAGACCAGGAAGTGGACTTGATCCATGAAAGCCACATTAAAATATTGTATAGCGGTTAGTCTTTAAGGTGCTATTAGTTTTTAACATCTCACAATATTTTTATGTGTTTGATTACCGTGTCTACTTCTTTGAAAATTTTGTCTATCAATGCAAATTCACTTTGTTCTAGAACAAAGGCATATCTTGCCACCTCAGAAGCAAGAATTTAAAATGTCTGGTGAGGATATTGCCTGCCTGCGTACCACAAAAATAATATTCATTTGTTTCTTATATTCTGAAGTACACTATAAAGATGAAGCAGAAATAGAAGTATTTATAGAAGTATTTTGCCGCCCTGAGTGGCCACCAGGAGGGCGGGATACAAATATATAAAATAAATAAATAAATAAATTTATGCAGCAGTCTAAGCCACCAGAGGGTACTGTGCTCTTCCTTTGTATTCAAGCAAAGTCAGATAGATAGATAGATAGCATTACTCTGGGCAGCTTACAAATTCAAAGAATTCATCAGCTCTCTTCGCCGTAACAATATGTTCAACAAGATGAAGAAAAAAAGTTAACTTTAACAGTTTCTGTGAGACTCAGATTTTTAAAGGCAGTTTTAAATACTGTAGTTCTGTTTTCAGCAGTTTTGTAAATTAAAAGGGGAGGGAGCCTGGCATATTTCTTTGGCAGTTCTAATATGAAGGTAAGTTTTAATGTCAAAGGTGAAATTGTTTGTTTAGTCTATTTTTTAGTTTGTTTATAGGCTACCTTTTCCCCAGGAGAGGACTCAGGGTAGCTTACAAGTAAAATTAAAACAATAATGAACACATTTAAAACAATTATACCTATAAGAAGGTGGATGGGTGGTGAGTGTCCAGCATTAGCGCCCACACCCAGCCCAACCTGTACCTTAAAACCGTACTCACAACGCTGCAAGGGTCCCGAAACAGAGTGGGGTAAACGCCACACAAACACGAACAAAAAAACTAGACGTCTCAGCGTCCTCTGCGTCGCGCCACCCCTCAGCCAATCAGGCTGAAGGAGACGAGCGTGGAGGAGGCGGGGTAAGCAGCGTGCGTGTTAAAAAAACAGCTGACCAACATGCCAGCCGCCCTGGTCTGGGAGGAGAAAGGGGAAACACGAACCCGCCACCCGCCCGTTCCTCCCCTCAGTCCCTGTCCCCCGCCCCACTTACCTGTTGCCGGCTGGGTCATTCTCACTCTGCGCCTCCCTGGCGCAGCCTTCTGAGCTGGGACGCTCACCTTCCGTGCCTCCGTGGCACGGCCTGTCCTCCGTCCCCACCAGCGCCGAGGCCTTCGCCGGTTGGGTGGGGGGCACCAAAAAGCAGGCGGCCCAGCCGGAAACCGACATGCCCGCCCACCCACCGTGGTGGAGGCCTTCACCGGTCAGGCGGGCGTATGTGTATGGTTGTGTTGTGTGTGTGGTTGTGTTGTGTGTGCATTGTGTTGTGTGTGTGGTTGTGTTGTGTGTGTGTATACCCCCAAACCCACCCCAAACACCAACACACAAAATGCTACTTAAACTGTAATAATAATTGAAACATAACATGTGATTTAGAATACTAACTTTAAAATCAAACTAACAAGGTAGAAAAACTAAAAGCCACCATCAGTCAAAAGTTAAATGATAAAAGTCAAAAATTTTACAGTCTTCAACTGTTGACAGAAAGTTAAAAGGAAGGGTCCCAAACTAACCTTCCAAGGGAGAAGCATTCCACAGTCTAGGAGAAATCACAAAGAAGGCCCTTTCCCATGTCAAGTGTACCTGCAGTAACAATGGGACTGACAAGGGGATCTTTTGGGACAAATGTTCCAGCATTTCCCAAACTATAGTGGACTTCAATTTCCAGAAGCCTAAGTCAGTACATTGGCTGATCCGTGTTTTGGGGAACTGACTTAGGCTTCTGGGAATTGAGGCCCACCACATGATTTGGGAAACCCTGGGAGATGAAGTTCAAAACCAGTTTTCCCCAGATAGCCTGGACCAAAGCTGTAGAGTAGGGGTGGCTAAACTACGGCCCGTGGGCCAAACCTGGCCTGTGATGCCAAATCATCTGGCCCACACCACACTCGCCGCGCCCAGAAGCGGAAGTAAAATGTGTCCGTGCATGTGCAAAATGCTGCCGTAAATGCACCAGTGGCTATTGTAAACGTGACCGGCCTGCTGAACCATGTGACCAGCCTGCAGCCCGAAATGTTTGGCCACCCTGATATAGAGGAATTTATAGGTAACTAGCAGAGGTTGCCCGGCATTGCCGGGCTGTTTTAAATTGTGTTGGAAGGTTAAAGGTCAATCTTTGAAGAAATCAACCCTGACTGCTCATTGGAAGGTCAAATAGTAAAGACGAAGCTAAAGTACTTTGGACATCAAATGAGAAGGGAAGATTCACTTGAGAAGGCCTTGATGTTGGGAAAGGTGGAGGGTAAAAGAAGAAGGGGGAGGCCAAGGATGAGATGGCTAGATGGTATTGTAGACACAGTGGGCACAGAACTGGGAGAGCTGAGGGGGAAGGTGGAGGACAGAGGTGCCTGGAGAACAATAGTCCATAGGGTCGCAAAGGGTCAGAATCAACTGTGCGACTGAACAACAACATTATTGTGACCTTTTGTGTAAAATTGCGATTTTTTTGTTATTGTTTTGATTTGTTTTTACTGTTGTGGCCTTTTCTTTGGGGCTGTTGTGTGTTTTTGAATTGTTTTTACTATTGTGGCCAACAGGTGGTGCTGGTACTGTTTTTTCTCTCCTGGCCTCTGGGTGGAGCATCTTCCAGTAAGTGGTCTCTTTCTTTATTCATTTCGTTTCCAGTCATCATGAAGTTGGACGTGTGCTGTTGATTTGGCGTGTTTTCTTTATTTTGTGTGTGTGTGGAGGTGTTTGGGTTTTGTTTTGTTTTTGACTGTTTTGTTTTTGATTGTTTTTATTTACTTTGTGTATTTTTGGATGTTTTTGATTGTGTTTAAAGGTATTTTTGGATATTTATTTATTTATTTTTATAATTTTTGTTGTGGTGGTGGTTGGGGGGGTTGGTTTATTTCCGCGGGCTTTATTGTGTTATGGTGCTTTGATTGTGTGGAGTCGTGAAAGTAGATCGGGTTTCCCCTTTAATATCAGTGGGTGGGGGGTGTCAATCCCCCTTTCCGCTGGCTCCCCGGGGTTTGGGGGTTTTGTGGGGACAAAAGGGGTATGTCCCCACAACCCTTCTGGACCCAGGAGACCAGGGAGAGGGGATCGGTTCCCCCCCTCCTAAAGAAAACTCCGTGTTTAAAGAGAAGAAACCACTTGGTTTCTTCTCTTTAAAGACGGTTTTTTTTTGGGGGGGGGGAATCGATCCCCTTTCTCTGGGCTCCTGGTTCCAGAAGTGTGGGGGGGGGACATACCCCTTTTGTTCCCACAAACCTCCCAACTCTAGGGGAGGCAGCAGAGGGAGGGATCGCAACCCCCCACCCACTGATATTAAAGGGGAAGCTCCAATCGGGACCTTCAGGCACCGTTGGTGAGGAAAAGAAGGGTGTTTGGTGTTTGCGTGGCTGTGAGGCGGTGAGTTTGTTTTTAATTTTTCGGGTGCCGGCTTCCTCAGCGTTCTGCACGCTCATGGTGTACAGGACGCTGGGGCTTGTAGTAATGGGTTTATGCTTTGTGTTTGTGCTAGGTTTTTTAAAAACTGTTTTGTTTTGATTGGCCGCGGCGCGTTTCTGAACGTTCCTTGCGCCTCACCGCGGCAGAGCCTCTGAGGCTGATTGGCTCTGGTGTGGCGCGGCACAAGGAACGTTGGGAAATGAAGTTGTTTCCCTTTTTCGTGTTTGTGGGGCTGTTGCCCCACTGGCGCAATTCTCAATCCTGCGTTTACCTGCGTACCCAGTTCGGACGTGTTCCCGAATGGAGGGTGCAGGCTAGTGGGGCCTGGCAAAGGAGCCTATGCAAAGTTCCAACGGTTAACCTTCGATTTTATATATATAGATGACCAGCATTTTGGATTGGGCCCTGCAACAGACTAGTAGATAGTGCAGTTTTACCAAGGGCGCTATGTGCTCCTTATAACTAGCCCCAAGCAGCACTCTGTTTACTGTGTTTTGAACTAGTTGAAGTTTTCAAACTTTTTAAAGGCAACCTCATGAAGGGCAAGTTATGCTAATTAAGTGGGATGTAACCAAGGCTTCTCATACAAAAGTGTCAGATTCTGTGAAGGGGGATTCTGGGCATTTAATAGAAAAGAACTTTTTTTCAGCTTGTCCCACTTACTGTAGGCAGAGAAAAGATACAGTCATCAAGACCTTTCTTTTTGTATCTATACCTATAAATCTGAGCGTTAACCGTTGGTATGTGACAAAGGATCCTGCACCAGGCCATACTAGCCCATACCGAGCATTCGTGCACTTGCCCGACCGGGGTTCGCATGTAACTGTCGGGTTGAGAAATGCGACAGTGGGGCAGGAGACCCACGAACGCACTCAAAGGAAAAGGACTTCAATTCCCAATGTTCCTTGCGCCGTGCTGCGCCACAGCCAATCAGGCTGAGAGGTGTGAGCAAAAAGAACGTTGGGAAACACATCACGGCCAATCAAAATCGAGCCGCATTAAAAAAACTGCCACACGAACGCAAACCACAAACTGAAAACTACAAGTCCCAGTGTCCTGCGTGCCATGAGCGCACAGAATGCTGAGAAAGCCGGCGCACAAGAAATAAACTTACAAAAATCAATGGGAGCGCAAGTCCCCAGCAAGCAGACTCAGCGCCTCACAGCCATGCAAAATAAAAGGCACAAAACGCCACTGTGAGACACCAACTGTCCTTCTTTCCTGGAGCAATGGGGGGGAGGGACTCCCTCTCCTCCACGCTACCCCGCTGAAGACATGATGAGACCACCACCGGCCTCAAGGAAAGTTGAGCCGGGGTGGAAAAAAAACGGAGGGAGGGTTCAAGGGGGGGGGAAGGTACTGGAGCATTCCCACCCTCCTTGAAAGCGAACCAATTCCCTCGGAAGACAAGGCAGCAAATGAGGCTCCAGTCGCTGGCTTTACTTCCCGAGGAAGTGTTTCACTTTCAGGGGGGGGGAATGCACCAGTACCTCTCCCCCCCCCCGGTTGAAAGCCAAACAATTCCTCGGGAAGCAAGGGCAGCGAACGGGCCTCCGGTCGTTGCCTTCGCCTCCCGAAGGTACTCACCCGGGCGCAGCACACACGTACTGGGCTGCACATTTAAAACCTGCCCAGTGTGTGTGTGCGCGCACACCAAAACAACCCCTAAACACCAACATCACCAAAAATAAAACAACAAAAATAAATACCAAAACTATTACAAATAATAAAACAAAAATAAATCAATAATTAAAAAACATTAATAAACAAAAACAAATAAACCAACAAATACACAAACAAAATCTAAACCACAAACAAAACACCTAACTACAACACAAAAAACACAAGCAACAACAAAATAAAACAAATTAAACAACCAGAAATAAACCACGCTGATGTCAGCTCCGGTATCTAACAATCCGTCAAAAGGTTTTTTATTTAAAAATACCTCTATGACTGGCCGCCGCTTCCACTCTATGTTGGTTTCCACTGCCGCTAAGGCCTGGGATCCTTGTACTGCCCCTTCTGCACTCGAGCGGTCTGCCGACCCGGACTCTGAGCTGTCCCTGAGCCGTTCCTGGCTGCCTGCTGGCGAGTGACAAGGAACCATGATCAGTTGTGCTAATGTGTCTCCTCTGTGAATATTTTGGGGTAGGTGTGTCCAGAGTTGAACCTGGAGTACACCTGAAAAATTGGAGTCAATGACTCCTGGAATCACTAGGATTCCTCGCATTCCTGCGATACTACGGGGCAAAACTAAACCTATATAGCCCTTAGGCAGGGGTCCCATGTACTGGGAATTGACCAGCTAGACTGTGCCTGGCAAGTCACATGTGACTTCTGACTGGCAAGTCAAATCTAGTCCCGCACTGCCCTTAGGTCTGGCCTGCGCCTCCGGAATGCAGGGTGGAATGTGACAAATCTAATCCAGCTCTGGTTCTCCCAGAGCAACTGTGGTCTCTGTTTGGACCAGGGCCAGAGACAAGCCCGCGCTCCGCTTTCCCGAAGCAGGACAGTTCCTGTCCCAGTGGAAGCCATTGTGACACCGTGGACATGGGGTGGTCGGAGCCTTGGGACAACCGGTGTTCTGGCCATTACCCTTCTTGGATCGGCATTCTCTAACGAAATGACCGATCTTGCCTCAATTGTGACATGCTCCTTTGGTCTTGCCTTTGGATTTCCTACCGCTTTGCACCGCCACTACCAATAGACCCATTTTGTAGGAATCTGTACCAACGTCGGCACAAGCCCTAATCATGTCAGTAAGTGTCAGATCGGGACGATTGCCCAGTGACTGCAAGATTTTACGGCAGTCAAGGTTGGCGTTGTCTTTTGCCAGCTTCATCATAAGCTCCTGTTGGGCTTGCTCGTTGTCTATCTCCCTACTGACCGCTTTCTCTAATCTGTTAATAAAGTCCATGTAGGACTCCTGGGCACCCTGTTTGACTGCTGTGTAATTTTTGGCTGCTTTGCCAGCTGCCGGGACCTTGAGAAAAGCCCTAAAGGCTGTCTCAGCCGCCAGATGAAGTGTGGCGATTGGCAAGGTGATCTGCGCATTGACGGATTTGAACTGACCTGACCCATAATCCCATCAGGGATTATTGCTCCTCCCATCCTGGCAGCCCTTGCCTGTGCTTCGAGTCGACACTCGCTGTCCCATAGCAAATACTGGCTGGGGTTGAGCATCATTCTCATGACTGCTTTCCAGTCGTATGGAATGAGCATCATAGTCTCGCACACTTGCTGAAGTGTGCCCCTAGTGAAACGACTCTGAAGTCCTGTCTCTGTGATTGCCTTCTGTATTGTCATGAGCAATTTATACAGAACCGTGAGTGGGTCGTTTGCTGCTGACCCGTGAGGGCATCTACCTCTATGTGGACTGGGCATATCTGCCTAAATTCAGCTAGTTCTTCCGCTGACAACTCCCCCTTGCTGGTTTTTCCCTCTACCATGTGCTGGATGGAACTCTTGGCTATCTGGGAACATTTAGCTATCTGGGAAACACCAGCATTTCCCATACCTTGCATTCCTTCAGTGACGTCTGCAGCTGTCACTGAGGGAAAGCTCCCTACGCTGCCCTGCTTGAGCTGAAGTGATGGATAGAGAACCATCAGGGCTGATGGTTCTGACTGCGCTTGGGGATTCTCAGTCTCTATCTGGACTGGGTCTATCTCCACGATGAGCTTCCTACACTTGCTCCATGTGCTGATCACTTTAGGTGGGGCTCTAGGTTCTTGCCTAATGCAGGTTCCTATCTTATCACAAAGTTGGAGACTCAACATGCCCATTTCTGGATAAACCGGACAATGTTCCCCCAAGTACACCAAAAGATCCACTAACTGGGCACTGTGAATGCGTGTACAATTTACCCTAGCCAGGGCCTTGAATTCCATTAAGTGAATTCTCTGGTTAGCGGTCAAACTTTGCCACTGCGGACAAGTCCCCATATTACCTGCCGGTCCTTTGAAGTTTCCTCCGCGGGACGGGTCAACGCGTCTGGTAACAGGTAACTGGTTTGGTGTGATGAACCTCTGGGAAGGAATCGGAACGTGCGCTGCTGCCACAGGCCCTCGGCAGCCTCTGTGATGGAGTCAGGGTTTCACAGCTGACCCTGAGCGGGACGTGTTTCCGACGAGCAAGATGCCTCAGAGCTTTGGAGCGTGCTCTGCCTCTGGAGTGCCTCGCCGCGTAGCTGTCACTCAGATCGAATGGCTTTCCGACCAGGGCTGCTGTGCTGTCCTCCGGGAAGACTCGGACACGGTTCTGGCATAGAACCGGACCAAGGGTATCGCTACTCACGAGTAGATCACGGCACGAGTAAATCATGTCGGGGTCACCATGTGTTGGATCGGGGCCCGATGTGGGCCGGAGGGTCCCGGAGGAGACTGGTCAAGCAAAGACACACGAGGCAAGATGGAGCGAAGACCAGTGTTTAATGAAGACAATTCTCAAGCTTATATCTTGGCTGCGTGCATGTAGCGATACAAAGGAAAACCTGAGTCTGCACAACATGTTTACACAAGTTAATTGGGGAAGTCTTCACCAGGGGAAGTTCCTTATCTAACTTAATTAACTACCGGGGACAAGCATTGTTCCTCGTTATCGGAAGCAAACAAGTGGCCAACGTTGACTCTAGGGCTTTAAGGAATCTGCGGACGCGAGATTACCCATTACATACCTAGCGAGTTAGTCATTAGCTCTCCATTGTCCTAGCTGCCTGTCAGATCAGCTGTTGGTGAATTAAACTCTATCTAATGTTCTGCTCCCCAATTTCTGTCCCCTCGAAACCCACGATACAACAAAGTGATCTCCATCGCCGGGGTTCTGTCAGGGACAGTATGCCAATTGCACTCGCGGAACCCACACAGACTAACCTCTTTTTTACAAACATTACCAAAAAATAAAACCTTCCAACACAATTTAAAACAGCCTGGCAATGCCCGGCAAACTATGCTAGTAGCTAATAAAGATGGAGAGGCTCCATATTGTATCACCAGAGGATTTGCTTGTGCATTTTTATACATATTTTTATTTTATGTAAACCACAGCTGTCCTTTTCTTTAACTCAGTCTTCATCCTATGTAAATAGATTCCTGGGAAGGGTGGGAAACTATGGTTTCCCCATGCCCCGTGGGGCATGGAACGGCCCGCCAGAGGCCACCGCGGTGAGAGAAGCTCCCAGCCCGTGGGCTCTGCGGCCGCCAAATTTAGGGGGGTGAACAAAATATAGGGTTTGATTCACCCAATTCCTTTGACCTGACCAACGGATCTGCTGAAAGAGCGAATGTCTAACCCGGTTACCCATTAGAGTAAATCACTCATCTCCAGGTCTCAGTGTAATCTCTGGTGCAAATAGAAGCCATATTTACCCTAGCCTAAGCCTCAGACAATGGTCCATGTTTGCCCCAGTTAACTGACTTCCCCGAAGAGATTCCCAATTAACTTGAGTGCTCAGGTGATGTCATTCCTGTCAGTTGACAGTCTTGCCAGCGTTGCGCTTTTCCTTCTATATATGTTGCAGCCTTTTCTCAATAAACTACTGGTCTTCGCTCCATCTTGCCTCGTGTCATTCCTTTGACCAGTCTCCTCCGGGACCCCAAGGGCCGCTTTACGGCCTCAATTCCTACATCTGGTGACCCCGACGTGATCTACTCGAGAGTAAGCGACCCCCGAGCGGTCTACTCGTGAGTAAGCGATCAGCACAGCCAGGTTCTGCGCCAGAACCTTGTCCAATCATCCCGGAGGACAGAGCAGCAGCCCCAGTCGGAAAGCCATCCGATTGGGAAGACAGCTGCGCGGTGAGGCATTACAGAGAGGCATCCTACAGCTTGCTCCCGACTTTCGCGGCGGCTTGCGCCAAAGGGAAAAACGCGTTCCGCTCAGGGCTGCTGTGAGCCCCTGACAGCGCAGTGGCCACCGAGGGCCCGTGGCCGCAGTCCACGCTCCGAGCTCTACCCAGAAAGCGACGTCGCCAGAACCTGTTGCCTGCCAAAGACGCGTCGACTCGTCCCGAGGAGGAATCTTCTGAGGACCCAATCGCAGGTAATATGGGGACCTGTCCTCAGCGACAGCGTCCATCCGCTAGCCAAAGAACCCATGAGGAGGGGTTCATCATCCTGGCCAGGGTATTTAAGTTGCGTTTTCACAGCAGGGAGCTAGCGAGACTTTTGGTGTACCTAGGGGAACACTGCCTGCTTTACCCAGAAGTAGGTACGTTAACCCTCGAGCTCTGGGATCAGATAGGAGACTGCATTCAGCAACCCCCGAAAGCTCCAGAGGGCATAATTCGCACATGGAGCAAATGTAGGAAGCTCTCAGTAGAGGATGACCCAGTCCGGATAGAGACCCTGAAAACCCCAGCGCAGTCAGAACCATCAGCCCCAAGAAGTCTCTATTCGTTATTTCAGCTTCAGCAGGGCAGTGTAGGGAGCATTCCCTCAGTGGCAGCTGCAGACGTCACTGAAGGAATTCATGGCATGAGAGGCCCTGGCGCTTCTCTGACAGTCAAAAGTTCCCTGCAAAGAAAGAACTCCATTCAGCGCAGTGGTGAGGAAGATCCATTCACGGGGAAATTGCCAGTGGCACAATTAGCTAGCGCCCAACTGCTGTGCTCAGCCTATCTGAAGGCAGACACACGTTCAGGCAGGGCTGCTCAGCGCCCGCTGCTCACGGAAACCTGCACGGCCCTTGGCCACGCAGGGCTCCAGAGCAGACCCATTGCCACACTCAGGCGCAGAGCAGAGCCAAAACCCCAAGGCGCCGGCTTCCAGTGTGGAAAAATGAGACACCTTAGAAGAGAAAGCCAATCTAGACCAGGCAGATCTTCAAAAGATCGTCTTCATGCCAAATGGCCACCCTGGCATGCATCTGGCCCAGGCTAGAAAGGAGGCAGCCATCGCCCTGGCTATGCCAGAAGAACCATCCCAGCAATAGTACCCCGAGTTCCCCCAAGGCACAGGCAGAACCTACTTGTCTCACCTTGGGAGTAGCCCAGAGAAACTTGCCCCTAAGTAAAAGCACCCAGATGGCTGTAAATAGCCAGCTGTGTATTAGCCATCTCCTCATGTGTAGTATTGAACACTGCAGATCAGGGGAGGAATGTGCGAATGCGTAAATAGATGTGTGTATGTGTGGTGCACCACTGAATGTATGACTGCAAGAACTGTGTATGATTGCAAAAGCCTTGTCTCTATGACCACAGTATGACTGGAAAAGTGTTCCTTGTGTGTAACTGCGTGGTAATGTCACTGTGAAATATGTGTTAAAACAATTTGCACTCTGCTCATGGACAGGAGCTATTTAAAGGTTGAGAAAGCATGATGAACGAAACCCTTGCCTTGCCTGCCTAGCAGCTTAAGCGCGGCGAAAAGCAGGAGGGGGGTGGTTCCCCCTCCTTCCCTTGAGACTTTTTCTTTGTCAAAGGATTAAGCCGCTCTTGGAAACCGGTTTTGCCACTCAAGGAAAACAGATTTTTCTTTTCAGAAGCGCGATCTGAAAACAAAAATTACTTCTATGAGTTCTCCTCACCAGATCATAAACTATGGGGCCCCTTCCTACGTGTGTTCCTCAAACCACCATCTCTGTGTTTAAGGTTTTTTGAATGTCTCTTAGCGTCTGGAAGTCGTATCTCACTAGGAGTGAGAGAATTGCATTGTCTTCATGTGTGTATTGTGTTATCATCTTGTAAACTCGGTTCTCAACCTTTTAAAGTCAGGGGCCAAAGTTCCGGGGCCGCAGGCAGCTCTGGGGGCCCGGACAGTCATCCTGCCATTCCTTTGCCGCACAGCCCTTCTTGGCTCGGCGGGGGAAGTGGCAGAGCAACATGGGCCACATCTGGCCCACTCGCCCACATCTGGCCGCAGGTTGAGAACCGTTCTAACTCTCCTTCATTCTCTTAGAAAAGATACTGTTCTGGTATTTTGACTGTAATCAGTAACTCACTCATTGTACCCCTTTCACAGGAAAAAGCACGCAAACATTCTTGCGCTCTGTACCTTTTTTACAGGAACAAAATTCCTCTCCAGGCCTTAATTGTAACCAATTCATTTCTTCCTACAGCCTTAACTTGCTTCCTTTCACAGGCTCCCAAGTTAATTACTGATAGGGATTTTCTTGACAGGAGGACCTGGTTGCCTTGGTTACCTGACCTAATCTGATCTCGTTATGATAAGAGTTGTTGCATTCTCATTGTGCTAACTTCTGACTTGTCTTTCCTCCTTTTCTCCTTTCGCCAGTGGAACTCCCTGCTGGAAGTGCTTAACCTGTGTGTCTTTTCATTTTTTGTGTATTATTTCCTTACAGCTGGCACGTCATAGTTGGTTTGTCTTTAATAAGTCTTAGGTCATTTTAAGTATGGCACCTGGCCCACAGCACCCTCTCTAGTGTGCAGACACATTTTGTAACCTCCAGAGCACAGGGGAAGGATTAGTCCCTGAGCTCCCGAGCATGTACAGGGTGCCACCCATTAGCCAGGACTGCCTAGGACCATTTCAAGAGTGCAGTCAGGTCACACCTTCAATCAGATACAGGCATTTTTAGGCCACCCCTTCCCTTTTTGCTGCTAGTCTAAGCACAGGCAAAAGGCTAAGCCACCATCTGGTACCCTTCTAAAAGTGTGCACGCACACCGTGGGCGGGTGTGCGCAGGGGGGCCTCCGTGAGAAATTTACCCAAGGGAAGCCTGGCGCTTCATGTGCCAAGGTTTGCCATAAGACCCCAGACTCGTCTCAAACGCAGACAGTCACCTTGTGTGAATTCATGTCACTGGTTCCTCTTCAGGGGGCTAGGACAGCTTTCACTTATGGGGGTCGCACATATTAGGTTCTTACTTGGCAAGAGGACCAAGCTTGGCACACGCTCCTGACTCTTCCGCAAGCAGGCAGAGTTGGCAGCCGTGAGCCTCGCCTTGCGCACCTTTGCCAAAGAACGCTTCAACATAATTACTGACAGCCAGTTTCCTAGGAATTTGCTTCACAGTCTACTGGGAGCACACATCACTCCCGTGATAGACAAAAATTTGCTAAGTTTGTTCCGCACAACTCCAATTCAGAGTCATGCATTCCCTCTTCAGAATGCCAAAGCGCTCACAAGGCAGTTCAACCTGCCACTGGGGGGGCCCTCGTGGGGGGTCAACCCACGAGGGACAGAGGCCATTCAGGTGTGGCAAATGGACGTCACACATCCCCACATTTTGGCAAATGGCAGCACATGCATGTTGCATTAATACCTTCCCACAGTTTGTTTGGGCAACAGCACAGAAGGGAGAAACGGCTCCCCATGTGGAGCAGCATCTCCTTTCCCACTGCCAAGGGCTAACCTCGGCACACGAAGTCCGTTGACGCCCCAGCTGATAGCTCCAGGCAGCTGGCCACCTTTAGGGCCACCTGGGATATTAAGCTCACTTTTGGCGTTCCTTACAATCCGCAGGGGCAAGCGATTGTGGAGGAACGGGCCTATCGGACCTTGAGTCCTGCATTGACAAACAAACAGAAAGGGGGGGGGGGAACAACGTCCCATAGTTGCACAGCAATTGCTATCCCATAAGTGCAAAAACCAACTGACTCTTTCAGAATTTTTATCTCCCAAACAAGTGTCTTCCCCATGCAGGTCCCAGAGGCCAGAATCAGACCCGGTTGATTGCAAAGAGCGGCCCCAGTCACTGTCCTGGAGGTCATCAGCTGTCCGTCTTCCTTTATGACTTACATCTCCAAAGACATTTCTATGAACATTTTGCACACTCAGTGCCACTTCTAAGGACTTTTCCAAACTCAAGTTGCACATGAAGCCCCACCAAGAAGGGAAGCCTCAAGAAGCAGCTGAATGTCTTTTATTGCTATTGTTATCTGTAGTTGCTATTATTTATTCATGCCTTGTACAATGCTCCAGTTGGGATTTGCAAGGGACACTTGAATTTCTGTATATTGTTAATGACGGCCAGCTTCCACCAAAGGAAGCCAGACCGGCCCATGTTTTGCACCGGCCCATTGCTTGGAAAGTTTGAGCACCCGGTAGCCGGAAATCCCCAGTTTATCTTCACACCTCCCCATAGGTGTTAGAAAAGACATTTGCACAACGCCAGAAGTTGCAGAGAAGCTGCAGAATCACCCCAGGTCACAGTAAATCAATGACACACCTCATTATCTTGCCTTGCTACAGAAAGCAGTCTGAATTCAGACCCACAGCTCTGATAAACCAGGCTGTGGTCAGTATGCTCAGCGTGTCAGGCTTAGCCATCGGCAACGCTCGGAGAATTGGTCAATTGGCTTGCAGAGTAGCAAAAGCCATCAACCACACCCCCTCAGCAATAGCGCTGCTCAGCCAGGAGCAGACAGAGCTTCGCCATGCCATACTGGATAATCAAGCAGCTATCGATCATCCCCTGTGGTCACATCATTTGGGCTGCAAGTCTGTCCATGGCATGTGTTGCTTAAACCTCACAGACAATACCCACAAGATACAGAGCCAGCTCACGGACCTCCACACCTCAGTTAGGGACATCAAGGAGGATTATTCATGGGGGTGGCAGGACTCCCTGTGGTCGTGGTTCCCATGGGGATGGATTCAGACGACACTCAAAGTGATTGTGGGGGTGGTAATACTGGGCACAACAGTGTGTTGTTTCATGCAATGTATTCCCTCACTGCTATCGAGATGTCCCCCATGGAAGGAACCCCGAAGCGTCATTCCCGCTCATCAGCTGGTACTCCTCTAACGCAGAGCCGCCGGTCAGGCTCTTAAATAAAACAGAAAGGGGAAATATGGTTTCCCCATGCCCCGTGGGGCATGGAACGGCCCGCCAGAGGCCACCGCGGTGAGAGAAGCTCCCAGCCCGTGGGCTCTGCGGCCGCCAAATTTAGGGGGGTGAATAAAATATAGGGTTTGATTCACCCAATTCCTTTGACCTGACCAACGGATCTGCTGAAAGAGCGAATGTCTAACCCGGTTACCCATTAGAGTAAATCACTCATCTCCAGGTCTCAGTGTAATCTCTGGTGCAAATAGAAGCCATATTTACCCTAGCCTAAGCCTCAGACAATGGTCCATGTTTGCCCCAGTTAACTGACTTCCCCGAAGAGATTCCCAATTAACTTGAGTGCTCAGGCGATGTCATTCCTGTCAGTTGACAGTCTTGCCAGCGTTGCGCTTTTCCTTCTATATATGTTGCAGCCTTTTCTCAATAAACTACTGGTCTTCGCTCCATCTTGCCTCGTGTCATTCCTTTGACCAGTCTCCTCCGGGATCCCAAGGGCCGCTTTACGGCCTCAATTCCTACAGGAAACTAACAAAACAAAAATAACATTTACTACAAAGAAGATGTTTAGACTGAATCCATCTGAAATCTCCCAGCTGTATAGTTATTTCAGAGGGAAATTTTGATGTTTGCAGAATCCTATTCATTTGTTGTCTATTCAGTTCAGTGCAGCTTACTCCCAAGGAGCTGGGCAAGCTGTAAGATAACTAGGTGTCCTCAACCCAGCCAGCCAGCTTTGCACGGCTACCTAAAGACTTTATGAGGCCTGGGGCCAGTGTCATGTTTGCGGGGGAGGCATGGTTTTCATACAAAGATCGATACATTTGCATTCCAAGCTGAAAGCCATATACAGGAATTATTGCATTAAATTGACTACATGTAAAAAAAAACCCTGCCTTTGGTCTCTCCATACCCAAGAAGGATCAAACAGAATGATAACTGTGCTTCATTTTTATTACATAGAGGTAAAAGAATAAAGATCATTTTATGGTAGTTCCTTCTTCAAATATTTAAACCCCCTTCTGGCACAGCATTTTTCTTCTTCCTCAGTCTCACAGATCTCCTGGTTGTAGCTTGCTGGTGGTCCTCTGTACTTCTCCCTCAGGAAGGATGCTAAGGACTTGCTTCTAAGAGTTACAGTCTTTTGTATAACTGGCCTTCTGGGATTTCAGCCACTGTTGCCATTGTCAGCTAATTACGTTAAAATTAGCCTTAATGTTATCCTCAAGTACATCTAACATTGCAACCTGAGATTAGCTAGAGATCCGTCAGCAATGCATGAAGTGAAATGTACACATACATATATTTTTTTTCCTGGGCTCAATATATTGTAAACATTTCAACTGCACATAGTAACAAAACCTTTGCTTTGCAGTAGCTTAGCTTTGTCAGAAAGATCACTATACTGTACTTTAGTCTGGTTGTCAGTTTGCAAGCATGTTATTACATTGAGGGACTTTATTGATCACAGACAGAATCCTGAATGCATTCTGGGTAATACCTACCTCTGAGTCCTTATGGTGTGCCATTCTCTTTAAGACTAGTGTCCGTGATACAGTATACGGCAGATCAAGAAGCTGAACACAGTGTATGATTCTCTTTATATACCAATCGAAATTTTATCTCATTAATGTTAACTTTTCCCCCCAACACCCAAAGGGGTCAAAGAGGAAATAAAGAAAAAGAAATGCTAAATTTAGCTACAATGATATGATTGGGAAACCCTGAAGAAAGTTTTGGCATGCACATAGCTACAGAGATGATGGGAATCAGTGACCTAAAAATAATTCAGATAAGAAAAAATTACAACAGGACCTTTGCACATAGATGACTTATTTATTATTTTATTTATTTCAATTTTTATGCTGCCCACTCAGGTAAAAACCCGACTCAGGGCGGTATACAACAATTAAAAACATGTTAAAAACAGGTTAAACCCCATCATCCGCCCATCTATCCACCCTCTTACTCCCACCCCATTTAAAACTAAAAGGTAAAAGGGAGGGGGGGAATACAAAAACACAGAAGGAGGGCACAAACTGGACTCTAGTTGGAGATAAGCCAACAGGCTGGGGCCATGTTCCCATTAGGGCCCCACACACTTGCTCCACCAGCCAGGTCTTCAAACCTTTCCTGAAAGGCAGCAATTCTGTCTGTAGCCTCAATTCTGTTGGCAGGAGGTTCCAGTGGGCTGGTGCGGACACAGAGAAGGTCCTCCTCCGTGTGCCACAGAGGCGAGCCCTCTAGCTGAAGGCACAACTAGGGAGCCCCTCCGGTCCGCTCTGGTTGGATGGGCAGACACTCTTGGGACGATGCGGTCTCTCAGGTATCCTGGCCCACTGCCATATAGGGCTTTAAAAGGTCAAAACCAGCATCTTGAATTGTACCCGGAGGCAAACTGGCAACCAATGCAGCTCCCGGAGTAGTGGGGAGGCGCGGGCATAACGCCACACCCCATCACCACCCGGGCAGCCACATTCTGCACCAGCTGTAGCCTCTGAATGGTCATCAAGGGCAGCCCCATGTAGAGTGCATTGCAGTGATCTAATCTGGAGGTGACCAGAGCATGAGTGACCATGAGCAAGGAGTCCCGGTCCAGAAGCGGGCACAACTAGTGAATTACTCTAAGTTGAGCAAAAGCCCTCCTGGCTACGGCTGCCACCTGCTCTTCAAGCAGCAGCCGTAAGTCCAAGAGGACCCCCCAAGTTGCACACCGGGTCTGTCTGGGGCAGAACTGCCTCATCCAAGACCAGAGGTGGTAACTGTCTGGATAACCCCGGACCCCCAACCCATAGCCACTCAGTCTTGCTAGGGTTCAGCTGAAGCCCGTTGCCCCCCATCCAGACCTCAACGGCCTCCAGGCATTCAGACAGGACTTTGACCGCATCACTGGGGTCCCCACAGGCCGAGATGTACACCTGGGTGTCATTGATTAAGACATGATTAAGACTTGATTAAGACATGATACCAGTTAAAATGGATTTTAAGACACCACAGAAATGCTTTGCCTTTTCTTCTGCAACAGACCAATACATTACTTTGGACAGTTTCTTTCGATGATTTATTATTATTATTATTATTATTATTATTATTATTATTATTATTATTATTATTATTATTATTATTATTATTATTATTATTATTATTATTATTATTATTATTATTATTATTATTATTATTATATGCAATACATCTCATTTATCTTTTTGGTCACTCTATACTCCTTCAAGGCCACTGTACTTTCTATACAGTATAGCTCTCCAAAAGAAATCCTGGTTTTGCTTGAAGCAGAGAAGAGATATGAATACCGTTATATCTCATCTTTCCTTAAATATGCTTGTACGTGGCTCCATTCTACCTTAGTCTCATAACAATCTTGAGAAGAAGGTAGAATGCTTAAAGAATCTCAGAGAGTAAACAAATCAAAAAGACAAAAAACATTGTGGCACCTTAAAGACTAACTGCTGTATTTTGATGTTAGCATTCATGGATCAAGCCCACGGTTAGTCTTTAAGGTGCCATAACTTTTTGTCTTTTGGTTTTGTTTACTCTCTGATATGCTTGCACAGATTAACACAGCTACCATTTCAAAAAAATTAGTTTAGAGAATCTGATTAACTGAAGGTGTGAAGCCAAATCTCTTGAGTCCTTGTCTGCATTCACACTATGGCTCTCAGCCTGCAAGAGCTACATTTTCTGTGTACTATTTCTCTCTCCCGCCCCCCCCCCAACATCTCCTGTTATTTAAATAAATACAGCATACCTGTCAAGTTTTGGATTTGGAAATAAGGGAAATTTCCCGGCAAATACGGGATACTTGACATCTATGCTTATCCTGTGCTGCCCTCCAATGGTGGTAATAGGGCATTGCAGTCTAATTAATAAGGGATGACGGCAGGAAAGAGGGTAAAATAAGGGGTTTTCCCAGCCAATAAGGGATACTTGACAGCTATGAAATACAGTAATGGGTCCTTTTTGCCCAGCCAGCTCAGTTTTTTAAAAATGGATTCTGTTTTATCTTTTTTATAGCAATCCACAGTAGTCGTAGAATTTGCATTCGCTGTAAACAGAATGATGCATAGCTTTATATTTGTGCTAAAAATAAAAAGGTACAAGGAGAGGGAGTTTTCCCCTGTCCTTGGAATGAAGATTAGCAGTGAATTTACAGTCAAACAAGAAACAGGTTGGTTTCTCCACTGCACATATAGTAACAGCGGAACTGGCATTAAGTGTGACCAGTACGTTACAGACTTCACAAAGAAGAAAACGTCCTGTACAGATCATGTGTATCTAGAGAATGACAACAGGATTAAGAGCAGCCTTTTTGCTTTTTGCAGACCTCACTGTTGGATTGGACCGGTTCATGCTTACAGTGACTGCCCCGAGAAATAACAAGTGCCATCAAGTCAATTCTGACATGAAGACCATTTCCAGAGTTTTCTAGGTATAGATTACTCAGAGGTGGTTTACCAGTCTCTTCTTCTGGGGAGTGGTGTGGCAGCTGAGTAGGCCCATTAAAACTGATGGGGCTTGGATTATTTAATTTAAAGCAAGGCTGAACAAACTGCAGCAGTATAGATATGACTGGACTACAATTCCCATCAGTCCTAGCCACATGTACAATGATGAAGAATGCTAGGGTCCTTGGTCTAACAGCAGGGCTATACCTTATCCATATTGATTTAAATCTGTGATGGCAAACCTTGGCACTCCAGATGTTCTTGGACTTCACTTCCCCGAAGCCCAAGCACCCTGTGAATCCACACAAATGGGTTTACTGTGATTCATCCGGCCTGCACTGCCCTCATTGCTCCCGGAAGCAGAAGTAAAATGCACTCAGTGGCACATGACAATCAGATTCTACCGATAGCTGGATCCAACCAATTGTAGTACCGAAGTGGAAAGTGTCCCCAATTTGGCCATGGTTTTACATACTGTCCACTCATTGCCACTCATTTCTTCTCTTTGTCCAATTGATCTGCAACAAGCACCAGAATCAGTGTGGTCCCATTATCTTTGGCCTGAAAAGAAAAGGGCATCTTGAGCCAGCTCTGCCTCTCCTCTGATCTAAGCACATGAATTTCTTATTGGTATCTTCATTTTGCTCAAAGTTGGACAAGGTCTTAGCACCGTGATGGCAAACCTTGGCACTCCAGATGTTCTTGGACTTCAATTCCCAGAAGCCCAAGTCAGCACTCCTGCTGATCAGGGTTTCTGGGAATTGGATTTCAAGAACAGCTGGAGTGCCAAGGTTCGCCATCACTGTGCCTAGCACATGCGTGTTCTGTACTGGAGTTTGAGAACAAAATGGCAAACATCTCCAACTCTAGTGACACTGAGCCATCACTTGAACGTTAACATGAGAAGGGTGTTCTGATTTCATCCCTACCATCGGCTGTCAATGTGAAAGAAATCTGAAAATGGCACAAGTAATTATTATTATTAATTTATTATTATTTATTAAATCTATATCCCGCCCTACTCAACCCAAGGGTGACTCAGGGCGGCTTACAACAAAAGAAATATACAACAGAAATACAATATAAACCACAAGCACAGATTACAAAGTTACCTAACAGTAACAATACAATGCAATAAAATGTAACAACCCCCAAATACAAAGAACAAAGATAGCCCCAGCATCCTTTTATCCCTCGACCCGCCAAGGCAGGCTGGGAGGGGGCGAGCCCCTTCCCCGTGCTGGTGGAATGGGTGGCAGGGAGGAGCGGCCAGAGTCCTTCGGGTCCTCCCGGCGGCCAGCATCCTTTTATCCCTTGACCGGTCAAGGCGGGCTGGTCGAGTGGATGATTTTTGAAGTGTTAGCCATGTCAGTCTGTGCAATCACATCAGAGAGTAAACAAAACAATAAGACCAAAACTGTTGTGGCATCTTAAAAACTAATTGCTGTATTTTAATGTTAGCTTTCATGGATCAAGTCCACTTCATCAGACATGAGAGTGAAATTTCATGCCATTAGTTTATACACTTCAGGTACAGAGACACAGAATAGTTGGTTAGCACAAGAGATAAGTATACAAATCAATGTGGCTTTTTACAACCGGTAATAACAGAAGATTCCTGATTGGGGTTCAGATTTTTTACTGTGAAGTTTGGTTATGCTGAGTTGTAAATGGCTAGTAAGGTAAAGGTCACCCTTGCCCAAAAGCCAGTTGTATCCGACTCTAGGGTTCAGTGCTCATCTCTGTTTACAGCCAAAGAGTGATTGCTATTAGCATCTGCAGTTGTTTCCATGGACACATGGCAGGCATGCCTCAACACTGGAAGAGCATGGAATGCTGTTTACCCACCAAAGTGGGAACTGTTAGGTTGGCAGGAACTGGGGCAGAGACGGGAGCTCACTCCGCCATGCAGTACCCAGGAATCGAACTCTGACCTTCCAGTTGACGAGTTCAGTGTCTTAACCAGGGTCGTAGCCAGAGGGTGGCCAGGGTGGTCATTGCGTTTGCTCACCCTCAAACTCCTGGCTGCTTATATATATGACACACACATATATATGACATTGTTGCCCATCCTGAAAAAAATATTTGCCCACCCACATCTAGAATCCTGGCTATGGCCTTGGTCTTAACCACTTGAGCCACCACAGTAGATGGATGCAAAATACGTATTGAGGCACTACACATTTGCTAATGAGTTTCCCTTCAGACCTTGGAGTGTGAACGTTGACAATGGTGTGAGTGACCAAGCCCTTCCGTTGTCCTGTAAGGTGGACTGAGGCTGTGAGGCTCACTGACCATCTTATGTTTGTCATCCGTCCTCGCCCCCTCTTGGCATAACCTTCTATATAAGATTTGGGCTCTCCTCCATCTCTGCAACCACAAAACCATTCTGGAGGAGGGGATCCTGACCAGATTATTATGGCCCAAGGGACTTGCCCTCTTGTTCCTTTCCCTAACTCCCGGGGAAGTTGGAATTGGAGCCGGCCTGCAGAGTCGTCTAGGACCGTGATGGCGAACCTTGGCACTCCAGATGTTCCTGGACTTCAATTCCCAGAAGCCCAAGCCGCCCCCCCCCTGTGATTCCACACGAATGGGCTTTACTGCGATTCATCCGGCCCGCGCCGCCCTCGTCGCTCCCGGAAGCGGAAGTAAAACGCGCCCGTACGGGCGCGTTTTACTTCCGCTTCCGGGAGCGACGAGGGCGGCGCGGGCCGGATGAATCGCAGTAAAGCCCATTCGTGTGGATTCACAGGGTGCTTGGGCTACTGGGAATTGAAGTCCGGGAACATCTGGAGTGCCAAGGTTCGCCATCACGGAACTCTAGGAGGCCCAAAGTGGCCGCGAGCGAGAGGCAGGATTGGCCAGAGGACCGGCTAAGCCAGCGGCCCGCCCAGGGGGTGGGCCTGTCCTGACGTTGCAAGGCACACGTATCTTGTGTCTCCTCCTCCTCCTCCTCCTCCCTTTCCAGCAAGGCTCGACTGGTTGGCCGGCGTCTGGTCCTGGTCCAGGACTCGGGATCGGTCCTTACACCCGAGGAGGAGGCGGCGGCAGGGCCCTTTTCGACTTCTCCCCTTTGGGCACCCGTGGAGGAGCGTGAAGAATCCTCCTGCGCTCGGGCCGTCGGGCTTGGGTCATCGGTCCCGGGTTCCGCCATGACGAAGGCGTCCCTGAAGGAGAGATTCGACACGTTCCTGCAGGAGAAGAACTGGTGGACCAACATCTTGGCCGCGATCGAGAGCAAGACGGGCGTGAAAAAGTCCTACGTCGCCATCGGTGAGTGCCTGGAGGGAGGAGGAGGGGGTGGGGGGGGGTGTGAGAGGGTGGCTGCGGATTTTCCGTATGCAGGGGAGGCGCCCTCCTCTTCTCCCTGCTGCCCTCTCGTGGCGGCTTTTCTCCCGAGCAGAAAACCGCATCCGCCCAGAGGCAAACAGAAGGATGCCTGCCTCCCCTGCAGAGAGAGAGAGAGGCACAACCCCGTGACTTGTGGTGGACATTTTATTTCATTTTTTTTACACACACACACACACACACACACACACACACACACACACACACACACACACACACACACACACACACCAGGTGCATACACACACACACACACACACACCAGGTGCATACACACACACACACTAGGCGCATACACACACACACACACACACACACACACACACACACACACGGCACATTCACAGACACGCGTCCATGGTCGTTTTCCTGGGCACATGAAAATGGAGATGCGCAATGTTGTGTAACATCCATACACCCTCGGTGTGAAAACAAGGGAGGCGAGGCCGTCGCTTCTTCCACCTTTTTTTCTGGGGGGTGGGGGAGCGTTTGTTTCCTCGCTTTGATTTGGATTCCCTGCATGGGGCAGAGGGTTGGGCTCGATGGCCTCACAGGCCCCTTTTCTAACCCAAGGATGATTGTACGATTCTGATGACACGCCCCGGGCCTTGTGGGGGTGGGGTGGGGGTGGTAACAGCTAGAGAGCCTGGCCTCGCTGCTCAGCCGTTGCCTTTCGTTGGAGTGACAGGTATGGGTCACTTTCCTCCTGAGTATAGGGCCGTGATGGGGAACCTTGGCACTCCAGATGTTCTTGGACTTCAATTCCCAGAAGGCCAATCACCCTATGAATCCCACATGAATGGGTTTACTGCGATTCATCCGGCCCGCAATGACCTTGTCGCTCCCGGAAGCGGAAGTAAAACACGCCCGTATGGTTAAGGCTCTTCCGGGTTAACCCTTCCTCCGTACAGGTGCGTTTTACTTCTGCTTCCGGGAGCGATAAGGACGATGCAGGCTAGATGAATTGCAGTAAACCCATTCACAGGGTGCTTGGGCTTCTGGGAACTGAAGTCCAAGAACATCTGGAGTGCCAAGGTTCACCATCACGGGTATAGGGACTGCAGTAGTTTAGTGGTTAAGCTGCTGAACTTGACGACCAGAAGGTTAGCAGTTCGAGACCCGAGTGCTGCGTGACGGAGTGAGCTCCCGTCTTCTGCCTCAGCTCCTGCCAACCAAGCAGTTGGAAAGCAAGAAATTGCAAGTAGATAAATAGGTACCGCTTTGGCGGGAATGGTAACAGCGTTCTGTGCGCTCCAGTGTCTAGTCATGCCTGCCACATGACTACGGAAATGCCCGCAGACAATTGTCTATGCCTGTAAACAGAGATGAGCACCGGCCCCTAGAGTCGGATATGACTGGCTTCCGAGCAAGGGGAGACATTCCTCCTGAGAGAAGGTCTCTAGGATTCAAGGTCTCCTCAACCCGAGCAGCAAAACGGGGCTGGGCTGATCTCTGTTTGGGGGTTGTAACCGACCAGTTCCTTTGTCCACCCTCCCTGCCGTCTCCAGAGGATGTTGAGACATTTCATTAAAAAAAAAAGATGGGGAAAAAAACAGGTTTGGGGATGGATTACAAAACGTTACTAAGGAGGAAGGGAGGAGGAACCTAACGAGGAAGGGAGGAGGAACCTAATCCCGTGTTCATAGCCTTGCAGGAAAAGTGAGGGTGGCCAGCTGACGTGTCCGGCTTGGGACTGGAGCCTTTGTTTGTTCCTTGCAAGCATGTACCCTTTCAGTCTGACAGGTTTGATCCTGCTCTCATCCCTCCAAAGCTCTGTGTGTATTTGCAGAATGGTCAGGAAGCCATGGGCAAAGGATGGGGCCTGGATCCCCTTTGGGTCTGACCTCAGCGGAAGGCCCCGCAGTTCCCTGGGCAACAGCCAACCTCATTGTGCCTGCTAATCTTTCTCACACTAGGAAAGGCAAGAGGAACTACGGAATGAATTCACCAATAGGCTGCGTTCATTTTGGCAGTTTGAAGTCTGACCTAGACGAGAAAGAAGAAGTACCGGTAGATCTTTTTCTATAAGGGAAGGCCTTACATGGGCCTTGCAAGCCACCCCTACCCTGTGACTGACTGTTTGCTTTCTCTCTTAGCCCTTTTGGCTGTGCTGGCCATCTATCTGGTGATCGGCCATGGAGCGTCCCTCCTCTGCAATTTGATCGGTTTCGCCTATCCTTCGTACATCTCGTAAGTACCCTGGCTGGCAGGCCTTTCCCTCTTGCTGCATGCGTGTTGCTCCTGAAACAGGTAGCTCTGGAGTGCTAGAGACAAAGGTTATTTCTTTTTAATACCGCCAAAACTTTCATGTTGGGTTGGTGCTTTGGAGGCTTCTGGCAGGTCCCCTTCCTGGACAGGTCTCTGGCATCTTTTGAGCTTAGCAGTGGGTTTAAGGTTCTGTAGGCTGATAGTAGCCCCAACTTGAAGACTGTTATTTTATGCAGTGCTGGAATATCAGACTATTGTAGGCTGAGGAATGAACAGGATGGTTGTTGGAATTGTGGTCATGGGCATACCTGTCAACCTTCCTGGATTGGCCGGGATTTCCCGATTTTTGGCGCTGATTTGCGTCATTTCCTGCCCGCAGCTGCCAAAACCCCGGAATTGGCGGGGGGGGGGGGAGAGGTACTGCGCATCCCTTCTGTGCAGATCGCCTTGTACGCATGCGTAGAAGGCTTTTACGCTTGCGTAGAAGGTGATCTGTGCAGAAGGGGATCGTAGAAGCCTACGCATGCATATAAGGGTTCTACACAAGCGTAGAAGGGTTCTACGGAAGTGTAAAAGCCTTTTACGCCTGCGTAGAAGGTGATCTGTGCAGAACCATTTTGTGCAGGTCGCGTAGAAGGCGACCTGTGCAGACCCGTCCTGTGCAGGTCCCGTATTTTCCAGAGCCGCGGTTGACAGGTATGGATCATGGGTGTACATAACATCTTTCTTGTCAGAAAGGAATTTCAGGGATGCCAGTTCTTCTTGATAGTAAAAAAAAAAAATCACCAGGAGTGTGCAGGCCAGTGATGGTGAACCTTTTTGAGCCCGAGTGCCCAAACTCAACAGGCTGCCATTTGTGCCGCAGAAGGGTGGGGCACACTCTGTTGGGGGTAGGGAGGAAGCGCTTTCATTTGGTTGCTGGGCAGAGGGGCAGGGTGAACTCTGTGTTAGGGGAGGGAGGAAGTACTCCCATTGGGCTGCTAGACAGAGAAGCAGGGTGAACTCTGTGCTGGGGTGACGGCACACGTGCCCACAGAGAGGGCTCTGAGTGCCCCCTCTGGCATGCATGCCATAGGTTCGCCACCACTGGTGTAGGGCCTGTTTAAAAAGAAGCCAAAACCAAACATTTAGAAGCCCCATTTAGAAGCATTTCATTTTATTTGGATTGTATCTCTTCTTTCCATTTGCAACTTTGAAACAGCAAAGGGCCAGTTTGCTAAGATGTTGCATCATGGAGCTTTTCTGATGGGAACATGACCCAAGGCGTTATGTTGGGAACAGCTGGTATGGATTATGGCTGAGAGCCCCGCCTAAGCATAATAGAAAAGGGTTGCAGTTTTGCTGGGAAGAGTGTGTGGTGAAATGAGTGCAGCATTGAGAAAGAATAGTGAGAGCTTCATATCTGAGTATCCTACCTAAAATAGTTACTGCAGAGAAGTAGTTTCAGAATGTTACTTTCCGTGCTATAAGTACCAACCATTCTCTGATCCATGCTTTTCAAACTTTTTGTATCTTAAATCCTATCAGTTTGATTTGATTTGAATTTATTTTTAGATACCGCTTTCCTCGTCTAGCAGACGACCCAAAGCGGTTCACAATATATAGAAACATACAGAAATACAATAGTACAAGGCAAAGATACAGTTTTACAAGTAAAAAAAAATGCAAAATTACATAACTGTACATAGTATTACAACAATAATAATGCAAAAATGCAATGAATACAAATCAGCCAAGACCACCCTCGAAATCCCCTTCCTTTAGAGTCTTTTGAGTCCAAGGGTGAGGGGTGGGGGGAGAGTGGGGCCCAGGAACGCCAGGCTGATGGTGTGGCCGGGAGGGCCTCTTCGCCCCCACCAGAGCCAGGAGCGCAGCAGCGGCAGCTCGCCCGGCACTCCCTCGCCTTTTAAGTCCGAGGGGGAGGGGGGAGGGGGGAGGACAGGGCCCAGGAACGCCAGCTGGTGGTGTGGCCGGAAGGGGCCAGGAGCTACATCAAAGAACCCAGCACTTGCACTGGATGAAAAGCTATATGTTTGCTGTCCTTTTGTTATTTGAGCTTTAATTTACACTGTAAATGTATGGGCTGGTAATCCATGGCAGGTAGAATGGATAGTACAGTAATGGCACATCAAGTTTGCAGACAGCTATGGGGCTTTTAGAAGATTGAATTCTTAGTCTTTAGGCTTTAAAAAAAATTAGAGATGGTATCACAAAGATAATTATGGGCCGACAACAGCAGGATCATTTGTAAACTTTTACATGTGAATTTGCCAGCAACAATCAGACCCAACAGCCAGAGCACTATTATCTTTACAAGCCACTTCTGAAACTACTGCATTTGTCCACACCATAGACTATGTAATCCTTGTGCATTGAAATATAAGGTCATATTACTGGATAGAATCACCCTTAATGCAAAAACAAGTATTTCATTACTAGTCCTTTCAAGTACAGGCTAATTCGTCAAAATTTTAAGGAACATTATTTTTTTCCATAAACTAATATAGGGTGTCCCAAAAGTCACCATACACAGGTAAAATTGCATAACAGATATCTTGGATAACATGGTTTTTATTCTTCATGGTAAAAATTAGTAGTCATGTTCTTTCTGTCTTTCTTTGATTTAAAGTAGGAGGCGGAGAGGATTTTGATCATGGGTCTATGGAAAAAGAAGAAGCTTTTGTCTTCCTTCTTTGACTCCAAAGCTGCCATTCATCATTCTGGGAGGAGATAGGCAGATAAAACTGTGCTTTATCCGCAGATATAATTGGCATAACCTTTCCTAAAAGGTTGGGGGTTCGGGCGAACACGCCCTCGAGCCCTCATAACTTGGTTGGAAGGGAAATTGGGTGCGGATGAATATTAGCCATAGTTAAAGATTCACACACAACACCTCGGCCAGTCGCTCGGACAAGGTGGTAATTAAAGGTAAACACATGATGTATTAATCATATCCACGGATGCTATAAGCAGAAGAGCAAGCTGCAATGTTTATGCTTGATTAAGTTAGTCCCGGAAAAGATTCCGTGATAGGACAAGACAATGGTCTTGTCAGCCAGCAGTTAATTAGTAGATAACAGACTCCCAGGTAATATCCTAATTACACATCACCTCCAAGTAACTTCTGTAAATGTAACTGGATTAACATGTGCCACGTAGGCAGTCTTCTGTGATGGGCTGCGAGCAGCCTATGCAAGCAATGACCCGAGGCAGGGAATAAAATGCCAGCCCTCAAACCAATGGGCTCTGGACTTTCACCTCATCTTTGCCTGAGTGCCTTCCTTGTGTCCAGTCACTCCATGACCCAATGGGCCATTTCTGGCCCACCATTCCAACATAAAACATTGGTCCTTATTCCTCCAACTCCTATAGTAATAATAATAGGTTTGCTATTGATTTAAGTGGCCAACTATACCATCAAATATGTTGGGATTTACTCTGCTTCTAAAACAAGTAAAATTTATTTATTTAGCTAGCAAGACATATAAGAACATAAGAACATAAGAACAGCCTTGCTGAAACAGGCCACAGCCCATCCAGTACAGCATTCTGTCACACACAGTGGCTCACCATTTCCTTCAGGGTATTCCCAAGGAGATGCCTTCACCTGTTTAGGATTCCCTGGAGATGGCATTGAGAGATATCCTGCCTATCTCTCCAACCTGGAGGTTGTCCTTAGGTATCCATAATTTTAGCCATTGATACCCTTGTCCTCCATGAACTTGTCTAATCCTTTCTTAAAGCTGTCAAGACTGACAGCTGTCACCACCTCTTCTGGCAGGGAGTTCCATAGACCAGTAATCCTCTGGGTGAAAAAATACTTTCTCTTATTTGTTTGAGAACGAGTACCCAAAAGTTTCATGGAGTGCCCCCTAGTTCTAGTGTTGTGCAATAGGGAAAACAGTTTTTCCTTATCTACTTTGTCCACACCGTGCATGATTTTATAAACTTCAATCAGGTCACCTCTTAGACGTCGTCGTTCAAGAGTGAAGAGGCCCAACCGTTGCAGCCTCAGATGGTAAGGAAGGTGTTCTAGTCCCCTAATCATTCTGGTTGCCCTCCTCTGCACTTTCTCCACCTCCATAATATCCTTCTGGAGGTATGGCGACCAGAACTGTACACAGTATTCCAGACGGGGCCTCACCATAGATTTATAAAGAGGCAAAATTACACTTGCTGACTTATTTTCTATACCCTTCCTAATGATCCCTAGCATTGAGTTTGCTTTTTTCACTGCTGAGGCACACTGGGTTGACACCTTCATTGAGCTGTCCAGCAGGACACCAAGGTCCCTTTCCTGGTTTGTCGCAGAGAGTTCAGACCCCATCAGTTTATAAATGTAATTGTTTTTTTTTGCCCCAACATGCATCACTCTGCACTTACTAATGTTGAAGCTCATTTGCCACTGTTTTGCCCACTCCCCCAGAGTCAAGAGATCCCTCTGGAGCTCCTCACAATCTCTCACAGTTTTCACTACCCTGTATAATTTAGTGTCGTCAGCAAATTTGGCTACCTTGCTATTTACTCCTACTTCTAGATCATTTATGAAGAGGCTGAAAAGCAGGGGTCCCAGTACTGAACCTTGGGACCCCACTCTTGACTTCCTTCCACTTGGAGAAGTGTCCATTTAGTGCTACCCTCTGTTTCCTGTCCCTTAGCCAGTTGCTGATCCAGGACAAGACCTGTCCCTTTATTCCATGACTGGTAAGTTTATTCAAGAGCCTTTGGTGCGGGACCTTGTCAATAGCCTTCTGAAAGTCCAGATAAACAATGTCAACTGGATCCCCCTTATCCACAATCTTGTTGACATTCTAAAAAAATTCCAACAGATTAGTGAGGCATGATTTGCCCTTGCAAAAGCCATGTTGGCTCTCCTTTAGCAGCGCCTTCTCTTCTATGTGCCTATCAATCCTATCTTTTAGGATGGTTTCCATCACTTTACCTGGGACACATGTCAAACTGACAGGTCGGTAATTTCCTGGATCACCCCTGGATCCTTTTTTGAAAATTGGTGTTATATTCGCTACCTGTCATCAGGCACAAACCCTGATTTAAGGGAAAGATTATATATTTTGGCTAGAAGATCAGCAATTTCATCTTTAAGTTCCCTGAGAACTCGTGGATGGATGCCATCTGGTCCTGGTGATTTGTTAGCATTTAGCTTAACAAGACATGCAAGGACAAAGGAGATAAGGAAAAACTGTTTTCCCTATCGCACAACACTAGAACTAGGGGACACTCGATGAAACTTTTGGGTACTAGTTCTCAAACAAATAAGAGAAAGTACTTTTTCACCCAGAGGATTACTAGTCTATGGAACTCCCTGCCAGAAGAAGTGGTGACAGCTGTCAGTCTTGACAGCTTTAAGAAAGGATTAGACAAATTCATGGAGGACAAGGGTATCAATGGCTATAATTATGGACACCTAAGGACAGGATATCTCTCAATGCCATTTCCAGGGAATCCTAAGCAGGTGAAGGCATCTCCTTGGGAATACCCTGAAGGAAATGGTGAGCCACTGTGTGAGACAGAATGCTGGACTGGATGGGGTGTGGCCTGTTTCAGCAAGGATGCTGTTATGTTTTTATGAACTCCTCCCTGGTTATTTCTACCTGGCTTAATTCTTCGGTTTCCCTCCCTACGAAGATAGGCTCTGTTTTGGGCATGTGGTCTTTGTCTTCTTCAGTGAATACTGAAGCAAAGAATTCATTGAGTCTCTCTGCAATCTCTGTTTCCTCTTTAATAACCTCTTGCCTTCCATTGACATAAAGACTAAACCTGATCCATCTATGGCTTTTCCCCCTAAAGTGTTTCTTTCTGTGACACTGGAGAACTTTTACTTTTCCCACATCCTAGGAGTTGAAAAGGAATTTTTTTTCCTGAGAGAATACATGTAAAGATGGATTGTGTCTCTGTAGGTGGTGTTTTGGTGATATAAGTAGTTGGGTGTGCTGTTTAGGATTGTTCTAACTCACCCTGCATTGTTTCCTCCTTCTGGATCATCCTCCTTTTAAAATGTATTAAATAGCTAAGTTGAACGCTTTTGTTGTTGTTCAGTCGCACAATCGATTCCGACCCTTTGTGACCCCATGGACCATTTTCCTCCAGGCACCTCTGTCCTCCACCATTCTCCTCAGCCCACCAAGCTCTGTGCCCATTGTGTCCACAATACCATATATCCATCTCATCTTCTTCTCTTGCCCTCCACCTTTCCCAGCATCAAGGCCTTCTCAAGGCCTTCGCTATCATCTTGTTTTTAGATCTTTGTTGTTATCTTATTTTCCCTATTTATTTATTAATTTAATGCTCCTGCAATGTATTTGGAATGCTGCCACCTTTTCTGGAACACTGCATAAAAACCCTTTTAAAACCAAGAGGTAACACATTGAATGATAAAAGGATGGACCGAGGTGAGATCACAAGAAGGAAGAAATGAAGGCCATCAATTGCTGGCCATTAAGGCACTGCAATTATACATTCCCCTTGAATATTTTATAATCTTTTTAGATTTGAATAATGATTGTGTTTTTGTGGTAGGAAGAGTTGCTTAGCTGAAGCTATATACTGTCAAAGTTTAAAGCAATATTTGTTTGTCTAAAATATTTTTATCCTGCCCTTCTCCTATAAAGGGACCCAAGATGGCTTAACTAGCCAGAAGTGAAAAGAAGACACTTAGAGGGGAAAATCCACAAGGCAAAAGAGATTAAGAGTCTCCTTCATAATGGCTAGTTAAGCCATTCATATTATGGCTCATTGGGTATTGATTGCCCCAGTGAAGAAAATATACGATTTAGGAGACACAAGCCAATTAAAATTGTTTTTCTGACTATCCATTTGAATCTTAGGAATAGACTCAGCATATTAGCAACACTTCTTTTGCTGAATAGCTGTTCTGTATATGTGGCAGAAGTGTGACAATCCACTCCTTTGTTTGCAATATCCAGCGTGCATGGGTGTGACAAATTGGTTTATCTGTGCTTCATGGCCCAAGAAGGAGACCGGAGGACAAGCTGCATGCCTCTCTTTGCCTGATCTTCCACAGAAGTAGCACTATAACTATGTGTTTGTTTCTTTTTTGGTCAGGGATAAGCTTATGGAGAAGGATAGGTTTCTTTGGGGGTGGTTCCTTTAAAGCACCACATTAGTGTGTATCTGTCAAATCAGTCCGCCACATGAATAAAGCTGGTATCTAGACTAGAGAACCAGATCAGCTTCAATGTCTAATACAGTATACATTATTCATAAAAGGGCACCATGGTGGTTTAGTGGTTAAGACACTGAGCTTGATGACCGGAAGGTTAGCCATTTGAAACCTGAGTGCTGAAGACCTGAGACATGAAGTAGAATGAAGTAAAAAGGTGATAAGAAGACCTGACTTTCTATGTCTCAAATGTGATAGATCAGGGATAGGCAACCTATGGCCCATGGGCCAGATCTGGCCTGTCGTGCCAAATCAACCGGCCCTCACCCTTGCTCCAGCCGCCTATGCTAGAATTGGCTGCAGACTCATTTACGGCTGATGTAAATGCATTTACAACAGCCATGAACTCATTTATGGGTATTGTAAATATGTTTACAACAGCTGTAAATGAGTCTTTGGCCGATTCCGCCAGTGGCTGGGCCACCAGTCCAGCCCGCCAACTGTCTGAGGGAATGTGACCTGACCCCCGACTTCAAAAGTTTGGCAAGCCCTGTGCATAGCTGTCAAGTCTCCTGTATTGGCCAGGAAACTCCCGTTATTTACCCCTCTTTCCCGCCATCATCCCGTATTTGTATTTTCCCGTAAATCTCCTGTATCCTATAATTTTTTTAAGAATGGGCCGGGAAATACAGCCCCCATGGTGTCTTGCGTGGAAGAAAAAGGCAAAACCCATATTGTGCATGCGCACTGGTGCAAAATGGGCCGGGAACTACAGCCCCCATGGTTCCTTGCACAGAAGGAAAAGGCAAAACCCGTACTGTGCATGCACACTGGTGCAAAATGGGCCAGGAACTACAGCCCCCACGGTGCTTTGCATAGAAGGAAATGGCAAAACCCGTACTGCGCGTGCACATGGGCGCAGCGACTGCCTAGCGCCGCTGGATTTCCCTTATTTTCAAATCCAAAACTTGACAGTATGCCCTGTGATAGATGTAGAAACCAAGGCCAGATTGTTCTCCCAGGGACAATAAGTCAGATGTGACACAGAGACTCAGGCCAGATCTGTTTTACATGAATCTGCCTGAGAAATGTAAGATAGTTACACTGGCAAACTAAGGCGATGTACCAGAATACCATGCCACTAGTTGCCATTGTATATTTTCTGTTTACAAATTTTGCTTTTAGAATGGCTGAAAACAGATGGAGCAGAGGAAAGACTCGCAGGATGAATGTATGTGATGTGCTTGCAGTTGCACATTGAAAACTAATACAGTGTATATTTTGGGATTTTTGAAAAAACCACAGGATGCTCAGCTTTGAAACTGTTAAGATGAGCCTTTCATAAAAGGTTTGGATCTGTGCTTTCAACAAGGTTTTTTGTTTATTGGTCTTCAAAATCTGCTCGCTAGCATGAATCTGGTTAGTCCTGTGGCTGGCTGATCAAATTAGAAAGAAAGAAAAGGCCATGCAGTTCTCTGTGAGATAACTCAGCAGATGCAAAGACTGAAAGCAGTAGCAGCCAGGTAGAGCACAGAAGCATTGCTTACTTCTACTTCAAGTTGTTATATAGCAAATGTAGTGCTGGTCCATTATCTGTTCTGTTGCAATGCTGCCAGGTCATCAGCTTTTATGGGGCTGCAGTGGCTCAATGGTTAAGCTCGCCTTGTTAGCTAGAAGGCCGGCAACTCGGCAGTTCGAGACCTGGGTACTGCATGATGGATTGAGCACCTGTCTCTGTCTCAGCTCTTGGGGACATGAAAGGAGCCTCATTTTGGTGTCCCCTGAGCGGAGTTTCTACAGCAAAAAAAACCTTTCAACCTTACTGACGCAAAATTATTATTATCAGTTGTTATGTAAGAGCCACAGCTAAGAAATAAAGGCCCTTTTCTGCCCATGTTTATTGATATAAGATGAGAATACAGTGATACCTCATACAACGTCCAAACTTGGTTCCACAAGTTTGGACTTTATACGGATTTGGACTTTGTATGAGGCATGCAAAATCCTAGCCGCGGTGCCTCATACAACGTCCAAATCCTTGCCGCGATGCCTCGTACAACAACGTTTCCATAGAGATACATTGTACTGTAACAGCACAGACTTCAGGGCAAAGTCAAGGAAACAGACAGGAAACTGACAGAACTTTGAGAAATCATTGTCTAAAGGCTAAATACATTACAAAAACATGTCAAACAACCCTGATTGTCCAAGAACCTGAAGAATGCTGCAAAAATCCCAGGAATGCTTCTAAAAATTCTGATGAAAAAATCCAAAAAAAATCCAAAATCGCACTCAAAACCACTCCTAAACACTCTTTGCCTCATGCAAAACCCACAAGAGCAATGCACGCATGTGTCCTGCAGGCACAATGCAACCTGGGAAAAACCCAATGCCTCATACAAAGCCGAGCGACTTTGTATGTAACTTTTTTCAAGAAATTAAGCGATGTTGTATGAATTTGATGTTGTACGAAGCGGACTTTGTATGAGGTATTACTGTACCTAGTTTCGTTTCTATGGCATTGTAACTGGGGCTTTTGTGAGGAGGGCTTCCTCAAGAGTTGTACATATTCTGAGTACTGCTTCCCAGAAGCATTTTTGGTGTTGTATAATTTTGTAGAGCAGTCACCATGTTTGTTCACACCGAAGTTGCACATCTGAGTTTGAAACTGGTGTGTGACCAGTCATGCAAAGAACAGCCTGGCATATAAGGCAAGCCATTTGTACCCTTCTGCTGTATGTTACATTTGCAGGACTGTGGCCTCAGATCTCAAAATGTTATATCCAGACACTAGACTAGGGTGTGGCTGAGAAAAGCTCCCATCTTAATATCTGGATCATTGTTAATGATAATGTGCCCAGCTGGCAGGGCCTGCATCAACATAGGGCATGGAGTCTAATTGATATGGCCCCTTGCCACAATGCATGTTGTCTTGCTAAATCTAGTCTTCTGCATGTGTTCTTGTGGTTAGGCTATTAGCTAACTTTAGTATAGAAGGTTCTTGTACATAACATACTATTCATCACTTGTTTCTTTTTGTAATGTCTTCTGTTCAGATTACAGTACTTAAAGTAGATATCTTTGTAAAGTAAGGAAGAAAAAAGTCAAGCTTTATTTGATGCTGTACTTCTAGAACGTATTTAAAGCATGAGCTGATTTTCTTTGTGCAAATTTTTCTGATAAATTGCTTTATGGTATGCCTATTAGCAGAATTATTATTTTTGCTATTAGATTCCCTATAAGTATCGAGGTAAAGGTAAAATTATTTAAATACTTGTGCACTTTATAGAGTCCAAAAGTATCTAAATGTCATGAGATATATAGAACACCAGAGGGAAAACATATGAAGATTGCTAACTTTTAAGACAGTTTTTAAAATATAGGTCAAAGTATTTGGGAGATGAATGATGATTCTTTGGTTTCTTCAAAATGCTAGCACTCAAAATGAAACTACAGTGGTACCTCGCTTAAAGAGCATAATGCGTTCCATGGGATTGTTTTTTAAACGAATTTGCTCTTTAAACGAAACACCATTGTAAGTGACAAATTGTGACTGGGGGGGATTACGAACCCCAATTTAGTTGTTAAGTGAGTTTTTGGTTGGTTTTAGTTCTTAAGCGAGGCGACCATTCCGAGAAAATTCTGCTCTTTAAGCGAGTTAGTCTCTAAGCGAGGCACTCTTTATGCGAGGTTTTACTGTAGTTTGTCTTCTTAATTCTGCATTTCTCCTCAGCCAAAGGCTTTTCTGAAAGTCTTCAAAAACAGCAGTGACCCACAATAATTCATGATAAGTGCTCAAAAATTCTGAATAAAGAAAAGAGTGCAAGGTTCATCTGAAGCCCATGACACCTTCAGAAATAACCTTTTCAAGTTCCATATATGGAGCTGAAGGAAAGTGTAGAAGACTGTCCCATAAACTTTGGTTGGTGCTACACTGACCAAAACTGTAGTACAAGAATGGACATACAAGATCCTGCAATCACAAATTATGGTCTGGTTACCAACATGTGAAGTGTTGCCTTTTGGGTGGTCTCGATGTCAACCTATATATGAATCACCTGGTTAACTCTATGCTGTATGGGGTTTTGCTCCCTATCTACTTGATGTGTCCAGAGTAGGGATGCCATATGTAACAGAAAACCGGGAATTGCACGGCTTGAACCTGTCCCGTCCCGATTCCAAAAGAATCATTTAAAATTCCCGCTTTTCAGACCAAGTGGGTTTGAAGAAAAAATATGCACTTTATTCTTGCAATAGAGCTGTGCTTCTATTGAACACTAGCAGGTGGTGCAGCAATAGCAAAGGAAGACAGGAAAAAAAAACACGTGCCAGCTTGCGGAATGAGTTCACGTCTTTGTCCCAGCTCCTGCAAACCTAGCAGTTTGAAGGCAAGAAATTACAAGTACATAAATAGGGACCACTTCCGGGAGAAGGTAAGCAGCGTTCTGTGCGCTCCGGTGTGTAGTCTGCCTGCCACATGACCATGAAATACGTCTGCAGAAGCAGACAATGCTGGCTCTTCGGCTTTGAAACAGACATGAGCACTGAACCCTAGAGTCGGATATAATGGGCTTCTGAGCAAGGGAAACCTTTACTTTTACATAAGAACATAAGAACAGCCTTGCTGGAACAGGCCACAGCCCATCCAGTCCAGCATTCTGTCTCACACAGTGGCTCACCAGTTCCTTCAGGGTATTCCCAAGGAGATGCCTTCACCTGCTTAGGATTCCCTGGAAATGGCATTGAGAGATATCCTGCCTATCTCTCCAACCCGGAGGTTGTCCTTAAGTATCCATAATTATAGCCATTGATACCCTTGTCCTCCATGAACTTGTCTAATCCTTTCTTAAAGCTGTCAAGACTGTCAGCTGTCACCACTTCTTCTGGCAGGGAGTTCCATAGACCAGTAATCCTCTGGGTGAAAAAGTACTTTCTCTTATTTGTTTGAGAACTAGTACCCAAAAGTTTCATGGAGTGTCCCCTAGTTCTAGTGTTATGCGATAGGGAAAACAGTTTTTCCTTATCTACTTTGTCCACACCGTGCATGATTTTATAAACTTCAATCAGGTCACCTCTTAGACGTCGTCGTTCAAGAGTGAAGAGGCCCAACCGTTGCAGCCTCAGATGGTAAGGAAGGTGTTCCAGTCCCCTAATCATTCTGGTTGCCCTCCTCTGCACTTTTTCCAGCTCCATAATATCCTTCTGGAGGTATGGCGACCAGAACTGTACACAGTATTTCAGATGGGGCCTCACCATCTATACCTATAAAATGGTGCGTTAACCATTGGAATGTGACAAAGGATGTTGCACCAGGCCCCACTAGCCCCATCTGAGCCTCCGTTCACTCGCCCGAACGGGGTTCGCAGGTAACTGTCGGGTTGAAATTTTCGACCCGGGAGCAGGAGCCCCCCAGTTGCAAACAAAAAAAGGGAACTTCAATTCCCAAAGTTCCTTTCGCCGTGCCACGCCAGAGCCAATCAGGTTGAGCAACGCGGCAAAAGGAACGTTCGGAAACGCGCCGCGGCCAATCAAAAAAAAAAGCCGCAAGAGAAAAACCGCCGCAGCAAGCAAACCCGCGCAGCCAAAACTACATTCCCCAGCGTCCTGCGCGCCATGGGCGTGCAGAACGCTGAAGAAGCCGGCACGCGAAAAATAAAAACAAACCCAAACCGTGAGCGCAAGTCCACCGAAGAAGCCGGCACGTGAAAAATAAACACAAACCCAAACCGTGAGCGCAAGTCCGCCACAGGCGGACGAAGCGCCCAGAAAACACAAATAAACAAACCCCAAAATCAAAATAAAATGCAAACCCACTTGCCATCTTGCACGGAGCAACGGGGAAGAGAGGGACACCCTATCCCCCACGCTGCCCCACCGAAGACACGGTGAGCCCAGCGAGACAAACTCGATGTAAAAAAATACAAACACCCCCCACCCAACCGCTGCCAAAAACGCCGTGGTGGCAGCAACCAAAAACAAATCAAAAAAGGCAGGCAAACAAACCCCCACCCCCCCAAACAGCCAGGGCCACAACAATACCCTCCCCCAAAAGCCGCATGAAGTGGCAAGCCAAACACCCACCCAAAACACAGTCAAACTGCAACCCAGCCTGGGCCACGGCAAAACACCCCCCCCAAACACCGCATGAAACAGCGATGGTATTTCCGCGGGCTAGCCATCAAGACTGGCCCACGAAAATACCCAAAAAACAAATCAGAAACATTAAAAAAAAACCAAAAACATACCAAAAACACACACACAGAGAAACCCCCACCTCAAACCCAAAAAACCAAAAACAGTCAAAAATACACACAAAGAAAGCCCCAACCAAAACCCAAAAACAATAAAAAAAAACACACACACAAACCCCCACCCAAAACCCAAAGAGAACGCCCCCCAACCCAAAACAACCCCCCCTAAAAAAATGGAAAGAACTTACCAATACACGTCTTCCCCCGATGAAAACCGGAACTGAAATGAGGAGAAGAAGAGACTTACCGGAACAAGCAAAACCAAAAAATTACTCAACACCACCACCCAGTGGCCAAAGGAGAAAAAACATCCAAAATATTCCCAAATATTCAATAAATCCCCAAAAATAGGGTAATCAATTCCAAAAACATTCAAAAATATCCAAAAAAATCAAAAATAATTCACAGATAAAAATATTAATATTCAATTAAAAAAACACTGTAAAATACATTCAATTTAAAAAAACATATATTTACACATTTTAAAAAATAATTATCCGAAGTAAAAATATTTGCAAAAATTCACAAAGAAACACATTCTTCTTTAAAAGTAGCAGATTTTGCCCGGCAAAACCTTAAAAAACAAATTTAAACAGCACGGCACAGAGGAAGCCAGCACACACACACACAAAAAACCACTGGGAGCGCAAGTCCGCCGCAGGCGGACACAGCGCCTCAAAGCCAAACAATAAAAAAAATGACGCCACCATTTAAAAAAACACAGCCCCATTGGTTCAAGAAAAAAAAACTTTACTATCCAACACAATTTTAAAAAGCCCGGCACCGCTGGGCAAAATATGCTAGTAGATTTATAAAGAGGCAAAATGACACTTGCTGACTTATTTTGACACTTGCTGACTTATTTACAGATGTCAGTCCTGGTTTGGGAGGATAGGATTATGGTAACCCTAGTCCAGTGTGCTATCCACAATACCACACTATGCAAAGGTCTTTGATTAAATGATTTGCATGGAGTCCAAGCACCCTCCCTTTTTCCTTCTGCCATCAGCTTGTTACCTGGGGTACACAGAATTAGCCTACTTGAAGATTGTGGTATTTTTGAACTACATTTGGGCATACCCTGGGCAAAGGCAACCTTGTTGTGCTGGCTAATTTTTCTCACACTAGGTCAGGCGCAAGGAACTGTGGAAATGAATTCATCAAAAGGTGGCTTCTTTTTGGCATCTTCACATCTGGCCGAGACACTGAAGAAGAAGAAGCTTGTTACCCAATGCTTTTCAGTTCCCAGTTGCTGCTCATAAGAGTGTACAGGCTGATTGAACACCATGGTGATATGGCTGCAGTAAATCTCTTTAGAACTTGACTGGTGTTTTTACGGATAGCAAAATCATATTTGGGTTCCCACATTCTGCATTGCAGAAAAGCCAAAGTTCTCCAAAAGGAGAACTTGTGGTTTGTTTGTTTTTTTTTAAAAAAAAGTCTGTTCAATTTGATAGATGCTTCTGAGCAAAGCTCTGGAAGAGCTGTGGTGGTGTAGTGGTTAGACTGCTGTATTGTATGCAAAACTGCTGCTGACATTGTGAGTTCAATTCTGACAAGATTCAAGGATGACTCAGCCTTCTATCTTTTAAAGGCCAGTAAAATGAGTACCCAGCATTTTGGAGGCATAAATGCTAGTTACCTTGTGAACCACCCAGAGAGCCCACTAAGCACTATGGGGAAAACAAAAGTGTTATTGCTATTGTCATTTACAAATGGTAGCCTTCTAATTTAGCCTGCCTGCAATGAGTAAAACATAATTCTAAGGTAGGTAATCCCCCCTAATAAATATATATTTCTTCATAAACATTACTATACCATAACTAATCTTTTTTTTTGAAGGGGTGGTGGATAAAATTGAATCCTATAGTTACAATATAATGTCTCCTTTGGAATGCCTCAGTACTCCATATAATCTTTGTTCTGATAATTTCCTGTGATTTTAACCTTTAAAACAAATTGCAATTTTGGCTATACTTGCTAGTTGTTCATGTTGTAAGGACAATATACTGCTTGGAATTGATGATGACCCATTTACTCTGAATCAGCCTTCTCCAAATCATTTGCAACTCCTGTCAGTCCCAAGCAGCCTGGCCAATGGTCATGGATGATGGGGAATGTATTTTCTTCCCATATGGAAGGCATTGCAGTGAGAAGGGCTTTGCTAGGCCAGTGCTGGAGGCTATCATAACTTGAAACACTCAGTATCAATGATAGTCTCTCAATGTGAATTTCAAATCATTCTCCAAAGCTTACTAGACCTAATTGGACACCTGCTAATTTGTATTCCTGTGGTTTGTTATACTGAATTGTGTTTTGAATATTATGCCCTTAGATTCAGCTTTGGTCAAACAGAGCCTGCAAACAATGAGGCTGAGTTGAAGGGATTGTCAGTAATTTTCAGTAATTATATCTAAAAAGCAGCGATACCTTTCGAAAATCCCTGACAACTTTTCTATTTTACCAAGCTTTTCTGGGATAAAATAACATCAAGTTTGCACCTTTCTGGCAGAGTTGTCTAAGTTGAGTGTGAGTGTGTGTGTGTGTGTGTTTTGCAATAAGTACCCATAGGTTCTATATATTTTTTGCTTTATGTTATACAGTATTTTGTTTTTGTTTTGTTGGGGCTTTTTGTACTCGTTGTCTTATTATGTTTAATTTCTCAGGCTTAGCGTTGCCTTGGAGACATAATAAAAGAGCGGCATAGTTAAATGCAAGCAATCAATTCAGTCCTGCACAAGCTGCAATTTTCATCCCATGCGCCAGAGAACTACTTGCGGCACCATGTGCTCCTTGTAGCAGTGCAGCTGAGGCATTTTTGATGGTTATTTGAAGCAGAGTGGCATTTAAGTGCCCATAAAATATTTCCTCTCACCTCATCTGCTCCTGCACCAAAAACTGTTCTTGTTCCTGAGCTCTTTTGCTGCCCTTCATTTCCCTGTAGGCTAAGTGCATCTGTTGCCATTCAGTTTCAGAGGCCTTTCATAATGGAGAAGGCTTGCTGTCTCCATCTACCGCTGCTCCAACTCTATGTAGTAGTTTTGACTGAACCGCTGTGTGCAGACATTTTAACCAAAAAAGAAAGAGTTGGAACACACTGGTAATCGGAAACAGCAACAAACACATATTATGAACTATTCTTATTTTTTTTTACTGTCATATTTGGACAACAGAGTAAACTACCTTTCTGCGTCAGTGGCATCGGCTGCAACTTGATCCGAATGTACATTTTTCCAGCCCCAGGGTGCTGGGAGGCCTAGTTCTGGAGGCTGGTTGGTTGTGGGCTGTCTTCGCCCTCCAAGGCAAGCAGGAAAAATGCCATTGCTGTGAATTTGTTTTAAGTGAATCCCAGCTTGCCATGAAGTGACCCACACACTGATCTCAGAGCCATCTCCTTTGGCACATATGAAATGAGACCTGCAGGATTTGACACCGGGAGCACAATGTACTACCACAGCCTTGAGGATATTAACAAGGTTGCCTTCACAGCCAGTCCATCTGGCATCGCCTCTTCCACCTCCATGACCATTGAAAATCAGAAAGTGGTTCCTCTTCTGCTCATTTCACTGTTGGGCCCAATATGATGGTTTCCAGTGGCATTTCCTCCACTGAGGGGACCACATCACACTACCTAAAGGGGCTCATCCACCTGTAGCCGTTGGCCCCTTTAGGGAGTCATGTTATTTACTGTCGCTCAACACGGTGTTGAGTCGCTGGCTGTATGGTCTACTCCATTACCATAGCAGAATGTCCAGCCCGACACGTAAACTACATTTAATGCAAAAGGAATCAGACTCCTCCTCATAGTTGTATCTAGGTCTAAGATAGCATACACAATTCCTGGACCTGTTGCTGCCTTTTGTTATAATGCTGCATTACAGTTTTATGATAGGATTGAATTGGTCCAGCTGAATAGCCTTCACCACAGCGACTGAAATCCTGTTCCTTAGCATGGTAAGTTGCGCTACAAGAGGCTTATTAAATCTGTGGGGATTTGGTAACTAAACTTGTCTGTAAGTTCCATTGATTCAAACAAGCATTGTTTAGTTTGTTCTGATTTACTATGTTCAAATAATTGCAACTAGAGTAGGCACATTTGAATAAATGGATTTTGCAGAAGAGTTACCGTATTTATTCGAGTATAACGCGCAAAATTTTATACCCAAAAAAAGACTCAAAGTTTGGGTGCGCGTTATACACGAGGACTGGGTGCGCGTTATACACGAGCCTCTTTTAAACGAGCCTCAAGAGCACGCCGCGGCCCTCCTCCCAGGCGGCGGCAGGCGCCCAGGTCCCGCTGCCGCCGCCGCTCACCTCCACGCACCCGCCGGGTCGAGAAGGGAACCCTCCGGGGGAGTGCCGCGGCGTGCTCCGCGCTACCCGGGCCGCGCGACTCAAGAAGCCGGCGCCGGGTAGGCACGGAGCACGCCGCGGCCCTCCTCCCAGGCGCCCAGGTCCCGCTGCCGCCGCCGCTCACCTCCACGCACTACCCGGGCCGCGCGACTCAAGAAGCCGGCGCCGGGTAGGCACGGAGCACGCCGCGGCCCTCCTCCCAGGCGCCCAGGTCCCGCTGCCGCCGCCGCTCACCTCCACGCACTACCTGGGCCGCGCGACTCAAGAAGCCGGCGCCGGGTAGGCACGGAGCACGCCGCGGCCCTCCTCCCAGGCGCCCAGGTCCCGCTGCCGCCGCCGCTCACCTCCACGCACTACCTGGGCCGCGCGACTCAAGAAGCCGGCGCCGGGTAGGCACGGAGCACGCCACGGCCCTCCTCCCAGGCGCCCAGGTCCCGCTGCCGCCGCCGCTCACCTCCACGCACTACCCGGGCCGCGCGACTCAAGAAGCCGGCGCCGGGTACAGTAGGCACTGCTGAGATCTGATTGGGTGGCGCGGGAGACGAGGCGTGGCCCGGAGGTACGGTAGCTCGCAGTTCGAGCGAGGCTCCTGGGGGTCGTTTCGGATTGCATTTTCTGCAACAGGTGGGCCTGATTATCCCCCCCTCCCTCAATATTTTAAGGCGTGCTCATTTTCACTGATATACCGGTAACTGGTTCCCCTTTAGATGGCATCTCAGGGTATCAAGCGTAAACGTTGTGCATATGACGCTGCGTTCAAGCTCAAAGTTGTTGATCATGCTGAAATGCATGGAAACCGAGCAGCTAGCCGAGAATTCACTGTACCAGAGACGAATGTTAGAGAGTGGAGAAAACAGAAAGTCATCCTGAAAAATATGAATAAAACAAAAAAAGCACAACGAGGGAGACAAGCCATGTACCCAGACATGGAGAAGGAACTTTATGAATGGATCATTGACCAAAGAAGTAGTGGGTACATCGTCACATCACTCCACCTAAGACTTCAAGCCCAAAAGTTTTGCAAAGATGCAAACTTCAAAGCCTCTAATGGATGGGCACAAAAATTTATGAAAAGGCATGCTCTTGCTATACGCCAGAGAACAAAGATAGCACAGAAGCTGCCTAAAGAATTAGAAGATAAGATCGCTTCATTCCATACCTTTATAATAAACCAACGCAAGAAGATTGATTTTGAACTATCACAGATAGGCAATATGGATGAGACCCCCATGTGTTTTGACATACCAGGCAGCAGGACAATTGACAGCAAAGGGAAGCACACAATCCAGATTAGAACCACAGGCCATGAAAAAACTCATTTCACCGTTGTGCTATCCTGTATGGCAGACGGATTTAAACTTAAACCAATGGTGATTTTTAAAAGAAAGACTATCCCAAAAGGAGTTACATTTCCACCAGGTGTCGTGGTCCATTGTCATCCTAAAGGATGGATGGATGAGAAGGGCATCATTTTATGGTTAAATAGAGTTTGGAATACTAGACCAGGCGCACTACTGAAGAAATCCATGCTTGTATGGGACCAGTTCCGCTCACACCTGACAGACACTGTGAAAGACAAACTAAAAAGTCTAAAAACATTGCAAGCTGTGATTCCAGGTGGACTAACCTCTATTCTTCAGCCACTAGATGTCGTTGTAAACAAACCCTTCAAAGACAGAGTCAGGGAAAAGTGGATTACTTGGATGAAATCCGACGACAAAGAATTGACTGCTAAAGGAAACCTCAAGAAACCTGACCTAGCTCTCGTGACATCCTGGGTTAAAACATCATGGGAAGATATTCCAAAAGAAATGATCATCAAGAGTTTTTTGAAGACAGGCATCAGCAATAAAATGGACGGCATAGAAGACGACTTACTGTGGGATTCAGACTCAGAAGAAAGCGAAGAAACTGGAGAAACAGATTTTCCTGCCAACTGGGACACTGATGAAAAATTAACTCGAGAAGAATGGGAACAACTCTTTGGTGTATCTGATGATGATTCTGACTTTGATGCATTTTAAAGTAAGGGGAATGAGTGGAGCTCTCTCTCAGTGGTCGTAGGTGATGTGCTGCGGCCAATCCTAACAGCACTCAGAATATAGTCAGTGGAAAAGAGTTTGAAGCATTTTTAATGCTTTTTGGCATTGTGCTTACACCAGTTTACGTTGTTAATAAATGTTTTTTTCATGGCCGCACGTGTTCAGCAACGTTTTTTATGTCAATTTCAATGCGTGGTGTGAAAAAAATTTTATACCGAGATTTCATGGAAAATTAGGGGTGCGCGTTATACACGGGTGCGCGTTATACTCGAATAAATACGGTAACTTACTACCAAATCCCCACTGATCCTCAGTGTAGCCTAATCTTGTGCAGTTTACTAAACTGAGCAAGAAAAATTAAACTGATGGGCTATTCCAGTTTGGTGAAAGTTTGAATCCTTTTGTCCCGCAACATGACACAATAAGCAGGGGTGGATTGTGGACCAAGAGACAAGGACACCTGGGGGGGGGCACCTCAGTGAGTCATGAGCCAACTCAGATAGTAAGCATTGGATAACATCTTGATCTCCTTTATGATTGAATTTTTATATTTAGTGGCTATGTCAGCACTAGCAAACAGCACAACAATATACTTTATCTTGCCTTGAATAGAACTATTTCTTCCAACAGTATCATTTGGTGGAAATAGTTATTTATGTTTAAGAGGCAGCAGCTTTTAACTTTTGTCTTTGACAGCATTCAGTAGAATCAAAGAAATGCAGATCAATGGCTTTTGCTGTTTGGGTTGTCTTAATAGGTAAAAATGTTTTATAGATTTTGGCTCTTGGACATTCTCATCAAGTCTCCTGCACTGGCTTTTTACAAAGTGTTTTTTGAAGTGGGACTCCTGAGATGTGGAGAGCAATGGCTTTAAGGACTCTTGCATTTCTGAGAGTATGTTACAGCATTGACATGCAGGTTCTAATTACATTGATTTTACCTCTAAGTAAATGTGTGTAGATATCCAGCTTCACAGTTTAGCCATGTAGTTAAACTTATGCAAATAGTTTGTTGTTCAGTCGCACAGTCGATTCCGACCGTTTGCGACCCTATGGACCATTGTCCTCCAGGCACCTCTGTCCTCCACCATCCTCCTCAACCCGCCCAGCTCTGTGCCCATTGCATCTACAATACCATCTCACCCTTGGGCCACCCCCTTCTTCTTTTGCCCTCCACCTTTCCCAACATCAAGGCTCCTGTGCTATTATAATGTAATCATTCAGCTGTGCATTCCCATAATATCTGGCCTCTATATCTCTGTCATCATTTCCAGAAGCAGCCATACTCCAGCTATAAAGGCTGCTCCTGCTGCTAAAGGTATTTAGGGAGAATCTAGCTATGAGTTTTGCAAGACTTGGTCTCTGTTCATTTCTACTTGGTATGGGAGACCAGAGCCCTGGATGACTCCAGCTGTAGAAACTGCTTCTCTTGCTGTATGTAGCACCATTTCTTTATGGGAAGAATGTGCAGTAGTACGTGGGTTTTTTGAAGGGGTGGGGCTTTGTGAGAGTCTTTTGCGTAGTGTTAAAAGGTTGGCAGACTCATAACCATCTTAAAAAAATTATGAGTGGTGGCCAGTGGACAATGCTTGAGTAGAGAGCAAGGTGGTACAGGTGGGTGATGGGCTGTTTCATTACTTGAAGAACATCTTGTCATCTCCTTCCCATTCCACATCTTACAGCCAGCTGGACTGCCTGTTGAATCTTTGTAAGGGGCTGTGGGATAGTGTTCACCACCACACCTGAGAACAGTCTAGTTCCATGATGGCGAACCTTGGTACTCCAGATGTTCTTGGACTTCAATTTCCAGAAGCCCAAGCACCCTATGAAGCCACACGAATGGGTTTACTGCAATTCATCCAGCCCGCGCTGCCATCATTGCTCCCGGAAGCGGAAGTAAAACGTGCCCGTACTGGATGAATCGCAGTAAACCCATTCGTGTGGATTCATAGGGTGCTTGGACTTCTGGAAATTGAAGTGCAAGAACATCTGGAGTGCCAAGGTTCACCATCAAGGGTCTAGTTTAATAAACCACAACAAAACATGTGGCTCACACAGCTGTATCTTCCAACGAAGGGAACCAACTACTACATAAAACAGTCATTTGCCTCATCATTTCTAATGGCAGGAGTGACTTTTCTGTCCATTCATTTTTAGTCATATTGAAATTCCTTGGCGTGGGGTTTTTGGGTGCTTAAGGGGACTCAAAATGGGACTACCATTGCCTTGGAGGGCGAAGATGGCCCACAACCAACTAGCCTCCAGGACTAGGCCTCCCAGCACCCTGGTTCAGGAAAAATGTACACTCGGATCAAGTTGCAGCCAATGCTGCTCACGCAAAAAGGTAGTTTACTCTGTTGTCCAAATATGACACAGTAAAAAAATAAGCATAGTTCATAGTATGTGTTTGTTGCTGTTTCCGATTACCAATGTGTTCCAACTCTTTCTTTTTTGGTTAACATATCTGCACATGTTTTCTTTCTTGTTTACTCATTTTTAATTATTATTTTTCCTGGGAAGCAAAGTGCAGAATAGTAAACCAGCCCCCTAGGGTTACCAACTGCTTGTAAGCAGCTTGGCTTTAATGAACTAGCCCTGCACATGGCTAGACACACTCCCCAATTAGGGTGGAGGAGCAAGGGATTAATTCCCCCAAATTAACCAATCTATTTGTTCCTCACTGCAATCAATTGAAGCACCAACACCTGAGAATGTCGGATCCAGCTTAAGGAAGGGAATTAGTAAGGTAAAAAGCAACCTCTGTAGTTTCTAAGCCTCCCAGCAGCTGAGGAGTTAATCTCCCTCCAGTCCAGATGGTTTGTTAGAAGGTGGGGTGCCTGTTGGGCAGGGTGGGAAACCTTCGGTAGCAGCTTTTCCTACTGTAAAAGGAACCCAGCCAGGCAACTGCAAGCAAAATAAACCTTAGCGTGCTCTCTCTCTGCGCTCTCTCTCTCTCTCTCATATAGTGATCAAGCAAAAAAACCTTCCCCCCCCCCGTCCCAAGTTAACTCTAGAACAGAAATGAAAGCCTCCAGGATGCAGGGCAGAAACAGCTTAATAAACCATGAGAGAGAGAGAGAGAAGTATCTGCTCCAGACCAAGAGCTGATTTGCCCCTGCATATATGAAATATCGCTCACCTAAAGTAGACTCCCATCCCATGGTGGCTCCGACCAGCTCAGCAGCAAAAACGAAGCCTCCATGACCATGTGGCAGGGAAATGAAAGAGAAGACCCCCACCACCTTCTCTCTCCCCTTCCACAACTGTAAAGCCACAGCGGCCTCTGGTGGCAGGAAAAACATAATGCAGCTTCGCCTGTGAGGGCTCCGGTCAGGATTTTTTAAAAAAAGGGATATTGTGGGGAAATTAATAAAACAGGAGGGGTGGGAAGAGGGGTAAAAATAAGGGGTTTTCCGGGAAAAACGGGATACTTGACAGGTATGAATAGGAGTGTTTTTGGTTGATCTTAAGTCACTTGAGATGGAAACATCTCTAACTGTGTTACTGTGATGTTGCTTTAAACGTAACTGATTTAAACCACATTACACTTTGTCATTGGTTTAAACCAGGGATTCTCAACCTGCGGCCCATGGTGCCATTTCATGTGGCCCCACACCATCTCCACCACACCAGGAAGTGCAATGTAGTGGAGGAAAGGCAAAATGGCTGTCCAGCCCCCAAATCTCTCTGAGGGAGCGTGACCCAGCCCCCGGTTTTAAAAGGTTGCAAACTCCTGGTTTAAACAGTAACATTTTAATAATTAATGAATTTGCCACTGGATAACCCAGTGATTCAGATTAGTTAATGGAGAGTATGACTAAATGTTGATACTACAGCCGTTATTTATGAAGGCAATGCAGGAGGATATATTTTGAAAATAACCAGATGGGCAGGGTATAAATTAAAAATAAATAAATATTTTCATCCTGTCTACACAACTGCACCTATTGCAATTGCATAAACTCCAGCAAAACAATTTGGTTTAGTTGTGATAAATAGGTTTTGGAGCAGAACAGTGGTAACGTGTGTATGTGTATTATATGTGAGACAGGATAATTTACTTTTGTAATATTTTTCTTTCAGCATCAAGGCCATCGAAAGCCCTAATAAAGATGATGATACACAGTGGCTGACCTACTGGGTGGTGTATGGCATTTTCAGCATAGTAGAATTTTTCTCTGACATAGTTCTCTCCTGGTTCCCTTTCTACTACATGATAAAGGTATGTTGATTTGTCCTCTGTCGCACTTTCTGGAGCAGTTTTCTAGCATGTCAAGGGGGTTGTTTAGCTTCCGGTCATAGAGCAGTGATTCTCAACCTGTGGCCATGAGTCGAATGCGGCCCATGGTGCCATTTCATGTGGTCCCCCCCCCACTGCCTCCATCACACCCCGAAGTGCCATGTGGTGGAGGAAGGACAAAATGGCCAGCCAGCCCCCAAAGCTGTCTAAGGGAGTTTGACCCAGCCCCAGGCTTTAAAAGGTTGAGAACTCCTGTCATAGAGGTTGCATCATCCTCTTGTGTTCTTCAGCAATTCTCTTATCTTACCAGAATCTACAAGTGCTGTTAGATCAGACCAAAGACCATTTTAGTCCAGCATTCTGTTTCCCACAGTGATCCAGCAGCTGTCTCTGAATAGTCTACAAGGAGACAGAAGTAGCAGCTCTCTGCTGTTCTTGCTGCCTAGCTGTTAGCATTCAGAGGCACATGAATGTGTGGAGGTTCTACATAACCATTTATATGCATGGTTCTCCTTGTCAGTGTGAGTTAAGACTGATTGAGGCACTTTTATGGGACAGATCTTTTCATAGCATATGTGGACTGATAACTTTTGGATTAGAATATCCCTGTGGAAAAAAGATCATATTCCCTGCCTTGACATACACAATGCAAAAATTAAATTAACTTAAAATTAAATTAAATTTTTGAGATGTTATCTATGCCTTACTTTTTGAAGTTGAATTGAATTGCAGTAGCAATGTGTAGTATGTCGTTCACTCAAAAGAATGAATGCTAGTGTCACCATGCGACAGGCAGGAGAGACAAATTGGTGGAAACACAGTTGTTGTTTAAGGAGCACAAGGCCATTTTGAAGTGGTATTGGAAATTTGAGAACGTTCTCCTGACTTCTACCTATGGGGGACCTTAAAGGATGTGGTGTACTGTAGAAAACTGGCTACACTGGCCGAACTTTGGGAAGGAATTGAAATGGCATGCACAGAAATACACGTGGACGCTTTGATCAATGTTTCTCAAGCAGTAGTTCCCCATAATCAGAAGTGTCTGGACAATGATGGTTACCACTTTTAGCACCTATTGCAATTGCAGAAGTCAAATGTGACTTGTATTCATCCTTTGTTATTTGTATATATTGAGTATTACAATTTTATTAGTTTTTTTCCCTTTCTTTAAATGTGCATACAATTTTGGCACTCTCTTTATTTTCCCATGGCATAGATCGAGAGCAGCCTACATGGCATATTATCTTGCAATCATTCTTTTCCTTCTGCACTGCATCATGTGCACAGCCTTGTATATGTGTACAAAATAGCTGGTTTTAAATTGGTATTTTTGTAGCATCTGAATTACATTTTCCTTGTTATAATGCTCATTTAACCGACACGTGATATGCTTATTTTTCTGCATTTTTCCCCTCCCGTTGCCTTAGTGCACAAGCAGTTACAGGGACAGATTTTGATTGGTCTCCTGGGAATGCCTTTAGTCATGGCTTATATATGCTGCTCTCTTGTAGGAAATCCATACACTTTGGTGATTGGTCAACCATTCATATGAAGTGGGCAATTGGTGACCTGGATAAGGAATGTGTTGATGAACTACAACATTCATAATATCTTACTTTGGCTGAGTAAAGTTAGGGTTAATGGAAGCTGTGTCTAATAAATATCTGAAGGATCACATTTTCCACCTGTACCCTAAGTATTATTACTGATTAGATGGGTGAATTATTGGAAACTCACAATTTCTGTATCTCAACCTGAAATGATGCTTCTTTACTCAAACAGCAGGTTTCCCCACTGTCACTCTATCATTTATGGAGGCTTGTAAATGTTGGTCCATGGAAGTTGCTATAGAGAAGTGATGGCTAACCTTTTAGAGACTGAGTACCCAAACAGGGGCAGGGCAAACTCTGTGCTGGGGGGAGGAAGCACTCCCATTGGGCTGCTGAGCAGAGGGGAGGGCGAACTCTGACACACATGCCATAAGTTTGCCACCACTGCTATAGGTCCATGATGGTGAACCTTGGCACTCCAGATGTTCTTGGACTTCAATTCCCAGAAGCCCAAGCACCCATGAATCCACACAAATAGGTTTACTGTGATTCATCCGGCCTGCGCTGCCCTCGTCGCTCCCGGAAGCGGAAGTAAAACACGCCTTACAGGGGCATGCAGCTCCTGCAGTATGGGCGCGTTTTACTTCCGCTTCCGGAAGCGACGAGGGCAGCGCAGGCTGGATAAATCACAGTAAACCTATTCATGTGGATTCACAGGAGCTTGGGCTTCTGGAAATTGAAGTCCAAGAACATCTGGAGTGCCAAGGTTCACCATCATGGCTATAGGGGATTCATAGTAGTTCTGATATTTATAAACTACCCTATAAAATTATATTATCTCCTTATTGCTGGTAGGGTGGGGGAGATTAAGCTCAAATAGCTATCCTAATGCCACATAATAAGTTATTGACAGATGTTAAATTAAAACCAGAGAAGGTCTCTTATTTGTAGCTCAGTATCTTAACTACCCTACTCTTATGCCAGTTCTCCTTTCTATCAAGATTTCAGAGCTTCCTGAGCCATACTGGGAAATGTGATTACCATATAATACCTTTTAATTTCTTCCTTACATTCTGCTTTTGTGCAGTGTGGCTTTCTGATATGGTGCATGGCTCCAAGTCCCTCTAATGGTGCTGAGTTTCTTTATTGCCGAATTATCCGCCCATTCTTCTTAAAGCATGAGAAAAAAATGGATCATGTAGCCAAGGATCTCAAAGACAAAGCTGCAGAATCAGCAGACACCATTGTTAAAGAAGGTAAGGTGAGGCCACGTGGCCAATTTCTTTAAGATGATTTCTCCCTCTGCTAGTCTTTTCTGTGGCCAACTGTATGTTTTTAGCTGATGTAAAGCAAAAGTGATGTGATGGACAAATTAAGTGGTTCAGGGAGAAATACTGTAGAACGTGTTTCTTGTTTTATTTGAATAGTTTCTTCAATGTGTTTTCTACCGCCAGTCCTAAAAGCAGTTCTTAATCTGAGTAATTTTTGATAGTCTGTTTCCTCCCTCTTATGTCCATAGATCAGGGGTACCCAAACTTTTTGGACTGTGGGCTGGTCCCATTATTTAGGAGTGCCCAAACTACAGCCTGTGGGCCAGATCTGGCCCCCAACGCCAGTTCACCGACCCGCGCCACCCTAGTCACTCCCAGAAGCGGACGTAAATGTGCCTATGTGTGTGTTTTACTTCTTATGAGAGCGATGAGGATGGCACGGGCCAGATGAATTGGCATTGGGGCCCGGATCCAGCCCACAGGATGTAGTTTGGGCACCCCTGCCATAGATAGTCGCAACTAAGCTGACTTCCATCCAAACTGTAGTTTCATGATTGCATGATGTAACACGGAATTTGGGGCAAGATGCTGCAAATAACAGTGCTCGTATTTCAAAGACAAGGTGGCTACGGTGGCTCAGTGGTTAAGAAGCTCGCCTTGTTAGCTGGAAGGCTGGCAGTTAGAGACCAGGGTACTGCAGGATGGAATGAGCGCCCGTCTCTGTCCCAGCTCCTGCCAGCCTAGCAGTTTGAAAGCAAGGAATTGTAAGTATATAAATAGGGACCACTTCGGTGGGGAAAAGATCTTGGGGACATGAAAGGAGCCTCATTCGGGCGTCCCCTGAGTGGAGTTTCTCCAGCAAAAATCCTTTCAACCCAGAATAATTTCTTACACGAAATTATTATTACTGTATTATTATTCAAACACAAAGGTCTCTTTCATAGCTTTGTTAGTACACATGATACGAGAGAGCACCTAGTACAGTGTCATAAGTTGAAAAGAAATGGCAAGAATGAATTCCTCACCTAACTTGTTGCTTGTTCCCATGAATAAAAATAAACTCCACAGTGAATTGTTCAGAAATGCAGTTCTATGCAAATATGCTTAAATTACACAATTAGTATATTTTAATTTGGATAAGCTTACAAAATGTTGAACTCTGGGCATAGAATAGTTTAAACAATATACCAATATCTAGTGTATACAGAGATGGCAAATTCAGAAATAGAATCATTCCAGATTCTTAGAAGTCTAGAGCTGAAGAATGTTGAAATTGTTCCCTCTGTGCCTGTTCTTTTTTAATGTTGATGTTAGTCACTATAACAGTCTTGCATCTGTACCCATATCAAATAATACAATAGTTGCAACATATTCATTAATGCAATTGATAATAACATGTCATGGATTTTGTTTTCTTTCAGCTAAAAAAGCAGCAGTAAACTTACTGGGTGATGAGAAGAAGAGCACCTAAAACAGTTAACTGGAAGATAAATTTCTCGATCACTTCCCATACACAGTTTGATTTTACTGGGGACTGTGATGTAGTAATAGAATAATGTTGCCTTGTAATAAAATGATTTTATTAAGAGAATGTGCTGTAAGATTGCTTGACTTTCTTTGCAGGTCTCTTATACTGAAAATAAGCATTTTTCTTTAAAACTAGTGCAATTGGTGGCATCTTAAACTTGTACAGATTAGTTTATTCATCTCCTAATCTAAAAAAAGGACTTTAATGTCTTGTCTTGCTATTAACGTAAATTTCCAATAAAATACGCCACAGGCTCTGATTATTACACTTTGTTTCTTTTGGCATGCAATATTCATACCATCTCTTACTGGTTCTTGCTATACTGTAGTTTGATGTTCATGCCTGTGAATTTATGTATATAAACAGTAAGCGTGCTGTTGTTTTCCACACCCAACATTGCTAGAAACAATGAAGTGATGGTGTGATGCTAACCACCAAGATTCCTAATCATTCTACACATTGACTGTAACTATTTGGTCCAGTATGCATGCTTGTAGGAATTGTCTTTTAAACTCCAATTATTTGAGGAAACTGTTTGCTGATGTTAGATATCCCAAACAACCGGTATCTGAAGGTGAAGGAATCATGTGGCCTATCTATGCTCACTTAACACATTAGTTATTCTAGCCTGCCTGCTTTGAGGTAGGGCACCTAGGGTGATTGGCAAAAATAACGTTTGCTAACAAATGGTAGTGTAACACAATGGCTAGTCTCTTTGTGTTAGTCTCATTAGAGAGTACCCCGCTGAATGGTAAAGTAACACTTGTGCGAATCCCATTGAATCAGTGGATCCACTCTACTCAGGACTTGCAAAAAGACACTAGTCAATGTTTTTCGGCAGAGATTCCCCTTTGGCTGTTCTCGGAAAGGTGGTCCTTTGCCTTAATCTATTGTTTGCTCTAAGACTTTAAAAGTTTTTTTTCCTTTCCTAACTTTGTATTAATTAGCAGCATAACCAAGTAATGGTCTTATCATGTAAGAGCACTCAAAATAACCACCTTGGGCGAAAAGGAGAGGTGATTGATAATAAATACTGTAATGCCATTGACCAGAATTCTGTTCCTCACACAGACCTATAGTCATATGGTGTTTATTTGGCAAGGTGTTGGGTTATGCTATGTCTGGCACCTTGCCTAGTTGCCACTGCAGCAAAGGTAAACAGCAACAGGATTCTAGCCACTGTCTTTTTAAAAACATTGTTTACTGAGGCCTACTTTTTATTGCTTACAGCAGCTTTACTAGCCTGATTTTGAACTAAACAAAGTGTGCCTACACTACAGGTCACTCCATTCATCCCCATATCTGCAGGGGATACATTCTGAGACCTTCCACACATGCCTGAAACTGCAATGATCCCTGTATCATAATACACATGCCTGAGTCGCACAAGTTGGAGGAAGGGCTGAGGTGGAAATGCCTTTGCTGATCTCTTCATATCCTCATAGAATGACTCTAGTGGAGAGTGTCCATTAAAACACTGTTCCGTCTCAGTACTACACTGTAGATAGTGCCCTCTATTGGCCAGTTCTGGTATTGTGTCTTAGAAAAACAATTCACTGTATATGTATCTCAATGGTTTTTACTGAATGTTTTCAGCCTGCAGATAAGTGAAATTGCAGATGCTGGAGATTGTCTGTATATGTTAAGTATTGTATATACATAGTACCTGTTCCTAATGGCCTGATGGAATGTTTTTCCACAGTAAATTTAACTAGAACTGGTTTCTAAAAATCTGATTGTACATCAAAAGTAGAATGATTTCTCTGAGCCCTGTTGCCTGTAGCAAGAATCATTCTACTGCATTTCTTTAATAAAAGGTTAACTATGCTATCTCAAGCCATGGAGCCATTTAGGTCAATACCCATTCTTTGCCATTTAGCAGCCCACTGCCTCTGGAAAACTGCCAGAACATGGCAGTGATAGTCAATTGCTGCTTAGTCCCAACATGTTGTAATGAGGTATACTGTTCTACCTCTATATATATATAAAATTCTTGCAAGCCAGGAACCATTGCTTAGATCTGTTCTATATACATTTCACCAGACTTCTATAAAAATTACTCAAGTTACAACTCGTTTGTATATCTTGTGACAGTTGAATCTGCAGCAGAATCAAATACCTCTCCCTTCTGTTCACTGATGACAAAAACATCTTTGGTACATGCCAATCTCTGTATTAAACTGAAGTTGGAGAAAGGAACCTTTTATTTATCTTGCCAAATTTTCTTGTCCTCTTTGGGAAGAGTCTTGTGCATTCTGGCATGTGAGCAAAATGTAGACATCTGATCATGCTATAGGGCATAGAAAAAGAAAATTAAAAAGTAAGAGGAGACACAAATATCATTAACAGGCACCTCTTGGGCCCCATGCTTGATTTATGTCCTTCTCAAGCATCTGTTTATATGAAAGATGTACAAGTACTAGCACTGTCAATAGTACCAGTGAAATGAAACACAGCAGTGAAACTTGATGCTGACAGAGGTGCATTTCAGTTGTTGCAGTCATTCTAATTCAAAACCATGTTTCTGATTTTAAAACATGTGCCAGCCTTCAATCATGGATTAACATCAGTATAATCTTAACCAGAACAGATGGTGGGCTTCACGTTAGGAACTATCACATTTGTGGCCAGACTCAAAGACACACAAAATAATCAACATTCAGTTACAGAGGTTTTTCATGCAGGTGACCTTTTAATTTCTATTACTGTACTTTTGTATATGCTTTGACTAAATGCGTAAGGAAAACTTAAAATGGTGTCATAGTGGAGTGTTGAACAAACCTACAAATGGTAGAAATGCTTAACAGAATGTGATCAGACTATCATTGCAGGATACAAAACAATGTGGAAGTATGTTGCCTTTATCCAGATTTTATTTTTAGATGTATATGAGTACAACTTAAATTTATTATAATTGAATTACATCTGAAAGTGAACTTGAAGCAGTATATTCTTCATTTGCAAATAATTGCACTGGACTCAGTTGACATACAGTATATGGTTTTTTCTTGGCAAATATTGAGAAAATGTTTAAATACAGTACCTTCAGTAATTTGTGCTAAAGATGTAATGAACTTCAAGGAAAAAATCCAAATAAAAAGTATCTTACACTAATGTGTTTATTCTTCTTCACAACAGATGTTCACAAGGCAATGAATAAGAACATTTTCATCCTGTGTCTTACTGTAAAAACTCACCTAACTACAGCTTCAGAGTTGAGCTTTGCATATGTTGTTGTAAGAAGAGGTCATGGCTTCAGTAATCAAAGTAGTAGCTTTAGCATAACAAAAAAGCCTCTTGAAAGAGAAAATGTCCAGAAAGACATTTAGAAACTAGAGCACTTTGGATGAGAAAATGAGTGCAAAGATCTGAAAAGTTATCAAATTTACTGAACGTCATTGCCACACCAGTGAGATTCCCAGGCTTATGGATGTAACAAAATTGTTCAGAGAAGTCAGGTTTGGTATATATTATAGGGAAATGCCATAAAAACAACTTTATTAGACATAATCCAAGCTAACCCCAAGCAATTTGTCATAAATCCAAGGCTAAGGAAATGTTCAGATCAGTTATGCATTCTTTCTATAAAAGGCTAAATTTTAGATCTTAGACTGGAGAAAATTCATAGCTGAGATTATATATTTTTCTTTCCTTCCATAAGCGGAATTAAAACTACTCAGCTTTTGCCCATCTTTCTACTATACCTGTGGTCATCAGTCCGTACAAAGTAATATACAGTACTGTGGTACTTTTTCCATATCATAAACATTTTCTAATAAACCTTTCACCTACATATATATAGCCAATATTTGTTGTTCAGTCACACAGTCGAGTCTGGCCCTTTGTGACCCCATGGACCACAGTGCGCCAGGCTCTCTTGATTTTTATCCCTTTGATAAGAAAGCGTGACATCACTGAGAACAAAGCATAATCAGACAAAAAAGTAGAAATGATCCTAATACACAATGTCCCAAAGTCACCATACATAGGCAAAATTGCATAAAAGCAGATATCTTGGAACATGTTCACCATGAGCGGGGGAGAAGACAGTGCGTAGAAAGAGGTGGCTAACATATGTTTTGTAAAAATGTGGGATGAATATTTTGTACATAAAAGTATTTAGCTACAATTTCTCAATGTATGGTGATTTTTGGGAAACTACTAGATTAACACAATTTCTCAAATGTCTAGTTTTAATAGATTAGAATTTGTCACTAATAAAACAATTGAGATTTTAAGCATGGATAATATACAAATCATTACCCCAGAGTTTTGTTCAACCCATGTGGAAAAAATATGTTTTATCACTCTAGTTTCATGATATATTAGGGGTCAGCAACCTATGGCCCTTGGGCCGAAGCCCAAGTCCATGTGAATCCACATGCATGGGTTTATTGTGAACATAGTAAACCCACTCGTGGATTTACAGGGACTTGGGCTTCTGGGAATTGAAGTTCAAGAATAGCTGGAGTGCCAAGGTTCACCATCACAGCTCTACATCAATGAAAGAAAGGGAACAAAACATGCAAAGAGATAGTAGCACTGATCCACAGAACAGAAAAGAGCAATCAGATCTGTAAAATTTCTGGTATAAGAGTGAGAAATTCCTAATACTGGTTTCACATTAGCATGATTCCGAGCTCAGGGCTATATTACATGAAAAACATATAGTCAGTAATGATACAAAGATATTGTGTGTGTGTGCAAAAATCACACATAAAATTCACTTTGCCCTGTCTGGAAGTGATTTTCGTGAAAGTATGAAGATCTTAAGCGTTTCAGAAAATGACAATGGGAAAACAACTACTGTACTTGTAACCATTCAAAGTAAAGGGAAACATTTTTTAACACTGCCTTTTAGGAAATTTTTATACAGCATGGAAGTAAAGTTCATCCTTGTTCGAAAGCCTGTTGTATGGTGTTCATCTCCATTTACAACCAAAGAGCCAGGGCTGTCTGCATCTGCAGACATTTCCATGGTTATGTGGCAGGCATGACTAGACACCAGAGTGCACAGAATGCTGTTACCTTCCCATCAAAGTGGTACCTATTTGTTTACTTACAATATGTTGCTTTGAACTGCTAGGTGAGTATATTTTGTCTTCCACTGGGGATGCCACCCAGAGGAAATTTACAAACACTACAGACTATGAGAAAGACACCTAAATGAGTGAAGGATCTTGCCCCTCCCTCCCCATCCAAAAACCTGGGTCCAGAGAAGGAAAAGGCATCAGGAGAAAGACACGGGCCCAGTCCTGCTGCCCATTTGCCATCCAGAGAGGCCCGGGGGGGGGGGGGGGGGAGGTGAGTGAAGGATCTTCCCCCCCCCCAAAAAAAAACCTGGGTCCAGAGAAAGAAAAGGCATCAGAGAAAGATACAGGGCTCAGCTCAGCTGCCCAGTTGCCATCCAGAGGCCCGGGGGAGTCCTCCTAGAGTAGCAATGCCCCGGAGGGGAAAGAAGAAGGGCTGCACTGCCGCTCCAGCCAACCACGGACACCTCCGGAGACCCCTGACCACCCCCAGGAGATTCCATCCGCAACCACCATCACAGTGAGGCCCGAGTCGGCGCCTTTGACCAACTCCATGCGGCCGAAGGGTGGCGAGAGCTGCTGCATGCATGCAAAGGATAAGTAATCGAACTGAAATAATATAATTGACTAAACATAGATGGCTTATAGCAACTGACAGTGACTGTACAAGAAACTGACTTACAGAGACTTGATATAGTGGACTTTTTTTCTTTCTTTCTTTCCCTTTCATTAATTAGTTCAACTTTTACTTTGATACTATGTGATAAACTGTGATATTGTGCATGATAATACTTTGTTTTAAAACTGTTTAAACTGTGATAACATGTGTGATGGGAAGAGGCTGGCGTAGAGACCGGCAAGTCATGCCACAAAGTTTGCCAAGAGAACCCTATGGACCAAAACAAAAGGCAAAACAAGGGGATGCTCAGCACAGATCTGAAAAGGGGGAGGGACATGAAAGGGGGAGGAGAAATACAGTGTTGCAGGGAACAATACTGCATAGGGACATGGAATGTGAGATCTATGAATCAAGGAAAACTGGAAGTGGTTAAAAACGAGATGGAAATAAGCATTGACATCCTGGGCATCAGTGAGTTAAAATGGACAGGGATGGGTGAATTCAGCTCTGGAAACCATCATATTTACTACTGTGGGGAAGAAAACCTCAGAAAAAACGGAGTAGCCATAATTGTCAACAAAAGAGTGAGAAAAGCAGTAATAGGATACAACCTCAAAAATGACAGAATGATGTCAGAATCCAAGGCAAACCTTTCAATATCACTGTAATCCAAGTCTATGCACCAACCACTAGTGCAGATGAAGCCACAGTTGACAAGTTCTATGAGGACCTACAACACCTCATTAGAACAGACACCAAGAAATGATGTCCACATTATTTTAGGAGATTGGAATGCCAAAGTAGGAAATCAAAACGTAAATGGAGTAACAGGCAAGTTTGGTCTTGGAACACAGAATGAAGCAGGGCAAAGATTGATAGAGTTCTGCCAAGAGAATGCACTAGTCATAGCAAACACCCTCTTCCAGCAACACAAGAGGCGGCTTTACACATGTACATCACCAGATGGCCAGCATCGAAATCAGATTGATTACATACTTTGCAGTCAAAGATGGAGAACCTCCATTCAGTCAGCAAAAACAAGACCTGGAGCAGACTGTGGCTCAGATCACAACCTACTGATCGCAAAATTCAGGCTTAGACTAAAGAAAATGGGGAAAACAATTAGACCAGACAGATATGACCTACACAACATCCCTAAAAAATACACGGTGGTCATGAACAGATTTAATGTCCTGTACCTGATAGACAGAGTACCAGAAGAATTATGGACAGAGACGCAGGACATCATGCAGGAGGCAGCTAGAGAAACCATACCAAAAGAAAAGAAGCGTAAGAAAGCAAAGTGGTTGTCTGATGAGGCCCTTAAAATAGCAGAGGAAAGAAGGAATGCAAAAGTCCAAGGAGAAAGAAAAAAATACAACCACCTGAATACAGAATTTCAAAGAAAAGCATGGAGAGATAAGGAAAACTACCTGAACGAACAGTGCAAAGAAATGGAGGAAAATAACAAAAGAGGCAGGGCTAGAGATCTTTTCAAAAAAATTGGGGAAATCAAGGGAACATTTAAAGCAAAAATGACCATGATAAGGGACAAAGATGGAAAGGAGTTAGCTGAAGCAGAAGAGATCAAAAAAAGATGGCTAGAGTACACAGAGGAACTCTACAAAAAGGACATCAACACTTCTGATAATAACAATGAGAAATTTGAACTTGAACCAGACATTCTGGAGAGTAAAGTCAGAAAGGCCCTAAAAAGCACTGCAAACAATAAAGCTAGTGGAAATGATGGTATCCCAGTTGAATTTTTCAAAGCCCTAAAAGATGATGGAATCAAACTACTGCATTCAATGCCAGCAAATTTGGAAAACGAAACAGTCGCCACAGGATTGGAAAAGATCAGTGCACGTTCCAATCCCCAAAAAAGGCAATGCCAAAGAATGCTCAAATTACCGAACAATTGCGTTCATCCCATACGCCAGCAAGGTGATGCTCAAGATAATACAGGATAGACTTCAGCAACATGTGGAGAGAGAACTACCAGAGGTGCAGGCTGGTTTCAGAAGAGGCAGGAGGACTAGAGACCACAATGCCAACATACGTTGGATCATGGAGAAAACAAAAGAATACCAGAAACAAGTCTACTTTTGTTTTATTGACTACACCAAGGCTTTTGACTGTGCAGACCACAACAAAATGTGGCAAGTAATTAAAGAGATGGGAATACCAGAACACCTCATATGCCTCCTGAGAAATCTGGACACGAACCAAGAAGCAACAGTTAGGACAGAACACGGAAAGACAGAGTGGTTTGGAATAGGAAAAGGAGTAAGACAAGGCTGCATTTTATCACCCTACTTATTCAATCTATACACAGAACACATAATGCGTAATGCAGAGATGGAGGAATCACAATATGGGATAAAAAATGCTGGGAGAAACATCGAGAATTTGAGATATGCAGACAATACCACCCTAATGGCAGAAAGTGAGGAAGACCTAAAGAACCTCTTGATTGGATTGAAGGAGGAGAGTGCAAAAGCTGGTTTGAGACTCAACATCAAGAAAACCAAGATAATGGCAACCGGTCCGATCAGTTCCTGGAAAATAGATGGGGAAGAAGTAGAAGCAGTGACAGATTTCACTTTCCTGGGATCTAAGATCACTGCAGATGGTGACTGTAGCCATGAAATAAAAAGACCACCGATTATGGGGAGACAAACTATGAGAAACCTGGGGAATATAGTGAAAAGCAGAGACATCACCTTGAAAACAAAAATTCGCAGTCAAAGCAATGGTATTCCCGGTGGTAATGTATGGTTGTGAGAGCTGGACCATTAGGAAAGCTGAATGCAGAAGAATAGATGCCTTTGAGATGTGGTGTTGGAGGAGAGTCCTGAGAATCCCTTTGACAGCAAAGAGAACAAATAGGTCAATACTGGAAGAAATCAATCCTGATGGTTCATTGGAGGGACAACTAGTGAAGATGAAGCGAAAGTACTTTGGACATCAAATGAGAAAGGAGGACTCACTTGAGAAGGCCTTGATACTGGGAAAGGTGGAGGGCAAGAGAAGAAGGGGGCGTCCAAAGATGAGATGGATAGATGGTATTGTGGACACAATGGGTACAGAGTTTGGTGGGCTGAGGAGAATGGTGGACAGAGGTGCCTGGAGGAAAATGGTCCATGGGGTCACAAAGGGTCGGAATCGACTGAGTGACTGAACAAGACTGTAATTTTTTTGGACGCATCATAAGAACAGAAGACTTATTTTATAGGGCAGTAATGTTAGGAAAAGCTGCAGGCAACAAGAGTAAATATGAGATGGACTGAAGAAAGCTACAACTCTGAGTCTAGAGGCCTTGAGTAGGCTGTTATAGATAGGACCTTAGATATCAGTAATACATGCGGTCATTATAGGTTAGAAGTAACCTGACAGTACATAATAAGGAAACTAGCAAAACCTTTATAGAAAAACAACTTTAATGAGTTTGTTTAGTATTGGATATTTCTCTCTACAAGACCCACTATTAGTTCGCAGCCTGTGAAAAGGAAACTTAGTCCTATTATAAATATAGGATAAAGACATAACAAAGATATTCCCACATATGTGTTCAAGACAAAGATGGGTCCTTACTGAAGACTAATGGGATAAACAACATGTATCACCCTGATACCTGCAAAGCAGAGCAGTGCTGTGGGTACAGTATTGTCAGCCCTCTATGATAATTAGTTTAGATGAGGGAACAGCATGGCAGAAGGGTTCGCTCCATGCCATTCAAAATCTCAATACTTAGGTCTGTTTGACATAACAGGCCATTGTCTAATCATACTCTTGTTTTTGTGATTCAGTCAATGGTCAGGGTCAAATTGTAGATTTATGTCAACTTAAGTGTAATGGTATAAACCAGGGATTCACAACATACAGTCTATGGGCCAGACCCGGCGGCAAACCATCCAGCCCACGACGATGACCCCCGGAAGCGGAAGGGATGTGTTTACGACAGCCATAAACACACCCACACACACGCACAAATGTGCCCACCACGGTATACGGCCGCATTTATGGAAGGGGGAACCCATGTGACTGGTCCACTCAGCTGTCTGAGCGGGCATGGTCTGGCCCATGGCACGGAAACTTTGAAAACCCCTGGTATAAACAGTGGCAGCAAATTGCTAACTTATGAGTTGCTGCAATTTCTAGTGTACAACCAGCACACAACTAAGAGTGCAAACAGCAACTCATTAACTAGTGGCCATTCACAATACCTGCCAGAATAAAATTACAGTATCAATGTCTACCTGTATTTTCAGGTAGCTATAAGATGTTCAAGTTTAAATACTCTACCCCAGCCTCATCTATATTAAACTAAGGTATAATCATGTCTCTAATTATAATGACAAGAAGTTATCTTGAAGAAATACTGTATTTTTTGGCGTATAAGACTACTTTTTAACCCCGAAAAATCTTTGCCAAAGTCAGGGGTCGTCTTATAGGACAGGTACTTAACTGCAGCTTGTTTCCCCTTGCTTCATATGTCCGGCGCATATGGTGGGGGGTGCTGCGGCCGAGTCCCTGCTCTGTGCGGGGAGTATGAAGCAAGGGAAAGCAAGCTGCACACATCTTCCTGTACCTCGAGGAGGAGAACGTGAGCGTGGATTGGCTCTCCACCAGAACCTGCCCATTCGACTCGGAGGGCTGCGCGTCTTCGGGTTGAGTGTGGGTTAATTTTTATTTGGTGTGCATTGGAAGAGAGGTAGTCTTATACGGCAAGTATATAACAAACTCTATATTTTAACTGGAAAAGTTGGGGGTCGTCTTATACGCCCAGTCATCTTATACGCCGGAAAATACGGTATGTTAAATAATCAAAGACATTGATGTGAAAATATCAAGTTGATCATGATAAAGAAAAAGTAGTGTTTCACAAACAGGCTAAATTTCTGAATTGTACTAGTCTTCTAATTGTAGTTTTGCACCCTACGCAGCTGAAACAATATGTAAATTCCATGCAAGTAGTATATACAGGTGTTGCATGATCCAGCATCATTAAAGAATGCAGTAGTTGCAAGACCACTGTACCAATTAAAATTACTCCTTTTAGACATATGTTTAAATGTACCCTTTGAAACAATTTAATTCAAAGATCAATTCCCATTATTTTCCTAGGGGAAAAAAAATCAATTTACAAGTCACGGACAACAATCTGGACCACCTCCAAGAAAACTAGCTTTATAGAAATATTAGCAACACTTATTTTTGAGTGTTATATATCCACACATTTAAAAACAGTTTTTCCATTTGGTTTAAGAAATAAAGTAGATGTTTTTGTGATACAGATCTCAAATAGATCACTTGTGATTGGATACAATTTTCCTCCTTTTCCGTTCAAAAACTTCCACAAAAACAGGTGCAGCCAGTTCTTATTTCTTTCTTCATAGAAGAAGCCATTGTCTCCATCCAACCACATTGCTTTTTCCATACAGTATTTGTACTGGTGAATCTCATTTCTTTTTCTTTCCTTTTCCTTTTTTGCTTCCATCCCCTTGCTGTAGATTTTGGTCACTGCCTCCCGTTTTCTGCGTCCGTGTTTTTAGTTTGGGGATTGTTTCTGCTGCATAAAGCATAACTGACTTACCTAAAAAGGGATGAGGAAGGGGGAAATGAAATCAAGAACAATCTCTATTTACCCATTTATGCTGTCCTTACAAAATGATCAACTGACACGAAAAGAGCCTCATTTGGGCGTCCCCTAAAAATCCTTTCAACCCAGACTATCGTAATCTCTGACTCAAAATTATTATAACTGGCAGGTACAGGGAAAATGTTAAAAACAGGCCATCAGCTGCAGAGTATATAATAATTTTGTGTCAGAAATTATTCTGGGTTGAAAGGATTTTTGCTGGAGAAACTCCGCTCAGGGAATGCCCAAAATGAAGCTCCTTTCATGTCCCCAAGATCTTTTCCCACCGAAGTGGTCCCTATTTATCTACTTGCAATTTCTTGCTTTCTAACTGCTAGGTTGGCAGGAGCTGTGACAGAGATGGGCACTCAAACTGTCATGCAGTACTTGGGTCTCGAACTGCTGACTTGCCGGCCTTCCAGCTAACAAGGCAAGCTTCTTAACCACTAAGCAACTGCAGTCCCGGCTGCAGAGTTAGTTTAATACATGTAATTAAATCAATTCTTACATAAATAAATGTTTGTTTTTTAAAAAACTTATTTTGTGCTACCGGTATATTAGTTTTTAACTGAGCATGCTGGGAAAAAAGTGGGATTTCAATCAAACATATAATCTATGTAGAAGATACTACAGTATATGGGAAGTCTTGCTTGAACAGGCAACATATATACAGTTGATGTTTTTGTTCAGAGACTATTTGAAATGACTATTGAAATGAAAGAAACAGTGTTTTATCATTTTAACTTGCTATGTTGGGGTATGCCCATTATATTTAATACTATTTTATTTTAGACTTTAAAGTGCTAAAATATTTGAAAATATTCAAAAATCCACAAGGACAGAATTGATTTGTGAAAACCTGTACAGTAATACCTCGGATAACGACCGCATCACATAACGCTGAAATCTGATGACTCGTTTTTTGTTGTTTTTTTGGGGGGGGAAATTGCATCGGATAACGCCATTTTATCGTTATGCGATGCATCGTTTTTCTGTGTTCTCCCGCCACCACTGATCCACCCGCTGCCGCCGCCACCTCTGCAGGGTCCGGGGACCCCATCCGCACTGTTTACGACATCCTTCGACCTTCCCATGCACTGCTGCAAAGCAAAATGCCGGGCAAAACTCCTTCATCGGCTGCAAGTTTTGCCGTGCAGCAGTGCCTAGGTAGGTCAGAGGATGTCGAAAACAGTGCAGATCGGGTCCCCTGCCCTCCCCAGAGGTGGCTGGGGGGCGGGGGCAGAGAGCACAAAATGAGTGAAAAAAATTCTGTCACGACGGAGTTGGTTTTTTTTGCCCATTCAGGGCTCTCTGCCCCCCTGCAAGGGCCGGGGGACCCAATCTGCACGTCCTCCGACCTACCCAGATGGTGCTGCAAGGCAAAGCCTGCAGCCGAGGAAGGAGTTTTGCCCAGCGTTTTGCCTTGCAACAGCACCTGGGTAGGTCGGGGGATGTCAGAAACAGCGCAGATCGGGTCCTCTGCCCTCCCCAGAGGTGGCTGGGAGGCGGGTGAGCGGAGAGCCCAAAATGGGAAAAAAACTCCGTTGTGACAGATTTTTTCCTGCCCATTTTGGGCTCTCCGGGGGGGGGGGGGCTCCAGCCACCTCTGGGGAGGGCGCGGGACCCAATCTGCGCTGTTTCTGACATCCTCCGACCTACCCAGGCGCTGCTGCAAGGCAAAACCTGCAGCAGACAAAGGACTCCCCCCCCCCCCAACATTTTGCCTTGCAGCAGCACCTAGGAAGGTTGGAGGATACTGGAAACAGCGCGAATCGGGGCCCCGGCCCTCACAGAGGCGGCAGGGGTGGTGGTGGTGAAGAGCCTGAAATGGGTGAAAAAAACTACGTGATGGGATTTTTTCACCCATTTTGGGCTCTCTGCCCCCACCCCCAGCCACCTCTGGGGAGTGCGGGGGACCCAATTTGTGCTGTTTCCGACGTCTTCTGACCTTCCCGGGCACTGCTGCAAGGCAAAACCTGCAGCTGACGAAGGACTCCCCCCCCTAGCGTTTTGCCTTGCAGCAGCGCCTGGGAAGGTCGAGGGACGTCGGAAACAGTGCGGATTGGGTACCCTGACCTTCCCAAAGGCAGCCGGCTTTTTTTAGCGATATCCGATGCATGCATCGGATAACGCTAAAAATCGGATAACGACCAGACTTGTGGAACAAAGTTTGGTTGTTATCCAAGGTATTACTGTATATACACTAGCTCATACCAAGTTGTAAATACAAAGGTGAAATGGACTGCAGTAATGCTTCATCCAAAACTGGGTTGTTTCTGTACAGGCAATGTTTCATTGAATGTTCCACTCCCTTTTCAAAAGTCAACATTTCTAAACTCAGGTACCTTTACTTTTAGTTTTAGTATAGATATTTTATACCACTCACGTGTTGGAAACTGAGGTTGACATAGAGTGCCATCTTCCTCCTTCAGTTGAATGCGCACTCTCCCCCTGTACTGTGCATCACGGTTCCATTCTCTGGGATACATTTTATTTTTCTAGCATTTTGGCGGGAAAAGTTTAGTATTTTACAATTCAGTCTAGTTCAATATAAGCAAAGCCTAAAATCCTAAACTCATTAATTCTGGAGTAATATCTGTTATATTCAGGGAGATTTACTTTTCAGAAAAGTTGTTTAAGAGTAAGCTTGTTTAATAAATGGACTCTCTATACATTATTTTAGCAATCTTTATAACAGCTCTGTAAGATAATTTTTTTATCATCAAATCACAGATTGCCAAATGTTATCTAGAGTTCATGGCTAAGAAAAAATTTCAAATGAATAATTAATTTATCATGGGATCACAGCATAAATTTTTAAAATCTATTACTGTTTTGAGTGCTGTTATAAATGCGGACATATTTTGTACATACACCACAGTACGTGGGCATGTACATGCAGAATGCTTTCTCTTGACATTGTTCCTTTTTAATTATAAAAGTTATCAAAACTATTATATATATATAAATGTGCTGGATATGAAGACCAAAAATTATTTTCATGTTACCTCAAGGAGCACATTAAGTCCAACCGCTGCACATACATCTTGGATCTCTGTAGATGTGGGATGTTCAACTGCCTGGAAACATCAAGTCATGTTTGTTACTACCTTTTCTTTTCTCTATGAACACTCATATTGCTTGTGGTTTAATCACAATTCTATATATACACTAGCATAGGTTGCCCGGCAATGCCGGGCTGTTATAAACTGCGATCAGCTTTTTTTAAAGGTTTTTTTGTGGATTAAAAAAAAGAACAAAGGATGATATAATTGTTTCAAATTGTTTTATTTAACCAAATAATGTTTTAGTTTGTGGGTTTTTTTGTTAATAGTTGTACCGCAGGTAATATTTTTAATAATGTGAAAGTACATGTTTTTTACATTCAATGTTTTTAAACTGTGTTTAGATGTTTTGGGTTTTTATTTGAGTTAAAACTCAACACAGGATGTTATAAATCTTTTTAATTTATTGTTTTGACATATGTTTGTGATTTGTGTAAAATTGTGATTTTTTTCTTATGTTTTTACTTGTTTTTACTCTTGTGGCCTCTAGGTGGGGCTGTTGTGTCTTTTTAAGTTGTTTTTATTATTCTGCCCTGCAGGTGGGGCTGCTAGGGGTTTTGTTTTAGTTTCACTGTTTTTTCTCTCCTGGCCTCTGGATGGGGCTTCTTCCGGTAAGTAGTCTCTTTGTTTCTTCATTTCTGTTCCGGTCGTCGTGGAGGGAGGACGTGCTGGTGAGTTGTCTGGTTTTTTTTCTTTTGGGGTTTTTCTTTGTTTTGCTTTTGTGGTGGTGGGCTGGGAGGTGTTTCTGTTTGTTCTTTTTTGTTTTGGTTGAGTTTTAGGTTTGTTTAATTGGTTTGGTTATTTCTGATTTTGTTTAATTTTTCTTATTTTGTTGTTGTTTATTTGTGTAATTAGTTGTTGGTTGTTTGTGTATTTTGTGTATTTTCATGTTGTAGTTGTTTTGTATGTGGTTTGTGTTATTGTGGTTTTTTTGTTTGTGTATTTTGTGGTTTTTTTGTTTATTAATCTTTTTTTAATTATTGATTTATTTTTGTTTTATTATTTTTTATTAATTTTGGTGTTTGTTTTTGGTGGTTACTTTAGCTTGAAGAACGAGTTGCCTGTGGGTTTCTCTTCTCCCCATTGCTGCTTTGAATTTTGGTTTAGATGGAGCAATAGGGGAAAGGAGGAGGAGGCAGTCAGCCCGTTCTTCTCCCAGGAAGGTTTGTTAAGGTAGGTCGGGGGAGAAGGAGGAGGCAGAGAAGAGCTATCTGTGCCTAACGATGGTTCTCTCCTCTCTGTCTCCTTTTTCTCCCAGCTTACCTAACCGGAGATGGGCAGGCAGCGATAAGGGGTGGTGCTCTTCCTTCCGGATTGCTGGCTGCTGCTTTTGTATTCGGAAGTACAAAGGCATCAGCCAGTCATCTGCCAGGGACGATGCTTCCTCTGACGAACTGCTGCCTGTTTTTGGGTTTTTTCCCCACCCCGGCTCAACTTTCCTTTAGGCCGGCAGTGGTCTTGCTGTGTCTTCGGCGGGGTAGCGTGGAGGAGAGGGAGTCCCTCTTTTCCCCGTTGCTCCGGGAAAGAAGGACGGCGGGTGTCTCGCAGTGGCGTTTTGTGGCTTTTTATTTTGCGTGGCTGTGAGGCACTGAGTTTGCCTGCTGGGGACTTGCGCTCCCGTTGCGTTTTGTAAGTTTATTTTTCGCACGGCAGCTTTCTCAGCGTTCTGCGCACTCACAGTGCGCAGGACGCTGGGACTTGTAGTTTTGAGTTTGTGGTTTGCTTTCGTGAAGCGGGTTTTTTTCTGCAGCTCGATTTCAATTGGCTGCGCCATGTTTCCCAACGTTCTTTTTGCTTGTGCCTCTCAGTCTGATTGGCTGTGGTGCGGAGCAGAGAACGTTGAGAATTAAAGTTGTTTCCCTTTCTTCGTGTTCGTGGGGCTCTTACCCCACTGGTGCATTTCTCAACCCTAGTTACCTCCGTACCGGGTTCGGCCGAGTGCAGGAGGCTCGGTACGGGATAGTGTGGATGGGTGCGGGAGCCATTGTCACATTCTAACACTTGGATTTATAGGTATAAAGGAGAGATGTCCCGTTGTGGGTCCTGAATACAAATCCATACCCCTGTAGTGTCCACGACCAAATTTTGCACAAACTTACCTGGAGTGTCAGAAAAGGTCACTGTCGGGGTCTGGACTGCAAAGGGGGGCACTGCACCCCACAAAAATGGAAAAAATACCTACAAGTTCCAGCGGCATGCCACAGCCAATAGGGGAAGCCAGTTAGTCAGAGGCAGGGCAATGACCATGCAGCCACCACACCAACGGCCACAACGGGCGCCAGAAGATGAAAAAAACCAGGGCCTTGGAGGACAAGGGAGAAAGAGAGAATGAAGCTGGGGAGGTGCGGGGTTACCGGCCTGCCTGCCAGTCTGCCTCACCGCTACGGATGCCAGCCACAAAAAAGGGGGGAAACCCCCGCTGCCGGACACAGCCACATGCCACCGAAAAGACGCTTCACAATGGAAGGGCTGCAACGCCCCCCCAAACACCAATGGGAAAAAGGCCAGAGAAGGCGGAATAAGGCAGCAGCGGAACACCGGGCCCCGCACCACCCACGGAGGACGGGACGACGGAGGAGTCGGCCCATGCCAGGTTGGCTACAAACAGGTACACATGGCAACGGTGCAGGAGCCGCTGCGCCAGCCATAGGACAATGCAGCGCGGGCCCGGGTGGCCAGGACGATAGGGAAGCCGGCCTGGTGCACAGGGCGCCACGCAGGACACGGGATGACGTGGCGGGAGAACGGGTGGCCAGGACGATGGGGGAGCCAAACCCAGGGTGCACGGAGGAAAACGCGGCCGCAGTGGATGAACGAATAGCCCCCCGGGTGTTTCCTTACTGCGTGTGCCAGGGGAGGGATGAGTGCCAGCAGCACACTACAAATATACACCCCAGGCACAGCCGGGCAATCAGCTAGTCAGCTATAAAACAGGATCTGAAGTTTCCAATATTCTACTGCACAACAACAATTTTGCTACTGGACATGACACATAAGATTTATATATCAAGTGTGCTGATTCCAAATCTGAACTCAGAATTTGCCTATCACGTACAGATTTTAAGTTACAGGCATGCTATAGCTGTTCAAATGGTCGGTAATTGGGTAATGTATTTTACATGGGAACATTATAACAATGCAGCTACCACTATGGCCTGCTGCCACCTCATCTGAATCACATCCCCTGGTGGCATAAATGTTCCAGCAGTGGCTGGGCATGTCTGGGCAAGTCAGTGAGCTGACATCAGAAATAGGTATATAAGGTAAGACGGATGAAGGGCTTGTCTCTAGTGTGAAACCATCCTATTGGATAGTACAGCTAGACCATAGTGAGTCTGTTTTGAGCTAAACATGAGTAGGCACAGCTGTGTTAATAAACCGGACAATCGCGTCTATTCGCGTAATTAACTTAAGATCCTGATGCCCTAGGCAGAATCGGACTTCGGATTTGGATTCAGTGCACTTGTTTTAGTATAGGACAAATGAATTATACCAAATAGCAGACAATATTTAATTTTTTGTGATGCAATTCATGGCAATAAGGGGAAGCAGGAAAAAGTAAGTAGCGAGTATAACAACAAATGTTTCAAAATGCTTTAACCTAATAAAAAAGAATGCAACTTCAAACTAGATACATATGTGGTCAGTTCAGTGGTTAAAGGAATAAAAATCTTAAAAACTTGTTGGATTTTAATAATTTTTTTAGAGCATGGTTAGGTATAAAGATATAAGAAGCACGCAGTTGACTATGAAAACTAAGTACCGCATGTGTTATTATTGAATGCTTTTCTGATGTATGGTTTTTTACAGTTTACATATATGAAATATGTAAAAATATTTCTGCAATGTTCCAGAAAAACAACTTAATAACCACAGCAGCAGCTGAGGCAATCTTAAATTTGTTGCACCAATATGAAACATAAAATACATCCAGAGAGAGACACATTTACGAACACAAGGGACTTGTACCTCTACAACATAACTTCTTGGAAATACATTAATTGAAGGTACACAATAATATTTACAGCTCTATATATGCCCCTCACCCAACAATTACTTTGTCAAGTGGTATTCTTCTTCCTTCTGCTATTGTCTTCTTGTTATTTATATAGGCCGGATATATACAGATAAACCTAAGCCAAAAGAAATCACATTAATGTTTTTAAAAACTCACACACACATCCCGACAAAAGATGGTTCTAATTAATCAAGAATAGTATTGGCAAAAAGCTTCTTAAGAAAATGCAGAAGAGAATGACAACTCCATAGCAGGCCTTCCAACTGTTTTTCATGCAACCAATTTCACATGGATTGCAAAAATGGTTCCATGACTAGTCATATGATCAACTATGAAAGGACTGCACAACAAAGAGAAACTGTTACACACAAATTTCTGCAGCAAAATTCTTACTCAACCAAAAGAGCATCAATCGCGTAGGAGGCTTGGGGAATCCAAAGCTTTGAAAGGTTATTTTAAAAGGACCCGAATCAAATTGCTAATGCCTACTAGATTAGACTGAGGTAGCCTGTTAAATGGTGACTCAATATTCAAGTAAATCCTACTGATATAAATGGTATGTTCTTGCTAAGATTACCAACTAGATTCAGGCTTATATCATTAGGTTCAGTCTCCACTCAAGTAAGTATCCACTAAGTATCGAAAAAGTACAATTTATTGATTATATATGGGGAGAGTGTGATCAGGGACCATTCAAAAATTATGTGATCCTTGAAGGGGGGGAGGGGGGTCTGCAATCTGAATCACGGAAAAATAGGGGGCGGGATCAGGTCAAATATTACGTAATCCATTTGGAGCTGTTGTGCATTAGGCACCAATAGTGAAAAGTTCTAAAAATTAGAGTTTTGATACAAAAGCTCTGGATTATGTAATTTTAAAGGGGGGAGGGGGTTGAAGTGAAAATTACGGCCAGATTACATAGGGGGAGGGGGCCAATTTCCCCCCAAAATGGATCACATAATTGTTGAATGGCCCCTTATCAGAATCTGCACTCATGGCATCCTAAATAGAAACACTCCATACCACAACACTGTGATGTCGGATCCACTTGCACTATTTTTAATAATACATAACTCTCATTAAAAACCCAAGTTATGAATTGCTTTTTTCCAAGTGGCATTCTCACTTCTCTTATAGCATAGTTGTACTATTTAAGTTTCCATGGTCATGTGGCAGGCATGACTAGATGCCAGAGAGCAAGGAACACTGTTACCTTTCCCACCAAAGTGGTATCTATTTATCTACTACTTGTAATTTCTTGCTTTCAAACTGCTAGGTTGGCAGGAGCTGGGGCAGATGACAGCTCACTCCGTCACGCAGCACTTGGGTCTTGAACTGCTGACCTGCCGGCTTTATGGTCGTCAAGTTTAGCGGCTTAGCCACTACGCCACTGTGGCCTTTTAGAAATACTTACCTTGGTGTATTTACAAATCTAACCAAAAAATAATAAATAAATGACACAATTTTAATTCATTTAAACTCATTACGTTCCTAGGACTCCAAGGATTAAATTTTCTTTGGCCACAAGGTTGTCGCCCTTTACATCCATCCCACCAGCAATTACTTCCAAAAGGGACTGCGGGTGGCTCCGTGGTTAAGAAGCTCGCCTTGTAAGCTGGAAGGCCAGCAAGTCAGCAGTTCAAGACCCGAGTACTGCATGACGGAATGAGCTCCCGTCTCTGCCCCAGCTCCTGCCAATCTAGCAGTCCGAAAGCAAGAAATGGCAAGTAGATAAACAGGGACCACTTCGGTGGGAAAAGCTCTTGAGGACATGAAAAGGAGCCTCATTCGGGCGTCCCCTGAGCGGGAGCTCCTCCAGCAAAACTCCTTTCAACCCAGAAAGCACCTTTGTGTCAAGCCGCACAAAAGCCTGGAAGGGGGGGAGGGAGGGAGGACACGAAGTGAGGGGAAAGCCAACACTCGGAGGGCTTCACGAGGCCTCGCCGGGCCCTCACGTTACCGGGATTTATCAGTAGGTAAAGCGGAGGCCGCCCAAGCCATCGCCTCAGCACCGACCACAGGAACACACGTCCGCTCCTTCCTCGACGCTGGAGAAGACTGCGAGAGCAAAGCAAACCCCGGAAGTGACAATTACAGGAAGGAGACGTCACAGGATGTCCCACCCTCTTGACGGCGACGTAATCCTATCTCAATGGGTTAAGGATGTGTCAGTCAAGCTTAACGGCCGTTGGGGAAAATGGGAACGCGTCACTGCTTTGGGAGCGACCAATGGCGAGGTGGAGGTTCAGATATCGCGAGAGTTCCCAAGTCTCTTGCTCGGCAAGCTAACGACTGGGCCGTAGAGACAGGTTGCAAATAGAAGCGGGTGTGTGAAGGTGGAGAGTCGCTTCTGAGTCCTGTCATCCATATTTATAATGCACTCACTGAACCCTAGAGTCGGATACGACTGGCTTTCGAGCAAGGGAAACCTTTACCTTGTTTATGGAGGATGTGTATGTTACACCCGTGATGGCGAACCTTGGCACTCCAGATGTTCTTGGACGTCAATTCCCAGAAGCCCAAGCACCCTGTGAATCCACACGAATGGGTTTGCTGCGATTCATCCGGCCCACGTTGCCCCGTACGGGTGCGTTTTGCTTCCGCTTCCGGGAGCAACGAGGGCAGCGTGGCCGGATGAATTGCAGTAAACCCATTCGTGTGGATTCACAGGGTGCTTGGGGTTCTGGGAATTGACGTCCAAGAACATCTGGAGTGCCAAGGTTCGCCATCACGCTGTACTACAAAGGGGCCACGAAGCCGTCTCCCCAAAAGATTTTATTTATTTCAGTTTCTATACTGCCAACTCAGGGCGGTTCACAGCATAATAAAAACACAATTAAAAACATAGTTAAAACTGCTTTAAAAACTACCCACCCACTCACTAAAAAGATTTATCTTATTTATTATTTGCATTTATATCCCGCCCAGCAGGGATATTCTCCCACTCTGGACGGCTTACAAAACATTTGAAAAATATTTGCAAGAATAAGAGATGAAACAAAGAATAGAGGTAGAATCAAAGTGAAGTCTCTGCAGCGGCTGAGGTGGTGCGCTATTCATGTTGAATTCAGCAGCAAAATACCTCGGTGTGACAACTAACAAGGCACTCTTTTAAGCAGCACTGCCAGAATACCAAAGCCAAAATTAACACAAGGAACATCGTCATCATCAGGAAACTCAAAACTATAAATGGGGAACTCAACCATCCATCAGCTTTGGCCCTGAGCGTCTCCACAACAGAGTATGCTGAGTATGGAGTGTGTCCACACATGCAAAAGAAGCTGACATTGCTGTTAATGAAGCCCTTTTTATAGTGACAAGATACCCAAAACCTACACCAGTTGAGAAAATATATCCTTTTGTTGGTATCGCTCCACCTAAAATGAGAGAAGTAGCAGCGGATGCCGAGAGAACTAAGCAAGAGAATGACCTTTGACATCCTCTGAATAGGTATGAGCCTCAAGTCCACCGGCTCACATCTAGGGCTGACCATTTCGTCAAACTGGGCGTGGGAACGGTAACAGTGTTCCAACACTTTTAAAATGCCCTTGATGGCTTGGGTGGCCTCCGATTTACCTACTGCAAAATGTTCTTTGTCATGGTCTCTATGAACCAACACAATGGTTTTGCACATGCACACTCTCCTTTGAAAATTTTCATAGCTAAATAAAAAGGGAGTCATTAGGACTGCCCATCCTACCATGCCTCTGCACCTAACGGTTTCTCTCACTTTTTCTTACAACTGTGATGTTAACATCTTCTCATTCTTCCAGAGCACCCTCTAAGAGTTTATCTTGCTTTTCGTTCTCTTAATCCTTCATTGTTATCTGTTCATACTGTTTAAAAAGTATTATTTTGTGTTTTTGCCAAGTTTGCCACATGCTTCAATGGATCCTGAACCCTTGGCACAGGTTTCAACACCAAAGTCCCATTCTTCCTCTAAAGCAGGGGTTGGCAAACTTTTTAAGTCGGGAGCTGGGTCATGCTCCCTCAGACAGTTGAGGGGGCGAGACTCGTGGGCCCCCTGCCACAAACGCTGTTGTAAATGTGTCTGCCATAAACCCATTTATGGCTGTCGTAAACAGAGCTGCGGCCACTTCCGGCAGTGGCATCTGGAGCAAGGGCGCAGGCCAGATGATTTGGCACCACAGGATGGATCCGGCCAGCAGACCGTAGGTTTTTGACCCCTGCTCTAAAAGGACCTCATCAGATGATAAGAAGCATAAGCACAAGGACTCAATCCACCTATGGCTAAGAAACCAAAGAAGACTTCAAAATACCATGATGCTCTTAATAAGGATGCAGTTCCAAATCAATCAGATTGTCCCCTTCAGGAACTACTGTGCAATCTCCAGAGGCAAGAGTCTGCCAGGACCCTTCGCCCGACTGCCATGTTTCACCACCAAGGAAAACTTGGCGAGTAGAGAACTGACCTCATCATGACATTGTGTCAGAACCAAGAACTGAAGTGGCAGGTGAGGATTTCTTGGACATGGATGTCCTTCTGGATTTCAACCTCAAATTGTGATGGCTGCTGGAAACCGAGGATGGGGAGAGGAGGGTGAAAGTAACTCAGTTTCTGCGAGTGGAACTGAGTTGGATATCTGGGCCATGATGGATCAGGTCGGCCATTCTGGAGCACTGGTTTAGGTTCCTGGTGCTTTTTAGACTGAGCTGCTGAGACCGTAGGAAGCACGGAAGAAGCCTCATGGGTCTTTCAAATGCAGACAGATGAGAGCAAACACCAAAGTGCTAGGAAATGAATAGCAAATGGTTTCAGCCACTAATATAGAGCATACTAAAAAACTTTATATACACACCCAACTAAGAGAAAGCACTCCTCAGGAAGACGTTCTAACTCTTGTAAAAAGCAAATGATTTTGTTTAAGGCTTTCTAAGATAAAGTTTAAGATTCAATTTAAAGTGTAGGCTTTTCTTCATAAAAATGGTACTATAGTTTTATTGAGTATGTCTAGCCAGGTTATCCTGCTTTGGTAATAAAGTAGACCATACTGCCAGCGACTCAACTCCAACTTTCAGGTGGTGGTTAACTAACCTGACAACCCTGAGAATTGCCGAAATTCACAGGAAGGGTGATGGTCCCCAAATGGATTAAATCCTACTTGCATCCATCAACACTGGACTGGGGCTGAGGAGGACTTTGTGTGTCAAAAGGGTTCAGGACCAGAAAGTGACTCACGGAACTGGATCAGTGGTAGGGGGGTCATGTTGCGATGTGGAAGGTATATGAAAGGCCACATTATATTCTCAGGATAGTTTTTGTGGCTGATTACCACAAGGATTGACAATACTGTATTGGGATTTGGATATGGCAGAACAACAACAACAACAACAAGTTTTACTGAGTGAAAAACGTTGAACAGTATTATGGACAAATGATCAAGGCATTGTCTGGACATACTGTTAGATTCTATATATTTTAAAATTAGTTCTTATACATGAAAAACATGTTTGCTCAACAATTAACATATAACTCTGAAAAACTGCCATGTTAAAATAAAATATCCACAGAGTAGTGATATCTTCCCCCACCCAAAAGTATGATATTCATCATACTTCTATTCCATCCTATTTGTCCTGGTTCTGGCAGATACCAAACAAAACAGCAGTATACCTGCTACTTAAGAAAATAGATAACCTTCTAGGACCGTGATGGCAAACCTTGGCACCCCAGGTGTTCTTGAACTTCAATTCCCAGAAGACCAGGTCTCTGTGAATCCACACAAATGGTTTTTGCTGTGCATCTGGGAATTGAAGTCCAAGAACACCTGGAGTGCCAAGGTTCACCATCACTGTAAATCTAGGAATACACTTATAAAAGCTGTTTCCCCCCTTTAAGGCACTTTTAAGATATCTATATGTAGTATATACATAAAGGCGCACAGAATTGGACAGAATGTGCTTGTTTTGAAGTATTTTAAATTTACAGGACACAGAGATAAGTTCTGGGGATCTGAGCAGTCATTCAGCCTTACTGGTTAGCAATTAAATTCTGTTAAACGGTTTCCAATTTTAATATTTTTGTTACTTTCACACATTAAAAATAAACTTTGTCAAGCTTCTGAAACATATCAATAGTCAGAGCTGCTACTTTGAAAAGGATTACTTTGGATCTCTGAAGTCATGGTGGGATTGCCAGAGAAATATAAAAATTATTAGAATATTGAGTGTTTACATTGTGTATCGGGGCAACAGTGGCTCAAGTGGCTAAGATGCTGACTGGGAGGCGGAAGGTCAGCAGTTTGATTCCCGAGTACTGCAGGACAGAATGAGCTCCCGTCTTTGTCCCAGCTCCTGCCAACCTAGCAGTTCAAAAGCAAGAAATTACAAGTAGATAAATAGGAACCACATCGGTGGGAAGATAATAGTGTTCCGTGCACTCTGGTGTCTAGTCATGCCTGCCACATGACCACGGAAACGTCTGCAGAAGCAGACAGCACTGGCTCTTCGGCTTTGAAACAGAGATGAGCATTGAACCTTAGAGTCGGATACGACTGGCTTTCGAGCAAGGGAAACCTTTACCTTTACCTTGTCAGTACATAATGTTAATGTAATGGACAGCTTACAGGTTTCGGATAAAGCATATTAGAGAAGATAAAAAAAACATTTTGGAACAATAAATTATTTAATTGAGAACAAATTGAGGACCACAATTCAATCAATACTCTCAAAACAGAAGGATATGGGTAGTAAAAGGCTTAAAACACAAATATGGTCACAGCCTTAAAATAAATACATCTCTATGCCACATATATTGTAACTAAAAAGGTATGCTTCTTTTAAAAAAGGAAATAATACATTTTTTCACATTTCTTGTTTTTCTTCAGTATTTTCTCTTTTTTACATAAACATTGTCAAATCAATTATTTATTTCAACAGAAGGCAGAATTACATCACAAAAGAAAATGCTTGGTTTGTACATTAATTCACAAAAAAAAATTAAGGACATGGAGAAAATCAATACAATTCTCACTACTAGAAAGGAAGGAAGCAGAAAAGCTTAAAGGAGCCAGTGGATTTTTAAAATGTTAATTTCATGACCTGGTTTTGCCCATACCATGTGGTGTATCATTCTTATAAACCAGTGATCAAGTTCAATAGAAATAAAATAGTAGTAATCAGCAAATGCAAATTGAACAATGTCAGTGACATCAACTTGCCATTAAAGCTTGATAGGCAGTAGAAGGGGATACATGCAACCCCTTGTGTATCTCCCCTTTTGTTGTACAACAACTGAAGAAAGGGGCATGGAAGTGAATAAACTGATGAACAAATACAGGTCTTGTTTATTGGTCTGTATTTGATGCTGTATACTGAACACAGTACTGTACACTGAAACAAAATGCAAATATATCACAAAGACCATGTATCAGATAGGCAAGGCTCATGTCCATACAAGATATTCTACCAATATGGTATGCCATAAAATATGCCCAGTTGAAAAGCACTGTATAGTGTGAATGATTTTCAATGAAGAATAAGAAACAGGAAGCTTTAAATTTATTGCACAATACATTTTGTGACACATTTTGCATGTAAACTAATTTTCATGTTTTTGCCACTGCTATTTCAAAGCACTGTTGGACTCACCAGCCCCTCCGTATGATGTGCTTTATTTAAGCAAAGGGGAGTGAGTTTTAAGGAAGGCCAGTGATAATAAAAAATAGGATCACACAAAGCTAATTCTTGATCTATCATTGCAATGTGCACACTATCATTTCCCCTCCTCCTCTGGAGTGGGCATGAAGAGTTTGATTGCTTTCATTTCCATCTTAGTTTACTCACAGCCCTTGAAATATGAATCTAAACTGCAGTTAGCCGTAGCTAGTTAGTGGAAACTAGCTAGTTTCCAACTAGTTTATGAACATAGGCTGTTTTTACTAAATACAGTAGTTAAATTTAACCATTATTTAGAGTTCAAATGCAACATTAAACCATGGGTTATCTAACAAATGAAGGGGAAAATTCTGATTTTCCACTTGCAGCAGCACCAGAAGCAAAAGCAAATACATGAGCCAAACACTCTGTTTGGCTTGCCCTCAAAATGCAAAATGATGTGATAGCTGACTCTACCTATGTTTTAAAAAAGAATATCACACTTTAGCCAGATGTAGAGATTATGATGCTTTGAAAAAGCAGATTCAATACTATAGCACGTGCTCCAGCGTGTCAGAGTAAAAAGCACTGCCTCAAATTAATAGTTAAACTGACTGGCATATTTGAGGACACATATAAGCAGATTTTGACCCCTACTATCTAACACATGTAAAGTTGTAATAACAAAAAACAGCCTGAGATACCTATTTGACTTGCTTACGATTGTTTGAACCATGTGCGCGCACACACGTTGCTGTATCTGACGAGAGGCACTTAAGTTTAGCAGAGTATTTATGTTGTAAACAGTCTAATAGAGGTCTCTAAAGTAAAAGCATATGCAAATATAAAGTTGGTCTTCCCAGAGAGGCTTCAAGTACAAATATTATTTTTCTACTAAGACACTTAAATTTAGTCTCAAGTGCAAAGACACTTGAATTTAATCCATTAGTCTCAAGCGCATTACCCAATTTAAAAATAAATAAATGAAACAAACATCCAATTTCAAACCCCTCTTTCCTCTCCAAAATTGCAAGAGTCTTACTTGTACAGTAAATAGCACTCTAGGCTGTGTAATATGAAAACTATGCATTTAACACACACACACACACACACACACACACACACACACACACACACACACACACACACACACACACACACACACACACACACACACACACACACACACATATTTATGGAATACTTCCTTGAGCCTCTTTCTGTTCCTAAAATCAACTTAAATCTCAAAGAAAACCTCCAAGGCTCTATTTTAATGCTGCAACTGTTCACTTGTGTATATTAACAGCGACTATAAACTGGAAGAGAATCAGTGTGTAACTGAAACAGGCAAAGGGTACAATCCAGTTCAATTAAAATCTGTACATGTTACAATTGACTTTAATGGAATATAAACTGTCCCCTAAAAGCCTTTTTAAAGGTAAGGGCATTAATTCATCGTCTGAAAAGGATGTCACAAAAATATTAAAATTAAACACTGATTTCTTAGGTACTGCAAAAGTAACACACAACAAATTGTACATACAGCAATAATTTATTCTGAAATGTTCATTTAGTTCTGCTGAGACCTTGCCCTTGTCTCATTAATAAAAGAGCAATCATCTCACCTCAAATACCAGAATATACAACGTTACAGCATAGCAAAAATCCTACTTAATGTCAGTTAAAATCTAGTTCTGGTAAAATAACTTTGTTCCAAGGTTTGCACATACACAGATTCCTTTTTTCTTTTCTTTTTTTGCCAGAGCACAAAACCAATAGGTAATCATTACACCATAACTATCTATACACATTATGTGACCACAGAAATCTTAATTTTCATTTCAGAAAATGAACCATCAGTTCTATCCATGCAGAAAAACCAGTCTTGTTCAGCAGAAACTATATTACTGTGAATTTCACAGCCACATGATTAGTAATAAGGTTAGGTGGCTTCACAGATAATAAGATGAAATATTCCTTCTCCTTTTTTTCTTTCTTTTTTTGCATAAATACCAATTTTTCCCTGATGCAAGTTTAGTCGTTTTGCAAATCTACAAATGAGTAATATAGCAATAGATTTATTTGAATCTGTTGTTCATCTTTCCCAAATTCCTTCAACCCACCCCAAAAGTAAAAGGTATGGGATGTTAATTAAATACATGTAAAACATACTGTACAAATATAATCGCTTTAGCAATTTTATTGCTAAATTATCAATTGGGAATCCCTCAAACATTATCAGTGAAAATAAAGAATATCAAATATGGCTTCCAGAACAAGGACCCTCTACAATAATTGAATCTATTTACAAAACGAAGAAAAACAATTTAATATAGTTTCTTTAAAAGGTTCCATATATAGCATCATAAACCAGATCTTTTTATTAAACAGAAGTCACCAGATAGGACCCAGAATGACGCTTCGGACTTTGACTGCCACTTGAATCAGTATTCTCAGTCTTTGAATCTCGTTTCTTTGTACTATTGTTTACTGGTGTTGGTATCTGGGATGGCCGAACAGAACTATTATCCACACTGCTTTTTCTGGGACTTGGATTATAATTGAAAGGAGTCACTCGTGCTGCAACAGTACCACTGGGTGAACTGTGTTTGCTTGAACTGCTAGAACTGAATGGTGTACGCTCATTAACTGTGCTTTCATTAGTCTCTGGAGCAGGACTGCTTAGCATTGGTTTTGTGTCAGTTCCTTTCTTGTCTTGACTATCTACTTGAATAAATGGATTCAGATGGTTTTCTAAACCCACGGTACAAACAGGGGCATTTCCATTCCCTGTGTTTTGTTTCCCATGGGGATCTTTAGAATCTTTACTATTCACATTCCCTTTCTCTGAAACACTGTCAATAATGGGTGGAGTGTTTCCTGTAGGAGATTTTCCAGATCTAGGATTATTAATAGGGCAGTCTTCTATCCTTACCCACACATCTTCTGTCTTAGAGACAGCAGGTGCCATCTGGTGAATTAAAGTTTTTGTATCAGCACCATGAGCAGCATCTGGTGAGGTATTCTGAGGAGGACTCGTCATTATCTGAGGAATTTCATTTTCCTTTATCTTTCTCCAAGTTCCTTTTGTTGATGCGTGAGCCTCTTTAGATTGCTTGAGTCCAGAAAAAGAACTTGCATGCTGCTTCTCATCTTCACTTTTCGCCTTTTCACTAGACTCTGAGGAGGCGGAAAGAATTGAAGAAGAACTTCCAGTCCTTCGCCAAGTGCTGACACGTGGAAGTGATGAGGAGTGTTTACTATGCTCACGCTTCCAAGTCCCTGATCTATTAATAGGCAGTCTGGAAGGGCTTTCGGAGTGAGATCGGGTTATGTCATGTCGCTTAGTTGGCCTTCCATCACTGTATTCTAAAGAAGGGCTCAAGCTAGGAGGCAGTTTTCGCCAACCACTGGTCTGAATAGCTGATTGAGTAGATAAAGACATGTCAGGAAGTGATGGACTTAAAACCGGGGTCTGTGTTTGGGACTGGGTTGGTGAGTCTGGTCTAGAAGGAGACAAAGATTCAAATGAAGCAGACTCTTCTAATTTCCTTCTTAGAGTGGGACTTGGAGTTTCTTTAATAAAAGTTGACTGGCGTACTAAAACAGGTCTTTCTGATCTATCAGATTCACTCCCACTGGACTTGGTGGATGACATTCTAGACAGTTCTGCTTTTTTATTTGATCCACTGATACCAGCAACCTGACTTAATCCTTTTGAGGCAGATTCACTTCTAGGAATACCACTACTACTTTTCGGCAAGGCTGTTTGTTTGGCTATAGTTTGCTGGCTCATCTGTCTCCCTGGTGATGTATACGCCATTCTTCCTGAACTGGAAGATTTGGTGGAAGCTGTACTTGGAGATGATGTTCTTGGCAGCTGGGATAATTTATTAGGAGGACTTATGCCATTTCTGCCTGGCGAAATGGAACTTCGGCCAGGAGACTGCAGAGGCCTGCTTAACTGTTGCTGTTGTGGTCTTGAAGGTGTAGAATCTCTAGATCCTGACCTAGAAGGTACTTTAGTAGATCCACTCTGTTGAGATGGTTGTCTGGATATGGGACTTGGCTCAGATTTCACAGAAGGCTTGGTTACTCTTGGAGAACTAGCAGAATTCTGGGTTTCATTAAGATTTTTAGAGGCTGTTCCTTTTAGCTGTGGCCCTTTTTTAGAAACAGGACTTGTACTGGAAGAGCTATTTCGAACTCCAGGAATATGTATCATTGTCCTGCCGCGGGAAATGGAGGGCATATTTGTTTGCAATGGCTGTTTCAAGTGACTTGTAAGTTCGGAATTTGAACGAGCTTTACCTGTAATCATACTTCTATATACTTTTTTTCCTCCTTTGATACCTTTATTGTCAGTTTCCACTTTCTTTGTTTCCAAAGAACTCTTTTCTCCTGGTTTAATAATTCTTGGGCCCTTATTACTAGCAAAAGGTTTTTCTTCTTGGTCTGGTGTAAGATGAAAAGGTGAGCCAAAGGAAATGCCTGATTTTAATGAAAGGATTGAATCTGAATCTGACGAAGCTTGCCTAGATAACGATGCTGCAGCAGCAGCTTGATGTAGGCTGCTCACAATAGAATTTGCACCCTCCTGAATAGCTTTCCAGTCAAAATTTTCTGAATCAGGTGAAAAACCATGCTCTGATTCTGGCCTTTGTATATCTTTTAAATCAAGTGTCAAATCCTCTGCCAAAATACCTCCCATATTTCTACAGCTATTCTTTTCATTGTCCCCTTTTGCTCTTGAAAGCTTTTTCTTTTTAGGCATGGCAGAACTAATACATTCCTGCAGAAGATCATCTTCTGAGTCAATACTAAGAGAACTAAGGGAGCTGTTTCTTGAAAAACACACTGGAGTATCTTCTACATGGAATGATTTAGGAGCATACCCAGAAACTTGTGGTCTGCTTGATGCTATCTGTGTACCAGATGGTTCTATTTGTTCTATAGGTTCACTTTCTTTATTGTTGTTGTTTTCTTGATCAATATCACTAAGAGAACTCAGGGAAGAATTACGGGAGAAACAAACAGGTGTATTTTCTATTGCAAAATTTTGTGTTTTCTCATCTGTAGCAGCACTCCTATCTGCAGTATCTTTGGGTGACTGAGAGAAAGGGGTTTTCTTTTGCACCAGAAGCTTTGACTGACTTTTTGCTGTTGGAGTGTGTTTTTGGCCAGCCTGCATTCTACTTGTTGACTGCTGGTTTGAAATGTGATCTGCATTATTGCTAGGCTTACTTTCACTTTCTTTATCCCTTCTCAGTTCTCCTTTTTCTCTTGAAAGATCCACATCATCATCAAAATCCAGAGAACTCAAAGAGTCATTTCGTGAAAAACAATATGGTGTTCCCTCAATTGGAGTGTAATGGTGGGGAGAATCAAATGCAAAGCTTCCTCTTGTGCGTTCATTATTTGGAAGTTTATCATTAACATCTCTTGAGTTGTTTTTAATTGTTTGTTTCTTTGTATCCTTGTTGTCTGTACAGGCCCTTTCGCTACTAAAATTACTTCTTGGCTCTGAAGCTTTTCGTAAACGTGCTCTATAGTCATTATTCTGGGGCATTGGTTTTACCGGTGATGTCAATTTCTTTTTCTCAACGTCCGGTTGATTTTTATTACCTACTGACGTGGTTGTCGATGCTTGCTGGATTTGATCCATTATTTTTTTCACTCTGAAAGGCTTGTGACTTTTCCCTTTTGGCATAGCAGAATTAATGCATTCTGCCAGAATATCATCACTTTCTTCTACCTTATCACCATATAATCCAACATTTTTTCCTGTCTGAGCATCATCAGTATTTCTGCCTTCTGTAGGAATGGTATCCCTCTTTTCAAATCCAGCTGATTCTACTGCTGTACCAGCAATCTCTGTATTGGCCAATTCATTTGGTGGTGATTCTATTGTAAGATCACTCAATGAAGTTGCCGTTGAAAAATTTATTGGTGTTCCTTCAACGCAATAGACACGTGGCATGTCATCTCCAGGGGTGAAACTAACGTGTTTCTGGGAATGTAACCTACTTTGGGAAGGTGTAAGTTTATATACAGGAAGCTGGCTTGGTTTTCTGGCTACAGGTGGAGGTATTTTTGAAGCAGTTATCTGTGAAGGCTTTTTGGCTTTACGTGAAGATTTTGTTGGCATAGCAGAAATAATACATTCTTCCAATATTTCTATATCATCTTCATCAGAATCATCCAATATATCTTTTTCAGTTTCTGTGGGGTTTTCAGTGACTTTTTCTTCTTTATCTGATATTTCATTTGGTTGTTGTTCAAGTTCCGCTTCATTCCCATTGTCATTTTCATGTACTGGAGGCATTATTCTCAACTCTACATCTTTTTGTATAAACGGTTCATCAAGACTCAAGGCGCTTAGGCTTGATGAACAAGAAAAGCCATCTGGTGTACTTTCTGTAGCAAAATGTAATAAAGTGTCTGCATCTTGCAATACTTGCACTCTTTGAACAGCTGAATTCACAGCTGTCTGCCTAGGTCCAGATTCTCTTTTTTCAGTACCGGATACTTTAGCCTTGACTGCTTCTCTCTTCACTTGTGCCACCTGTGGAGGTGGTGGGGTTTTACTTCTACTTGGTGGCATTGTTTGTCCAGGACTATCCGGAAGGTCACTTGGACTTATAATACCACTCACCATCCCACTGCAAGGCTCACTCTGAACAGAGCTAGCAATTGAACGGCTCTCAAAACTATCCAAGGAGCTCACAGAAGTACATCTGCTAAACATGAGTGGAGTCTCTTGCACATAATGTTCTGGTGGGCTTTTAGGAGTTTGAGCACCACTTTGTGAAGGAGATTTGGCACCTGAAGAAAATTCAACGGTTTTATGTCTTGCTGAATCAGAAGGAGACAGATTGGAAGTCTGAAGCCTATTTGATTTTGTTCGAATGTGGTGAGAGGCTGATGAGGTCTCAGTTATTGTACCTGTTGCAGACAGACTTCCATTATTTGCTTTCATTTCTCCTCTCTTGTGAGGATTGTCAGTATCTGCCACGTGTGTTGTCTGGTCGCGTCCAGTTTCATCTTCAGCTGAAGACAAAGATGACAGAGAGCTACATCTTGAAAAACATATTGGTGTATCTTCCACACAATAGGTTTGTATTGTTTCCTGGTTAATGGAGGGTGCTTTGCAGGATGCAGGCTTCTGAGTGTGAATTGCTCTACTCTGAGCAGAATTTGGATGCAGTTGGTTATGTCTCTTTGAGCCAGCCGAGGCTGATGTATTTCCACTGCTTGATGAAATATGGTCTGTTTTAGAACTCTGTATTGATGGACTTTTTGAAAAAGAAAAAGATGGCTTCTGTCCAGGAGGAGGAACATCTGTTGAATATTTGAGACTGTAATCAATAGGTTGATCTACATGATGCTCTTCTTCATTGTATTTTATACTGTAGTTAGTTGGATGATCTTCTTCTTCATGTTGCTCCTCCTCAGAGTAACGTTCACTATAGTTGGTTGGTTTATCATCTTCATAATCATCAACCTGACACAAAGATTGATTCACATTTGAATTGATTCCATGACTGCAGCTTGTTCTGCTTTGTTCTGAATTACTAGAATCTCTTGATCTGAAAGGAGACACACACTCTGGCTGTCCAAAAGTTGATTGGTAGTTCATGTGTTTATTATCACCACTTTCAGAGTACACGGGATACGCACCACTTTGACTTCTGGTTTGCCTTTGTTCACTTTGTTTTATTTCTTCCTCTATAATGTGTTTGGGTCTTGCCCATCTTTCATTCTGTGATGGGCTCTGTCTTCCAGAATTTAACTGCTCATCAGAGTATTTTAGGCTATAATTTATTGGGGTATCAAGTTCTCCATCATTGTCATCCATATGATTGGCACTGTGTATTTTATGGGCTAAATCAGCAGGATACTGTCCATAACTGCAGAATTTGCTTTCTTCATCTTCAGAGTAAGATTCAATAGGTTTCATTTGCCCTCTTTTACCATACCCATCACTGCTGCTTACACTGTTTAAACTATCATTAGAAGCCCTCTTATACTCTACTTTTGCATATGGTACAGAACACGTCCTATTTTCCGATTTAGGAAAGTTGTAATTATTTGTATGGGAATGGCCAGTGGCTGTTCTTCTTAAAGCATTCCTGTCGTCAGGCAAACAGTGAATTTCAGTTACAGATCCATTACTTCTTTCTTCTTGTGGAATATGAATACTGGTCACTTCTTCCATGACTTTGGAAATCTGGGCTGCAGTAGTAGAGATCTGCATTCCTATTCGTTTAGAAGAGCTTCCAGAATTTTCTGCCACTGAGTGGTAGTTGCTCAATCCTAATGCCCGCTCTCTATCCAAACTTCTGTCCTTTTCGGACCGAGAACTCTCAGTATTTCCTCTGCTTGAGGAAGAGGAACCAGGTAATACTGTAGTGTTTAAATAAGGTGAAAGTATGTTACTACTGTTAAAATTTTCTGATCTACAAACTCCATCTTCATGTCGATTACCATCCAAAACATATTCACTGTACAAATTCTGTTTATGCCTTTGCTTATTACGGTGAGATGTTTTGGGACTTAAGTTATCAATATTGTCAAATGTCTCAGATAAATGTTGGGCATCCAATTCTGCTTCCAGTGCTTTTTGTTTTCTGACATGAAGAGATGGTAAGCTTGATCCTGGAGACATAATGTTTGCATCTTTATATTTTGCAGGTCTGTTTGCCATTAGATTCCTCAGAGCTGCAGCACTGCCCATGGCTATCATCTTGTGCTTTGAATGTATGAGATTTTTTAGCATGCTAACTGCTCCCATGTCCCATAATGCTTCCTGGTCCTTGGCATTGCGTGCAGAGAGGTTCCACAGAGTTCCACATGCATTACTGACTATTGTCAAACTGTGAGACTTCAAGTGATGTAAGAGGGTTTGCAAGCAGCTGTTCTCTCTTAAAATTTGCCTAGAATTAAAAACAAATGAAGTAAGCATGGTCATTTATTTATTTTTTCAACTGCAAAAAAACCCCTATTATTTTCAACTGATAATACTGTCTTTAGTTGGCTGGATAGCTCAGTGGTTTAAGTATCTGGCTGAGAAGAGAGGAAGCCCTGTGGCCTTATGCAAGTTGCATAGTCCTAGAACACACCCAGAAGGGATGGTAAAACACTCCTGTATATTCTATATCTAGAAAACCCTCAAAAGGTTGCCAGAATTTGGAACTGACTTGACGATATGCTGCGATTCTTAATTTTTTATTTGTTTGTTTGTTTAGCTAGTCAGACAGTCTGCCTGCCCAAAATGTCATCCAGTGTTATCAATTCATTTAAAGATGGGATCTAGAAAAGCTAACTGCATACACAAATACTGTAAAATTGTATTGAAACAGTTGTCCCCAACTGTAACCCAATTCTTAGAGAGAAAATTAGAGAAGCTGTTTTGTTCCAACAGTTACTGAATATACTTGTGTATAAGCCGAGTTTTTCAGCCCTAAAATGAGATCAAAAAAGTGGGCTCGGCTTATACTCAGGTCACTGAGTGCGAGGGAAGAAGGCGCCGGAAGCCTTTGCCCCCCCCCCCCACTTCTCCTGTACAGTGGAACTCCTGATAACGTCCGGTCCTGGTAACGTCATATCCAGACAACGTACATCAATTTTCAGAAAACTGATGGACCGGAAAGTCGTTGGGATGTTGTCCAGAGCTGTCTGCGCGCACCCTCTGGGGGGAGAACAGGCCAAGCGTGTGGCTGCTTCTCCCCCCGGAGCGCGGGTCTGAACACACCCACTGACGTGGATCAGTACTCACCTGGCCACTGTTGTAACACGCACCCTTCCACTTCCGGAGTGACCGGCTCCTGGCCGGTAGCAGGGGTGAGGTAAATAGGCACTCACACGTGGACACTGTAAAACACGCCCTTCTGCTTTCAGGAGTGACCGACTCCCTACCGGCAGCAGGGGTGGGGTGAATTGGCGCTCACACATGGGCACTGTAAAACACGCCCTTCCGCTTTCAGGAGGGACCGGCTCCCGGCAGGCAGCAGTGGCAGGGTGAATCGGCGTTCACACATGGGTGCTGTAAAACACACCCTTCCGCTTTCAGGAGCAAAAGGGCGTGTTTTACAGTGCCCATGTGTGAACGCCAATCCACCCCATCCCCACTGCTGGCTGGGAGCCGGTCATTCCGGGAAGTAGAAGGGTGTGTGTTACAACAGCGGCCGGGTGAGTACTGATCCACGGCAGTGGGTGTGTGCAGACCCACCCACCACCACTGCCCCAAGCAAGCCAGCGGTCCGCAGCTGGGACCGCCGGTTTGTTTGGGGTGAGGCGCTGCCCAGTGCTTCCCCCCCCAAGCAAGCTGGCAGTCCGAGCGATGGGCCACCGGTTTGTGTTGGGTGAGGACATGCGGCAGTGCGCATCCTCCCCCCAAACAAACCGGTGTTCTCCCGTGGACCCTCCGGGCAAAGCATGTGACCGGCTCCATGTCCGGAGGTGCAGCGGGGGAGTGCAGACCCACCCAGGGCTCCTCCAGGCAGGGAGCTGGCCATGCGCTTCGCCGGCTCCCTGCACATAGGGGCCACAGGGGAGCACCTACTTTTCCCCAAACCAAGCTGGGGTTTGGTTTGGGGGAAAGCGACTTGTTTAAAAGCGATATCTGGTGCTGATCCTCCTAACGTCCAAATCTGGTTAACGTCCAGACTTGTGGAACCAAGTTGGGATGTTATCAGGAGTTCCACTGTACTGTCATTGGCACGTTTCAATCAGCACGGAGAAAACTCCTTTTTGCTTCATCTTGGGAAATGCTGGTTTTCTCCGCGCCTGATTGAGATAGCAGCAAGGGAAGAAGCGGGTGGCAGCTAATAGCCTTTGCTGTCCACTTCTCCCATTGTGTCTTTATTGTGAAAGGCCCCTGCCATCAGGCAGCCAATTTCTCTCTCTCCCTGCTCCAGAGCAAAAAAATGGCTGCCTAGCGGTGTGGACAGTGGGGGTCTCTCAGGTGCAGCCTCAGCAGGGAGAGGGAACCGCGAAGCCTCCACTCTCTTGTAGTGAGGCAATCGGCATCCTCTCACCCCCTGTGGCTTCACTTACCTGCCTCATCGTCCCTCTACGGGGCATGCTAAGCATGACTGGGAAAGCCTCGCTTGCTCACAACGATAAAAAGAGACTGGAGCATGTTTCCCATGTTCTGCCTCGGTGCTATTGGCCCACCCAAACCCCTTCCCTGGCAGTGTGAGTTCTCGTTGGGTGGCACCAATTCAAATACAATTTTAAAAAATACAGTACCGTAAACATTCAAAACATTACCCCACATGTCTCCATTACAGTAATTAGTTTTATTTTCATGTACTGTATTTTGATTATCGAAACTCACAAGCGGCTGCTGCATTTTCCACCCTTGGCTTATACTCAGGTCAATCTGTTTTCTTGGTTTCTCAGGTCAAAATTAGGTACCTCAGCTTATATTTGGGTCGGCTTATACTTGAGTATACGGTATCCTAGTCTCAACAAGAATGACCCATTAAATAAATCGGACATTGATGAGTTCATTGGTTCTACTTTGATGAGTTCATTGGTTCTACTCTGGATTTAGCCCCTTATTTCTGCCTTGACCTCAACCATCAACTGGGAGCAGTTTTCACTCCAGCAATGGAAGATATGAAGCAGTGCTAGTCCATTACTTCTGTTTAAGAGATTTATTTTTGGGTCTCCTTTCTGTGACCCATTTCAACCCCAGATGGTCATTACACAAACATTTTATCTTTAAGGTTTCTTTGACATATTTCCCTTTTTCCTTCTTCCCTTCCACATCTTTCTTTTTAAACTAACATGCATTTTTAAAAAACAGGCCTGAGGGCCTCAACTTTTAAAAAAGTGTACAAATGCTCTGCAGCCATTTCATCTGAAGAGATTCAAGTGCTTCAAATAAATCAATGAAAAATAAATTAATTAGATAGTAGATTTACCTGTGGTCCTCGTTTGTAGCAATTAAGCTAGAGACATTACGGAGTATTCCTCCTCCACTTTCAATGATTGCCAAAGTATTTGTTTGGCTTCGATAAGTCAGTGTGCCAACTAAAAATGCAAGAGCACCATCCACAGAACAGATATCAGCTTTATTCTCAGTGCAGTGGGCTGACAAATTCCATAAGGCACTCAATACACTTTTTAGGGTTGATTCCTAGGGAGAATAAAGAAACATTGCACTTCAGTTCTGTGGTGCAACATGTAGCAAAATAAATTAGTGATAGCTTTGACACTTTATGGCAAAGGCTCAGTATTATGTGCTTAAAACAATAAATATGTACAAGACTCAACAGAGAGCACCTGCAAAGATCAACTTGTTTTTATTTGTTCTAGTCATCTAATAACATATAAGACATGCACAAAAGGACATTCCATATCTAAATAAAGGACATAGATTGGGTCCATGTTGCCCTGTACCAAACAGGATAAATTCTGATCCACTCCACCCCAGGTCTTTGATACTACCTGTGAATTTCCAATCACTTTCTTACAAATTAAAAAAAAATCCTGCATGTGGGCATTCCTAATTGTTATATCAGAAAAATACATAAGCTGAAACACCCTTAGTAGGGTGAAACATATGCAAATGATTTAACTGGGACCTTGGAAGTGCAACTACCTGAATCAATCCACTGCATTTTAAAAATCTGACTACTTCAAAATAAATACAGCAATATGATAAACTATAGTTTCTTATTGTACCACAGGATAAATAAAATAACTGCTACAATTCCAATGAGTTTCTCTTTGTTGGCAGAAGAAATTGAAGCAAGGAGGGAGTGACTTTCTCAATATATGTGCCAGAGAGTTTCTTGAGACTCCAGAGGAATTGGATTTCCAAAAAAAGTGGCCGAGATTTTCCTTTTCCATCAATAGAATGACTTGGGAAGCTGTATTATATGGAGAAGGAAGATTGGTTATCTAGCCCAGAATTCTCAATGCTGAATGGGATGTTTTTACAACCCCTCTTTAGGATTTTAGGCAAGTTTTCTAACTATGCTAATCAAGGCCAAGGGATTGTATCTAGGATTGTATGCATAAATTATGACACCTCACCTCTTCGCTTGGTGAAGAGAAACTAGTTTCATTCTACATTATACTTTTATTTTGTAAAAAAAGAGAAACAGAAAGTAATTTATACATATACACTGAAAATATTATTCTGCACCTTTTTAACGTCTAAAGCACATTCCATTAATGCTTTCACGCTTCCAACCTCACGCAATGTCTTCTTACTGTTGACATCTGCTCGCCAAGACAAATTTCTTAAGACACTTGCAATGACCTGTAAATATATAGATTATGTTATACATATCTTAAACTTTCCTGATGATCTTTGGTACTTGCTTCTTCTTCTGTGTCTAGGTCAGATGTGAAACTGCCAAAATGAAGTCACCTTTTGGTGAGTTTATTCTGCAGTTTCTTTCACCTGACCTAGTGTGAGAAAGATTAGACAGCAACACAAGGTTGCCATTACCAGGGTATGCCCGATTGTGGTTCAAAAATACCACAATCTTTGAGGGGTTTTGTTATGTACTTGCTAAAAGCCAGGAAACAAGTTTTGTGGACCAGCTAACAAACAATAGACAATGTGTCCAAATCTCAAAATTCAAGAATTCCTATCAAATAAAAACAAAATAGTTGAGCTTTTCAATATTTTAATAGTAAAAACCATGTCTATGTGATCAGGTTTCCCAATAGATTTGTGTAAAATTATATTGAGTGTGTTGCTTTACTTCATTTGATTCCAAAGTTTTGAAATCTGGTGCCTTCCAGATTTTTTAGGATAGTTCCCATGCCTCAATCAGATCAACATGGCCAATGACAAGAATTGTTGGAGTTATAGTCCAAACTATCTGACAGGCACAGAAAATGTTTGCTTGTTCATAGAGAACTCCTGGACCGGGAGGCCCTGCTCACAGTCACCCATGCCCTGGTCATCTCCCATTTGGACTATTGTAATGCACTCTACATGGGGCTGCCCTTGATGACCATCCAGAGACTTCAGTTGGTCCAAAATGCGGCAGCCCGTGCAGTGGTGGGGTGTAGTCATTTTGCCCATGCCTTGCCACTGCTGAGGGAGCAACACTGGCTGCTTATATGTCTCCAAGTGCAATTCAAGGTGCTGGTTGTCACTTTTAAAGGCCTTCATGGTAGTGGACCAGGATACCTCAGAGACTGCATTGTCCCTAGGACATCGACCCGTCCCACAAGAGCAAAACGAGAGGGCACCCTTCAGGTACCATCTGTTGGGGAGGCTCGCCTCTCCAGCACAAGGAAAAGGGCCTTCTCGGTTTTAGACCCCACACTATGGAACCTCCTCCCGGTAGAACTATGCCTCCAGGCCCAGTTGCTACCATTTAGGAAAGAACTGAAGACATGGTTGGCAAAATGGGTCTGGGGGTCGGATTGTCAATAAGCTCCCCTTTCTGGCTCGTCTGAGGCTCCCCCCTCCTGTAATTAATTTTTAATGTTAAGGTAAGCAGATTTTATATTTGTTTTAGATAGTAAATGGTACAGCGGTGGGTAATATTGCTATATTTTTAAGGGTTTTTAAATTGTTTTATATTGGTTTTAATTTGTGTACACAAGTTCAAGAACATCAGAGTCCATTGGATAGGGCGGTATATAAATCTATTAAATTAGATAAAAATTTTAAAAAAATGAAACTGGAGAACCTGGTAAAAAAATAGTGTGAAACCGGATGACAGAAAAACCAGTCAAAGTGAATAGTGCACAAAATACATGGAATATGCAGTAGCAGAAATCATGAACAAATAAAAGATATATACCTGTTGCAAATCTTCACTTTCAGATTTTAATTGGGCTACAAGAGCCTTCATGCAGCTCTTCATAGAACACAATGTAGCCTTTAAAAAAAGAGAAAGATCCTATAAAAACAATTAACAGTCTCTTTATCACAGTCATTCATGTTACTTTGTTTACCTGTCTGTGTACTACAATCACAGATGTCACCCAACAATAAAGATAAAAATGTACTGCTAAGTACATGCTAAAAATATAGTAAAGCAAAATAATAAACAGCAGGCATTTAAAATGTTTATGAGAAAGACTATATTAGTTAAACACCATGCTGGAATAAAAATATATTTGCTGCACAAAAAAAAGACATAAGCTGTTCCAAAGTCTGTGCACTTATTGCATTTGTCGGGAAGACGCAACAGGAAGGAGGCTCTCTGCAATGGAAATGTGTTCTTATGCATACTCATAAGAGAAGAGTCAATTCCAGAGACTTGCCCATTCTCCCTATATATTTTGGCATTGCCAAAAGAGAAATGTGCCCATGTACCACTCAACTTGTCAAATCTAACAGACTTCAGCTACCAAGAATTATCTTTTCTGTTTGCAATGTACTTTGGCATTTCCTCCCTCTCCCCTTCCTTCCTTCCAGACCCAAGTTTTCATATTTTAAGTCCCATACCCAGTTGTATCATAGTAACTTAAATTTCCTCTCTGTACTCTTTTATATGTAGAACAGATGGTGTTCCAACCTTAAACCTTAACAATATTAAGCAGTAAAAGACATTTAAAGCCTACCTTATTGGCTACATCTCCAAAAGTTAAATTTGTCAGAGCCATGCCAGCGTATCGTCTTAAAGTGACACTGTAGTGGTCATTAGTAAGTCCATACATTTCACAGTCAACCTGCAGAAGTTCTGCAATAGCCTGCAAGCCTCCTGTAAAAATGGATAAAATACCTGTTAGAAATAATTAGTTTTCTGAACAAACATGTTTATTCTCCAAACTCAGAAAAGAGAATATAGTAGGCTCATTATACCCATAGAGTCAGTGTCTGCAGTTTCAGTTTTCCATGGTTTACAGCAGTCCATGACAGAGTGTGAAAGTTTCACCATGTCACTCAAAATGGCATGCAGTTTGAAACCTATGAGTGGTTTATTGTCAAAATGTGTGCTATATTGAGTACATGGTGAGAAACTTTCTGCCCTGTTGCACCCAAACATAGAACACATAATTCATCTGTTTTACCACTTACAGCAAGTAAGAGATGGTTGCATCGGGCAGTATTTCCCAATCTTTGGTTTTTGGACTTCAATTCCCAGAAGCCAAAGTCAATTCTCCAAAGAATTGATGTACTGACTTTGGCTTCTGGGAATTGAAGTCCATCAGTGTTCTGCGGAACATAGTTTGGGAAACGCTGGATTAAAGAATAGGTATAATTTGAAAAATACAAAAAATCCAATCTGCCATTGAAATAATGTAGTGTCACATTTCTGGCAGAACTGAAGAAACTGATTGAGAGGAAGGCTACCACCCAAAACTAGTCTTCAACTGCAATGAAAATTGTTTGTTTTGAAAAAAGCTGCCCAATAGAATCTACAATCACAAAAGTTCAAAACAGACACCTAAATTCAAATCCTGGAAGGACCAATTAATTTTGTTATTATGTGGCACTGCACAGGCGTATGAGAAAACCAGGGATGGTATATCAATTGAAGAATCCTTGCACACTCAAGAATCAAACAAAAACCATTTGTCCACCTTCTGGCAACATTGAGTGCTTTCTATCAAATGGTTTCACCAGTACTTCATCTGAAGTTTAAAAATACTTGGAACGAGGAAGGTTTCCATTCAAAGTCTTATTAATAGATAATGCACCTGACTATCCACTATCTATTGCCATACAGAATGAACATGTTGAAGTTGTCACGAAACACAGCGTCATTATTTCAGCCTTTGGACTAAGGCAGTGATGGCAAACCTTGGCACTGCAGGTGTTCTTGGACTTCAATTACCAGAAGCCCAAGTCAGCACTCCTGCTGATCAGGGCTTCTGGGAATTGAAGTTCAGGAACACCTGGAGTGCCAAGGTTGACCATCACTGTGACCTAAGGGATCATCCAACGTGTCAAGGTCATGTACACCCATCTCACATTTGAGCAGGTCGAAGCCATAGCGCAGGGGTTCCCAACCTTTTCCTGCCAGGTGCCTGACCATGCCCCCTCAGTCAGCTGAGGGCCAGTTACATGTTTCTTCTCAGAGGCAACAGCAAGTACATTTGTGCCACCCTTCCGGGCATTTTCCCCACCTCCGCCGTTTCCCTTGGAGGAGGAAGCAAGAAACATTCACATGCCGTTTTTGAATTTTTCACCACGTTTTCACCATTTTTCAGTGAGAAACACAGCAATTTTTGGACTTCCAGTGACGTTGGGGCTCTTCCGGTGTTAGCAGCAATTCGGGCCATGGGCCGAATCTGACCCGTGGGCCGTAGGTGGCCCATGGGCTGAATCTGACCCGTGGGCCGTAGGTTGGGAACTCCTGCCATAGTCTAATGTAGAAATAATGGAATGCTGGAAATCATTCACTATTGTTGATGCAATAACAGTTAACAAAGCAGCATGGATGAATTAAAACCAGAAGCTGTAAATGCCTGTTGGAAAAATTTAAGGAGTGAAGTCATAAATGATCTTAAGAGCTTCCTGACTATCTGTGGAGAGATGAAGGAAATACTTCACATATGAAACACATGTGATATCCAATCCAACAGTCCAATCCAACGCATCTTCTAGACACGTGCTTTCTGATTATTATTCACTCAAAAGCTATCTTTGAGCTTAGTATTCCTATCCTAATGTGAAAATATTTAAAAAACTAAAGCTTATTCCTCCCAATTAACTGCAATTTCTTAAAATTTTCAGATGATCAATTAATCTTTCTGATATATCCAATTTCTTATTTTTCCAAATGATAAAATTAGGAAGGCCCATCAAGGAATTGTTCATTCTACAGAAATGAGAGATGAGATTTTAGGATTTAGCAAAAATCCTGCTTTACCTAATTCTGAAAATACAGAACCTATTGCCACTGTCCATTGTGAATCTCCTCCTATGAAACCAAATTAAATTAACATTATTTTGACTGTTTTTCTTCTTGTTAGCCAAATACTGTTCTGGAACTATAATAATTTATTTTCTAAAATGTATCTGTTTGATGCTAACATAATAAGAACCTTTAGGAAGATTTCAGAATAGCGCTAACAAGGATAGCAGTAATGAACCTACAAACTCTGCCAGTAAGTTCATTTGTAAGGAAAGAAAAGTATTTAACAAATATCACGGCTTCAGAATCCTGACATTTTACATAATGAGCATTTGTCCCTTTTGAAACAGAACGTGGACAGGTCTACTTCTTTTGAAATACACTCCAAATAGTACAGCAAGCACAATTAACTTCATGGGAAATATAATGAAGCCTTCCATCTTTGACAGACAGGACTTCCTGTATAGAGAAGAAAAAGATTCATTTTCTTGCAGTGTAATCCTTTTGATCTTACCAAGTTCATTCATTGCATGCCGATGCTCTTCATCAAATGAAAGCTTCATTAGAACACATACCGCAGGACAGATCTGATGGTCAACTGGAGCCGGCACTGTGTCAGTACAAGGAAATTATTATTTTATTTTGTTAATTAAGAATTGGATAACAAAAATGTTAGAGGTTAGCTTTTAAAACTATTTATTACACAAATGAAATGCAGTCTAATTATCACCTAATTGTGTGTTCTTTCCAGAATACAATAAATCTGAAGCCTGCCAGTTTTCCAATGAAGGACTCTGCACTCAGCTTTCATACCTGATTGAGTTGGCATGACAGAAGCTCTGTTAAGTCTGGAGAACAACTTTGGAAAGTCTGGAGGATCATTTCCCCACCTCAAGCTCCACCAAGAGTTTCTTCAAGTCCCAAACAATGTGAGAAGGGAGGGAGGGGGATAGCAACTTCAAATTTCTAGACTTTTGTGTCACCTTCTTGGGCTTTTTGGTTTTGATAGCATTTGAACAGTTGAGGGAGCTGAACCTCCTGTTATAGTAAATGAAGATTTGGAGTGTTACAAGAGTGGATAATGAAAGTTTTAAAGGGAAAAGTATTTTCCCCCAATAAAAGTTTATGGGTGATGGGGGTCAAGAGGTCCCCACAGTTTTGGAGCTACATGTAGCAGAAATTACAATCTAGGAGAGGCAATGAATCTGTGATTGACAACTGCACCCAGACACTCAATTTGGGTTAAGAGAATAATGTATATACAACAGGGTTGCCCAAACTATGGTCCGGGGGCCGGATCCAGCCCCCTGACGCCAATTCATCACACCCATGAATCCCTCGTTGCTCCCAGAAGCAGAAGTAAAATGTGTTTTACTTCCGCTTCCGGGAGCGACGAGGGCCTCGCGGGCTGGATGAATTGGTGTCAGGGGCCAGATTTGGTCCCTCGGCCATAGTGACCAGCCTCCTGAACCATGTGACCAGCCCACGACCCAAAAAAATTGGGCACCCATGATATACAAATTGAAGGCGTCATTGGTGGGTTAAGTAGGGCACTGATTTTTTTAAGGAATTTCCCCTGTTTTTGATGGGATTACACACATATTAAAGGAATAAATTTCTAGTCATAGGAATGTTCCTGGGGCTGATATTGATTTTGGGTATATTGAGGAGCATCTTTTACAATATATTAAAATTTTATAATAGCCCCAAGCCCTTTGTGTAAATTTATGGCTGTGCAAGCTGATGACATTATCAGACACAGGTTTTTTATCACTCAAGTCAGGCTTGCCTGAGTGGGAGGCGAATAAATTGAAAAATTAAATTAAATTAAATTCCACCACCCCCAGATTTTAAGGCTTTCACCGGATCTTTTTGATCTGGAGCAGACTTTAGGAACCTCAGGATGGAAGCTAGCTTCAATGCCCCCAAAACACCACTGTCAAATCCCATTGCCAAGTTCCTGATCATCAGTTGCTATTTTGGGGGAATTAAAGGCTCTCCCTCATTTCAAGGTTCTCAAAGGCTTCTCCAGGTCAAAAGGGATGTCGATGTAGCATTGGAACTGGGGAGGGTTGTTTGTGAAATAGGTAACTTTTAATGAGTATAAAAATCTGTGGCTGAACATGTCATCAGTTTGCACAGGTATAACTTTATTGAATAGGATTTTGACCTCTGCATCTTTACCTTACTTTGTTCCTCCTTCAGAGATTCAAGAGAAAACTTTGTTCCATATCAACAAAGCTGACACTACTGTAAAACTAGACAGGAGGTTTTCTGTAACTGCATTCATATTCTATTCTGGTTTTTTCAGTGAGGCTTATAAAGTGATATGAATGTTTCCCTTAATACTTTTTTGAAATGGTAGCCATGTTAGTCTGTGTTTCAAGCATATCAGAGAGTAAACAAAAAGACAAAAATGTGGCACTTTAAAGACTAACTGCTGTATTTAATGTTAGCTTTCATGGATGAAGTCAATAGTTTCTGTGACAGTATCAAGTATGATACACCACAACTAACAGGCTGGTGTATATGGCTATATATGTTGTATGTTGTTATATTATGTCACCTTCACCAAACCTACTTCAGTAGAGTTCTCATTCACAGCCTCAGGCTACCTCACAGAACAAAGGAAGAACATGGTGCTTGGCCTGGTCCACTCACACCATTTATCTATTATCTATATTTTTAAGCGAAGGTGTGGGTGGCGTGTCCGGTATAGAAATCCACACCCCTGGACCACCACCACCCAACTTGGCACACCTCCAACTTGCGCTACCACTCTGGGCACTGTCGGGGTCCGGACCACCTGGGGGCCCCCTGCGCCCCACAAAAAGCAAAAAAAGAAAAAACTACGTCTCTCAGCAGCCAATGCGCCACGCCCCGGGGAATCGGGGAGGCCGGGCCGAGAAAGGGGCGGGGCAATGGTCACACGCACAACAGACCAAAAACCAGCGCAGGCACAGAACGCGGCCGCTACCACTCCGAGCACTGTCGGCGTGCGGACTGCCCTGGGGCCCCCTGCGCCACACAAAAAGCAAAAGAAAAAAAGCCACCCAACAGCCGCTGAGACAAGCCCCAGCCAATCGGGAAGGCTGGGCCGCGAGAGGAAGAGGAGGGGCGACGCTCGCGCACACAGCAAACCAACTGCCATCATGGGCACAGAACATGCCCAGGGGGTACTCACATGTCCATGGGCGGACAGCGTGAGGCTGCTGTGGCAAGGCCGCTACAGGCGGCTTCCGTGCCCATCACAGCACTGACGGCCTCGGACATACCCCACGACGAGAGCCTGACAGAGGCGGAGAACACTGCTTGGGAATTCAGGGTTCGCTATCCGTGAGTGGAAAAGTGAGAGGGTGCGAGAAAGAGAGGGACAGAGGGGAGAGGTACCTCTGTGTGTGCGAGAGAGGCCACCATGTGGGGACTCCACAAGGACAACGCCCCGAGCCAGGCAAGCTGGAAGCGGCATGCCTGGGTAAGGCAGACAATGGGTGGGGAATACGGCGGCCAGGGTGAACGGGGGACATCCGATAGGAACTGCGTCGGGTACACCGCGCCCGGGAGCCTTCTCGGACGCACTTGGGTCCTCCTGGGCAAAGGCAGGAAGCCTCTGGTAGTTGTCAATAAATGCTAGGCATGAAAGGTAAACTCATTATCAAATGCATAATGCCACAATGTTTGTCTTGCATCCATCTACTAGCCATTTACAACTCAACAGGGCGAAACTTCACAACTAATCTGAATAAACAGAGATCTTCTACTGTTACCAGTTGTAAAAAGCCACATTGATTTGTATACTTATGTTATGCTAACCAACCATTCTGTACCTCTGTACCTGGTGTATATAAATTGATGCTATGAAGTCTCACTCTTATGTCTGATGAAGTGGACTTGATCCACGAAAGCCTATATTAAAATACAGAAGTCTTTAAAGAACCACATTTTTTCTGTTGGCGCACGGCACTGACATCAGTGCCTGGTTTCCTGGCTCTTGGATACTTCCTTGACTTGTTCAGCACCGGGAAACCAGGCGCTGATGTCAGTGCCACACACCAACGGAAGTCTCCAAGTGTCGTGGATTAGCTGCTGGGACAAAGTGGGGAAGCAGTGGAACATTTTCAAAATGGACCAATTGGACTTCGCAAAGGCTACTGCTGCCCTGGCGGAGCCTGTACAAAAGCCCTGAAAAAAACTCTCTATCACCACTGTGCCCCACTGATGATGACAGAAACGTAAGTCCAGGGAGCTAACACGCCTCCAGTTCCTGATGGGAAGTATTGGGGCCGGGTCCAGCACCTGGCGGGAAAACGTTGTGAATGCCTGGTCTAAAAATACAGTGGAACCTTGCACAACGATTGCCCCGTATAGCAACGAAATCGCATAACAATTAGGTTTTTGGGGCAAAATGGTGTCCTGCATAACAATTTTCCCTATGGAAAAAAATCATACAACGATTTTTCTATGGGAAAAACAGCTTAGCAAAAAAATCATTGTACGATGCATCCCATAGGGATGATCGCTATACAATGCATACATTGTACAGCAATTTTTTCGTACAACAACGAGCCCCGTGGAATGGATTAAAATCTTTGTACGAGGTACCACTGTACTTAATAAAAAATACATATATATTCCTATAGCATTACCAGACCTGCCACTAGAGGCCACTGTCTTGAAGTATAACATTTATAAGGAAGAGACACAGACATTTGGGTAGCTCTCATGTAGTGTAAGGGAAATATTTGAAACCCACCCTCCACTTTTGTGTCTCAGGTGTGTGTGTTAAATATAGGGTTCACTGTTACCTACAGTAAGTCTCAGAATGTATCCCATGGGGAGACTTGTAGTCTGTATTCAACTGCTAAATTGATGACTTGGTATAATCTTCAATTTGTTTTGTTTGTCAACAACTGATAATATTATTATATAGTTTTACTCTGTATAACAGACTTCAGCAGCACGTGGAAAGAGAACTACCAGAGATGCATCCCATACAATTTCAACTTTATCCAATGCATGAATCAGATAACATTAAAAATCAGATAACACTAAGACTTGTGGAACCAAGCTTTAGCGTTATCCGAGGTTTTACTGTATTTTGACACATTTTTGGAAAATCACAAGTGAATGTAGAAATTGAATAAAACTACCATAATAACATGGTCTGAAACAGTCCAGTCCATCCTTAATTATAAGTCACTTTTTTCATAAATCATACTTCTACTCTCTTTAGCTTCTGAAGACTAAACTTTTGGAGTCATAACATAATATTTCCAAAGATTTTAATGCCTACTACTATTGATTAAATATAATAATCAACATACTTGGATTTTTGTCTTGGTCCATGCCCTGATCATGTGCTTCTTGCCATTCCCAACATGTTTCACAGTAAGCTCGGATTTGTTCTAAAAGATGGAGAACACGTATTTCTCGCCTGCCTCGTTTATCATCAGGCTGTGAATGAATTATATTATGCAGTGCTGCACTGGCTCTGGCACGGGCTTCCTTACTACCCCTGGAGTTTCCCAACAACACAGAATCTTTATCGTTGCCATGCAGAAGTTGGATAAGGAGAGGAAGGCATCCAGACTGACGCATTGCTATGCAGCTGTCTTGCGAGCTAGACATGGCTAGTAAAGTTCGTGACATGTCATCTTTATCGTGCGTACCCAACATTGACAACAATGAATATACCATTTCAACCTGCAAAGCAAATGATTTTACAAAAAAATTAATTGTTATATAGGAAACGAGCAAATCATGCCACTGTGAATATTTCAACATAACTTCAAATAATTGTGAATCAAACTGGTAATTAATTATTTGAAAAACATAACATATGCTTTATTTTTCGGACCATAAGACGCACCCAGTTTTTAGAGCAGGAAAACAAGAGAAAAATATTCTGAACCAAATAGTACTGTATTTGCACCACCAACCAGTGGTGCTGCTGTAGGGGAAATGGGCGGGCAGGCCAATTTCTAAAACTGGCTCTATGAACTGTAAGTTCTATTACTGCTATGAATGCTAGAGCTATAAATATTACGATCACTAATTTGAAGTCATATGACTGATATTAGCAACGCATTTCTGTTAATATCTGCAACACAGTGTTCTTATGTCCTTAAATCACTGGGTTTTTTGTTATCATGCATAAATTGACAAATAACAAAAAAAAAAAACCAGTTAGTAAAGGACTCAAAGTTTCCTTCAAGAGCCACTCTAAATATGACTCTACAAACCATCTATTTTCCCCCTTCTATAAAGGACAGTAAGTAAAAATCTTTACATCCGGAGACACTACTTTGGAATGTATCATGCACAAAACTGACTTTAGTCAAAGACTCATGTTTTTCATCAATAAAATATAAATATGTACATTTTTGCTACACTAAATGTAGTAGAGGAAATAAATTTTAGATAGATAAAATATGAGAGCCAACCCAGAATGACCCCATTCACTGTTTAACTAGGATTGAACCATGGCAAATGGAATAAATAATACCTTTTAAGTACTGTACTGAAATTCAGATCATGATTTCTGATTCTTGTTAAGCAGGGATCGTGGTTAGCTCTAACTGAAACTAAAATTACTGCCATGTAATTAAACTACAGTTACATCTTGTAGTGATGGTGAATAATACTCTAAAGAAGAGAGGATGGAGGAAGAGAACATACAGTCAGTCCCATGACCTATTTAGCAACATATTTGTATTAGCTTTGTGTACACACATTCCAAAATGTGTGTTCTTATGCCATTACAGATAGCATTAGAGCTCAATATAATCAGCAGATTAGCATCCACCATTGAACACCAACAGTTGGGGCTTATTTCTGAAGTTTTGATATAAGAGCATTCAGTTTCTTTCACTGCATATTTGTCAATATGAGTTTCAATTTAACATTCATCAAATTTGTAGGGTTTCCCCTCTTTTTATATATATATATATATATATATATATATATATATATATATATATATATATATATATATATATATATATATATATATATATATATATATATATATATATATATATATATATATATATATATATATATATATATATATATATATATATATATATATAAAAATTTGTTTCTGGTCTTAGCAAAGTTAACAGAATTTGACAACGACGGACGTTATCAATTATTAGTCACAATTATTAAATAAATTAAATTAATAGTAAAAATAGTACAGTAGAACCCCACATAATGAAAAAACTCCGTTCCACGGAGCTCTTAGCTATGCGTTTTTTAGTGTTATGCGAATCAAATGGGCGATGCCCTGGATAACAAACAAAAAGTGTTCATTATCTGGGGTTCCCATTGACCGGGTATACTCCAGTTACCAAAAGCCCCGCATAATGAACAATTTTTTCGTTATGCGGGGTATCATCATTGCCTAACGAACGCTTCGTTCTGCAATTTTTTTTGTTATACAAAGCATTCGTTATGCGAGGTATTACTGTATCACTAAAATAATAGCCGTTTAAAAGTAACCATAGGAATCCTAAAATTGCCAGACAATGAAAAACAGCTGAAATATCCTCAAAAGACAATTTCTACAGGGAGATACAGTGGAACCTCATACAACAATTGCCCCGTATAACAACGAAATCACATAACAATTAGGTTTTTTGTTGTTGTTGTTTTTTGGGGGGTGTCCTGCATAACATTTTTCCATATGGAAAAAAATCATTCAACAATTTTTCAATGGGAAAAACCACTTAGCAAAAATGAAATATTGTATTGGAAAGATGCAGAAATTTTTCATTACCTTGGTACCCAGGTGGCTCGTCAGTCTTCGAGGAACTGAATAACTACTATTAGAATTCATAACACTAGATGCTTCATGATCCATCCGAACAGCTGACCCCTACAAGTTTAAGTAACAACTATGTAATAGAAATGTTTCTGTACAAATTTCATCAACCAAAGGTCAACCAAAAGGCCAACCAAAACCTCAAACATAGTATAGTGTTGCCAAACAATTTTTCACCATTAGCACTCTTTTTTTGCAGTACACATTAAGAGGGCATGATAGCACAATACATCAGAGATATATTTAATTACATGAGCTGCTTTTTCTATCATAACGTAATGAAGTAACTACATTGATTTCAGTTAGGAAATTGTTCAGTTAAAAAATGAGGTTACATCTGATGATAATTGTTCAAGAATATTCCAGCTATTAATCAATTAGGACTTACGTATTATATAGCTTTAAAACTTGGCTGATCAGTGCTTTGGGGAATTGACTTAGGCTTCTGGAAACTGAAATCCAAAACCCAAAGGTTGGGAAACACTCCCTTAGAGCTTTGCATGTTCCTAACCTCACAATTTAAGCAAGGGGACCAATATTGATCATACCAATGAACAAATTAAAGCTCAAACACTTCAACATCTGAGCTGATTTCCTACACCTAGATCCATTTTATCAAGTTTTCAGACAAACTATCTTGTGAGGTTTTTTTAAATGCTGAGGTTGAATCCCAGCTTCATTATCTATTGATAATCTATTCCTTAGAGAAATGTGTTGTGCAATTACTGTAAATTGTTAGCATGCAGTAGATCTGTTTCTGTGTCTGGATGTGTGCACAGTCTACTTTAGGATTTACTCTAATTGTGATTCTGTGTAAAATTAATTTGAATCCTTGAGGATCCTTTTTTTATTCTACTGCACCACATATTTACTTGGGTCCCATGGAAGAGCAATGAATGGTGGACAGTGCATTGTGTAGTTAGAGAAAGGTAATAAACTCAGTGCAATCCAGAGGGGTAATGATTGTCAAAACATGTTCTTAAATGCCTGAGTGGGGTGGGATGTTGCACAGGGGACTGGAAAGGTGGCTTAAAATCAGAAGGAACAGAAGCACTAGTTCAGGGACTCTAAACCTGTGGCCCACGGGCTGTATACAACACACAACACCATTTCATGTGGCCTGCCGCCACCTTCACTATACCAGGAAGTGCCATGTGGTGGAGGAAGGGCAAAATGGCCATCTGGCCCCCGCAGCTGACTGAGGGAGCGTGACCCGGCCCCCAGCTTTAAAAGGTTGAGGACTCCTGTTCTAGTTCTTTCCAATTCCCAGTGATTCTTTCTACTCCCCCAGTATCCAAGGCATAGAACCTACCATTCAAAGAATTGTCAAACCTACAAGAGAATAGCTGCTAAGGAGCACTGACCCACAAGCTATCGCCAACTGGCACTCAATGGATCTATGCTTTTAGAGAAATGTTTTTGTCATTATTTATTTTTTATATTCATTAAATGCACTACAAAATGGAGTCTGTTCTTGTTTCATACAAAGAGAAGTAAACGTTATTAGAAATCCATCTGCTAGTTTGGAAATATCCAGGTTTCAACAAATGTTACTCCTATCTAAAGAAGTTTGTTGTTGTTCAGTCGCACAGTCAATTCCGACCCTTTGCGACCCTATGGACCATTGATCTCCAGGCACCCCTGTCCTCCACCATCCTCCTCAGCCCGCTCAGCTTGGTGCCCGCTGCTTCCACAATGCCATCCAGCCATCTCATCCTTGGCTGTCCCTTTTTACTTTTGCCCCCCACCTTTCCCAGCATCAAGGCTTTCTCAAGTGAATCCTCTCTTCTCATTTGGTGTCCAAAGTACTTCAGCTTCATCTTTACTATTTGACCTTCTAAGGAGCAGTCAGGACTGATTTCTTTCAAGATTGATTTATTTGTTCTCCTTGCTGTCCAGGGAACTCTCAAAACTCTCCTCCAACACCACATCTCAAAGGCGTCTATTCTTTTGCGCTCAGCCTTCCTAATGATCCATCTCTCGCATCCATACATTACCCCCGGGAATACCATTGCTTTGACTATACAGATTTTTGTTTGCAAGGTGATGTCTCTACTTTTCACTATGTTCCCCAGGTTTCTCATGGCTTGTCTCCCTAGAATCAGTCGCCTCTTTATTTAATGGCTGCAGTCACCATCTGCAGTGATCCTAGATCCCAAGAAATTAAAATCCGTCACTGCTTCTACTTCTTCCCCATCTACTTTCCAGGTGCTGATAGGGCCTGTTGCCATTATCTTGGTTTTCTTGATGTTAAGTCTCAGGCCAGCATTTGCACTCTCTTCTTTCAACCTAATCAGGAGCTTCTTTAAATCTTCCTCACTTTCTGCCATTAGAGTGGTATCGTCTGCATATCTCAAATTGTTGATGTTTCTCCCAGCATTTTTTATCCCATATTGTGATTCCTCCATCCCTGCATTGCCCATTATGTGCTCTGTGTACAGGTTGAAAAGGTAGGGTGATAAAATGCAGCCTTGTCTTACTCCTTTTCCTATTCCAAACCATCCTGTCATTCCGTGTTCTGTCCTAACTGTTGCTTCTTGACTCTTGTACAGATTTCTCACGAGGCATATGAGGTGTTCTGGTATTCCCATTTCTTTAAGTACTTGCCACATTTTATTGTGGTCCACGCAGTCAAAGGCCTTGGTGTAGTCAATAAAGCAGAGGTATACTTGTTTCTGATATTCCTTTGTTTTCTCCATGATCCACCGTATATTAGCAATGTGGTCTCTAGTCCCCCTGCCTCTTCTGAAACCCGCCTGCACCTCTGGCAATTTTCTCTCCACGTGCTGCTGAAGTCTATCCTGTATTATCTTGAGCATCACCTTGCAAGCGTGTGGGATGAACGCAATTGTTCGATAATTTGAACACTCTTTGGCACTACCCTTCTTTGGGATTGGAACGTATAATGATCTTTTCCAATCCTTTGGCCACTGTTTTGATTTCCAGATCTGCTGGCATATCGAATGCAGTAATTTGATTCCGTCATCTTTTAGAGCCTTGAAAAATTCAACTGGGATACCATCATCTCCACTAGCTTGTTGTTTGCAGTGCTTTTTAGGGCCTTTCTGACTTCACTCTCTAGGATGTCTGGCTCAAGTTCAATGTTCTCATCATTGTGATTATCAGTGGTGTTGAGGTCCTTTTCGTAAAGTTCCTCTGTGTATTCTTTCCATCTTTTCTTAATCTCTTCTGCATCAGCTAACTTCTTGCCATCTTTGTCCCTTATCATGGTCATTTTTGCTTTGCATGTTCCCTTGATTTCCCCAATTTTTTTGAAAAGATCTCTAGTCCGGCCTCTTGTGTTGTTTTCTTCTATTTCTTTGCACTGTTCATTTAAATAGATTTCCTTGTCTCTCCTTGCTTTTCTTTGAAATTCTGTGTTCAAGTGACTGTATTTTTTCTTTTCTCTTTTGCCTTTTGCATTCCTTCTTTCCTCTGCTATTTTAAGTCTCATCAGACAACCACTTTGCTTTTTTATGCTTCTTTTCTTTTGGTATGGTTTTCCTTGCTGCCTCCTGCATGATGTCCCGCACATCTGTCCATAATTCTTCTGGTACTCTGTCTATCAATTCCAAACCATTAAATCTTTTCCTCACCTCCACCGTGTATTCCTTAGGGATGTTGTCTAGGTCATATCTGTCTGGCCTGATTGTTTTCCCTATTTTCTTTAGTCTAAGTCTGAATTTTGCTATTAGTAGGTTGTGATCTGAGCCACAGTCTGCTCCAGGTCTTGTTTTTGCTGACTGTATGGAGGTTCTCCATCTTTGGCTGCAGAGTATATAATCAATCTGGTTTCGATGTTGGCCATCTGGTGATGTCCATGTGTAAAGTCGCCTCTTGTGTTGCTGGAAGAGGGTGTTTGCTATGACCAGTGTGTTATCTTGACAGAACTCTATCAATCTTTGCCCTGCTTCATTCTGCGTTCCAAGACCAAACTTGCCTGTTATCCCATCTACTTTTTGATTTCCTACTTTGGCATTCCAATCTCCCAAGATAATGTGGACATCATTTCTTGGTGTCTGTTCTATGTGGTCTTGTAGGTCCTCATAGAATTGGTCCACTGTGGCTTCATCTGCGCCCGTGGTTGGTGTGTATATTTGGATTACAGTGATATTAAAAGGTTTGCCTTGTATTCTGACTGACATCATTCTATCATTTTTGAGATTGTATCCCATTACTGCTTTTTTCACTCTTTTGTTGACAATTATGGCTACTCCATTTTTTCTGAAGTTTTCTTGACCACAGTAGTAGATGTGATGGTTTCCCCGAGTTGAATTCACCCATCCCTGTCCATTTTAGCTCGCTGATTCCCAAGATGTCAATGTTTATTCTTTCCATCTCATTTTTCACCACTTCCAGTTTTCCTTGGTTCATCGACCTCACATTCCATGTTCCTATGCAGTATTGTTCCTTGCAACACTGTATTTCTCCTCCCCCTCTCCCATCTCTCCCCTTCTTTTGATCTGTGTTAAGCATCCTGTTTCATCTAACTTGCCTCTTTTGTTTTGCCTTTTGTTCTGGTCCATAGGATTCTCTTGGCAAAAATTTCTGGCATGGTTTGCCGGTTTCTACACCAGTATCCTCACATCATACATGTTGTTACAGTTCAAAACAAAGTATTATCATGCATATTATCAGTTTAAAATAAAAAAACACAGTTCTACTTCATTTGGTATGAAAGTAAAAGTAAAAACTTAGTATGAAGGAAAAGTCCACTATATCAAGTTTCTACATTGCTATAGTTGCAGATTACATTGTGTTAGTTAAGTTACTTGCATGCTTCTTTGATTATGGCTGGCGGTGGGCAGCCTGCCGGGTCTTCCCTCCTCCGCCTCCCTCACCTCCACTGCCCAGGGTGTTAGAGGAGGTGGCGGCAGGCAATGGTGGGTCTGTTACTGCGGGCGATGGAATAGGCCTCTTACCCTCAGTGGCTTCTGCCAGGCTTCTCTTCATTGGATGCTTTCTCCCTCTGGGGTGGGGGTGGGGCCTTTGGAATAGGCCTCTTACCCTCAGTGGTTTCTGCCAGGCCTCTCTTCCCTGGATGCTTACTCCCTCTGGGGTGGGGATAGGGCCTTTGGAATAGGCCTCTTACCATCAGTGGTTTCTGCCAGGCCTTTCTTCCCTGGATGCTTCCTCCCTCTGGGGTGGGGTCTTTGGAATAGGCCTCTTACCCTCAGTGGTTTCTGCCAGGCCTTTCTTCCCTGGATGCTTCCTCCCTCTGGGGTGGGGGTGGGGCCTTTGGAATAGGCTTCTTACCCTCAGTGGTTTCTGCTAGGCCTTTCTTCCCTGGATGCTTCCTCCCTCTGGGGCAGAGGTGTGGCCTTTGGAATAGGCCTCTTACCCTCAGTGGTTTCTGCCAGGCCTTTCTTCCCTGGATGCTTCCTCCCTCTGGGGTGGGGATGGGGCCTAGAGAAGTAAAGGCCCAGAAAAAATCGAAAAAATTGGTGTTTTTTCCCGGTTTTTTCCTGAAGCCTTTTTGGTTTTTCCCCAAAAGATTGAACAAATAAAAAACTATTTCTTTATTTATTATTTTATTTTGTATATTTATATCCCGCCCTAGTGGTGCAAACACCACTCAGGAAGGGAATGTTTTATTTTTACATGATGAATAAAATATTTTAAAATTAAGGCCAGGTTCAAATATTTTATAAATCATTTCTAAAAAATATATGTACGGTATCAGATTATTTTCAATTTTTCCAAAAAAAATCAGTTTTTTCCGTCCCCCCCCCCCGAAAAAAAACATCCCCCCCCCACACCCCCGAGCTTCAAAATTTCCGGAAATTTTACATCTCTACTCCTATCAGAGCAAAATGCAGTTTCCTCCCAAAACAACAACATTTTTTCATGAGAAATCTTGAATTACATTTTTCACTTGATTGCAAATACTGTCTAGATTGGAATAACTCATACTGTACTTTAAGTTCCACCACTTGTTAATACTGTTAGTTAAGTAGGAACTCAGCTGAATTCTAGCAATAAAATACTGGTGCCAAATCTACTAAACCTTCTCTTTTTGGCCTTTCCTCAATACTAAGTAATCCCAAATCTTCCATAGGAAGACTGACGTAGTCGCTCCTATCTATAAAACTGCAGAGAAATAAAAAAAATTATTTCAAGCATCACTTTTGTCAGAAAAACTGAGAACTGTTCATATTAGAATGAAAACTCATCTTTACAAGATGACCCTCAACTTATTTACCATAATGATTCCTCATACAAAAAAAAAGTTACTGCCAGTTTTTTTTAAAAGAAAATACCTTTCATTGGACTTTAGAGTAAAATTCCTGGCTATTACTGAGAAAACAACAACAATAAGCCAAAATAAGACATATAAGAACTAAGGCAGTGAGTTAACATTTCCTAACAACCAAATTGACAACTGCAGGGTGTTTAACGTGGTTAACTGGAGGAAAAGAGCAACAAAGTGAAAATATAATATCTGAAACTACAAGCAGTATTATTTCAAAAGAATTAGAAACACGTTACAACGTTCACAATTTGTTTTTACAATTATACAATAAGAAAAATTTAATGGTTTGAGGATGCACCAATTTCAAGGTTGTAAATAATTAAGTGATTCTGAAACATACATAGGTGACACACGCACAAAAGCAAAATGTATAATCATTTTCAATTTAAACAGTATTATTCTATGTACTGTAAATAAAACTGCAAGATGCTCCACATGTAAAATAAAGCTAGATTACACCCAGATTAGTGCATGCAACAATGCAACAGCAGCACAAAGCATATCCACTGCAAAATCTGATGCACAAAATCATTCCAATAATTTCTATAACATAGTCATTCACATACAAAAATTGTAATTTGAAACTTTTATTTCAGAGTCACATTTAGAAGATGTTTTAAAATCATATAAGGGGAAATCCCTCCTTAATCATGATTTAAAATTAACACACATCACAAAACACACTGAAAAATAGGCTTCATCTTTTCCCCTCTGAATTTCCATACAATGGACACTTCAATAGTTAACTGTACTCGACTCTCAATATGAATTATTTAAAGACTTTCTATTAGAAAAATCTTTTGTAGATTAAAGATCGTTCATCTCCTCCAACAACAAGCCTTTTCTGACTTAATACATAAGAAGGAACCCATTCAACCATATTTCTATTGCTGTAGTCAAATTACTACATTCCACCCAGAAAAACATTACTTACAAATAAAATGTTGACTTTACCTGGCTACTGCCAGCAGTTGCCACGCTAATTTCTGCTGGTCCTTGACCTTCATTTTGCCTCTCAGCTTCATGCACACTGGCATCATGCTTGCTTGGAGGTATTCTCTGTTAAAGCAAGTATTTATAATATTACGTATAGAAATGGAGTAACCCTTCAAGAAACTTGAATGCGTCTGTACTGTAGCTTCACAAAGCCAATGAAGTGTGCTTTGTATTTCATAACCTCTAGTCTCAATAATTAGCAGCTGAGACTGACTGCCGTAGCAAAACTGCAGGATGAAAGCAAAGCATGTCCTCTGAGGATTATAGCCCTAGAAGACAAAGGATTTGCTGTGAGACACGAAACACCATCCTCCACCAGCTGTGCTCACATCACTATCAGAAATATAACAGAACTGGAGCAAACAACTGTCTCCTCTGCAACATCACATGATCTGTGCATTTACTGGAGCTTATCAACAGTTAAAATATTATTTATGTTTGAAATACCTTCTGGATAAAAAATAATAATCTAAATATCATTTTCATACTAATGGCACCTTTCCACTTCCTGGTTATATCATGTTCACCTTAATCTCAAATAAATTTAAACAAGTGATTTCTCCCCAGTCTAACAATTGTCTATGTAGAGATGAAAGTCACAGTTAACAGTAAAATTGCCACCAACAAACCCTAGTATTCTTATAAAAAAAAAACTAAAATCATTTCTCCTAACATCTTCACTTTGCAATCATAAGATTATTCTTTAAACTACTTCAAATGGTATTTATTATTGTTTGTTTTATTCAATTTATATACTACCCTTCTCATAAGAATCCAATTTAGCTAGCAGTTTACATATACATTGCATTCAGAAGACTATTTATAATTAACATTTATGCTGTCTTTACTGGCAAGAGACAGGGTGGAATAAAAACCAATTAATTTTAGAAATTCAAAATTTAAAAAATAAAATGCTTTTTTGAGAAAAGATTTATATAATCCTTCCTGCAATAAGGATTAATTTATCGTTATGTAGCATAAGGCTGTATATTCATGCAAAGTTTAATTTTTTTAGTAAATGAATTCCATTAATCCATTCACAATGTCATACTCTTCCAGAGGATTTTGTAAATGATTGTTATCTATCTAGAATTTATTATCAAAGATGCTTTGTTTTACACTTCTCAAAACTGAATTTGTGTCTGCAGATATCACATGCCTCTTCTTTACAGCAAAAAAGTTATAAAATAAACAGAGTTGAGAAAGACCTTAATAACATTCCTTTGCAAATCTATGACCACAGAACCAACCCCTTAACTTTTAAGTTTCAAAAAATTCAATGAATTGAAGAAGACTGTTGGAAGTGGAATAGATCTGCACAAAAAGCTAAGTATGAGGTAGGAGGGGCAAGCAGTAAAAATGAGAGTGAAACCTTTTGAGCATATAGGAGTGTTTATGTAGAAAACCATGATTTAAATCTAGTATTACTAGCTAATGATTTAAATCATGAATTTAAATTTTGATTTAAATCAATTTGATAATTTTTAAAAAATTAAATCTACCCTGAAAAAAGATAAATCTATTTTTATCCTAGAGCAACGTTACCAGACCACTGGCCTGTTGCCAAGAGCTGACAGAAATTGAAATCCAGGACATCTGATGGGAAATCTATGACAGTGTTTCCCAACCTGGTACCATTCAGTTTCATCTTAAATCTTTACCTATAAGGAGGGATGTTAATGGTTGGACTCCGGCATACACGCCTGCACCCGTCCATACTATCCCGTCGCCAGAGGGGCAACCGCCTCACAAACGCGAACAAAACAACTTAAAGTCCCAACATCCTCTGCGGCACGCCACCTCTCAGCCAATCAGGTTGACAGGTGAGAGCAAGTAGCATGTTGGAAAAGCCGGCATGCTCAATACAAAATGAGCTGCATGAAAAAACCGCTGCACTAACGCGAACAAAAGAAACAAAACTTCAAGTCCCAGCGTCCTCCGCGCTGTGACCACTTCAGCCAATCAAGCTGAAAGGCGCGAGCGCGCAGAATTCTGAAGAAGTCGGCACACAAAAAATAAAATAAAATAACACCTCATGCAACGGGGATGCAAGGCCGCCGCAGGTGGGCGCAGCACCTCACGGCCTCACTAACCCAAACTTGCAAAAAAACCATGGCGAGACAACCGCCGGCCTTCTTTCCAGGAGCAACGGGGAGAAGAGGGACTCCCTCTCCTCCCTGCTACCCCGCCAAAGACACTGCGAGACCAGCACCGGCCTCAAGGTAAGTTGAGCCGGGGTGGAAAAAACATACAAGCAGCAGGCAGCAATTCGTCAGGGGAAGCACACTCCCTGGTGAATGACTGGATGCTACCTTTGTACTACCCACACCACTGTTTGGAGAACTAGCACGAAACAGCGGTGGATGTAATAGAAAAGCAGCAGCCACCCTCCTTCTCCCACGACCGACCTAACAAACCTTACCAGACGAAGAGCGAGCTGACTGCCGACTCTTTCTTTTCCCCATCGCTGCATTGAAACCTATTTTCGAAACAGCAATGGGGAAAAGAAGAAACGACAAACAGGCCGTTCTTCACACCACAAAACACAACAAAACAAAACAAGTTAACCAGAACGCCAAGCATCAAAAATAATAAAACACAAATAAATAAACATATAATTAAAATAAACCCAGTAAACAACACAACAATAAACAACAAACTCAACAAAAAACACCTGAAATACGAAAGACTAACGAAAAACCATGAAAACTCACTAAAAACACCTATCTACAAAACGAAAATACCTAACTCAACAAACAATAATATCACATATTGAAAAATACGGGGGAAAAAATTACAACCAGAAATACCCGAAACAATCAAACACATCTAAAATCCAACATAAAAACAAGCAGAAACACTTTGGGGGGCTTAAGTAGAAACTCTCTACTTAAACCCCCCAGCCCAACACCCCAAAATCAAAACAAAATAAAAACAGAATTTAAAAATCAAGAGCACTTACCAAACACATCCTACCTCCATGCCTCCGGATCAGAACTGAACAAAGAAAGACAATAGCAGTACTCTTAATCACAGCCCCACCTAGAGGCTGGAAGAGTACAAAACAGACAGAAAAATATTTTAAAAATCAAAATCAAAATAAATAAAATAAACAAAATCAAATAAATTAAAAAAACAAAAATTCAAATCACAACCACCCAAACCACCCCTAACCAAAAAAAACCAAAACACACACACACACACACACACACACACACACACACACACAATAACTGCCCGGCAAGGCCGGGCAAAGTATGCTAATGGCAAATAAGGGATGATGGGAACTGAAGGGCAACCAGACTTGAAAGCATCTGGCTGCAGAATAATGCTCTAGATCAGAGTTTCTAAACCTTGGGCCCCCAGATGTTCTTGGACAACAATTCCCAGAAGCCCTGATCAGCAGGTCACTATCAACCTGACGGCCAAAGGTTGAGAAAACCTGTTCTAGATGATACTATGTTGAAGGATTCAAGGCCAGAGTAGACAGAAAGATCGAACGGTTTCAACTGTATACACACACTGCATAGAATTATTAATTTGAAGAGGTCCAGTGCTTTGTTAGACTGTGGGCTGATGACTGCATCTAAAAGCCAACTAAGTATGTGTAGATCCCATCTACCCCCAAGGGACCTCATAATTGAGACCTCATAATTACATGGGTTCTGGCTTGTTTTTGTTGCTTCTTCTTCCATTTCTAGGTCAGATGTGAAACCACCAAAACGAAGCCACCTTTTGGTGAATTCATTTCCGCAATTCCTTTTGCCTGACCTAGTGTGAGAAAGATTAGCCAGCACAAGGTTGCCGTTGCCCGAGGTAAATACAATCTTTGAGTAGTCTCTTTCTGTTTATCCTGGTTTTGTTGCTTAGCACTGCTTTTTATTCAAGACACAGAGTCAGCCCCAATGGTCCCTTCCTCTGTATTCTCAGAGAGTTGAGTTTCCAGCACGAATCCACAGAGTACTATTTGATCAACTGGAAGCTCAGTTGACTCGACTGTGGCCTTTGAAACTGTAGGTCTATGGAAGTGAGTAGAAAGTAAAGGTTTCCCTTGCTCGAAAGCCAGTTGTATCTGACTCTAGGGTTCAGTGCTCATTTGTTTCAAAGCCGAAGAGCCAGCGTTTCCATGGTCATGTGGCAGGCATGACTAGACACTGGAGTATGAGTCCCAATTCAGGAAGCAGTTATTTTAGGAAAGGCTAGTAAAGGAAAGTACTGGGGACTGGACTCCATGGTACTGTTCCTCCAGAGCCTCCTTTGTGGCATCTGTTGCTGCTTGCATTTCCAGCATCTTAGCTGGGTTTGGGCAGGTTGGGGTGGTGCTGTATCAAGCAGGGCCACGTATTGCCAGAGCCTCAGAGCCTTACATGGCTGACCACACTTTGCAGAGGTGCAAAAGGGGGCCTCACTCTTGTCCTGTCTTTCCCCACATCTATTCCTCATTCAATGTTGTTGGGAACCCCACCGAACCTTGGACCTCCCTCCTGCTTATCCCAGCCACGCCGCATCAGCTACCACCTCTTCCTTCACCTGCTGCAGTGGCTCCTGCTTGTTAGGGGCCTGGGAGACTCATCATTTTCTGGGCTCCTCTGGTTTAGTGGGGATGGGTCACATGGTCTACTAGGTGCATACCAGTGCCTCCCTGACAATACAGAACTCTAAGAAAGAGAATAATCTCAGGTACTGAGTAATAGGGACCAAAAGCCATGGTAGGGTGCAGCATAAAAATTAAATCAAGAGAAATTAGGATGGAGACAAGAGATTTAATCTGAGAGAAACTGGCAGATGGCAAATGAATCATTACAGTATTTGTTTTTAAGTACAGTACTTATACACTGTGTTTATAGTAATTTGTTCCCAGGCCATCTTACAAAACATCTAAATCAATAAACACAACAATATAACCAAATTTACCACCAACAGATAAATACAAGAGTATAAAATCAGAAAAGATGAAAATCACAAAAATTTTAAAGCCTGAGAATTATTGTTGGCCAGAATAAAAATGACATTTAGGTATGCATCAAGTAAGCCTCCTTAAGAAGAATGTTCATGAACAGAGTGAGAATACTCCTTCTTAAATTGTCACTTGTTTACCCTCAGAAAGGTGAGGAACCTGAAGAAGATAACTTCCATATACAAATGGAATTTGGGTATTAGTAGAAGGAGCAGAAAAGAGGATGGATTGATCCATCTCTGATACTGCAAGAAAATCATATTGGATTAATAAACAGAAAAAAAATCTCTAACAGACTTTTCAAAGAATAAAACATTGCGGCTGAACATGTAGAAGGGCTTATGATGCTGGTGGCCATAAAGAGGAAATATGTGCACAAGATGAGAAGGAAAGGAAGGAACATTCCCAGTCCTCTACACTTGGTCTGGCAATTAGGAAAGACCACAGCTCAGTATCACAGCATATACAGTGAGTGAACTGCAGTGAATGCTTAGTATTTACAGGTAAGCATGGGAATGATTCTGGTCTAAAACACTGGAGTATTACAAGTGAGTGTAGAGCGAAAGCACTGAGGTGGTAGATCAAAGATCTGAATCAGGCAGTTTCCTAAATTCCAATTAATATTACATCGCAATATTAAAATGGCTTTTGTTGCTGTTGTTCAATCGTGCAGTCGAGTCTGACCCTTTGCAACCCCATGGACCACAACACACCAGGCTCTTCTGTCATCTGCCACCTTCTGCAACATGGCCAGATCTACACCCACTGCTTCAACAATGCTATCCAGCCACCTCCTCTGCCATCCCTTTCTCCTTTTTCCTCTGCCATCCCTTTCTCCTTTTTCCTTCTTATCTTTCCTAGCATCAAGGCCTTCTCGAGTGAGTCCTCTCTTCTCATTTGATGGCCAAAGTACTTGAGCTTCAGCTTCAGTATTTGTCCCTCCAATGAGCAGTCCGGGTTGATTTCCTTCAGAATTGACTGATTTGATCTCCTTGCAGTCCAGGGGACTCTCAAGTGTCTCCTCCAGCACCTTAATCCAAAGGCGTCTATTCATCTGCGCTCAGCCTTTCTTATGATCCAACTATCACAGCCATACGTTACTACTGGGAAGACCATTGCTTTAACTATGCAGACTTTGGTTGGCAGGGTGATGATGTCTCTACTTTTTATTATGCTGTCTAGTTTTCTCATAGCTTTCCTCCCAAGAAGTAAGCGTCTTTTTATTTCTTGGCTGCAGTCATCATTTGCAATGATCTTAGAACTCAAGAAAGTAAAGTCTGTCACTGCTTCCTTTTCTTCCTCTTCTATTTGCCAGGGAGTGATGGGTCCAGATGAAAAAAAAAGGCTTTAACACAAGGTAATCAGCACTTCTTACATGGAATACAATACAATCAGCAACACATTTATTTATTTATTTCTACCCCGCCCTCCTAGTGCAACGCACCACTCAGGGCAGCCCCATGTAGAGTGCATTGCAATAATCCAATCTGAAGGTGACCAGAACATGGGTGAACATGAGCAAGGCATCCCGATCCAGGAGCATGCGCAATTGGTAAATGACTCGAAGGTGTGCAAAGGCCCTCCTGGCCACGGCTGCCACCTGCTCTTTGAGCAGTAGCCACGAGTCCAAGAGGACCCCCAAATTGCGCACGGGATCTGTCTGAGGCAACACTGCCCCATCCAGAACCAAAGGTGGTAGTTCCTAGGATAGCACGGGACCCTGCCACTCAGTCTTTCTGGGATTCAGCTAAAGTCCGTTGTCCCCCATCCAGACCCGAACAGCCTTCAGACTCCTGGTCAGGACTTTGACTGCATCACCCGGGTCCCCACGGGCTGAGATGTACAGTTGGGTATCATCAGCATACTGATGATACCTTACCCCATGGGAATGAATGATCTCACCCAGCAGTTTCATGTAGATGTTAATCAGTAGAGGCGAGAGTACCGAGCCCTGAGGCACCCCACATGGGAGTGACCTAGGGCTGGACAGCTCGCTCTCTAAAGACACCGACTGAGTCCGGCCCCTCAGAAATGAGGAAAACCAGGACAACACCGTGCCCTGGGCCCCCAATCCTCAGAGCCGGCCCATAAGGATGCCGTGGTCAACGGTATCGAAAGCCGCAGAGAGGTCAAGGAGAGCAAGGATAGAGGGGTCGCATCTGTCCCGCTAGAGATCATCCAAGAGTGTGACCAATGCAGTCTCAGTACCATAACCGGGCCTGAATCCTGACTGAAACGGGTCCAGATAATCTGTATCATCCAGAACCCCCTGGAGCTGCTGTGCCTCTGATCTTTCCAACACCTTCCCCAGGAAGGAAAGGTTGGAGATTGGTCTAAAATTTGAAATAACTGTGGGGTCAAGCGATGGCTTTTTTAGAAGGGGGCCCACCAGCGAATGTTTGAAAGTTGTTGGGAACACCCCTCCCGCAAAGAAGCATTTACCATTGCACCGACCCAGCTGCCCATAGTAGCCCCGGCAGGTGGTATCACGCACAAATAAATAAATAAATAAAATCAGCAACAAAGAATTGTAGACTTGCAACAGACCAAGAGAAGAGGTGAGGCAGACAATTCTTTAAACAGTAAATTTAAAATACCAAACATGTATCAGCAGCACTATTATTTTAAGGATCACATTTAAAAACTAGATGACAGACCATGACGACTATTGTGTTTTCCCTTTATGAATTTATGATGGCCATGCAGCTTTGAAGAGAGGCAAGTGTTTTGTATTGTTATTGGTTTGTGGGGACTGTTGGTATTGTGTGCTACCTGACTACATCATACCGAGAAGGAAAGATTGGAGATAAATTCTTTAAATATTCAAACAATGTAGTTTCCACTCAGCAACACATTATTGTTCAACTACAGCTCAGAGACCACAATGAACTATTGACTTTTAAAATATAGAACATATTCCTTGTTCAATTGATTCTACTTTAATAATTACTGTATAAACAAAAGACAGAAAATAAAACTGACCTCCACTTCAGCAACTTGGGACTGCAAAAGCTGTCTAATACGTAGAATATCCTTCTCGATTTGTTGAATTCTAGCCACTCTCACCTGGAAAGTAAGAACTTTCAAATTGTTACCAAGTCGAGAAAATGAAGGTTGAAACCGTGATGTATGAATTTCCTGATGCAGTACAATACTTGATTCAGTTTTAGAAAACATATAACCTGGTAAATATTAGGCAGTCAAAGAGTAGAAAATATGGCAGATTATTGCCAGAACAATTTCAAATAGTTACTCTTGTCCCTGGCACTAGTATGTGGTACCTATAACCAAGTTAATTCCAGTTGTTTATTTCATGTTGCCATATTGAAATCAAAACTAGATAATAACTAAAAGAAACAAATTCAATGAAATTAAACCATGTACTGTAATACTAAGCCATTGTTTTAGCAGTTTGTGCACAAGCCGACGTCTCTGTCTCATACATTATCCCCTCCACTCTCTTTTTGGTTTGGAGGCCTACACATGCACTTACATAAGAACAGCCTTGCTAGAACAGGCCACAGCCCATCCAGTCCAGCATTCTGTCTCACACAGTGGCTCACCATTTCCTTCAGGGTATTCCCAAGCAGATGCCTTCACCTGCTTAGGATTCCCTGGAAATGATGTTGAGAGATATCCTGCCTATCTCTCCAACCCGGAGGTTGTCCTTAAGTATCCATAATTATAGCCATTGATACTCTTGTCCTCCATGAACTTGTCTAATCCTTTCTTAAAGCTGTCAAGACTGACAGCTGTCACCACTTCTTCTGGCAGGGAGTTCCATAGACCAGTAATCCTCTGGGTGAAAAAGTACTTTCTCTTATTTGTTTGAGAACTAGTACCCAAAAGTTTCATGGAGTGTCCCCTAGTTCTAGTGTTATGCGATAGGGAAAACAGTTTTTCCTTATCTACTTTGTCCACACCGTGCATGATTTTATAAACTTCAATCAGGTCACCTCTTAGACGTCGTCGTTCAAGAGTGAAGAGGCCCAACCGTTGCAGCCTCAGATGGTAAGGAAGGTGTTCCTGTCCCCTAATCATTCTGGTTGCCCTCCTCTGCACTTTTTCCAGCTCCATAATATCCTTCTGGAGGAATGGCGACCAGAACTGTACACAGTATTCCAGATGGGGCCTCACCATAGATTTATAAAGAGGCAAAATGACACTTGCTGACTTATTTTCTATACCCTTCCTAATGATCCCTAGCATTGAGTTTGCTTTTTTCACTGCTTAATTCTACACTTTCCCAATTCCTGCTTTAGAGTTGTATCAGAACTAGGCATCAAGGTTTAAAATAATCCACCAAGAAATGCTGAAAAAGACAGCCCCCCCCTCAATTAGGGCTTGTAGTCAACTTGTTTACATTCGCCCAGCATTTTTTAAAACCATAATTCCTGGTTTGCAAGTTAGGAATAGGTTAAAGTGAAAATAATCTGGTTTATTCCTTTTGGTTGTGCAAAAATGAAAAGGTACCATCAGCTCACTTGGCTCCTTTCTTTTCATGCACATAACACTAAAGCTGTAGTTAAATCATAATAACTACCATCAACCTGTATTTTACTTTCCTAACATATCCTCATTATTTTTCACTAGCCACATCTCTATCACACATTATTCATCTCGCTCATTTGTAAATTTACTGAAGTAATACTGAGTCTTGTTGTGCATAATTTACTAAGCACAGAAACTGTTAATAAATAATCTCAAGATGTCAAGAGATCTCTGATTTATGGGAACCATTTCCAGGGGTTTCCAGTTAGAGAATACACATAAGTGGCCTTCTTTTGGGGCCACTATGCAGTTTGCCTGTGACTACACATGTTGGCTCTTCTCCTGGAAAGAACAGTGGGGAATCTAACTCCCAACCTCTGGCTCTGTAGCCACGTACTCACTCAATTGCAACTCGTATCCAAGAATGCATCCCCCCCGGCAGCAGAAAAAATGTCACTGGCGTGAATTCGTTAAAGGTGTAGCCACGTATTTAAACTACTATAGAGGTGCCTGTCGGGCAATGGTCCATGGGGTCGCAAAGGGTCGGAATCGACTATGCGACTGAACATTAAAAACATGTTTCTATGATATGCTGAAGAAACCTGATCTATCAAATAAATTTATTATAATGTTCTCAAAGTGAAAAGTCTTACTATTGACAAAAGTCACAACAGGGGAAGCTGTGGATATCTTCATGTTCAAAACAGTTATAACTAGGGAACCAGGAAAGTTTCAAATGTTGGGCCCTCAGCCCCTGCTAAAAGGCCTCAGGGCAAGGGATAATGAATGGGACCTGTAGTTATATGCATGTTCTCCAATTTTCACTATGAAAGACAATGTCCAAAAGGCAAAACAATAATATCTGATTAGTTTTTACTTTATATGATAGCACTTTTTAGCATACTGTACAATTTCTCTTGTTATTACTACCTTTAACTGTATGTTAAAGAGAGCAAACAGCTCTGAAATATATAACTTTTCATCTATTCCCCCTACAGTATCTTCTCTGAGCAGAACTAATATCAGAAATATCAGAGTAAACAAAACAACAACAACAAAAGACAAAAAAATGTTGTGGCACCTTAATGACTAACATGGCTACCACTTCAAGCATAATATCAGAAAGTAACATTAGAAAAGCTACTGTATATACTCAAGTATAAGCCGAGTTTTTTGCCCCCAAAAGGGGACACGGCTTATACTCGGGACAATGACAACGAGGGTCCCAGGACCATGCCGGATTGAGATGTACTAACAATTTAATTAATTTTACTATATTTTCATGTATTTTGATTATTGAAACTCACTAGCAGCTGCTGCATTTCTCACTCTTGGGTTATACTCGGGCCAATCTATTTTCGGCTAATATTCAGATCGGCTTACACTCTAGTATATACGGTAATACAGAAGGACAAAACATCCAAACCAATAGCTGGATTACTGGATCAGTAACCCTCCATTAAACTTCCAAAGAAGGCAGGCCGATTGAGCCAAGCTCCAAAGTTGGCAGGAATGGTCTCCAACTTTGGGGCTTGGCTCTCTGGCGGTCTAATTGGTGCCCAATCTCCCCCCAAGGAAACAGGTGCTCTGAACCAGAGGAAACCGGTGATCTGATGCTTGGATCTACGGAGGCCTCCTTGCCCCCGTTGTGCAGTGCAAGTTTTCCTCAAATTCCCCAACGTTATCTGGTTTTAATGCTGTACAGTGCACACGTTAACTGGGGTATTACTGTAGCTCTCTTTAACCCACAATGTGGGTTAATGGATTCAGTTCCCCAGGTTTACTTTTTTACATATTTGCTGAAATCCTGTTTTGTAGCTATGCAGGTATAACTTCTGCTTACTGCAGCTGCAATAACACAAAGACAGAAGTGCTATCAATGAAGCACTTCCACCAGCAACACTGCACAATTGTCCACAATGGGAACCACTTGACCAATTATGCAACTGAATTGTGCAATCTGTACTGCCTAAGCATTAACACCCAGCAATGTTATGTCTATATAATTTTACACTGCAGAGTGATAAATAGAATTACCGTACATCTATTTCAAAAAATTAGAAAAGGTATACCAATTTTAGGTTTGAAGATTGGTATAAAGAATTATGGGATATGGCTATACATGATAAATTAACATGCAAGTTAAAAATAAAAAAGGTCTGGTAAAGATAAATGACTTTAAAGATATTTGAGGTGAGTTTATGTATTGGTTAAGAGAAAGGGTATGAAACCGGGTCAAGAAACATTTTTTGGAAAAATGAGATCCACTTTAATTAAGTGGATTTTATGAATGATTTGGAATGCCCCCGGGTGATGGGTAGACAATAATAGTTGTATTTTATTTCAATTTGTGTACTGTATACTGGATTTTTTCCTTTTGTTTTAGTAATAAAAAAAAATCTATTAAAAATTACTTATTTGTGAAATACATTGCCTGTAATTCAAATAAAAGTATAAATAAGTGACACATTTAAAGAATACAGAGTAACTTATTCAATTGTGTACTATGACATGAGTAAATGCAAACCTTTATTTTTGTATACATGAACCATTTTAGACACACCTGGCTGGCATGTTTCATTCGCTCTTATTTTTAGTATGTTTTATACACACAGAGGTGCATATTAATTCTCAAAGATTCAGTCTGAAGGGCCTATAATGCTCAACAATAATGGGTTTTCAGTGCTAAATAGTCATCTGAATGTCAATTTTGTAAGCAGCCTGAGAACAAGGTAACCAAGGACAGCACTCTTGTGTAGATAAACTTGCAGAATCAAAAAGCAACGGATCCATGAGCCTGATGAAAATCATAGCTGGCTTGCAAGTTATCCTTGGGGGCCATTCAACAATTATGTGACCCTTTTTCTGGGAGAAATTGACCCCCCCCCTCATGTAATCCAACTGTAATTTTCGCTTTGACCCCCTTCCCCCTAAAATTACGTGATCTGTACCAAATAGTACTGTATTTTGAACCACCAACCAGTGGTGGCGCTGCAGGGGAAATGGGCCGGCAGGCCAATTGCACTGAAGCAGGAAGAGATGCTCTAGCCTAGCCTCTTGCTCTCCCTGCAACCAGAAAGCATGGCTTTTCCCCTCCATTTTCAGTGCATGGAGCAAGGCACAAAGGTAAATAATACCCTTTCTTTTTATGCACAGGTTTGGTTTCCCACTGTCGGTTAGAAACAGCTCAAAATAGATTACATAATTTTGACCTGACCCCCACCCCCACCCCACATAATTTTTCTGTAATTCGGATGGCAGACCCCCTCCCCCCTTTGAGGATCATGTAATTGTTGAGTGGCTCCTTGTACTGCTCCATCTCAAGGGAAAAGAACAGAATAAGCTTCCACTGGTGTAAATATTTTCTCCTGACCCAGGTCTTTGTTACAGAAAGCAAATCACACAGTTCTGTGGGTGTTTTAATTTAAGCTCTCTGTTACCATGTCATATAAACAGAAATATATCTCCCAACCGGTCTCTTCAGTAAAAAGACAGGAAATGGAATTCTAAAGCAAAGCAATCACACTTATATACCGCCCCATAGTGCGTAGTGCACTCTCTAGACGGTTCACAAGTTAATTAGCATTTTGCCCCCAACTTGCTGGGTACTCATTTTACCAAACTCGGAAGAATGGAAGGCTGAGTCAACCATCAGCCCTGGTGAGGACTAAACTCACAACCTTTTAGTTGCAGGACAGCAGTTTAACCACTGCACCCACCAGGTCTCCACTCTGCCACCAGGATTCAAGGGTCTAAATGGAAGAATGTCATTTGAAGAGTCTAAAAAAAGAAGACTTTAAAATAAATATACAGAATAAAAGGTAAGTTGGGTTAAGAAATTTTATTTGCATTTAAGTAGAAAAGCTGCAATTATATCCCTGCATCTTACAAAATCATCATTATTATATTCTTTATTAATGCTGCTGTTTTTAATATTTTGCATTTTGACTGGTTCCTTACTTTAGAAAAATATCATCTGAAAGGGAGAAATAATTCCCCTCTTTAAATACTTTATTTTAAATTTAGTCATACTAAAGCTCACTCATATAACCAGCACAACTCTTTACAAGTTTACAAAACCCTGATTTATAATTACCTGTGCCCTCTTCTCCATGTCCTGACAAGTTCCAAGTTGTTCTTCCATGGCAGCTCTAATCTGCCTTGCCTCATATTCCAACTGTCTTCTAGTCATGTCTGTCTGCAAGGAGAACTAAAACCAAAGAATGAAACAATCCCCATAAATTACAATGTTAACATCTGTGTAACATAAACTAAACAAGGAACTTAAAAATGTAGACCTAATGATTGCAATAGAGAAATGGCACAATAGGAAAGCTATAGTGGCAGAGACCATTCATAAAGGAAAATTTATGAACTTGATAATATTTGCAGTATATTTTCTAGCCTTTGTAATTTTTCACCCTGATGTAATTTGATACTGCCCACAAATCTGCCTTCCAAGACATCCCCTGCCCTACTACGTCAAATTTTTTGCAACAGTGCAGGGAAAAATTTAGGTAGTTATGTCAAAGAAAGTGATATTTCATTCTTTAAAATGTACAGGCGTGCACATACACATCTTACTTGTCCCTCGGAAACTGACTACTGAGCAATCAAATTGGATTCATTGGCCTTCTAATTCAAGAAGTTAAGGAATTTACAATTATTTCAACAGTCAAGTACACTGCATGTAGATGTCAACTATGCAGGGACACTTCCTTGAACATGTAGTCACTTTTTGCTGTACTTATAGTTTTTTTCTATTTTGGTTTTTATATTACTCTATTTTATTTTGCTTTTAAAAACACACACACGAGAGAGAAGTGTCACTGCAGCTAGACATAAACTGGGATTCCTAGGATTCAATAGTGAATCATTGACTTCCAATCCTATGTAAAGTGGATTTTCCAACCAATACTGTATTATCATGCAAAACTGTATTTTACTTTGTTGATTATTTCAAAGAATCACATATATTTAAACAAAGATGAGGACTACCAAATAACTAGCAGCTATATATTACCGGTATGTAAGGCTGATTAAAAGTTCTAATATAGACTTCTGTAGAATGAATGCACTGGGACACAGTAGACCAGTAGTTCCCAATGGCGGGCACACGCATCACGGGGGGACTTCAATTCCCAGAAGACTAAGTCAGTACATCGGTTGATCAGTGCTTTGGGGAATTGACTTAGGCTTCTGGAAATTAAAGTCTAAAAACCAAAGGTTGGGAAACACTGCAGTAGACAGTCTGGTACTCTTAGCAAATCAGAGATGGCATGGATATAAAACTGTAATTACAGAATCCACAGTAAGTGCATCCTTTGCATTAAAACTGAAGTTATTTAGTTTTGAAAGACTGCAAAACATACAATCCTCAAGTAGTATTAGTTGTATCAGTTACTACTATCACTTACATTTTCAGTTAGGGGAAGACTATCTATCCTCTTAGTTAAATTTTGAAGCTGTGCATAATACCAGTCCTTTTCTTTTTCTTCTTTTTCAAGTTCAGCAAGCAAAAGAGATCTGTAAATAAAGAAACAAGTTACAGCCAGAATGGACTATTAGCTGACAGAAATTACTAGAGTTAGTAAATAGAGTACCCTGATATTCTGATATCACTCACCTCATTTCTCTCTTCTGGATTTATGAGCACAGCAAAATACTGTGCACTTGCTGCTCCACATTTTTATCACACTGGCCATACGGGCTGTGTTATTTTGGGAGTTGTAATGAACAAATATATATTGCTCCCCATTTTTGCAAGAGTGCCATTTAAAATCTAAGTATTTTTTTGCTTAATCAGTTTAAAAGGTTGAAATTAAATATATATCTTATGTGAAAAATTACCTTTCTTTCTCTAATTCCTCCAGATAACCGGTACTCTCTCTGCTTCCGTTCATAAATCCTCTTCTGGGAAATGATCCCATGGGAACAGGGCTGCACTCTCCTGATCGACCAGAAACTGATCCTTCCCTGCTTCCATATGAACGCATGGATATCTTTGGCCTTAGCTTCACTCCGGGGAGGTTACTGCTGTCCAGATTCAAGTCTGAATAAGAGGTGGAAGGGATTAATGAAAGCCACCCCCAAAAAAGCTATTTGCTCCTATCTTTCAGAGACTTTCCCCATGTAATTAATAGATGAACCAAGTAACAAATATCCCAGTAAGTTTAAAATGCAAAACTTACTAATAAAAGTACAAATATGTACAATGATAGCATTGTACAACATGGATAACAAACTATACACTTAATCCAAGAATTTACAGAAGGCTACTTCAATAGGCCTCTTAAAGTAGGATTCATTTGATAAAAGCAGTATAAAATGTTTTGCTTACTTACTCTTTCATAGGGAAACAAAAATATTTTCCAACTGACACAAATATGAATTAACATATACAAAGCCAACATAAATCCCACTGACAATTTTTTCTGCTGTCACAAAATCACTAGCAATTCCATATAGTGTGTAGGGAAAACATATCTTCTTTCCTGATAGCCAGCTGAAAAGCAATTGTTTGGGGGATGGGGATGGAAGACTTACAACCATATTCCCCAGAAGACTCACTGAGACTTGCGCAGTGTGAGCATCCACTCTGGCCAGGTATGCCCATTTCTGATATATAACTGTTGGTGTATAACTATTGCTAACTGACACCAGCTTTAAGCTATGGCCATCTGCTTTTAAATAGCAAGTTTATATGGCAAAATATGGTTTTTACCCCAATGCTGTCTACCCCTGATCCTAGGTCCAAGGGTCAACTATTTAAAGTATTTTTTCAGTCTTCTAAATTTACCTTTAAGACGTTCTAGCAAATCGATTTGTCCAGAGGAAGCCACAGCCTCATCTTCTTCAATACTCCCTTGCAGCTGCTTCAACACCTCCTAGAAAATAAGAAACAGTACTATTAACAAAACTACACCAACATGAGATATGAAGATTACTAATTTGCAAACCTCCCTGCCTTCTAAAATATCTATTGGACTCCTGTGATGTTGTCATGTAGCTAAAACATTTTTAAATTTTATTTTAGGTCAACATAATACAAACCACATAGCTGTTAGAGCAAATTGCCTTAAATCAGTAAGTCAGCACAGACATTGTGTTGCACCTCAAGTCACACTAGTCAGTATATAACAGATAATTTTTATACTGATTACACAGCCTGCAGTAATTTGCATGCAAATGTTATACCATTTATGTTATACAGGTACTTGCAAGCCTAACTAAAAGGATTTCAGCTACTGATAAGGCATTTAAGTTGAGATTTAGAAAAAGGAAGTCAACAAAAGTGTCCAAGGTTTCAGTACTTTTCCACTAACTAGAAATAGGAAAGGTGGATTTATACCAGTAATTTCCTCAAACTGTATCATACTACCATGCAAATATCATAGTATCTGTATATTAAAAGTATATAGCTCCTGAATAGCCTAACAATCATTGTAAGAAATATAAACATAAAACCAAGAATACCAGCATCTCTACAAAACATGAATAACTGAACAAACTGAGAAACACATGATAAATATAACGCTCAGTGGTTGCTGGCTTAAGAGAATCCATTAGTCTCTGAGGCTTTTAATGCTCAATGGCCTATATTCAGACAGACAAGACAAGAGCACCAAAAGAAGGATCATCAATAACTAAAGCAATCTCAAAGCCATAGCTACAAGGCAAAAATTCCACAATATACAAATGTACTGTTGAATCTTTCTAAACTGTGCAGTACACACAATGGCTGAACTACTATTGCTTAGCATAATACGTCATAACTAAAACAGGCCCATTGACTTGCCACATCTCCAGTGATTCAATTGGACTGTTCTAGTTGCAACATGCTACATAAGCAACATGATTCCAACTAATGCATCTATGGGCATCTGAACAATTAAAAGCAATATACTTCAGAGATTTCTTTAACATAACAATGTCTACAGAATTAATTTGCTTAGAATTAAAATGTAAGTGTGAAAATTCCATACAAATTTTATCCATGTTTGTTTTTTAAAATTTCAATTTCATTTGGTCATTTTTCAGGAAATGCCTCCCAACCTATGGATCCTAATGCTTTTATACTATACAATATATGAGACAGAATTCTGTTTTTTCATAGAAAATGTGATCATTCAGCTTCAAAATATTTTTATTGTTGTTACAAACGAACTAGGAATTACATTTTCTTTTTGCAGATACAAATTAAGGTGGTAGGAATAAAAGTACTTCAGCAGAGCTAAAACCTAGAATCTTAATTAGAAGTTTGATTGTAGAGCATGAGGAGAAACAAATCTGAATGATGGAATGATTATCTGCATGTATGGTTTTCATCTTATACTTTAAGATATTATGAGTTATTAGGGCTACTAACAGATCATTCATTTCATTTTCCTTTCTTCTTAGCCTTAGAATTCCATAGGCACTAACCCCTACTGAAGCTTCTCTTCTATAATTTTCATGTATACAAATAATATACAGTAAATCCCTATTCTGTGAACTGCAATCAAGGAAGATGCCTTCAATCAATTCTCAGTGGCTTTCTCCCTTCATCCTGCACTTTCTTGTGTCCCAGTTCAGGTAATACTCCTACCCTGAGAAGATCAATAGTTTTACAACCTCTTTTTCAGGTATTTAATTTAATTTTTAATTTAATGTAATTGTCAAATTTATATACCGCCCACTCGGCCAAGGCTGACTCAAGGCGGTTCACAATCACAATTTTAAAACATGTTAAAACAATTAAAACCACCCACCCCATAAACAAGGGGTGCAGGAACCAAAGGCACCATGGGGAAGGAGTTTCTTCTACACCAAACGCCCTTCCACCTGCACCCCACACTTGGCCCGCCAGCCAGGTTTTAAGTTCTTTTCTGAAAAGCAGCAATTCCGTCCGGAGACGTAGCTCTGTTGGCAGGAGGTTCCAGGAGGTGCTTACTTGCACTAAATGCACACAGTTCTGTGACAGAGCCAGAGAAACAGCAAGCATACCCACAAATATCCGCTTCCATTTCAGCATTATTTGTGTTCCACAGAATGATAAGTCTGGAAAACCAACTTTCTGCTGCTTTAGTGTTGGCAGTACGATGGGTTGATTGAGCAGTTACAGGTGCTTTACAAACTATCCTGTGATCACAGGATAATTTGCCATTTGCTGCATATGAAAGTAGATGTTTGGCTAGATGCTAGTACCATCCTCCTGTGATTCAACAATTCATTATCAAGTGTTCATTTTATCCAGCTGAAAATGGGCAAAATCCTATTACTGTACTCTATGTAGTAAACTGCACTAGAGTAGGCCAAATTAATCATTGGGTATTTGATGAGTCAGCTTTTCTCTATGTTCCATTGATTTAAATGGGTCTATTTTAATTGTGATTTACTATAGTAAAGCCACAGCTAGACTAGGCTCATTTGAATCAATGAAACATAAGAGTAGATTCATCAAATCCCCTTGGACCTACTGTAATGCAATTTGCTATGCTAAGCAGAAGGATTTTGGCTACTGTCTCACCAGGAAAAAATCAGACCAAAACTACTCAGTAGTTATTCCATAAGTAGAGCTGGAGTCTTGGACAAAACCATAACCTACAATAAACACAGCTCTATAAAGTGGCTAAGATGCTGACTGGGAGGCGGAAGGTCAGCAGTTCGATTCCGGAGTACTGCAGGACAGAATGAGCTCCCGTCTTTGTCCCAGCTCCTGCCAACCTAGCAGTTTGAAAGCAAGAAATTGCAAATAGATAAATAGGGACCACTTCGGTGGGTAGGTAACAGCGTTCCGTGTGCTCCAGTGTCTAGTCATGATTGCCACATGACCACGGAAACGTCTGCAGAAGCAGACAGCACTGGCTCTTCAGCTTTGAAACAGAGATGAGCACTGAACCCTAGAGTCAGATACAACTGGCTTCCGAGAAAGGGAAACCTTTACCTTCACTATAATTTTTGGACAGTCTTGCTGCTGAAGCCAAAAACTGTATTTATGAGGCTTTTTTCTACCTTGATACTTTGGTGGAGGGAAAGTGTTTTTGATTTGCCAGACGAAAAACCAAGGAGTACACTCCTCCTCAAAACTTTCTTGGAGGAAAAGCAGACAGGGGCCTTTCTAATTTTAGCTAATTTTCAGTGGGGCAAGTCTACTGAAAAGTGACTAAAAAGATTCCTAACAATTCTTCTTCGGTAAAAAGAAGGGTGACTTGATCAAAGCTAAATTATGATTTTTAAATACTACATCTAAACAGTGATCAAGGAAGCCCTTCTCCCACAAGCAGCTTCCTGAAAACAGCACGAAGCTTGGCAAATCAACCTTACATAGTCAATGAGCTCTGGACACCTTTGACCACATAGGTGCTAAACTACCCCCAGTTTTCCTCACAAGTTTAGAGCTAGGGAGACGGATGGGGATCACCATGCAGCCGGAGCAATTACCCCTAATCAACTGTACAGTTTCAAAGCTGGGAAGGATAATAAGGATTGCTGCTGTTTGCTACAACAAATGAAAGTATCCAAATCCTGGTTTAAAATGCTTCTCATAAAAAATTGCCACAGGCCAAAGAAAAATAACATTGTGATTTTTACATGTTACAATTATTTTGACCTACTATAGAGTGACAAGAACCAATGTGTTTCAGTGGATAGAATCGTGGGCTAGGATTTAATAAATCTTGGTTCTAATATCTATCCAACCATGGAAATTCACTGGGATGGGGGTTTGTGACAATAATAAAATATGGCTCGAAAAGCCTGTATTCCTTACAAACCTTACTAGTATCACCATAAATTGGAAGTGACTTGATAAGACATAACAACAATATTACAATATCTGTGCTAATATTTAGTTAGTACTATAACAGTGGCACATGTACTATAAACCTATGGCACATGTGCCAGAGGGGGCACTCAGAGCCCTCTCTGTGGGCAAACATGAGCCGTCGCCCCAGCACAAAGTTTGCCCCTCCCCTCTGCCCAGTAGCCCAATAGGCGCGCTGCCTCCCTCCCCCCAGCACAGAGTTCACCCCGCCATGTTGGCACTTTGTGATAAATAAGTGGGTTTTGGCTTGCAGTTTGGTCACTTGGTCTCTAAAAGGTTTGCCATCACTGTTCTATAATGTCACAGGCAGAATGTCCATGTTAGTATTATGGAATAGAAAACAGGTCAGCACATGAAGAGCTGAATTTAACTAGTGAGTCTTTCATTTAGGTTTTAAATTTTTCAGCTCAGAGGATTATGAGCTTTTCAAACCACTACAGCATTGGGGATTTATTTATTTTTAAGAGACAGGCTTTTCCATAGTTCTGCATTAAACAGAAAGACAGGGATAGACATGCCTTTTCAACTGACAGCTCTGAGATTTATGTATCATATAAGAGCTGCACTGCAAACCGAGAGACATTCAATCTTGGCATATGGGCACACAGATATGTACTAATATTAATTTTATACCAATATATTCTCTAAGCTATATATGTTAATATAAGATAATATTAACATCTCATAATGTAAATTTTTAATCAGAGCCTATGATGGCAGAAGTTGAAACATTTTGCTACAGTAATTTACACCACTTTAAAAAGATAGATATATGCATAGTAGTTGTAGTTGTATAATTACAGTGAACCTCCGCTTTGCGGACGGCTCGCCTAATGGAAAACTTGCTTCAAGGAAAGAAATCCATAGGAAATGACGGACCGCTTCACAGAAAAAAATCGCCTTAGGGAACAGGTTTCCCCGGGGTGCATAGCTTCTGGAGGTGGCTTGTTCCATCCTCGGAGGGTATGAATAGCATGTCCGCTCCATTTTTGAAATTTTTTCCGCTTTTAATTTAATTTTTAGATTTATGCGCCACCCACTCAGGCAAGCCCGACTCAGGGCGGCTCACATACAAGAAAAACAGATAAAACCCCCACATAAATAAAAACCCACCCACCCCATTCCTAAAAGCAGATAAAACCACCCACCCTATATTTAAAAAAGGAAGAGAGAGAGGATTCTGCTTATTAAATAAGCCAGTGGGCAGGGGTCACATCTCCATCAAGTCCCCATACCTGCCCCACCAGCCAGGTTTTAAGACCCTTCCTAAAGGGCAGCAATTCCGTCTGGAGACGTAACTCTGTTAGCAGGAGGTTCCAGAGGGCTGGTGTTAGAGAGATGGACCCCTCTAGCAGATAGTACAAGTAGAGAGCCCCTCTGGTCCGCTCTAGTTGGATGGACTGACACTCTTAAGGCGATGCGGTCTCTCAGGTAACCTGGCCCACTACCATATAGGGCTTTAAAGGTCATAACCAGCACCTTGAATTGCACCCGGAGGCAAACTGGTAACCAGTGCAACTCCCGAAGTAGTGGCAAGGCACGGGCATAACGCTCACACCCCATCACAACCTGAGCAGCCGCATTCTGGACCAGTTGCAGCCTCCGGATGGTCGTCAAGGGCAGCCCCATGTAGAGCGCATTGCAATAGTTTAGTTTGGAGGTGACCAGAGCATGAGTGACCATGAGCAAGGAGTCCCAGTCCAAGAGCGGGCACAACTGGCGAATCACCCAAAGTTGGGCGAAAGCCCTCCTGGGCACGGCCGCCACCTGTTCTTCGAGCAGCAGTTGCTAATTCAGAAGAACCCCCAAGTTGCGCACCGGGTCTGTCTGGGCCAAAATAGCCCCATCCAGAAACAAAGATGGTAGCTCCCGGGATAACGCAGGGCCCCCCATCCATAGCCACTCAGTCTTGCTTGGATTCAGTTGTAGCCCGTTAGTCCCCATCCAGACCCCAACAGCCTCCAGGCACCTGGAAAGGACTTTGACAGCATGACTGGGGTCCCCACGGGCCGAGATGGACACCTGAATGTCATCTGCGTACTGATGGTGCCGCGCCCCATGGGAACGGATGATCTCACCCAATGGCTTCATGTAGATGTTAATTAGGAGAGGAGAGAGCACCGAACCCTGAGGCACCCCATACTGGAGAGGCCTAGGGCTGGACCTCTCACCCTCCAACCACACCGACTGGGTCCGACCCTTCAGCAATGAGGAAAACCAGTGCCCTAGATCCCCAATCCTCATAGCCGTTCCAGAAGGATACCGTGGTTGATGGTATCGAAGGCCGCTGAGAGGTCAAGAAGAGCAAGGACGGACGGATGGCCACCGTCCTGCTCCCACCAGAGATCATCCAACACAGTGACCAATGCTGTCTCTGTACTATATCCGGGCCTGAATCATGACTGTAAGGGGTCCAGATAATCCGCTTCTTCCAGGACCCCCTGCAACTGATGCACCATGGCCTTTTCCAGAACCTTCCCTAAAAAAGATTGGCTTATAGTTGGCTGGGACTGCTGGGTCAAGCTTCATTTCAGCAGCTTAAAAGTGGCGATTGAGCACTTCCAGGTGTGGGGGAAGCAAACACCGGATAGTTGGTCATATACCAGGTTTGGCTACTAGCTGGTGCTGTCAGATGTACTGAAAATGCATTGAAGCCAGTGTACTGACAGTCCACTTCACGTAAAAAATTGTTATACAGAACGGGTCTCCCCAGGATGCATTGCACCTGGGGGGTATATAAAACCACCCACAAGCACTCCAGACTCTATGGGTAACAGTTGGAGTCATCTGTGGAGGTGTTTGAGCGGGATCTTCTGTGTGAGTTTTGGCACCATTTTTAAAAAAAATAGTCAAGCGTTTTTATGAGATTTTGGGGATTTTCCGATCCATTTGAAAAGTAACAAAAAGGTAGGGAATCTGAGAATTCCCCGTTTGCATGGCTGTTAATGCCTTTTACTCATTGCTTGCTAGTGGTTAGGGTATGTGTGGGAATTTATTTCCTGATTTTTATTTTTTAATTTTTTTAAAAAATTACTTATTTTGGCCCATTTCTCAGGTGTGGGCCAGATTAGAATCTGAGATTTCCCCTTTGCATGGCTGTTTATGCATTTCATGCAATGCTTGTGGTGGAGGGGTGTGTTTGGTAATTTAATGGAATTTTTAGTGGTGTGTTTTATTCCTGATTTGAAATGTTTTGGCCAATTTCTCAAGTGTGAGGCAGTTTGAGGTCTGAGATAACCCCTTTGCATGCTTCTTTATACTTTTCTTGCAATGCTTGAGGTGGTGTGTGAGGTAATTTAATAGAATTTTTAGTGGTGTGCTTTATTCCTGCTTTGAATTTTTTTGGGGGGAAGTTTGGGGTCTGGGATTACCCTTTCCGAGGGATACTTAAAAGGCGGCAGAGGCAGCAGACACTGGACAGGTTCCTAAAAAAGCCCAGACATGACAAACCACCTGCCTCTGCTAGTGGTCCCCAGTTGCCCTCCTCCTCCACCACCACTTCAAAACAATGCTTAAATGGTTTGGCAAAGTTTTTAAACTGTTGAACAGCTGAAGCCTGCAATGTTTTGCCTGTTGAGGTGTGGTTTATGTACAGTAGAGTTAATTTGTACAGTACAGTGTGCATGCTTGAATTTTTTCCATGTTTTCAATGTTGATGTGTGATGTTTACAAAGTTGAGGTTTGGTGTTTAAATTTTTATTGCTTGATCAATCTTTATTTATGGCTTTTAAAGTACAATTTCTAATGGCTTTGGAACAGAAAAAAAGGTTTTTTTTTACTTTTTTCTAAGGTCCAGAACATTTTTGTTTTGTTTCCAGTGCATTCCTATGGGAAATCGCAGTTCACTTTAAGGAAAAATCGCTTGAAGGAAAAACCCACGGAATGGATTAATTCTGTAAAGCAGGGGTTAACTGTATACTTACTTTGTACTAATGCATTTCAGTGTATTTAATCTGTGTGTTGTATCAGCTTCCTACACAATACAATTTTGTCTCTTGTTAGATATACATATTATGAACTGTTTTGACCCTGGAACTTTTTAAGCAAAGAACCTAAAATATTTTAAAGAAATAATTTGGATGCAGCATTAATTATGATCATGCAATGTGACAGCCATGATCTCACTGCATGTAGTTGGATACCAAATGACTTTTCTGAGGAATATTTATGGGGCTATGTGATCTGTGCCATAAAACTCAAGTCCTGCTGAAGTCAAATTATTTTATACCTTCATATTAGATGCTTCAGATTCCAGTTTTGTAAGATGATTTGAATTATCTTCCAGTTCTTGTCGAAGATTTGAGTTCTCCATTTTTAATGCCTCTACTTGTTTTAGCAACTGATCATATGACACTGCAGCCATTCTGGGCTACCCCAGGACCTAGAGACAATAAAAGAATAAATATTTTTGAGCCATCTGTCCCAAGAACTATATTCCTAACCATGAGAGAATGCTTGACTACTTAGAAAATGCTATTTCATTCTCCACTTGAAGAACATAAGTGATATCTTTAAAAAACCCATTTCTATTGAACATTTAACTATTGTATATCAAATCATTTCTGCTCAATAACATTTAACTTCCTTATTATTAGAAAGTTAAAGATTTGTTTAAAATTATAATGAAAAATGCTTTCACATTTTCTAAATAAATTCATGTGATTTCCCATTGCACTTTCAAATAAATACCAGTTTATCTTTGGTTTAGAAATAAATAATCTTTCATATTCAGAGTCCAGGTCTTCAGAACTCAATGCTGTATTTCAAGGCTAAGGCAGCTAATTTGTTTGGATTGCATTTTCAAAACTGAAAACATAATCCAGAGAATTACCAAACAAGCTCTTCTCATTCTAATCTATATTCCAATTTATATTCAACCCCATACTATGTTACAACCTGATTCTCTATGGAAGGCTGCCTCGAAGTAAGAAATCTAAATGCTCATCATCAGCATTGCATGAATGTTAAGGCCAGGAAATTGTACTTATGCAGATGTAGCAACATTTCACTTCCAATCAGCCCCAGACAACATGGCCAGGAGTAAAGGAACCTGGAGTCCAACAATACCTGGAAAGCTACAGCCTCTCCTTCCATACCCTAGAAGATGATATGAAGCTATAGATGTTAATCAATAGAATGTAACAGGTTCGTTGTTGTGAATACATTTGTGTAGGAGCAACAGTTTACTAAATTCCACTAAGCAAAGAACATCCTTTCTTCATACTCTGTGAACAAGAGTAATTTTTTACCTACATAAGTCTTCACTTAGATCAGTGGTTTCCAACCTTAGGTCCCCAGATATTCTTGGACTACAGCTCCCAAAAATCTTGTGAATGCTTCTGGGAGTTTCAGTCCAAGAACATCTGGGAATCCAAAACTGGGAATCATTGACTCAGACACTATGTTATTTGTATATGTCTACAAATTACATCCAACAAATGGCCACTCTTTGAATAAATTATTTCCAAAATATGCTATCCCTGCCAATGGCTTTCTTTATTGAGTCAATAATGTCCTCTTTGGCTTTCCTTTTTTCCTGTTGCCTTCAACTTTTCCTATCATCACTGTCATTTTTCAGTGAGTCTTGCATCCTCATGATGTCCACAATTTCATCATTTTTAAAAAACTTTTAGAGATGTCAGGATTGATTTGATCTAAAACCAGAAGATTTGTTCTTTTGGTAGTTCATGATATCTATAAAGTTTTCTTACAATACTACATTTTAAAAGAACCACAGGCGGTATCGCCCAGAATTTCCAAAAATAAATTACTCTGAAGCATGTTAAATAAAATTAACATTGATAATAGCTAAGAAAATCTAAGCTACCATCACAACTATTATACAAGCCCATACTTAGTATTTTGTCCATTTTAAGACTGTAGTCATTTCTTTTCTCTTATGAATCTCACTGCTATTTGCCAACGCCTTAGGGATCAAACTCCATTTTAGAATAACTAATATTCAATGTGCTTTTTAATAGGATAAAAATAGGATACAATCTTCTATAGATTTCGAAGTGAAAAAACCGCTCCTGTCTCTATCTCAGTAGGCAAATGACTCCATATATCCTGTTCTGAAGATAACCATATGATGCACTCAGAAATCTAACCACTCTCCATGTGCTGCATTTTGTACAAGCAGATAGAAGTGTGTTTCCCAATGTCAAAACATGATGAAGGTCATTTTCTAATAACTTCTAATTTCTGTTCATGTCATATTCTTTTATTCTTACAAAACACAGTATCAGCAATATAAAAATGATAGCATTTTAGATATATTTATTTAACAAAATGTATGTGTACATTGAAATAAACTATATACAGCTATCCTTTCAAAATAGAGGGGGGGGGGGCTGATTTGCACTGTGCATTCAAGAATCACGTACAAAATATCTCCATAAGATATTTCATGAGAATGTAATGTAATCTTTATAGTAATGTATTTTTATACAAAAATATTTTGCATCTCTAGTAGTGTGCTTTTAGTTTTCCTAATCAGGACCAGACCACACCCCCAGAAGCAGACATAAATGTGCCCGCTTCCACGTTTACGACAGCCGTGGGCACATTTACAGCTGACATAACCGCATTTACACATGCATGGGCACATTTTAAGGTTGTTATAAATATGTCTGCTTCCACTTCTGGGTGAGGCGGCCCAGATGGAATGGCACCACAGGTTGGGGCCAGCCCACGGACCGTAAGTTGGGAACCTCTGAGCTATAGGTTTGAACCATCTCTTTGGCACACGAACGAGGGCCTTTTTCGTGTCTGCACCGGCCTTATGGAACCTCTTGCTAGTAGAGTTGCGGGGGCAGATGGAGCTGCTGCCTTTCAGAAAAGAACTAAAAACCTGGTTGGCGGGGCAGATGTGGGGCTCAGATGGAAGAGTGGCCCCTGCCTGTTGGCGTATAAAATAAAGCCTCCCACCTTTTAATGCGGGCAGTTTTAATGTGGCTAGTTTTTATATGAACGGGGGTAGGGGGTAGGTGGGTGGGTATGTTAGGGGTTTTAATTGTTTATATATATATGTTTTTAACCTGTTGTAAGATGCCCTGAATCAGGTTCAGCTGATTGGGCAGTATAGAAATTTGAATTATAAATAAACCTTTTATGCATATCAATTTATTAAAAAATTTTATTTACCATATTTAGAATCACCCTTCATACTTTTGAACAGATTCACACATCATTTACACACTTTGATTCATAAAACCAGCATCTAGGTGACCTGAAGTGAGTCCAACTGCTGCTATACATGTGTATGTATCTCACATCAGTAGAAGATGGCACTGTTTCTGTATCACACCTTTAGTCACTGTATGCTCTTGTGCTACTGTGGACGGACACAGTATGCACTATTTTTGCTGCTTCTACAGCATCTATGGTTCTTACAACTTCTCAGAATTTTTCAAACCTGGTGGCACCCATATAAAATTTTCCCCTTTCCAGAGACAAATTAAAGTTGCTTCAGGGCAATTTTTCTTCTTACAAAGAGGGTGAGATCCCTAACAACACACAAGGGGTTGGGGCTGTACAATTGCAAAACTGGGTTTAATTCAATGTTTCCCAACCTTTGAGTTGCAAGTCTCTTTTATAATAACTAACTAACCTGTGACCCATTTTTGCATAAAATGAATTTTAATGAGGTAAACACATTAAATATAGCTTTTAAAAGAATAAACTTCTAACTTAATATTTAATGTGATGGTTGCACTTGCATCTGGGCAACCAGCTTCAAAAGTCAGTTGAGTGTTTGTTAAAGCCAGCCTCATGTCATTCTCAACATTCAGCCTGTAACCTCCCAGAAAACACATTGGGAACCCTTGATTTAATTAAGGGCCCTTAAATTCTCCACACATAGAAAAGGAAAACAGCAAGCTTTTTCAAATATATCCAAGAAAAACATGTGGCAATGAAAAGCCACTCAATCATCAGTTACATATTGATCTGGTGACGAAATGAGAATGGCCAAGTCAACATTGTGCCACTGACCCAGAGACATGCAGTGGGACAAATATACATATTATGCTGGAAAGAATTCTAACCTGCTTTGCTTCTCATTAGGAAAACATCACAAGAAAAATGAAACAGCCATCAAAAAATAACATTATTGTGAGAGCAGAACTGACCAACAGGATTGCTTTCACATAACAAAATAATGTTTAAAAATGACTAATGTTTAGAAGTCTTATCAGTACTAGTCATCGTTGTCAGCTGTACTTGTATCCGAGCACACATTTTTCCTGGAGGTCATATTCTCAGCTGGTAGATGTGTCTCTGATGTCTCCACAAACCAATCTTGGCATGGAACATGTGACCACACACACAGTACACTGAATAGAGGGTAGAGGACGTGGTTGGGTTTGACAAAGCTTCCATGCTTGTCATACTAGAACTCTATTATTTCAGGACTACTGCTATATACAATATGTTTTAATAGTATATTGATGTCTCACTTCTCAAGTCCCATCTCAGTTTTTTTCCTAGCTGCTCTCATTTTAGTTATCACTACGTGTGCCTTCCACCTAAAATGAAAATTTTTGACAAGCCACTATTATAATATTTATGTTTTTAAAAAGCTTAAGTGAATTCAGTGGGACCTACCATATGCAGGATTGCATTTTATTTCTGTTCCATCTAACAGCCTATATTACTGATACTGTATTTTAAAGGTGAAAAATTGACATGTGCATTATAGTTTGATATGAAGATATTAAGACATTATAGACCAGTAGTAACACTGAAGGTTTCACTAAACTTACATTAGTAAGTAAAATATTATTCGGTAGAAAACAAGACCATAAAGCATATTAAGCAGAAAAAGAAAAAAAAATATTGGAATACAAAGATGAATTTAATTTTAGATATACTTAAGAGTGGACCCAGTGGAATCTAATCATGATGAAAAGCCTTTTGATTTTAGTGTATATACATTAAGTAATACTAAGGCTGGATCCAATAGTTATATTTACTAATAAACAAGAATACCTGCTGATAAAATTAAAACCTGTCAATGCTGAAGGATTCATAATTTGAAAAATGTTCTGATAAAAATTGGCATATATAAGAACACAAACTTTAAAAATGAATATTCAAATGTAGAATTTCTAGAGACACAGCAAGTACAAAAAAATTCACAAAAGAGCAAACCGCCATTAAAATACTATCTGCTGATTGTGCTAATAATAATTGTGTGCCATCAAGCTGATTCCAACTTATGTCAACCCCTTCTGTGATTTTCTAGGTAGAGAATACACAGAAGTGGTTTAGCATTCCCTTCTTCTGGGGGTCACTGTGCAGCTTGCCCATAGGCTGGCTCCACTTTCAGGAGGCACAGTGGAGTCAAATACCTAAACCACCAAGCTATCCAACCAGCATGATTATGTTACTTGAACATCAATTTTAAAATACTTTTAGTTTGCTAATAATTGTAATGCTGTATTACTCCTATTTATGCTGAAACTAAATAAAATTTTCTCCACAGTGATGTACCAAAGCTTATTTAATTACAGTATTACATTTAAAAATTGCATCTGACTAGAAAAAAAGAAAGGAACCTGTGCTTCATACATAATTTATTAAGACTGATAATTATGTCCAAGACTCAGAAACTTTCAGAATCCCTTTTGATAATGAATAGATTAAATTAGAAGCTTCTGGTGAATGAACAACAGCAGTCCTTCCTTTTCCCCCACCTTCATTTTACATTTCAGCATTTGCTTTGGAGAGGAATGGTAACAGCCTCATCGCATTCCTGGGTGCAGCAGTGAAGCTAAAGCTCTTATCTCTATGCAGCTTTTTCTTTCAGGAAAAGAAGCAAAAGCTGCTGCAGCAAATTGCAAAAAAAATAAAATTAAAAAATGCCAACATTTCTTTTCATGTCACTAACAAAGGCAACCGAGTTTCATAGCATTTGCAGTGGGGAATCTTCACAGCATGCATCTAGCCCAAAAACAAATCTTAAAATTTCAAAATTTCAGCAAGTCGCTCTCTATAATACCTTCCTCACCCTTCCCTTTACAACCCTTGCATTGTGGTGCTGTTAAGATTCACATCAAGGCATCTCCTCCACTGCTTTGTGTCCCCTTTTCTGGCTGCTGCTACTGTGACAGGGGGGAGGAGGAGGAGGAGGAGAAGGGAGGATTTCAATGGGTTCAGTTCTCATTCCTTTAAGCAATGAATCTGATTCATTCTTTGTTGCCCTTCACCCGTCTCCTAAGATACTATTTTCTCCTGGTTCTATGTCAAACCTTTAAAACAACCTCTCTCTTTTTGTGACACAAAAGCATCCTTCTTCCTCATCACCTTCAAAATCCACCATTAGCACAGCCTCCTATTCTGTCAGAAACATGAACCAGAACCCTAGGAATCCATTCCTGATTTCTTTCTGTAAATGCAGAAAGGGGGAGGCAGAAGGGGGAATTGCCCTACATTTCTACCTTTCCTTACATTTATCATGCAGCAATCGAATTAGACAACATTGTCTTCACCGGTACTAACATTCAGCACTTGCTGCTTAACAAGAGCACAATGCTAACATTCACCTACCCCATCTCCGATGCTGTCTGCACCTCCATTCAGTCGTCAACACCCAGTACAGTACCTTCCTGCATTCAATGTCTGCAGAGCCAATACAGCCACATTCCAGTCACGTGTGCACCCAGCCCAACCCAGCCAATGGCCCTGTGCACATCAGAGAATGTAACATACTCTTGTTCTCATCCCATGTTTCTTTTTCTACTATCCATCCTGATTCCTGTCAATTTACAGTCTGGACAATCTAGCAAGGGAGAAGGGAGGGGACACAACCTTTAGAAAGCAAAGAGAGAAAGCAGAGAGTGGAATGGGGTTAGTGAAAGAAATAACTGTGAAGGGGGGGGGGAATAGATACTGTACACAGAATCAATTTCTTCAGCATAACTATAGGATTTTCTTTGCAGAACAGATCTATCAAGATTAATATTTACATCTTAATGGCAACTGACAACATAAAAGCATATGGAAAAGAACCAGTTCACATGATGGCTGAGATGGTTAATTTAACTCAGATTTATGTTCTATTACTGATTGTAACAGCTGTCTAATCCATTCTAGTTTAAGCTGTAGGATCCTGTATAACAGTACTGTGTTGAAAAAGATGACCTTCAAGTCTTATCCAGACCTCCCAAGTAGCAGCTCCTTTTAAAATAACAAAACATAATATGGAATCGGTGAGTTTTTACAGAAATAAAAGTATATATTACAAAGATATAGCGCAATGCTTGAAGCATTTGTGCAACAGCTGTATCATATGCTTCAATAAACATGTACAAATATGAATACTATACCTATATGAAAAAGTTAAGGTAAGAAGAATTGTCTTTATTCATATTAGAACAAAGAACAATTTAAAAATATGGACATATATGAAATATTGATAAAATTTAAAACAAATTAAGATATTAAAATAATTAATCTGTTTTTGAACAGAAACAGGCTACTTCAATAGCATTATCTCAGCCATCAATTAAATCTTTTTTTTCATACACATGATGGAGCCCTAAATTGCATGTAGCATTGATTAAATTTCTCCAGTCACAGAATATGTGTCCTTCCTCTACAAAGACCTTCCTCTACAAAGATGCCTTAATTGAAATTCTTCCTCAGTAAGTGAGATTATAATTTTGGAGTTTTAATTTTCTTGTGAATTTTTTTATCATTAGTTGATTATTGTATGCTGTTATTCACCACAACCTAGGTTTTGTAGGGTTTTGCTTAATGTTCTGTGGTTTTAATGTAAAGTTTCTTTTTACTATACCATTATGATTTTATTTTGATGGATAACTGCTGTTCATTGCCAAGAGGCAGCGGTGGCTCAGTGGTTAAGAAGCTTGCCTTATTAGCTGGAATTGCTGCCCTTTAGGAAAGCACTGAAAACCTGGCTGGTGGGGCAGGTGTGGGGCCCTGATGGAAATGTGGCCCCCGGCTGCTGGCTTGTACAATAATTAAGACCCTCTCTCTTTTTATGAATGGGGTGGGTGGATTTTAATGGGGAAGGTATTTTTATGTTTTTGTATTTTTTCATTTTTATTTGTTTATTTATTGTATATTTTGCTTAATCTGCTTTGTGAGCTGCCCTAAATCGGGTTTCCTTAGTGGGCGGCATATAAGCATGAAAATTAAATTAAATTAAGTCCCTAAAATTGAGGTCCAAGATGTTCAATGGCTTTAACTTCCAGAATCCTTAACTATCATAGCTATATCATACCAGATTTGTACTTCAAGAACACATTGGGCCTAATGTTTGGAAATCACTGAGGTAGAATAACCTCAGTACAGTAATGCAAAGGGTATGACCTGTTTTCTGTGTGATTGGGTGACAAATTGTTTTCTGTGCGATTGGGTGGCAAATTGTCGGGGTTTGTCGGCATTGATGCCGTGCAAGCTGATACACATTTGACCATCATGTACGTTAAGTCAGCACTGGGCTATGTTGGGGTTTGATTTTTCTCTGATGCTATTGTGGGCTTTGATTCAAGGAGCTCCGACACGACGTTGAGTCATATGACTCCGTCGGGTTCGTTGAGCACTGAATTGGGTCTGCATTGAACTGTTATATTATTAATTCATTATTATGTATTTTGTAGAAAGTCTGTTTATGATATTTTATGGATTGTAATTTTGTTTGGATTCTATGCTATGAATATGTTGGGATGGGGTGGGGGTCTGCCGATGCCAATGCTATGCCAGTTGACTAAGTTTCTACCCTCAAGGACTTCGGGTCAGTACGGGGATATATAATTATGTACTGTTTATTATTATCTTGTACTGAATCTTTGTATATTGTATTTGAGAATCTGTATATTATTTATCTGTACTGTATGCTAGTTTAATTTGTATTGAGATATGATGATGTTTTTGGTTATTGTATTACTGATATGTTGTTAAGGCCGCCTTGAGTCGGCGTAAGCTGAGAAAGGCAGGATATAAATTAAAATTGGATTGGATTGGAAAAAGGTATCCAGCTTCTGCACTGTTATGCAGAACTCCACTGATTTAAATAATTAGTTTTATATTGTTATACTTAGCTTACAAGTACTAATGCTTTCACGTCCGCACGGCAATTTTTATTTATTATTTTCATTTCATTTATACTGTATACTATTCTTCTCTTCAAAGGTACCCAGAAAGGTGCACAACACAAAGATCTAAATAACTAAAATCAAGATCCGGTACTGTATGTTCCTTATACAAATCTACACCCCTGCACCGATTGCGCTGAAACGCGGCACATACGTACCTTGGGCCGAAGAGACGGTCACTGCAAGTGTGTCAAGGCCCATGGGGAGGGGTACGCCCCCTAAATCCATCTGCAAAGGGGATGCCCCCACCGACAGGAGAAAAAGCAAGGGAAAAAAGCCAACCAGGGGGAATTGTGATGTCATCGCCACAGTTCAACCAATTCCCAGCTGACCAGATCTGGGACTCCGTGACATCACAGAGCTCCCTCATACAAAGTGACACCCCTGCACCGATTGCGCTGGAAACTGCATGCACGCCTACCTTCAACGTCTGGGGTGGCAGGCGTGGGTAACCGGCAGCCCGCCTTGGGGTCCTTGCCCCCGAAAAGGGGCTGCAATGCCCCCCCCAGCTGGCAGAAACGACCAGGGGAGGTAACTGCACATGCACAAGAATCCACGCATGCGCCTAACCCTGCCTGGCGTTCCAGGCTGTGGTGCATGTGTGAAATTCCATGCATGTGCCAAAGTCTGTCCAGCGTTCCAGGTGGTGCATGGCCTAGCCGCCAGTACAGGGTAGGGTACCCCCGGGCAATGCCAGGACCTCTGCTAGTAACTTATAAAACACTCCACATACATGATAAAATGATAAAACTCTCTGAGCAAAGGAGAGTCACTGTTTTAATAAAGACTGAATATTTCTCAGGTTTAGGAAGGAGATTATCTGTGGAGTCATCCTTTTCCCAGAAGGTTACCTCACTGCATGACAAGCAAATTTAATTCCTAATGTCCCTAGATAGTCTTTGATCTCAGATAGATGTAATGCACACAACTCCCATGTTGTTTATAAGAGTAAAAATAGTTGGACTAGTAAAAATTAGTCCTACTCAGCTCAAAATCTCCTCTTTTCCCACATCAGCCCCATACTTCTAGGATTAGTAAATGCTGAGTGGAAGTCACGTTATGGTAGCTGAGGAGGAGGATGTCAGACAAACACACCTTCAATGACAGGGGTGCCCAAACTTTTCGGGCCGCAGGCCGGTCGTGTGATCAAGTAGGCCGGTCACATGGTTCCTCCCACCCGAAAGCACAAGTAAAATGTGCATGCGTGGGTACATGCACATTTTACTTCCGCTTTCGGGTGGGAGGAACCACGTGACCAGCCCGCTTGATCACAGCCCGCTTGATCACACAACTATCACACTGTAGTTGATCATTACTACCGTTTCTGGGAGCAGTGCAGGCCAGATTAATTGGCATTAAGGGCCGGATGTGTCCCACAGGCCATAGGTCAGGCCCCTCTGATCTATGAGCAAAGATCTTACCCCCCCCCCCTTTAGCAGGCAGATACCACAATCCAATGAGTATTTACCGTATTTATTCGTGTATAACGCGCAAAATTTTATACCAAAAAAAGAAATCAAAGTTGGGGTGCGCGTTATACACGAGGACTGGGTGCGCGTTATAAACGAGCCTCTTTTACTTCCTTTTTAGAATTGGGTCGGCTGTCTATTGCTGCGGCGGGTGAAGGGGAGGCGGGGGGTGGCTTTGAAGAAATTGACGGGATCTGATTGGGTGGCGCGGGAGACGAGGCGTGGCCCGGAGGTAGCTCGCAGTTCGAGCGAGGCTCCTGGAGGTCGGAAGTGCTCGTTTCGGATTGCATTTTCTGCAACAGGTGGGTCTGATTATCCCCCCCTCCCTCAATATTTTAAGGCGTGCTTTTTTTCACCGATATAACTGGTTCCCCTTTAGATGGCATCTCAGGGTATCAAGCGTAAACGTTGTGCATATGACGCTTCGTTCAAGCTCAAAGTTGTTGATCATGCTGAAATGCATGGAAACCGAGCAGCTAGCCGAGAAAATTTTATACCGAGGTTTCATGGAAAATTAGGGGTGCGCGTTATACACGAGTGCGCGTTATACTCGAATAAATACGGTACCATGGATGATTGCATACCCTTTGAAACAGCAGCAAGACAATAAACTGGGACAACTACTGTACCTATCTCTGTAACTGAACCCTTAGAACAGTATTTCCCAAAGTCGGGCCCACGCCCCACAACGGGGACTTCAATTCCCAGAAGCCTAAGTCAGTACATTGGCTGATCAGTGCTTTGGGGAATTGACAGGCTTCTGGGAACAGAAATCCAAAAACCAAAGGTTGGGAAATATTGCACTGGAGGCTTTGGACCAGCTTTGGTTGAACCACCAGCTATACCCTTTCCTTCACATGGAAAACTAGTCAGTTTTTTTTTACTAGAATAGTAATAACAATTTTGTGTCAGAAATTATTCTGGGTTGAAAGGATTTTTGCAGGAGAAACTCCACTCAGGGAACATCCAAATAAGGCTCCTTTCATGTCCCCAAGAGCTGGGACAGAGATGGGTGCTCAAACCGTCATGCATTACCCAGGTTTTGAACTGCTAACTTGCTGGCCTTCCAGCTAACAAGGTGAGCTTCTTAACCACTGAGCCACCGCAGCTGCACTAGAATTGTTAAGTTTTATTGTGTGTGTGCGTGTTTAGCAGAATAGCGTGTAAGCGTAACACAAGTGGAAGCGGTGCACCTTGGACTGCCCACACACAAAAGAAGAACGGCAGCGTAGTTCAACAGAAAACAAACGGCATTTATTTTTCTGGTGCTAAATATCTTTCAATGTAAAATGTAAATATAGATAGCGTCTCTCACAAAAGGTATTTACACAAAGTTAAAGTCTCACTGCCTTGGTAGGAATCTCTCAAGGTCTTCTGAGGCTGATTAGAGGCTTGTAGATATGCTTACAGACTTTGGTAAATTCAGAACAACAGTTCAGTTCATTCACAGCAGTTCAACAGGAATGAAAGCCAAATATCATTCCGACTTCAAATTCTCAAGTTCAATGGCATAAGCAGTTCAGTTCTTTCAAGCACAAACATACACACACTCTGGCAACAGAGATTAGTTAGTGCTTACTGACTGCTTCTAAGTTCCAGTGCAGGTTTAGTTGCAGAAGAGCTTCTGCCTGAGCTTCTCCCCAGCAACTTCAACAAGAGTTGCAGAAACAGTCCTTCTGTATTCTCTCTTCTTGCTCCAGTAACTTCAGCATGAGTTCCAGCATGAACTCCCGGATTATTCCACTACTCCTCAATGACTCCTTGATAACTCCTCCAAATAAGTGCTCTGGAAGCACTTCACATAGAGCATAATACTGTGGCTAACAATCAGTTGTATCAGCTGTGCAATACAGATTCTTAAAGCTATAGGCGCATACGTATACATTCATCCTATGCAATACTCAGTACCACTATTTCAATACCTGACAAGAATAATCTGCTTGCAATCATAACAGGGCTTTCAGTAGCAGACATCAAGTGTACGCTTTCCACCTTTGAAACTGAAAGGAAGGGGTTGAGCTGGATATTACATGGCAAGGGAATCGATTACAGCATTGTTCAACACCTAAATACCTCGGCATGACACTTAACAGAACACTCTCTTTTAAGCAGCACTGCTTGAATACCAAAGCTAAAGTTAGTACAAGGAACAACATCATCAAGAAACTCACAAACTATAAATGGGGAACTCAGCCATTCATGCTACGTACATCAGCTTTGACCCTGAGTGTATTCACAGTAGAATACAGTATGCTACTCCAGTATGGAGTGCATCTACACACATGAAACAAGTTGCCATCGCTGTTAATGAAGCAATGTGCATAGTGACAGGATACCTCAAACCTACACCAGTTGAGAAAATATATCATTAAAGTATAATTATTTCATAAATGCTTTTGAAATGCATATTCAAGGATATGTTATAGCCATGGGGCACCAATAGGATTATCAATTACTAAATAAACCAAATATTATTGTGGTATCCAAGTCATTAGTTCTGGTTTTCACCGGACAATAATTTATCCAGAAAGTGCACTAAAAGCATTAACTTCATTAATTCTAATACAGAATTTAACATAAAAAACCATGTAATTCATATAAAATTATTTTATCTATTTCCCCACAAATGTCTGATTTCTCTGAGTATCCATATCAAAAATTCCAAACATAAATCATATTAATTTAAAGGAGTGAAAAGATGGGGTGAAAGAGGAAGCAAAGAAGAAAGAAGATCCTTCAAATGAATGGGATGTCTGAAAAAAATCAATTCTACTGTTATTGTTATATTTACGGTTTACATAGATTTCTGCATGGGATCTTCAACTAAAGATACGTGTGGAAGATGAGACAAGCTGCTACCCACCTCAATTGCGTACATATATGCACACAGTGAAGCACAATAGGCTCCTAACATGAACAGGTCCCACTTGATTTCATTGGGTCTAACAGTGATCACGACTAACTCAAACATGATGCTGCGGGTTGTCCTGGTTGGCCCCCCGGGATGCCTCGCTACCATCTTCTTCTTGTTGGCTAGGACTTGGGGCCAGCCGCGGCGGGCGGCTGGACTTGCCATGGTCTGGGCCTTGGTGGAGGTGAAGAGGCCCGTCGGCTTGGAGCTCCAGGACTTGTGCACGCTTTTGTCCCACCCACACCCCTTCTGGAAAGACTAAAAGGACTGTGCTGGGTATATTTTTATATTGTTGTTTGATGTTTTGAATTTTTTTTATATTGTGTACTCTTTGATGTGATTAACTGATGTTTAGGATTTTATTGTATTGTACCTTATTTGATGTATTGTTAGAAACTGTATTGTACTGCACATGTAGTACATATTGTAGTATATATATCTATATTTCTGTAATTTTTGCAGACAGAGATTTGTAATTGTACTTTTGGTGATTGATTTTTGCTGTATTTATTGTATGTTATGTTACTCTATTTTGTATTATTGTCCGCTATGTAAACCGCCCTGAGTCGGGTTCGCCTGAGTGAGCGGTATATAAGCGTGAAAATTAAATTAAATTAAATTAAAACATCAATTATTTCAATTTTATTACTTTCCCCATAATTTAGGCTATGTCCAAAGAGGCAATGTGTGTTAGTTTACTGTATCCAGCCTATCACAATTTAATTTTTTACTGAAGAAAAAGCTTTAGAAACAATGTAATCTTATTATTTAATTGTTAAAATAATTACAGCCATGTCAGATACTAAACAATTAGGAATTACAAAAATAAAACCAATGTTACTCTTCATTATTACCAACTTACTATAAGACTGTCACAGAATTTCTTGAACCAAATTAGGTATTGTTTAAGAGCTGAAGCCAAGACATTCTGTTCCCCAGTAAACCTCAGAGCTGCATAGAGCCAGTCATTTACAAAAATCTACTTTTTTATGCAAATAAAGTAGTACACAAACCCACCACTGAAGAGAATGACAAGAACGCCTTAGCCATTCAATTTACTCTTTTCAGTTTTTGCACTTGAACCATCTCCCCCACACCAAAAAAAAAAAAAAAAGCTTCAGGAACAAGGTTTAGTTCTCAAGGCCTTACAATGCCACTTAATTAGTGGGCTATCACTCAAAAAGCCATCCAAACTTTTGTGAAATTAACCAATTCTGTACCGATTTAACAGCTAACAAGTCCAATACAAGTTAACAGAAAACCAATTTTTGCCAGGTGGAACAAAAGCAAAGAATGTTATTGATATTAAAAAAATTCAAAATGCATGTGCTGGGACTCTTAAAACTTTCCACACACTGACACCACTAGAAAAGGTCAAAAGCATCGTTCAAAAAATTATCAAATTGCATAAGTTACCTTTTTTAGACAAAGCAATGAATGCAGTTTGCACCCGAAAGCCCTCTGAAAGGTGGGCTGATAGTATCTACCGTATTTTTCGCCCTATAAGACGCTCCGGCATATAAGACGCACCCAATTTTAAAGGAGGGAAATCTAGAAAAAAAGATTCTGAACCAAATACTGTACTAAAAGGGAAGAAAAAAAAACACATCTTTTCAGAAACCCCACATGTCCAGGTACAATAAAGCCACCACAAAAATACTCAGTCAAAATCTACCTGCCTTAGTCAACCTCCAAGAGGAACAAAGAGCCGGGAGGGCACGATGCTTCGCAGCAGCGGCGTCTTCGGAGCCACGGAAGGCTCCCTTTATCTCCCCGCCGATGGTGGGGGCGGGGAGAGCGCGGCAGCGGCGGCGTCTTCGGAGCCTCCCGGGCCACGGAAGGCTCCCTTTATCTCCCCGCCGATGGTGGGGGCGGGGAGAGCGCGGCAGCGGCGGCGTCTTCGGCTCCCTCGGCCAGGGAGCCCTTTTAACCTCCCCGCCCGGTGGCAGGGAGGGACGGCTTCGCGCGGCGCGGCGCGGCTCCCTTTATCTCCCCGCCGATAAAGGGAGCCACGCCGCGCCGCGCCGCGCGAAGCCGTCCCTCCCCGCCCTCTGCCACCGGGCGGGGAGGTTAAAAGGGCTCCCTGGCCGAGGGAGCCCTTTTAACCTCCCCGCCCGGTGGCAGGGAGGGACGGCTTCGCGCGGCGCGGCTTGGCTCGGCGCGGCTCCCTTTATCTCCCCGCCGATAAAGGGAGCCACGCCGCGCCGCGCCGCGCCGCGCGAAGCCGTCCCTCCCCGCCCCCTGCCACCGGGCGAGGAGGTTAAAAGGGCTCCCTGGCCGAGGGAGCCCTTTTAACCTCCCCGCCCGGTGGCAGGGGGCGGGGAGGGACGGCTTCGCGCGGCGCGGCTCGGCTCCCTTTATCTCCCCGCCGATAAAGGGAGCCACGCCGCGCCGCGCCGCGCCGCGCGAAGCCGTCCCTCCCCGCCCCCTGCCACCGGGCGGGGAGGTTAAAAGGGCTCCCTGGCCGAGGGAGCCCTTTTAACCTCCCCGCCCGGTGGCAGGGGGCGGGGAGGGACGGCTTCGCGCGGCGCGGCTTGGCTCGGCGCGGCTCGGCTCCCTTTATCTCCCCGCCGATAAAGGGAGCCACGCCGCGCCGCGCCGCGCGAAGCCGTCCCTCCCCGCCCCCTGCCACCGGGCGGGGAGGTTAAAAGGGCTCCCTCGGCCAGGGAGCCCTTTTAACCTCCCCGCCCGGTGGCAGGGAGGGACGGCTTCGCGCGGCGCGGCTCGGCTCCCTTTATCTCCCCGCCGATAAAGGGAGCTGTGCCGCGCTGCGCCGCGCCGCGCGAAGCTGTCCCTCCCCGCCCCCTGCCACCGGGTGGGGAGGTTAAAAGGGCTCCCTGGCCGAGGGAGCCCTTTTAACCTCCCCGCCCGGTGGCAGGGGGCGGGGAGGGACGGCTTCGCGCGGCGCGGCTTGGCTCGGCTTGGCTCGGCTTGGCTCGGCTCCCTTTATCTCCCCGCCGATAAAGGGAGCCGTGCCGCGCTGCGCCGCGCCGCGCGAAGCTGTCCCTCCCCGCCCCCTGCCACCGGGTGGGGAGGTTAAAAGGGCTCCCTGGCCGAGGGAGCCCTTTTAACCTCCCCGCCCGGTGGCAGGGGGCGGGGAGGGACGGCTTCGCGCGGCGCGGCTTGGCTCGGCTTGGCTCGGCGCGGCTCGGCTCCCTTTATCTCCCCGCCGATAAAGGGAGCCACGCCGCGCCGCGCCACGCCGCGCCGCGCCGCGCCGCGCGAAGCCGTCCCTCCCCGCCCCCTGCCACCGGGCGGGGAGGTTAAAAGGGCTCCCTGGCCGAGGGAGCCCTTTTAACCTCCCCGCCCGATGGCAGGGGGCGGGGAGGGACGGCTTCGCGTGGCGCGGCGCGGCGTGGCTCCCTTTATCGGCGGGGAGATAAAGGGAGCCGAGCCGCGCCGAGCCAAGCCGCGCCGCGCGAAGCCGTCCCTCCCCGCCCCCTGCCACCGGGCGGGGAGGTTAAAAGGGCTCCCTCGGCCAGGGAGCCCTTTTAACCTCCCCGCCCGGTGGCAGGGGGCGGGGAGGGACGGCTTCGCGCGGCGCGGCGCGGCTCCCTTTATCTCCACGCCGATGGTGGGGGCGCGGAGAGCGCGGCTGCCGTATATTTGCCTTATAAGACGCACCAACTTTTCCCCCCCAGTTTTGGGGAAGAAAAAGTGCGTCTTATAAGGCGAAAAATACGGTAGTTACAAAATCAATCTAGTGGCCCAACAATCAATGTGCCATTCACCATGACTGAGAGCCCATACAGAAGTTACATCAAACTAGCCATACAGGTCATGGTCACTTCAACTGTAGGAACAGTGCAGTGACAGGCCAAATGGATGGGGAAATTATGGTGGTTGCAGCAAACTTATACTAGTGAAACACTATGTATCTTGTATTATAAACTCTTGGAACAGGATTACAATAAAAGATGTCTATCCAAGATGCATATGTGAAGGAGTGAGACAGTATGCGGTAACCATTAAACTCTGTAAGGTGCATTTCCAGATGACCACACTTATGATCAAGGACCGAATGAGAAAAATCTTAAAGCTTTGAAGACATCAATCAGTCAGCATCTTGTTGTACCATCATGCAGCTCCCTCACTGAGCTGGAGACTGGAAGGTTGGGTTTCGATACCCAAGGGCTGCACTTGGGGACATGAAAGAAGCCTCATTTGGCTGTCCCCTGAGCAGATTTTCCCCAGCAAAAATTCTTTCAACCCAGAGTAATCTCTGACATGAAATTATTATTATCATGCAGACAATGGGGCTTTCCAGAAGCTTGTACAAGGACACATCTGAAATGTAAGCCCTGTTGAAAAAAATCAAGTTATTTCAGCTTCTGCAACAAGTAAGCTGGAATCTACAGGAGCTAAACTAAACAGAACATAATTTGTTTTCATGAGCTGTGAGTATATTACATCTCTTTGGGAGTAACTTTGTAAGCTTGTTTGTTTATTTATTTAATTCTTCAAATTTATTTATTTCTTTCTTAGATTTATGCAACCGCCCCCAGGGCGGCACACAATGTCAGTTAAAACCTATACCCAGTGCTAATTAAAACTAAAGACTGTAAAACAATATAAAAGCATTTATAAAACCTCCCCAATCCCCTTAAAAAGAAGGACACCCGGGCGGGACTAAATAAGGACACCCGGGCTTTGCTAAATAAGGCAGCAGGGCTGGATTATGATGCTAGTTAGACCCCACACCTGCTGGCATAGCCACGTTTTGAAGGCCTTCCTGAAGGGAAGCAACTCTGCCTGGAGGCACAATTCAAGTGGCAGGAGGTTCCATAGGGCCAGAGCAGATACCGAGAAGGCTCTTCTCCTAGTCCCAGTAAGATGTGCCTCCCTGGCTGATGCGACCACTAGGGAGCCCCTATGGTCTGCTCTTGTAGGACGGGTCGAAAACCTTGGGGTGACACGGTCTCCTAAGTATCCTGGCCCACTACCATGAAGGGCTTTCAAGGTCAAAACCAGCACCTTGAATTGCACCTGGAGGCACACTGGCCACCAATGCAGCTCCTGTAGCAGTGGTGAGGCACAGGCATAACACCCGCACCCCATCACCACCCAGGCAGCCACATTCTCAACCAGCCGTAGCCTCTGAATGGTCATCAAGGGCAGCCACATATAGAGTGCACTGCAATAATCCAATCTGGAGGTGACCAGAGCATGGGTGACCGAATGTAAGGAGTCCCGGTCCAGGAGCGGGCATAATTGGCAGATAATATGAAGTTGCACAAAAGCCCTCCTGGCCAGTTGTTCATTATAGCTGAACAATAGAACTGTAGAGTCTGGAGGAGCCTATGAGGCCACAGAGTCCAACACCTTGCTCAATGCAGGCCAGGATGGAATAGGAATTGGCCACTTCTGCCTTTTCTTTGTTGTCTGTTATCATGTTTCCATTATCATTGAGTAATTAAGCCATTGCTTCTTTTCTCAGTCTTTTGCTACACATGAACCTGAAGAATGTTTTGTTGTTGTTGTTGCTTTTAGAGTCTCTTGCTAATCTCCACTTATCTTCAGCTTTTGCCTTCCTAAAACCATCCCTGCAATGCTTTAATACTTGTCTTTACTCATCCTTTGTAGCTTGGTCTTCTTTCCAATTCCTATCAGTACAGTAAAACCCCATTTTACAAAAGCATCACTTTACAGAAACCCCACTTTACAGATTTTTTTTGCTGAAAACGTGTCCCATTTTACAGAAAAAAACAATTTTACAGAATGCAGTTTCCCAGAGCGCATTGCACCTGGTGGGCTATAAAAGACCATCCACAGCCATTCTGAGCCCTGTGGATGGCAGTATAGTGGTCTGGAGAGGAGTTAGAATGTTTTTTATTTTTATTATTTTTGTGGGGTCGAGAATGTTTTTCCCCCAATACGTTCTTATGAGAATACCTCGGTTTACAGGAAAAAAATTGAGTTAAGGAAAAAGTTACAGAATGGACTTTTTCCGTAAAACGAGGTTTTACTGTATCCTTTTTCATTTTTAGTTCCATTCAACCACAATGGTCTTTTTTTTCTGTTTTGCACCTTTTCCAATTGTTGGAATTGTTTGTAGTTGTGCATTTAGAATTTCCTTTTCTCGAAACTCCCCCTATCTTGGCTTTCATTTCTTTACAAGATGTCTTATCATGAGACTTTACCTATCATTGTTCTGAATTTATTAAAATTTATTTTCCTGAAGTCCAAAGTATAAGTACAGCTGCACTCTGCTTTTGTTTCCTTTGAAATCAAGAACTCAAGTTGAATATGGTCACTTCCCCCAGAGTTCCTCTTGCTGCCTTTCATCCACTAAGTCTTCTCTATCAGTTAGAATCAATTCAAGGACAGCTACCCCTTTAGATTCTTCCTCCACTTTCTGTAGGACAAAATTATTAGCCACACATAATATACTGAATGTCTTTTGCTGACAACTATATTACTACCAAAAAAAACTGAAATGTAGGAGTACAGCAATACCTCGGATAACGCTCAAACTTGGTTCCACCAGTCTTAGCGTTATCTGATTTTTAATGTTATGTGATACATTTATTGCAAGTTTAAAAAAAGCCTGGGGGATCGATCTGCCCGTCTCTTTGGAAAGGGCAGCAGGGATTTGATGCGTGGAATCCCTGCTGCCCTTTCCAAAGGGACAGGCGGATCGAGCCAAGCCCCAAAGTCGGCAGGACTGGTCTTCCTAAGCGGAGACCAACCCTGCCGACTTTGGGGCTTGCCTCTCAGGCGAGCATTGGCTTTCCTGAAAAGAAGCCGGCATTGGACGTCGGCTTCCCTTTGGGGAAAGGAGTTCCCTTCCAGGGCGAGCTGCGGGTGTGTGTCTGCACACACCAACAGCTCGTCATGGCGGGGAGGGAGCCAAGTGCCTGGCCCAATCCCTCCCAGAGCGAGCTGCGGGTGTGTGTCTGCAAACACCCGCAGCCTGCCGTGGCGAGGATCGGAGACAAGCGCCTGGCCTGATCCATCCCAGGGCAAGGTGCGGGTGTGTGTCTTCACACAACCACAGCCCATCCTGGCGGGGAGGGAGCCAAGCGCCTGGCCCGATCCCTCCCAGGGCGAGCTGCTGGTGTGTGTCTGCACACACCTGCAGCCCGTCCTGGCGGGGAAGGGGCCAAGCGCCTGGCCCGTTCCCTTCCAGGATGAGCTGCAGATGTGTCTGCCTGCATGCACATTCTCCCAAAAGAAACTGGGGATCGGATGCTCTGATTGCCAGTTTCCTTTGGGGGAAAGCGTGCGTGCATGGCACCCACTTTCCCCCCAAAGGAAACCGGCGATCAGAGCATCCAATCCCCAGTGTCCTTTTGGGGATGGCGGATTCCCTTCCCCCAAAGGAAGCCGGAAATTGGAGCATCCGAACACCGGTTTCCTTTCGGGGAAGGGAGGAGAGCATCCGATGCCTGGTTCCCTTAACCAGGGATTCGATGCTTGGGTCTACGGAGGCCCCCTTGCCCCCACCAGCAAGGGGGCCTCCAGATATTTTTGCCCCAAAGCCCTGCGGGCTGGTCTCCAGCCCTGCGGGCTTTGGGGCAGAGATCAACATTGGGGAATTTGAGGAAAACTTTTGCTTAATGTTGTGCGGTACAAAAGTGTTCCTCAAATTCCCCGACGTGTTCCTCAAATTCCCCGACGTTATCTGGTTTTAGTGTTAATCGGTGCATTCGTTAACTGGGGTACCACTGTACTTGCATTTTGTAATGTTTTTAAGCACAGATCTTTACTGTTAGATGCAAATGAATAAAACAAACACTGTATACTGTTAACACACTTTACATTGGAGGTATGGAATAATCTATGACCAGAACTGTATTGTTAATTTATGCTTACACACAGAAAAACTGCTTGGATCTTGGTAGTAAATTGCCATTCATTATGAGATGTACATACCCAGGAGTAGAAATAACACCTTGTTAATGAACAACAATTTGCTACCCAGACTTAGACAATTTTCCTTAAAGAAACATAAACCAAAAACAGGATTTTAGCCTATATACTTCTTTGGTAATAAAACACAAAAGCATTTCTGGCGAGGATATGAGACCCTTCTCAGTAATTGCTCCCAGGCAACAAAACTCCATTCTAAGGAATGCCCACTCCATACTGTCATAAAAAGAACTTTTTATTCATAAGGCCTGTGAGTGCTGACTAACTGAGGAAGAACATCGTAGTTATGATACTACTCTCTCTGCTATGTTTAAAAGAGTATTCAATGCAATGTAGTGTTGTAATGTAAAAAGATATATGATACTGCTTTAAGAATTTTAATGTAAAATAATTTTTAACTATGGCTGTTTTTAAAACACTTGCTGTGAACTACTTTGGGTCCTAAAAGGAAAAAAGCAGATATAAACTAAGAAATATAAATACACAGCAGAAATATAGGGAGGATCTTCTCTAGGTCTGTATGTGACAAACACATGAAACATGCAGCTGCACTGAAGCTGATAGACTCCAACTCCCACTGGCCACAGCTAGAACTGCCAATGGTAACCATAGGTTCCTTATCCCTGGTATACAGCAAGCCAACTTGAATACTGTACTAAGTGAATGAATGTAAAGACATTCATGGAACCCAAGTTCCATTTTCTCTCTTCTATATACTCCCACAAACGCCCTTACTGAACATTATGTAACACAGAATAGGGAAAACCACCTACATTATCCAGATTCCCTAATCCTTGACAAAAGATTTTCTGTGAACAGATGGCTGTAGGGACTGAAGACAGGAACCACTAATGACAATGGTACTTAATTCAGACTGGATTAACAAAAAATGCACTGTTCACTTCTTAACTACCTACTATCACTTCAACTGTTGAATTGGTGCTAAAATGGTAAACACAGTAAAACTACTTCTTCATTGTGGTGTAAAAATCAAGTGAGTAGATTTTATTTGCAAAGAATTACATAATTTACATCTCAATGGCCATAATTCTATTGGTGTTACATAATGCCCATGTAACCTGACATCATTCGAATAATTGAGGAGGTATTGGAGCAAATCTCAGTTGCACTCTAACCACATACATAATTGTGGGACCAAAATGTATTCCTATATCTCTTCAATTTCTAGAAATAATTTTTATCACAGTAAATCATTTGTCAAAAAGAGTCCATCTTAGAACAAGTTTTAAATCTTTCCAAATTTAAAATACAAAAAACAATTTGATATGACAAGTCTTATTCTTTTTACTTTCAACTGCCTTTTAAACTACAGAGTAGAGAAAGACACCATGAAATAATCCTATTAATTGCACACCCAATACAAATTATGTGATTTGAGAACTGTGAGCCATAAGCTTGAAATTGCCTATACATGCAGTAGAGTGCAGGAGACCTGAGAACAATCCTTCCGTTTGTTATGTATAAAAAAACAAGTTTAGCAAAACGTTTGATAGTTTTCTACCTATATTTTAATTTCCTTTCTTTCTTTTTTTACCATCTAACTTAAACCCTTTGAGGAAAAGATTCCCACTTTGTTGTCTGAGGCACAGGAAGAATGTAATTTTAAAAGCACACATGTAATAGAAATATGTAAATAAATGTGCAAATGCACATAAATACCCAAACTATTTTTCATTTCTGATTTCGTGGGTATTAAATGGTCTCTAAGCAAATTAAGAGGCTTGTTGCTAAAAGCAAACTGACAACTTCCACTAGGTAATATTCTCAATTGACTCTAATCTGGAATTATTTGGACTAATTTGACATGTCTAGTGAGTGAAGTAAATGTGTTGCACAATTCTGAGGGGCACTGGTTTTGAATTACAGTGATACCTCATACAACGTCCAAATTTGGTTCCACAAGTTTGGACTTTATATGGATTTGGACTTTGTATGAGGCATGCAAAATCCTAGCCGCGATGCCTCATACAACGTCCAAATCCTTGCCGTGATGCCTCGTACAACGTCATTTCCATAGAGATACATTGTGCTGTAACAGCACAGACTTCAGGGCAAAGTTAAGGAAATAGACAGGAAACTCACAGAACTTTAAGAAATCATTGTCTAAAGGCTAAAAACATTGCAAAAACATGTCAAACAACCCTGATTGTCCAAGAACCTGAAGAATGCTGCAAAATTCCCAGGAATGCTTCTAAAAATTCTGACTAAAAATTCAAAAAAATCCAAAATCGTGTTCAAAACTACTCCTAAACACTCTTCGCCTCATGCAAAACCCACAAGAGCAATGCACGCATGTGTCCTGCCTTTTATACTGCCCAGGCACAATGCAACCTGGGAAAACCCCAATGCCTCATACAAAGTCACACGACTTTGTATGAGGCAACTTTTTTCAAGGAATTAGGCGATGTTGTATGAATCCGATGTTGTATGAAGTGGACTTTGTATGAGGCATTACTGTACTCCTTCCCTGGCCACAAAGAAAGCTTTTCAGCTTCAAAGAGCCATTTGGGAGGGGAACATTATGCTTAACATGTATTGCACTGTATTTTTATTATGTTTGCACTGTATATTATGTATTATTTATTGTTGGAAGGCCCTCTGAATGGTGCGTGCACTAGAAGAGTGGGGTATAAACAAACAATTCAATTCAATTCAATTAATATGGAAATACAGGGCTCCCTGTTTACAGAAGGATGTAATCTGCTGTTTCTGTCCCCACAGAAAACCTAAGCAATTGTACGTGGCCCATGCCATGATAGTTTTTTTCCTGATGAAGTAATATTAGAATTATGAAAACTTGCAACAATGTGTAACTTTTTAAGTGACCCATAAAAGGCATCACCTTCCTTCTGCATTTTTTGATTGGTCACATTGCTGATTTCTGTTTATTGAAGCTGTTCAGTTATACATCACACAAAACTCCCTTAAGGATCAACAAATAAGTCATATACAGTACAGCATAATTTGACTTGGTTTTTCAAATCCAATGTACTGTAGATGTCTACATTTTTTTCATTAAACTGCAATACACATTTGGGGTAAAGCACTTCCTTAGAGATGGATGGTGGATATGGACACAGCTGATGGCAAGTAAAACAAGCTCTCAAACTATGCATACTGCTTACAACCATTCAGTAGTATGCTCCCTCCACCCCACTTTATTCAAATGTATTGTCTTATTTGTATAAGCTACATTTATATTCTGCTTTTCCTCCAATGAGCTCAAAACCATGACTCTCTTCAATTCTGAGAGTGACTGGTTGAAGGTCACCCAGCATATGTCATGGATTAATGAGGACAGACACCTAGATTTCATAATTAGGGACTTGAACCTAGATTCCACAAATCCCAATCCTATCCACTACACTGCTTCTTAGAAGTCTAATAAACCCCATGAGGAGAAAGTGACTAAAGCCTATTTCTTCAGCCCTTATATTTCTCAATCAGATCGGCAGCAAAGGATTAAACTGCATGGAAGATAGGGTTAAATCACTTTCTCCCATGGAAGGCTGAGCAATGGCTATGAACAGAAGTGTATCATCATCACTAACTGCTGCCTCAAGGCATCCTGAGGCAATAATTTCTGACAGAGCAAGCCTTGTGGTACCTTAAACACTAATAAGGGTTGTCTGGAATAAGCATCTGTGGACTGTATCCCTTCCCACTTTTTTTCAGAATGCCTGAAGAAGTGAGCCACAAGCTGAATAAAGCTTTAGGATCTGAAGGTGTCGTACGATACCAGTGTGCCTTTGCTGGTAAAACTCCAAACTAATTTGCCTGTTATGCGTTATCATATTGCTTTCAATTCATGGTGCGGTCCGCCCTCTTTCCTCCGAATCCAAATTACAGTACTGTATCTGCAGAATGTTCTTTAAATGTAAGCAACTGTAACAGGAAAATTTATAAAGACAATGCTATTGACAAGATTAACTATTTACAGTTCAGATGCAGCATTTACCTCATTGCCACCAGTCTCATATACTGTAGTTACCTTTAATAGCATACATGATGTCCATGAGGACAAGTTGTTGGACACAGAAAGTCTTCTTAAGCCTCTGCTTGTCAGCACTCCTACTGTTCCCTTTTCTCCAATAAGAGGGTTTCCTAGATACTGTATCTCCGTTCTTCTTTGCCTTTTGGCCTCCTCAAGAGATACTACAGACCAGCTCCCCAGTCCTTGTGCCTTCTGAATGTCCATACTGGAGGCAGCATCAACTCTTCCTGTTCTGGGGGCCCTTTTTTAGACATCTTCCTCCCATTTTCCTGACCTCTGTTCCTTTTATCTCCTCCTTCCTTTCTCTCCTCCAATCCAAGATGTTCCACCTCTTTTTCCACAACTGTTAACTCTTTCCTTTCTTCTCCTCCCAATACTCTTTACTCCATCCTTCTCTTTCTACATCTCTTCCACAACCACAAAGCCCCCAACCTCTTCAGAGTCATCCTGACTGGAGTCCCTGGGGAGCTAATGGTCTCTAATTCTGGACCCTCATCTACAGCGGGTGACAGGCCACTTTGTCCTCTCAGGTCTCTTCCACACATTGCAATTATATGAATTAACTAGCTTTTTTTTTGGCCCGGCCCTGCTGGGCAGTTATTATGTATGAGTGGGTGGTTGGGGTGGGGTTTTTTTTTTTGGGGGGGTTGCACCCCCCCCAAAAAAAAACCTAAACCACCAACACAGAGATAATAATTGGCCAGCAAGGCAGAGGTGCCGTGTGAGTGAGTAGAGAGAGAGGGAGAGGGGGGAGGGAGGAGGCTGCTGTGAGGAGACTGCATCTGGGTGAGTAGGGTTCCCCCTTTCCTTTCCTGGGGTGTTTGGGGGGGAGCAGGGAAAGTGGGATTCAGATTTTTTTCCCATATCCCACTTTCCCTGCTGTGGGGGTGGTGGGGGTGGGAGGCCTTTTTTCCCCATGAACTGTTTCGAAGAACCTTCAAAACAGTTAATGAGGGGAAAACAAAGGCAGCAGGCACCTATTCGTGAGTGGAGGCACATCCCATGACGAAGCATTGACTGCTGATTCCCCCCGCCCTCAAGTTTACCTTGGGGCCGGCGCCGTCCTTGTTGCGTCTTCGGCGGGGTAGTGGGAGGAGGGGGAGTCCCTCTTCTCCCTGTTGCTCCAGGGAAGAAGGCCGGCGGTGGCCTCACCATGTATTTGGTGGGGCTGGTTTTCCAGGGGCACACCACCGAAGCGTCTGTGAGGCCGGCACTGGCCTCGCTCGCCAGGGCTGCGGGAAGATGAGGGTCTACCCCTCCTTCCCGTAACCTCGGCAAAGCGGCTGCGAGGCCAGCAGTGACCTCGCTCGCTGGGATGGCGGGGATGGCTTCCCTCTGGGAGACGAAGTGTCTTCCAGAGGGAAGTTGTTTGTCGGCGTGGCGCTTCGGCAGTTGTTGTTTTTTACCACACACGCCGGCTTTCCCAGCATTCTACGCGCTCGCACCCTTCAGCCTGATTGGCTGAGGGGTGGCATGGCGCGGAAGACGCTGGGAACTGTAGTTCTTTTTTTTGGTCGCGTTCATGAGGTGGTTGCCCCACTCGTGGCTGGTGGACCCTTGCGGCGATGCTCCAAGGATCTAAAGGCAAATGTAGGCGGTTCAGTACGGGATAGTAGGGATGGGAGCGACTGTGTATGCTGGACATGAACAGTTAATGCCCCTTCTTATAGGTAAAGACTAGCAGGGGTGCCCGGCTTCACGTGGGCAGGGTTTGGGGGGTGTCTGTCCTACCTCCCGGGGTTGAGTTGGAGCATGGCCTACATCCACGCACCCTCTCCCAAACACATATCCATTCTCTCTCTCTCCATCTCCCTCTGTGTGTGTGTGTGTCTCTCTCTCTCTCACACACACACACTATTCTGCCTCGGTGCGCGCGCGCGCACACACACACAGTCACACACACAGAGCAGTGGCATACTCTGACTCTGCTCTCTCTCCCACTCTCAGATACTCCGTCTCTCCCCTTGTCTCTCTGTCTCTCTCTCACTCACTCACTCACACACACTATCTCTCTCTCACACACACACAAACACACACACCATCGCTGGCCTGAGTCTCCAGACAACGGACTGCTTCCGGAAGCACCATCTGTTGCCTGGAGATGCAGGCCACGCTGGCGGGAGGCATGGGGTAGTGCTGGGCTGGGGTTTATGGAGCACCCCGTGTGCTCGCTAGTCATCCCCCCATGCACCTGCCCCCCATGTTGCTTGCTTCACATGTGGTGCGCCCACCCATGTAGCTTGCTTCACATGTGGGGCATCCTCCTCCGTGCAGCCCAGCCCAGGGCTTCCATGCAACTGCAGGTAGCATGGCCTGCATCTCCAGGCAATAGCCGGCGCTTCTAGAGGCGCAGTCATTGCCTGGAGATGCAAGCCATGCTGCCGGGAGAGGCGTGGAAGCCCCGGGCTGGGTTTCATGGAGCTTAGCTAGCCGGGGCCCATATGCCCCTGAGAAACCGGCTGCCCCCCCCCCCCACTCGACGGCTGCCTTACCTGTGGAGCATCCTCCTCCATGGAGCCCAGTCCAGCGCTTCTGCCTCACCTCGTGCCTGTGAGAGTGTCTGTGTCGCAGATTGGGCACCGGCGCTCTCTTGGGCTAGGCGCCCGAAACCCCAGTCCATTCGTGGTTCCCGGCATCAGGCATGGGTCGAATGGAGTGCTCTGGCCAGCCCATGCCTTCCAGAGAAGCCAAGATGGAAGGCCCATTTGCCCTTCTCCAGAAGGTGGCTGGCGTACGGGCGCCCCATTCGGCCCATGTCTGCCGGAGAAGAGCCTTGGATCTTCAGCAGGCATGGGCTGAACGGGGCGCTCCAGCCGGCCCATGCCTTCCAGAGAAGGGCCAGCCAGTGGTGCTGCCACCTGGAAACTCCAGGCAGGCTACTGCGCCTGCGCGGATTCTGGCGCATGCGTATTACCACCTTCCCGCCATTTCATGCTGCCGGGGGGGGGGGCTTTGTGGCCGGTTTTCAGGGTGAAAGACCCCGAAATGATCTGCTAGTCCCACGCGCCAGCCACCCCAGACGTGTGAGGTACGTGGGAGCGCCGTTTCCAGGGCTCAGGGTGCAGGCGTTGCACTGTGTATTGGTAACATACAGCGCAACACCTCAATTTTAGTTATATAATTTCCCAAAGGCGTTATCATTACAAGCCATAACTATGACGTGCAAACTAAAACCTACAGCTTCTGATATGACTGACTATCTTTCTCAAAATCTGACAGAACATACAGTATTTCCATTGTGCATTACAATTAGAAAAGATAAAGGAACCTTTCAGGAACCACTGCTTCCAGGACATTTGCAACAAGAATTCCAAATTGTGTCATACCCCCTCTGCCTTTCCCAAAGCTTTACAAATGTGAAGAATCCTTGGGAGATCACATAGGGAGGCTGGGAAACCAAATTCTGACCATAGCTCAGATAGTTGCGCTCACAGCATTACAAACAGCAGTATATGCACATCACATATACAAACAGAGTGAAACCCATTGTATACTCTACTTTCTCCTCCATGGTTGGACATTTCCCCTTTGGAAATCCCTTCAAACCTTCTCTCATGTCATGTTTCTTATCATCAAGGTCTGAACTCCTAAACAGCCTCTATTTTATATCTGGCATTATTTTCTTACCACTTTCCACATCAGAACTTTCATACAGAATCTCCAATAGTCCATAGTCAGAAGGGTTGTGTTTTAAAAAAAAAAAAACCTCAACCAAACAAAAGACAGAAGGCCTTTCCTCTTCGGGAAAGCAAGGAAACCAGTAAAAAAACTAAAGAGAGAAACTATTATAATGGCAACAAGTCTATAAACAGAGAGGTGTAAGGCTTCCTAAACTGAAAGGCACAATATAGCCATAACAGCTGAATAAACAGGAAGAAATGGAGAATCTAACTAGTATGGGTTCCATTTCCTGAGACCTAGAAAAAAGCATCAAAACAGTATGAAAGTGGCAGATAGAAGATTGTTGTTGTTGTTCAGTCGCACTGTCGATTCCAACCCTTTGCGACCCTATGGACCATTGTCCACCAGGCACCTCTGTTCAACACCATCCTCCTCAACCCACCCAGCTCTGTGCCCACTGCATGTACAACACCATCTAGCCATCTCATTTTCTGTCACTCCCTTCTTCTTTTGCCCTCCACCTTTCCCAGCATCAAGGCTTTTCAAGTGATTCCTCTCTTCTCATTTGATGTCCAAAGTATTTTAGCTTCATCTTTACTATTTGACCTTCTACGGAGCAGTCAGGGTTGATTTCATCTAAGATCAACCTATTTGTTCTCCTTGCAGTCCACGGTACTCTCAAAACTCTCCTCCAACACCACATCTCAAAGGCATCTATTCTTCGGCGCTCAGCTTTCCTAATGATCCATCTGTCATACCCATGCATTACCACCGGGATAGGAAAAAGTTGAGTAGCAGGTAGTAAACAGAAAGTGAGGCTGGGATAGATGGAGGAAAGCTAACATTAAGATAATTAGAAGTCAAACTAATATCTCAAAGTTACACAAACAATAAAGGAGGGCAAGATCTCAAAATCTGAGCACCACAAGATATTTGCATTCGGCTTCCAGGGACTTCTGCCAAGCTGTAAACCTTGTCATAAATATAAATTAAGACGTGCTTTTGTTTTTTATTTATTACTATATTTTTAAACTAAGTTTTTAATATAGTTTTAGTTACAATTTAATTGCATTTGTTTTCATTTGAACTTCATAAATATTAAACACCTAAACAGCCATTATGTGGCAGAAAGGCAGGATATACATTTGCAAATAAATCAATATACACAGAGTTCAAGACCAATAAAAACAAATGAAAACATTATGACAATACACAAGCACAAACAGGACTGTATGTCTAAACACAAAGCAAATTCAATATAAAATACCAAAAAGAAACCCGATAATGCTTCTTTTGTAACTAGCAATTAAAACCTTTTGTAAAGCTGTATGTTCATATATAGGCTTGTACATGGAGCAGCAAAAAATACCTTTATAAATTTTGGTTTTTACTATTATCCTCCACCTTATAGATGACACATATAACATTACTGCCAATATAAAAAAAATCCTTCAGGAAGTAGAGTATACATCCATGTTCCTGCCATGCACAAAATAAATCAGTGATTATAGAACAACTCCCATGGGATGAACTTATCACCACTGGAAACTCTTGTAAAGAAAAGAACCAGGATGTCAAGAGGAAACAGATGTCAGTGTATAACAATATGGCAAGAAACCTATGATCTTCACTAAAGTAAAACTGCTTATTCAGAACTAAATAAAAGGTAAAGTTCTTTAGTAAAATTTCAGTTTGATATTTCCAAAATATTACACACAAATTTACCTCTGTAGAAATATTTGTCAGCATGCATTTTTAGCTAAAATATTTGGTGAGCTGATCTTAGGCTTTTATTATTTTAGAACTTAACATGAAGTATAACACACCAAATATCCTTTTCCTCTTAGACATACAGTACAGAGTTAGCTGAGAAGTCCTAAACAGCCTAAATTTCACCAAGGGTTCCCAACCTACGGCCCGCGGGCTGGCCCCAGCCTGTGGCACGATTTCATCCAGCCCATCGCCACCACACCTGCACCCGGAAGTGGAAGCGGCCACATTTACGTCAGCCATAACACACACCTGTGCATGCATGAATGAGCCCATAGCTGATGTAAACATGGAAGTGGGCGTATGTATGACTGTCGTAAACATGCCCACCTCCACTTCCGTGGGCAGGGGCAGGCCTGCTCAGCTGTTCAGGGGGCGTGGTCACGCCCACACCATCAAAAGGTTGGGAACCCCTGAATTACACAGTAAAAATATATGTAGATACATTTAAACTTTAATTGGATAAAAATTTCAATGAAAGTTATGTGAAGTTTCACAAAACAGAACTGAATTTTAGGTATAAATTGCAGTTGAAATTAAATGATAAATAAAACAAAGATGACAATTTAGTTTCTAAACTTTCATTCATAATGGTTACTTTACCCATCCTCCTACCACACACACAAGGTCACTTTTGCTTGACATGTTTCCATGTTCATCTACAATGTTTAACATTGTTGTTATGCAGGATTTCCCAGTAAGGACAGTTTTCAAGGTAGCAGCATATGCACTCAGAATCAACTGTGACTTGTGCAGAATTTTTTCAAGTGAATGGCAAGGAAAATTCATTACAATTGGCTGATTCATGTATAACTTCCACCAGATGCCATGGCCAAATATGAAGAGACAAACAAGTGAAAACAGAAGGCAAACCTGACATTCTCAAGCACTCTCTATTATTTTTCAGTACAATAATACCTCGGATAATGTTTGCACCACAAAACGTTAAACTGCGTAACGTTAGGAAATCTGGAAAAAAATTGTGCCACACGTTAAAACCCTATGGGATGTATCGCACAACATTTGCTGAAGTCTGTGTCGGTTACAATGTATCTGTATGGAGTTTAACGTTATGAGATTCATCCCATAGGATTTTAATGTTATACGATGCATGTATCATACAACGTTAAAAATCGCATAACGTTAAGACTCATGGAACCAAGTTTTAACGTTATCCGGGGCATTACTGTACTTGATAAACAGTGTCATTCATCCCAAGAACTAAGACATGCATTAAACAGAAAAACAAATAAATAAATTCTGAAGCAAGTGACCAACAGTTGTTTTCTAAAAACAAAATTCTTAGCACCTGCAATAGCCACACCAACTTTTGATTCAGATCTGCCATTTAGCAAGAAATTCATTGTTTTCTTATAAGCAACAGAATAGACTTTGCCACTAGTTACAGACAGCAATTCTGCCAAAGGAAATTGAGATAGGAAGCAAAGCCATTTCCTGAGCTCTGCTAAAAAAAAAACCTCCATTATGAATTTCCCAATCATTAGCAATCATTCAAGCGAATTCTAATGAATGGAAATGATATAGAATTGTGCAGTTCTAACGATCCCACTGAAAAGCTCTTATTTTTACTCTTATCCTCTTTTTCTTTTCTGTTTTATCTTTTACAGACTATAAGACATAGAAGACACAAATTTGGAAAAATTAACAATGACTAGAGACTGGAAATGTTCAATATATATTCCAACCTTCAATTAAAGGAGAGGGCAAGGAATGCAGTAACTGTAATACCATTACAGAAAAACCCTGGCTTACGACTGCTCTAGGTTACGTTTGCCACGGTTTACAATGGCAAATTCTACAAAAATTAAATCCCAGCTTACAGGGGTTGGTTTTTTTTCACTTTACGACCAGGAATTACACCACCAATGCCATTTTAGAGTCTAAAATGGCATCCAGACCCACTGCTGAAAGTCATGATTCGTCACTTACCACTATGGAGGTGGCAGCGGCGGCATTTTTGGCACTGTTTCCACAGTGTCCACCGCTTCTACCAGCAGCGACTGACTCTGGGGACCATATCCGCTCTGTTCGAGTCTTTGACCGAGGCCCTCCCCCCCCCTGCGGTGCCTCTCTGGAACTTTCTGATTATGCGCCAGGCACCAAGGTGCACGTTCCCAGCTGTAGCATTGCGGGGGGACCTCAGACGAAGACCGGGATGGAGCGGATATGGTCTCCAGAGTCTGGTGCTGCCGGCGGACACTGTGGAAACAGCACCAAAAACACCGGCACCCAGACAAAGCACTCAGAAAGAAGCAGCAATGTGCAAAAGGCTGGGAGATTGCTTCTTCCTTTACTGTACTGTATGTGTCCTTTTTTCCCCGATCAATCTCCACCATTGGGGGTTGGCTGGGGGGGAGGAGTAGAACACCCTCTTTTCTGCACACCAGCCCCTCGCTTGGCATTTTTGGATGGGTTTTTTAAAGTTTTTAAAAATTATTTTTGGTCCGGTTGGGACCTTTTTAAATTTTCAATGCATTCCTATGGGAAAACGTGCTTCGGTTTATGATTATTATTTTTTGTTTAAGACAAAGGCTGTTGGAATGGACTAAGATTGTAAACTGGGGTTTTACTTTTAATATCCTATGCAAGCAAAATGATGCTCAAACTGTTGCAAAAGGCTTTTGCCTTACGTGAAGTGAGAAATACCTGAAGTTCAAACTGGATTCTGAAAAAGAACAGGCCCCTGAGATGATATTGCAGATATTCATGGATATTTGAGTGGCCAAAGAATTTCAAAATAAAATTCTGTGAACCATGAGAAACTAGGACTGTTTTGAAATAAATTAGTATGCCTCAGCACTCAATTGTCCTGATGCATAACCTATACGGTGGACAAGAAGCCACTGTAAGGATATATTATGGAGAGACAGAATGGTTTCCTATGGTCAATGTCACTATCTTATTAACATATGTCACTATCTTGTTAACAGAAAGCAGCAATTACTTGAAATGATTTTAAGGAAAGTGAAGAAAATGTCAAAGCAGGATTGCAGTTGAACATCCAGACGACAAAAATGACCACAGAACTACACAAATTTAACACCGGCAATGAAGCAATTGAAATACTGAAAGAATTTATTTACCATGGTTCAACCATCAATCCAAATGAAGTTTGCAGACAAGAAATAAGAAAGACTGAGACTTGGCTACTGAGACTCGGCCATTTTGGAGATTTCTCATGCATAGGATCACCATAGGTCAGAGACAACATGATGGCATGTAACTACATAGAATCAGAAATGTCTTGATAATACTACCTTTACTTAAGCCAATCTGTGAACCTTCCTGGGTGTCAAGAAAGCGTAACTACAGATTGTGACAGCGCATTATTGACAGACATATCACAATTCTTATCAAGCATCATGCAAAACTAACAGCAACAAAAGCAGACACCATAATTCATGGGAAGAACTATTTCTGAGAAAATACAAGCAAGGTAAAACAATAAAGGTCCACTCACCAAGAAGAAAACTTAGATTCCCCTTGCTTCCATACAGTGTGATATCTAAGTAGACAAAATGGAAAGTATAAGGATTAATAGCAATAAAAATATTACTTGGTTTCAAAAAGCCGCTGAAATGAGAGTAAACATGGACCTCTAATTAGAGCAAACCTTTAATAATAATCTCCCATCCATCAGTTCTGAGTGATCCTAATAATTTAAAAATCCCATCTCAATTTTCCATTAGATAATCATAACATATTGACATACAGATAGCAACACTTATTCAATTTCTTAACATTATTAATCCTTGAATTATTTATACAAAGGTGAAAGTTCCAGAGACTGAATAAACTCTTAGAAGATTAAAATTTTCACCTAAGTACCTCATACTACTGTGCTGCTCAAAATTAATTTACAGTTATGAGCATTAACTGTTCTGTATTGACTATAGAACGTGTGTTCAGGTTTCTGGCAAAATCTGAAAAATTCTTGCTTGTGCTTGCAGTTCCATGGGAGTGTCATAAGGTTGTTTACTCGATGGTTGGCTCAATTATGTCAGAATCAACAGCCACCAATATCAACAAATTGCTTTTTGCAGATGATCAGGCATTGATAGCAAGTAGCTAAGGAACTACACTTTACATCCATGAACCAAGATTGTAAGATAAATAATATCAATAAAGAGAAGGTTGAGGTAATGGCAATTGAAGGAAACAGTGAGTCTAGATATCGAGATTGAGATAGAGGGAACAAGTATAAAACAAGCGGCAGAGTTCAAATACCTAGGAAAACATTTACTGAAAATGGCAAAATGGATGAAGAGATTAATGGACAGTGCAGAAAGATAAACCAAATGTTGGGACAATTAGCTCTGCTTTTACAACACTAGGCAATAATAATCAACACAAAGAAATACCACATACAAAGCATATTCATTCCCACTTCAAGTCACCAGTGCCAAACATGGACATTTACAACAAAACATAAGCAAAACGTGGTCACCATGAAAGGGAGATGTCTGAGGAGGGCTGCTGGATAAAATCAAGGGATAAAATCAGGAATGAGATTATAAGGGAAAGAATGGGAATAGAACCAATGTTAAACTACATACAGAGACAACAAATAAAGTGGCTTGCCCTTTTGGAAATAGTGTCTTGGACTTCCATGCCATACAAGACACATGTGGAAAGAGGAGCAGGACAAAGACTATGAGGCAGACCCAGAAGAAGGTGGAGAGATAACATCGAAGAAATATTACAAGAACACCAAATAATATCCATGGAGGCTGCTAGACGTGCCAGAAAAAGAACCTTGCATCTCCCTTGACACCCAAAGGGGTAAAAGAAAAAGAAAAGATGATCAACAACTACCATAAAGCTAGCTCTGGTGTCAAGATTTTCATGGATCTGGCTAGTCTACATGATGCAAACACTAAAGATTCCTAAAAACTATCATATGAAACCAGTTTTCAAAAGTTTTATTTAGGGAGCACTAGTATTTGCCTCTATTGGCAGACCTGATACATATTAAAACTCTACTTCATTATAAGTGTGTATAGTTTTAAAGGAATGAGAGAAATTATTTAACTAAATTTATTTTTTATTTATTTTTATTTTATTGTTAAATTTCTATACCGCCCACTCGACCAAGGCCGACTCAGGGCGGTTCACAATTACAGATAAAACAGAATTAAAACCCACCCCCTAAAAAGGGGTGCAGGTACAATGGAACTGTGGGGCATACCTGTCAACCATCCCGATTTGGTCGGGATTACCCTGTAATTCGGCGCCAATTTGCGCCATTTCCTGACCCGCGCTGCCAAAACCCCGTAATTTGGCAGCGGGGGAAAGGAGGCACTGCGCAGCCCATCTGCGCAGGTTGCATTGCACGCATGTGTGGAAGGGCTCTACACTTCCGTAGCTCCTTTCCACGCATGCGCAGAAGGCTACGCCGTCTGCATAGAAGGCTACGCAAGTGGCGTAGCCCTCCACGCGCATGCATACAACACGACCTGCGCAGAGCTGGTTTGCGCAGGTCCCAGATTCGTCGGAGCCACGGTTGACAGGTATGCCGTGGGGGAAGGCATACTCCTCTATATCAACCACCCAATGGAAGCCACCCCTCTACCTGTACCCCAAACTTGGCCTGCCAGCCAGGTTTTTAGTTCTTTCCTAAAGGGCAGCAACTCCATCTGGAGGCGCAGTTCTACTGGCAGGAGGTTCCAAAGGGCCGGTGCGGACACGGAGAAGGCCCTCCTCCTCATGTCAGAGGCGAGCCCCCCTGGTTGATGGCACAATTAGAGAGCCCCTCCGGTCACCCCATTCCTAAAAACAGATAAAACCACCCACCCTATATTTTAAAAAGGAAGAGAGAGGATTCTGCTTATTAAATAAGCCAGTGGGCAGGGGTCACACCTCCATCAAGTCCCCATACCTGCCCCACCAGCCAGGTTTTAAGACCCTTCCTAAAGGGCAGCAACTCCGTCTGGAGACGTAACTATGTTAGCAGGAGGTTCCAGAGGGCCGGTGCTAGAGAGATAGACCCCTCTAGCAGATAGTACAAGTAGAGAGCCACTCTGGTCCGCTCTAGTTGGACGGACAGACATCCTTAGGGCGATGCGGTCTCTTAGGTAACCTGGCCCACTACCATATAGGGCTTTAAAGGTCAAAACCAGCACCTTGAATTGCACCCGGAGGCAAACTGGCAACCAGTGCAACTCCCGAAGCAGTGGTGAGGCATGGGCATAACATCCACACCCCATCACCACCCGGGCCACAGCATTCTGGACAAGCTGCAGTTTCCGAATGGTCATCAAGGGCAGCCCCATGTAGAGTGCATTACAATAATCTAAATTGTATACAAAGCATAACAGTAAGATTAAAAGACATTGAGTCAATCAATGCATCGGTTGGAACACCACATCAAACTCTTGTGGAAGTATACTGAAGCTATGAATCCTAATTTTAAGAGGCCTGAGTGAGAAAGGTCTGTTACACAAAGTAACTTGTTACTGAAAAAGCCCTAGCTAACAATTTTGATATCCTGTTTTGATAACAATTGCTATCCTGGCCCAGCCCGCCCTGGGATATGGGCAGGAAAGAAGGGGGGAGGGATGAAGGATCACCCCAGAAAAAAAAAGGTTCATGCTTTTCAAACAAGAAAGTGCATACTGCTGGATACAACAGTATACTCCCCCCCCCCACGTTCACTAGTATATTCACTTCCGGACTTCAATGCCTTAACTTTTGTGCCCTGGGGCAAAGTTCCAGCTGCCCAGCCCTAGTTTCTGAGCTATGTTTACCATCAACTAGTGGTTACAACTCAAGACATATTTTTGATATTGTTACTCTGTGATGCTTTGTATTTGATGTTTTGAATTTTTTATATTGTGTACTTTTTGATGCGATTAACTGATGTTTATATACTATGTTATAATTGTGATTTTGTATTTTGTCTGAATTTGATTTGTATACTGTTTCTGTAATTTGGATTGTATTTTTTAACTTTATTTTACATGCTGTAAACTGCTCTGAGTTCTCTTAGGGGAAGTAAAGCGGTATAGAAATGTAAATATAATAATAATAAAGACTCTTCAAGCATTCCCAATGGATCCTTCCGGTGATCCTTCCATCCCTACAACAGCAGTCTGAGTGTCAAGCCACAGATCTACCTAGCTAAGAAGAATAGGAGAGTCTTGTTAAAGGAGAACAAAAGCCCCTCAAAGTTCAGCATCTTGTCCCCCACCCCCAGCATCCAACCAAATGCCTAGACTAGAGGAAGTTCCCAAACAGGATATGAAAGAGACCTGGAGGAGGCCACAGCTGGTAGGATCTCAAACTATCAACACTTCAGGGTCACAAGATGGCTTTCAAACTCACATCCTTTTTTTAAGGATACCAAAAAGAAAACATGCCACGACCAAGGATTCCCCCCACCCCAGAGAGAGAAGTAGGATTTTCCAGTCCATGGATTTCAAAAAGCCCAGCCAGACAATGGGGCAAGGATGCCGGCCTGCTGGAAAGCTCTTCAAACATAGAATGGCTCCTAAAACTAAGAGCAAAGCAATCACACTTATATACTGCCCTATAGCACTTAGTACATTCTCTGGGGGGTTCACAGAATAATTAGCATTTTGCTAATTTTGTCCCCAACATGCTGGGTACTCAAGACCCGTTGTGGCTGGGTAGTAATAATTTCGCAGCGGAGGTCCACAGAACGGGCTGGTCATGTAGTTCAGGAGGCTCCTCACTATGGCCCGGGGGGGCCCAGATCTGGCCCCCAATGCCAATTCATCTGGCCCGCAAAGCCCTCGTCGCTCCCAGAAGTAAAATGCACCCGTATGAGGGTGTTTTGCTTCCACTTCCAGGAGCGAAGAGGACGGGGCCGGATGAATTGGCTTCGGGGGCCGGATCTGGCCCCCAGGTCCATAGTTTGGGCACCCCTGTTTCAAGGCCATCGAGTCCAACCCTCTGCGCTCAATGCAGGAATCCGAACCAAAGCAGATCGTCCGGCGGAGAGGGTGGCTTTCTAATTCTCTCTTGAGAACAGCGAATCCCACCACCCTCGGCCCCTGCACCCCTTTTTTTTAGTGAGTGGGTGGGTAGTTTTTAAAGCAGTTTAGCTATGTTTTAAACTATGTTTTTTTTATTATGTTGTGAACCGCCCTGAGTTGGCCTTGGCCAAGTGGGCGGTATAGAAACCGAAATAGATAAATAATAAAAATAAAATGCTTCCACCAGTGTCGGAGCCCTCACTCACCCCCATATCAGCTCCCTTCAGTCTGTATCTGAAATATTCCTCCTCTTCAGCTGACTAAGGGGGGGGGCAGCGGTGGGGCTCCGCGTGGTTTCTCTTCCTAAGAGAAGCAGCTGTGTGTGTGTATGTGTGTGTGTGTGTGTGTTCCTGAGGCGCCTCGTCTCAAAGCCCCCCACCACGCCCCCCATCCACGACACTCACCTGCCGCCTGCCTCGCTGCTGCTTCCCACCCCGCGCAGCGCCTCAGCCGCTCCCCGGACGCTGCCTCGGTGGCGGGGGGGCTGCCCCCCTCCAAGGACCTGGGGGCCCGCCACCCGCACATCCGGAGCGCAGCGCAGGCCGTGCGAGACCCTCTCCTCTTCCTCACAAGCAGCTCCCCCTCGCCCCGCCACCGGAGCTCCTCATTCCCAAACGGGAGGCGAGACTCTGCTCCGGCCTCCAGTCAATGGCGGCCACTTTCCTCACAGGCCTTGAGGCCCGGCCGCGCACACGCACTTTTTTTTTTCTACCTGCCGCGGTCCCCGCCCCGCCCCTTCCTCACTTCGACTTCCCAAACAGTCTCCCTACTACCGCCATCTTACTTGAGGAAAGAGGAGGCCATGCGCATGCGCAACAGAGGGGCACCCACCTTCTCCCCTCACTCGCCCGCCCCGCCCCTCTCCAACGCTCGATAGACCTAACCGGAATGGGGCGGGGAGAGAAGCCTACTGCGCTTGCGCCAAGAGTGTGTGTGTGTGGGGGGGGGGCGTTCCCTTTTCACGCTCTTTCACACCTGCTGGGGAAAGGGGCGGGGCTTGTCATGGATCCACCGTGTGACAAAGAAAGTCCTGGGCCACTGGCGTGCAGTCACGTTTTTTTGCAACATTCGGGGAGGGGGCCGCGGTGGCTCAAGTGGTTAAGACGCTGAACTCGGCGGCTGGAAGGTCGGAGTTCGGTTCCCGAGTGCTGCGCGACGGAGTGAGCTCCCGTCTCTCTCCCAGTTCCTGCCAACCTAGCAGTAGTTCGAAAGCAAGAAGTTGCAGATAGATAAATAGGGGGACCACTTCGGTGGGGAAGGTAAACAGCGTTCCGTGCACTCTCTGGTGTTGAGGCATGCCTGCCACATGTCCACGGAAACGTCTGCAAACGCAGACAGCGCTGGCTCTTTGGCTATAAACGGAGATGAGCACTCAACCCTAGACTCGGATACGACTGGCTTTCGAGCAAGGGCGACCTTGCAACATTTGAGGATAAAGCAAAACAAAGCAATCGCACTTTTTTATTCATTTTATTTGAACATAAAGATAACATTGCAAAATAGGAAGAAAAAATAAACACACTGTATATGATAGGATATTACAATATATAAGCAATCACACTTCTAAACTGGCCCATAGGGTTTAGTGCACCATACCTGTCAAGTATCCCGTATTGGCCGGTATTTCCCTTATTTTAGCGCTCGCCATCGTCCCGTATTTTGAGCGGCGGGGAAAGGGGTTACTGCGCATGCGTGCCCATCGCAAATGGGTTCTGCGCATGCAGTGAAACGGGTTGCTGAGCATGCGCAGTAATTTCCCGTATTTTCCAGAGCCGTACTTGAAGAGTATGTAGTGCACTCTCTGGGCAGTTCACAAGTTAATTAACATTTTGCTCCCAGTATGCTGGGTACTTATTTTACCGACCTCGGAAGGATGGAAGGCTGAGTCAACCTTGTTCCTGTTGTGTTCTGTAAAGCTGTGCCTTTAACAATGTACCTTTGCCATGTGTTATCAATGTAACCTTTCTGTGTGCAACATTATAACCATCAGCTGTATCAATGTAAACCTGATAAGGGGACGCGAGCTAGTGACCACCAGAGGGCAGTAGCGAGCGTCCAGCTCTCATGGCTCAGATTCACCTGGTTCAGCAGCGCGGGAAGATTCCCCGCCACCTCTTCACCTGGTCAAGAAGGGCGTGACCTTCTACGACGTCACGCAGGCAGCAACCAATAGTCTGTCGACGAGCCACATTCAAATGTATAGCCAGCTGCATATATTGAGCTAACCATCCGCCATTACCACATGTTCCTCCGGATCATCATGCAATAAACCTGTGTTAAGCCAACCCTTCGGCTGTTTCATTGTCTTTGGTCCCTTACACTAAATTGGCGACGAAGGTGGGATATGGCAGCCCACGGGACCAAGACATGCGCCGGTTTCGAAATCAGGAAACCGGGCGACTGGGAGATCTTCGAGATGGACTTCCAGACCGCGCTGATCGAGTCCGAAGTTACGGAAGAGGCGAAGAAAAGGGCCATCTTCACCAGGATGCTCGGACAAGAAACCAAAAGGACCTTGGTGGACCTGATTGCACCGAGGAGGGTGAGCGAATTCAAGGCCAAGGAACTCATGCAGATTCTGCGTGAGCACGTCCGGCCCGCCACGGCGATGTTTCCCGCTCGGAGTGCGTTCTGGAGGCGAGTCCAAGCGCCCGGGGAGACGGTCGCCGCATTCGTGGCGGCCCTGCGGCTGGCGGCCGGCCCGTGCAAATGGGAGAATGCCGAAATCACCCTCCAGGACTGTGTGCTGTGCGGTCTGAACGACGCCGAAACCCAGCGCACATTAATGAACCAAGAGCCGCCTCCCACGTTGCAGGAGGTCGTCAGAGCGGCCCAGGCCGCAGAAGCTACGAAGGCCGGGGTCCAAGAACTCCAGGACTGGCGGCCAAAGTCGAGCAAGGCAGAGGCTCCGGTACAGGCGGCCCGGCAAACTTCGAGGTCGTCCACAGAGAGCAGCGACGACGAGGACGTCCGGAGGGTCCGGAAGGAGAGCCGGCGATGCGACGGCTGTGGAGCGGCCCACGACCGCGTAAAGTGCCCGTTCCGGAAGGCCGAGTGCCACAACTGCGGCCGCCGCGGGCACATCGCCAAGGTGTGCAGGAAGAAACGCGAGACCCGGAGGAGTTCCGCAGACCGCTCCGCGGGACAAGACCGCTCAACGAGACCCAAGGACGGCGCCCAGGCCACGCGGAAGCTGGACGGCGTGGGCCGCATCTCCGACGGCAGCGAGGACGACGCCCCAGTGTTCAGCGTGTCTACAGGACACCCCCGCTACTTTGTTGAGGTACTAGTCCAAGGGGTTCCCATTAGGATGGAAATTGACTCGGGGTCCTCATATTCTATCATATCTCAGAGGGAGTTTTTGGGAATTGCCCCCCACAAGCGACCCAAGCTCAAAGCGTTGAGGTCCACACTACGGGACGTACAAGGGAACAGCATTCCAGTGTTGGGGGTTGGAGAATTTCAGGTCCAATTCAAGAAACACGCCGCGTCCCTCCCCCTAGTCGTGCTCAAAGGGGGAGATTGCAGCCTCCTCGGGACTCAATGGTTCCAGCCCCTGGGTTTGTTTATTGGGGGGGTGCACGCCGTTGGGATGCACGCCGTTGGGTCTGACCCGATCCAGGAGGTGTGCGAGGCGCACCTCGAAGTTTTCAAAAAGGGACTGGGGAAATTCAAGGGGCCCCCAGTGACTTTCGACCTGGACCCGGAGGTCCGCCCAATTCGTCTAAAACCACGCCGGGTGCCGTTCGCACTCAAGGACAAGATAGAGGCGGAACTGGACAAATTGGTGGGTCAGGGAATCCTTGTGCCTGTTGATTCTGCGGAGTGGGAAACTCCAATTGTAACCGCACTAAAAGCCAATGGGGAGGTCCGCATATGCGCCGACTACAAGTGCACCATCAACAAGGCGATCCGCCCGAATGCATATCCGGTGCCGGTAGTCAGCCATCTGCTGGCCAGGTTACACGGGGGGAAGTGTTTCGCTAAGCTCGACTTAGCACAGGCCTACCAGCAGCTTACGGTGTCCCCTGCCGCAGCTGCTGCGCAGACCATAGTCACCCATAAGGGGGCGTTCCAGGTGACGCGCCTCCAATTCGGCGTGAATTCGGCGCCAGGAATTTTCCAGTCACTCGTGGAACGCCTCCTGAAGGGACTGGAGGGGGTGTTGCCTTATTTTGATGACGTGTTAATAACCGGGGGGGGGGGGAGTCGGGCTGAATTGGCCAAGAGGTTGGGGAAGGTCCTGACAATATTCGAAAAGGCGGGGCTGAGGTTGCGAAAGGACAAATGCGTCTTCTTCGCAACCGAGGTTGAGTTCCTAGGGTTTTGTGTGACTCCTGAGGGAATAAAACCATCCAAGTCCAAGGTGGCAGCCATTAAGAAAGCCCCCCCGCCCCACCTCCAAGCCCGAGTTGCAGTCGTTCCTAGGGCTGCTCAACTTTTACCACTCCTTCCTCCCCCGAAAGGCAGCGGTGGCTGAGCCGCTACACAAACTGCTAAAGAAAGACCAGGCATGGAAGTGGGGCGATGACCAAGAAAGGGCATTTAGCGAGCTAAAAAGCCTCCTGGCATCCGACGCCATACTGACCCACTTCAACCCCAAACGCCCAGTATTTCTGACCTGTGATGCATCTCCAGTGGGGGTGGGGGCGGTGCTGTGCCACGTGTTGGAAAACGGAAGGGAGGCCCCGATAGCATTTTACTCCAGGTCCCTGTCCCAAGCGGAGAGAAACTACGCACAGACAGACAGGGAGGCACTAGCAATAGTCGCGGGGATGAAAAAATTTCACGATTTTCTGTATGGCCACCCCTTCACCATTGTGACAGACCACAAGCCCCTGCTAGGCATCTTTACCGCAGATAAGCCCACCCCTCAGATCCTGTCCCCGAGGATGCTCAGGTGGGCCATTTTTCTCAACGCGTATCAGCACGCGTTGGTCTACCGGCCCAGGAAAGAGATCAGCCATGCGGACGCTCTATCTAGGTCTCCCCTTCCCCTAACGCCCAGCCAGGTGAGCAAGGGGGAGCGGGACCATCAGGTTCTCATGATAGAGGTGCTGGATTTGCCCCCCATAGTGCCCGCCGACATTGCCAAAGCGACAGAGAAGGACAAGACGTTAGCGGCAGTTAGCTCCTGGGTGCAGAAAGGGTGGCCGGCGTCCTCCCCAGCGGAGGAGTTCGCTCCATTTTTCAGAAAAAAGCTAGAACTGTCCCTAGAGAGGGGGTGCCTCTTGTGGGGGCAGCGGGTGGTGATTCCCACTTCCCTTCGGCCGCGGGTGCTCAAACTGCTGCATGTCAGCCACTCCGGCATCGTGCGATCCAAGGCGCTGGCCCGGAGTTACTTCTGGTGGCCCCAGCTGGACGCCGACATTGAGCACATGGTCGGCACTTGTGAAAGTTGCCAATGCTCCAGACCAGAGGAGGCCCGCCTTCCCCACAGGGAATGGGACGCGGCTAAGGGGCCGTGGTCCCGGGTGCACGTTGATTTCGCGGGCCCGTTCAGAGGCACCCTGTTCCTTCTTGTAGTGGACGCTTTCTCCAAATGGTTGGAGGTTATCCCAGTCACGAGCACCTCCTCGGCCCAGACCATTAGGCATTTGTGGAGGCTCTTTTCCACGTTCGGCATACCCGACACGTTAATTAGCGACAACGCTAGTTGTTTCACGTCCTCCGAGTTTAGGGCATTCATGGAGATTAACGCCGTTCGGCATATCACCTCCGCCCCGTTTCACCCAGCCACCAATGGCCAAGTAGAGTGCCTCGTCCGCACCACGAAGGACGCGTTGCGGCGCATGGGCCCCGGGGATCTGAACCTACAAGTCTGTCTGTTTCTGCTAGGGTACAGGGTGACCCCTTTGGCGTCAGGATACTCCCCCGCAGAGCTCTTAATGCGTAGGAAACTGACCACCATCCTTACTAGGCTAGACCCCACGAGGGTAGAGGACAAAGGAAGGAACATCGGGCTAGAGGCCACAAAGAGTTTCAGTGTAGGCGCCCCCGTGCATTGCAGGAATTACGCCAGTGCGGGCCCAGCCTGGGTGCCGGGCGTAGTTGTGGAACAAACCGGCCCCGTGTCGTACCGCGTGGAAACCAACACAGGGCTCCTCTGGAGGCGGCATGCGGACCAGCTCCGACGCAGGGTCTCCGATGAGCAGGGCACAGACCAAGCAGAGAAAAAGTCAGCGTTAGGGTTCTCCCCCACCCGTTCAGCCCAAGGGGGAGGGAAGGGGGACTGCGGGCCCCCACCAAGGGGGGAGGAGGATATCCTCGTAGATACCCTGGGGGATCTTTCCGAGGAGGAGGAACCCGACCCCATACATATCTCGCGGAAGGTCCCCACAAATACGGATACCCCTACTAAGTTAGATTTTAGTTTCCAGAACCGGGGGGGGGGGTTTCGGAGTGGTCCCCCACCCGTCCAAGCGAGAAGAGGGGTTTTTCGTTAGTCCCGACTGCCCCCGGTCTGCCCACCATGGAGTTTTTCCCTTCCCCTAAGGCCGCCAGACAGCGGCAAGCCACTAACAAGTCTCCCTCTCCCATTTCAGGACAAGGGACCAGGGAACAAAGAAGCAATAACGCCCCCGGGGGGGCAGCCCTCGTCACGGCCCAAACGCACATGCAACAAGCCATCTTGGCTGAGAGACTTCGTCTCATCCTAGGGGGGAGGGATGTTGTGTTCTGTAAAGCTGTGCCTTTAACAATGTACCTTTGCCATGTGTTATCAATGTAACCTTTCTGTGTGCAACATTATAACCATCAGCTGTATCAATGTAAACCTGATAAGGGGACGCGAGCTAGTGACCACCAGAGGGCAGTAGCGAGCGTCCAGCTCTCATGGCTCAGATTCACCTGGTTCAGCAGCGCGGGAAGATTCCCCGCCACCTCTTCACCTGGTCAAGAAGGGCGTGACCTTCTACGACGTCACGCAGGCAGCAACCAATAGTCTGTCGACGAGCCACATTCAAATGTATAGCCAGCTGCATATATTGAGCTAACCATCCGCCATTACCACATGTTCCTCCGGATCATCATGCAATAAACCTGTGTTAAGCCAACCCTTCGGCTGTTTCATTGTCTTTGGTCCCTTACACTAAAGTTCCCATCAGGATCGAACTCACAACGTTTTTGGCTGCAGTACAGCAGTTTAACCATTGTGCCCACCAGGGTAGAGATAGAGGACTGGTGGAAGGTGACCAATAGTAAAATTACGGTACTGTATTTCAAACTCAGTTTGAGAAATGTTAAACTAAAGACTGGTGAAGTTCCTAAAACAGGATTTTTTCAGCATGAGTTGTCAAGGATGACAGACCACTTACTCAGAACCACCATGTGTTTCGAGGAAGAGGATTATAATTCATGACAGTTAAGAGACACAGAACTTCTGTGTTTGTTAAAATGTGCTGAAACAGTTTAAAGGTGGCTCTTTCTGCGAAGACCTCTTGGGTTATTTCTGACCTGGGAGTCTCATCTTCCAGCACTATCTCTTGTTTCATTTTAAACTGTCTCACCATAGGGGTAGAGGTTGTAGTGGCTCAGTGGTTAAGAAGCTCATCTTGTTAGCTGGAAGGCTGGCAAATCGGCAGTTCAAGACCCGGGTACTGCATGACAGACTGAGCGCCCGTCTCTGTCCTAGCTCTTGGGGACATGAAATTATTATTATTACTATAGGGCAGGAGTTCTCAAACTTAAGCCAGGGGCCGGGTCATGCTCTATCACACAGCTTCGGGGGCCGGAATGCCATTTTGCCTTTCCTCCACCACATGGCTCTTCCTGGTGTGGTAGAGGCAGGGGGCACATGAAATGGTGCCGTGGGCCGCATTTGGCCTGTGGGCTGCAGGTTGAGAATCCCTGCCATAGGAGTTTCATGGTTAGGATTTTTCACTTACTCTTTTACCCCGTTGTGTGCCGAGGGAAATACAAAGTCTTGCTCAGGCACTTCTGGCTGCCTCCAACAACATCATTTGGTGTTATTCATCCACCTTGCTCTAGGTCTACCTCATTGCCTTTTTCCTTCTCTTTTAACATATATCTTGTATGGTATGGAATTCCGAAGACATTTTCTCCAAATGGGCAAACCACTGTATTTGTTGTCTCTGTATGTAGTGTAAGATTGGTTCAATTCATAATGTTTAATACAGTACTGTACTTTTATTCCTATTTCTCTTAACTACAGAAATTGCTGGCAGTAGAGAAAAAAAAACTTAGGTTTGAATAGACAGTTTCTAAGATGTTAGATAAAAAGTTAGCATTTTTTGAGCACTCCCTAACCTGTTACCTCCACATATATTGACTGTGATTATGCTTAGTGAGCATGGCATCTGGAGAAGGTACTTGTCCCTTTTGTCCTATAGTATTTTCCTATCTAATCTATTTCACACTTTTTACAAGCCACTCAGAAATGTGTAAAAACCAGTTTGACCAGCGGAGAGAGTTGGGAAGGGGGAACATGAGCACACAGATCTTCAGTTCCTTTATAAATGGTTCCATCTAAAAAAACAGATAATGTAGAGAAAAATATGGTCGGACATTGTAAATGTGGGGAAATTGCTGAGTTTACTGTGTTAGAGTTATTACAATTACCTATATTATATGTCTACTTAACCCCTCCTTTTTTCTAAATTAATTAGATTAGGACTAAATCTATTATGCTGAATTTACCCAAGATTTATATTGTCTGTGTTTAAAACCACATCATAGTAGCAGTCATCTTGTGAATCATCCAATATTCTGAGATCTTTATTCTTCCTCGTTTTTATCAAGCATAGTGTACTTGTTTTCCATATGGATGAGACAGCACTTTGTACTATTTTGCCCTTTATACGGTCATTTGACAACATGAGTTTAGTAGCTTGGAATACAATCGACAATTCTTAAGTGAGTCAGACATTTGTGGTTCAGTAATAACTGGAAGTCTGATTTGTCCTGCCTCATTATGAGTGTGCTTTTTTTGTAATGCCATCGGAAGCTCTACTATTATAATCAAACCATTGTTTTATACTGTCTAAATATAGATATGGTGGGTTTTTTTTTGCAAGATTGTGAATATATTCATTGCTTATTTGGAAATTTTAAGAAGCTGCTGCTGAATACTCTACTTATTTCCTCCCTGTTTCCTCTTTTGGCCATGTGTTCTCTAAAATAATAGGGTGCACTACAGATTCATTTCAATTTAAAGTCTTATAAGATTTAAATTTGCAAGATTTTGTCAATTGTTTCTCGCACCTGTAAAATTGCACACAAGTTTGGTATTAAATATCAGACATATTATTATTATTATTATTATTATTATTATTATTATTATTATTATTATTATTATTATTATTATTATTATTATTATTATTATTATTATTATTATTATTATTATTTCTCATTAATTTTCTACACAATTTTTCTTCATTAAAGCAATTTTTCATACTTTCCCACCACCCCGTCAAATGCAACGAATTATTTATGTATTTATTTGATTTGTAGCCACTTAGTTATAGTAAGCACCATTCTAATTTAAACTGTGTGACAGTAATTAACAGTGCCAAAGAATTGTTGGAACACTGAAAAACAGCTCTGCTTCCAAGCCCTTGTTACCTGCTTAGTGATGATTATATTACACTTTACTATATTCCAAAGTACAATAAAATTAAAAAAAGTGGGAGCAATAAGCTAAAAATTCCCCTTGATAGCTATAATAGTATATTATCTGTTTCTCTTTCAGATAACAGTTACCCTTTATAACTATTGGCTGGACTCATAATGGACAAATCATCCTCCGACTGCTCTTATTTCCAAGTTGTTTTTATGTGCCTTCAAGTTGGAACTAACTTATAGCAAACCTAACAGGGTTTTCAGGGCAAGTGAACTATTTAACATGTGAGTTTACCAGTTCCACTTCCCCAGTGAGTTTCATTGGCTACTTTGGGATTCCAACCCATTACAGATTGTGGTATTTTTGAACCATAGTCAGGTATACCCCGGGCAACGACCCCCTTGCACCAGCTAATCTTTCTCACACCAGATCAGGTGAAAGGAACTACAAAATGAACTCCCCAAAGGTCGCTTCGTTTTGACAGTTTCACATCCTGCCTAGACACAGAAGAAGAAGAAGAATTCTATCCATTACACCTCACTGGGTATCTCCATAACTCCCAAGTAGGGTTGTAATATTTGTTGCAGCAAAATCAACAAAGAGTTGTGTGACTCTTGAAAAACTAGGGCCAGTGTCCTATACATAAAGTAAAAACAATTTATAGTGTTTTCTAAACTATGTTCTGTGCAACACTGGAGGACTTCAATTCCCAGAGGCCTAAGTCAGTACATTGGCTGATCATTGTTTTGGGGAATTGACTTAGGCTTCTGAGAATTGAAGTCCAAAAACCAAAGTTTGGGAAACCCTGGAAACATTCCACTTTACCAGCTACTCTTCATAGAAGTCTGAGGCAGCGTGACCTGGCCCTTAGCTTGAAAAGGTTGAGAACTCCTGGTATATGAGAAGAATTGGTAACCATATATCTAGGAACCTCTTGCAACAAGCTGGAATTGACTTTGATGTTCAGTCGCATAGCCGAGTCTGACCCTTTGCGACCCCATAGACCGTTGCACGCCAGGCAACCCTATCCTCCACCATCCTCCTCAACCCACCCAGTTCTGTGCCCATTGTGCCAACAATACCATCTAGCCGGAGGTTCACCCGGCACTTCGGCCGGGAGAGGAGAAGGCGGGGAGAGTCATCTGCGGCACCTGGGGTCGCTTCCATGGCCCAAAAAACCACTTCGCCGCCGCCACTGCCACCAGAGCCACCCATGCCATGGTCCGGGTGGAGGTTCGCCCAGCATTTTGGTTGGGAGAGGAGGAGGCGGGGAGAGTCATCTGCAGCACCTGGGGTCGCTTCCAAGGCCCCAAAAGCACCGCCACTGCCAGAGCCTTGGACCAGGCTGGGGTGCACCTGACATTTCAGCCGGGGTCCGCAGGGCGACGAGCTGCCATCAATGCGGCCTCCACCGACGCTGCCTTGGCTCATTCTCTGGCCTGGCTGGCCTTGGGAAATACGTGCATATCCGATGCCCTTCTTGCAGTCGGTACACAAGAGAGATCACCAATGTTATTCCCGTTGATAGCTTGCAGCTGAGACATTGGGATTTTGAGCCTGCTGGGTGTCTCTAGTGTGGTAGATTGATGTATTGAGTATTTTTGATTTTACTGTATAACCTTTTTGTATTATGCTGTGTGAACTGTATATCCACAGCATTAGTACTGTATTTATCTTTATTATGTTTCACTGTGTATTGCTTATGTTTTGCATTGTATTTTATTTATGTATATTGTATTCTGCTTATTATTGTATATTGTTTACTGTTGGAAGCCGCTTTAAGTAGTGTTTTACACTAGAAAAGCAGGGTATAAATAAACAATACAATACTCTCCCCTCACCATACAACTGATTATGTAACCAGTTATGCAGTCATATCTCACACCTCATGGAAGAGTGGGCACACAGAGGAGAGCTTGCTAGAGTAGGAGAAATAAATACATAACTGCCCTTCAGTGATTATGGAACACAGCAGCAGATTGGCCTAAGAAGTTCAATTTCTGATATTAGCTTTCATAAACTGTATGTGATGAAATGTGCTACAGTCCATAAAGCGTCATGTCAATAAAACACATTGATCTTAAAGATGTCGCAAGACTCTTTATGGTCTCATCTTTGAAGTTAACAAGTTATTATGATCTTAGACCTTAATTTTAAGAGTACATTTCTTAATATGAGCAATTTCAATACCTACTGATGTTTTATTTATGTGCTGCAGATATTTGGTTCAAAATGGAATGCCAAACAAAATTTAAGGAATTTGCAAGACTGTCCGCAACTGTGACTGAAACAAGTTGACTGTGTTTTAAAATCTTATTTTCCAAGCAAAATCTGCAGATACCAACTTTATAGAGATTTATTGCAGATTTTTCTGGCTCAGTTGCAGAAGATCAGATAGCACAGTGGTGAAAGGTATCTGTTTGTCATAGCATGTGATTTTCTTCTCTTGCATATGTTGTGTGTAGCATTTTTTGTTTGTGATTGGTCTCTAGAAGGCAAAAATGAGCCTAATTTGCTACTCTGATTGCTGGAACACATCTCTGAGGAAATCATTTTGTAGAAGGCAATGAGTTAATGTAGGAATAGGCCTTCCCATTTATTTTTAATTGACCCTTAAACAGTCACTTCACTATCATATTTTCAACACTCTGTCTTTACGAAGACATACTTCAAAAAGATATGAGTATTTGTTGCCAAACACAGATTAGTTACAAAAATAACAGCCACAATGTCTTATTGTCTTTTACCTTATCTAAATCAAGTACAGGGTGAAGAGTGTTTAGGTATGTTGAATTCAGTAGGCTTAAGCATCCCTAACTCTGTGTTGAATTTAATATTTTTCCTCTTCTTGTGCCATTTGCCCTGAGATTCATCTCCTTAGCTAACACAGTCATTCCCTATAACCAGCTTGTGTTCTGGGAGTTGGCAACCGTAAACTGTTATCCCTAGAAGACACTTCTTAGAGATGGCGGAATTGTTAGTTACTTCCAAGTTTAGATTGTTTTCACTGTAATGGTCCAACACAGCCACCCATGTTTTTATATATTAAAAAAGTATGCAAGGATACTTTAGGTACCTTGCTGATTTTATTTTAATGAATTAAATGGATGGATTATTAAATAAAGAAGAGTGAGTTAAATTGTTGTTTTACAATGTATTTGGGATCTTTAAAATGCTTAGTTATTCAAACAGATTGCCAAACAGATCAACACAAATTGGAATACGACAGTGTGGACACTGTAGAACACATTGGCAAACTAAAAAATAATCCACTTACTGAACATTTGTCATACTGTATTCCTTTTTCAGTGTTGAATCACACACATTATTCACTGTACTGTATTCATAGTTTTCTGACTAATAACTTGATTTACATGCCACTGGTGGAGTACCGGTATTTAAAAATGCAGAGGCTTCTGAAAATGAATGAATGGCTTTGCACACAAGTTGTTAAACCCTTAACAATTTGTTTTCTTCATATCAGAATGTTGCACAATTTAAAATTTGGATATAAAGTGTATAAATTCAAAATAAATCAAGATGTTGAAATAATTAGACTATTTTGACCAAATTTGGGCTACTTCAACAGTTATCTCAGCCATTTACTAGATCTTCTTTTGCACACATAGTGAGACATAAATTTCATGCAAATAAATGCTGTATTGACTGAATTTTTCCACAGTCATTGAAAATTTTTCCTGTAGCTAAGTACTGTAGCCCCATTTTGCTCTCTTTATTTTACTTTATTCTTTGATCTTCCTACTTTGCTTCGAAGTCTAATAGGTGATTTCCAGATGGTCCAGCAAGAATTTTGTCCTGGTTGGAAATGTTTTTCAGCATCCATCCATTCAGCAAAGTCTGGTGTTTTTGCTCTATATATTGATTTATATTTTATGTATATAAAAAACCTAGCTGTGCATCATGAATCTTGAAATGGTGTCAACTATGATTAGGGACTAGTTCGTAACTGCCTGTACATCATGTGACTACCAGGAGAAGGAATGAACCAGTCCACCCCAAAAGCAGCCTAAACCATGGGACAAACATCCATCGGATCACACCCTTTGCTAAAATCATTGACACAATTTCTAATCCTACATTAAAATTCCTTGGAAGCTATTTCAGGGAGAATAATGCCAGTACTGTCAGTTTCCTTCAGATTATCAGAGAGAAATTGTAATTCCTCTCACCCAAAAATAACGGGGCAAGGAGTATAACAAAGCTAGAGGTTGCTGGTTTATCAGTTCTTACCCCAATAACCTCTGATAAACAAATGTTGGACGTTTCCTGTAGGATTTCAAAATCCTGGAAACTATGTTCAGACTGCAATAAAAAGAGCTGAAAATTAATATGTACGTAATGGAAGATGCTCACTCATTGTACTTTGTCTGTGACTTAATACTGGAACTCAGAAACATTTTTGAGTTTGTGTGGTACAAGTTCTGGAATCCCCAGGCAACACAGAATGAGGCAAATCCCTCACACTGAATGAGGCAAATCTCTCACACTGCTGAATGTCATACTTTTGGGAGGAAAGCTGGACAAGGCAGCCCTCCCGCTGGGCAGGCTCCTGAAGAAGTTGAAATCTTGTCTAAAACACAGAATGTAGCGTCCTAGTGTTGTTACTGAAGGATGTCTCTTTGTCCATTACAATGCACAGTAACAGACAGCATACAGCTTCTGTAATAATACCCTTCTACAGTGTGTAAGTTCTGTTTCCAACAAAGTCTCCACAGGAGTCCATAGACTGAATTAAACAGGTGCTGGCACATAGGCAAGGGACAGTGGTATGTCTATTTCTGGAGATTTCTTGAATACTAATGCATAGCATGGATTTAAGACTTTGTCTTTCTGAAGGACAAAACAATTTTACTGCTATTTTCAAGTTGCATTTGCTGTCACAGATAAAAGGATTAGAGTACTTAAATGGCATGTCTGCATTGCCCATGCGCCTTCAAATTGCAGGTAAAGTACTGCATGTCCAAATGCAATCACATACTAAAAGCATTCCCTGCATATATCTGATAGGAACAGAATCCTTCTCTTAATATACTAATTTCAAAAGAAGATAATAATATCTGACATGGAGAAACATTGGAAACATTCCACCCTTCACCGGCATACCAAAAATGTACAGACCACAAAAAGCTATGAGAGATGTTCTCATTCTGCACTAGTTAGAATGATGCTGTAAGGTGCACTGAGCAACTGTGAACCACAATCAGAAGGTAATAGTGTTATAATGTGATTGATGCAACAACAGATGCTACATTCTAAGAACTAATCAGTGGTAAAATATTGAAGCAAGGTTTTGATTTTTCTGAGTCATTGCACAATAGACACATTTGGACATCACCCAGGCATTGAAAATGTGGCAGCATGACGTGGCATCCTTCCCAGTCATTCCCACTGCAAGCAGGAGGAGTGATTAAATAAACCACAGACCTTCTGTCCATGGTTAGTGTCTTATTGTACTGCCTTAATCTAGAACTTCATCTTATCTGTCCTTAAGAAGCAAACCATGGACAGAAGTTGTGTTATTTGTTAAGCTGTTCCTGCATGCAGCTGGAACAATTAGGCCGCATGTGTCACTTGATTCAAAAATTATCAAATTATATTCAATTTTAACGGATGTTGGATCAGGGCCCGATACGGGCTGGAAGGTCCCGGAGGAGACTGGTCAAGTAAGACACGAGAGGCAAGATGGAGCGAAGACCAGCGTTTATTGATCAGAAGGCTCAGAACTTTATACTCTGCGTAGCTCAACCGTGTGCATACCATGCGCGCGGCCGTTACAGGAAATCTGCAAGTCTGCACTTTGAGATTACACAAGTTACACATTAGGGGTGACTTCATCGGGGGGAAGTTCCTTATCTATCTAATTTACTACCAGGGGGACATGCATTGTCTTCTGCTATCGGGAGTAAACATCTGCCTAAATTGACTCTTGAGCTCAGAGTCTCCGCGGATACAAGATTATCCATTACATGTTTATCGAGATCACCATCTGGTGATCTTTGTCCTCTACTGTCCGAACTGCCTGCCAGGTCAGCGATCGGTGAATTAAACTCCTATTAATCCACTCCCCAATTTCTGTCCCTTTGGAACCAAAGCTCCAAGGAGCGTTCCCCCAAGCCGTGGTTCTGTCAGGGACAGTATGCCAATTGTGTGCGCGGAACCCACACTCCCCCTTTATTTGTTTGATTGGACCTGACAGACGGCTCGCCGCAGGAGTGGCATGAGCTGACGTGGAGTGAGGACATTCTGAGGTTTTCTCCATGGGGGACACTTTGACAGCAATGAGGGAATACATTGCGCGAAGCAGCAAACCACTATTCCCAAAATTGCAATACCCACAATCGCCTTGAGCATTGTTTGCAGCCATCCCCATGGAAACCATGACCATAGCGAATCCCACAACCCCCACATGGCATCTTCCTTGATATTCTTAACCAGGGTATGGAGATCTATGATCTGATTTTATACCTTGCGAGAGTTGTCCATGAGGTTAAAACAACACATGCCATGGACCGTCTCGCAATCCAAATGGTGTAAGAGCAAGAGGTAATCTATAGCTGCTCAATTATCCAATATAGCATGACGAAGCTCCGTCTGCACTTGATTGAGCAGTACTATCGCCGATGAGGTGTGATTAATGGCTTTTGCCAAAGCGCAAGCCAACTGACCAATCCTGTGAGCATTGCCTATGGCTAAGCCTGGCACGCCGAACAAACTGACCGCCAATGAGACGTATTCAGCTTTGCTCAAAAGCCTAATGTTACTGTCACATGAACTATCCAGCTGGGTGGTACGAGCGTGCCGTGTGTAGGCAGCTATGTTGGTGCTTGGGGCAACCATATCCTTTGTGGGAAGCAACAGTGTCAAACGACTGATACAACAGAAGGAATCAGATACATTTGCGGGAATATAGTTCCAAGTGTGTTGGTTACATGTAAAAAACCAGCCTGAAGGCAAAGTGACATGAACAAACATTGAGTCAATAGTCTCTGGGTGATTGCAAGTCCAAGTGCTGTTGCCGGGGTCGAGGCAATGGTGATGTGGCCCTTTGACCGCGGAACAGCCGGTCATGCGAGCACAAGTTGAGTTCAGGCTGACCACCACTCGGGGAGTGTACAGAGTGGCCGCATCAGCCGGTAGGGCTTTGGTGACCTGGGTTCCCCAGTGCGCATATGTCGAGTACATGATCTTGTGAAATGGGCCAAATATCCACTTCACTAATCAGTCACCGTTCCTGATGTGCGCACCTGGGGAGTGACACACTGGGATGAGACAAGTACTAAGAAGAGAGGCAGAATCGGTGGCACCTGAAGGAGACATAATTGTGGCATACCCTCTTCCCCACATTATGAGTGGCGCCAGGCCCCTCCAAGAAGGATCCGGTGGCACTCAATAATGCACCATAGGGCGCGGGAGAGCCTCCGTGCAACGGAAGTGCTTCTGCGGAGTGCAATCTGAAAAAATGTTGAGGTGGTTGTACATGAACAGTACTTTGTTCACACAATGCTGTGCCTGACCCTGATTTTTGGGGAGGGCTAGTTCCCCCTTTCTGTTTGTTTACCAAAGTAGGACTTGAGCGTCTGATTCACCCGCTCGACAATCACTTGCCCTTGCGGACTGTACGGAACACCAAAAGTGTGCTTAATGTCCCAGGTGGCCATAAACGTGGGCAGCTGCCTGGAGCTATAAGCCGGGGCATTGTTGGATTTCACATGCCGTGGTTTACCCATGGCCGTGAAGCAGAAGAGGAGATGCTGCTCCATGTGAGAAGCTGTTTCTCCCTTCTAAGCTGTAGCCCAGACAAACTGTGAAAATGTTTCTATGCAGACGTGCATAAACTGCCATCTCCCAAACTGCGGAACGTGTGTGACATCCATCTGCCACACCTGGTTGGCTTCTGTCCCTAGTGGGTTGACACCGCACGAGGGCCCCCCTGCCACCCCTGCACATTGTGGGCAGGAACAGACTATGCCCTGAGCTTGGGAAAGTGACAGGCTGAACTGCCATGCAAGTGCTTTAGCATTTTGGTGAAAAAATGCATGACTTTGAATCGGAGTCGTGAAGACTCCCAAAACTGACTTCTGCTGAATTTCCTTTGCGGCCGCATCTGCTCTGCTATTGCCCACGGAAATCGGGCCAGGTAAATCCTGGTGACTTCTGATGTGGCCGACATAGAGCGCTTCGGAGCGGTTATGCAAATGAAATTGAGTTGTGAGGAAAAGACCTAACAAGTTTTTGTCTATCGTAGGAGTGATGTAAGCTCCCGATAGACTGTGAAGCAAATTCTGGACATAGTGACTGTCCGTAATTATGTTCAAGCGTTCTTTGGCAAAAGTGCGCAAGGTTAGGTTCACGGCTGCCAATTCTGCCTGCTGCACAGATTTCTGCGGAAGAGTCAAAAGCATGCGCCAAGCCTGTCCCTCTTGCCAAGTAAGAACGCCATATGTTCTACCCCCATCAGTGAATACTGTCCTGGCTCCCTGAAGAGGAACCAGGGACAATAGCTTACACAAGCTGACTGTCTGCGTTTGAAGCGAGACAAGTTTGGGTTTTTTGGCAAATGGTATGCCAAACATCCTGCGAATCCCTCTAATGCAATCGGAAGTGAGTCACCGAGCTGCATCAGCTGCTGGATCTGATCCTTGGTGAATGTAACAACGATTTTTGCTAAATCGTGCCTGAGATATCCCTTGCTCTCAACCTTCCTCGGTAAATCACTGCGGAAACCAGTTCCTGTGGAGGGATAATGTTTCGGGAAGAGGAGTGTGGTAAATACACCCATTCCACGATTTTCGCCTCCACCCCACCCCACCCCCCACCCCCCGCTTGGAGTCTACGCCTAGAGCTCCGGAGAACATGGCTCCAGTTCAGACTATGTACAGGTTCAGAACAGGAGCATATGGCCCCTGACTAATCCTGTCCACCCATCTCTGGCTGAGAACTTGGTTGACCTTTTCGAGAGCCAAGCGAGCCTCTTGCGGAATGTGTATCCGATCTGCTGGCAGCTTACCTAGCATTAGCAGCGAGAAGAGTGGCTTCAAGAGTTGCGTATCTAGCCTAAAATATGGTCTAGCCCAATTGATATTCCCCAGAATCTGTTGCAATTCTACAAGAGTGACTGAATCTTTGAGGTTAATTTGTGGCAAGACTGGTGCCGTGAAAGAACGGAGAAGCCAGTGGCCCAAGTATGAAAAGGGCTCAGTTCTCTGAACTTTCTCCGGGGCAATGAGTAAGCCCTTCACCCCCAGAGTGGCCTGGAGGTCTTTAAACATTTCGCTGCCAAGTTGCGGCGCTGCGATCAAAATATCATCCTAAAATGGCACACCAAGACTGGGGTGAAGGTTTCGAAACTTTCCCAGTGCATCATGAACATAAATTTTGCACAGAGTGGGCAAATTGAGCATCCCCTGTGGCAAATATTTCCACGCGAAGCGTTGCGTGGGCTCTCTGTGGTTCACAACTGGCACCGTAAAGGCGAACCTTTCCCGATCCCTTACATCTAAAGGAATGGTGTAAAAACAGTCTTTCAGGTCTACGACCAGGATCTCCCAACCCTTGGGGATCATGTTCGGATTTGGGATGCCGCATTGAAGCGGACCCATTGGCTGAATACACTTATTGATCTCTCTTAGATCGTGAAGGTGTTGCCACTTCCCTGCATAGCTGTCAAGTATCCCTTATTGGCCAGGAAAACCCCTTATTTTACCCTCTTTCCTGCCGTCATCCCTTATTAATTAGACTGCAATGCCCTATTGCTGCCATTGGAGGGCAGCACAGGATAAGCTTAGCTGTCAAGCATCCCTTATTTGTCAGGAAATTTCCCTTATTTTCAAATCCAAAACTTGACAGGTATGCTTCCCTGACTTCTTTTTAATGACAAATATGGGCGAATTCCAGGGACTGGTGGACTGTTCCATGTGTCCTGCATCTAATTGCTCTTTAACCAGATGTTTTAGGGTGACTAATTTTTCCCCTACGACTGGCCATTGCTCTACCCAGACTGGCGTGTTGGTAAGCCATTTGAGCGGTAAAGCCATCACCCGAAGGTAAGAGTGGCACGGTACTGTTGCAAGATGTCTCGCCCCCAGAGGTTGACGTGCACATCTAGGATATGTGGGCGAATGACCGCCGTGCCATCAGCTCCGGGAATCGTGACTTCCACCCAATCTTGGCCCCTAAACGCTTCCTGAATGCCACCTACCCCCACACACTTCGGAGACCGGCTCGAGAGCCCACTCTCGTGACCACTGATTCTGGCTGACCACGCTGACGTCAGCTCCCATATCTAATAGCCCATCAAAAGGTTTTTTGTTTAAAAATACCTTTATGACTGGCCACCGCTTCCACTCTATGTTGGTTTCCACTGTCGCTAAGACCTGGTATCCTTGTACTGCCCCTTCTGCGCTCGAGCGGTCTGCTGACCCGTACTCTGAGATGTCCCTGAACCTTTCCTGGCTGCCTGCTGGCGGGTGACAAGGAACTATGATCAGTTGTGCTAAAGTGTCTCCTTTGTGAATGGTTTGTGGTAGGTGTGTCCAAAGTTGAACCTGGAGTACACCCGAAAAATTGGAGTCAACGACTCCTGGAATCACAAGGATTCCTCGCGTTCCTGCGATACTGCGGGGCAAAACTAAACCTATATAGCCCTTAGGCAGGGGTCCCATGTATTGGGAATCAACCAGATAGACTGTGCCTGGCAAGTCACACGTGACTTCTGACTGGCAAGTCAAATCTAGTTCTGTACTACTCTTAGTTCTGGCCTGCACCTACGGAATGCAGGATGGAATGTTCCGTGAATCTAATCCAGCCCAGACTCTCCCAGAGCGACCGAGGTCTCTGTTTGGACCAGAGCCAGAGACCAGCCTGCGCTCCGGTTTCCTGAAGTCGGACAGTTCCTGGCCCAGTGGAAGCCTTTGTTACATCGTGGGCATGGGGTGGTCGGAGCCTTGGGACGACCTGTGTTTTGGCCATTACCCTTCTTGGGTTGGCATTCTCCCTTAGTTTTGCCTTTGGGTCTCCTTCCGCCCTGCACCGCCGCTGCTAACAGACCAATTTTGTAGGAATCTGTACCAACGTCGGCACAAGCCCTGATCATGTCAGTAAGCGTCAGATCGGGACGATTGCCCAGTGACTCCTTTTGACTCTGCATGTGCTCTTAAGCAGAGCTGCTGCTGAGGAGAGCCAAACAAAGGAAGTGAGCACTGGTAAGTTTTGCAGTTGGAGTAGAGCTGCTTTAGAGGCCTCCACTAATTTAAATTGATAATTTAAACTGCTGCGAGCCACCTCTGTTCAAACAGAGGAAGCAGTTAGAAGCTTCCAGAAGCAGGGGGGCAGAGCCACAACAGGCCCTTCCCTGAACTGTGACTCATAGGGTCGGAGCCACACTAGCCTTTAAAAGCTCTGAGCTCTTTCAGGGTCAGCCCTTTTGACTCTGCATGTGCTCTTAAGCAGAGCTGCTGCTGAGGAGAGCCAAACAAAGGAAGTGAGCACTGGTAAGTTTTGCAGTTGGAGTAGAGCTGCTTTAGAGGCCCGCGCGCCTAACGGCGCACGACATTGCAAACTAGTAACAAAGGAAGAATATAGTCTTACTAGGTAGAAAGGTAGTAAACGTGTACATTTTTGAGGCCCAGAATACTGCACTTGTTAAAATGGATTCTGAGGGAACAGCTGTAGTTACCTGCAATACTTGTGCCATGTTTGTGTTCTTGCCAAAGCATATGGAGAACTACACTTGCAGCAAGTGCAAGCTGGTTGCACTACTAGAAGAGAAGGTCCAGCAGCTAGAGGCCCGCATATCTAACCATCAACAAATTAAGGAGCTTGAGCTGTTCTTGGACAGAGCGGAGCAGACTATGCTGGACAAAGAAGAGACAGGGCACAGTTCTGAGGGAGAAGGCCCTTCACTAACTCAGGAGGGAGATGTTTGGAGGAATGTGACTCAAAGGAGGAGAAGAGTAGGGGATCACTCTGAGAGTCTGAAATTACAGAATAAATTTGAGCCTCTTTCCCTCATCATACCTGATGAGGAACACACAGAGGAACAACTGGTTCCACCTGATGATCTCTCCTTCATCACACTTGATGAGATCCAGGAAGATAAACAACAGGAACAAACTGAGTTTCTCTCCCTTAATATGGTTGATGAGGTGCATGTAGATGAACAGATTGCAGGAGAGAGGCTCCTTGTACTAGGCGATTCAATAATTAGAAATACAGAGAAATGGATTTGTGATGCACATGATAACCGTATGGTGACTTGCCTGCCAGGTGCAAAAGTTGCAGACATCACAAGAAATCTAGATAGATTGTTAGAGAGAACTGGGAATGAGCCAGTTGTCATGGTACACATTGGTACCAATGATGTTGGGAAGGCCAAGCTGTCTGTCCTGGAAGCCAAATTCAGGTTGTTAGGAAGAAGATTGAAGTCCCGGACTTCCAAGGTAGCATTTTCAGAAGTGCTGCATGTCCCTTGCGCAGGACCTACCAGGCAGGCAGAGCTCAGAAGCCTCAATGCGTGGATGAGGCGGTGGTGTCGAGAGGAAGGCTTCAGATTTGTCAGGAACTGGAGAACATTTTGGGACAAGCCAAATCTGTTCAGGAGGGATGGGTTGCATTTGAACCATGATGGGACCAGATTGCTGGCACTCAACATCAAAAAGGCTGCAGAGCAGCTTTTAAACTGATAACTGGGGGAAAGCCGACAGGAGCTGGGCAGCATCCGGTTCGGGAAAGTGTGTACTTGAGTAGTGAGGAGGATGCAAAAATTACTGAGCAGAGCAAGGAGCTAGTCACCAGCACTCTAGCAGAAGGATGCAAGAGGCAGTCTAACAATGCAACTGGACTCAAAAGACTGTGTCAGGAAAGCATATATAAATGCTTGTATACAAATGCCAGAAGCCTCCCGAACAAAATAGGGGAGCTGGAATACTTAGCAATAGATAAGAATATTGATATTATTAGTATCACTGAAACCTGGTGGACGGATGATAACCAATGGGATACAGTTATCCCAGGCTACAAACTGTACAGGAAGGATAGGAAGGGGCAACCGGGAGGTGGTGTAGCCTTATATGTCAAAGAAGTGATAAAAGCGTATGAATTGGAATATCTAGGTGATTTGGAGTCACCATTAGAAGCTCTGTGGGTAAGAGTACCAGGCCACAAGGATGGTCTAACAGTAGGCATATACTATCGGCCTCCGACCCAAACTCTTGAGGGAGACTGGCAGTTGGAGAATGTTGTAAAGGAGGCATCCAAGAAGGGAAGCCTGGTTATAATGGGGGACTTCAATTACCCTCACATAGACTGGGTGAACTGTTGTTCAGCACATGATAAAGAGATAAAGTTCCTAGATATGCTAAATGATTGTTCCCTGGGACAGATGGTTGAAGACTCAACTAGAGGTACAAGAATCCTTGACTTGATCCTGAGTAATACTCAGGATCTGGTGCAAGATGTTAATGTGACTGATCCAATAGGGAACAGTGACCACAACTCAATTATGTTTAACTTGATCATAGACCGCAAGTCACTGATAAAATCTAACACAGAGACCTTAAATTTTCAAAAAGGAAATTTCCCAAAGATGAGGAAACTAGTAAAAAAGAAGCTGAAAGGGAAAATTGAGAGAGTCAAAACACTCCAAAAGGCATGGAGGCTGTTTACAAAAACAATAACAGAGGCCCAATTGGAATGCATACCCAAAAGGAAAAAGGGCACTGCCAGGTCCAAGAGGACTCCAATGTGGCTTACAGGAGCTGTTCGGGAAGTGATCAAGAGCAAGAAAAGCTCATTTAGAAGATGGAAGGCTTGTCCGAATGAGGACAGCAGGCAGAAACATAAATTCTGGCAGAACAAGTGCAAGGCAACAATCAGGAAAGCAAAGCAAGACTTTGAGGAGCGTATAGCTAAAAATACTCAGAGAAATAACAAAGACTTCTTTAAGTACATTATAAGTAAGAACCCAACTAGGAAGGCCATTGGACCATTAGATGACAATGGAAGGCAAGGGGTTATTAAAGAGGAAACAGAGATTGCAGAGAGACTCAATGAATTCTTTGCTTCAGTATTCACTGAAGAAGACAGAGACCACATGCCCAAAACAGAGCCTATCTTCGTAGGGAGGGAAACCGAAGAATTAAGCCAGATAGAAATAACCAGGGAGGAGGTCCTTGCATGTCTTGTTAAACTAAACACTAACAAATCACCAGGACCAGATGGCATCAATCCACGAGTTCTCAGGGAACTTAAAGATGAAATTGCTGATCTCCTAGCCAAAATATATAATCTTTCCCTCAAATCAGGCTTTGTGCCTGATGACTGGAAGGTAGTGAATGTAACACCAATTTTCAAAAAAGGATCCAGAGGTGATCCAGGAAATTACCGACCTGTCAGTTTGATATGTGTCGCAGGTAAAGTGATGGAAACCATATTAAAAGATAGAATTAATAGGCACATAGAAGAGAAGGCGCTGCTAAAGGAGAGCCAACATGGCTTCTACAAGGGCAAATCATGCCTCACTAATCTGTTGGAATTTTTTGATAGTGTCAACAAGCATGTGGATAAGGGGGATCCAGTTGACATTGTTTATCTGGACTTTCAGAAGGCTTTTGACAAGGTCCCACACCAAAGGCTCTTGAATAAACTTACCAGTCATGGAATAAAGGGACAGGTCTTGTCCTGGATCAGCAACTGGCTAAGGGACAGGAAACAGAGAGTAGCACTAAATGGACACTTCTCCAAGTGGAGGGAAGTCAAGAGTGGGGTCCCCCAAGGTTCAGTACTGGGACCCCTGCTTTTCAACCTCTTCATAAATGATCCAGAAGTAGGAGAAAATAGCAAAGTAGCCAAATTTGCTGATGACACTAAATTATACAGGGTAGTGAAAACTGTGAGAGATTGTGAGGAGCTCCAGAGGGATCTCTTGACACTGGGGGAGTGGGCAAAACAGTGGCAAATGAGCTTCAACATTAGTAAGTGCAGAGTGATGCATGTTGGGGCAAAAATTTCCAATTACATCTGTAAACTGATGGGGTCTGAACTCTCTGCAACAAACCAGGAAAGGGACCTTGGTGTCCTGGTGGACAGCTCAATGAAGGTGTCAACCCAGTGTGCCTCAGCAGCGAAAAAAGCAAATTCAATGCTAGGGATCATTAGGAAGGGTATAGAAAATAAGTCAGCAAGTGTCATTTTGCCTCTTTATAAATCTATGGTGAGGCCCCATCTGGAATACTGTGTACAGTTCTGGTCACCATACCTCCAGAAGGATATTATGGAGCTGGAAAAAGTGCAGAGGAGGGCAACCAGAATGATTAGGGGACTGGAACACCTTCCTTACCATCTGAGGCTGCAACGGTTGGGCTTCTTCACTCTTGAACGATGGAGTCTAAGATGTGACCTGATTGAAGTTTATAAAATCATGCACGGTGTAGACAAAGTAGATAAGGAAAAACTGTTTTCCCTATCGCATAACACTAGAACTAGGGGGCACTCCATGAAACTTATGGGTACTAGTTCTCAAACAAATAAGAGAAAGTACTTTTTCACCCAGAGGATCACTGGTCTATGGAACTCCCTGCCAGAAGAAGTGGTGACAGCTGTCAGTCTTGACAGCTTCAAGAAAGGATTAGACAAGTTCATGGAGGACAAGGGTATCAATGGCTATAATTATGGATACTTAAGGACAACCTCCGGGTTGGAGAGATAGGCAGGATCTCTCTCAATGCCATTTCCAGGGAATCCTAAGCAGGTGAAAGCATCTGCTTGGGAATAATACCCTGAAGCAAATGGTGAGCCACTGTGTGAGACAGAATGCTGGATTGGATGGGCTGTGGCCTGTTCCAGCAAGGATGTTCTTATGTTCTTATGAGATTAGCAAAATCCATGGTACTCTTACAACAGTAACAGAAAATACTTTGTTTATTGCTGTGATGGTGGTACTTTGAATTTATTTTTCCAAATTAATGTGGATATTTTGTCATTTATTTCTCATTACCACTACTAATAAAAACTTATTTTTAAAAAAGAGTTAGTTTCCTGCATATCTAGGATGGCAAGATTTTGACTCTCCATGTCGTTGGAATATGTTTTTAAAAAGAAGTATTGAGTGCTAGACCCCGTAATGAATGTGTTTTTGGCTATATCCCAATCAGATGTTTTACATGTGTTCTGTTGACAGACTCTTTAAATAGGAGTACAGATTTTCACTGAAGTCATATGAACTGCCCTGGTTTGATTTGCTGATTTCTAGTTTACACAGGCAAAAATATATCTTTCAAAGATGTTATTTTGTATTTTGTTGGACTGATGCAGGCAGAACCTATGAGTTTTGACAATCAACAATATCAGTTGACGACACACATTGTCTATGTCTGCTCATGTACTACACATTCTATATAAAGTACAATGCTAGGCATCACTGCTGAATGCAGCATTCCATTCCTTGCTATCAGTCTCTCTGTTTAGGACAGGGTTTCCCAAACTTTTCAGGCCGCAGGCCAGTCACGTGGTTCAGGGGGTGGTGAGGGCTTCACAGGCCAGATGAATTGATGTCAGAAGCCGGATCCGGCCCACAGGCCATAGTTTGGGCACCCCTGGGTTAGGAGGTTTAATGGGTATCACTTTTATGTGAGGTTAATTTTGCACACACAGCTTCTATTGTATTTTTACATCCTGCTGCTATAATTTTGTGAAGCCCCCCCTCCAGTTCTCCTTTTAATTGTAACCACAACATATTGTTTGGTGCTTTATTCTTAGCTGGTTTTTGCTATTTATCATGCTAAAACAACAGGGCATCAGGTCAAACATCAGGTATTTTTGTCAAACTGATTGGATCTGTCCTAAGACAGATCCTTTTAAATTGTGATTGCTTTTATTCTCCGCGAGCTGCCCAGAGTCTTCAGAGTTGGGCAGCAATATAAATCAGAAAATGGATAATTAAATAAATAAAGAACATAGGAGTCAGCTTTACTCCAGGTCAGACAATTGTTCTCTCAACTCTCTTGTCTGCTTGAATACTGTTTCCTTTAATAGGCAGAAACTCCCCAGGGTTCCCAGCAGAGGGGTTCCACATCAGTACCCTCCTGATCCCTTTCACAGTGGAGATAGCTCTCTTCTACACATAATGCATGTGCTCTTATTTCTGTGGTTTATAAATGTAAATGTTCTCTAGAAATATGTTTCTGTCAGGCGAGGGGGGGGGGGGAATATTACAAATGTCCTGTTGCTAATAGCTCCACTCCACAAATGACTGTTGTTACCAGCTTCACTCACCCTCCCACTAGACAAAAATACACCACTGTGTAGCATTGGATGGGCCACATCCCTTTGCCAACTGATCATTTATGGATAGAAGACTCAGGGTACAACCACATTGGCCCTTTTGGTACTGATTGTTGTAGTCTAAATAGGGTCGCTTGAGGTTGAGGGGAGGAGTGATATTCTATTTGATGTGACGCTTGCATCCAAATGACTATGGTGGCTCAAGAGGTTAAGACGCTGAATTTGACAACTGGAACGTCGGATTTCGATTCCCGAGTACTGCATGATGGAATGAGCCCCCGTCTCTGTCCCACTTCCTGCCAACCTAGCAGTTCGAAGGCAAGAAATTGCAAGTAGATAAATAGGGAACACTTTGGTGGGAAGGTAAACAGTGTTCTGTGCATTTCGGTATCTAGGCATGCCTGCCACATGTCCACGGAGCTGTCTGCAAAGGCAGACAGTGCTGGCTCTTCGGCTATAAACAGAGATGAGCACTGAACCCTAGAGTTGGATACGACTGGCTGTCGAGCAAGGGCGACCTTTACATTGCATCCAAATGACCTCAACCATATTCTTGATATCTCGATTGGCATTACACAAAAATATTTTTTTTAAAAAAAAATAATCTAAGTGATTCAGCACATCAGAGATGGTGTTGTTGCTCAGTCACACAGTTGATTCTGAGTCCCTCTGGACCCCATGGAACATTGCCCGCCAGGCACCACTGTCCTCCACCATCTTCCTTAACCCACCCAGCTCTGTGCCCTTTTGGATTTTTAGTTCTAAGCTGACAGGTGAGCTTATTTCTGCTATGAAAAGATTTATTGGAGGATACTAGACTATAAAGGCAAATTAATTTAACAGGAAAAGATTCTCTTTGAGTGTGTGTCATAGATTCCGTTGCATGGACACTTGCATGGACACTCTACAGAAATGTTTCCCAACCTTTGGTTTTTTGGACTTCCCAGAAGCCCAAGTCAATTCCCCAAAGCACTGATCAACCAATGTACTGATTTAGGCTTCTGGGAATTGAGGTCCCCTTGTGGGGTGTGGGCCCCACATTGGGAACCACTGTTGTACAGTCACCATACATAGGGAAAATGGAAATTTTTAGCTAAAAATATATTTATTGACAAAATACTGTATTCATTACAAATTCTTACAAAATATCCTCTATGTGTTTGCCACCTCTTTCTACACACTTACAAAGTGTTCTCCCCCACTCATAGTGAACATGTTCCAAGATATCTGTTGTTACACAATTTTGCTTATGTAAGGTGACTTTAGGGACACCTTGTATTAAGATTTCTCTTCTCAAAAATGACGAAATAGTGTAAAAAACACAGTAAAGCACAGAGCTGTCATAAAGGACATCTGTTGTCTACCACTGTCAAGAGCAATCTATTACGCTTTAGATTTATCTCAAGATTCAGTCTAACAAATTTAGCATGCCTCTTGATTAGCAAAAAGTCCTACATTTGTGTTGGTTTTGCCAGGTTTGGAATTAATTCAAAAACTGTACTGAGAAATGCATGGTGTAGTTAATTTTAAAATACCCAGCAGGGGTCATTTGTTTTGTACCAATGTGCATGCATGTGTCGGAGTATATTGTTTATTGTCCCTCTTCTTGCCCCATAAAATTTGCAGGATTTCTTGCAGCCTGCAAATGTTCCTCCACATCCTGATCCTTACTTTTAGAGTGCTATGTTCAGAAGTCAATTCTCATGGCAAACAACTGTTGTTATGCTATAAGAGTAAGATATAATAATAATTTTTTTAAAATAGTACCATAGTTTGGGGGCAGAGCAGTGACAACAGAGGCTATATCCGTATGTTTCAGATAATAATAATTTTGTGTCAGAAATTATTCTGGGTTGAAAGGATTTTTGCGGAAGAAACTCTGCTCAGGGAATGCCCAAATGAGGCTCCTGTCATGTCCCCAAGAGCTGGGACAGAGATGGGTGCTCAATCCATCATGAAGTACCCAGGTCTCGAACTGTTGACTTGCCAGCCTTCCAGCTAACAAGGCAAGCTTCTTAACCTCTTACAGATAACCTGTTATTAGAGAAAAGATCATGTTGGTGTTCCAAAAATGTGACTGAGGGAGATGTTCACATTCAGGAATTCACACTTTCAAATGAAGTCTGGGTTAGGTTTCCAAAGATCATTCGTAAAACAAAGCAAGCTAATTGGAAAACCACAGGTTGCACGAGATAGGAAAAGTTCCTACAGTGACATTCAAACATTATCAACAGCTAGAGAATTCCATCTAATAATGATTGGTTATCTGCAACACATACTATGGTCCTTTCTCATAGCGCTCTCTCTCTCCCTCTCCCTCACTCACTCACTCACTCTCTCTCACACACACACACTCACACACACACATACACACAGATTCCTGAACCAGCTGCTTTTCATGGTTTCATGGTTTGGGCTGCATCATTTAATCTATACAGTACTTGCAATGGATTTTCTGCAGGAATCAATCTACAATCTGTCAATTTGACAGTGATTCCAATGCCAACTCCATTAATCCCCTACTCTATTTTATGTGGGTGTCTTTGGATTAACATAGGGACTGGCACAGCCTTCATGTGGTTTTGTTTGATGTAGTTAAGCCTCAAAATTTGTATTCCAACAGAATACTAACACAACCCTGCTGGTCAGCCCAGAAGGCAGATCTCCCGTTTGTGCTATCTACCTGAGACTGTAACTATAGGAAGATTGCCAGGCTCTAGGATTGCCAAACAAAGGGGCTGAATTGTATATTTTTACCTTAGATTTAGCACACATCACACATTCTTGTGTTTGAATTCCAGCCAGCTACCTACATTACAGGGATTGCAATGGCTTGGTGGTTAAGACACTGAACTTGATGACTGGAAGGTCAGCAGGTCAGCAGTTTGAGACCCAAGTGCTGCACGATGGAGTGAGCGCCCATCTCTGTCCCAGTTCCTGCCAACCTAGCAGTTCAAAAGCAAGAAATTGCAAGTAGATAAATAGGTACCACTTCTGGTGGGAAGGTAAACAGCGTTCCATGCACTCTGGTGTCTAGGCATGCCTGCCACATGTCCACGGAAATGTCTGCAGACACAGACAGCACCAGCTCTTTGGCTATAAACAGAAATGAGCACTGAACCCTAGAGTCAAATACGATTGGCCTTCAAGCAAAGTCGCCTTTACCTTACCTACATTTTGCAGGATCTTTGCTCAAAATATTATCACTTGTTTATCACTTGCCAAAGTTACTTTTTTTGGAGATGTTATGTATTGAATGAATGTTGCAAGGTCCCCTTTAACAGAATGTATCCAGTCAATGTATCTAATTGTATCTAATCAGAGACACATTGTAACAAGCTGTATAAGGATGTGAGCTAAGTGGCCACAGGTGGCAGTAGCGAGCATCTGGCTCACATGGTACAGATTCTCCGAATACCTGTAGAGCGGGAAACTTTCCCGCCACACCGCACCTGGAGAAGATGGGCGTGACGATCCGTGACATCACACGGACAGTAGCCAATGAGCTACCATGCCTTGCAAGACACCAAATTGGCGACGAAGGTGGGATGGCATCCCGAAAAGTGAACATCGCGCCTTTCGACACCACGAAGCCAGAGAAATGGGAACTCTACGAACAGCAGTTCCTATATGCGATGGACCTCAAGGGCATCGAGGAAGAAGCCCAGAGCCGAGCATTCCTGCTGGCCCAGTGCGGCCTGGAAACGCTAGAGCTGGCAACGAACCTCCTGATGCCGAGGCCGCTCAGGGAAGTACCCCTAGACGAGATCCTCACCGAGCTGAGGAAGCACTTTTGCCCGAAAGTGTCGGTGTTCCCGGCAAGGCTGGCCTTTTAGCAGCAGTGCCAGCGGGCTGGTGAGTCTGTGGCCGATTTCGTGGCAGCTCTGAGGGTGGCTGCTGTGTCTTGCTGGTGGGGAGCATCCCTGAGCGAGGCGCTGGGAGACAGGTTCCTGCTGGGCCTGAGAGATGAGGGGGCCAGGAAGAAACTACTGGCCAAGGATGAGAGCATCTTAATTTTAATTTAATTTAATTTAATTTAATTATCACATTTATATACCGCTCACTCGGCCAAAGCCAACTCAGGGCGGTTCACAATAAAAATTAAAAACACAAGTTAAAACAGTTAAAACAGTTAAAACTACCCACCCCCTAAAAACAAGGGCTGCAGGATCCAAAGGCACCATGGGGAAGAGTTCTTCTACACCAACCACCCAATGGCGGTTACCCTTCCACCTGCACCCCACACTTGACCCGCCAGCCAGGTTTTAAGATCTTTTCTGAAAGGCAGCAATTCCGTCCGGAGACGTAGCTCTGTTGGCAGGAGGTTCCAGAGGGCCGGTGCAGACACGGAGAAGGCTCTCCTCCTTGTGCCAGAGAGGCGAGCCCCTCTGGCTGATGGAACGATTAGAGAGCCCCTCCGGTCCGCTCTGGTTGGACGGACAGACGTCCTCAGGGCGATGCGGTCTCTTAGGTAACCCGGCCCACTACCATATAGGGCTTTAAAGGTCAAAACCAGCACCTTGAATTGCACCCGGAGACAAACTGGCAACCAGTGCAGCTCCCGGAGCAGTGGCAAAGCACGGGCATAACGCCCACACCCCATCACCACCCGGGCTGCCGCATTTTGGACCAGCTGTAGCCTCCGAATGGTCGTCAAGGGCAGCCCCATGTAGAGCGCATTGCAATAATCTAGTCTGGAGGTAACCAGAGCGTGAGTGACCATGAGCAAGGAGTCCCGGTCCAGGAGTGGGCGCAACTGGCGGATCACCCGAAGTTGGGCGAAAGCCCTCCTGGTCACAGCCGCCACCTGTTCCTCTAGCAGTAGCCGTGAATCCAGGAGGACCCCCAAGTTGCGCACTGGGTCTGTCTGGGGCAAAATAGCCCCATCCAGAACCAACGATGGTAGCTCCCGGGTTAATGCAGAACCCCCTATCCATAGCCACTCAGTCTTGCTGGGATTCAGTTGTAGCCCGTTAGCCCCCATCCAGACCCCCACAGCTTCCAGGCATCTGGAAAGGACTTTGACGGCATCACTGGGGTCCCCATGGGCCGAGATGTACAACTGAGTGTCATCCGCGTACTGATGGTACCGCACCCCATGGGAACGAATGATCTCACCCAGCGGCTTCATGTAGATGTTAAATAGGAGAGGAGAGAGCACCGAGCCCTGAGGCACCCCCCATTTGAGGGGCCTAGGACTGGACCTCTCACTCTCCAACCACACCGACTGGGTACGACCCCTCAGAAATGAGGAAAACCAGGACCACACATTACCCTGGATTCCCAATCCTCGGAGCCGTCCCAGAAGGATACCGTGGTCAACGGTATCGAAAGCCGCTGAGAGGTCAAGAAGAGCAAGGACGGATGGGTGACCACCGTCCCGCTCCCGCCAGAGATCATCCATCAGTGCGACCAATGCCGTCTCGGTACCATATCCCGGCCTGAATCCTGACTGAAAGGACATCCTTCAAGCATGTCCTGCGCATCGCCCAAGCTGCCGAGTCAGTGCAACAAGGTGAGCGGGTGTGCCGGGCCAGGGCCATGATGGCTGCCCCCCCCGCCGGCCGGGCCAGTCCACAGCTGTTCCTCCCACAGAGAGCAGGGGCCCTCCGAGTCCACCACGTCTGTCTCCGACTTCAGCGAGGATGACGAGGTTCAGCGGGTGCAGAGGAGACCCGAGGTTCGAGACCGCGCCAGAGAGGACTGCCGCTGCGATGGATGCGGGGCATCCCACGACCGGAGCCGATGCCCATTCTGGAAGGCAGAGTGCCACAACTGCGGGCGGCACGGGCACATCACAAAGGTCTACAGGCATCGTCGGGACGATGGCAAGGGCCAGATGGAACGGCTCCAACGGAGAGCAGACGGGGTTGGCAGGATCTTCGACGATGACGAACCGCAGGAGCACCGTGTGTCTCGACAAGTTCCCAACAACCACGACCAGGCGGTTCACAGCGTGCCTTTGAGGGACCCCCATTTTTTGTTGAGGTACTGATACAAGGGGTCCCAGTTAGGATGGAGATAGACTCGGGGTCGTTGTACTCCATCATCTCCCACCAGGAATTTTTGCGCATTCCACCACAGTCACGCCCCAAGCTGAAAGCTCTAAAGACTAATCTACGGGTCGTTCAAGGGAAAAGTATCCCAGTGTTGGGGGTGGGGGAGTTTAAGGTGAAGTTCAAGAGGTGCACCACGCAGTTGCCCCTAGTATTCTTAAGGGAAGGATTATGCTGCCTCCCAGGGACACAGTGGTTCGGGCCGCTCAAACCATTGTTACTCATAAGGGAGCCTTTAAAGTGACGCGCTCCAATTCGGCATAAATTCGGCTCCAGGAATTTTTAAGTCCCTTGTGGAAAGATGGTTGAAAGGGCTCCCAGGTGTTTTCCCTTACTTTGATGACGTTTTGATAACGGCAGGGGGGGGGGGAGACAAGAGTTGGCCAAGAGGTTAGACCGGGTACTAACCATATTTGAGAAAGCGGGGCTCAGGTTGAGAAAGGATAAGTGTGTTTTTTTTTGCTGAAGAGGTAGAGTTTCTGGGTTTCCAGATAACCCCTGAGGGCATCAAACCAGCAGAGTCAAAGGTGTCGGCAGTGCAGGATGCCCCTTGCCCCACCACCAAGGCCGAACTACAGTCCTTCCTAGGACTCCTAAATTTCTACCACTCTTTCCTGCCGGGAAAGGCGTTGGTAGCAGAGCTGCTGCACAAACTACTCAAGAAAGATGTGGCTTGGCGGTGGGGGGACAGCCAGGAACGGGCATTCTGAGGGCTCAAGCATCTTCTATCCTCCGAGGCTGTCTTGACCCACTTCGATCCCAAGAAACCCGTTGTGTTAGTCTGTGATGCCTCACCGGTGGGGGTGGGGGCAGTCCTCTGCCACTGTGCTAGAGAGCGGGTGAGAAGCCCCGGTGGCATTCTATTCGAGATCTCTGTCCAAGGCAGAGCGCAACTACGCACAAACAGATAGGGAAGCCCTGGCAATTGTTGCGGGAACCAAAAAGTTCCACGACTTCCTGTATGGCAGACCATTCACAGTCGTCACCGACCATAAGCCCCTGTTAGGAATCTTTACCACTAACAAGCCAACCCCGCAGATCTTGTCTCCAAGGATGCTGCGATGGGCTATTTTCCTCAATGCGTACCAGTATGCGTTGACCTACAGTCCCAGCAAGGAGATCAGCCATGGCGACGCCCTTTCCAGGTCACTCCTCCCACAGGGTGGGAGGTAGAGCAGGACCACCAGGTGCTCCTTGTTGAGGCCCTAGAGTCGCCCCCGATACTGCCAGCGGAGATCGCTAAAGCTACAGTGAAAGACAAGTCATTGGCTTAGTCAGTTCATGGGTACAAAAAGGGTGGCCGGCAACCTCCCCTACAGAGGAGTTCAGGGTTTATGGCAGGAGGAGAGACGAGCTCTCCTTGGAAAGGCACTGCCTACTCTGGGGGCAGTGGGTAATAATCCCCAAAGTTTTGAGGTCTCGAGTGCTGAAGATGTTGCATATCAGCCACCCAGGGATCGTGCGCTCCAAGGCGCTAGCTAGGAGTTACATCTGGTGGCCCAAGTTGGACGCAGACATAGAACACTTGATTGGCACGTGTGAGAGCTGCCAAAGCTCCCACCCCAAGGAGTCCCGACTTCCGCACAGAGAATGGGACACAGCCCGGGGGCCGTGGTTGCGTCTGCATGTAGACATCGCGGGTCCCTTCAGGGGCACCCTATTCCTCATAATAGTGGACGCTTACTCCAAGTGGTTGGAGGTAATTCCGATGGCCAGTACATCATCAGCTACGACGATTAAACAATTACGGAAGGTATTCAGCTGTTTTGGGTTACCTGACGTACTTGTGAGCGATAACGCCACAACTTTCATGTCAGCGGAGTTTCAGGGTTTTATAGAGATAAATAAGATTTGCCACATCACCTCTGCCCCTTTTCACCCCGCTACAAATGGTCAAGCGGAACGCTTAGTGCAAACAACGAAGGACGCATTGCGTCGGATGGGCCCCGGGGAACTGAACTTGCAACTGTGCCAATTCCTTTTAAGGTACCGTGTAACCCCTTTAGCATCAGGTCTGTCACCCGCTGAGCTCCTCATGTGGAGGAAACCTGCCACAATCCTCTCGCGCTTAGACTCAACCAGGGTGGAGGACATGGGTAGAAACATCGAAACGGGGGGCACAAAGAGTTTCGGAATCGGTGAGGCAGTGCATTGCCGGAATTACGCGACCGGCGGACCTACTTGGGTGCCTGAAGTAGTGGTCGGGCAAACGGGGCCAGTCTCCTACAATGTTGAGACAAGCACAGGACTCCTCTGGAGGAGGCATGCCGACCAGCTCAGGGGGAGGATAGTAGGTAGGCAAGACAGGAGTGACCAAGCAGAGAATTCAGCGTTATGGTTCTCCCCCACCCGCTTATCCCAAGGGGGAGATGCAGACCACAGGGAGGAGGGAAATGACACAAATCCGCATCCTTTTGACTCCCCGGGTTACAGGAACAACTTGGAAGAGGAGGATTTCGAAGAGTTAGACTTTGAGTTAGGAAACCGGGGGGATTTTTTGGAGTGGTCCCCCACCCATCTGAGCGAAGAGCGGGGTTTTGCTTTAGTCCCTGAAGCCCCCGGTTTCACATCCCTGGAGTTTACTCCTACACCCAGACCTCCCCAATCCCCGGCTCAGAACTCGCAGCCAGTCGCTAACGAGTTAACCTCTCCCATTGCAGGAGAAGGACAGAGTAGTCAAGAGCATGCAGGGACCCCAGGTCAAAGTATGGCTGCCTCTCGCCCAAAGCGAACATGCGGGAAGCTTCAGTGGCTGAAGGACTTCGTCCTTACCTAGGGGTGTGTGTTATGTATTGAATGAATGTTGCAAGGTCCCTTTAACAGAATGTATCCAGTCAATGTATCCAATTGTATCTAATCAGAGACACATTGTAATAAGCTGTATAAGGATGCAAGCTAAGTGGCCACAGGTGGCAGTAGCGAGCATCCAGCTCACATGGTACAGATTCTCCGAATACCTGCAGAGCGGGAAACCTTCCCGCCACACCGCACCTGGAGAAGATGGGCATGACGATCCGTGACGTTACGCAGACAGTAGCCAATGAGCTACCACACCGGGATATTCAAATGTACAATGTACTATAAATAGAGCTGTATCTCCGCCATTGCCACATGTTCACCCTGACCATCATGCAATAAAGTTGTGTTTAGCCCTACTGTGGCTCCTTCTATTGTCTTCCTTGCAAGACCCCAAAGGAGAGCAATTGAAGGGCCATGACTGCTGGATGATTCAAGGAGTTAAAATCCAGGAGGTAACATTTCTGAGCTGTGCATTATGTTTAGGCCAAAAAAAATCAATGGAAACATAACATACACAGTTCAGAATAATGCTAGATGGCTCTTTTAACCTTCAGTGCCTGGGTCCAAGCATTGTTGTTAAATCTGCTTTGAGGTTTTAAAATTCCTTCTCCACGTTTTCACTGATAGTGGGAAATAAATTCAACTTCAGATGTTGTATATATAGAAGTTAACTTTTCACAGTTCAGTATTACATGAGTTAGATAACAGCCAATACCAGCCTTTGCTCTTATATCTAGGCTGTATAACAGTACATGTTATTTCAAACAGCACTAGGTTTACTATACTGTGGCAAGTCTCTTTAGTTGAGATGTACCTCTATACATTTGACTGGGTCTTTTTGACAAGGCACGGATATCATGATCTGAGGGTAATAAATCTCAAGTCCATTGTTTCATCGTTGTCAGATCATTTCCTGCTTAAATTTAGATTGATGATAGCACCCCATCTCTTGGGGAGACTGGACTGGGTAAGGTGGTCTGCCTTTAGAGCAGGGGTGCCCAAACTATGGCCTGGGGGCTGTATCTAGCCCCAGACACCAATTCATCTGACCCACGCCACCCTCATCACTCCCAGAAGTAAAATGTGCCCATATGGGCGCTTCTGAGAGCGACGAGGGTAGTGTGGGCCAGATGAATTGGTGTTGGGAGCCAGATCTGGCCCTAGGCCATAGTTTGGGCACCCCTGAACCACATGACTGGCCCATGGCCTGAAAAGTTTGGGCACCCCTGTTTTAGAGTTTACGGGATCCTGTTATTGTCCTTGAAGTGGATGAGTTTGGTGCTATATTACCTTATTTCACTCATTATTCACTAGGACCTCTCAACTTCCAGAGGGACAATGCCAGACAAATAATAGACATTTTCAGTGGAGTAGGTTTCAAGAGTTTAGTAACAATTTTGCATGATTCATTAAGAGCTACAGCCACTTGTTTGCTGCTTGCTAATTTATATCAGCGGGCACTAGCATGTTTTGCTGTGGAGTAGTACAGACATAAAACTGCTTTTCTTACTATTTGTGGGTGTGCACAACCCTCTGACCAGTCAGTTTCCTCAGCATGTAATTTTTGGTGACCATGTCCAACTTGGTGTTTAGACAATGCTTTTGTAGGTCAGGGTTTGATCCACAGTGATGCTTAGCTGACAGTTTTATGACTCTCATTACAACCATGGAGGAGGACTTCATGGAAACTGCTATGGCTGTGATGAACCTAACTGGTTCAATCCAGGTTTCCAGACAGTAAATAGTTACACAGCCACAGGATGGAAGGTGAGTTCTGCACTGCTGTCAAGCCAAATAGGATTACCATCCTGGCAGTAATAAAAAGTTGTGAAGGATCCTTAACTGTGGAACCAGTCATGACTGACCTAGATTTTAATGATCTTCAAGATAAATAAAAAACTAGTGAAGGGTCCTTGAAGAACATCAGGAGATAACAAGGGCATTGTTAGATTGGATCAAAGACCTATTGAGGCAGGCAAACAGTAGTCAGCCAGTTTGAAGGGTGGCAAGAATAATGTAATTTTAAGAGGTTAGGTCATGACACCAGGGGAAAAAAGGATAATATTAAATCTTTATTGTATTCTTTACTCCAAATTGTCTCAATAAAAGTAGATTAGATCTAAAATGCAACTGCAATTACTGAAATACAGTAATTTCCTTTCAAAGAACTAGAAAAAGTACCCCCATGCCCTATTTAATGAGCAAAAATGCATAGCTTTCATTCCCTGTTTCTCCCCCCATCCCTGTTCAAAGCCTTTTAGCTCTTACATATTATCATTCAATTTAATACACCATCTGTTCATTTCAGGCATGGTATTTTCAGCTGAGGTGTCAAAAAGAAAGTGCACATAAATCATACATTAGCATGTCTGAAGCAAGTATCTACAAGAAGAAAATATATCGTGACACTTTTATTATTCTTTATATGTTTCTAGAATGCTATGAAGGAGAAGAAGGGTTTGATCCTGATAAGCCATTTCTGTACCTGTACTGTATCTTGATATTTAAGCGCCTATGTGGCCTAGGTAGGCAGGGAATTTTCCCTAGTGACTTTGAAAACAAATGCTAGAATATTATTGATGATTTTAAATAGCCCAAAAGAAAACTAAAAAACTAAAAGGAGAGATAGCAGAGTGAGGCTGAAAAAGGTCAGTAAAGTACTACAGTAAATTATACAAGACAGCCTCAACGGAATACAGAATGCTGAGGAAATGCAAAATGATTAGATAAGGAAGATATAAAACATGTTTCAACTCTCATCAGTAGGATTTTTAAAATAATGGCATCGAATATCCTCTGGGCTATGGATGAAGTTTAGAACTCTGTTTAATGTTAGAATTTGAATTAAATGTAAATAGTTGAAGTTATTGTTAAAAATATTTTAAATCTATAATTAATAATTGTGTGCCATCAAGTTGATTCTGACTTATGGTGACCCTCCTCTGTTTTCTAGTTAAAAGTACTTGAACATGGCTTATTAGTATTTCCTTCTGGTGGTCCTCTGAGACCCCAAAGCTTGCCCAAGGCCACATAGGTTGCTAAATCCTTTATATTTTTCATTCAATTTATGGTCACATGGAATATAAATCGATGTTAGCATCTATCGATGAAGTCTTTAAAACTATTTTATTTTTGTAGCTGTGCATTCATTCATTCATTCATTCATTACATTTATGCCCTGCCCATCTGAGATATTTCCCCACTCTGGGGCCATTCAGCAATTACGTGATCCTCAAAGGGGGGGAGGGGGTCTGCCATCCGAATTACAGAAAAGTTATGTGGGGTCATGTTACCTAAAAATTGTGCCACCTTCTTCAGGTGACTCTCTAAATTAAAATCCACAGCAAATACCTTCAGATTCCATCACTGGCAGAGCTCACCGCAATAACTCAAGGAGACTTTAGTTACAGGCAAATTAAAATGGTTTATTTGACAGTGTTTACACAATAGGGGCCAAACCATTGGATAAAGACTATCTAAACCAGTGGTTCTCAACCTTTGGTTCTTGGACTTCAATTCCCAGAAGCCTCAGTCAATACATTGGCTGTTCAGTGCTTTGGGAAACTGTCTTAGGCTTCTGGGAATTGAAGTCAGAAACCAAAGGTTGAGAAACACTAATCTAAACCTTGCCTGGAGCCTCCCCCCCCACACACACACACAAGAGAGAATTGCAGACCTGATGCTTCGCCGCAAATTTATACCCTTATCCCCATCTAATCCTATCTAATAAAGTTATACATTGGGACAAAAGCCAATGGTTGGGTGTTTCTTTTCATAAATAAATAATTCAGCAGGGAGGTACAGCGGTAACAATGACACTGATATTATGTAACTATTGGTTTGGGGTAGGAGATACAAAATTCAAGGGAAGGAAGATAGTGGGAGGAGGTTGGGGAATTAGGGGTACACAGTGACCAATGATAGGGTGACATTGTTGAGTGTGCTCCAAAGAGCACACAAGGTTAATAATGAACACAAGTAGTGGGGAAGCAAGCACCAATCAGCATCCATAGACTTGAGCAGGAAGGTTGCCTCAAGGAAGGATTTGCTTCCCTCTTCTGAACATCTGCATTCCCACCCAAAAATAGTCAATAACCCTTTTCCTGTTCCCACCAAACCAGCCCTCACTGTTTACTCATGTTAATTTACAAAACCCCCATAAACAATACATGAAAGGAAGACACAAGAGATAAAGGCAACAGAATTAATGCAAAATGTTTACAAAATAATCAAAGCTGTTGTTCTTTCTGTTGACTTTCAAGAGATGTAGATAGGAGAGTATCCCTCAGGGCATTGAGGTGTTTGTCAAACATAGTAAGTCTTTTTGGGTGTGCCAAGGCAAATTTAGAATTCAAGAGAAACATTTTGGAAGTATTCCTGCTTAAAAATAAAACATTTTAGAGTCATGTTAGGAACATAATCTATACAGAGCATGGGAAATATGAAAGAAACCTTCATTAGCCTTTATTTAAAATGTGAGGAAGAGAAATCTGGAATTCTCCATGTTATTCAATTGCAGCCCATTAGGGCAAGGGGTGCAGGGAAGATGCCCTAGGCATTCCCCAGGCAGCCAGCACTGTGTACATATATGCTAATTTCTAATCTACCACTGACCCCAAGACAATAGAGGGAAAGAGACAAGCAAACAGAGAAAAGAATTAATCTCAAAACTTCAGGGGAAGGGTGGAAGTGAGTTCCTGACTTTTGCCCAAACATGCCCAGGGCAAAAGAGAATATTCAGAGAGATTCAAATATGAAAGCATTTTTATTAATTTATTTGACATTCCAGGTATAACTGCTAATGAAATAAATTTGGTCAGTTAGGTCTGCTGTGCTTATTTAGCAGAAAGGAAAAATGCATTTTAAACCAAACCAGTCCCCAGAGCCTTCTACTACTGCTGAGGGTTTGTTTAAACAGGAGGGTGGGGGCGCCTTCCTCCTTTTACCATGACCTTTTTAAGTAGTGGTTTGAAATCTTTATAACTTTATTAAAATCAACCCTTGCAGTTATCTACCTGCAGGTTTGTGTGAATGAGTGCATGTCAGTGTGATGTTTTGGTGTACACATATGCCTGGCGGTACCAATGTGTAGGGCAAATGAAAATAAACAAAATAAGTTTATTTAAAAATAATAACAAATAAGTATCTTTCCAAATCTACGGTTACAGTCGGGGGGCGGGGGCGGGGGGCGGGGGGGCGGTCAGGTCAAAATTACATAATCCATTTGGAGCTGTTTCTAACCGACAGTGGGAAACCAAACTTGTACATAAAAAGAAAGGGTTTAATTTACCTTTGTGCCTTGCTCCATGCGGTGAAAATGGAGGGGGAAAGCCATGCTTCCTGGTTGCAGGGAGAGCAAGAGGCTAGGCTAGAGTATCGCTTCCTGCTTCAGTGCAATTGGCCTGCCCACCCATTTCCCCTGCAGCACCACCACTGTTTGGTGGTGCAAAATACAGTACTATTTGGTTCAGATCACATAATTTTAAAGGGGGGGAGGGGGTCAAAGCGAAAATTACAGTTGGATTACATAGGAGGAGGGGGTCAATTTCCCCCAGAAAAAGGATCACGTAATTGTTGAATGGTCCCTCTACAATGATTGATCATACACACACCCAGTTGCTGGAACATGAACTTGTTCCTTGGTAAATTAATTTCTACATACAGTATACTGAAGAGAAATATTAACTTACTCACCTGGACATACACATACAACATTGGCACAACTTTACACAACACAAATATTGCTTCAAAATAAACAACATGACCATTTCAGATAACCCATAAACATAAAATATAATGCGAGATTGCATGTATGTTGTGTAAAAGAATAAATTTGAATTGATTCCACAAATGTCAACTCCAAGGCAAATGGGTTACTTTTTAGGAATGTAACCACACCATTAGTCACATACTCTCCTTAGCTGACCCTTTTCCTGGGATGCACAGAAGCATTTATAATTCCCATTCCATTGCTCCCATAGCTCCAATGCCAAGCGCTCCAACTGACTGAGCACTATCAGTTTATATGTATTATTTAGAGTCAAGTCCTACTGCACTTCATGGGACACAGCCCCTACTAGATATAGTGGTTAAGACGCTGAACTTGATGACTAGAAAGTTGTCAGGTCAGCAGTTTGAGATCCGAGTGATGCATGACGGAGTGAGCTCCCAGCTCTGTTCCAGCTCCTGCCAACCTAGCAGTTTGGAAGTAAGAAATTGGAAGTAGATAAATATGTACCACTTTGGTGGGAAGGTAAACAGCATTCAGTGCACTCCAGTATCTAGTCATGCCTGCCACATATCCGCGGAAACATCTGCTGATGCAGACAATGCTGGCTCTTTGGCTTTAAAACAGAGATGAGCACTGAACCCTAGAGTCAGATATGACTGGCTTTTGAGCAAAGGCGACCTTATAATCTGTAAGTGGCGTTGTAGATGGAAAGCTGACAAAAATGGTCAGTCCGAAGCTAAGGGACAAGGCTATGAAGTGACGTGCAAAATCAAAGTGGGTAAAGTACAGCCCACAGGGGTCTGTGATATTCACAAGTCCAAGCATGGCCTACCCTACTGAAAACAGTTTTAAAAAAAAGACCACATGTACATGGGCAATTTTGCCATTTTTGCCTCCCTCCATTGTTTTTACCTGTCATTTTTAAAAAGGTCCATTGTAGGAATGGCTGGCCGCAAGGAAGACATGCGGAGGCAATCGTGCGGTGAAGTCCAGCCCCGACCAGAGTTGGGGATATGTACTTATTAACCTGCTTTGGGGTTCGTGACACATGCCTAGGACACCCGTGACGCCCCTATACAGAAGGCTTGCATATGTTGCATTTTCCGGTAGTCTGCTACAATGTCAGCTCTTGGACATTGCCCTGTGGTTAATGGATAGCCCACAGTTAATTACCGTGGGCTGGTGAAACCCATTGTTCCTGCTCTAATCTCGGGGTCTATGTGTATTGACTCTGGGTACCTAGCTTGTCCTTTTGTCTGCCCTGGCTTGTTTGCCTTACTCTATTTGCCCCCAGCCTAGGTTTATGATTCATTTCTAACTAGTCCGCTTTATCTTCCCAATTTCCCCTCCAGCCGAGTTCGGGTGGTCCCCAGATCTGTCGAAAGCCAAGCGAACCCCTGGGGAGAGGTTTAATTGCCAATTATTCCATACTGGGCTTAAAACAGTTTTGCGAGCATGGCAACAGTTTCATTCAGAAAGACTAATGGTCTTTTTGAGCTAAAAGGGCCTTTTTAAAATGTGGGCATCTGTGTCATGGAAGCTCCTGCAGGTTCCAAGGGTATGTTTGAAGCTCTAACCCTGGGGTTCCCAAACCTTTCAGGCCACAGGCCGGTCACGTGGTTCAGGGGGCAGTCACTATGGCTTGTGGGCCAGATCTGACCCCAATGCCAATTCATCCAGCCTCTGAAGCCCTCGTACGGGCGCATTTTACTTCCACTTCCAGGAGCAACGAGGGCTTCTTGGGCCGGATGAATTGGCACTACTCTAACCTCTGGATATTTTCCAATCCTGATGCAAATGAACTGCAACAAACATCAACCGAAGCAAACATTGCCTGGAATAATACTCAGTTATTCTTGCATGCCTGGTACAAATGTCCCACTTTCTGCACCGTACTCCTGCATGGAATACCCTGTGGCAATGTGGCTCAACCACGTGCCATCAAAACTTGCAAATATAAAGTGTCACATTGCATTTACTAGGGGAAATCGTTTTACCTCTGTAATTTTCAGAGTGATTTCTTAATGACCTGAAATAATGTAATATGACAGGTGTCGTTTTAAGTCCGTACAATACGGGTGGTGTAAGGATGCTATTAACCCTTCGTACCAGAATTCTTTAGGGTTATAAAAACCAGGTCCAATAATAGACGGGCCCACTTTCCCTTTACATTTACTGACAAAATCAGGTCAGCATTTCCAAAAGCACAGATTCATGTCTGCCCCTGCTGAGTGATTTTAAAAGACTGCACAGTGTAACATACTTAAAAGAGTTAATTGCACATTGCCACACTCTTTCTAGTTGCTAGGTAACAGCGGTTTACCTTTAAGCTGCAACAACCAATGATTTTGCTCTAACATAATCTTTCTGAAGTTGAAAGCATTGGTTGAAGTTGAAGGTAGGGTCAAGAGAACTAGATCGGTTTTGAAATCCTTCAAAAGAGAACAAATGTTTCTTAATGGGAGTTTATCCTCCTCCTTTTAAAATATGATTACTGGCCTTTTTATTTAGGACAGGTTTTTAATCTACTCTTTCTGTGTACCTGATGTTCTTCTTACTATATATGCAGAATGTGTGTGTGTGTTGATTCTGAATCTTACAAATAATATGGTACTTTTTAAATTCCTGAGGGGTGAGAAATTCTAGGCATGCTATGCTTTTGGATTTTGTTTTCTTGGGGGTCACTGGAAATATTTTGATAATATTGGTCTTTAGTTCCAAGTATACAAACAGAACTTGGGTGCAAAGAGACAGCATAGGATGCCCAGTTATTGAAAAGAGCTCCTTATTTATTTTATGTTGTTAATGTAGTGTTAGACGATGAAGTCTCATAATGGGATTGGCTGATTCAGATGTAGGGTTTCCAGAATAAATACCATTGGAAATTGGCACCCATCATGGTTAGTAACATGAAATGCACATAAAATTTGATCATATCTCCCCAGCCTTGGCAGGGCTGCATTCCTTTCCATATCAGGTTCAAGGTGTTAGTTCTAACTTTAAAGGCTCTAAATGGTTTTGGACCTTCTTACCTGGTGGGACGTCATCCCCTCAGGACATCAGCCTGCATCAGTCATTCCTTCCAGACGGCACAGCTCCAGGTGCCAGCCCCAAGACTGGTAAGAAAGGCTGGGACTCAGAGAAGAGCCTTCTCTGTGGCGGCACCACCTTTGTGGAACTCTCTTCCAGTTGAGCTGCGCCAAGTTGCATCCCTGCCTATATTTAAAAAACAGTTAAAATCATTTCTTTTTAAAGAGGCTTTTGGGAATATTTTGCCAACGGCTGAGCATTAGGTGTTTTGTTTTATTTATTTCTGTCGCCAATAGTTTTTTTGTTCCAGGTATATATGTATTTTTAAAGTGTGTGACTGTTTTTAATGTGTGAGTTTTTTGTTGTTAGCTGCCCAGAGTATGACAATCTCCTAGATGGGCAGGGTAATAATAATAATAATAATAATAATAATAATAATAATAATAATAATAATAATAATAATAATAATAATAATAATAATAATAATAATAATAATAATAATAATAATAATAATAATAATGATGATGATGATGATGATGATGATGATGATGATGATGATGATGATGATGATGATCATCATCATCATCATCATCATCATCATCATCATCATCATCATCATCATCATCAGCAGCAGCAGCAGCAGCAGCAGCAGCAGCAGCAGCAGCAGCAGCCAAGGCTGAACAGCAAAGCCAGAGCAAAAGTTATATTCATAAATACACAAAAGTATCCAAATGCACTCACAAAGAGGTAATCTGAGTCATTAAGATACCCCCTCACTCCATCCCCTTAATTCACTCCAGAACTCTATCATAACATTAGAAATGTTCCTACCTGTTGCTGTTCCCTCTATGCCTCATTTCCAGACTGGGCAATTGGCTTAATCACTCACAGTCATTCATTTCTCTGTGTGTCCCTATTGCATCTCATTAAGGAAAGAACAAGAAAGGTATCCTTTCTCTCCTGCCGAGAAACCAACAGGAAAAGAACTATAGAGTATTCCACACTTCTGTGTAAAATTTTCACTGGACGTCAGAAAGGAATGTGCGGACGGAGATTGAAAGCCTTAACACACAACCAACACATTTTTCTGTCTCCCTGCAACAGAAAAATCAAACTAAAATATGTAGAAGAAGAGAGACATCAAATACAAAAATTATCTGGGAACCCATATTTCTATACATATTTTCCTAGGAATGAACATCATACTGTTGGATATATTTTCATAGGCTTAACAGTGGGATACACAGAAAAATTGTGTTATTCTTGAACTACAATCGGGTGTACCCTGGTAATGGCAACCTTGTATTGCCGGCTATTCTTTCCCACACTAGGTCAGGTGAAAGGAGCTGCAGAATGAATTCACCAAAAGGTGCCTTCATTTTGGCAGTTTCACGTCTGTCCTAGACACGGAAGAAGAAGAAGAAGAGGCATAACTGTGGGATCCGCGAGCATAATTGGCATAACTGTCCCTGACAGAGGCCACGCCGGTGAGAACGCTCCTGGCCTCTGGGTTCTGCGGGGACAGAAATTGGGGAGCGGATTAATAGTCATAAGATTGATTCACCCATATCTGACCTGACAGGCAGTCCGGCAGGAGGAAATTGAATGTCTAACTAGCAGTTAGGAAATAGGTAATTCCGCAACTGCAGATTACCCCAAGCCCTAGCGCAAATAGTGGCCATATTTACTCTTGTGCAAGCCATGAACAATGGATTTCCCCTGTCAGTATTTGCCTTAGTTAATTAACTTCCCCAAGAGAGATTCCCAATTAACCCGGGTAAACATGTGATGTGATTTTCTGTCAGATGACGATTCTATCACACGCTGCCTTGAATTCCTATATATGATGATGATTTTCCCTCAATAAACCACTGGTCTTCGCTCCATCTTGCCTTGTGTCGTTACTTGATCAGGCTCCTCTGGGACCCCACAGCTGCTCCGCGGCCCCGATCCAACATCTGGTGACCCTGAGACGTGATCCTACTCATGAGTAAGTGATCTACGCGGTCCGGTTCTACGCTAGAACCGTGTCCGATCACCCCGGAGGACAGCGCGGCAGCCCGGTCGGAAAGTCAGCCGATTGGGAAGACAGCTACGTGGCGAGGCATCTCAGAGAGGCTTCCTACAGCTTGCTCCAGCTATCACGGCGGTTGCAGCACGGAAAAACGTGTTCCGCTCAGGGTCGGCTGTGAACCCCTGACAGCGCAGAGGCCACCGAGGGCCCGTGGCAGCAGTCCACGCTCCGAGCTCTACCCAGAGATTCGTCATGCAAAACCTATTGCCTGAACTTCAGACGTGTCGACTCATCCCGAGAAGGAGACTTCAAAGGACCGGCAGGTAATATGGGGACTTGTCCTCAGTGGCAACGTCCGTCCGCTAGTCAAGGAATTCATGTAGTGGAATTCAAGACCCTGGCCAGGGTATATCAGATAAGCTTTCACAGTGGAGAACTAGCGCGGCTTTTGGTGTTCTTGAGGGAACACTGCCTGCTTTACCCAGAAGTAGGTACATTATCCCTTCGGCTCTGGGATCAGATAGGAGTCTGCATTCAGCAACCCCCGAGAGCTCCAGATGGCGTAATTCGCACATGGAGCAAATGTAGGAGACTCTTAGCAGAGGTGGACCCAGTCCGGGTAGAGGCCAAAGAACCCCCAGCGCCATCAGAGCCATCGGCGCCCACGGCGCTCTATCCGTCATTTCAGTTTAAGCATGGTAGTGTAGGGAGCTTTCCCTCAGTGACAGCTGCAGACGTCACCGGTGGAATGCATGGAATGAGGAGCGCTGGCGCTTCTCTGATAGCTACAGGTTCCCGAACTACCAAGAGTGCCCTTCAGCGCACAGTTGAGGAAGAGATCAGGAAGGGGGAATTGCCAGCAGAAGAACTAGCTGAGCTTAGTCAGATTTGTCCAATTTGCTTGGAGGTAGATGCCCTCACGGGGCAGCAGCAGATAGTTCATTCACCAGTTCCGTATAAGCTCCTCATGGCTATACGGAAGGCCATTTCAGAGACAGGACTACAGAGTCACTTCACTAGGGGCACGCTTCAGCAAGTGTGCGAGAACACGATGTTCATTCCGCATGACTGGAAAGCCGTCATGCGAATGATGCTCAACCCCAGCCAGTATTTATTATGGGACAGCGAGTATCGCCTCGAGGCTCAGGCAAGGGCTGCCAGGATGGGCGGGGCAATAATTCCTGACCAACTATATGGTTCAGTGCCTTCGAATCCATCGATGCGCAGACCGCCTTGCCGCTCGCCACCCTTCAGTTGTCAGCTGAGACAGCCTTCAGGGCTTTTCTCAAGGTCCCAGCAACTGGCAAAGCGGCCAAAAATTACACCGCAGTCAAACAGGGCGCCCAGGAGTCCTACATGGACTTTATCAATCGATTAGAGGAAGCGATCAGTAGACAAATCGATAATGAGCAAGCCCAACAAGAGCTCATGATGAAATTGGCTAAAGACAATGCCAATCTCGACTGCCGTAAGATCTTGCAGTCACTGGGCAATCGTCCCGACTTGACTCTCACGGACATGATTAGGGCTTGCGCCCTACAAAATGGGTCAGCTGGCAGCGGCGGTGCAAGGGGGTAGGAAACCCAAGAACAAGAACCAAGGAGCATGTCACAATTGTGGCAAGGTCGGCCACTTCGCTAGGGAGTGCCGATCCAAGGGCGGTGGACAACATTCCGGCCGTTCCAAGGCTCCAACCACCCCATGTCCGAAGTGTAACAAAGGCTTCCATTGGTCCAAATTCTGTCCGAATTCGGGAAACCGGAATGTGGGCATGTCTCTGGCCCGGTCCAAACAGAGGCTTCCCTCGCGCTGGACGAGCCAGAGCTGGATTAGATTCCAATCACATTCCAGACATTGCGAAGGCGCAGGCCAGCCCCAAGGGTAGTACAGGGCTAGAATTGACTTGCCAGGCAGACGTCACATGCGACTTGCCAGGCACAGTCTATTTGGTGGATTCCCAGTACGTGGGACCCCTGCCCAAAGGCTTCATAGGCTTAGTTTTGCCTCGTAGTGTCGCAGGAGCACGTGGAATTCTTGTAATTCCGGGAGTCATAGACTCCAATTTTTCGGGTGTTCTCCAAGGTCAACTCTGGACGCACCTACCCCAGACCATTCACAAGGGAGACACGCTAGCGCAACTGATTATGGTTCCTTGTAACTCGCCAGCAGATAGCCAGGGAAGGCTCAGGGACAGCTCAGAGTCCGGGTCGGAAGACCGCTCGAGCGCAAGTGAGGCAGTGCAAGGATACCGGGTCTTAGCAACAATGGAAACCAACATAGAATGGAAACGGTGGCCAGTTATAGAGGTATTTTTGAATAAAAAATCATTCACAGGGCTGTTAGATACCGGAGCTGACGTCAGCGTGGTCAGCCGAAGTCAGTGGCCGCAGGAGTGGGCCATTGAGCCGGTCTCCGATGTGTGGGGGGTAGGCGGCATCCAAGAAGCGTTTAGGAGCCGGGAGTGGGTGGAAGTCACGATCCCTAAGGCTGACGGCACAGCGGTCATTCGGCCGCACATTCTGGACGTGCACGTCAACCTTTGGGGGCGAGACATTTTGCAGCAATACCGTGCCACTCTTACCTTCGGGTAATGGCTCTGCCACTTAAATGGCTCACCAACACGCCAGTCTGGGTGGAGCAATGGCCGGTAGTGGGGGAGAAATTAGTCGCCCTAAAGCAACTGGTTAAGGAACAGCTAGACGCAGGACATATAGAGCAGTCCACCAGTCCTTGGAATTCGCCCATTTTTGTCATAAAGAAAAAGTCGGGGAAGTGGCGACTCCTCCACGATCTCAGAGAGATCAATAAATGTATTCAGCCAATGGGTCCGCTTCAATGCGGCATTCCGAATCCAAATATGATCCCCGAGGGTTGGGAGATCCTGGTCGTAGACCTTAAGGATTGTTTTTATACCATTCCCCTAGATCCTAGGGACAGGGAAAGGTTCGCCTTTACGGTGCCAGTTGTGAACCACAGCGAGCCCACGCAGCATTATGCGTGGAAGTATTTGCCACAGGGATGCTCAATTCGCCCACCCTGTGCCAAATTTATGTTCACAATGCACTGGCAAAGTTTCGAAACCTTCACCCCACAGCTTTAGTCCATTTCATGGACGACATCTTGGTCGCAGCGCCGCAACTCGGCAGCGAAATGTTTAAAGACCTCCAGGCCACCCTGGGGAAAAAAGGGTTACTCATTGCCCCAGAGAAAGTACAGAGAACCGAGCCATTCTCATACTTGGGTCATCGGCTTCTCCGTTCTTTCGCAGCACCAGTTTTGCCCCAGATCAACTTAAAAGACTCAGTCACCCTGGTAGAGTTGCAGCAGGTTTTAGGTAACATTAATTGGGCCAGACCGTATTTCAGATTGGATACGGATCTTTTAAAGCCGCTCTTCTCGCTGCTAACGTTAGGTAAGCAGCCGGCAGACCGGATACAAATTCCTTGAGAGGCACGCTTGACTCTCGAAAAGGTCAACCAGATTCTCAGCCAAAGATGGGTGGACAGGATTGCTCAGGGGCCATATGCCCCGATCCTGAACTTGTACATCGTTCGGGCCGGATCCATGTTCACCGGAGCCCTAGGAGTGGACTCCGAGCGAGGAGCGAGTATCGCGGAATGGGTGTATTTACCGAACACCTCTTCCCGAAACATCGTTCCCCCCCAAGAGTTGGTCTCCGCGGTGGTCTACCGCGGAAGGCTGAGAGCAAGGGACATTTCAGGGCATGATTTAGCAAAAATCGTGATCCCATTCACCAAAGAGCAAGTTCAGCAGCTGATGCAGCTCGGTGACTCGCTTCCAATTGCCTTGGAAGGATTCACCGGATGCTTGGCATACCACTTGCCAAAGGACCCCAGACTCGTCTCGCTTCAAACGCAGACAGTCAGCTTGTATGCATTGATATCGCTGGTTCCACTTCAGGGGGCCAGAACAGTTTTCACTGATGGGGGTCGCACATATGGTGTCTTAACTTGGCAGGAGGGCCAGGCTTGGTGCACGCTTCTAACTCTTCCACAGAAGTCCGCGCAGCGGGCAGAGTTGGCAGCGGTGAACCTTGCTTTGCGCACCTGCGCCTCAACATCATTACTGACAGCCAATACGTTAGGAATTTGCTTCACAGTCTACTGGGAGCATACATGACTCCCGCGATAGACAAAAATTTGCTGAGTTTGTTCCTCACAGCTCAATTTCACTTGCGGAACCGCGCAGAAGTGCTCTATATTGCTCACATCCGAAGTCACCAGGACCTACCTGGTCCGATTTCCGCGGGCAATAGCAGAGCGGATGCGGCTGCAAAGGAAATTCAGCAACGGTCAGTTTTGGATGTATTCACAACTCCGATTCAGAGCCATACATTCTTTCATCAGAATGCCAAAGCGCTCGCCAGACAGTTTAACCTGCCACTCTCTCAAGCCCAAGGCATAGTTCGCTCTTGTCAGCATTGTGCAGGGGCACCCGGGGGGGGGGGCTCGTGGGGGGGGTCAACACACGAGGGACAGAGGCTAATCAGGTGTGGCAAATGGACGTCACACATGCCCCGCAATTTGGCAGATGGCAGTACATGCACGTTTGCATTGATACCTTTTCACAATTCGTTTGGGCGACGGCACAAAAGGGGGAGACAGCTTCCCATGTGGAGCAGCATCTCCTTTCCTGCTTTGCGGCGATGGGCAAACCACGGCACGTTTAAACCGATAACGGCCCGGCCTACAGCTCCAGGCAGGTGGCCGACTTCATGGCCACCTGGGATATCAAACATACCTTTGGTGTTCCATACAATCCGCAGGGGCAAGCGATTGTGGAACAAGTCAATCGGACACTCAAGTCCTACATTGACAAACAAACAGAAAGGGGGGAGCCACCAGCCCTCCCCAAATCTCAGGGTCAGGCACAGCATTGTCTGAACAAGGTGTTGTTCACGTACAATCACCTTAATGTTTTTTCGGATTGCACGCCACAGGAGAAGCACTTCCACCGCTCGGAAGCTCTCCCGCGGCCGATGGTGCGTTACCGAGTGCCACCGGATCCTTCTTGGAGGGGCCCGGCGCCACTCGTAACCTGGGGAAGAGGGTATGCTGCAGTTATGTCTCCTACAGGTGTCATCTGGATTCCAGCCCGGTGCGTCAAGCCCCATTTGGAGCCACATGGCGTGGACCCAGGCCGTCCCGAGTCCGATCCCGGAGATGGAGAACCTCACCCTGACAGTGGGGACCTGGCGGAGGAAGCGGTGACAGCAGATAACAGCACCGAAGGTCACCTGGGGGGTGGTCAAGGCCCTTTGCCATGAGGCAGCGGACGCCATCCAACGCGAGGTCAGGGAACCGACACCGGAGAACATCTTGCCTGCAGTCTTTTCCCTGATTACCACCAATACCGCGGCGGCCACCATCATCCTGACCCTCTCCCTACTTGCGGGGGGAGGCGTTCAGGCAGCTTCGCTGAAAGCCAGCGACCTGATGCCAGGCGGAGACCTCTCTGTCCGGATGCACTACAACCTATGGGAAAGGTTGCCGACTCTCGTCAACCAGTCTGATTTTTGCCTAAAGCAGAATACCGGTTCTGCCTCAATCTTGAGCACCTGTCTCATCCCGGTGTGCCATTCTCCGGAGGCGCACACCAGGAACGGCGACTGGCTGGTGAAGCGGATTTTCGGTCCGTTTTACCCAATGGGTTTCTCAACGTACGCTCGCTGGGGAACTCAGTTAACCAAGACCTTGCCGGCTGACGCATCCACTCTCTACACTCCTCGAGTGGCGGTCAGCCCGAACTCTACTTGTGCCCGAATGACCGGCTGCTCCGCGGTCGGCTGGACTCAGCGCCGTTGCCTCGACACCGGCAGCGGCAATTGGACTTGTGATAACCCAGAGACAATTGGCTCAATGTATGCTCATGTTACCTTGCCCTCAGGTTGGTTCTTTACATGCAATCAGTACACTTGGAATTACATTCCCGCTAATGTATCAGATTCCACATGTTGTATCAGTCGCTTAACATTGTTGCTCCCCACTAGGGATATGGTTGTCCCAAGCACGAATGTTCCTTTGCCCATACGGCGTGCTCGCGCCACCCAGCTAGACAGCTCATGTGATAGTGACATTAGGGTTTTGAGTCAAGCTGAGTACGTCTCGTTGGCAGTCAGCATACTTGGCGTGCCAGGCTTAGCCGTTGGCAACGCTCGGAGAATTGGTCAATTGGCTTGCGGTTTGGCAAAAGCCATCAACCACACCTCCTCGGCGATAGCGCTGCTCAACCAGGAGCAGGCAGAGCTTCGCCATGCCATACTAGACAATCGAGCAGCTATCGATTACCTTCTGTTGTTACATCACTTGGGTTGCGAGTCTGTCCACGGCATGTGTTGCTTTAATCTTACAGACAACACGCACAAGGTACAGAGCCAGCTCATGGACCTCCACACCCTGGTCAAGAACATCAAGGAGGATGCCTCATGGGGGTGGTGGGATTCGTTGTGGTCATGGTTCCCATGGGGTTGGCTTCAGACGACACTCAAGGTGATTGTGGGGGTGGTGATACTGGGCATGGCAGTGTGCTGTTTTGTGCAATGTATTCCCTCACTGATATCGAGATGTCCCCCATGGAAGGAACCCCGAAGCGTCATCCCCCCACACCAGCTGATGCCACTCCTACGCAGGGCCGTCTGTCAGGTCCACAACAAGTAAAGGGGGAGTGCGGGATCTGCGAGCATAATTGGCATAACTGTCCCTGACAGAGGCCACGCCGGTGAGAACGTTCCTGGCCTCTGGGTTCTGCGGGGACAGAAATTGGGGAGCGGATTAATAGTCATAAGATTGATTCACCCATATCTGACCTGACAGGCAGTCCGGCAGGAGGAAATTGAATGTCTAACTAGCAGTTAGGAAATAGGTAATTCCGCACCTGCAGATTACCCCAAGCCCTAGCGCAAATAGTGGCCATATTTACTCTTGTGCAAGCCATGAACAATGGATTTCCCCTGTCAGTATTTGCCTTAGTTAATTAACTTCCCCAAGAGAGATTCCCAATTAACCCGGGTAAACATGTGATGTGATTTTCTGACAGATGACGATTCTATCACACGCTGCCTTGAATTCCTATATATGATGATGATTTTCCCTCAATAAACCACTGGTCTTCGCTCCATCTTACCTCGTGTCGTTACTTGACCAGTCTCCTCCGGGACCCCACGGCCGCTCCGCGGCCCCGATCCAACACATAACAATGAGTTTCATGTAATAATATTGTTGTCCTACTCCTGCCTGTCTAGATCAATTCATGCTCATTTGCAAATGCAACCCAGCTCTCCAGTGCTAGCTCCAATTGTAGTTACCCTGCAGTTATAAAGTGGAAGGAACAAGGAGATTTGCCATTCAAGCCCTGGCAGCAGACTTACAGCTGCTGAGAGTGTATGCCAGCTCCTCCCTCCCTCCTCTGCAGGATATATCAACAGAAAACAAACAAAGAACTCTATTTTTGTAGTGTCCTTTTCCAGAAACAGGGGTCAAAGCTGTAGGCAGCAATACTAGAAAGAGTCAGTGGTTAAAATAACCTGTACTTACATATAGAAGAGCAGATTTATAATCAGCCCTCAAGCTCCGCTGGTGGCTTAGTGGTTAAGATGCTGAACTGGGAGACTGGAAGGTCGGGTTTCTATACCTGAAGGCTGCACTTGGGGACATGAAAGGAGCCTAATTCAGATGTCCCCTGAGCAGAGTTTCTCCAGCAAAAATCCTTTCATCCCAGAGTAAGCTCTGACATGAAATTATTATTATTATCAGGCCTCAGATTTACAATCCAAGAAACGTGACACAAAAAGAAAAAGTATTGGGAAGGATGATGGGAAAAGCAAACTAAGGGAAAAGTTCTGTGAGAAATAAGGTCAGTTCAGCAGACAGTATGTTTGCTTATGGAGCTAGATTTGAGCAAAAGGGGGATACTTGATAGTTGTAGAAAATAAAACCAATAAAAGGGAACCTTACACTAACTTTTTAAAATTGTTTCAGGGATTACTTGACAGTTGCAATATTTCTCCTAAAGCCTGAAGGTTCTCAGAGAATCATAGAATAATTGAGTTGGAAGGAGTCTACGAGGCCATTGAGTCCAACCCTCTGTTCAGTGCAGAAATCAAAATCAAAGAATATATGACAGATGGATGTTCTCTTTAATGCCTCCAGTATTGGAGTGCTCACCACCTCCCCCCCCAAAAAAACCCCCCTTCAGGTGATGGGTGGGAAAGAGTGCCTGATTACCTTCTGAATTCTGAACCAATACTGTACTCCTGACATCTTACAGACAAGTGCTCTGCATAGACCCAAAACTTTCAATAACGTGGGAATGTTTTTTTTTTGAATAGTAGCCATGTTAGTCTGTGTTTCAAGCATATCAGAGAGTAAGCAAAGCAAAACAAAAACAAAAACTTTGTAGCACTTTAAAGACTAACTGCTGTTTTTAATGTTAGTTTTCATGGATCAAGTCCACTTCATCAGAAATATTTGTTACCCTTCTCCAATCTTACCCAAACAAATAGGTTTGAGTACAAATGTAAATAGCACTGATCCCTGGCTAGCTAGGGATGATGGAAACTCCAATCCTAATATCCAGATACCAGACTAGGGAAGGTTACCTTTAAAATATTTGTATAGAGATGTACTATCATAACAAATCGGATAGAGATGTACTATAGGAAAATCAGATAAAGTCACAGGCCCTTGTATCAATTATCTGGAAAATTCAGCTACAGTAATACCTCATACAAAGTCCGCTTCGTACAACATCGAATTCATACAACATCGCCTAATTCCTTTAAAAAAGTCGCCTCATACAAAGTCGCTGCGACTTTGTATGAGGCATTGGGTTTTTCTCCAGGTTGCATTGTGCCTGGGCAGTATAAAAGGCAGGACACATGCATGCATTACTCTCATGGGTTTTGCATGAGGCGAAGAGTGTTTAGGAGTGGTTTTGACCGCGATTTTGGATTTTTTCAATTTTTTTGTTAGAATTTTTGGAAGCATTCCTGGGATTTTTGCAGCATTCTTCAGGTTCTTGGACCATTCTTTGGCACAGTGGAAAGGTAGGTAAATGAGGTTTTCTGTTTCCGATTGGCTTGGGGTGGGGAGGTGGATGGGGGAGGTCAATTTTTTGGTGGGGTGGGCAATTGTATGGTGTTTGCTGCTGTTTGGATGATTAACACTGTGCTACATGATGGGACACGTTGGCATCCATTTTGTCCTTGCTTCCATCCAGTAATTGTTTACAGTAGCTTGTACAAAATGGATGATTGGCCGCATGGCTGCAGATTAACACTGTGCTGCATGATGGGACATGTTAACTTTTAAACCTGCACTTCGTAAAGTTTTCAAAAGTTAAAAACTTGTAGAATGGTTTGTCCCCTAAAATAGGGTTGTTCGACATGTTTTTGTAATGTATTTAGCCTTTAGACAATGTTTTCTTAAAGTTCTGTCAGTTTCCTGTCTGTTTCCTTGACTTTGACCTGAAGTCTGTGCTGTTACAGTACAATGTATCTCTATGGAAATGACGTTGTACGAGGCATCGCAGCAAGGATTTAGATGTTGTATGAGGCATCGCGGCTAGGATTTTGCATACCTCCTACAAAGTCCAAATCCGTATAAAGTCCAAACTTGTGGAACCAAGTTTGGATGTTGTTATGTATGTATGTATGCATGTTCATTATACTGTAAAGGCAAGAATATAACCACTCCAGATACAAACGATACCAGCTGTAAAGGAACGCGAGCAGACAGCCCATAGAGGGCAGCTGCGAGCGTTCAGCCTCACATGGTTCACATTGCTCAATCATGGACAGCCGCGGGAAAACCTTCCCCGCATTCAGCAGCTGAAGAAAGAGGCGTGCCTGGGCGAGGCCACGCCGGTAGCAGCCAATGAGCTACCGTGCTACAAGATTCAAATGTAGAGAGCTACTGTATATATTGAGATGTATCACCGCCATTACCTCATGCTTCACTGGAACCTCATGCAATGCAATAAACCTGTGTTAAACCAACCTTTCGGTTGTCCGGTTGTCTTTGGTCCCATACACTAAATTGGCGACGAAGGTGGGATATGGCTGCCCACGGGACCAAGACATGCGCCGGCTACGAGATCAAGAAGCCGGGAGACTTGGAGCTGTTTGAGATAGACTTCAACGCAGCGCTGGTGGAGCTCGAAGTCTCCGATGAGGCCAAAAAGAGGGCCATTTTCGTCCGCATGCTCGGACACGAGACCAAGAGGACCTTGGTGGACCTGATCGCCCCGAGGAAGGTGGGCGACTTCAAAGCTACAGAGCTCCTGGCGGCATTGCGCGCCCATCTCCGGCCGGCAATAGCGATGTTCCCCGCTCGGAGCGCGTTCTGGAGGCGAGTCCAGGCACCCGGGGAATCGGTCGAGGAGTTCGCCGCGGCCCTGCGGTTGGCCGCCGGCCCATGCATGTGGGAGCTCCCCGACATCACCCTCCGGGACTGCCTGCTCTGCGGTCTGAGGGACACAGAGACTCAGCGTGCGCTGATGAAGAGGGAGCCGCCTCCCTCGTGGCAACAAGTCCTCGACACGGCACAGGCCGCGGAGGCCACTACTGCCGGGGTGCACGAGCTTCAGGACTGGCGCCCGAAGCCCGCAAAGGCAGAGAGCTCGGTGCGAGCGGCCCGGCGAGTTGCGGACTCGTCTGCGGAGAGCGGCGACGACGAGGACGTCCGGAGGGTCCAGAGAGAGGGCCGGCGCTGCGACGGCTGCGGCGCCGCCCACGCCCGCGCCAAATGCCCGTTCCGCAAGGCCGAGTGCCACAACTGCGGCCGGCGCGGGCACATCGCCAAGGTCTGCCGGAAACGGCGCGAGGCCACCAGGAGTTCTCCAGACCGCTCGGCGAGGCAGGACCGCACCACGAGGCAGGACCGCACCACGAGGCCAAAGGACGGCACCCGGACCACGAGGACGCGGGACGGAGTAGGGCGCATCTCCGACGACAGCGAGGACGACGCGCCGGTCTGCAGCGTTTCCACGGAGCACCCCCGTTACTTTGTTGAGGTAGTAATACAAGGGGCCCCTGTTAGAATGGAGGTGGACTCGGGTTCTTCATACTCCATTATTTCCCAGGGGGAATTCATGAAAATCGCCCCCCGCGTGCGGCCCAAGCTCAAGGCGTTGAGGGCCACACTGAAGGACGTGCAAGGGAACCGCATCCCAGTGTTGGGGGTTGGGAAGTTCCGGGTCCAGTTTAAAAAGCACACCGCAACGCTTCCCCTAGTCGTCCTCAAGGGAGGTAAATGCAGCCTCCTCGGGACTCAATGGTTCCAGCCCCTGGGGTTGTTCATCGGGGGGGTGCACGCCGTGGAAGCACACCCCGCCGGGACTGATCCAATACAGAGCGTGTGCGACGCGCACCCCGAGGTTTTTAAAAAGGGGCTCGGGAAATTCAAGGGCCCCCCAGTGACTTTCGACCTGGACCCTGGAGTACGTCCAATCAGACTTAAACCGCGCAGAGTGCCCTTCGCACTAAAGGACAAAATAGAGGCGGAGTTGGACAAATTGGTGGGCCAGGGGATTCTTGTTCCTGTTGATTCTGCGGAGTGGGAAACTCCAATTGTAACGGCTCTCAAGGCCAACGGGGAGGTCCGCATATGCGCTGATTACAAGTGCACCATCAATAAGGCGATCCGCCCTAATGCGTATCCGGTGCCGGTAGTCAGCCACTTGTTGGCCAGGTTACACGGGGGGAGGTGCTTCGCTAAACTCGACCTGGCCCAAGCCTACCAACAACTCCCGGTGACCCCCGCCGCAGCTGCTGCGCAGACCATAGTCACCCACAAAGGGGCGTTCCAGGTATCGCGCCTACAATTCGGCGTGAATTCGGCGCCCGGGATCTTCCAGTCACTTGTGGAACGCCTCCTGAAGGGGTTAGAGGGGGTGTTACCCTACTTTGATGACGTATTGATTACAGGGGGGAGCCGGGCCGAATTAGCAACTAGGTTGGGAAAGGTCCTGACAATATTCGAAAAGGCGGGGTTGCGGTTGCGGAAAGACAAATGCGTCTTCTTCGCTACAGAGGTTGAGTTCCTAGGGTTCCGTGTCACTCCCGAGGGAATAAGACCAGCCCAATCCAAGGTAGCCGCCATCAAGAAGGCCCCTCGCCCCACATCCAAGCCCGAGTTGCAGTCGTTCCTCGGACTGCTCAACTTCTACCACTCCTTCCTCCCGCGGAAGGCAGCCGTGGCAGAACCGCTACACAAATTGTTAAAAAAGGACGAGGCATGGAAGTGGGGCGACGACCAGGAAAAGGCTTTCAATGACCTGAAGCGACTCCTGGCATCAGATGCCGTACTGACCCACTTCAATCCCAAACGCCCGGTGGTCCTGATATGCGATGCATCCCCGGTGGGGGTGGGGGCGGTGTTATGCCACGTGCTGGACAACGGTAGGGAGGCCCCGATAGCGTTCTACTCTAGGTCCTTGTCCCAAGCAGAGAGGAACTATGCTCAGACAGACAGAGAAGCACTAGCAATAATTGCGGGGACCAAGAAATTTCATGATTTTGTGTACGGCCGCCCCTTCACCATAGTGACGGACCATAAGCCTTTGTTAGGCATTTTCACCGCAGATAAGCCCACACCCCAAATCCTGTCCCCGAGAATGCTCAGGTGGGCCATTTTTCTCAACGCGTATCAGCACGGTTGGTGTACCGGCCCGGGAGGGAGATCAGCCATGCCGACGCCCTGTCGAGGTCCCCCATTCCGCGGGATTGCTGCCACGTGGACAAAGTAGAGAGGGACCATCAGGTCTTAATGATAGAGGTCCTAGACTCCCCTCCAGTAGTACCGGCCGACATCGCCAAAGCGACAGGCAAGGACAAAACGCTGGCCACAGTTTGCTCCTGGGTACAGAAAGGGTGGCCCGTGTCTTCCCCAGCAGCGGAATTCGACACATTTTTCAAAAAGAAACTAGAGTTGTCCCTAGAGAGGGGTTGCCTTTTGTGGGGACAGCGGGTAGTAATCCCCACGCCTCTCCGGCCGAGGGTGCTTAAACTGCTGCACGTCAGCCACCCGGGGATCGTCCGCTCAAAGGCGCTGGCCCGCAGTTACTTTTGGTGGCCCCAGCTAGACGCCGACATTGAACACATGGTCGGCACTTGCGAAGCGTGCCAAAGCTCAAGGCCAGAAGAGGCTCGCTCGCCACCTAGGGAGTGGGACACGGCTAGGGGGCCCTGGTCCCGGATACATGTAGACTTTGCTGGCCCGTTCAGGGGAACGCTTTTCCTCCTCGTGGTGGACGCATTCTCCAAGTGGTTGGAGGTCATTCCAGTCTCGAGCACCTCCTCGGCCACAACAATTAAACAGTTAAGGAGGGTCTTTTCCACGTTCGGTTTACCCGACACCCTCGTCAGCGATAACGCCAGCTGTTTCACGTCCGCCGAGTTCGGGGCATTCTTGGAGCGCAACGCCATTCGGCACGTCACCTCTGCCCCCTTTCACCCGGCCACCAACGGCCAAGTAGAGCGCCTCGTGCGCACCACGAAAGACGCGCTACTGCGCATGGGGCCCGGAGACCTCGACCTGAAATTGTGCCAATTCCTGCTAAGATACAGGGTCACCCCACTAGCGTCGGGGTACTCCCCCGCAGAGCTGTTGATGCGCAGGAAGCTGGCCACGGGAATCTCCAAGCTAGACCCCACGAGAGTAGAGGACAAGGGGCGGAACATAGGGGTGGAACCCACAAAGAGTTTCAGCGTAGGCGCCCCGGTGCATTGCAGGAACTACGCCAGCGCGGGGCCAGCCTGGGTGCCGGGCACCGTGGTAGAACAAACCGGCCCCGTCTCATACCGCGTAGAAACCAGTACAGGCTTCCTGTGGAGGCGACACGTGGACCAACTCAGGCGCAGGGTCCCCGGAGAGCAGGACGGAGACGAGAATAGCATCGATTCAGCGTTAGGGTACTCCCCCACCCGCTTAACCCAAGGGGGAGGAAAAGGGGAGCATGGGTCCCCACCAAGGGGGGAGGAAAGGGAATCGATCCACAGAAATCTTTTGCGGGGGTCCCCGAAGAAATGGAAGAGCCCCGACCACACACATACCCCGCGGGAGTTTCCCCGAAACACAGATGCCCATAGAAGTTTAGACGTTGATTTGCAGTACCAGGGGGAGTTAGCGGAGTGGTCCCCCACCCGTCCTAGCGAAAAGAGGGGTTTCAGTTCAGCCCCTGGTACCTTCAGTCCCAGTAGCCCCTGTGAGTTAGAATGCAATATAGCGCCTCTTTCCCGGAGACCGACACCCCCAAGACGGGAGGCATCAGCGAGTCCGACCACCACAGTCTCAAGGTCCCCCGAGCAGGGATCAGAAGGTAGCCGAACCGCAAGGGCGACCTCATCGGTTCCGCGGTTCACAATAGGTGGATCCCCGGGGTCAGAGAGCAACAGGCAGGGGTTCACCTCCCAACTATTCATTCCTTTCCCATCCCCGGGCGCGAGGCAGGCACGGACGCCCCACGGAGCCACTAACGAATCCCCGTTTCCCGTTGCAGGACAAGCACCCGAGGAGTCAGGGATCACAGGCTCTCCAGTACTAGGTCAGACGCAAGCGCGTCCCAAGCGCACGTGCGGCAAGCCACAATGGTTGCGGGACTTCGTCCCATCCTAGGGGGGAGGGATGTTATGTATGTATGTATGCATGTTCATTATACTGTAAAGGCAAGAATATAACCACTCCAGATACAAACGATACCAGCTGTAAAGGAACGCGAGCAGACAGCCCATAGAGGGCAGCTGCGAGCGTTCAGCCTCACATGGTTCACATTGCTCAATCATGGACAGCCGCGGGAAAACCTTCCCCGCATTCAGCAGCTGAAGAAAGAGGCGTGCCTGGGCGAGGCCACGCCGGTAGCAGCCAATGAGCTACCGTGCTACAAGATTCAAATGTAGAGAGCTACTGTATATATTGAGATGTATCACCGCCATTACCTCATGCTTCACTGGAACCTCATGCAATGCAATAAACCTGTGTTAAACCAACCTTTCGGTTGTCCGGTTGTCTTTGGTCCCATACACTAAAGATGTTGTATGAGGTATCACTGTAATTCCTGCCCAGTAGTAGTTAAATGAAGGAGAAGAAAATAATATCTATTTTGTTAACTATTGCCCACATGGAGATAGGGAACAGGTGGAAAACCAGGTTACTCTGGTGATCATACGTAATGTTTTCTAGGTTGATGCACTCCCCATATTGCATTCTTTCTAGCATTTAAATTACTGTTGCACATCTCACAGAAATATCCTGGGAAAATGCCCCAATTACTGCAAGCATTACTCTGGGTGGCTAACACCAACTAATTAAGACTATCCTGAATATACCTGATCTTGCCTGTTTTTAGAAGCAAAGCAAGATTTGGCTTTTAATACTTGGTTGATGGGTGATCTCAGGGAATACCAAGGTTAGTAAAGAAGACTACTAAAGAAGGTGAGTAATGAATCCTACTTAAAGAGAGCAGCCTCAGGTCAGAGTTCACAATACTGGAGTAGATGCAGTCTGGCTCAGTATGGAATAACTTCATGCGATCATATCATCAGACATACAACTAAGATGAATTCATCAGTATAGGATTTCTATTTTTATCATTTATGAACATGGGGACTGAGTGCCTTCAACTACAGTTCAGAAAATATCATTCTAGAGCAGGGGTAGGCAACCTATGGCCAATGGGCCAGCCCCAGCCCACAGTGCCAAATCATCCGGCCCACAGCAGCACTACTGCTGGACACAGACATGTTTTACGGCAGTGTTTTGTAGCGATGTCTGGCCGCTAGGCGGCGTTAGGTCCCGGAGGAGACTGATCAATGACAAGACGAGGCGACAGGAGTGAGATCAGATCAGTGGTTTATTGGGAAAATACATACACCTTATATAGATCAGAAGGCAGGTAGAAAAAACCATCACCCGAAAGTCAATCACGTCACCTTGCTTACTCAGGTTAATTGGGGAACCTCTCAAAGGGGAAGTTAATCATTTCGGACAAACACGGGATGAGGAAGACCATTGTCTTAGGGCTTAGACAGGGGCAAACATCTGCACTGTTTGCGCCGGGGATTTCCCTTGGCCAGGAGATGAGTGTTTACCTAATCAGTCACTGGAGTTAGCTATCTGCCTACCTTGCAGAGCCGTCGGTCAGGTCATGTAATTAGGTGAATCAAACCCTATATTTTATTCACCCCCCTTAATTTAGCTGCCCGCGGAAGCCACCGCCAGGAGCCTTCTCACCCAAGCAGCCTCCGCAGGGCTGTTCCATGCCAGATGGGCATGGGGAATCCGCAGTGTTTAGAGCAGGGGGAACCACCAGTCCCAACTGTCTGAGGGAGCATGACCCAGCCCCCTATTTAAAAAGATTGGCAACTCCTGTTCTAGAGAGATATAAGCTTAAATCTAGTATTGGGGATCTATTGAGCAAACTCTTCTGCATGTCTTATTGATTCAAAGGACCTACTCTAATTGATACTTAATACTGAATTTCAGCTATAATATCTCATATAGCTGCTATCAGAAACTAGGGGTATACCATAATCTTATGTGAATCTGCTATTGAAATGGTTAATGAACTGGTTAATGAACACAGTGGAAGAAAAAACTCTAGAGATTTTCTATTATGCTAAAATAAATAAAAATGCTTCCTGCATTTAGTGTATGGGACCAAAGACAACCGGACAACCGAAAGGTTGGTTTAACACAGGTTTATTGCATTGCATGAGGTTCCAGTGAAGCATGAGGTAATGGCGGTGATACATCTCAATATATACAGTAGCTCTCTACATTTGAATCTTGTAGCACGGTAGCTGATTGGTTGCTACCGGCGTGGCCTCGCCCAGGCACGCCTCTTTCTTCAGCTGCTGAATGCAGGTCTTGCTTCAGCTGCTGAATGCAGGTCTTTCTTCAGCTGCTGAATGCAGGTCTTGCTTCAGCTGCTGAATGCAGGTCTTTCTTCAGCTGCTGAATGCGGGGAAGGTTTTCCCGCGGCTGTCCGTGATTGAGCAATGTGAACCATGTGAGAGTGAACGCTCGCAGCTGCCCTCTATAGGCTGTCTGCTCGCGTTCCTTTACAGCTGATATCGTTTGTATCTGGAGTGGTTACAATCTTGCCTTACAGTATAATGAACATGCATACATACATAACATCCCTCCCCCCTAGGATGGGACGAAGTCCCGCAACCATTGTGGCTTGCCGCACGTTCGCTTGGGGCGTGCTTGCGCCTGCCCTAATTCTGGAGAGCCTGTGATCCCTGACTCCGCGGGAGCTTGCCCTGCAACGGGAAACGGGGATTCGTTAGTGGCTCTGTGGGGCGTCCGTGCCTGCCTTGCGCTTGGGGAAGGGAATGGGATGAACAGTTGGGAGGTAAATCCCTGCCTATTGCCCTCGGACCCCGGGGACCCTCCTAGTGTGAACCGCGGCACCGATGAGGTCGCCCTTGGGGAATGGCTACCTTCTGATCCCTGCTCGGGGGACCTTAAGACTGTGGTGGTGGGCGGACTCGCTGATGCCTCCGGTCTTGGCGGTGTCGGTCTCCGGAACATGGGCGCTATATTGCATTCTAACTCACAGGGGCTACTGGGACTGGAGGTACCAGGGGCTGAACTGAAACCCCTCTTTTCGCTAGGACGGGTGGGGGACCACTCCGCTAACTCCCCCTGGTACTGTAAATCAACGTCTAAACCTCTATGGGCCTCTGAGCCTCGGGGGGACTTCCGCGGCTTCCGCGGGGTATGAGTGTGGTTGGGGCTCCTCCTTTCTGACGGGGACTCCCGCAACCCGGGGCTCCTCCTCTCTGGCAGGGACTCCCGCAAAAGATTTCCGTGGATCGATTCCCTTTCCTCCCCCCTTGGTGGGGACCCATGCTCCCCTTTTCCTCCCCCTTGGGCTAAACGGGTGGGGGAGTACCCTAACGCTGAATCAATGCTGGCCTCATCCTCGTCTTGCTCTCCGGGGACCCTACGCCTGAGTTGGTCCACGTGTCGCCTCCACAGGAAACCTGTACTGGTCTCTACGCGGTATGAGACGGGGCCGGTTTGGTCTACTACGGTGCCCGGCACCCAGGCTGGCCCCGCGCTGGCGTAATTCCTGCAGTATACTGGGGCGCCTATGCCGAAACTCTTGGTGGGTTCCACCCCTATGTTCCGCCCCTTGTCCTCTACTCTCGTGGGGTCTAGCTTGGATATCCCCGTGGCCAGCTTCCTGCGCATCAACAGCTCTGCGGGGGAGTACCCTGACGCTAAGGGGGTGACCCTGTATCTCAGCAGGAATTGGCACAATTTCAGGTCGAGGTCTCCGGGACCCATGCGCAGTAGCGCGTCTTTCGTGGTGCGCACGAGGCGCTCTACTTGGCCATTGGTGGCCGGGTGAAAGGGGGCGGAGGTGACGTGCCGAATGGCGTTGCGTTCCATGAATGCCCTGAACTCGGCGGACGTGAAACAGCTAGCGTTATCGCTGACGAGGGTGTCGGGTAAACCGAACGTGGAAAAGACCCTCCTTAACTGTTTAATGGTTGTGGTCGAGGAGGTGCTCGAGACTGGAATGACCTCCAACCACTTAGAGAACGCGTCCACCACGAGGAGGAAAAGCGTTCCCCTGAATGGGCCAGCAAAGTCTACGTGAACTCGGGACCAGGGTCCCCTCGCAGCGTCCCATTCCCTAGGTGGCGAGCGAGCCTCTTCTGGCCTTGAGCTTTGGCACGCCTCGCAAGTGCCGACCATGTGTTCGATGTCGGCGTCTAACTGGGGCCACCAAAAGTAACTGCGGGCTAGTGCCTTAGAGCGTACGATCCCCGGGTGGCTGACGTGCAGCAGTTTAAGCACCCTCGGCCGGAGAGACGTGGGGATCACTACCCGCTGTCCCCACAAGAGGCAACCCCTCTCCAGGGACAACTCTAATCTCTTTTTGAAGAATGTGTCGAATTCCGCTGCTGGGGAAGACACGGGCCACCCTTTCTGCACCCAGGAGCAAACTGTGGCCAGCGCTTTGTCCTTGCCTGTCGCTTTGGTGATTTCGGCCGGTACTACTGGAGGGGAGTCTAGGACCTCTATCATTAAGACCTGGTGGTCCCTCTCTACTCCGCCCATGTGGCAGCAATCCCGGGGAATGGGGGACCTCGACAGAGCGTCGGCATGGCTTATCTCCCTCCCGGGCCGGTATACCAACGCGTGCTGATACGCGTTGAGAAAAATGGCCCATCTGAGCATTCTCGGGGACAGGATCTGGGGTGTGGGCTTGTCTGCGGTGAAGATGCCCAGCAAAGGCTTGTGGTCAGTCACTATGGTGAAGGGGCGGCCGTACACGAAATCATGAAATTTCTTGGTCCCCGCAATTATTGCTAGCGCCTCTCTGTCTGTCTGAGCATAATTCCTCTCCGCTTGGGACAGGGATCTAGAGTAGAAAGCTATCGGGGCCTCCCTACCGTTCTCCAGCACGTGGCAAAGCACCGCCCCCACCCCCACCGGGGATGCATCGCATATCAGGACCACCGGGCGTTTGGGATTGAAGTGGGTCAGTACAGCATCTGATGCCAGGAGTCGCTTCAGGTCATTGAAAGCCTTTTCCTGGACGTCGCCCCACTTCCATGCCTCGTCCTTTTTTAACAATTTGTGTAGCGGTTCTGCCACGGCTGCCTTCCGCGGGAGGAAGGAGTGGTAGAAGTTGAGCAGTCCGAGGAACGACTGCAACTCGGGCTTGGAGGTGGGGCGAGGGGCCTTTTTGATGGCGGCTACCTTGGATTGGGCTGGCCTAATTCCCTCGGGAGTAACACGGAACCCTAGGAACTCAACCTCTGTAGCGAAGAAGACGCATTTGTCTTTCCGCAACCTCAACCCCGCCTTTTCGAATATTGTCAGGACCTTTCCCAACCTTGTTGCTAATTCGGCCCGGCTCCCCCCTGTAATTAATACGTCATCAAAATAGGGTAACACCCCCTCCAACCCCTTCAGGAGGCGTTCCACCAATGACTGGAAAATCCCGGGCGCCGAATTCACGCCGAATTGGAGGCGCGAAACCTGGAACGCCCCTTTGTGGGTGACTATGGTTTGTGCAGCAGCTGCGGCGGGGGTCACCGGGAGTTGCTGGTAGGCTTGGGCCAGGTCGAGTTTGGCGAAACACCTCCCCCCGTGTAACCTGGCCAATAAGTGGCTGACTACCGGCACCGGATACGCATTAGGGCGGATCGCCTTATTGATGGTGCACTTGTAATCAGCGCATATTCGGACTTCCCTTTGGCCTTGAGCGCTGTTACAATTGGAGTTTCCCACTCCGCAGAATCAACAGGAACAAGAATCCCCTGGCCCACTAATTTGTCCAATTCCGCCTCAATTTTGTCCTTTAGTGCGAAAGGCACTCTGCGCGGTTTAAGTCTGATTGGACGCACTCCAGGGTCCAGGTCGAAAGTCACTGGGGGGCCCTTGAATTTTCCTAGCCCCTTTTTAAAAACCTCGGGGTGCGCGTCGCACACGCTCTGTATTGGATCAGTCCCGGCGGCGTGTGCTCCCACGGCGTGCACCCCCCCAATGAACAACCCCAGGGGCTGGAACCATTGAGTCCCGAGGAGGCTGCATTTACCCCCCTTGAGGACGACTAAGGGAAGCGTTGCGGTGTACTTTTTGAACTGGACCTGGAACTTCCCAACCCCCAACACTGGAATGCGGTTCCCCTGCACGTCCTTCAGCGTGGCCCTCAACGCCTTGAGCTTGGGCCGCACGCGGGGGGCGATTTTCATGAACTCCCCCTGGGAAATAATGGAGTATGAGGAACCCGAATCCACCTCCATCCTAACAGGGGCCCCTTGTATTACTACCTCAACGAAGTAACGGGGGTGCTCCGTGGAAACGCTGCAAACCGGCGCGTCGTCCTCGCTGTCGTCGGAGACTCGTCCTACTCCGTCCCGCGTCCTCGTGGTCCGTGTGCCGTCCTTCGGCCTCGTGGTGCGGTCCTGCCTCGTGGTGCGGTCCTGCCTCGCCGAGCGGTCTGGAGAACTCCGGGTGGCCTCGCGTCGTGTCCGGCAGACCTTGGCGATGTGCCCGCGCCGGCCGCAGTTGTGGCACTCGGCCTTGCGGAATGGGCATTTGGTGCGGGCGTGGGCGGCGCCGCAGCCATCGCAGCGCCGGCCCTCTCTCTGGACCCTCCGGACGTCCTCGTCGTCGCTGCTCTCTGCAGAAGACGAGTTCGAAGTCCGCCGGGCCGCGCGCACCGAACTCTCTGCCTTGGCGGTCTTCGGGCACCAGTCCTGAAGTTCGTGCACCCCGGCCGACGTGGCCTCTGCGGCCTGTGCCGCGTCGAGGACTTGTTGCCACGTGGGAGGCGGCTCCCTTTTCATCAGCGCGCGCTGAGTCTCTGTGTCCCTCAGACCGCAGAGCAGGCAGTCCCGGAGGGTGACGTCGGGGAGTTCCCACTTGCAAGGGCCGGCGGCCAACCGCAGGGCCGCGGCGAACTCATCGACCGATTCTCCGGGTGCCTGGACTCGCCTCCAGAACGCGCTCCGAGCGGGGAACATCGCTATTGCCGGCCGGAGATGGGCGCGCAGCGCCGCCAGGAGCTCTGTGGCCTTGAGGTCGCCCACCTTCCTCGGCGCGATCAGGTCCACCAAGGTCCTCTTGGTTTCTTGTCCGAGCATGCGGACGAAGATGGCCCTCTTTTTGGCCTCGTCTGAGACTTCGAGCTCCACCAGCGCAGCGTTGAAGTCTATCTCAAACAGCTCCAAGTCTCCCGGCTTCCTGATCTCGTAGCCGGCGCATGTCTTGGTCCCGTGGGCAGCCATCATCCCACCTTCGTCGCCAGTTTAGTGTATGGGACCAAAGACAACCGGACAACCGAAAGGTTGGTTTAACACAAGTTTATTGCATTGCATGAGGTTCCAGTGAAGCATGAGGTAATGGCGGTGATACATCTCAATATATACAGTAGCTCTCTACATTTGAATCTTGTAGCACGGTAGCTGATTGGTTGCTACCGGCGTGGCCTCGCCCAGGCACGCCTCTTTCTTCAGCTGCTGAATGCAGGTCTTGCTTCAGCTGCTGAATGCAGGTCTTTCTTCAGCTGCTGAATGCAGGTCTTGCTTCAGCTGCTGAATGCAGGTCTTTCTTCAGCTGCTGAATGCGGGGAAGGTTTTCCCGCGGCTGTCCGTGATTGAGCAATGTGAACCATGTGAGAGTGAACGCTCGCAGCTGCCCTCTATAGGCTGTCTGCTCGCGTTCCTTTACAGCTGATATCGTTTGTATCTGGAGTGGTTACAATCTTGCCTTACAGTATAATGAACATGCATACATACATAACACTGCACTTTTGTATTAATTAAGGAATATCTACCAGATGATCAGATCAAAGAGCAAAATAATAGAGTGGAGCTATTAGGAGTATCTCTGAACCATATCAACAGCAAGTTTCCAGGAAGTTTTCTTCATTATTAGAATCAGCCACTACTTATCTAGAATGCTATCAAGTTTACTTACACAGAAAATATTGTCTGCCATGAAAGTAAATCCTGAAGCAAATTCTACAAAGGAAATGCTTGGAATAGAAGTTTAGTTTTGCCTCTAGTAGAGCATTTGCTTCTGCAGTTCTTTTCAGAGCATGTAACTAAAGTTTTAATTTGTGATATATACAGTATTTCAAGTTGGAAGTATCTATTCATATTCTCTAGGGTTCAACTGTAGACACTGTATGGGATGATGGTAAAGCCTTAGATCCTTTCCTGCAGTGGGATAATTAGGGTTCTAATCCTCATATGATTATGAATCTCTTTAGCCCAGGGCTTCTCAACCTTTTCAAGCCGAGGGCCAGGTCACGCTCCCTCAGACAGCTTCAGGGGCCGGATGGCCATTTTGCTCTGTCTGCCACACATGGCACTTCCGGGTGTGGCAGAGGGAGTGGAGAGCCACATGAAATGGTGTCGCGGGCCGCATCCAGCCCCCGAGCCGTAGGTTGAGAACCTCTGCTTTAGCTGATCTCGGTGTTCAAAACATGTTCTAGTTTGGCTTTTCCCATTTCTTTCCGCTATTGCCAGAAAAAAATGCAGCAATCACTTCTTTATGCTTACCAGGAAAAGATTGACTAAAGACACTACTATCATCACAAGAAAACTCAAATAACTGGTGGTCAACCTTACTACTCAGATCACAAGCTGCCTCTTCTAAAATGTCAAACAGCAAAAGAACCTTCAAGGCTGTCTGTAGCACAGGTCCTGGATTTCAGTTTTCTTGCAAACCTTTTGGCTGATGGGTTATTTTGCCTCAAGCAACTTAAAGAAAAGAAGTAAAAACAGATAAACAGATAAATAAAATAAAAGAAGTAAAAATAGATTGCCAAATTGTGCCAATCAGATAATTTGCATAGTTTGTTAACAATAGTATTAGTTATCTAGGTAGATGCTGGTTTGGACAGTCAGGGAGGGTTGTTTTCTCTTGATAATGAGGCTAACAGAAAGTCACAACAGATGCAATATTTACTGAGTATGAAATGTTGATAACTAGGGCTAAATGTTATTTTTACAATTAAAGCAGACCCACAAAATAGATTGGAGCTACATAAGTGTTGATCTACCAAAGTCCTATTCATTCTGTGGACCTGCCATATTAGGGACTAACAATCAGGTTTAGGCCTTAGCTAGACTGACAATGAATCCATGTTTGCTCTGTAGAAGAGGCAATGATCATTGTGGCAATGATCATTGTGTTTCTGTGCTTCCAGCAACTCAGAGTGTGTATACACTGGAATGCTGAATCAGAATATTTTAGCTTGGCTTTGATCTGATTCAAAGCCTGTAGTATGTTTTTAATTGGAATCAGTGCTTGCGCAGGGGCTGTGGAATGGTTCAGAAGTTTAGTGTTAGTACTGGACCTATTTGAAGTAACATTCTAGCCTGCAGCCCCTCTTCTTTCCTCTAGTTCCTCTTCTGGCCATCCTTTAATCTTCTATTTCTCTTCTGCCATATTTTTTTTGTTCTCTGTCATTATTAGGATCAGCCACTACTTATGTGTGCATACACACTACACAGTATAGGATTCCTCTCTACTTCTTAATTAATATTTGCTCATTTTTTTAAACTTGCAATAAGATGACATGCTGGTCTAGCATTAATCTTCCTCTCAATCTGAAATTACACAGAAAGTTAAGTCCTGTTCCCCCTCCTCCCTTTTTGATGTGTACTCAGCTGCTAACTTTTGTTCAAGACCTTATTAAGGCAACTTTGTAGACCTTGCATTTTGTCTCAATATTTGTTTTATTTGTTTAAATACTGGAATGAACATCTTAATGTATGTTATGGTGTTTTACTACATTTGGTTTTATTGTATTAGTGGTTTTACATAAAAGTTGTTTTAGGGAACTTTTAAATACTGCTCTGGAACGTATTATTTCTCCTAGCACTAGCACACAAAGGCATGATAAAAAGAATCAAATTAAACTGATCCGTCATGGTTTCTACTCTCCAATGAATCCATAAGAATCTCCTATATTTCAATGCAAATGCAGCTGCTTAAATTTCTTCAACTATAGTTAGCAGACAGAGAATTCTCTAATGTTCCCCTTTCAACATTTCGACATTTATTTTAGACAAGAGAAGCCCAGAACACTTTATAACTACACTGGTTCCAAAATGAAGATCCTGGAACCTCTTCTTCAGCATTACCTTCTTTCTACAAAATTTAAAGACAATGATGTGATTTGCCAGGGTGGCAATTCATAGCTGAGTTTGTCCATTGAATTGGAAAGCTGTCACATTACGCTTTCCATTTTGTCTGTGAGAAAGTACGCTTACAGTCACATTACCTTTCCAACTCAGCCAATGGTCAATCTACTTATTCTTGGCTATTAGCTTCCTATTGGATCTTCTGTTTTTCTTGTTTCTGTGGCCTGTGAGGCTTCCTTCTCAGAAACCTTGTTCAAACATATTAATGTGCAATATGCAATGCTGTGAGAATTGTTTGCATGAATAATTGTTCTTCCAACTCATTCTTAACCCATCTCCTGAGCAGCTTCTGTCCTGTTTTTAAACAGCTTTCATCACCCTTTAACATCAGGAACATATAAAATGGGCATGGGTAATAGACCCAACCCAATGTCGCAAATAGAATGCAACATAAAGTAAAAATAAAATCTGCCCTTGCTCGAAAGCCAGTCATATCCAACTCTAGTGTTCGGTGCTCATCTCTGTTTATAGCTAAAGAGCCAGCGCTGTTTGTGTCTCCAGACATTTCTGTGGTCATGTAGCAGGCATAACTAGACATGTACAGAATGCCATTACCTTCCCACCTAAGCAGTACCTATTTATCTACTTACAGTTTCTTGCTTTCAAACTGCTAAGTTGGTAGGAGCTGGGACAGAGATGGGAGCTCATTCCTTCATACAGCACTCGGGTCTCGATCTGCCAACCTTATAGTCATCAAGTTCAGCAAATTAACAACTAAGCTACCCCAGTCCCTCAATGCAACATTACAAAAGCTAATAAGAGGCATACAAAAAAAAGGAGAGGATAGGCTAAATATAAACTAGGTTTAAAATATTATAATGCATAAGCAAATAAAAAGTTCTAACTTGGCACCAGTAAGATAGTAATGTTGGGACCAGAGATAATTCTGTGGGGAAGTCATTCCAAACATGGCATATCACTACTATGCAAGTGTTCTGATGTTCCTGGGTAATAAGCTTCCCCTTGAAAGGGACTCCTCTCTGAAGGTCTTATGAAGACACAAGGCAGTTGGGCAAGCAGAAAATGGAGGGTATGCCATGTCAGCATTCACTTGGGCACTGCATCTGCCACCAAGGGAAGAACAGGTGCTATGTCAGATACAGTGATTCAGTCTGCCTCTCCAAATAGGAAAATTGTTCCTAATAATGTTAGCCTCACAGAGGGCCAAAATGGGATTCACTTACAATCTATTGAGTTAAGATTTAGAAAGTGTATAAGGCATGGGTCAGTGCAACTGCTTGATCAGGAGCTTAGACAAAACTCAAATACAACTGCTGTTGTTTTATCTACTTATGGATTTTTAAGACTTCTTCTCCAATGCATGTGTGTTGTCTAGACAAACATAAGGCCATTCCTATAATTGTTTCACAGTTGTTATTGGTTTAAAAAAACAAAAAACAAAATGTAGAGGCAGGAGCAACAGATGTGTCTACAGCTGTCCGTCTGGACTAAGCATTTTTTTATTGTCATTGATATACCAAGCAGAGGCAGATTGTTCTAAAGAACTCTCGAAACACAAAATAATTGAACCACATTTATAGACAGCATAAATGCAGGAGATCTATATTGGCCATGGTGGATGAGGATGATGGGACGTACTCTAACCATCTGAACAAAACTGGCTTGGGGAAGGGTAATATAGGTGATACGCAAAGCATATACACAGAGAGATAACTGATCTCTTTAAGAAAAGAAAGAACTCCCTAAGTTCTCTTTCTCCAAGGACAGCATTAATTCAAAATTGTTTTTCACCTGTAAAGCCTAGAACATCTTGGGTCCAACATATTTGAGATAATTTTCTCTTTGGTTATGTTAATATGGTCATGGGGTTACACACAAAGAGCCTCCTTGAAGATTGTGGTATTTTCGAACCACAATTGGGCGTACCCTGGTAACGGCAACCTTGTTTTGTCAGCTAATCTTTTTCACACTAGGTCAGGCAAAAGGAACTGCAGAATGAACTCGCCAAAATGTGCCTTCATTTTAGCAGTTTAATTTCTGGCCTAGACAGGGAAGAAGAGGAAGTACAGTACAGTATGTTCATGTAACTGTCTCAACAAAGAATTACTCAAGGCTGCCGTCTGGAGTTTATTTCTTTTTTAAAAATTACAAAATCTAAATAAAAAGAAAAACAATACAATACAAAAAAACCATATGACAATATACAATACAATACATAAAATTCATGCAGTAATAAACAATAATAAACAAATAATAAACAATACTAAAGGAAATACCACTATAACAATACCTCTACTTATCAAAGTAATACCTCCCCACCCTTCACTAAATCTTAATTGTTATAACTCATATAATTATATGCAACTTAAAAATTACATTTGCAATATTTTTTTTCTTATAGGATAATCTCCAAATCAAACTCACTTATATATTTCTATAATATTCATATCTACACCTTCTTTTTTTTCCTACCCGAAACTTATTAGTTAATACAGTATTACCAACCTGAACATAATATCATGAAGGTACAATAATAAAAACATGTACACAAAATCAAACTACACACCCAGTGTATCATACAAAGCCCTGGAGGATGCAGGATATTACAACGTTTTTCACTGTTTCCAAAAAGTAAATTGATCAGGTACTGGCCCAACCCCCGCACCTCCAGCCAATTTAGACTCTACAAATAGTTGCCAAATTTTCCAGAATCTATTTTCTTTAATTAAACCCCTTTTAAAATTTAATTCACATGTTAATTTATTATTTAGTGCAAGATCCCACATTTCCTTGTACCAATCTTCAGTTTTCAAAATTACATTGTTTTTCCAATTTCTAGCTATACATTGTCTACCTGTTGTCAACATTATAGCCAGTAGCTCACTAGTTTATTTCTAGTCTACCAAAATAGGAGAAACATCAGAAGAAATAGAATTTCTGAACAATTGTCTCCAGCTCTACGTGCACCTATGCACATACACATAGGCACATACATGCTCAGAATATACAAAAAATATAGCATTCCGAGGACTGTGAATTTCTCTGTCTATTGATAATGCTCTAATTTTGGGTGCAATTAACTATCTTCATCCAGTGGATAAATGAAATTTATTTGCTAACTTTTCTGATACAGAGTTTGCTATGGCTGTAGTCTTAGCTGAACTGAAACTGTGGTCTTTGATACAAAGTACTGGGAAATATGCTGAGTTACCATCTTTTTCAATTTTAGCAGACAAAGAGTTATTAATGAAACCTGCATCTCTGTGAGGTGAAACCTTTTGCTATGTCAAAATGATCCAAAATGGCTGTAGATTCCATTTTGGATTTAACTTTACATAAGAGAGCCTGATCTCAACTTCAAGCAGAGATTATTTGGGGGACTTTTCCCTTCCCAAGCTCTGTAATGCCCAGCAAGTTTAGAATTATTTCTTCTTCTTCTTCTTCCTCTTCCATATCCATCCTGTATTTTGGCTATCATCATAGCGATAATTTTCCTGTTCTTAACTCCTTGGAACAGTTCTTCCAAGGACATGGCACACCAGTCTCTCAGGTTCTTCAGCCATGAAGTCCGTCTACGTCCAGGGCCTCTCTTCCCAAAGATCTTTCTTTGCAGAGCAAGAGGAAGTATTCCATACTTTATGTTGTTCCTCATGATATGGCCAAGGTAGTGGAGCTTTCTTTGCTTAATGGTCCTAATCAGTTCTTGTTCTCTATCCATCCAGTGCAACATTTCTACATTAGTCACGTGGTCAATTCATGATATCCTTAGCAATCATCTGTAGATCAACATGTAAAAAGCTTCGATTCTCAATGACCAATTCCTACTTGAAAGCTATCCTTAAAACATACCTAATAACTCTGTTACCTCCAGTTGTTTCTGAATTTGGCATAAGCACCACAGGTGCCTTTCCTTTATTTTGTTTATACCAGGGGTTCACAACCTACGGCCCATGGCACCATTTCATGTGGCCCATCGTCCTCGCTCCCACCACTGCTGCTGCTAAAAATGGCGGAAGTGGCAAAAACAGCAAAACACACACCATAAATGCACCCACGGCTGTTGTAAATGCATTTACGACAGCTGCAAATGTGTTTTATGCCAGTATTTATGGTGGGGGCAACCATGTGTCAGGCCCATTCAGCTGTCTGCCCACAGCACAAAAATGTTGAGAATCTCTGGTTTATACAGTCTTCCTTTACAAAACTAATTTCTTAATGGTCAATTTCCCCCCTTTCACCTGAAAATAGTTTGATGTTAATGGAACAATTTCCCACATAATAGAAGTTCCCTTAAATGCAAATTTCTTTTTCTACATATATATATGTAGGTGTTGTGTTCTGTAAAGCTGTGCCTTTAACAATGTACCTTTGCCATGTGTTACCAATGTAACCTTTCTGTGTGCAACATTATAACCACCAGCTGTATCAATGTAACCTAATAAGGGGACGCGAGCTAGTGACCACCAGAGGGCAGTAGCGAGCATCCAGCTCTCATGGATCATAGTCACCTGGTTCAGCAGCGCGGGAAGATTCCCCGCGACCTCCTCACCTGGTCAAGAAGGGCGTGACCTCCTACGACGTCACGCAGGCAGCAACCAATAGTCTGTCGACGAGCCACATTCAAATGTATAGCCAGCTGTATATATTGAGCTACTCATCCGCCATTACCACATGTTCCTCCGGATCATCATGCAATAAACCTGTGTTAAGCCAACCCTTCGGCTGTTTCATTGTCTTTGGTCCCTTACACTAAACTGGCGACGAAGGTGGGATAATGGCAGCCCACGGGACCAAGACATGCGCCGGCTTCGAAATCAGGAAACCGGGCGACTGGGAGATCTTCGAGATGGACTTCCAGGCCACACTGATCGAGTCCGAAGTCACGGAAGAGGCGAAGAAAAAAGCCATCTTCACCAGAATGCTCGGACAAGAAACAAAAAGGACCTTGGCGGACCTGATTGCACCGAGAAGGGTGAGTGAATTCAAGGCCAAGGAACTCATGCAGATGCTGCGTGAGCACGTCCGGCCCGCCACAGCGATGTTTCCCGCTCGGAGTGCGTTTTGGAGGCGAGTCCAAGCGCCCGGGGAGACGGTCGCCGCATTCGTGGCGGCCCTGCGGCTGGCGGCCGGCCCGTGCAAATGGGAGAATGCCGAAATCACCCTCCGAGACTGTGTGCTGTGCGGCCTGAACGACGCCGAAACCCAGCGCACGTTAATGAACCAAGAACCGCCTCCCACGTTGCAGGAGGTCGTCAGAGCGGCCCAGGCCGCAGAAGCTACGAAGGCCGGGATCCAAGAACTTCAGGACTGGCGGCCAAAGGCGAGCAAAGCAGAGGCTCCGGTACAGGCGGTCCGGCGAACTTCGAGGTCGTCCACAGAGAGCAGCGACGATGAGGACGTCCAGAGGGTCCTGAAGGAGAGCCGGCGATGCGACGGCTGTGGAGCGGCCCACGACCGCGTGAAATGCCCCTTCCGGAAGGCCGAGTGCCACAACTGCGGCCGCCGCGGGCACATCGCCAAGGTGTGCAGGAAGAAGCGCGAAACCCGGAGGAGCTCCGCAGACCGTTCCACGGGACAAGACCGCCCAACGAGACCCAAGGAGGGCGCCCAGGCCACGCGGAAGCAGGACGGCGTGGGCCGCATCGCCGACGGCAGCGAGGACGACGCCCCAGTGTTCAGCGTGTCTACTAGACACCCCCGCTACTTTGTTGAGGTACTAGTCCAAGGGGTACCCATTAGGATGGAAATTGACTCGGGGTCCTCATATTCAATCATTTCCCAGAGGGAGTTTTTGGGAATTGCCCCCCATAAGCGACCCAAGCTCAAAGCATTGAGGTCCACACTACGGGACGTGCAAGGGAACAGTATTCCAGTGTTGGGGGTTGGAGAATTTCAGGTCAAATTCAAGGAGCACGCCGCGTCCCTTCCCCTAGTCGTGCTCAAAGGAGGAAATTGCAGCCTCCTCGGGACTCAATGGTTCCAGCCCCTGGGGTTGTTTATTGGGGGGGTGCACACCGTTGGGATGCACGCCGTTGGGACTGATCCAATTCAGGAGGTGTGCGAGGCGCACCCCGAAGTCTTCAAAAAGGGACTGGAGAAATTCAAGGGGCCCCCAGTGACTTTCGACCTGGACCCGGAGGTCCGCCCAATTCGCCTAAAACCACGCCGGGTGCCGTTTGCACTCAAGGACAAGATAGAGGCGGAACTGGACAAGTTGGTGGGCCAGGGGATCCTTGTGCCTGTAGATTCTGCGGAGTGGGAAACTCCAATTGTAACCGCTCTAAAGGCCAATGGGGAGGTCCGCATATGCGCCGACTACAAGTGCACCATCAACAAGGCGATCCGCCCGAATGCATATCCGGTGCCGGTAGTCAGCCATCTGCTGGCCAGGTTACACGGGGGAAAGTGTTTCGCTAAGCTCGACTTAGCACAGGCCTACCAGCAGCTCATGGTGTCCCCTGCCGCAGCTGCTGCGCAGACCATAGTCACCCATAAGGGGGCGTTCCAGGTGACGCGCCTCCAGTTCGGCGTGAATTCGGCGCCTGGAATTTTCCAGTCACTTGTGGAACGCCTCCTGAAGGGATTGGAGGGGGTGTTGCCTTATTTTGATGACGTGTTAATAACGGGGGGAGTCGGGCTGAATTGGCCAAAAGGTTGGGGAAGGTCCTGACGATATTCGAAAAGGCGGGGCTGAGGTTGCGAAAGGACAAATGCGTCTTCTTCGCAACCGAGGTTGAGTTCCTAGGGTTTTGTGTGACTCCTGAGGGAATAAAACCATCCATGTCCAAAGTGGCAGCCATTAAAAAAGCCCCCCGCCCCACCTCCAAGCCTGAGTTGCAGTCGTTCCTAGGGCTGCTCAACTTCTACCACTCCTTCCTTCCCCGAAAGGCAGCGGTGGCTGAACCGCTACACAAACTGCTAAAGAAAGACCAGGCATGGAAGTGGGGCGATGACCAAGAAAGGGCATTTAGCGAGCTAAAAAGCCTCCTGGCGTCCGACGCCATACTGACCCATTTCAACCCCAAACGCCCAGTAGTTCTGATCTGTGATGCTTCTCCAGTGGGGGTGGGGGTGGTGCTGTGCCACGTGTTGGAAAACGGAAGGGAGGCCCTGATAGCATTTTATTCCAGGTCCCTGTCCCAAGCAGAGAGGAACTACGCACAGACGGACAGGGAGGCACTAGCAATAGTCGCGGGGACAAAAAAATTTCACGATTTTCTGTACGGCCGCCCCTTCACCATTGTAACAGACCACAAGCCCTTGCTAGGCATTTTCACCGCTGATAAGCCCACCCCACAGATCCTGTCTCCGAGGATGCTCAGGTGGGCCATTTTTCTCAACGCGTATCAGCACGCGTTGATCTACCGGCCCGGGAAAGAGATCAGCCATGCGGACACCCTATCTAGGTCTCCCCTCCCCCTAACGCCCAGCCAGGTGAGCATGGAGGAGCGGGACCATCAGGTTCTCATGATAGAGGTGCTGGATTCGCCCCCCGTAGTGCCCGCCGACATTGCCAAAGCAACAGAGAAGGACAAAACGTTAGCGACAGTCAGCTCCTGGCTGCAGAAAGGGTGGCCCGCGTCCTCCCCAGCGGAGGAGTTCGCTCCATTTTTCAGAAAAAAGCTAGAACTGTCCCTAGAGAGGGGGTGTCTCTTGTGGGGGCAGCGGGTGGTGATTCCCACCTCCCTTCGGCCGCGGGTGCTCAAACTGCTGCACGTCAGCCACCCCGGCATCGTGCGATCCAAGGCGCTGGCCCGGAGTTACTTCTGGTGGCCCCAGCTAGACGCCGACATCGAGCACATGGTCGGCACCTGTGAGAGTTGCCAATGCTCCAGACCAGAGGAGGCCCGCCTTCCCCACAGGGAATGGGACGCGGCTAAGGGGCCGTGGTCCCGGGTGCACGTTGATTTCGCGGGCCCGTTCAGAGGCACCCTGTTCCTCCTTGTAGTGGACGCTTTCTCCAAATGGTTGGAGGTTATCCCAGTCACGAGCACCTCCTCGGCCCAGACCATTAGGCATTTGCGGAGGCTCTTTTCCACGTTCGGCATACCCGACACGTTAATCAGCGATAACGCTAGTTGTTTCACGTCCTCCGAGTTTAGGGCATTCATGGAGATTAACGCCGTTTGGCATATCACCTCCGCCCCGTTTCACCCGGCCACCAACGGCCAAGTAGAGCGCCTCGTCCGCACCACGAAGGACGCGTTGCGGCGCATGGGCCCAGGGGATCTGAACCTTCAAGTGTGTCAGTTTCTGCTAGGGTACAGGGTGACCCCATTGGCGTCAGGATACTCCCCCGCAGAGCTCTTAATGCGCAGGAAGCTGACCACCATCCTTACTAGGCTAGACCCCACGAGGGTAGAGGACAAAGGAAGGAACATCAGGCTAGAGGCTACAAAGAGTTTCAGTATAGGCGCCCCCGTGCATTGCAGGAATTACGCCAGCACGGGCCCAGCCTGGGTGCCGGGCGTAGTTGTGGAGCAAACCGGCCCCGTGTCGTACCGAGTGGAAACCAGCACAGGGCTCCTGTGGAGGCGGCACGCGGACCAGCTCCGACGCAGGGTCTCCGATGAGCAGGGCACAGATCAAGCAGGGAGTCAGTCAACGTTAGGGTTCTCCCCCACCCGTTCAGCCCAAGGGGGAGGGAAAGGGGACCGCGGGCCCCCACCAAGGGGGGAGGAGGATGTTCTCGTAGATATCCTAGGGGATCTTTCCGAGGAGGAGGAACCCGACCCCATACATATCTCGCGGAAAGTCCCCACAAATGCGGGTACCCCTACCAAGTTAGATTTTGATTTTCAGAACCGGGGGGGTTTTTCGGAGTGGTCCCCCACCCGTCCAAGCGAGAAGAGGGGTTTTTCGTTAGCCCCGACGGCCCCCGGTCTGCCCACAATGGAGTTTTTCCCTTCCCCTAGGGCCGCCAGACAGCGGCAAGCCACTAACAAGTCTCCCTCTCCCATTTCAGGACAAGGGACCAGGGAACAAAGAAGCAATAACGCCCCCGGGGGGCAGCCCTCTTCACGGCCCAAACGCACATGCAACAAGCCATCTTGGCTGAGAGACTTCGTCTCATCCTAGGGGGGAGGGATGTTGTGTTCTGTAAAGCTGTGCCTTTAACAATGTACCTTTGCCATGTGTTACCAATGTAACCTTTCTGTGTGCAACATTATAACCACCAGCTGTATCAATGTAACCTAATAAGGGGACGCGAGCTAGTGACCACCAGAGGGCAGTAGCGAGCGTCCAGCTCTCATGGATCATAGTCACCTGGTTCAGCAGCGCGGGAAGATTCCCCGCGACCTCCTCACCTGGTCAAGAAGGGCGTGACCTCCTACGACGTCACGCAGGCAGCAACCAATAGTCTGTCGACGAGCCACATTCAAATGTATAGCCAGCTGTATATATTGAGCTACTCATCCGCCATTACCACATGTTCCTCCGGATCATCATGCAATAAACCTGTGTTAAGCCAACCCTTCGGCTGTTTCATTGTCTTTGGTCCCTTACACTAAAGTAGGGGACTGGAGTTTGTTTTCATCTGAAAGTCCCATCCCTAGAGGTCAATTCTCCTCTGTCCTTCCAGGGAGAAGAATCAGCCTGCATAAGATCTGTAAGGGCCGGCTATTTTTTGTCCTTATTTCTGGCAGAAGTATGGAATAATCTAATCTCTTAAAATGACAAGAAGCAGGTTTCCTACTCTGGCTTCTTGCCAGCTCTAATTGACCTGCAGGGCAATATCAACTGCCCGGTAGCAAACTCTTGATTTTACATCAATGTTTCAAATATGCTGTAACAAAAGAATATATGCGAGTTCATTTAAGGGCTTCAACATAAGTAGAATAGTTATTAATAAAATAATTTGTATGTCATCAAGTCAATTCCAATTTATGTCAACTCTTTCCAGGGTTTTCTAGGTAGAGAATACACACAGAATATAATTCTCTTCCTCTGGGGGTACCTCTCTTACTCTGTGCAGCTTGCCCATAACTACACTGTGCAGCTTGCCCATAACTCTTCTCCTTGAAGGCACAGCAAGGAATCGTACTTCCAATTTTTGACTCTACAAATAGAGACTTAAACCATTGAACTATCCAGCCATTACATACAAATGCTTCTGAAATATCCTCTGTTCTCCATTTGTGCTTTAAGGTAAAGGTAAAGGTTTCCCTTGCTCGGAAGCCAGTCGTATCCGACTTTAGGGTGCAGTGCTCATCTCTGTTTCTAAGCTGAAGAGCCAGCGCTGTCTGCTTCTGCAGACATTTCCGTGGTCATGTGGCAGGCATGACTAGACACCGGAGCGCACGGAACACTGTTACCTTCCCACCGAAGTGATCCCTATTTATCTACTTGCAATTTCTTGCTTTCGAACTGCTAGGTTGGCAGGAGCTGGGACAAAGACGGGAGCTCATTCCGTCCTGTAGTACTCGGGAATTGAACTGCTGACCTTCCACTTCCCAGTCAGCGTCTTAGCTACTTGAGCCACTGCAGTCCCGTAGTGCTTTACATTCAAGGAAATGTTCTTATTTTGTCCAGACTAACAAAATACCTGACTATAGAGTTAAGAAAATTAACCTGTTTCTCCACACACAATCCCAGCGTGGTACAGAGATATTATGAATATGGGAATCAATCAATCCTGTGCTCTTACCTGGAATATGAACTGGAACTTTAATATGCAATTAATTGCTGAACCTGGATTATGCTAATGAAGATTGATTCAGAACTGGGGAGAATTTGCTGGGCTGGGTATGCAGAACTTTAGGATTGCACTGTACTAATAATGTTTGCTTGTAAAGGTATGCAGCAGGTAGAATTAAAAAAAATGGTTAAGACAAATGAATATAATGGCATGGTGAACACATGAACTATGTCTGTTGAAATATGAACGTCTTTAGCATTTTATTGTATTCACTTCTCTTATAAGTAATTTTCCAGGCTCTACATTTAGGTCAGAACCTTCCATGAAAAAAATATATTGTATAACGCCAGAAGATTTTGCAGATGAAGAACATTATCACTGAAGTAATTGAAGCAATGCGGGAAACGTAACAGGTTTAAACTACAGGAAGCCAGATATAGGCTGAACATCAGGAAAAAAAGCATTTTTACTGTTAGAGCAGTACAATAATGGAACTAATTACTTTGAGATGTGGTGATTGCTGTAACTCTGGAGATATTCAAGAGAAAATTGGACATGCACATTTAATTGGATTCTTGTATTGAATAGGGGGTTGGGGTTGATGGCCTCGTAAGCCTGTTCCAGCTCAATTCTTCTTCTTCTTTCATGTCTAGGTCAAACTTTAAACTGTCAAAATGAAGCCACATTCTTGGCTTTGTCACTGGCCAAACTTAAATCCTCATTGGTTCATTTTTCTGGTAGTAATTGGCAGACCAACAAATGAGCTGTATTCTGTATCTCTCCACATTCACATAGAGTGTTGTTGTCTGTCAGCAACCCCACTTGAGCATGTTGGTCTTACATTTAGCCACTCCGACCTTCAGCCTATTCAGGGTCCTCCAAGTGACATAGTGGAGGCTGAGTTCATCAGCTATATCCTCCTTTATTATTATTCCTTATCCAGCGAGCTTCTTCCTCCATCTTCTAATTTGATTTTCTTCGTAATAATGTTTCTTCCAGCTCAGTTATTTTATGATTTTAAAGGAGAGAGCATGGTTCATTTCAATAATTGACATCTCATCCCCCAGAACAAATACAAGTTCTTGCAGATTAGAAATGAAGGAATATTATTGTACATTATTTTTTAAACCTATAGTTGGTTACCTCAGAGACCTGTTATCTTAATATTTTAAGACAACAAAATGGCATCTTTCTGAAATGTTTGAGATTGCAGATTTTCCTTGTAGACATGATTCAACCTTGATGTCACTTCAGCAGAAATGGGGAACTGTGGTGCTCTGTATGTTATTTGGCTGCAACCTCCACGATTCATTGTCATTTAATATGTACTGGCTAGGTCTGATGGGGATTGCTTACTCCTGCAATACAGCCAGAACAAACACTCTTTGAGGAGTTGCAAAACAATAAATGTAGTTCTGTTCTCTTTGTACCAATGGTAAGCAACTTTAAATCAGAGCTAAAGTGGTTTTCCTGCTCATATACTGAAGTTTCCAATAAGAGACAGAAATTGCCTTAGTTACACTACTTAACAATATACCTCTTCCAGGCTAATATACTAATATAAAACTGAGGTCATGACAGAATCAAAAGAGACAATTATATTCAATATATAATTCATGATGTACATCTAGATCATTGTCATTAGACATAAGTTTAGAAGAATATGGCTGCCAGTATATTGTTCACTTCTCCCCAATCAAAGCTTGGAATCTGGCAGTGTGGTGTTATAGCGGCATATGGAAAATAATCTATCTACAGTGCTTGTGCAAGTGATGCCTGTTTCTTTGTTATGGTCTATTAATGTGTCCATGAAAACTAGGGCAACTGCTTTACTTTGTAATTTGAGATGAGAGTGACATCTGGTGTTCAGAATAAATTGCACACTAGAAGCTACTCTCATTTCATATGTTTCCGTCATGTAGAACGAACTACCGTTGGGTGAGATCATTTGTTCCCATGGGGTAAGGTATCATCAGTATGCTGATGATACCCAACTGTACATCTCAGCCCATGGGGACCCGGGTGATGCAGTCAAAATCTTGACCAGGTGTCTGGAGGCTGTTTGGGTCTGGATGGGGGACAACGGGCTTCAGCTGAATCCCAGCAAGACTGAGTGGCTGTGGGTACGGGGTCCCGTGCTATCCCGGGAACTACCACCTTTGGTACTAGATGGGGCAGTGTTGTCTCAGACAAATCCCGTGCACAATTTGGGGATCCTCTTGGACTCGTGGCTACTGCACATCTTCGAGTCATTCACCAATTGCGCACACTCCTGGATCGGGATGCCTTGCTCATGGTCACTCACGCTCTGGTCACCTCCAGATTGGATTATTGCAATGCGCTTTACATGGGGCTGCCCTTGGAGACCGTTCAGAGGCTTCAGCTGGTCCAGAACGCAGCTGCCTAGGCAGTGATGGGTTGCGGACGGTATGCCCGTGCCTCACCTCTGCTACTGGTTACCGGTATGCCTCCGGGTGCAATTCAAGGTGCTGGTCTTGACCTTTAAAGCCCTTCATGGCATTGGACCTGTGTACTGTGTAGAAAATACTGTGTACAGTTCTGGTCGCCATACCTCCAGAAGGATATTATGGAGCTGAAAAAAGTGCAGAGGAGGGCAACCAGAATGATTAGGGGACTGGAACACCTTCCTTACCATCTGAGGCTGCAACGGTTGGGCCTCTTCACTCTTGAACGACGACGTCTAAGAGGTGACCTGATTGAAGTTTATAAAATCATGCACGGTGTGGACAAAGTAGATAAGGAAAAACTGTTTCCCCTATCGCACAACACAAGAACTAGGGGGCACTCCATGAAACTTTTGGGTACTAGTTCTCAAACAAATAAGAGAAAGTACTTTTTCACCCAGAGGATCACTGGTCTATGGAACTCCCTGCCAGAAGAAGTGGTGACAGCTGTCAGTCTTGACAGCTTTAAGAAAGGATTAGACAAGTTCATGGAGGACAAGGGTATCAATGGCTATAATTAAGGATACCTAAGAACAACCTCCGGGTTGGAGAGATAGGCAGGATATATCTCAATGCAATTTCCAGGGAATCCTAAGCAGGTGAAGGCATCTTCTTGGGAATTTTGGTGTCTTGCACAGAAGACAATAGGAGCTGCAGTAGGGCTAAACACAACTTTATTGCATGATGGTCAGGGTGAACATGAGGTAATGGTGGACAAAACAGCTCTATTTATAGTACACTGTACATTTGAATATCCCGGTGTGGTAGCTCATTGGCTACTGTCCGTGTGACATCATAGATCGTCATGCCCATCTTCTCCAGGTGCGGTGTGACGGGAAGGTTTCCCGCTCTTCAGGTATTCGGGGAATCTGTACCATGTGAGCCGGATGCTCGCTACTGCCACTTGTGGCCACTTAGCTTGCATCCTTATACAGCTTGCTACAATGTGTCTCTGATTAGATACAATTGGATACATTGACTGGTTACATTCTGTTAAAGGGAGCATTGCAACATTCATTCAATATAACAGGAATAATACCCTAAAGCATCTCAAGTTTCTCCAGCAAAAATCCTTTCAACCCAGAGTAATCTCGGACACTAAATTATCGTTATAACTACGGTAGATGAAAATTCATAACGTTAGATGAATCAGTGAAAATTGATTCAGGTTGAACTAACATAATTTAGAGTCATTGGCATGTATTCAAAAGCCTGAAAACTTTAGACTATATTCACGTGGGTTTTTGTGCATGTGTGTGTGCGCGTGCGTGCGTGCGTGCGTGTGTGCGTGTGTGTGTGTGTGTGTGTGTGCAGAATTTCAATGGTGCTCTGCAAGCAATAATCCCTGTGGCAGAAGCAAACTGTCCTTCCCCTGTCAGACTGCTGTCAGGAGTGAGACAGAGAATTAAAAAGGGGGTGACTCTGTACAATGAGAGGGAAAAGAATACCCCACCCACCCACCTATTTTGGGGCACCCGTCCTTTCCGGTAATGATTTCATACCCTGTTCATCAGTGGTGTATTAGATAAGCTCTGAAGAAATATAACTGTTATCAAACAAAAGCAGACCTTGGGAAACTTTGGGTTTTTCTGTTAAAGTACTCCTGGACTAACATGGCAATTATGGGATTTTGGAGGTTGTAGCTAAACACACACACACAATTCGGGGGGAAATGGGTTTCCACTGCTGCTATAGTAAAATGATTGAATGCTTTATCAGCCTAACTCTTTAGATCCTTCTTAGTTCTGCTACTGCATCTTTCAACTACACATATTAAGAACAGAACCTTTTGACGCCTCATAGCCACAATATAGTTTCCAGTAAGGGGTAAAGGCTCTCTGCTGCTATTTTCTGAGGACGTTTGGTACTGATGTGATGTGGGCATATTGATACCAACCAGGCAAAATCCATAACCTGTCACCAAATAAAGGGAACACATACTGAGGCCAGCCAGGAAGAAAACATTTTAGCCTACTTCTTGACTGAGTTTGCAATGTCAGTTGAACGTTTCTAAATCTCAGTTTAAAAAAAATCCTGTGCTAAGGCCAGCAAGCAGTGATATTTGTGGGGATGTGGCTTTGGGTGTTGAAATGCTTGAACAAGACACCATGTGGCTGTAGGGAGCAGGAAGGGCAGAGACAAGAACTGTAGTTGGGATTCCTTGGACAGTTCCCTCTTTAACTTACAGTATATGATATACTGTACTACTGCTTTATTTACTGTATTTTCTGGCATATAAGACTACTTTTTAACCCCAAAAAAATCTGTGCCAAAGTCGGGGGTCGTCTTATAGGACAGGTACTTAACTGCAGCTTGTTTCCCCTTGCTTCATATGTCCGGCGCATATAGTGGGGGGTGCCGCGGCCGAGTCCCTGCTCTGTGCGGGGAGTATGAAGCAAGGGGAAGCAAGCTACACACATCTTCCTGTACCTCGAGGAGGAGAACGTGAGCGTGGATTGGCTCTCCACCAGAACCTGCCCATTCGACTCGGAGGGCTGCGCGTCTTCGGGTTGAGTGTGGGTTAATTTTTATTTGGTGTGCATTGGAAGAGAGGTAGTCTTATACGGCAAGTATATTCCAAACTCTATATTTTAACTGGAAAAGTTGGGGGTCGTCTTATATGCCCAGTCGTCTTATACGCCGGAAAATACGGTACTTCCTAGACTGATATTCTGAGTTCTAATTTCACTCACCTTGTTCCTCCTCTTGACTTACTTAAGTTGTCATCACCAGAGAACACATCAGACCTCATTCTTCTCTATTTCCCAGCCATGTGGTTTCTTTCATACATATTTTCTCTTTGCTTAAGGCACTCATTACTGATTCAAAGCTATCACCTTCCATACAAATCTAACATAAGGTGTCTCCTCTCGGCCCTCACCATTTGGGATATATTGTCACTTATTTCAAAACTATCAATTCCATCTTTAATTCTATCAATTCTGTCTCTCACCTTGTTTGCATCCTCAGTCTAGCGGGGGGGGGGGGGTGCGGGGGACATGATGAAGTATTGATGGCACGGTAATAAGAAGGAACATAGGACATGTCTAGTAAACAGACAGAATTACCCTCAAAGTACAGTGCAAGGTGGAGAAGGTATGACTTTTCTTTGGAAAGTATTTTGCTAACTGATTGCAACACTTTCAGTTCCACCAACTCTTCCTGAGGGCACTACAGAGAAATACTGGGATACTACAGATAACATAGGACTGCAGTGGCTCAAGTGGCTAAGACGCTGACTGGAAAGTGGGAGGTCAGCAGTTCGATTCCTGAGCACTGCAGGACGGAATGAGCTCCTGTCTTTGTCCCAGCTTTTGCCAACCTAGCAGTTCGAAAGCAAGAAATTGCAAGTAGATAAATAGGTACCTCTGCAGTGGGAAGGTAACAGTGTTCTGTGCACTCCAGTGTCTAGGCAAGCTTGACACATGACCACGGGAACATCTGCTGAAGCAGACAGCACTGGCTCTTCGGCTTTGAAGCAGAGATGAGCACTGAACTCTAGAGTCGGATACGACTGGCTTTCGAGCAATGGAAACCTTTACTTTACCTTTACAGATAACATGAAGAGTAAGCATAGACTAGACCTGTGATGACGAACCTTGGCACTCCAGATATTCTTGGATTTCAATTCCCAGAAGCTGTAGCACCCTGTGAATCCACACAAATGGGTTTACTGCAATTCATCTGGCCCGCGCTGCCCTCGTCGCTCCCAGAAGCGGAAGTAAAATGCACCAGTACGGTTCACCATCACAGGAGTAGACATAAAGTTAGGTAAACTTTAAGGCCACTCTTGCTCAAAATCCAGTTGTGTCTGACTCTAGGGTGTGGTGCTCATTTCCATTTACAGCCAAAGAGCCAGTGCTGTCTGCGTCTGCAGATGTTTCCGTGATCACATGACAGGCATGACTAGATGCTGGACTGCATGGAATGTTGTTACCTTCCCACCAAAGTAGTATCAAGTCATCTACTTGAAATTTCTTGGGTTCAAACTGCTAAGTTGGCAGGAGCTGGGGCAGAGAGAGGAGCTCACTCCATCATGCAGCACTCAGGTCTCAAACTGCTGACCTGCCAACCTTCCAGTAGTCAAGTTCAGCATCTTAGACACTAAGCCACCACAGTCCACAGGCATAAATGGATTTGGAGTTGAAATAATTGATTTTACTGAAATGGAAGCATTCCATTCCCCTTTTCAGCGGTTCTCTAGGATTCCCTTTCACCCTCTAAAGTCTTTAGTGGCTTTGCGACAGCAGGAAGCTTTAATAGTCAAAAATCATTTAATGGGTCTACTGTAGTAGGTCACATACTTTGTTTAATATGTTAATAGCTAATGAAAAAATGTACACTTTAAATACAAATGAACATTTCACCTTAGCATTTGGCAGTGGTTTCAAAGTGTGTCCAAAGTTCTCAATCACAAAGAGAAGGTAAGAATATATGATGTTAAAAACAAACAAACAAAAAGCCACTGGCATTTATACAACTATTAAACTCCAAATTATTATGGAATGTCATTCTGTGATAAATAGTTTTATTGAAAAAGTCAGTATTGTACATAAATCATACTAACTGCATTAATGAAACAAGCCTGTTAAGTGACTTACAAATGGTCCAGCCAAAATCTTGACCTGGTGAGAGACACTCTTTGGCATTCATCCATATGGCAAGGTGTGTTTTTTCCCCTCTAAGTTTAGCCTTGCCTAGCCTCTTCAAGGTTTCATATTTGGAGTTTGAGAAGTGTGCAAAAACATGTTCTTGATTTTTGTTGTCATCTGAAGGCTGGTGCCCACAAACTGGATAGGTTTGGTGCTGTTTTACCTTATTTCATTCATTATTTGCTAGCACTTCTTGACAAACCTCTGGAAGGGCAATTCTGTCAAATAGACTTTCAGCAAGTGTAGATATAAGGCAGCCAGTAATAATCCTGCATGCTTTTAGTGTTCTGGAAATAATAGGCAGCAGCCAGCAATAGGGGCCAAACACACAACTTTATTTGGAATAAGAATAGGTGACCAGAGCAACCACACACCCTCACAATCCTTAGCTATCTCTGATCAGAACTAACAGTTGGGGAAAAAACTGTTAGAACCGTTGACAGCTCTGTCTTGTGCACTTCTCGTTCAGAACCCTCCCAAAGTCTCGCGAGACTTCGGTCCGTAGTAAAGCAAATACATATTAAACTCTTTCACAACAAGACAAAATGGCAAACACATAGCCTTAAATAAACAACACCCCTCCCCCTAGGATCGAACAAAATCCCGCAACCATTTAGGAGGACCGCAACATCTTTTGTGGTGCACTGGCGCCTGGTCAGCCAGTGAAACCCTGGGGCTAGTTGAGGTAGCTGGTAAAGTCCCCGCAGTGGGGGCACCTCTAGAACTCATAGCATGGTGCAGACAATTACCTGTTTCTAGTTCAGCCCCAGTGCACATTTCAGTAGGGGACGACTCAACACAAAAGTCCCTCCTTTGGTTACAAGTAGGGATAGACTGGATAAACTCTAATACAGGAGGATGAGGGGTCCCAGGGGAAAATTTGAAAAACTCCCCCCGATCCTCCAACTGACTGGAGGAAATATCAGACTGCTGTGAGCCCTGTGCAAGGGACAAAGATGCTCGCTCAGAGTTTGAAAACAGGGCTGAGCTTCTTCGACTTCCCCTTGGAATAAATGAGTGGGGGAGGACTCTAACATAGAATTATTATGCGTTTCAGTGGCCTCAGTTGGTCTGCGTGTCTCTGCTTGAAATTTGGCAGATGTGAATGTAGTGGTGTTGTTGGAGACAAGCACATCTGGCAAACCAAAACAACTAAAAAGTTTACGTAGCTGCTTAATTGTCACAGCAGATGAAGTATTTGTGACATGAATTACCTCCAACCACTTTGAAAAAGAATCTACCACTAAAAGGAATAAGGTGCCTTGAAACAGACCGGCGAAATCCACATGGATTCGTGCCCACGGTCCGCGAGCCATGTCCCATTCCTGGGAGAGAAGTTGGGACTCTTCAGGGCAAGAACTCTGGCAGCTATTGCAAATGCCTACTAACCGCTCTATGTCTGAATCTACTCGTGGCCACCAGAAATAGCTCTGTGCCAAGGCTTTGGAGCACACGATTCCCGGATGGCTAATGTGCAGAAGCTTAAGGACCTTTGGCCGCAACACAGCAGGAATCACTACCCGCTGACCCCATAATAGACAACCCCTCTTGAGCAACAGCTCGAACTGCGTCCTATAGAATGCTCTGAATTCCTCTGAAGGGGGAGCCGTGGGCCAACCCTTCTGGACCCAAGTAACCACTTGGGACAACAGCTTATCCTTAGCCATAGCCTTAGCGATGTCTGAGGGAACTATGGGGGTGAATCGAGAGATTCGATCATCAGCATCTGATGATCTTGCTCTATCTTGTAGTCAGGTTCCCAAAGGTCAGGCAATGGGGACCTTGAGAGGGCATCGGCATGGCCTATGTCCTTCTCTAGGCGATGAATTAATTTAAACTGGTATGCGTTTAGAAATATAGCCCACCTCAGCATTCGGGGAGAAAGTATTTGTGGAGTGGGCTTTGAAGTAGCAAAGATTCCTAACAGGGGCTTATGGTCCATCACAATTGTAAAATCTCTCCCATAAAGAAAATCGTGAATTTTTTTTGTCCCTCCAATCGCCCTGAGTTGGCCTTGGCCAAGTGGGCAGTATAGAAATTGAAATAAAATAAATAAATAAATGGTCAGAGCCTCACGATCAGTCTGTGCATAGTTTCTCTCGGCTTTGGAAAGGGACCTTGAATAAAAAGCGATTGGGGCCTCCGTTCCACTATCCAATGTATGGCAAAGGACAGCCCCCATCCCTATTGGTGATGCATCACAAACCAATACCACAGGTTTTCGGGGATCGAAATGGGTGATGACTGCCTCAGAGGACAGCAGCTCCTTTAACTCACTGAAAGCCTTGTCTTGGCTCTGCCCCCACCTCCAAATCACATCTTTCTTGAGAAGACGATGCAGCAGGTCGGCTACAGATGCCTTCCTGGGCAGGAAGGAGTGGTAAAAGTTAAGCAAACCCAGGAAAGACTGCAACTCGGACTTAGAAGATGGCTGGGGGGCATCACGTACAGCAGAGACCTTATAATCTGAGAGTTTGACCCCCTCGGGAGTTCTTTTGAATCCCAGAAACTCAACCTCCCTGGCAAAGAATACACATTTGTCTTTATGTAACTGGAGCCCTGCCTGTTCGAACCTCTGAAAAACCCAGTCCAACCTTTCTGCCAGTTTGAATTCATCCCCTGCAGTGATTAAAACATCGTCAAAATAGGGGAGGACCCCAGGGAAACCCTTAAGTAGACGCTCTACAAGTGATTGAAGTATACCGGGGGCAGCATTGACTCCAAACTGCAAATGGGTGACTTTGAAAGCCCCTTTATGAGTGACTATTGTTTGCATTACATCAGCAGCAGGTGTAACCATCAGCTGCTGGTAGGCCTGGGCTAAATCTAATTTAGCAAAATACTTTCCCCCATGTAATGAAGCCAGCAAGTGACTTACAAAGGGACCAGGTATGCATTGGGCCGAATGGCTTTGTTGATCGTGCACTTGTAGTCTGCACAGATCCTAACCTCCCCATTTGACTTCATTGCTGTCACAATAGTAGTTTCCCACTCTGCAGAATCAATGGGAACCAAAATACCTTGACCCACAAGCTTATCTATTTCTGCCTCTATCTTGTCCTTAAGGGCAAAAGGAACATGGTGTGGCTTAAGGCAGACGGGCAGTACGGCCAGGTCAAGTTCAAATGAGACTGGGGGGCCCACATAAGTGCCAAGTCCTTTCTTGAAAACTTCCGGGTGAGCATTGCAAACATCCAGCACTGGGTCAGAACTCACAGCATTGATTCCGGACAGTCTTATTCTCAGCGGGTTGACCCACTGGACTCCCAGCAGACAGTTAGTTCCTTGCTTCACCACCACAAGAGGCAATTTGGTGGAAATGTTCTTGAAACATACAGTGAAATCCCCCACCCCCAGAATTGGTATGTGGCACCCTTGAACATCTCAGAGGGACGTCTTCAATGCCCACAACTTAGGGCGTGAGGTGGGAGGATTGTTTAAGAATTCTTTGGGGGGAAGAATGGAATAAGACGTACCCAAGTCCACCTCCATGCGAATTGGTATGCCTTGCAATTGCAAGTCAGCAAAGAACCAGCCGGACACATTCGCCACGTTGCTGTATGAAGTCTCTGATGCGGAGATCTTTGAGATATGCGCTTCCGGCTTCCTCGGGCACTGGTCTAATGCTGGGGTTTGCCTGCTCTTCTGGTGGCACACCTTTGCAATGTGCCCTCGCTTGCCACAATGGTGGCAATCCACATTTTGAAAGGGGCACTTTTGACGGTCGTGCTTGCTTCCACAGCCATCGCACCTTTTCAAGACTTTTGGGCATGTTTATCCTTTTTCCTTCAGACCTTCCCAACCTCTCCATCCTCATCGCTGGACCCAGACATGGACGATGATGCCGGCAACGCTGTCAAAGACAAGCATAACGGCGAGGGGCAGTGGTGGGCCTGTACAGCAGATTACAAACAGGCCGTAGCTTGAAGGACTTTACCCCTGACCTGTCTGCCTCAGATGCCAACACTTCCTTCAGCACAGACTTGAATGTGAGCGTGTCCCGGGTCATCAGCCTGCGTTGAGCCTCTTCATCTTGAAGTCCGGCTAGCAGGCAGTCGCGGAGGGCTTCTTCAATGTTTGGCCACTGGTATGGGGCAGCTGCGAGTCGAAGGGCGGCAGCATAGTTGGCCACAGACTCCCCGGGGCATTGGTCATGGCAGTGAAATGCCACCCGGGTGAGAAATATGGAGATCCTCGGCTGGAAATGGCTTTACAGGGCCGTCAGGATATCTGTGAGGGGAACATCATTGATATCCCTTGGCAGCACCAAGTGAATGGCCAGCTCGAGCGTAGGCAGGCCACATCTGACCAGGAAACACGAATACTTCTGGTCCTCCTCTACGACGTTGTCAACCACCATGGCGTGCTTGAACTGCTTTTCGTAGAGAACCCATTTCTCTGGCGCTGAGATATAGAAAGGGCCAACGGAATTCTGTTGGGACGCCATCCCATCCTCGCCGACAATTTAGTGTTCTGGAAATAATAGGCAGCAGCCAGCAATACAGGCCAAACACACAACTTTATTTGGAATAAGAATAGGTGACCAGAGCTAACCACACACCCTCACAATCCTTAGCTATCTCTGATCAGAACTGACAGTTGGGAAAAACTGTTAGAACCGTTGACAGCTCTGTCTCGTGTACTTCTCATTCAGAACCCTCCCGAAGTCTAGCAAGACTTCAGACCATAGTAAAGCAAATACATATTAAACTCTTTCACAAGACAAAATGGCAAACACATTTCCTTAAATACACAACAATGCTTCATTAAGGATCCATTTGGCATGCATGCACCGATTTATACCTTACGGATACAGCACTAGCTGTAAGGAATAAATGTACTTAGGGTAAATGGATGTATGAGAGCATGTGCAGAGTGTTGGGTGAGAATGGATAGAAAGTTGTACTTCATTTCATACTTGTAACTTCTCATATACACACAGAAGAGATTGTATGTTGTTATGATAAAAGTGTGCTTTACCAAAGGAAGGCCTGGAACATTTTGTTATAAAAATATAAAATATACAAAAATATAAGCAGCAAAGTAAAATATTGAAATGCTATAGGATAAGGTTAAATATACCTTATATGTTCATCACTGTATATGTAACATGACATTCCAGTTCTGATTTAAATATGTGAAAAACATCACTACTAGCATATTATAGAGAGAGCTTCATATCTCTTGACCTCATCTCATAAAATATGACTGCAGACCAATACAATCACCTGTGATTAACTCACTGAATGCTGTGGTTTACTCTTAGGTGTTGAAAGTATAATGATGGTGTTGTGTATACATGCAGTTCAGGTGTTTGCCGGTAGCGCAGCTGACGGAGCTCACGTGACTCCAATTCCTCCAATGGGTAACTACTGCGGGAAACCTTCCCACCACAGGTGAAACTATGTCAGGTATGCATTACGTCAGAAGGACGTCACCTATACTGTAACCAATAGGCGCCTCCGGGCGAAATTCAAATGTACCGTGTACCATATATAAGGAGGCAAGGCTCCACCATTGCCTCATGTACAGATTGACCATGTTACAATAAAGTAGTGTTTAGACAGCCTGCCAGCTCGTGTGCATTCAATCTGCCTACATCAAAGATGGGATATTTATACTTCAGTTGAGCCTTCACAGGTTGGCTCCCTCTGTTTCCATAGGGCCTAAGTAATATGACAAAGGGCATTATTTCTTTTGATTGCAAAATCTCAAAGTTGTTGGCACAGGCTAACACCAGAATTTGGGGAAATTACTTTTTAAGCTATACCTCCCAAAAGCTGGGGGATTCTGGAAATGTAGTCCAAAAGAGTATTTGTTTTCTTGGTTTTGTTTGCATTCTTTTTACCAGGAGGGGGAAAACTGAAATTGAATTAGAGATTGTGCTTGAGAGATTTTATGTTATTTTTGCTTTTTGAGGTTCTGATATATTCCCTTTTTGTATTTTTATTGCTTTTTAAAATGCTGGTTTCACTGTGTTTTCTGAAAGCACTTTTGTAGATGTATCTGAAATTATAAGGTATAGTATAAATGCATACAGAAATAAAAAACGGACTTCTTTTGTGTCCCGATCAAAACCTGCACTGCCAAAATGAAGCCATTTTCTTGACTTCGTCATAGGCCAAACTTAAGTCCTCATCGGTGCATGCTTCTGGCAGTAATCTGCAGACAAGTAAATGAGCTGGATTCTGTATCTCTCCACACTCACACTGCATATTGTTGTCCACTAGCTGTCCCCACTTGAACATGTTGGTCTTGCATTTAGGCACTCCAACCCTTGGCCTATTCAGGTCCTCCAAGTGACGTAGAGGAAGTTGAGTTCCTCAGCTATATCTTCCTTTAATGTAGTTTCTTGTCCAGTGAGCTCCTTCCTCTATCTTCTAATTTGGTTTTGCTCTTGTGTACCCTCAATAATGTTTGTTCTTGCCATAAAGCTCTTCCTGGATCTGAATTTTTCAAAACAAAGGAACTGAAAAACAAACAGTGCATTGGTTAAGTGATTTAACCATATCCCATACTCTGAAACAACATGTGTCTGTTGGAACACCAGAAATAGATAATATTGCACATATTCTGTTTCCAATATTTAATATTGATTTGTTGTTGCTTATCTATTTAAGTGCAAATCAACCAAACTCCAAAATGTTCTATCCTTTGCCTTCTGTTTCCATCTCTGTTTAGTTGTCAATTATATGCCACAACAAGAGCCCAGTATTTACAGACATTACTAGACAGAATGAAATATTGGGACCCTAATAAAAAATTAACTTCCTTCCTTCAGGGCACAAATAAATATGTAAATATTAGAACTGTCAAGTTTATAGTTGGAGCCATTCAAAAGAGAAGATGTTTTATTGATCAGATAGGGGTTGCATGCAAAGGTGATGAATTTAATTGAGTAAATTTACCTTTCATTTCATTGTGATTGTATCATTCTACTTTTAATCTGTTTTTGTAATCATATTTTATCTAATGTATTTTATCACATTTTAACCTGATATGTTCAGATGACTAATCAGTTCATGAAGGATACTGGAATTTGTTAAGCCATATTTTTATGTAATACCTTTTAAAAATCTTGGTCGTTCTTTAAAGAAAAGGTGGGATTGTTGGCTTTTGTTTGGTTGCTCTTGGCATTAAATACTGCACTGACAGATTATCATGACTTCACTCTGATTGTTGGCAGGAATGGCCAGTTTTAATCAAATTGAAAATAAAGCCTCTTTGTCTCCTAGATAGCAAATGGTGCAGTAGCTTGAAACATCACTCATCTGTCTAGCTTTGTTTTATGCTGTGGATGGTATATTATTCAATAAAACTCCACATGCGAAGAAGTCTTAATGAAGTCAGTCATTCCATAATTCAGTGGACAAGAAACAGCTGCCTGCAAAGCTTAGACATTAAATGCCAGCTGTGTTCTAGTAGTGGGGATGCTATTAACATTTCTGTTTTGTGCTGTACATCAAGTGTCACGAAGAAGAATAAGAAGAACACATTTTTCAGTGACATTATCTAATCTTATCTAGTGTGCTTTAATTAACTAATACAAAATGGAGACATTTTCTTTTCGACAGAAATATGCCTTAATACACACTAAGATGTGAATTTCCAGAGAGTGCTCTTCCAGTTGCTCATTCATATTGCAAATTATCATAGGCTTGCCAGATATGTAAACATAACTAGATCTTGTATGTATTCTTAGCATACATTTATTCTATGTTTAAAATCTTCAGCCACATAAAACATAAACAGAGTGGTAAAAATGTACACACATTTTAAGAAGTGGAAAAGGGTATTAAAATTGTAATGTACTCAATAATTAACTCTCCTTTTTGATTCAGCTTACAAGGATGAAGTGAGAAGAATCCACCCCACATACCCCATTCCCTCTCTTATATGTTTAGTTATGCAGGTGCACTGTAACATATGTTGTTGCAGTTTCAGCCTCCACACCATCCACTCTCCTTTTTCCTAGAGTCCTTCCAGACTTTGCTCCTCATTGCATTGTGAAACTATTACTTTTTTAAAAAGGTAAAAGAGGGTTTTTCTTTTTGGGAGAATAGACATAACAGCAGAAGGGTTAGTCCAATAATTTTCCTGCCAAGTCATGGTGCATAGTACCCAAAGCCAGTTACATTATTTTGGCACACAGGAAAGAAAATGTCATGCACAGGTCTATCTCTGACAGTAAAAATTCAACAATAACAAAGGAAAGGATCATTGGGTGCCCCTTTAGGTAAAGGTTGCCCTTGCTCGAAAGCCAGTCGTATCCAACCCTAGGGTTCAGTGCTCATCTCTGTTTACAGCCAAAGAGCCAGCGCTATCTGTGTCTGCAGATGTTTCCATGGACATGTGGTAGGCATGACTAGACAACAGAGTGCATGGAACACTGTTTACCTTCCCACCAAAGTGGTACTTATTTATCTACTTGCAATGTCTTGCTTTTGAACTGCTAGGTTGACAAGAGCTGGAACAGAGATGTGAGCTCACTCCGCCATGCAGAACTTGGGTCTTGAACTGCTGATCTACTGACCTTCCAGTTGTCAAGTTCAGCATCTTAACCACTAACCACTAAGCCACATAAGTACCCCTGGATGTCCTTTTATGACACCTTAAATCTGAAGCCAGAGATAGCTGCCTCTTCTGCCTAATAATATGGTCCTTTTTGACTCTTGGTCCATGTCTGCCCAAGCTGCATGCTAATGCTGTACTGTATTTTTCTCTGCCACTTCCCCGATCATTTACTACCTTCCCTAGATGGCAACACTCTGGATTTATACCTTGATGTCTAGTTCTACTACATCTATCAGAAATCAGTAGTATTTCTTCTGGTTTCATATTTCTAACCTGGTTTGCTTAACATGTTGTTAAATGAAAATGCTTACAGATTCTGTATCACAATCTGATTCAAAGAATATTTTAAAATATTCCACTTACTTAACCAGTTTCTGAGCTCTTGAGAGCCAGAAATGATTTACAGCAATTTTACAAGAGAACTGTCTGCTGCTTAGGATATAGACATATGTCATAGTATCATGGAATCATAGAATCATTGGGTTGGAAGGGGTCTTTTAGGCCATTGAGTCCAACGCCCTCCATCCGACTCTTCCATCATAAACTTCACCAGCCAAGGAAAGCCTTTAACATTACACAAAGTAACAGACTAAGCAACACAGAAGCTTAAATATTACACCCTGGTCATTTGGTGGATGAATCAGGGATAATTGTGTGTCTTCAGCTTTGTTTTACTCCTATCTGAATAATTTCTGAGACAGAATTCTTGTAATTCCTGCCCATAGTACACACCTAAACACAATAACCTTTCATTCACCTGGACCAGGGATTCTTAACCTGTGGCCCGTGGGCCGGATGCAGCCTGTGGCACTATTTCATGTGGCTCCCCACTGCCTCCACCACACCAGGAAGTGCCATGTGGTGGAGAAAGGGCAAATGGGCTGTCCGGCCCCTGAAGCTGTCTGAGGGAGTGTGACCTGGACCCTGGCTTAAAAGGTTTGAGAACTCCTGACCTGGACCAAGGCCTGTATTCCAGGATGTCACAGATGTACAAAAAGGAAACTGCCCAATGTTTCCTGGAAGGCATTTATAAGAGGTGTAGTTCTTTTGGTGTGCTGTTGTGTATGTAACTGAAATATTGCTTTAAACAGTTTGTAATTATTACTGTGGGATCGGGGTGATCCTCCATTTTGTCATCTTCATGGTGCTCAGCTATTGCGGGACTTGCATTCCCGCCCTTTCTAACGAGACGCACAAAGTCTCCCCAGTCTCCAGTCACCCCACGATCACCCCACTTCTCTCCCAACCAATCCTGTTGTTTTCTTGCCCAAATGTATCTATTGTATATTGTACTAGCGTAGGTTGCCCGGCGTTGCCGGGCTGTTATAAACTGTGATCAGCTTTTTTTGGGTTTTTTGTGGATTAAAAAAAGAACAAAGGATGATATAATTGTTTCAAATTGTTTTATTTAACCAAATAATGTTTTAGGTTTTTTTTGTTAATAGTTGTACCGTAGGTAATATTTTTAATAATGTGAAAGAACATGTTTTTTACATTCAATGTTTCTTAAACTGTGTTTAGATGTTTTGGGTTTTTATTTGAGTTAAAACTCAACACAGGATGTTATAAATCTTTTTAATTTATTTTTTTGACATATGTTTGTGATTTGTGTAAACTTTTGATTTATTGTTATGTTTTTGACTTGTTTTTACTCTTGTGGCCTCTAGGTGGGGCTGTTGTGCCTTTTCGAGTTGTTTTTACTATTTTGCCCTGCAGGTGGGGCTGCTAGTGTTTTTGTTTTAGTTTCACTGTTTTTTCTCTCCTGGCCTCTGGGTGGGGCTTCTTCTGGTAAGTCATCTTTGTTTCTTCATTTCTGTTCCGGTTGTTGGGGAGGGAGGACATGCTGGTGAGATGTCTGGTTTTCTTTCTTCTGGGGTTTTTCTTTGTTTTGCTTTTGTGGTGGTGGGCTGGGAGGTGTTTCTGTTTGTTCTTTTTTGTTTTGGTTGAGTTTTAGGTTTGTTTAATTGGTTTGGTTATTTCTAATTTTGTTTAATTTTTCTTATTTCATTGTTGTTTATTTGTGCAATTAGTTGTTGTTTGTGTAATTTGGGTTTTTTTCGTGTTGTAGTTAGGTGTTTTGTATGTGGTTTTGTGTTATTGTGGATGTTTTTGTTTGTGTATTTTGTGGTTTATTTTTGTTTATTAATGTTTTTTTAATTATTGATTTATTTTTGTTTCATTATTTTTATTAATTTTGGTGTTTGTTTTTGGTGTTTACTTTAGCGTGAAGAACAGGCTGCCTGTTGGTTCCTCTTTTCCCCATTGCTGCTTCGAATTTTGGTTTCTATGCAGCAATGGGGGAAAGGAGGAGGAGGCAGTCAGCCCATTATTCTCCCGGGAAGGTTCGTTAGGTAGGTCGGTGGAGAAGGAGGAGGCAGAGAAGAGCTATCTGTGCCTAATGATGGTTCTCTCCTTTCTGTCTCCTTTTTCTCCTGGCTTACCTAACTGGAGATGGGCAGGCAGTGATCCATGAGGTGTGGTGCTCTTCCTTCCGGATTGCGGGCTGTTGCTTTTGTATTCGGAAGTACAAAGGCATCAGCCAGTCATCCACCAGGGAGGGTGCTTCCCCTGACGAACTGCTGCCTGTTTTTTGGGGTTTTTTCCTCCCCAGCTCAACTTTCCTTGAGGCCGGCGGTGGTCTCGCCGTGTCTTCGGCGGGATAGCATGGAGGAGAGGGTGCCCCTCTTCTCCCCGTTGCTCTGGGAAAGAACGCCGGCGAGTTCTCACAGTGGCATTTTGTGGCTTTTTGTTTTGCGTAGCTGTTGAGGCGCTGCATCTGCCTGCTGGGGACTTGCGGTCCTGTTGTGTTTTGTAATTTTATTTTTTGCGCATGGGCTTTCTCAGCGTTCTGCACGCTCACGGCGCGCAGGATGCTGGGACTTGTAGTTTTGCATTTGTGGTTTGCGTTTGTGCGGTGGTTTTTTTTGCGGCTCGATTTTAATTGGCCGCGCCGCGTTTCCCAATGTTCTTTTTGCTCACACCTCTCAGCCTGATTGGCTGAGGTGCAGCGCAAAGAACGTTGGGAATTGAAGTTGTTTCCCTTTGTTCGCGTTTGTGGGGCTCTTGCCCCATTGGCGCCTTTCTCAAACATTTAGTGACCTACGTACCGGGTTCGGGCGAGTGCAGGAGGCTTGGTACGGGATAGGATGGATGGGTGCAGAAACGTATAGCAAGTTCCAATGGTTAACCCTTGGATTTATAGGTATAGATATAAAGCGCTGCTGCGCCATTGCTGTTCATGCTCAGTTTTGCTTTCAATAAAGTTGTGTTTGACCCTGTTATGCTGGCTGCTTCTCTTCAATACCTGAACATCAAAAGTGCCCAGTATGGAATTTAATTAACAGTAAGACTACACTTCTCTGAGACAACCTGGAAGACAGGCCTTGGTTCAGGTGAAGGTATGCATCTGTAAGCAAGAACTTCCAAAATTCTGCTTTTAGAATTCCTAGAGTTAGAACAAAATAAAAACAAAAAAGAAAGGGAAATAAAACTAAAACTAAACAATGAATGGTACATTCCCAATCATGACTTTTCCTGAAGGAAAAGTAAGAATCTGATAGAACCAGGTTACATTTACCTCACAATTATCCATTGCACTCATCACAAAATCAGCTGGGAAGGTATTGTTGAACAAGTCTGAGACTGATATTTTGTATAGCCTATAAGAGTTACACTTTTGGACTAAAACTCCCAGAATCCTACAAAGTGTAGCCCCCCCAAAAAGCAACTTTTTCAAATTCTGATTTTTTTATAGATTAAGGGAGGTATAGTCACTTGCTTCTTTCATCCTTTTAGTTAATAAATAACTTGATTGTAATCCAGCCATTTCATTCTACTACTTATGTGTGGCTCTTGACATACCATTTGAAGTAAACTTTATGGTTAGCACTAAGTTTGCAGGTCAATAACTACAGTTTGAATTCTTGGCAGAAGACCTTTCAGGGTGTGTAGAGTTTCCAAAAGCATTCCACAGCAATAACAACAGAGGTCAGGTATGTGTGTGAAAATGAGATCCTTTATTTATCATGAAAGGTGTAGTCAGAAATGCTCTCAGACTATTCACAGGATCAATTATTTGAATCACAGCAAGTAAACAAGGAATAAGATCCATGATATCAAAGCACAATATAAAAGAAATCACTGAAAAATCAACACATTTCTAACAATACAATACAATAATGAAACCAAAAGTATAAAAAAGCAATCTGGGTTTAAGTATCAGCCAAATTAGTCACAATTAGCCATTTTATAAAACACTGTATTTGCCTCTTATCTTCTACCAACCCTTTAGCTGAAGCTTATTGTGTTTACAGGTCTTTGGCCTAAAGACTGGGAAGGAAAATTGTCTAGCTACCTATTCCAAATGACAGGTTGCTGAAGCGGGGTGTGTGTAAGTAAAAAGAAGCCAGTAAGGGAGGCATACAATTCCCCAATATAAGTAATATCACTCATTGCCTCTCAGAATTAAGGCAATCTAAGGCCCAAAGGTCCCAGAGCAGTAATAATGTACAAAAGTAAAATTATATCAGAAAAAGTAATCTGAAAAGCACATGAGTTTGAATGAGTGTGACTTAATTTCAAATCCCTTCTCCCAGCTGTTCTACTGACAGCTATGATTCCCCCCCCTATCTTTCAATTGGTTTCTTCACCTTTACTCCTAACTTTCAGTTATGTACTGTATTGGCAAATGGCAAGCTGGGAGATAAAAACACTGCATGGCCTTTCTTGTTTCCTAGAGACTAAATCATCTTTTTGTTCTGCAGCACATGATGAGATCATAGCATCTTATCAGGGTATGCTCTGGGCTTGGAGCCACTGAAAATATCAAACTTCATAGCCTGTCTATACTGTTCAATCTTCTAGCTAAGCCGAGCCTTGTTGCCACAGCAATCATCTATCTCTCTTTTTGCTTATTTCATTGTGGAAAAGTCCAGGCTGGGTGGGAGAAATCCTCAGCTTTTTTCACCAACAGGAAACAGTCGATCATACTGTTTATGAAACAAACCAAATATCTCCTCAATGCCATTACATAGGCAGGCCATTCCACATATCATAATCCAGTCTCTAGGCCATGCTTTATATCTGTAGGCCAGGCCACATGTCCAGTGTATCCCTGTATCCTAAAAGCATGGACTGATTAACAATGTGAAGCAGTGGAAAAGCTTGTAACAGTGGAAAAGCTTGTATTTTACAATTCAGGTTTTGAGACATTTGTAATAGTTCTGCCTAGAATAGAACATCTCAGGAATATATAATACTAGCATAGTTTGCCCGGTGTTGCCAGGCTGTTATAAACTGTGTTTTGCTGTTTTTTTTTTTGAGTAAAGAATATACAGAGGATGCTACAAATGTTTTTTATTTTAAATTTTTTTAATTATGTAAACTTTTGATTTATTCTTATTTTTTTAGTTGTTTTTACTCATGTGGCCTCTAGGTGGGCTGTTAGCAAGAGGGCTGCTTTGCATTTTTTGACTTGTTTTTAATCTTCCGGCCTGCAGGTGGGGCTGTTAGTAATAGTGTTGGATTCTTTTTTTGTTTCACTTGTTTCTTCTCTACTGGCCTCTAGGTGGGGCTTCTTCCAGTAAGTAGTCTTTGTTTCTTCAGTTCTGTTCCGGTCTTGTGGAAGGAGGACGTGCTGGTGAGTTCTTTGGATTTCTTTCTTCTGGTTTTTTTCTTTGTTTTGTTTTTGTGGTGGTGGGCTGGGAGGTGTTTCTGTTTGTTCTTTTGTGGTTTTGTTGGGTTTTAGATGTGTTTAATTGGTTTGTTTATTTCTGGTTGTTTTTTATTTTTGTGATTTTGTTCGTGTTTATTTGTGTAATTTGTGGTAGTTTTGTTGTTAGAGTTAGGTATTTTCATGTTGTAGTGTCATGTGTTTTTTCTGTGCTTTTATGGTATTGTAGGTGTTTTTGTTTGTAGATTTTGTAGTTGTTGTTTTGTTAGTTAATGTGTTATTTATTTATTTATTTGTTTGTGTTTTATTAATTTTGGTGTTTGGCATTTTGGGTAAATGTTTGGTTTTGTTGTTGTTGTGTATTTTTGTGTGAAGAACGGGCTGCCTGTCAGTTCCTCTTTTCCCCATTGCTGCTTCAAAATTTGGTTTCGATGCAGCAATGGGGAAAAGGAAGAGCCGGCAGTCAGCCTGCTCTTCGTCCGGTAAGGTTAGTTAGGTAGGTCGGGGGAAAAGGCGGCAGAGAAGAGCTAAATGCCTGACGATGGTTCTCTCCTCTCTGTCTCCTTTTTCTCCTGGCTTACCTAACAGGAGATCGGCAGGCAGCGATCCGTAAGGGGTGGTGCCCTTCCTTGTAGTTTGCTGGCTGCTGCTTTTGTATTATCTCCACTGCTGTTTCGTGCTAGTTCTCAAAACAGTGGTGTCAGAAGCACAAAGGCAGCAGCCAGTCATTCGCCAGGGAGTGTGCTTCACCTGACGAACTGCTTCCTGCTGCTGGTTTTTTCCCCACCCCGGCTCAACTTACCTTGAGGTCAGCGGTGGTCTCGCCGTGTCTTCGGCGAGGTAGCGGAGAGGAGAGGGAGTCCCTCTTCTCCCCGTTGCTCCAGGAAAGAAGGCCAGCAGGTGTCTCACTGTGGTTTTTTGTTGGTTTTTGTTTTGTGAGGCCATGAGGCTCTGTGTCCGCCTGCGGCGGACCTGCGCTCTCGTTGCAGGATGCTGCCATTTTTTCATTTTATTTTTCACACACTGGCTGTTTCAGCGTTCTGCACGCTCACGCCCTTCAGCCTGATTGGCTGAAGTGCTCACGACATGTAGGACACTGGGACTTGGAGTTTTGTTTGTTTTGTTTGCGTTCATGCGGCGTTTTTTTTCTGTGGCTCAATTTCAATTGGGCGCACCACGTTTCCCAATGTTCTCTTTGCTCGCACCTGTCAGCCTGATTGGCTGATAGGTGGCGCAACACAGAGGACGTTGGGAATTGAAGTTGAATTGTTTTGTTTGCATTTGTGGGGCAACTGCCCCACTGGCGACTGCCAGACACTTGCGGCGATGTGCGGGCCGGGTAAAGGTGAGTGCAGGCGGCTCGGTATAGGATAGTAGGGATGGGTGCGGGAGCGTTTGTTACATTCCAACGGTTAACGTCTGGATTTATAGATTAAGATTAGTGTATAATATGAATCATAAAAGCACAGTTAAAGTTTGGAGCATGGGTGTTAGTTTGCTTCTTTAACAACTTAAGTATTAAATGATTTTTCAAAAACAACTCAATGCTGAGATAAGGTGTCCCCTTTCCTTGATCATTAGTTGTCCATGGTGATTGAGTTATTTTTAAATCTTGTGTGTATGATTAAATTTGAATGGTTTTACCAGCATAGTAGCAGCCTCTCTATTCAGTTTCAGAGTTGAATCCTGGTAGTTTGGGCTCACGTTATTACGCCTTGTGCTGACATTATCTGAATCCACCTTCCATGACCAGACACAGATGTAAGAAATAAGCTATAATTAGAGCAGCAAACAAGTTAGTATCCAAAAGGCATGAATCAGAAATTATTTCATGTTTAATTTTCTAGGGGTGTTTTTGAAGAATCAGATGTCAAAGGATTCAGTAAGTCCTTAAGTTCCAAAGACCACTAAAAACAAAGCAATCTAACCTGCAAATTATATGAAGAGCTCCTACTATACACTCAGAAACTTTCAACACTTGAGGAGTCCCCTTTTCTAATGATAATCCAATCCAATATCGATATGTCATCGCTTTTAGCGCAAATCAATTGAACTCCAAAATATTCTATCCTTTGCTTTCTGTTTCATCTCTGGCCAAACAGCTTTACCATTGGCTTATCCCATCGTTTTAGGGGTTTGCCTAGTGGTCTTTTGTAGCTCTTGGTATCCAGTCTGTTAGCCTCCAGGTCCATCTGTTATCTTTTAGGCAGGTGATATGGCCTGCACATCTTCTTTTTTGCCACATATAAGTCATCGACCATATCATGCAGTCCGGTTCTTTGGTGTAATTCCTTATTACTGACCTTATCTCTGATTGTTACTCCACATATCCATTTTTCCATTGCTCTTTGAGTTACCCCCAGTTTTTCTTCCACTGATTTCATTATTGCCCACATTTCAGATGCATACAACATTCTTGGTAACACTGTCATATTGAATACATTGTACGTATTGATAAACTGTTGATTAAATCAGTTCTGCTCTAAGATTGTTTAATAAAAAAAATGTTTTGCTTATGGCAGGCCTTTCATGTTGTTTGACATGAATGCAAACAATTTTGAAGAACTTGATTGAAAGCCAGCACACACTATTCTCCAAATACTTTTGAAAACAGCAAATCTTAATTCTTAGCAAACATGCATGCTTTAAACCCACAAAAATGCAGTCATATACTTGTGCACTTAGTATTAAACCCCACAGAATTCAATAGGTAAGTATCTATAGAAATGCAGCCTTGGAGTTGTACAACTTGCTTTTTTTAACATTTCTGATGAGAATGTAAAGTTAAAAATTTCAAGTTACTTCTTGTCAATAAAGTAATTTATCAAAATATTTAGGAACAACAATTGAAACATTTAATGAGAAACCTGTACATTCCTGATGTACCTGTAGAGCAAAATGATCTTTATGATTAACAGTAAGGTTTTTATATTTCAAAGTATTTTTCAGATTTCATCTATCTGTATCACAACATTTCTTGGTAGTTATTGGCATATATTCAGATGGAAGGAATGATTTTTTAAAAATACTACCATTCATAATTCTTTGCAGTTATATTTAGAATTTCAATAATTACTGGATTATAAAATTCAGATCTCAGGAACCTTAATACAAAACTTATATGTACGACATAAATAGATCCCACTGGCAGTTTCATAACAGAATGTGTATATGTTGAAGGTCATAAAAATGAAATGGCATTTTAGCTATGTGATTTTGGTGAGAAAATAACATACTAAAATGTAACCCTATTCATAAACTGAATGGACAACACAACATAAATTATTCATTGCAATGTTTGCCCGCAGCGAAAGTTTCATATATGTTTAAAGACCCATGCAAGTGGCAGGTCAAATTGGTATTGGTAAGGATATATGACAAGTAATGAGACTGTGTTTTACTTTCTGAAGACTTTGTAAAATCTTAATACCTGGTAGATGATTATAGGCTGCATGGAACTCCCTACCTTAACATCCTTTGAAATTAATCCACTGTAATTAGCTCTCTTTTAATATCTTAAATAGGTAACATAACATCTTATTTTACATCTACAGAGTATGTATTAGTAGGAATAAATTGGGAGATTAGTGCTCTTAAAACCCTATAAATGTTTACATGGTAAACAATTATAATTTTAAAAATCACAAACATGTCAGTAAACATGTATTGGCAGTACAGTAGAACCTCGGTGTTGCATCCAGCCCTTATAAGCAAGCGTCCAGACAACGATGAACAGAACAACAACAGGAGTTTATTAAACAGTTGTTCAGGTTACACTTACAAGGCGCTCCGGACATAAGATGGCTATATGGATCCCATGAAATCAGTCCCTCCGGAATCTGCCGTAGAAGAGACAATGCCTAAGCTACACTATAAGTGATAGCGTTTGGAGGAGACCCAGGCTTAGCTCGTACTGGCTACCTGTGCGGAATGAGTAGTATAGATCCGGTCCGGCCCCACCCTTGTTTACCCATGGGGCTTATATAGTGTCTCTCCGGCGGTGGCTCCTTGATACAAAGTAGCAACCCGCCGGACAAGCATAACCAACCAATCATAACAAGATATATATGTATTAACCAATGGGAAACAGGATCCAAAACTGTAACCAATCACAGGACTCTGATTAGCATAATGAGCGCACTCAGAGAGGGAGATTTCACGCCAACTTTAGCTCCTAATTTGGATGGCGGGAAACCGCCATTTTCTCTTTGCAAGGTGCTGCCTGCACATCTTGTAATTGTGCCTTTATTCGATTCGATTCGATTTTTAATTTGTACCCCGCCCTACTCAGCTTGTAGGGTGACTCAGGGCAGCTTCCAACATAATTAAAGATACAACAAGACCAAAATATAATAAACATACAGAATATCAATAAATATTATACAATTGAAACAAAAATGCAATGAACACAATTCCTGTAAAAAACAGCATATAAACAGAGTATCAGCAACCCTGAGACACAGTAACAGAAATAGAGCAATCAAGCAAAAATACATCATAAATACAATAATCAAAGCATGAATACATAAGTCATGAATCGAACAGCAATACAATAATAATACAATACACTAATGAGATCAGAAAAACAACATATCAGTCTAAAAAAAAAACACAGCATAAAATATATAATAAAAATATACAGTACAATTTCTCTCACTACAGAAATTACACAATTAAAAAAATCCTCAATAACAAGTACCATGTGGCAAGGTCCACTAGTGATGAAGGCCCGGCTCAACAATTTCTCTGAGGGTCCCCAGCGGCCCGCGGCCCATTATTCCTCCCAACAAGAGCGAGGGAGGGAAAGGGAAAGGCGGAGCCCCTCGCAGCTACGGTATCAGTTCTGGTGTTTGTACACAACACTCAGTAAAAAAAATGGCTCAATTAGCATAAAAATCGCGTAACAAAAGGAAAACCATAGAAAATAGTGGCTCGGTTTACAGATTTGTTTGGAACGGATTAAATGGTTTTCAATGTATTCCTATTGGAATCTGCATTTCGGTTAATGTATTTTGGTTTTCAATGCATTCCTATGGAAAATTGCATTCAATGCATTTCTATGAGAAATTTGGTTAAAGTAATTTTCGCTGTAAGAAATGTCCTGGAGAACATATTAATTACATTAACCGAGGTTCCACTGTATATGTATTGGTAGCAAATTGCTGCTTATGAAAGACGTGTTGGTTATGTTCCTTAGCATGTGCCTAGAAATGTAACCAGCACCTCATTAATGAGCAGCAGTTTGCCACCAAATCTTGCATGATTTCCTTACACAACCATCAACCACCCATATTGCCAGCATATTTTAAGCAAAGCTCGAAAAAGTTAGGCTAACAGCTAATATATTACATTATCAACCTAGCAGTTCGAAAGCAAGAAATTGCAAGTAGATAAATAGGGACCACTTCGGTGGGAAGGTAACAGCGTTCTGTGCGCTCCGGTGTCTAGTCATGCCTGCCACATGACCACGGAAACATCTGCAGAAGCAGACAATGCTGGCTCTTCGGCTTTGAAACAGAGATGAGCACTGAACCCTAGAGTCAGATACAATTGGATTTTGAGCAAGGGGAAACCTTTACATTTACCTTTAATTTGTTGCCTGTTATTTAAGAGTAATTCTATTTTTAAAAAATTACTTCTAAATATCCAAAGGCAAAAAAAAAAAGCAAATTTTCTCTCCCGGATTTTCTGATTGGCTGCCTGCTGCAGCCCTTACAATGCTATTGCCTTTTGCCAGATAGGAAAGGCTCAATAAAAGAGGAAAACACCAAAGGACACAAAATAATGGTGTCCCCCTCTTTCTTTAATATAAATACTCCTTGTTTTAGAGGCTATCAGGATTAGATAGAAAGAACATGAAAATACGAGCCTCTTGCATGCTTTTGTGGGGATTCATGTTAACATGACAATTCTGTCCCTAATAATAAGAAAATGGTAACTCTCATATGGACGACCAGGCAGACGGCGGGAGAGGTCGCGATCCTCCACCGCCGCCGCCGCGAGGAGGCTGCCCGCGGCCAGGAGCAGCCGCGAGACCACCCCAGCCGGGGGTGAGGATGACCAGGCAGGCGGCGAGAGAGGTCGCGATCCTCCACCGCCGCCGCCGCGAGGAGGCTGCCCGCGGCCAGGAGCAGCCGAGAGACCACCCCAGTCGGGGGTGAGGAGGACCAGGCAGGCGGCGGGAGAGGTCGCGATCCTCCACCGCCGCCGCCACGAGGAGGCTGCCCGCGGCCAGGAGCAGCCACGAGACCACCCCAGCCGGGGGTGAGGACGACCAGGCAGGCGGCGGGAGAGGTTGCGATCCTCCACCGCCGCTGCTGCGAGGAGGCTGCCTGCGGCCAGGAGCAGCCGCAAGACCACCCCAGCTGGGGGTGAGGACGACCAGGCAGGCGGCGGGAGAGGTCGCGATCCTCCACCACCACCGCCGCGAGGAGGCTGCCCGCGGCCAGGAGCAGCCGCAAGACCACCCCAGCCGGGGGTGAGGACGACCAGGCAGGTGGCGGGAAAGGTCACCATCCACCACCGCCGCCAGAGGCAGAGGAAGAGGAACAGCTGAGCCACGGGGGAAAACATCCACTGCCCGCCACTGCGATGCCCCTGGAGCAAGGGACCCAGAGACCACAACCCCACCTGGGGAGTGAGGACACAAGGATAAGTAGCTGATGTGAAAAAATATAGCTGAATTAATATAGCAACTGACAGAGACTTTACACTGACTTAATATAGCAATTAACATAGAGACTGTGTTTTAGAGTGTGATAATATGCATGATAACATGTTGTTTTAAACTGTTTTAAACTTTTAAAACTGTGATATGATGTATGATGCGAGAGAAAAAATGGCGTAGAAACCGGCAAACCATGCCACAAAGCTTGCCAAGAGAACCCTATTGACCAAAACAAAAGGCAAAACAAAGGAGCAGGCTAGGTGATACAGGATGCTTAACACCACAGAGTGGAGGAAGGGGAGAGACAGGAAAGGGGGAGGAGAAATGCAATGTTGTAAGGAGCAATACTGCATAGGGACATGGAATGTGAGATCAATGAACCAAGGTAAACTGGAAGTGGTAAAAAATGAGATGGACAGAATAAGCATTGACATCTTGGGAATCAGTGAGCTAAAATGGACAGGGATGGGCGAATTCAGCTCTGGAAACCATCACATCTACTACTGTGGACAAGAAAACCTTAGAAGACATGGAGTAGCCATAATTGTCAATAAAAGAGTGAGAAGAGCAGTAATGGGATACAACCTCAAAAATGACAGAATGATGTCAGTAAGAATTCAGGGCAAACCCTTCAATGTTACTGTGATCCAAATATACGCACCAACCACGGGTGCAGATGAAGCCACAGTGGACCAGTTCTATGAGGACTTACAACACCTCATAGAACAAACACCAAGAAATGATGTCCAAATTATTTTAGGAGACTGGAATGCCAAAGTAGGCAATCAAAAAGTAAATGGAATATCAGGCAAGTTCGGTCTTGGAACACAGAATGAAGCAGGGCAAAGATTGATAGAGTTCTGCCAAGAGAACGCACCGGTCATAGCAAACACCCTCTTCCAGCAACACAAGAGGCGACTTTACACATGGACATCACCAGATGGCCAACACCAAAACCAGATTGACTACATACTCTGCAGTCAAAGATGGAGAACCTCCATACAGTCAGCAAAAACAAGACCTGGAGCAGACTGTGGCTCAGATCACAACCTACTGATTGCAAAATTCAGGCTTAGACTAAAGAAAATAGGGAAAACAAAGAGACCAGACAGATATCACCTAGACAGCATCCCTAAAGAATACACGGTGGAGGTGATGAACAGATTCAATGGCTTAGACTCAATAGATAGAGTGCCAGAAGAATTATGGACAGAGATGAGGAACATCATGCAGGAAGCAGCAAAGAAAACCATACCAAAAGAAAAGAAGAGTAAGAAAGCAAAGTGGTTGTCTGATGAGGCTCTTAAAATAGCAGAGGAAAGAAGGAACGCAAAAGTAAAAGGAGAAAGGAAAAAATACAATCATTTGAACACAGAATTTCAAAGAAAAGCAAGGAGAGACAAGGAAAACTACCTAAAAGATCAGTGCAAAGAAATGGAGGAAAACAACAAAAGAGGCAGAACCAGAGACCTTTTCAAAAAAATCCGGGAAACCAAGGGAACATTTAAAGCAAAAATGAACATGATAAGGGACAAAGACGGAAAGGAGCTAGCTGATGCAGAAGAGATTAAGAAAAGATGGAAAGAGTACACAGAGGAACTCTACAAAAAGGAACTCAACACTCCTGATAGTCACAATGATGAAGAAATTGAACCTGAGCCAGACATCCTGGAGAGTAAAGTCAGAAAGGCCCTAAAGAGCACTGCAAACAACAAAGCTAGTGGAGATGATGGTATCCCAGTTGAATTTTTCAAAGCTCTAAAAGATGATGGCATCAAATTACTGCATTCAATATGCCAGCAGATTTGGAAAACAAAACAGTGGCCACAGGACTGGAAAAGATCAGTATATGTTCCAATACCAAAAAAGGGCAATGCCAAAGAATGTTCAAATTATCGAACAATTGCACTCATCCCACACGCCAGCAAGGTGATGCTCAAGATAATACAGGATAGACTTCAGCAGCATGTGGAAAGAGAATTACCAGAGGTGCAGGCTAGTTTCAGAAGAGGCAGGGGAACTAGAGACCACATTGCCAACATACGTTGGATCATGGAGAAAACAAAGGAATACCAGAAACAAGTTTACTTTTGCTTTATTGACTACACTAAGGCATTTGATTGTGTGGATCACAACAAGATGTGGCAAGTGATTAAAGATCTGGGAATACCAGAGCACCTCATATGCCTCCTGAGAAATCTGTACATGAACCAAGAAGCAACAGTTAGGACGGAACACGGAATGACAGAGTGGTTTGGAATAGGAAAAGGAGTAAGACAAGGCTGCATTTTGTCACCCTGCTTATTCAACGTATACACAGAGCATATAATGTGCAATGCAGGGATGGAGGAATCACAATATGGGATCAAAATTGCTGGGAGAAACATCAACAATCTTAACCTATAAAACCAAGGGTTAACCATTGGAACTTGCAATAGGTTGTTATGCATCGCCCTACTTGCCTGCACTCACCCTTCGTGCACACGGCTGATCTGGGTCCGCAGGTCAACAAAGGATTGAGAAAACAGGCAGTGGGGCAACAGCCCCACAAACGTGGAAAAGGGGAAACAACTTCATTTCCCAACATTCCTTGCACCGTGCCGCGCCAGAGCCAATCAGGCTGAGAGGCTCTCGCACGGCACGGTGCAAGGAACGTTCGGAAACGCGCTGCAGCCAATCAAAATAAAACCATTTAAAAAAAACGCAGCACAAACACAAAGCACAAACCCATAACTACAAGCCCCAGCGTCCTGCGCGCCATGAGCGCGCAGAACGCTGAGGAAGCCGGCACCCAAAAAATAAAACAAAAACAGCGGGAGAGCAAGTCCGCCAAGCCGCGGGAACCAAAGTCCCCCTCCCCAACGGTGCCTGAAGCTCCTAATCAGAGTTTCCCCTTTAATATCACTGGGTGGGGGGGTGTTGTGCTCCCCCTCTCTACTGGCTCCCCTGGGGTTGAGAGGGTTGGGGGGACAAAAGGAGCCTGTCTCCCCAACCCTCCTGACCCCAGGGGACCCGGCAGAGAGGGGATTCCCCTCCCCACACACACGCCCCATATTAAAGAGAAGAAACCAAGCGGTTACTTCTCTTTAAAAACGGAGTTTTTTGGGGGGGAAATCCCCCTCTCCGATGGCTCTCCTGGGTCCGGAAGGGTTGGGGAGACAGATCCCTTTTCTCCACCCAACCCTCCCAAACCCAAGGAAGCCAGCTGAGAGGGGGATCACAACTCCCCGCCCCTGATATTAAAGGGGAAACCACAATTGAGATTTCCCTTTTAATATCAGAGGGTGGCCTGGATTCAATCCCCTCTCCTGGGTCCCATGAGTCTGGAAGGTTTGGGGGGACAAAGGGGGTCTGTCTTCCCAACCCTCCTGACCCCAGTGGACCTGGCAGATATGGGATTCCCCTCCCCACACACACGCCCCATATTAAAGAGAAGAAACCAAGCGGTTACTTCTCTTTAAAAACGGAGTTTGGGGGGGGGGAAATCCCCCTCTCCGATGGCTCTCCTGGGTCCGGAAGGGTTGGGGAGACAGATCCCTTTTCTCCACCCAACCCTCCCAAACCCAAGGAAGCCAGCTGAGACGGGGATCACAACTCCCCACCCCTGATATTAAAGGGGAAACCACAATTGAGATTTCCCTTTTAATATCAGAGGGTAGCCTGGATTCGATCCCCTCTCCTGGGTCCCATGAGTCTGGAAGGTTTGGGGGGACAAAAGGAGCCTGTCTTCCCAACCCTCCTGACTCCAGGGGACCTGGCAGAGAGGGGACCCCCCCGTAGGACACCAAAAAACACAAAAACAATCAAAAACATTCAAAAATACATAAAAACAAACAAAAATAACACCAAAAAACAATACAAAGTAAACAACAACAAACATTTCCAAACACACCCAGCACCCAGCCAAACACCACAAAATCCAACCACCACCACCACCACCCCAAATAAAGAAAAACATCCAACTCACCACCACACGACCTCACACCACAACGACTGGAAAATAAATGAATAAAGAAAGAGACTACTTACTGGAAGAAGCTCCACCCAGAGGCCACGAGAGAAAAAACAGTCAAAATACAAGATAACCCCTACCAGCACCACTTGCTGCCCACAATAGTAAAAAAAATTCAAAAAGACACAGTAGCCCCACACAAAAGGTCCCAAGAGTAAAAACAAGTAAAAACAAATAACACAAAATCACAATTTTACCCAAATCAAAAACAGATGTCAAAAAAATAAAATAAAAACTATTCCAAAATCCTGTGCTGAATTTTTACGCAAATAAAAAACAAAAACATCAATACACAGTTTAAAAATATTTATTCTGAAAAACATGTACTTTCACATTTTTTAAATTATTACCTACGGTACAACAATTTAAAAAAATACATACTTAAAAATATTGGGTTAAATAATTTTTTTGGAAAAAGTATATCATCCTTTATTCTTTTTTTCATCCACAAAACCAAAACACCAAACAAAACTCATCACAGTTTATAACAGGCCATCAAAAAAATTTGTATAAATAAAAAATTATAGACTAACCTCTTCTTTAAAAACATTAACAACAACAACAAAAACTTTCCAACACCATTTAAAACAGCCCGGCAACACCGGGCAACCTCTGCTAGTCTGAGATATGCAGATGACACCACCCTAATGGCAGAAAGTGAGGAAGACCTAAAGAATCTCTTGATCGGAATGAAGGAAGAGAGTGCAAAAGCTGGCTTGAGACTCAATATCAAGAAAACCAAGATAATGGCAACAGGCCTGATCAGTTCCTGGAAAATAGATGGGGAAGAAGTAGAAGCAGTGACAGATTTTACATTCTTAGGATCTAAGATCACTGCAGATGGGGATTGCAGCCATGAAATAAAAAGGTGACTGATTCTTGGGAGACAAGCTATGAGAAACCTGGGGAACATAGTGAAAAGCAGAGACATCACCTTGAAAACAAAAATTAGAATAGTCAAAGCAATGGTATTCCCAGTGGTAATGTACGGATGTGAGAGCTGGACAATTAGGAAAGCTGAACGCAGAAGAATAGATGCCTTTGAAATGTGGTGTTGGAGGAGAGTTTTGAGGGTACCCTGGACAGCGAGGAGAACAAATAGGTCAATCTTAGAAGAAATCAACACTGACTGGAAAGGTCAAATAGTAAAGATGAGGCTAAAGTACTTTGGGCATCAAATGAGAAGGGAGGATTCACTTGAGAAGGCCGTGATGTTGGGAAAGGTGGAGGGCAAAAGAAGAAGGGGGAGGCCAAGGATGAGATGGATAGATGGTATTGTAGACACAATGGGCACAGAACTGGGAGGACTGAGGGGGATGGTGGAGGACAGAGGCGCCTGGAGAACGATGGTCCATAGGGTCGCAAAGGGTCGGAATCGACTGTGCGACTGAACAACAACAACAACTCTCATATTGAACGTTGACCATTTGCAATTTTTTTATTGGTTTTTATATATGTTGATACAAGTAGCTGTGTTACTAATTACTGCTTTTAAATAACTTTTATATTTTTAAGTTGTAGGGGTTGATCGCTTGTAGCTTTTCAGGTCTTGATGGACTTCAGTTCCCACCATCTCTCAACACCAGTTTGAAATTGAGCGGGCTAAGAGATGTTGTAGTTTAACAACATACAGAAGCTCACTGGTTATTTATAATATATATATATATATATATGCTCAAGGATAAAAGTGAAACTAGTCATATGAATTTATACTCTAGTATACTCTTGCCTTTATACATTTGCCTTTAATTTGTACAACATAAGCTTTTACTTATTAATTCTTGCTGTGACCTTCTCTCCACAAAACCTTGAAAACTTTTTATTTTGCCCTTGTAAATGTCTTTAGATATCCAAGATGCGAATTCTGTGAACCTGTGTGCTCTGTTCCGGCATTAGATTGATTAGCCACTTGAGAAAGTGTGCTGGTTTAAGTGACATGAACATGTCCTGGTGTCTCAGACTACACTAACATGACGATGCCAGTAGCACTTACCTTGTATCTGATGTGGAAGATCTAAAATGTGTAAAACCAGTTGTTTACCATTTCCAGGATAGAAGAAGTGGTGAATCTTGATTGAAGTTTCAAAAGAATCTTTAAGATGCCACAATCATGAATGTTAATTCTGATGGCTGTTGTTGTTTCAATATGCTAGTAAGTCAGTATTTGTTGTATGCACAATGTCCTCATCCAAGGTATGGCAAAACGAGTAGAGATGGGCTTCATTAAAAACCCTCTACATTCTTTTCAGTGCTTCCAAAAATAAATAAATAATGAGGTTCATTCTAAATCCATGCTATTGAAGCTTTTCTGCTTCAGGGTAAGGTGAGGCAATAGTATATATCTCAGTATTCTATTTGGTACCATCTACATTACATAGACACTCCTAAAATTAATACATGTATACTGGAACAGCTGCACAAGGCAGATTTTATCTGGGCAGGTGATGACATGTTGATGCAGGCAAACACAATTCTTACACATATACTTGATTAGTCATGTGTTGGCCAAACTTGGAGCTCCAATATGTATGCTTGTGCTTTACTGCTTCTATATTCAGAAAAAAATATACTCTACTTATTAAAGTAGGAAACAAAAAAAATAAAAACTTGATTTGTGAAAAAAGCTGGTATTTTCATTTAGTCAAAATTATCCTGGTTATGGACTGTAAATAAATAAAATTGAATATTTAGTCAAAACATTTCTATAACATCCTTCATCACAACATGTTCATGTGCAAAATAAATACATTTTAAAAAAGAAGTAATACAATGGAAGAACATAACATAGACCAATGGTAACAGCAACCTGGAATATTATTTAAAGAAGCATTATTTCAATTGACATACTGGAATGTTGTACTGATTAAAATATGCAAGGGAAAAAAACATCTTAACAAGGTGCTTGAAAAATGATAATAAAAAAGCAACTGGCACCTCTTTAAAGAAGATGTTGAATAGTCAGGGCACCACCTTCAGGGACGGCAAGCCTATATGATTCCATAACTCATTTCTGACCAAAGAAGCCACTTGAATTAGGCTTCCATGAAAGGTCTTGATGCACAGGAAACTGGTATGGGGGCAGGTGCCCTTTCTAATACAGTATTTGGCAAACTTGTATCCCCAGGTAAGTTTTTCAGAATAATATTTTTATTATTTTCTGTGCATATTTTCATAATGATGTCCTCTTAACTCCACATCTTACCTTTTCAACTGAAGAGATTTCTCCTTGCATTTATTCTTGCGTCTGGAGATCTGTACCATGAAAGAGACAGCAAAGGACTGGCCACTATTCACACTCACATTATTCATGATTGGGAAAGCATCTTCATTGATCCTCAAAGAAATATGAGTGTCTGTCCTGCACAGTATAGGAATTAACTAAACAATACATTGATTGAATAGCCCTTTCATTTTAAACACACGTTTTAAAGATTCTACAAACCAAGCCAACTTCAGATCTAAAATTTAAGGACACTATCTGGAAAACTCTTAACAAAATAATAAGTCTTGTGAAGTCACATTGATTTCAACAAGTAAGCACTTAACTTTCATGTGGAAAGCAATGGAACTTGAACAGCAAAAACTGTGAAGAGGCCATCTTAATTTTAATACAGTGCATATAAGCACAGAAGCTGGTTAGATAGTTCAATGAGTTGGTGTCTGGCTGCAGAGGCAGAGGCAGGGAGTTGAATTCTCCACTGTGGATCTTAGAAGAGCCAGCCTTTTGGCCTTGGGCAAGCTTCACAGTTCCAGGGCTCCCCAGAAGAAGGGAGTATTGAGTACTCAGAAAGCCTTGGAAAGAGTTGCCATAAATCAGAAATGATTGGACGATACACAATTATATAAGTATACAGCAAATTGTGCCCTTTGGGAGTAAAATCAAATTCTCTCCAATTTTTATGCAGTCACCTAATGATAATATTGAAATACACTGATGTGTTGATGCTGAGTGATGAATTACAAATAACATTTAGAAGAGTACCTTAATTGCTGAGAATTTATGACTGCCACAGCAGAAACCTAAAGCAGTATGCAAATTGTTTTTCTTAGTTTTGTGAGTGGAATTCTGAAAATAAGCATATTCTTGTAGGTTTGTTTCTTGAAAATTCTACTTCATATAAACTTGCCCACAATCATGTCTCTGCAACACTGTGATTTCATCTGTAATTATGGGTTATCTGCAATGTATATGGAAACAGACATTTTAGATAAGCCATGGTTAGAAATGAAAGAATGCTCGTGTTGTAGAGCAAACATTCTTGTTTGAGAAAGGAGTTTTCAAAAGAATCTGTACTTAACTTTTGAAGCCTATGCAAGGAAGATAATTTGCAAATTGTATGCACTGAGAAAAGCACCTCCTGTGTACTCAGACAATTCAATCAGCTAAGGAATGCCTTCTCCTAATTCACTATTCCGTTCAATTTGACCCTTGGATGTGTAAATTCCCAGACATCATGTAAAGATTATATGTCTGCTCAGGTTATCCTACTATGGTAATAGCGTATACAATACTGCCAGCAACTTAATGCTGCAGTTTACTAACCTGACAACCCTGAGGACTAACAGCTCTGGGTGGTGAAGTTCACAGGCAAGGGAGATGGTCCCCAGTGGATTAAATCTCACTTGAATTCATCTTGATGGAGAGCAGCACCTTCATCTATACTGGCCTGAGGCTAGATGAGGATTTTTGTGTGCCAAAAGGGCTCAGGACCAGAAAGTGACTTGTGGAACTGGATCAGTGGTACACTGCAATGCGAAAGGCAAATAGAAGTGCCACTGCATTATATTCTTAGGAAAATCTTCATGGCTGATCCCCATGTTAGCCATTATTCGAAACTGGAAATGGCACTTGAAGAAGTAGTGTGAAGATTAATCAACTGAGAGTGAACATATCAAAAGGTATCACCTTCCTCCTATATTTATTTGATTTTATGTATGGATCACACAGCTTGTGTTTGCTTATTGAACTACTAGCATTTTTTTGGCCGCCTTGCCGGGAAGTTATTATCTGTATGTTGGTGGTTGTGGAGGTTTAGGGGTGTGCGCGCACCCCCACCAAACCACCCCAACCACCAACACACAGATAACTGCCCGGCAAGGCAGGGGTGCCCGGTGTGTATGTGTGTGTTTGTGTGTGTGTGAGAGAGAGAGGGGGGGAAGTGATGCTCTGCATTCAGCCCTTGTCTGTCGGAGAAAGCAAGCCCCTTCTCCGACAGGCAAGGGCTGAATGTGGGAGGGGGCTCGCTTCCCTCCGGGAGGTGAAGGCAAAGAGTCGAGTGCCATTCTCTGCTTTTGCTTCCTGGAGAAGTGGCTCGCTTCCCTCGGTGGGTGGAGGATGAAAGCTCCAGTGACTTTGGCCAACCCCCCCCCCCGCCCGTGGAAAGGGCTCGCTTCCCTCTGGGAGGCGAAGGCAGAGAACGGAGTGCCGTTCTCTGCCTTTGCTTCCCGGGGAAGTGGCTCGCTTCCCTTGGTGGCGGGGGGCAAAGGCACCAGTGCCTTTGGCCCCTGCCCCCCATGGAAGGGGCTTGCTTCCCTCCGGGAGGCGAAGGCAGAGCTCCATTCTCTGCCTTTGTCTCCCTGAGGGAAGCGGCAGGCGTGCAGGAAGAAGATGGGCTCCCCCTCTTCTTCCTGCTACCCTGCCGAAGCCACGGCGAGGCCAGCGTTGCCGGGGTAGTGGGGAGAAGAGGGGCTCCCCCTCCTCCCTGGAACCACGGTGAGGCTTGTGCTGGCCTTCAACTCTGGGGCGGCGGGGATGGCTTCCCTCAATGTTTTTTTTACCTGCACGCTGGCTGCCCCGCCTCCTCCATGCTTGCGCTCTTCAGCCTGATTGGCCTAGGGGTTGCGTGGCATGGAGGACACTGGGAACCATAGTCCTTTTTGTTGTCCATGTTTGTGGGGCGTTTTCCCCACTCTCTGTTTCCGGACCCTTACGGCGATGTTAGTTAGGTCTAAAGGTAAGTGTGGGCGGCTCGGTACAGGATGGCTGGGCTGGGTGTGGCCGTTAATGCCGGACACTCACCATCCATCCACCTTCTTATAGGTATAGATTGAGAATTCAAAAAAAAAAAAAAAAGCTGCAACAAGAATTCTACAGGGGCTTTGAACATCAGCACAGCAAGACCACAGATTTGATGGACTTCCACTAGGTAATATTCCTAATTAACTCTGATTTGGCTACAATTGGCATATCTAGTAGGTAAAGTAAATTTGTGATTAGTGAATAATCTATTGTTACTGCTAGCTATAGGAATCTGTATTGATATGCATTCTTGTCTGTCATTTTGCTTGATTACTCTTTACCTCATTGCTTTGTGATCCTTTTGCCTTGTGCCATCTTGACCCCTGCATCTGGTGCATATAAACCATGGCTGGAAGTTTCATTCCTTGTCTGAAGAAGTGGACTTGATCCATGAAAGCTAACAGTAAAAATATAACAGTTAGTCTTTAAAGTGCTGCAGTATTTTTGTTTTATTATTTTTTTGTTTTTCTTTTCTCATATGCTTGAACCACAGACTAACACGACAACTATTTCAATAAAGTCAATTTGTTACCCAATTCTGGAGGGCACTGGGTTTGAATTGAAGCTCTTTAGCTTCAAAGAGGGCCATTTGGGAAGATAATATGCAGTACTTGGCTTCCTGATTTTGAATTTTAAAAGGATGTAGGTTGTTGTGTATTTCCCCACAGAACATCTAAGCCAGGGGTTCCGAACATAAAGCTCGCAGGCTGGACCCAGCCCGTGGCACCATTTCATGTGGCCCACTGCTGCCACGGCAAGGGTTGGAATCAGTGGTGGGCTCCAGCAGGTTCGGGAGAACTGGTAGTAAAACTGGCTGGCCCCACCCACTGCCCTGCCCATCCTCCTCTCACCCCACTCCGGACTTGACTCCAACATCCTTGCTGCTGGGTCCGGGCGCTCAGAGTGGGAGTGAGGCTGAGCCAGCAGTTACTCTGCTGCAGTTACTGTTTAAAGGAAAATTAGAGCATCGTAGTGTAATACTAACTAATGGTCTGATGAAATGGACTCGATCCACAAAAGCTCACATTAAAATACAGCAGTTTAACCACGCCCACCCAGTCACCTGGCCATGCCTACAGAGTTGGCCATACGCACAGAATTGGCCATGCCCACAGTGTGGTAGAATTTTTTTTGAAGCCCACCACTGGTCGGAATGACTGTGCGATTGAACAACAACAAGAACATGGATCGTGCGCCTTGTCTTTGCTTATTGACGAAACGATGTGCAAACGTCTCCAAATAGCTCTGGATGGTGATCTTTCTCCCTCTCTCTAATTGAAAAGAGCTGTTATAAAATCATGCACGGTGTGGAGAAAGTAGATAAGGAAAAACTGTTTTCCCTATCGCACAACACTAGAACTAGGGGCCACTCCATGAAACTTTTGGGTACTAGTTCTCAAAGAAATAAGAGAAAGTACTTTTTCACCCAGAGGATCACTGGTCTATGGAACTCCCTGCCAGAAGAAGTGGTGACAGCGGTCAGTCTTGACAGCTTTATGCAAGGATTAGACAAGTTCATGGAGGACAAGGGTATCAATGGCTATAATTACGGATACCTAAGGACAACCTCCGGGTTGGAGAGATAGGCAAGATATCTCTCAATGCCATTTCCAGGGAATCCTAAACAGGTGAAGGCATCTGCTTGGGAATAAGGTAAAAGTTTCCCTTGCTCGAAAGCCAGTCGTATCCGACTCTAGGGTTCAGTGCTCATCTCTGTTTCAAAGCCCAAGAGCCAGCGCTGTCTGCTTCTGCAGACTTTTCCATGGTCATGTGGCAGGCATGACTAGACACACCAGAGTGCACGGAACGCTGTTTACCTTCCCACCAAAGTGGTCCCTATTTATCTACTTGCAATGTCTTGCTTTCGAACTGCTAGGTTGGCAGGAGCTGGGACAAAGACGGGAGCTCATTCCTTCATGCAGTACTCGGGAATCGAACTGCTGACCTCCCGCCTCCCAGTCAGCGTCTTAGCCACATGAGCCACTGCAGTCCCTTGGCTGCGTGGGAATAATACCCCGAAGCAAATGGTGAGCCACAGTGTGAGACAGAATGCTGGACTGAATGGGCTGTGGCCTGTTCCAGCAAGGCTCTGGACGCCCCCCTCAAGAACCGACGTCCAGTGCCCAGTTCTTGCCCAGCAGGGGTCGCTGCTGCGCCATGGCACGCCCGAGCCCCTCACCCGCTCACTCCCCCCACCGGGCCGGGGGTGGCACTGCAGGCAAACCAGGGAGGGCAGTGGAAGGTGAAAGGTTGGCGACTTGGCAGGCGCAGCCAGGCGGGGGAGGGTGGGGAAAGGAAAGGAAAGGAAAGGACAGGAGGAAAGCCACGCCGACTGGACTCGTCGGGCCGCCGAGCGGGCAAGCCTGCAAGCTTAGCCTAGTTGGAGGGCAGGAAGCGAAGCCTAGTCCGAGAGGAGGAAGGAGGGGTGGTGGTGGGTGGTGGCTCTTGCCCTCGCCAAGCGTGCCCGAGCGCGGCTTGAGAGGGAGTGAAGAGCGGCCAGACAGACCGCCGGCCAGCCACAGCAGGCGGCGTCTCCCTCCCGCCGCCTCAGGGCTCCTCCGCTCCAGCCGCCGCGGCGCGCCTGCTCACTCGACGCTGTCCTCCTCGACCCTGCCGGCAGCCGCCGGGGAAGCAGCAGCAACAGCGGCAGCAGCGGCAGCGCCTTCTTCTCGGAGCTGTCGGGGAGGGAGGGTCAACCGGCGGCCGCGTCCTTAAATTGGAGGGGGGTGGGTGGGTGGACGACGACGTCCGAGCCCCAGCACGCGCCGGGACAGGTGAGAGGGGGGCTCCTCCTCCTCTTCCTCGTTTGGCGGGGGACCTGCTGGGCGTCGGAGGGAAGCCCCTTCTTCCGACGGGGCAGGCAAAGCCAGTCAGCGTGGAGTGGCTTAGGAGTACCGTCGGGGTTGGGTGGGTGAAGACACCTCGAGGAAGACGCCGCCCAGCCCAGGGCTCCCGTCGTTTCCTCTCTGCCTTCCACCCGGGGCAGAAGGGGCTGCTGCTGAGAGGCGAAACGCGGCTGGTTTCCCTTAGGGAAGCCCCGCGCAAACCGGGGGGGGGGCGCCTTTGGCGCGACCCCCCCCCCCCGTCGCCAGGAGGGAGGAGGCACACCTTGGCGCGCTTCCCTTTGGCTCGGCCGCCTCAGGTAACCAACGCGTCTCTCGTAGGTGAGGGCGGAAAGGGGGTGGGTGGGCGACCGGAGGCGTCCGTGACCGTCTGAGGGGGGTGGGTGGGTTTAGAGCGGTTCCCCCCTTTCCCCCCATCATTGCGCAGCCCCTTCTCCCCCCCCTCTCTCTCTCGGTGTGACACAAAAGAGCAGTCCGGGAGGGGGAGAGGCGGGCAGTCGTTAATCCGAAGCGCACAGCTTGGGCGAGAGCGAGACCAGCCGGGCCAGACGGCGCTGTGTGGTGCGTGTGGGGAGCAGGCGGGGACGGCAGGGGAGAGGAGGAGGAGGAGGGACAACAACAAGCTGGGGCCCCCCCCTGGTTGGCACATGCCAGGCTCGCAAGTTGGTTTTGGCTTAGGGAGACTTGACAGACTGGTTTCCTTCCGACGCCCTCTAGAGCGGCGATGGCGAACCTTGGCACTCCAGATGTTGTTGGACATCAGTTTTCCCCAAGGCCCCCCCCCCCCGTGAACCCACACGAAGGGGTTTTGCTGCGATTCATCCGGCCCACGGCGCGCCGCCCTCGTCGCTCCTGGAAGCGGAAGTAAAACGCGCCCGGACGGGCGCGTTTTACTTCCGCTTCCAGGAGCGACGAGGGCGGCGCGCCGTGGGCCGGATGAATCGCAGCAAAACCATGTGGATTCACGGCGGGGTGGTGGTGGTGCCTTGGGCTTCTGGGAATTGAAGTCCAACAACATCTGGAGTGCCAAGGTTCGCCATCGCCGCTCTAGAGACAGCCAGGGCTTGGCCCTGGCTTGGAGTGGAGGTGAGCCAGTGGGCATCACCAGTCCACCTGCCCCCCCCGGGGCTCCTTCACCGGGGCATCCTCATAGCTGAACAAAGAAGCCCCCCTAGGCCGAGAGAGATGCCTGCTAGGCAAACTTTATCCACAGACTTGTCTCTGCGCGTTTTCAGGTAGCAGTGGCGATGGCTTGTATTCTCTCTAGACCGTCTGGCAAACCCGTTTTTTGTTTTTCTCCTCATTCACAGGGAAGAAGAAGAAGAAGAAGGCTGGCCTTTTTTCCCCCTCCTTGGTAGGATGGCTAAAAAGGATTTCCCTCCTTTGGACTGTGTAGCCGATCTGTCCTATTAACAGCTGGAGCCTAAACTTCACAAAGGCAAGGAATAATCTGCTCTCTTCTGCCTCTTTGGCCTGGACTGCTGAACCAAATAATTTATTACTCACCAGAGCTGAGGTTCTTTCTTGTCTCCCCTCCCCGCATATAATTTACCAGGCTCAGAGTTGCCTTCATCTCTTATTCGCATTTGCCCTCTGACATCAAGAAAACGCTGGGACCGCCATGGGTTGCTTTTGTGCTGTCCCGGAGGAATTTTATTGTGAAGTTCTGCTTCTGGATGAATCCAAGTTGACCCTAACCACCCAACAGCAGGGAATAAAGGTAAGCACAGCCCGTTCTGTTTTTACTAGGGTTACCCTGCCACTTGTCAGTAGGGCTTGAAAGGCTTTGTCTGGAGTTGAGCAATAGGAGGCAAAAGAAGAAAAAAAACTGCATGAGGGAGTGCCTTATAAGAGCAAGCTTGGGTCTAATTACCGGGGAAATGGACATGTGAAAGGGTGTTTAACTTTGCATCACATTTCATTGCACACACAAAAGTTACGGATAGCAAGAACCAAGAAGCTGATTTAAGACTTGAGTAGATGATAGGATTTTATGTGTAAGCCATTGTCTTGTAATTTGAATGATTTGCAGAATGTCATGTGATATTTATTTATAAGGGAAGAGGCGTTTTATTGTAAATGTTTGAGATACTTAGATTGCAGAAATTTAGATGTTAGTGGAAAAAGGACCTTTTGAAAGTTTTGATTTCTAGGTGACTGGTTTGCTTTACTTTGCACTAGAAGTTTTCAGAACCATAAACCACAGAATTACGAAGCTTCCCTTACTTTGATTTTAAAAAAACCATACACATACAATATGTCTACATAGTTAGACAAGGTATGCCTGGTTTTGGCTAATAAAATTAAACGGGGCACAGACAAGAAGAATAGTCTTCAAATACATTGAGTATTACTACCTACTATGAGATTTGTTGAGCAAAAGAGTCACAATCAAGACCTGTTCAGCGTAATTTAATTTCTGAGCTAAAGAACTGCTTTAAACATGCCACCATGTGCTTCATCCCCACCCACTGTGATTAATAGATGTAAAATGTGTTTAACCTTTATTATTCCCCAAATCACGCCCATTTTATATTTGCTTAAAAGTACTACTGAGAGCCAGTATGATGTGGTGGAGAGAGTGATGATGTAGAACTCAGGAGACCTGATACCCAGTGCTGGCTGAGCACTGGTAAAATTTCCTAAATATCTCCCAAATACAACAAATAAATACAATTTTGTAAACCTCATTAAGATTACTAAAAGCTGGATGAAACTTTATGGCACATAATGCATAACAAGTACAGTACTATTAAAAATCTTGAAAGACAGCTTATGATTATAAATGTAAGATTTACAATAACCATTTCTGTAAAACTTGTTTACAGGCTTTGCTTTACTATTATGTCGTGGGACCTTTCTTACTTGAGGAGGAAGAATGTGACCTACTTTTAAAAAAATGTACAACTGCTACATTTAAGAGTAAAAGAAAAATTACACATTCATGATGAGTGGCGTTATTTAGTGACAACTGTCTGTTGTCACTAAATAATAACAAAGTATGTTATTATTTGCCTGACCAAATATAGGGAAGATTGTCAAGTATGTTTCTATTAAGTATTAACTTCATGATTTGTCTGAAAAGTTACAGTATTGGCTAAAGTCTGTGGTGCCTGGTAAAGTTTGCCATTCAGTAACTTGAGGAAGGGTTAATGCTTTAATCTATTAAAAAGTTAATTTCAGATGGATTGTAGACTACATGTATTTAGCATGTGAGCCTAAGTGTTTGCTGAATAATCTGCACTTTTTTTCTGATTCTGTTGGTATAGTACAGGGGTTCCCAACCTTTTTAAGCCGGAGGTCATGTTCTCTCAGTCAGCTTTGAGGGCCAGACGGCCATTTTGCCTTGCCTGCATGGTGTGGCCATTTTGTCCCAACAGCTTCAAAGGGGTATCCATTTTGTTTCTTGAATGCCCTTGGAGGGGTGGGGAAACCACATGAAATGGAGCCACAGGCCGGATTTGGTTGGGAACCCCTGGTATAGTGCAATAGAAGTTAGTTATACTTAATCATTATTTCACACATCTGATTGCTAATCCCACCTAGAGTAGACCTATTCAACCACTTTTTGAATGGTAGGTCAATACTTATGTAAACCCCTTTGATTACCAGTAGGATTCTAGTGATTAACTTTTTAAATACACCTTTGAAGCAAGGGTGACCTTTACCTTTACTTAAATGCACACTTAAAACTTAATATGTGGGTATGACCAAGCAAGTGGAATGCAAGTGAATGCAAAGGTAATCTGGATAGGAACCAAATTTAGCTGTATCTTCATCCTTGACTGTACACAGTGCTGGAAACCAGGGTTTTTGCTGCCTCATAATATGAAAGGCAGCCTGAAGCATGCTCAGGTAAAGGCAGCTAACACGTGCTGTTAGGCAAGTCAGAATGCTACACAACAGGATCAGGATATTCCCTTGCATGATCATTCTGCAATAAATCCTATTTTGAGAGGTGTTACTCAAAAATGGTGCAAGATTTTAGCATATGTGCTTAGGCATGCTGATTACATTTTAATAGGTCAATACATTTTATGCTAGATTGTAGACTTCATGCTACTTTGACTGCTTTGACTTCTAAAGCATAGAACTTTCTTTCCAAGTCTTGAAGAGCTTAGTTTTTACTTATTCTGATTAGTGATTAGATTGAACGAGTCTAGCCAGGTTATCTTGCTATGGTAATATAGTAGATAGTACTGTCATTGACTAAATGCCGAGTGTCATGCAGCGCTTAACTAACCTGACAACCCTTCGGACTAATGGCTTGGGTGGCAAAGTCCACAGGGAAAGGTGATGGTCCCGAAGTGGATTAAATCCCACTTGAATCTATCTTGATGGAGGGCAGCAGCTTCATTAATACTGGCCTGGGGCCGATGAGGACTTTGCATGCCAAAAGGGCTCAGGACCAGAAAGTGATTTGTGGAACTGGATCAGTGGTACTGGTGTTATGCTGCGATGCGAAAGGCAGTCGAAAGGCCACTGCATTATATTCTCAGGACAGTATTCGTAGCTGATCACCATGAGGATTGCCAATATTCGGATTTGGAAACGGCAGAACAACAAGAAGAAGAAGATTAGACTGATCAACCAAATAAGGTTTTATATTTGGACGAACTCTGGTTTGCAGCCCTGTAAGGCTGCTCATGGAGCAGGAGCAAATTACACACATTTAACTTGAAATAAGAACTTTGGTTTGCAGATTGGGATTTTTCTGTAAACTCAGAACTTTATCCAGTGTGGCAGATTCCTGTCTTGTTCAGTGCTGGAATAAATTCCCAGGACCCTTCTCGTATTAAAATTAAAACCCTCTGTTGATGTGATCTCCAACCCAGTCCTAAAGGTCATGGGAAGTTGTAGGTTAGTGAGATAGTGAGCATTACCTTTTGAAGATTCTTGGTTTCTTTTACATTAATATAGTTTCTGCATTACTTCATTATTGAAAGTCTTCAATTCTATGTATGTTGGCCCAGAATAATTCCCATGAAAGGTAGTGAGGCCACTGTAAGTAAATATGTGAAAGTGCTTGCTGCAGATTTGTAACATGGTTGCAACTAACTTAATTTTTGAAAGGTAGAATTGGTGGAATCATTTTGGATGTGGCAGCATAATAATTGTATTGAATTATGCTTCAGATAATCAGATAATGCAGATCATTACAGCTTCCTGCATACTTATCTGTCATGTTGATTAATCACTCTATGCATCTGTATCTGACGTCTCACTCCTATGTCTGATGAAGTAGACTTGATCCACAAAAGCTCATATTAAAAATGTAGCAGTTAGTCTTTAAAGTGCCACAACATTTTTTTTGGTATTTTTTTTGTTTTTGTTTTCTGATATGCCTGAAACACAGACTAAGACAGCTACTATTCCAAAAAATCCAACTATGAAGGGCTCATGTTATTGTTTCCAAGGTCATGTCCCCAAGCTGGATTCCAGAATATTTAGACTGCACAAGATAAAAGCCTCTCCTGATGTTAAAACAAGTCTTGGTTCAGAATTTTACACAGAAAAGCAGGATCTAATTAGGTATGGTATAAGACTATGGGTTTGCTTTTAAGAAATTCTAGGTTTAAAAGAAAGGCAGAAAATCCTATTTCACCCAAAAGCAGATTTTAAAAGTTTGTGTTGTGTCAGTGTGTGAGAAAGTGAACAAAAGAGCAAAAAGGGAGAAAAAGTTGAGTTGATACCCTGAAACGATTTTTGCCATGCCTCATGTTGTCAGTTATATTCCCAGACTTTTGTGCTCAGTTCAAGTGTGTCACATAAAGCTTTCCTTTGACCTGGAGAGGTATCAGAAAGTGCATCATTACTGGTAAATCCCTATAGGTTTCATCAGCTACTATCCCTAGATGGGAAAGTCAATAGTTACAGTAAATACTTTCCCCTTCTGTTAAATAATTAAATTAAGTATTCTGTTAAATACTTAAATTAAATTATATAGTTAAATACTTTCCTCTTCTGTTTCCCAGAATTTTGATGTAACATGATACAAGCAATTAGATCACCTGTACTGTGTTATTTTGTGTGACAGTGAGGGCATAATCGTGGTCCTTTATGTTCATGTAACTAACATTGATCCATTACTTCTTGATTTGTTTTTCGTGGGTCTTTCTTTCTTTCTTTCTTTCTATGTGGGTTTTTGAAAACTAAAACAGAAAAAGTAATTAAAAATAACAGTAATGGGTAGTAATTAGCTGTTACTTTGGGGCAAAAACAGTAAGACTGAGTCATTATTTATTTAAAACAATGTCTTAAGCCAGGGGTGGCAAACCTTTTTTCGCCATGGGCCTGACCATGCTCCCGGACAGCTGAGCAGGCCGGAACACGCCCCCGGAAGCGGAAGCAGGTTCATTTACGACCTACGTAAATGCGCCCACTTCTGCACTTGCGCCAGCCATGGGCATGTTTGTACATGCATGGACACATCTTATGGATGGCGTAAACACGCCCGCTTCCACTTCCGTGTACAGTGGAGGCAGCGATGGGCCAAATGGGAGGGCATCAGGAGCTGGGGCTGGCCCACGGGCTGTAGGTTGGGAGCTCTGCCTTAAGCTCTCTTGTTCCAGTCTTGTTGAGTCCGGACAAAGAAGTAATCTAACTAGCAGGATTGGGTTAAACTCAGTGATCTTTTTTCAGCTCAAGTTCCGGACTGGGGAGTATGTACAGGGGTGGCCAATGTATATACAGTGTTCGGGCCGTTACAAAACAAGATACATTTTGGTGGGCTTCCAGAGGAGATACAGAGTTCAGTCTTTTCCCAAGTTTGAAATAGCTTTGAATTTGCCGCCTTTGGAAATGGCGCGCTTCTGGGTTCCCGGTTTGGTGCGGTTTTACATTTAAACATAATAAAGCCTTATACACAACAAGTCTGCAAATGTTTGTTTGGAAGGTGCTCTCCTAGGCCACAGCATGATCAAGATTTGACATGACTACCTTAAGGGCTGGTATTCCTAGGACTAGAAATCATGAAACTACTAAGTACTGTATTGTTTGCATTAGGACAAGGTTTTTGAAATAGAAAAATAGAGATTAAATTCCTCATGTACTCTAATGCAGTACACCAGGGGATGGAAAGGAGGTTTAAGAAGAGGTTTTATACTGTTGACATGTTGGTGATCTAGATTCTTAATTTATTTCAGTCTATAGTATTCAGAATATAACAGTGATTTGGTATCGGCGCTCTCTCTCTATTTCTTGTAATCATTTGGAAAGGACTAAAAGGAACAATAGATCTTGCACATCTTTTCATCAATTAGCTATTCTTTAAAATGACTGTCCTTGTTTGAAATAGATTACTAATTTTTCCTGCATCTTTACAGATGAGACCAGCAATTCTGAATTCCCCAGTGAGTAACTATGTAATGAATGAATATTGAGACACTTTATTTTCCCAGAGTAGATCTAACTGAATTAATGAAACTGGCATGACACCCGACAAACCCATTAATGTTTAAGTGAAGTTACCTCCTGCTCAGCTGGAGGTTTCAGTAATAATATGTTAGATAAGGCTGTTAGACTGTTTTTAATAAATTGAGATTTTCTAATGTAAGCCATAATCTTTGTGTTCTTAAATTTTAGCTATCTTTCTTTTACATGTATACTTTGGAATTCTTATTATGAATTAGCAGGACCTTTAGACTCGGTACAATACAATATCTTCTTTAAAGTCAAATATATTCAGCTTTGTCTCATTGAAAAGGCCATCCTTTGTGAAGCTACCAGTTTCTGATTTATAAGGATTAGGAAATAGATTACATGGGGGGGGGAGACTTCATTCTTGGCATGACTTTTGGTTTGAAGAAATCATTCTGAAATGTTTAACTCTGCAGCTACTGTGTTGGTTTGCAGTTACTAACACAACCTTTGTAGAGGCAGCAGCCAACAGTATGACAGCTTGCATACTATCGTGTCCCTTTGTGGCAGATTTATGGCTTCATTGGGTATGCTGTAAATGCTGCTAGGGGGCATTGAAGTAAGTGCAGCTAAATAATGGGTGGGAGGCACTCAGTTGCTGACTCGTCATTTTAGGAAGCTGCACTCAGATTAACATTTTCTTCCAACACTTTGTTCATTTCTTTGTTACGCTATCAAATGAATAAATGGAGAGAAGGGCAAGCAGCAAAAACAAAGGCCCCAAAGAGAAAACAAAACAAAAAGATGATCTAATCTCTGTCAGTCTAAAAGAATCTAAAAAATGCTGCTATATAACAAAGGTTATGTGTGATTACACACTCTGGTGTGAGAAAATTTCAACTAATTAAAACCATTTTTGTGTTGTCTGAAGATAATCATTTTGTAGGAGTGTGGGCTTCTGGCTGCCTTGTTTTAATACCAGAAATGAGGAGTGCTGCTGCACTGTTAAAGTTTGATGGCATGTGCTTTTGGGACCACAAAAAAGTCCGCTGAAGCAACGCTGTTAACCAAGTGTCTATTGTCTATGTGTGGTTTTGTGGAGAGTAAATCCTATTCATTTTTATTTAGGTAGTACATAGTTTAAAAGTAGTCAGATACCTTTATGAGTCTAATTTTTCTTATCAGAGTAAATAAAACAAAACAGCAAAAAGAAAAAGACAAAAATGTTGTGGTAGTTAGTCTTTAAGGTGTCACATTTTTGTCTTTTTTTTTTGGGCTGTTTTGTGTACTTTCTGATATGCTTGCACAGACTAACACAGCTACCACCTCAATCATTTTTCTTAGTAAAAAGTCCCAGTGTCAATATTTGGATAGGTTTGGCAAGACTATGTCATTTAATGAGTAATCCAAATCCTTATAAAAATTATTCTGTTTTAATCCTACACAACAAAAGACAAGCCTTAATTCGTCCCCCTCCCCCCTTACACAGAGCAAGAGAATTACATTTGATCCCTGTGACTGCTGGATTGTCCAGTGCTAATACGTAGGAGAGAAGGTTGAGCTTTTCTAATGAAAATATACATGTTAGTCATAAAGTTGGAAGAATTAAAGGGAAGGAGAAAAGGAAAGTGCTACTCAATGTGTAATTCTTGATATTTACATTTCAAAAATGTAAATTTAGGTGTACTGTACAAGTTAACTATGATTAAACAATGATTTATGCTTCTGGGAATTGAAGTCGACCAGTGTTCCGTGAAAGATAGTTTGGGGAATGCTGCTCTAAGACAGGGATGTCCAAACTACAGCCTGTGGGCCAGATCCAACCCTTGATGCCACTTGTGTTGCTCCGGAAGGGTTTTACTTCTGTTTCCAGGAGCAATGAAGGTGGTGTGGGCTGGGTAAATTGGTGTTGGGGGCTGGATCCAGCCCGTGGGCCGTAGTTTGGGCACCCCTGGTTTAAGCAGAGAAAATGGCAGCCTAAAAATCGATTTCTTCCTGTTGCAAAACATATCTCTTGCAAAACAGATTGTAAGGTGTGTTCTACTTCCAGTGAGCTGAACCACGTGACTGGCCCATTGCCCGAAAGGTTTGGACACCCCTGCTCGTCCAGACAGGCATTAAGTTTGTTGTCCAGGCTATTCTGGAGGCAGGCTGATCTGTCTTTTTTTTTTTTAATGGCATCCACACTTCTTAGATGCTTGAGCCATCCTGGTTGCCCTCAATGCATGTATAGTAAAACCCCATTTTACAGAAGCCTCATTTTACAGAAACCCTGTTTTACAGAAGGTTTTTTTGTGTGTGTGCTGAAAACCTGTCCTGTTTTACAGAAAAACCCTGTTTTTCAGAACACGATTTCCCAGAGCATGTTGCACCTGGAGGGCTATAAAAGACCACTCGCAGCCATTCTGGGCCCTGTGGGTGGCAGTAGAGTGATCTGGAGAGCAGTTACAGTGTTTTTTTTTAAAAAATTTTTTGGGGGGCATGTGTTTTTATGGAATGCCTCGTTTTACAGAAAAAAATCAAGTTAAGTAAAAAGCTACAGAATTGACTTTTTGTGTAAAACGGGGTTTTACTGTACAGTATTTTGCTCCCCAATCAAGGGGATCAGCTTTTTCAGTGCTGTTCCCAGAACTGGATGCTGGTTATGGCATATATAGGGACCCTGTAACTATCAAAGGCTGCTTCTGGTGCAAATATCTAGTATGCTGACGAGTCTAACCCAGGGGTTTGCAACCTATGGCCCGTGGGCCAGATCTGGTCCATAGCACCAAATATCTAGCCCCCAACCTCATTCCAACCACTGCCACCGCCGGAATCAGATGCAGACTCATTTATGGCTGCATAAACGTGTTTACTACAGCGGTAAATGAGTCTGTGACCATCATAAGCATATTTACTACAGCCGCAAATGAGTTCATGGCCATCATAAACATGTTTACAACAGCTGCGGATGCATTTTACAACACCATTCTGGTCCACTCAGCTGTCTGAGGGGACGTGGTCTAGCCTTTGCTTGAAAAACATTGAAAACCCCTGGTTTAACCAACTCCTTCAGCATATTGGATATTAAACACTTCCCCTGATAAGTAGGGGGAAGTGATTTTTTTTAAAAACATCAGCTAGTCATTTCTGAAGCAATGAATCATCTCTTTTAACTTGAAAAATATTATTTGTGTGTGTATACTGTCAATCAAAACCCTGCCTACAACCATGGTTTTGATCAGCAATACACATGCAAAGAAAAAGTAATAGAAGTAATGCATCAATTCAGCAATGATTAGCAGACATTAAAAAATTCACTTCCCTGACTGTTTACTTAAGACTGGAAAAGTGTTTTATTAACATTCAAAAGATTTGTTCCCAGTCGGACAGAAGGAACACATTGAAGGACAACATCACTCCTCCCTCTGGATGGAAACCAGCACTTTCTCAACAGATAAGAACATAAGAACAGCCTTGCTGGAACTGGCCACAGCCCATCCAGTCCAGCATTCTGTCTCATACAGTGGCTCACCATTTCCTTCAGGGTATTATTCCTAAGCAGATGCCTTCACCTGCTTAGGATTCCCCTGGAAATGGCATTGATCCAGGCAAGCAGTCTGGACAGGCCTTCACTTTAATATTTTGCTTGTCCCAAATGCTACTATTAGCTGGTGAAGAGAGATCTCTGAACTTCTCTGTAGTTAATACCTTCAAGGGAGATATTTTAAGTGGTTAAATTGGTGTAAACATAAAATGTTCGATCATTCCTTTCCTACTTTGACTTCAATGCATATGCCAGCAATTCCAGTCACAAAACTACTATGTTGGGTGCTTTTTGACCTTCAGTGTATAGTGAATTAATACCAAGATATTTTTTACAGTAAGAAGCACTTAACTTGGATTTTTTTTAATGGAATGCTTAATGCATAACTGAAAACTCAACATTTTGCAGCCTGAGTTTATTTTGTAATGCTGCCAAGTCATATGTTGCTGTTTTAGTAAAATCTCTCTTGATCTGCACCATTAGTGAATACATCTACTCTTTCCTAAATATTTTGAAATAGCAATTTATTTGGCTTTCCCCTGACTGTTTTTTTAACCTTGCTTCCTTTAACATGCACTGGAAAATAAAGCTTGTGCGCATGGTAAGAAGGTATCACTGGACATAGACCCATCAGAACTGCCACTCATTTTTTACAGTGGATCTTATGAATTAAGCCAGTGCAAACCATTGCAAAACGAATAGGAGAAATACAGTAACGTGAATTTGATGCATTGCTCTTGTTGACATTCAAGTGTGCCTATCCTAGAAGCATCTTTGGGAGTGGGGAGGTAAACATTGTAGAATGTAAAAAGCTAACAAATCAAAAAGTGTAAAAAAATCATGGAGGGTATAGCTTTTATTTTACCATTAAGTTGAGAAGTTAAGGACAAATGCATTTCTGTATAGTTTTCTCCTATGCCCATCATGGCAAGGACTATAAATGTAGGGCTAGACTGGTTGTCCTTCTGCCTAACTACTCTGGCATATGCACAAGTTGCATAGAAGAACCATATGGTATGTTACTGGTAGGTGTAAAAAGAGATGCTGATTGTGGTTCTGCTGAGGTCAAGTAACTTTGCAAGGAAAGTCAATCAGTGTGGATCTTTTATGATACTGGCTGTTACTGTGATAATAGTGGAACTACTGAGTTAGGCTGTTGGGTCCATCTAGCCCAGTGATGGTGAACCTTGGCACTCCAGCTGTTCTGGGACTTCAATTCCCAGAAGCCCAAGTCCCTGTGAATCCCCATGAATGTGGATTCCCAACCTTCTGGGACATGGGGGCTGCATTAGAAGGCCTAAAGAGGGCTACATTTTAAATCAAAAAGTAACAAAATTATTAATTTACCAGTTTATATCAAAAGTAAACACTAGAGGTCAATGCAGAAATGTTTATTGTTACCGTTATCTGAGGTTTGCTGGCTAGCAGAGCAACCAGAATGCCAAAATACTGGTATGGAGGATAAGACCAAGAGGGATCTGACAAGAAACCATGGAGACCAGAAGAAGCATGGTGTGTCTATTAGAAAGGCAGAAGAAGAATAGCAGCAGATGTTGCTGCTTGAGGCAGGAAGAATGGTGTGAGTCTGAGGGAAGATGCTTTGAGGATGATAGCCGTAAGCAGGCAGATTGGAGGGCAGCAGAGAAAGAGTGCAGGTGCTGCAGGTTGGGGACCCTGAGCAACACTAATTACCTGACAATAGTGAAAATAATTCACTCTAGTCCAGATGTATCATTTCTAACAAAACCATGTTCTTGTGGCAAAGAAGAGTAGATGTTGACAGAGCTACATCTTTGTTATGTTCTTGTTTAATGTTGTAAATCCCTTGGTAAGTTTGGGTGGAGTCAGTTGAAACAAGTCTTGACCTGGTAGTAAAGCCACAGGTCTGATCATTGAACACGGTGACATGTTAAGCAGTTGAAAACCTAGCAGGTCTTTTTATCCATTATTTTCCAACGGTTTCAGAATATTCTTTGGTTGGACCACCAATTTGAGTTGGGGATGATGAAATGTGATGGTGGCAGTTTGGAAAACATATTTGACAGGTTTTTTTCCAACTTAGAGAGGCAATGGAAACCCAGTATCAAAGACAATGGCATTTCTTTATCCATACTTTGCAAATAACATAGGCTAATAGTTTTCATGGTACAGGGGTGCCCAAACTACAGCCCGTGGGCCAGATCTGGCCCCCAGTGCCAATTCATCTGGCCCACAAAGCCCTCATCGCTCCTGGAAGTGGAAGCAAAACGTGCCCGTATGGGCGCGTTTTGCTTCCACTTCCGGGAGCAATGGGGGCTTTGTGGGCCAGATGAATTGGCATTGGGGGCCAGATCTGGCCCATGGGCTGTAGTGACCAGCCCCCAGAACTACAAGATTGGTCCGCGGCCTGAAAAGTTTGGGCACCTGTTGAGTCTGAGAGTAATTAGCAATGCAACCACAGATCAGGGGTTAACCAACAAGTCATTTATTATAGCTCAGTTCGGCCTGGGGAAAAACATGGACAAGGTAGCAACTTATATACAGACAGAATGGCAGTTACAGTGATATATTTGCCCGGGCTTTTGCTAACACGGGAAACCTGTGTAAACCAATCAGAATACATTGAAAACATATGAATAAGGCGCCTTACAGAAAGGGCGTGTGATTACAGCAAAGACTTAATGGCGATTGCAACTTAAAGTAATAAACGTTTGGACACAACAGCACCCCTATCATAGCAGATGATTGCAAAGATACTGCTTTCATTTCAAACCATTCTGAGAAGGAGTGTATCTTTATTTAAAAAGTCCTGGAATGGATGTTCCACAGTGGTATGGATTTTCCCATTTGTTTCTTAGTCACTGCACAGGCAGGCGCGTGCTGGTATATCGGGCAATCGGGCTTTTTCCCACCTCGCCCTTGCCTCTGGCACCCTGGGGTGCCAATAGCAATGTATGAGATTCCCCCCCCCCATAGACGTCCCCACCACTCCCTGTCCAGTGCCTTCCCATGGTGCCCTGCACACCCCTGGGTACAGGGAAACTGGGATCTTTTGATGTCTTATCCTGAATGCATCTGCTGCAATTACTTAATAGTCATAACGAAGAGGGGCAAGATCTGTTCTTGATCATCCCAGAGTGCAGGACTTGTAATAATGGACTCAAGTTACAGGAAGCGAGATATAGGCTGAATATTAGGGGAAACAATTCTTAATTTAGTGTAGTATGACAATGGAATCAATTACTTTGGGAGTAACTGGAGGCAATCAAGTGAAAATTGGACAACTATCTGCTATGATTTGGATTCCCGCATTGAGCAGAGGGTTGCACTTGAGGGCCTCATAGGCACTTTCCATCTCAATTATTCTATGGTTCTGTGATTCAGTTTTTCAATGACTTAAGTCTAGGTCTGCGGATGTAACTTTTAGCAGTTGTTTTTTTGTCCCCTCGTTGTCCTGCATGCAATGTAGGCAAGATGACTTGCATTTTAAAACGAAAATAGAGATTCCCCAAAGAAGTCTTTCTTTTAATGGCAATTCATATTGATCATTTGTGGTTGTCTTTAATTCCTTAATCCTTTAGCTGGCTTTCTCTTCCACACTCTTTTGTGGGATCCTCTAACCAGTGTTTCTCAACCTTTGGTTTTTGAGCTTCAATACCCAAAGGCCTAAGTCAATTTCCCAAAGCACTGATCAGCCAATGTACTGACTTACAGGTAGGCTTCTGGGAACTGAAGACCCCAGGTGGTGTGTGTGTGCCCTACATTGGGAACCACTGCTTTAAACAGCCAGTTTGGAAATTATGTGGCTCTGGAAGCTTTACAACATCCAAAGTAACTGAAGGTTGTATATGATATTCTGTGGTTTCTTTTGGTGGCTCTGGGCATCAGTGTAAACTATTGTTCTTTGTAGCTTATAGACAACGGAGTAATCAAAAGCATTAAGCAAAATATTTCATGCTGTGTTGATAGGGTGGTATAAGAGGATCTGTGGCAAGTCCATAGGAAAAGGAGTAAGAAAAGGCTGTATATTGTCAACCTGCTTATTCAACTTATATACAGAGTACATCATGCGTAATGCAGGGCTGGATGAAGCACAAACTGGAATTAAGAAATGTCTATAACCTGAGATATGCAGATGACACTACCCTAATGGCAGAAAGTGAAGAAGACCTAAAGAGCCTCATGATGAGAGTGAAACAGGAGAGTACAAAAGCTTGCCTGAAACTCAACATTAAGAAAAACGAGATCATGGCATCTGGCCCCATCACGCCTTGGCAAATCGAAGGAGAAGTAGAAGCAGTGACAGACTTTACCTTCTTGGGATCTAAGATCACTGCAGACAGTGACTGCACCCATTAAATAAAAAGATGCTTACTCCTTGGGAGGCAAGCTATGCCAATCCAAGGCAGAACAATAAAAAGTAGAGACATCACCTTGCCAACAAAAGTCGACATAGTTAAAGCAATGGTCTTCCCAGTAGTAATCATTGACACAGTGGGCATAGATCTGGGTGGACTATAGATGATGGTGTGCGGTGGTTCATGGGGTCGCAAAGAGTCAGACTTGATCAAAAAAGAGGTATAGGTGTATTTTTAGAGGTAGTTCGTTAAAAATATGTGATCTGTATGGATTTGAAATGCATGTGGCATTTATTTGATTTAGCTAATATCAGCAAGGCTCTGGACCAGCTGTAACATGAGGCTGAGTGAAGTGGTTGCCTCAGACAGTAGATTCCTAGTGATGGTAGTTGTGCTGCTCTGTAATACTGGAGGGCTCTCTAGAACCAGCAATTTTTAATGAAGAAGATGACAAAAAGGAAGAAGAGGAGGAGGAGAGGTTACCTCCTCTTCTGCTGGTGTCTCTTTGCTGTGATGATGGAGATGAGAGCTAGCATCAGCTTCATCATAATTTCTTCTTCTCACTTATCCCACAGTGATTGCAGAGATGTTATTGTTGCTTCATCTTGTGGATGGGGAAGGCTCTTTGGCTCTGTGCATGCATGTGTGTGAACCTTCTGTTGTTGCCTGCGTGAGTGAGGCAGTGGGAAAAGCAAGAGCCATTCTGTTGACTTGTGCAAAGTTCTATTTAGCACTGTGAAGCGAATGAAACAGTCCTTTAATGGGGATAATGATCTAGTGCTCTCTGATAATTTGTGGTTAAATACAGTGTTAGCACCACAGAGTAAAGGGGGAAATAATAGTTCCTTCATATTTAAGGAAGTGTATTCATGCTTGTGAATTGTCACAGAGTAACCCCTTTTCCCAGAATACAATGATGTGGCTCAGCAATGAAAGGAACAATGTCTATTGTTGAAGGACAATGGCTGTCCATGGGTTTTGGCGAGGTCAAGGTTTAGAAATGCTTTTCCTCCTGCAAGAAGACCAACCAGTAAGTTGATTGAAGCGAATGAATATGGTCACAGCTTGATTGCCTTATTTATATTGTGCTCCTTAGCTTTGCAAAGATGTAACATTGCCATTGAACTTAAGTACAAGCCAAATAGATGTATCCTAGTTCACTGCGTGATTGGTTTGGGGACTCCTTATTTGATAGGATACTAGCATTTTTTGCCCGGCCTTACTGTGCAGGTATATATTGTCTGTTGGTGGTTTTGGGTGGTTTTGGGGTGTGTGTATGCGCTTGCACGCACGCACACACACATGCGCACACACACACAGAGAAGGGGGTGGAGCTCCGCATTTGGCCCTTGCCTGTCGGATAAGGGGGTGGATTTCTCCGACAGGCATGGGCGAATCGGAGCTCTGCATTCGGCCCTTGTCTGTCAGAGAAAGCAAGCCCCTTCTCGAATGTGGAAGAGACTTGCCAGCTTCCCTCCGGGAGACAAAGACATAGAACAGAGCACCGTTCTCTGCTTCCTGGGGAAGTGTCTCGCTTCCCTTGGTTGGAGCGGGACGAAGGCACCAGTGCCTTCGCACCACCCATGGAAGGCAATGGCTTCCCTTCGGGAGGCGAAGGCAGAGAACGGAGCACCGTTCTCGGCCTTCATCTCCCGGAGGGAAGCATTTTGTTTTCCTCATTGGGTGGGGGCCAAAGCTTCCGCCTTCAGTGGAAGGTGATGTTTTCCCTCTGGGAGACGAAGGCTGAGAACAGAGTGCCGTTCTCGGCCTTCATCTCCTGGTGGGAAGCCATCGCCTTCCACGGAGTGTGGGGAAGCTTGCAGCCTCTGTCCTCCATGGAAGGCGATGCTTACCTCCGGCCTCCGGGAGACGAAGGCTGAAAATGGAGCGCTGTTCTTGGCTTTTGTCTCCTGGACGCATTGGCCATTTTTTAAGCGTGTGGGGTGGCTTGGCACAGAGGACGCTGGGAAGCATAGTGGGTTTTTTGGTCGTGTTTGTGGGGTGTTGGCCCCACTCTCGGCTGCCGGACCCTTGCGCTGATGCTCGCAGGGTGAAAAGGTAAATGTGGCTGGCTTGGTACAGGATGGTTGGGCCAGGTGTGGCCATGCATGCCGGACACGCACGACCCAACCCTCTTCTTATAGGTAAAGATTCAGGCTGCTCCTCAGTTTTCTGCAGGGTAAAAGGCACATTCTGGTTCTCAAATTAAATAATAAAGTGTTCTGATTGTGACATAATTTCAGTGACTTACCCTTGTTAGTTCCCAATTTCTTGATGAAGAAAAAACACTTAGGAAGCCTGTACTAATGACATAAACACCTTGTATCCTGATACATAGTACTGTATAAGCCTTTTTTATTTTTGAAAAGTCTTTTATGCAGTCCTTTTGTGGTAATAAGTAAGTTTCCTTTGGGAATTGTTGAACATTCCCATTACAGCTTCTTGCCAAGGTCAACATTTCATACACTGGAATCACAAAGAATGCATGAAGGGCTTGTCAACTTTGGAGAAGGCTTCTCAATGAAGAGATCTTCATTGATTGATACCATGGAGCCAGAGTCTGTTTCCGTTTTGGGCTTATGTTCACTGATGAACACAGTTGCAAACCCTGAGGTATCTTGTTAAGAAATTTTAAATATGATTCTGATCCTGTGATTTTCTGTCATGTAAATCGTCAAGATCATGAAAAGTCAGGAAATATGAATCCATGCTGCAGAGTGTGGCTTAATATTGTCCGGCCAGGAATGATACGCATTATCAAGATTACTGTCCTTTCAAAATCTACACCCGTGATCAAAGTAGATATGGTGTTGATTGAGAAGATGAAGTCAGTGTGTTAATGAAGTAATACAGTGTCAGAAAGAAAAACAAACAAAAAACAATGCTGCACTTTAAAGACTATCTGCTATATTTTTACTGTTAGCTTTTGTGGATCAAGTCCACTTCAGACAAAAAGTAAAACTTCTTTCCGGGCATGGTTTATACATACCAGATGCAAGGACCAAGAAGTCACAAGGGAAAAGGATCACAGTGGAAATGGGGAAAGGATCACAAAGCAATGAGGTAAAGAGTAATCAAGCAGAATGACAGACAAACATGCATATCAATAAAGCTTCCTACAGTTATCAGTAACAATAGATTATTCAGATTAGTTTTAAATGTCTCCCTTTCAATCTCAAAAGTGTGCAACTGTCAAGCAAAGCTAATGAGTTTACCCTGTTTCTGGTTTACCCTCTTACTTGGTTACTTCCTGTTGTGCCCATGTTGTAAGAGAGAATTTTCAGGAAGGTGGTGAATAATACACAAAAATATAATATATAAATCTTTTTGTTTACTTATTTACTGCATTTATATTGCTGCCTCTCTCACCGGAGCAACTCCGGGCGGCTCACAGTTGTCCCTGAAAATCCAAAATGTAAATATCTAGCAGCATATAGCAATCTGTGTATCAAATTTGATAATGTCCCAGAAACAGCTAACAGTAAAAATATAGCAGTTAGCCTTTAAAGTGCTGCAGTGTTTTTGTTTTTGTTTTGTTTCATTTTTTGTTTTTGTTTCCTGTTATGCCTGAACCATAGTCTAACACGGCTATTATTCCAAAAAATTCAATGAAGTAAGTGTGTCTAGTTTTTACAGTTTAAATAGCAGCTGTGTGGGAAAGGCAGAACAGGATGGGAACCATGACACAATGTTTTCACTGACCTTATGACATTGGCTCTTTTCAGGTACTCTGGATTGAAGTTACCTATGTAAGAACCATCTGCCAAAGCATTTACTCTTCCTTGTAGACCCCTTCATGGGGTGGGAGTGGAAGGAGGAATTGCTGTCCCCAATTCCCTCCATACTTAGTGTAAAGCCCTCATCAGTGAATGTCTGAAGAATAAAATATAGCTTGCTTCGGTTCCCAAAACCTCTCTTATGTTTATTCCAAGAGAAAATGAAAGTACCTCAATATATGGAACCAAGGAAGAAATTTATATGAGATAAGAACCCCTTAACACATCTAAAAACACCCACTTTAAAGTGCAGGATCAAGGGTGATTTTGAGACCTTATGTCAACAGTATTTTGCATTATTTAGCCACATATTCTGTAGGAGTTTATAAAAAACAATTTTACATGCTGCCTGTAATTGGAGTGAATGGGAGGGACTTTTCTGGACTGGGGTGACTTATCTATTTACCTAGCACCAAACATATTTTCCTTTCCACAAGAGAGCCCTGCCTCTCTCTACTCTGTGTTCTTTTTCTTTGTTGATTGGTGTCAGTTGTAGTTGATCTATTTGGTTGGTTGCTAGCATCCTTGCTAGCATGCTGAGTATTGGGTGGTGGTAAATAACCTGACTCCCTGAAGGGGCCAACAGCTACAGGCAGATGAGCCCCTTTAGGTGGGGTGATGGTCCCCTCAGTCGAGGAAGTGTCACTGGAAACCATCATATTGAGCCCAAAGGCAAAATGAGCAGAGGAGGAACCACTTCACTATTCTGATTCCCAGTGGTCACGAAGGTGGAAGAGGCCATGCCTCTATGTTAATAGCCTCAAGGCTGCGGCAGTCCATTGCAGTCCCGGTGTTAAATCCTGCATGTCTCATTTCATATGCGCTGCAGGAGATGGCTCCATGATCACAGTGTGTGTGAGTCACTTCATGGCAAGCTGGGATTCACCTTAAATAAATTCATGGCAATGGCATTTTTCCTGAAAATGATTTTCAGGGAAAAATGTATACTCAGATACAAATACAGTAATACCTCATACAAAGTCCGCTTCATACAACATCGAATTCATACAACATCGCCTAATTTCTTGAAAAAAGTTACCTCATACAAAGTTGCTCGACTTTGTATGAGGCATTGGGAGTTTTCCCAGGTTGCATTGTGCCTGGGCAGTATAAAAGGGAGGGAGGACGGCAGGGGTGTCGGAAGACAGGGGGAGAAGGGAAAAACACCCCAAGGAACAAAAGTATGTAACAAATGATGTATATTTAATAGGTGAAATAGCGAGTAAAAATGCAAGTAAGAGCAAACTAAGGAATACTAAAGAACCAGACGAACAATATCATACAGTCAATCACACAGGTGACCCACGGAACTGGGAAGAAAAATGAGCCAATCAAATGTCCGCTGTGGCTCGTAAGTACACGTGGTGAAACCTAATAGAGATAGTGAAAAAGTCCGTGGTACAATAGCCAATACAAGCTGTATCAATAGTCGGATTTCATAATAGTCCGTGTTCGAAAAAGTTGGTGATGTCGGCCGAATAGGCTATATAAACGTAGAAGAGTGGAGTAATATAGATAGTTGCTCGAAAGGAGCTAAATCTGAAACCCGTAGGAAGTCTGTTAGTCCGGTTCAAAACTGCATGAAGCAAAGACTGTAAAACAGGGCTGAGAATATGTCACTGAGCGGGTACGGAGAAGAGTAGTACAGGTCAATATTCCTCCGGTAGAGAATATTTCGAGAATCTTTATCAAGATCTGTAATAATGCGCTGACACACCTCTATGTAATGACTGATGACGGGTGTTCGTCTGTTCGTCTGGTTCTTTAGTATTCCTTAGTTTGCTCTTACTGGGCAGTATAAAAGGCAGGACACATGCGTGGATTGCTCTTGTGGGTTTTGCACAAGGCAAAGAGTGTTTAGGAGTGGTTTTGAGCGTGATTTTGGATTTTTTTGAATTTTTTCATCAGAATTTTTAGAAGCATTCCTGGGATTTTTGCAGCATTCTTCAGGTTCTTGGACAATCAGGGTTGTTTGACATGTTTTTGTAATGTTTTTAGCCTTTAGACAATGATTTCTTAAACTTCTGTCAGTTTCCTGTCTGTTTCCTTGACTTTGCCCTGAAGTCTGTGCTGTTACAGTACAATGTATCTCTATGGAAACGATGTTGTACGAGGCATCGCGGCAAGGATTTGGACGTTGTATGAGGCATCGCGGCTAGGATTTTGCACGCCTCATACAAAGTCCAAATAATCATTTTAATTTTTTCCTCTTCTACAATTGTCTCAGACTAAGTTAACGAGAAAAAGAGGTGGCCTCTGGGAGACTTACAGCTATTCCCTGTGAGTCTCTGTACTTCTGCATAGTTGAAGGGAATTTTATCAGAAATTCAAAACTGCAACACATTCTAGTGACAGCTCAATTCTTAAGAATCCCATCATTACCCTGTGAGTGTGGTGCTAGGTAGCAAGAGAACAGTCATAGGCCTTTCAAACACCACACTACCGTGGTGACGGATATGTTGTTGAACCCACTCCCATTCCGTGCATTTGAAAATGGCTTATTTCTGCATGGATCTCTGTGTATACACACTTCACACAATAAATGTTATTTTCTTAGTATGATTTGAGTTTGTATTCCAAACAAAGTGGAAAGTTTACATTTCCAATGGGAATAAAGTATCAAAAGTATGATGTTTTACTTCTTATTGAGTTGGTAAATAGAGAAACAGCTACATATGTAGTAATCTTCAATGAGATAATAACAACATAAGATTATCTGGGGACCTTCTGAACAAAGATGTTTTCTTTTATCTGAAGAAAAACAACAACAACAACCCTATTTGCTTAGCAAACTTCAGAAGAACTTTCTCTAAAGCTGATGAGATTACCTTTGAAGATATGCATAGACTCATTTGCACAATTGAAATGGTTTTGACTGTACCAGGGAGAGAAAAAATTGACATGTGGTAGAAACTTCATCAAAGACCAGATGGGAAATCAGGGCCACTGTGGACTCAGATCATTACCAATGAGTAAACCAAAAACAGAAAAACAGACCCACCTTCTGAAAATCTATGACATTTTGAGTAATAAATTTGAAAAAAAATGTACATTGCCCTAGCATCACTTTCTTCAGATATTTTCAGTCAAGAAATATTTTGACTTAGTTTTGAAAATTTGCTTGTAATAATACACTGCCAAGGAACAAAAAGAGAGTAGTTTTAAGTCTTTTATCTGTATTTTCCTTTCTCTCGCTCCTACCCTCAGAAAGTCCTTTCTCTTAATTTACTGCTGACTTACCTGAAATCCCAGCTGAATTCAGGATCCTGTTATGCAAGTTTTCATGTTGACCAGACTAGACAGACGAGCAATAAATGAAAAAATAAACCTGTTGTCTGTGTTTTACAATAGGGAATATTACAAAGGAGAAGGTATGCATTCATTGAAATCCCGTGTGGTTTGCCATTTACTTTTGATCTATGCACAGTACGTCTAAGGCATTGGGGAAATTGGTGACAGAGGAAAACCTGTAATTGTGATGCTATCTATTACTTACACTGAAACCCAGTATATAGTCTATGAGTTTTACTGTCCTGTCAGATCTTTTCTGTGTTCAGTTAGAAGTTCCACTGATTCAAAGTGATTCAGGACTCAAGGTGGACTCAGCCTTTCATTCTTCCAATCAGCATTTCCTTGCAGGCAAGTGTGAATGAATTTAGTACTCTTCCATGCAAACAGTCTCTGTTTTTTTGCTTTTCATCTTGAAAGAAAAACATTGTAATATATTTTTGGATAGCATCTTTATTCCTCATTACGTCTATATCAATGTTCAAGCTGGCCCTGCCATTGCCACTGTTTCCTTTTTACACAGTGCTATTGAGAAGATGATAAACTTAATATAATGATGCTTTCTCTTAAAAAAAAAACCTTTTCCATTGTTACAGTTTCAGTGATTCCTAATGGAATTATATGGAATTTGGTTATTTCCTTTCTAGTGCCGAGAAAAGTATGGTGAGATCTCTCATGTTGTGTTGTTGTTAAACTTTTATTTCATTTGGAAAGGTGGATATAGCATTGTAGCAAGTTTCTTACAGCTATAATAAAAGCTTATTTGTCAAACTGGAGGGAATGAATTGTTTTCTAGTTTGTGTACATTATTTGGAATTCTTCATGATTTCTGTTGGTTTGTTGTACAGTGTTATGGTCAGTTTCCATATCATTAACTCCCTCATGTAGTCCTTGATGTGTTTACTTTTTAAAATCCTATTTAATTCAGTGGAGCTTTCTTCCAAATAGGTGGAGTCCTAAAATGGGTGTGAACTAGTTGTGCTGACACCAAATTAACTGAATCTGTGCTAAATCCAACCCCCTCCCAACTTAGAGGTACAGTAATACCTCATACAAAGTCCGCTTCATACAACATCGGATTCATACAACATCGCCTAATTCCTTGAAAAAAGTTGCCTCATACAAAGTCGCTGCGACTTTGTATGAGGCATTGGGTTTTTCCCCAGGTTGCATTGTGCCTAGGCAGTACAAAAGGCAGAATGCATGCGTGCATTGCTCTTGTGGGTTTTGCACGAGGCGAAGAGTGTCTAGGAGTGGTTTTGAGAACGAATTTGGATTTTTTTGATTTTTTTCGTCAGAATTTTTAGAAGCCTTCCTGGGATTTTTGCAGCATTCTTCAGGTTCTTGGACAATCAGGGTTGTTTGACATGTTTTTGTAATGTATTTAGCCTTTAGACAATGATTTCTTAAAGTTCTGTCAGTTTCCTGTCAGTTTCCTTGACTTTGCCCTGAAGTCTGTGCTGTTACAGTACAATGTATCTCTATGGAAATGACGTTGTACGAGGCACCGTGGCAAGGGTTTGGACGTTGTATGAGGCATCGCGGCTAGGATTTTGCCTGTCTCATACAAAGTCCAAATCCGTATAAAGTCCAAACTTGTGGAACCAAGTTTGGACGTTATATGAGGTATCACTGTACTGAAAATTATTCATGACTATCCTTCACTTTGGTCTTAGTTTGTGTTGGCCCCTGTGATGTGTACCTGGGCTAGAGAAAGGTTGGCACTAATGTATGTAATTCAGCAGCTACCTTATCCTGTTTTGGCTCATCTGCTTGGTGATATTAGCAGGCAAAGTGATTGTGCTAGAAGAACATTCTGTTGGCAGAGTTCTGTGGCCAACCAGCCCGAGGACAATTTTACCAGTATAAATGGCTTCTGCACTATTTCTGACTTAGAATTGCACCGCAAGGCAGGAATCCTGTCTATGCTTGCCTTTTAGCAACTCAGTGGGACTGGCTCCTGAATATACACATACAGGATGCCTGCTATTCTCCTAATTAGGTTTCCTGTTGACTGCAGGCAAGCTCTTAGAATGATGATGAAATTGGTTCCAGGGACTTCAGGTGTGTGTGTGAAACCATACATTAAACCAGGGATTCTCAACCTGTGGCCCATGGGCCAGATGCGGCCTGCAGCACCATTTCATGTGGCCCACCACCACCTCCACCACACACGGAAGTGCCATGTGGTGGAGGAAGGGCAAAATGGCCATCCGGCCCCCCAAAGCTGTCTGAGGGAGTGTGACCCAGGCCCTGGTTTAAAAGGTTGAGAACTCCTGCACTAAACATTATGGATGTAATATTTTTGAGGCTACAGTCAGTCTGCAGTCAGTCCATCGGTCTGCCAGCCTTTTCCTCTGTTGTTTTTACTGGCAGAATGGATACAGTACTATGTCATTGAATCAGTTCTTGTGGAGAGGCTGTCACAATCACTATGAATCATCTGGGTCTCTGGACAAGCACTAACTCTCTCTTACTGTATTCTCTTTCCTCTGCCTCCACTGGTGTATACTAAAGGAGACAAATGGGAAACATCCATTGTACTACATTGGAAGTACATAGGAAAAAGGGGTCACAAAAGCACAATATCTGTTCTGTGACTGAGATACTGTGTGGTGTCTTGTGTTTTCTTTGTTCAAGAGAAAATGAAATAAGACTGTGGTAGAGGTGAATATCTACTCATGCTGCTAGTTCTTTGTTCTGCAAGAAGGATTTGAGAATGGCTAAATATTTTAAAAGAACTTCAAGCACAATCCTGTGCTGTGTTTATCTGTTTGTTTCTGAAAATATTTTCTATTCCTTGAAGCTGCCAATAAAGCTGCAGGGCAAAAGGCAAGCCAGAGCATTCTGATCTGCATTTTATAAATAAGCTTCTGGCATCCTGAAATGTAGCAGCTTATTAATTTATTAAATTTTTAAAATCCTCCTGTTTGGAAAACAAAACTCAATGGAAGAAACTTACTACAGTTTGTCCTTTGGAACTTTTAGGCTTATACGGTAAGTCTTTCCAAAGCATATATGTCTGATTCCTTAAGCAAGACTATTCTCTCTTTTTTAAAAAGAAAGCCTTGCTTGCATAAGGCAAATCATTTAAATTCTTGTTGTGAGGAATGCTTTATATGTGTCTTTTGCAATTGGAGAGATGTGCTCTAGGCATGACAACTGCAAAGCTTTTTGGTATACATGAAAAGCATCCATTGAAAGTGCAGGGTTCCCCCACCCCCCACCCCCCAAAGCAAAGAGATAGTGGAAGGACTGGAGTCAAAGTAACTTTAAAATATTTTGTTGTTCAGTCGCACAGTCGATTCCGTCCCTTTGCGACCCTTTGCGACCCTATGGACCATTGCCCACCAGGAACCTCTGTTTTCCAGCATCCTCCTCAGCCTGCCCATTGCATCTACAATACCATCTAGCCATCTCATTTTTGGCTGCCCCCTTCGTCTTTTGCCCTCCAACTTTCCCAGCATCGAGGCTTTCTCAAGTGAATCCTCTCTTCTCATTTGATGTCCAAAGTACTTTAGCTTCATCTTTCCTATTTGACCTTCTAATGACCAGTCAGGGTTGATTTCTTCTAAGATCGACCTATTTGTTCTCCTCGCTGTCCAGGGTACTCTCAAAACACTCCTCCAACACCACATTTCAAAGGCGTCTATTCTTCTGTGCTCAGCTTTCCTAATGGTCCAGCTCTCACAACCCTACATTACCACTGGGAATGCCATTGCTTTGACTATGCGAATTTTTGTTTGCAAGGTGATGTCTCTACTTTTAACTATATTCCCCAGGTTTCTCATAGCATGTTTCCCAAGCATCAGTCACATTTTTATTTCATGGCTGCAATCCCCATCTGCAGTGATATTTGATCCTAAGAAAGTAAAATCTGTCACTGCTTCTACCCCCCCCCCATCTATTTTCCAGGGCTTGTTGCCATTATCTTGGTTTTCTTGAAATTGAGTCTCAAGCCAGCTTTTGCACTCTCTTCTTTCAACCTAAGCAGAAGCTTCTTTAGGTCTTCCTCACTTTTTGCCAATAGGTTAGTATCATCTGTGTATCTCAAGTTGTGGTTGTTTCTCCCAGCAATTTTGATCCCTATTTGTGATTCGTCCAACCCTGCATTGCGCATTATGTGCTCTGTGTATAAGCTGAATAAGCAGGGTGACAAAATGCAGCCTTGTCTTACTCCTTTTCCTATTCCAAACCACGCTGTCATTCCATATTCTGTCCTAACTGTTGCTTCTTGACTCGTACAGATTTCTCATGAGGCATATAAGGTGTTCTGGTATTCCCATCTCCTTAATTACTTGCCACATTTTGTTGTGGTTCACACAGTCAAAGAACTTAGTATAGTCAATGAAACAGAAGTAGACTTGTTTCTGATATTCCTTTGTTTTCTCCATGATCCAATGTATGTTGGCAATGTGGTCTCTCGTCCCCCTGCCTCTTCTGAACCCAGCCTGCACCTCTGGTAGTTCTCTCTTCACATGCTGCTGAAGTCTATCCTGTATTATCTTGAGCATCACCTTACTGGCATGTGAGATGAGCACAATTGTTCGATAATTTGAACATTCTTTGGCATTACCCTTTTTTTGGGATTGTAACATATACTGATATTTTCCAATCCTGTGGCCACTGTTTTGTTTTCCAAATCTGCTGGCATATAGAATGCAATAATTTGATTCCATCATCTTTTAGGGCTTTGAAAAATCCAGCTGGTATACCATCATGAAGGAGGGCCTTTTCCGTGTCCACACCAGCCTTGTGGAACTTCCTACCTGTTGAGTTTCGGGAGCAGACGGAGCTGCTACCTTTCAGAAAAGACCTAAAAACCTGGTTGGCGGGGCAGGTGTGGGGCCCAGATGTTCAATGCAGGCAGTTTTAATGTGGGTAGTTTTTTTAAAAAAAGATGAACGGGGTAGGTGGGGTGGGTATGTTGGGTTTTTAATGGTGCAATGAGAAACCTGGGGAACATAGTGAAAAGCAGAGACATCACATTGCAAACAAAAATTAGAATAGTCAAAGCAATGGTTTTCCCAGTAGTAATGTATGGATGTGAGAGCTGGACAATTAGGAAGGCTGAACGCAGAAGAATAGATGCCTTTGAGATGTGGTGTTGGAGGAGGGTTTTGAGAGTCCCCTGGACAGCGAGGAGAACAAATAGGTCAATCTTAGAAGAAATTAACCCTGACTGCTCATTGGAAGGTCAAATAGTAAAGATGAAGCTAAAGTACTTTGGACATCAAATGAGAAGGGAGGATTCACTTGAGAAGGCATTGATGTTGGGAAAGGTGGAGGGCAAAAGAAGAAGGGGAAGGCCAAGGATGAGATGGCTAGATGGCATTGTAGACACAATGGGCACAGAGCTGGGAGGACTGAGGGTGATGGTGGAGGACAGAGGCGCCTGGAGGAAAATGGTCCATGGGGTTGCAAAGGGTCGGAGTCGACTGTGAGACTGAACAACAACAATGTATGTTTTAACTTGTTGTGAGCCGCCCTGAGTCGGGTTTACCTGATTGGGCAGCATAGAAATCTGAATTTAAAATAAAATAAATAAATCATCTCCACTGGCTTTGTTGTTTACAGTGCTTTTTAGTGCCTTTCTGACTTCACTCTCTAGGATGTCTGGCTCAAGTTCAATGTTCTCATCATTGTGATTATCAGGGGTGTTGAGGTCCTTTTTGTAGAGTTTTTCTATGTACTCTTGCCATCTTTTCTTAATCTCTTCTGCATCAGCTAAATCCTTGCCAGTTTTGACCTTTACCATGGTCATTTTTGCTTTAAACGTTCCCTTGATTTCCCCATTTTTTTAAAAAAAGATCTCTGGTCCTACCCCTTATATTGTTTTCCTCTATTTCTTTGCATTGTTCATTTAGGTAGGTTTCCTTATCTCTCCTTGCTTTTCTTTGAAATTCTGTATTCAATTTGTTGATTTTTTTCTTTCTCCTATGCCTTTTGCATTCCTTCTTTCTTTTGCTATTTTAAGAGCCTCATCAGACAACCACTTTGGTTTCTTACGCTTCTTTTCTTCTGATATGGTTTTCCTTGCTGCCTCCTGTATGATGTCCTGTGCCTCTGTCCATAATTCTTCTGGCACTCTGTCTATCCAGTCTAAGCCATTAAATCTGTTCCACACCTCCACTGTGTATTCCTTAGGGATGTTGCCTAGGTCATACCAGTCTGGCCTAATTGTTTTCCCTATTTTTTTTAGTCTAAGCCTGAATTTTGCAATCAGTAGATTATGATCTGAGGAACAGTCTTTGCTATGGTCATAATTGTCACTGAATAGTAGTGAGACTTATGGCTTCTATTACTCCCATATGACCTTCCCAGTTGTGATCCTGGCTAGATCAGACTGAGGAGCTTTCTACTCCAGTATTACATTCTCATTGTGGCCAACCATATGCCCAAGAGAAGTCCACAACATAGACATGAATTCAAAAACATGGCCACTCAACAATTGTTTCTGGTAATGGAGACTGGAATTAGTTATCATAACTCACTGGTCACTGGTAGCTTTATTCTCTGTTAATTTGTTTAATACCCTTTTAAAATTTTCTTAAGCAGTTCATGTCACCAACTAATCTACATTATCTACTGACAGAATCAACATGTTTGCAGATTTTATCCACATGGGTTCTCTCCATAAACTGAGATTACGTGCTCAAATCATATACACAGAGTACATGCACTCAAGTCTTGCAACATGAGGATATACAATATAGATTTTGTTGAGGAACGTACAGTGAATGCAGGAAAATCTGGAGCCAGAGGCATTCAGTAGCTCCTTTGATCTTGAATGTACACCAATTTACAAGCAGTACTGAAAGGCCGGCCATAGGTCAATTATTGTTTTCCATGACAGAAGACAGAAGTTTAGCTCAAATTTCTACCAGTTTAGTTTGAAGCCACATGAATATTATCTGTTTAATCTTCTGTGTAATTCAAGGAGTTCCTTGAACAGCAATTGAAATGGAGCATGCCAAAATTAATTTTCTCAGTTTTGACTTGCTACTGTATACTTCCACAGTTTTATAACTGGATTGACATTTGAATGGAAAAAAATACACTGTAATTATGCTGTTCATAAGGTTTTCATTTCTTCCCCCAGTGAAAGAGTATATTATAAATGCAGAAACTCTCATAAACTTGCAAATTGTAGACCAGTATGTTTAAATAGTGTGTAATGAGTTCTTCCAAAGAACATGTGCAGTTCATATTTTGCTCTCTTGTTCCCACCCTTGTTTCTTCTCAGATGACTTTCAAACCCTAATATAAACTTACTCTCAGAGCAACTTCTTCTTTCCAATAAAATACGTATTAATAGATTGCCGCTAGGCTAAAATAAAATTAAAAACTTTTAGAAAATCTATTAGAAGCTTTGTGTATTGTGTAAACTAAAATAAAAGAATATATTTTCCTACACCGTTCAGTAGGTTATTTAGCAGTCTGTTGGATAATTGTAATGCCATGCAGTTTACAGTACAACAACAATGGCTAGATATTTTGGCTCTCTATGATTTAGGACTAATGTAATCAGTTCAGTTCTTGTAGCTATTCTAACACATGTATTTTACATGACATAGAGTTATCGTGCTCATGAAAAAGTTTCTGTGTCTCTTAATCTGAAGATGAGAAATACTGTTTTGATATACAGATGGTTCAGTATATTGTTGGTACAGAGTTCAAGAACTGTAATCTTGTGTTTCTAGATTACAGATATAAAAGCATGTGTTGTGGAAAAAATCCCCACTTGTCCATTGTAGTAACATGCCACTGTGAACAATTACAAATGATGCTTGAATTAAAAGTAAACAAATGTTCTGCTCCATTTTTTGCATAATAGAATAGAGCAAGCATGACATACATGTATTTCCCTTTCTCTTTATTATTTTCTCTTAATATTTTTCTGTTTCATAAAACATTTTAGTTTAACTTTATTCAAAATTAGCATACAGTAAATCTAAATTTAAAGAAAATATACTTTTCAGGTATAAAATATAGCTTAATCACAAACTAGAAATTAAAATAAGAATGCTATCTCTATTCTAAATTTTCTTGGTGCAGTTTACTTCTTGGGATTACTTATTTATCACTTTTAAAGTGTGAGAATGTTCTCCTATCTTGAATGCAGTATCTCATGGAAGGCTGACAATACTGTTACCAGATAATGTGGAAACCCCAGAAAAATAGTGAAACACTTTATAAGGCTGTGATGGCGAACCTTCGCACTCCAGATGTCTTCAGCAAAGTGCTGTAAGTGTCTAGTGGAATAGTAATTAAAAAAACAAAACGAATATTCTGTATCTTAGAAAAGGGAAAAATCCTAATCCATACTGCATCACTGTAGCTGTTTGTGTTCATGCTTTAATAAGACAGAATTTTCTTTAGTCACTCAGTTTGTTACTGTTTGTACTTTGGTAGGTTAGTATGGCAAGATGAATTTTAGGCTAGAAAGCAGAGAGTTGCTCTGAATTTCTCTTTTCTTTTTCTCGCACCCATCCTTTAATGTTTCTTTTTGTTTTGAGACAGAGCCATTATAAAAAATAAGAACCATCAGAAGGTTAATAATAAGAACATGCTGTGCTTAAATGTGTTCTGCTGAGTGGAAGTTGTCTGTGCATGCTTTTGTTAATATTAGCAAAATTAGAACCATTGCCTCCATGTATCTGCATATTTTTAGTAAATGTGTATATGGTAGGAAGGAGAGGATAATTTGAAATGGGAACATAAAGTAACAGCAATCAGCATTGTGGAAATAGCTTCTTTTCATTAGGACAAAGTAAGCCTGAAAGAAGCCTTTTGGGGATAACTGCGTAGGTTTCATGGCACAAATTTACCTTGTGCCAGATGGTACAGGAACCTTAATGACGCTAAGCCGGTCTGGTTGTGTTCAGTAGTGGAAGGAGATTTTTGGTGAATCCATGGAAGCAAAGTAATATAACAATAGGACTGAATAAAATATTAAACACAGAAGGAGAAGATTATGATAGTAGAGGAGGGGCCTTTAGTGCCTCTTTTTATTTTGTGATTTATGTGTCATACATTTAAGTGGCTTAGGAAGTTTATAGGCATCCTTGTGCCATCTTGAGTTACTGCAGGTAGGGAGGAAGTAGCTTTTTAAGAAGGAGAACTGCGTTTCTGATGGTTACTATGCTTATCTGTATTAGGATCATTCAACAAAACCAAGGACCCTTCAGTGAGTTTATTTGTGACAGTTTCTTCCTCTAGGGATTGCTTTGCACCATGACTTACAGCAAGGATCCTCAGCCTTTTTAAGCCAAGGGCCGGATCACACCCCCTCAGACTGTTGGTGGGCCGAATTGGTGCAGCCGCTGGCAGCAGGACCACCCCTGAGCCACTCACCACTCCACCCACACCGCCGTCGGTGCCAGTGACCACCCCGAGCCACCCACGCCACTTTCGTGCTTACTGGCCTGGAGGAGCTGCATGGCACCAAACCATCTGGCCCACAACCTTGTCCACCCGTCGCTCCCGCCACCTCAATCCTTGTCTCCTCAGCTTGTCTTGGCGTGTCCATAATGGCGCTATGTAGCAGGGCGGATGTTGTGGCTGCGGCAGTGGAAGCGGTGGCTGGAGTGAGGTCACAGGCTGGATGAGTTGGTGCCATGGGCTGGATCCGGCCCACGGCTCACAGGTTGAGAACCTTTGACTTACAGCATGGATTCTTCACCCCTTCTTTCTTTTGGCCCTCTTGAGTACCACATTGTGTTTTGGCACTCGGGGTAGGTATATAGAATAACGATTGCATTTCAGTAAACTATGTTATGGCAGTGCCACTTCCAAAGTCATTATTCTTTGTAAAATCATTCTGAAACATTTTGGTCTGTGCTGAAAGCAACATTCTTAGTCATTGATTTTTGCAACTTATTTCAAGAAAAATATTTAAGGCATACAATATTTTCAAGGACATTCAAGTGCAAAACACATTTAACCACATTTTAAATTAAAAATAAGCATAGTAGCATTCTAGTGTGTGTTTGTTTTCTTTTGCTATCAACTTGCATTTTGGTGTCTTGGTATTTGTCAGTACACCTGTTAATAGTAGGTTATTACAATGCAGTTATGCCCATGTACCAAAGAAGCTGACACACAGATTGCTTTGTAAATGTGTAATTTAGTTAATTTGAATTCTTAAGAACAAAATTACTTGTATGGTTGCCATTTGTTTCACAAGATAGCTTTTCTAACAGGAAATATTGAAAAAGCAATCTCTTAGTATTTATTCTGTCTGTTATTCATTGTCAAAAACTTTTTTTGAAGTCGTAATAGACATCTGTAAGAAGAGGTAGATTTGACTTTAAGTTTTCTAAATGTTTTACAAATTAAGAGATGTTGGCTGCCAAAAGAGAGAGGGAGATGGTGCATATGTTATATGTTCAAACAGAACTGGACGTGTGATTTCCTCTTGTTCTGCTTTGTTCCCTTGAATTTGCTTCTGTGAAGTCACAGATGTAACCTTCAAGTGCCACATTACCCCCTGCTCTATTCTTCAAATGTGCTCAGACAAAGGAGCCTATTTAGAGAATTACCCTTCATATTGTCTACGCAAGAGTGGAGCTGTAACATCACCAGTGAACACATGTCAGTTCATACATGACTTCTGTGAGGCAGAGAGACAAAGATCTGAGTTAGCTTTCTTTTGTCAATTAAATAATTAGAGTTTGGGAAGTGGTCTTTTGGATGCCTAGTATGCTGTTGTGGATAGAGTAATGGATGGATTAGCTTATTTATTTATGTATATATATGCTCCATAGTTTTAAAAATACAATATAAATATCATTCTTCTACCGTGTCTAGGCCAGATGTGAAACTGCCAAAATGAAGACACCTTTTGCTGAGTTCATTCTGCAGTTCCTTTTGCCTGAGCTAGTGTGAGAATGATTAGCCAGCAACACAAGGTTGCCGTTACCAGGGTAAGCCTGATTGTGGTTCAAAAATACCACAATCTTCGAAGAGGCTCTTTCTGTGTACCACGGAAATATCATTAAAAACAATTAAACATATCAAGCTTAAAATCAAGAATACAAGATATTTTTAAAACATTTTAAAAAACATATTACAAATCTATAAGTTAATAAGCAAAGCATTCCTGAGACCCTTACTGCTTCCTGCCTGAAAAGGAAGACCTTTGCTGACAACAGAGGCTGGCTGTTTTATGTAAATGAATAATGTTTTAGTTTTTGGTTTTTTAAAAAATAGTTGTGCCGTAGGTAATAATTTTAATAAAGTGAAAGTAAAGGTTTTTTACATTCAATGTTTTTAAAATGTGTTTAGTTGTTTTGGGTTTTTATTTGAGTTAGAACTCAGCACAGGATTTTAATAATTATTTTATTTTACTTTATTGACATATGTTTGATTAAATTGTGTTTTCGTATATTTTTTTTGACTTGTTATTATTGTGACCTTTTGTTTAAAATTGTGATTTTGTGTTATTGTTTTGATTTGTTTTTACTGTTGTGGCCTTTTCTTTGGGGCTGTTGTGTGTTTTTGAATTGTTTTTTACTATTGTGGCCAGCAGGTGGTGCTGGTAGGGGTTTTCTTGCATTTTGACTGTTTTTTCTCTCCTGGCCTCTGGGTGGAGCTTCTTCCGGTAAGTAGTCTCTTTCTTTATTTATTTCGTTTCCGGTCGTCGTGCAGGTAGGACATGTGTTGGTGAGTTGGCTTGTTTTCTGTATTTTGTGTGTGTGTGTGGGTTGGACCCAGGAGACCACTTGGTTTCTTCTCTTTAAAGACGGAGGTTTTTTTGGGTGGGGGTGGATTCGATCACCTCTCCCTGGTCTACTGGGTGCAGAAGGGTTGGGGGGACAGATCCCTTTTGTCCCCACAAACCTCCCAACCCCAGGTGAGCCAGCGGAGAGAGAGATTGCCACCCCCCACTTACTGATATTAAAGGGGAAACTCCAATCGGATTTTCCCTTTTAATATCAGGGGGTTGGGTTGGAATCAATCTCCTCTCTCAGGTCCCATGGGTCTGTGAGGGTTGGGAGGGACAAAAGGGGTATGTCCCCCCAACCCTTCTGGACCCAGGAGACCAGGGAGAGTGGATCGATTTTCCCCCCTCCTAAAAAATCCTCAGTTTTTAAAGAGAAGAAACCACTTGGTTTCTTCTCTTTAAAGATGGAGGGTTTTTTTAGGAGGGGGGAATTGATCCAGTCTCCCTGGTCTCCTGGGTCCAGAAGGGTTGGGGGGACAGATCCCTTTTGTCCCCACAAACCTCCCAAACCCAGGTAAGTCAGCGGAGATGGGGATCGCCATTACCCCACTTACTGATATTAAAGGGGAATCTCCAATCGGGACCTTCAGGCACGATTGGTGAGGGAAAGAAGGGCGGTTGGTGTTTGCGTGGCTGTGAGGCGGTGAGGTTTTTAATTTTTTGGGCACTGGCTTCCTCAGCATTCTGCACGCTCATGTTGCGCAGGACTCTGGGGCTTGTAGTTATGGGTTTGTGATTTGTGGTTGTGGTGCGTTTTTTCCTGCGGCTTGATTTTGATTGGCCGCGGCACGTTTCTCAATGTTCTTTGTGGTTGCGCCTCTCAGCCTGATTGGCTGTGGCACGGCGCAAAGAACGTTGGGAAATGAAGTTGTTTCCCTTTTTCGCGTTTGTGGGGCTGTTGCCCCACTGCCGGTTTTCTCAATCCTTCATTGACCTGCAGACCCAGTTCAGCCGTGTGTACGAATGGTGGGTGCGGGTCATTAGGGCGAGGCTTAGGAACCTATAGCAAGTTCCAACGGTTAACCCTTGGTTTTATAGGTTAAGTTTATTATTATTGTACCCTTATATGTTATTGTTTCTTACTGTCATTTCATTTCATTTCAGGTTTAATTTCTATACCGCTTTACTCGACCCTGCAGGTGACTTAAAGCGGTGTGCACAGTCACAATAAAATAGTACAGTAACATAAGTAAATATAACTCAATACAATAAATAATACAATAATAATGCGATAATATCATCAAGTTACAAGATTACAAGTCAGGAAAAAATACAATATTAAATATGAACACAAAATACAAGCCCCATATAGAGACCCTTCAAGAAGTGCCACCAAAGTACTCCCACTTCCCTGTGGCCAATGCCGGGCCGGGGAAAGAGCTCGGGTGATAACCGTTTTCTTCCCGACGCCGGTGGAGAAGGCGATGGGGAAATGCGGCAGGAGTCTGGTCGCAGCGAGAATCCTCCAGCATTGCGGGTGTCCCTCATTATCCTCTGGCCAGGCAGGGCCAGGGGGCAGGGCATCCTCCGCAGGTGCCACCATTCCTTCCCCACGCCGATGGTGAGGGTGATGGGGAAACGCGGCAGGGGTCTGACCACGGTGAGAATCCATCCACCGCCTTGCTCAGCTGAAGGTCCTTTCTTTCCCTCTCTTGCAGCCAGGCTGGCTGGGAGGGGAGACCAGCGGCAGGAGGGGCAGTGGCGGCAGTTCATATAACTGCCCACCGCCCCGCTCAGCTGAAAGTCCTTTCCTCCCCTCTCTCATATTGTATGCTTTGTATTATTCATACATAACTTTGGTTGTGAACCGCTTTGGGTTGTCTTAGGACAAGAAAAGCGGTATATAAATACAAATACAAACGACTTAAGGGAAGAATGTAAGAGAAATCAGAAGTTGCATGGAAAGGAAAAAAACCTTACTCCTCATAAATTTCCTAAGTTGGTTCTAGCAATTTACATAGTGAATAACATACTCGAATGTCTCAAGAATGATGGAACTTGTGATTTCTGGTAGCAAATAGAGAACTTCAACGTGAAAATAGGCAAAAAAATCACTCTAATTTTATTCCTTTTTAAAATTGTGTTCAAGTTGGAAGGAGAATAATTGAGAGGCAGAAAACAAACATCAGATTGTAAGATGTTTAAGAGCATGTGACGTTTGAAGTTCATCTGTTGTTTGAAGCTCAGTGTCTTATGTTGAATGCTTGCTGTAAGGAATGAGAAGAGGATGGATGCCTGGGGCATCATTTTGGGCTTTCCAAATCTACATGTTTTTATCAGTTAGTTTCATTATATGCTTGTGTTAATCCTAGCACAAAAGTGTTTGCTTATTTCTCTCTATTGGAACAGAAATTCTTGAAGTGACAAAAGACTTCGTTTCATAACATGCACTGTCTGTCCCTCCCTTTCCATTTTAAAACTTTGACATTTGGCACTTCAGAAAGAAGTAAACATGCACACATGCATTGGAGATATGCACTGTTTTTGAATAAGTGCGTAAATATAAACCAAATCAAAGGTGGAGCCCACCCCCCTTTCCAGGGTCATAATGAGGTGACGCAAAGAGTATAAAGACATGAATGGAGCGGAAAGGCACTCCCCACAGATTTCTCTTGTTTAATGCAGCATTCATGTGTCCCCATTAGAAGTGGGATAAGGGAAAGATAAATTGAAGAATATACTTGTTTGGAATCAATGGAGAAAAATAATGTGCTGTTTACCAGAGAAATGAACCTTTGCCTTTTCTGCTTCACAGTCATTGATTAAATCACTAAAAGCTATTCAGTAGGTTCAGCACCACTGATTTCAAATCCAGGGAAGAAGAGATAGGAGAGAAAGGCTGGAAAGTGTAAAAAAGAATGGGCTTCCTCCATTGCCCCTTTAAGGAAGCATGCTTATAGTCCCTTCAAAGCCCTGCACTCCCTCCCTTCCTTTTGGTTTCCATAGGTTGCTGCTGTGCTCTTTCTACTGGTGGATGGGGGGAAAAGAAGGATAAAATAAACATAAAGCAGGGCATCCCATGGAGCAACGTGTTGTGATGGTCAGAAGCCTTTCTGTTCTGCCTATACCATTCAGTCTATGAATTTGCATTTCCACACTTATGGGAATAGGGGTTTTCACAGAGAACTGGCAGTGCACAGATATTCAGCAAACAAAAACCGTTTGACTCGGCACGAATGGTGCAATAATCAGTTTAATCCAAAGGAACAAAACTTTAATTGGACAGATCCTAATTCCTTCCGATAATGGAATTTTCAATCTTTTTCATCAGGGATCTATGCCAAAAATACATTAACAATCATTAATATTTATAACCTATGTACATAATGTATTTACAACGAATCTCAGAATTACCACAGGATTTACATTTTCAACCAATCCAAACATACATGATTCAAGTGTTTAACAGTATATCTATACATGTTTTAGTATTTCGAAATGCATTGTTATAATATTATTGATAATTACCTGTGAGTTCCCGTTCTACCAAAAAGTATTTTTATATTTAATAACGCGTCCCAGACCTCTGTAGTGAGTTCATTCAGTGTCGATGGACGTTAAACAAATGGCAATAGAGCTCTCATTTAAAGGGATACTAAACTTAGAACAGCTGCAGCACAGACAGAGATCTATAAGAAACATGTGTAATCCAGATATTGTCACAAACTTGGAGGAGTTGAGGTCTGAGTGTTTCCAAAAGGAAATGAGTTGTGTTCTGGACTTGGGCCTTTATTCTCTCCGTGTGTTATTATTTGGGCATGGACTGGGTATGTGCATGTATGTGTAAAATATAAAACCCAGTCACCTTTTTTCAGAAGAGGCTTTAAAATATTCTGACACCAATAAAAATTAAAGAAGTGCCAAATAGCAGCCGTAGTAGGGAACATGATCCCCATCTGTATTATTTAAACAAGTTGCAAAGTGTGTCCAAAATATAGTGAATGTGCTTCTACAAGAGAGAGATGTTTTCTCTTATTATCCTTCCATGGTTCAAATAAGTAATTGTGATTATTTCCCCTTAATTATAGACAATATTTAACCATGAATTATGTGTGGAATTAGTTCCCCCCCCAGTAGTTTTTCCCCTTTAAAAGATCTTAAGTGTGCCACTCTACTTTAGTGATTCAATTCAATTTAATTTTTCCCTATGGAAAGCTGGATCTTTTTGAAAGATTCTAGCTGTCATGTTATGAAGCTGGTTATAACCCGCCTTTCTGGTTTATATTATTGCTGATCTATAAAGCATGGTTTTATGACTCATTTTGAACAATTCTTTGTTCATTCTTGAAAGCATAACTGATGGTATTTCAAATAAACTTGTACCCTCTAAGAATGCAAGCAAGTTTGGTCTTAGTGTGAAAGGCTGTGTAATTTTTAAAATACAGTATCCCGATCTAACATGCTGGTTTATGCTCTGTCTCTGTTTTTCCCCTCACTGAATTGCTCTCTCTCTCAAATGAAGTTTTGTACCCTTTTAAAATCACAGCTAGTAGCATAACAAACCCATGATAAAATTATTCTTGTAGTTTCCCTATTAAAGCAGACATAACTTGAGAGTCTTGTATTATGCATGAGAGATGAGAGGAATACTGTAGCTAGCAGAGAAGCTCTACTTGATCTTGGTGGGTCATATGTCTTGCACAGTTATTAATAATGGAAGCATAACAGTTTGTCATAAGGCAGAGAGTACTCTGACATGGGAGACTGCAGTGGCTCAAGTGATTAAGAAGCTGAACTTGAAGACTGGAAGGTCGGGGTTCGATACCTGACTACTGCACGACGGAGTGAGTGCCCGTCTGTGACCCAGCTCCTGCTGACCTAGCAGTTCGAAAGCAAGAAATTGCAAGTAGATAAATTGGGACCACTTGGGTGGGAAAGTAAACAGCGTTCTGAGCATGCCTGCCTAGGCATGCCTGCCACATGTCCACAGAAATGTCTGCATATGCAGACAGTGCTGGCTCTTTGGCTATAAACAGAGATGAGCACTGAACCCTAGAGTCGGATACAACTGGCTTTCGAGCAAGGGCGACCTTTACCTCACTCTGACATGGGTTTGTTGTACCTTGTACTTGGAAAGTTATTTTTTAAAAAAGAGATTGAGTTCTGCTATGTATTTTAATGCTTGAAATGTAATTTGTTGTTATTTTTTCAACACTGTAACAACTAATAACTCATTATATTGTTGGCTGTATTGCTTATCAGTTTTATTGTTTATTTCAATTAACAGAGAACCCTCAGAGTTAGTATGAGAATGGCATAAAACTTGAAAAATTCATATCAAAATGTTTTTAAAAACACCATAAAGTACCATTTAAAAGTAACTAGAAATCATTACTCATTGCACTAAAAATTAACTTCCATCTTACTTGTTATGTTACTTTTAAAATGAAAAATTGCCACACCCTTATTACTCCCCCCCTCCCCCAAAGCAACTAGGTACAAAGAAATAGTTCTTGAGTACACAGAAAGAGCCTCCTTGAAGATTGTGGTACTGTATTTTTTAACCACAATCTGGCGTATCCTAGTAATGGCAACCTTGTGTAGCCAGCTAATCTTTCTCACACTGGGTCAGGTGAAAGGAACTACAGAATGAACTCAGCAAAAGGTTCCTTCATTTTGCCAGTTTCACGTCTGGCCTAGACACAGGAGAAGAAGAAGATGCTTCCAAAGATATGTCTGGTGGCTACTCATAGTAGATTTTCCACTTGCAGTAAAAGACTACTCAGAAGTGATGGCTTCCTTGCGAACAATGTAGTATTCACTAGAACTGCTGACAAAGTGCTTGTGGCTGAGGCCTCTTGGGACTCTAGGAATCTAGCCTTATATCGGTTCTCTGTACTGTATTGGGTAAGAAAGGTTGCTGGAAGCAACGTTGAGAAATTAGCTCTATCATACCTGTCAACCCGCGGCTCCGGAAAAACGGGACCTGCACACATCGCTTGTGCGCAGGTCGCGTTCCACGCATGCGTGGAAAGGTTTTACCCCTTCCACACATGCGCGGAAGCGCTACGCCTCTTGCGCAGCCCTTACGCAAGCGACGTAGCGCTTCCGCGCATGCGTGGAAGGAGTAAAACCCTTCCGTGCTTGTGTGGAAAGCGTTTCCCCCGCTGCCAAATTACGGGGTTTTGGCAGCGGGGGCCGGGTTATGATGTCAATCGACATCAATTTACGGCGTAATCCCGGCCAAATCGGGAAGATTGACAGGTATGAGCTCTATACCTTACTAGCACCTTCCTTGAAACCTGCTATCTTGGATTTTTGTTGCTTTTGACATTGCCTTCCCTTTGAGCCTGCTTTGGACTGCCAACACCTACTGTAGTTTTATTGATCTCTAAGTGGGCACTTCTGGATTACATTTTGGACTGAGTGGACCTTCCCCTTTAACGTCATCTTTTCTGGAGCAGGACACGGGTGGTTAAAATTGAGGCTGCTGTTGTGACACTTGCAATTTTATTTATTTATTTAAAAAAATTCTACCATGCCTTCCTCATCCATGGATGACCCAAGGTGCCTTACATGACAGTTAAAATACATACAAGTTAAAAAACAACATCACCCACCCCTACCCCTTAACCCCTTAAGAAAAAAGATACACAACAAAATTTAAAACTGTTAAAAAAGCATTAAAGAATACCATGAGTAAAGTTAAAAAGTTAAATAAGCTAAAAAAGGGAGGGGAAGGGAGACGGGACAAGAGGGAGGGAGGGATAAAAAACAGACAGGTGTGTTACGACAGGCCATCATACCAGCCAGCGGGACTGGGCCATCACAGCCAAGTCTTAAGGGCCTTCCTGAAGGGGAGCAGCTCTGTCTGGAGGAGTAGATCTGATGGTAAGAGGTTCCATAGGGCCAGAGCAAACACCGAAAAGGCTCTTCTTCTGGTCCCCACCATATGCGCCTCTTTAGTGGGTGGGACCACCAATGAGTCTCTCTGGTCTGCCCTTGTAGGACGGGCAGAATATCTCAGGGCAATGCGGTCCCTTAAGTATCCTGGTCCACTGCTATGTAGGGCTTTAAAGGTCAAAACCAGCATCCTGAATTGCACCTGGAGGCACACCGGTAACCAGTGCAGCTCCCGGAGCAGTGGTGAGGCATGAGCATAACGCCCACAACCCTTCACCACCATGGAAGCTGCGTTCTGGACCAGCTGCAGCCTCCGAATGGTTGCCAAGGGCAGCCCCATGTAGAGCGTGTTACAGTAATCCAATCTGGTGGTGACCAGAGCGTGAGTGACCATGAGCAAGGAGTCCTGGTCCAGGAGCGGGCGTAATTGGTAAATAACACAAAGTTGTGCAAAGGCCCTCCTGGCCGCGACTATATTAGCACAGGATTATAGCCTTTCTGAGAAACAGTGTTTCCGTGACTTCATGTTTCAGTCAGCTACATGTATGTTTCTACCTAAAGTAGCCAGTTAGTCACCTTTGTTGTTTCTATTTCCAAATATTTAGGTATTTTGTAAGTTAGAACTGAGAATGATTACATAAACAAATTTTAGTTATAAATCTGATTTGTTTAAAATGCTGTTCTCCTCACTCACTGCATGCTTTGATTATCTCCTGATATTTTTTTAAGTAATCAGACCAGTTGTTAAGTTTTATTGTATGCTAATTGTTGGCCTTGAGGTTTTGGAAAATTTATATAAGGGATAACTTAGTGGCAGTTCTTTGTGCCTGAGAAAATTCGTATTAAACATAATATAGTTTCCTATATCCAGACATATTGACCTGCATACTTTTTTCATTATATCCCTGTTTCCTCTCCTTTAATGTTTTTGAGGCTGAGAACACTACATGGCAGCTCTCTTTTCACATACAGTGGAACCTCAGTTAACGTAATTAATGCATACTCCGCATAGGTGTCAAGTATCCCGTATTGCCCAGGAAAACCCCATAATTTAGAGCCCCTCTTCCCACCGTCACGTTTTTTTTATAATCTCCCGTATTTCTAAAAAAATCCAGGGGCATGTAAATCTCCCATATATTATTGTACTATATCTTTATTCATGAGGTGTGTGCCTCATACCAGAGCAGAGGAGTATTGGGCTCCCCCTGGTGGAGGAAAAACTGCCCCTAAGACACTCCCCTTAGCATGACTGCTTCCCCTCACGGGGAAGAAGGCAGCCAGCAAGCCAGGCTTACTGTAATAATTCTACTTAAATTTTCCTCTTATTATTTATGCTGTATGCAAATATACTTGAAGCCGATTGGCTCATTGACTTCCCTTTAACACCCTCTTTCCCAGGAGAGAGAGGGCTTCAAGTATATTTGCATACAACATAAACAGCAAACTTCCATGGTTTTCTCTTAAACACAGAGTTTTAAAAAATGAAATTGAGGCACAAAAGGCTTAAGACAGTAGACAATTAACTGACTAAAGTGTAAAAAACAGTTCCGTGAAAAATCACAATAATATGAAATGCAGTCGAATAGGGGGAGAATAGGGGGAAATTTAAAATAGAATTATTACAGTAAGCCTGGCTTGCTGGCTGCCTTCTTACCTGTGAGGGGAAGCAGTCATGCCTATGGGGTGGTTCTTCCTCCACCAGGGGAGCCCAACACTCCTCCGTGGCTCCTCCTCTTCTAGGCTCTTGGATGTGCCTGCTTAGATTTGGGGGAGGAGGGGGCGTGGCCTGGGAGAAAGGGGTGCAGCCTAAAATTTCCTTTATTTTCATGTACACAACTTGACAGGTATGGTTCTCCGGGATGTTTCTTACAGTTACAGCGAAAATTACTTTAACTGAATTTCCCATAGGAAAGCATTGAATGCAATTTGATTTGCTTTCCCATAGGAATGCATTAAAAACCAAAATACTTAAACCAAAATGCAGTTTCCCATAGGAATGCATTGAAAACCAAAATACTTAAACCAAAATACTTTAACCAAAATGCAGTTTCCCATAGGAATGCATTGAAAGCCAATTAATCTGTTCTGGGAAAAAAATCTGTAAACCGAGCCTCTATTTTCTATGGATTTCCTTTTGTTATGCAATTTTTATGTTAATCGAGGCGTTTGTTAACTGAGGTTCCACTGTACAGTATTTGTCTTTGCAATTCAGGTTTACCAGTCATTAATCATCCTTGCCCTGTCCTATAGCAAAACACATGGCTTGTTGTTGACTGAATGCTTTCTTGGAAGGAGAGGGATGCTAAATGACTGACAGCCCTTTGTCTAACAAGATTGGAAGGGACATTCGAAGCCATTCCGTGAGATGTGGAATCTGAAACTTACAGGTCCTACCAGTGAATGTATTTTGAAACTTGCTTCAGATTAACTGTAGCAATATCTATTAGCAGTGTATGTGTAGCATGGCACCACTGTGTTCCTAAAGTCACTGTGACTTTGCACTGGCAAAGCAGCTGATAAGTGACTCTAACTAAGCATTTCATTTTACACAACAGCCACTGACCAGTCCCTTCCCCCTTCCTTTCTTGACCTGAAATGACAGAACTTTAAAGAGATCTATATAAACAGGGAGTGAGATCTCAGAGTAGAAAGTGCATAGACTCATGCTGCTCAAGATATTAATGATTAATTACTAACACATAAGCATGTTTGCTCATTTTTTTAACAAAGTGGCTCAAGAACTTGAGGAGTTTCTTTAAATTCTTGTCATTGAGGTTTTTGTCAAAGACGAGCATGTCTGTTTCTAATAAAACAACCTCCCCAGTAGACAAAGCTATCTGAATGCATGAATGCCATTGTGCACTTGACAAAAGAATGAACATTTGTGTGAATAGGCTCTATACATTCTTTCCCACAGAAGTCAACGAAAGGATCGGTTGTCCTAGGCTACGTATTCCAGCATTTAAACCTTGTGGAGATAGATTACTTCGGACTCCGTTACTGTGACAGAAGTCACCAGACGGTGAGTATAAAGCTGTCCTGATTAGATTTTTCCAGTGATAAACATTACCTGCTCCTAAAAAATAAAATAAAATTCTCAATTGTATTTTAAACTGTTTTGACACCAAGTCCATTTTAAAATCAACCTGAGTAAGAGTCTTGTCATATTTATAGGGAAAGAAATATTTCAGTCAGAAATTATTTTTCCCCTCTGTACTTCTTCTTCTTCTGTGTCTGGGCCAGATGTAAAACTGCCAAAATGAAGCCTAAATTGTGTTGGAATGGCATTTTCTGAGTAAGAAGAGATTTCCTGGAAAAGAAACAAGTCCATAACTAACACACACAATTATGATGTAATGAGGGGAAGCGTGAAACAAATGAGTAGGTCCTTAGGTGAATTATTTTCAAAAGTATTAAGATGGCAGTTGGTAAGAAATGATGGGGAAGAATCCCAACAATATTATTCTGTTGATTTATTTGGATTTCTTCAGTGGAACTGGAATTGGGGTGATTCTCCCATCTTTAAAACATTTTATCGGTGTGGCTGTGAAGCCCTGCAGAGCAGATTTTTGACCATGAAATTCCAGTCATGTTAGTGGGCATTGGCTTAGTTTGACATTGGATTTAGGACATTTATTAGTATGCTAAATCTATTTACAAGCCTACTAGGGGTTGGATTTTCTGATTTTCTGGACTATACATACCATAATTCATCATTATGGGAATTCCTCTTACCTTACATGCACTTCACGAAAACCTGAATGTGCTCCACCTGGGAGAAAGGCCTAAATTGGAAGGTTTTAAGACAGAGCTAGACCAAGCTCTGCCCAAGTGTTCTGCTTTTTAAAAAAAAGCTCCCAACTTGGATCATTGTCAATCTTAGAAGAAATCAACCCTGATTGCTCATTTGAAGGTCAAATAGTAAAGATGAAGAAGGGAGGATTCACTTGAGAAGGCCTTGATGCTGGGAAAGGTGGAGGGCAAAAGAAGAAGGGGGTGGCCAAAGATGAGATGGCTAGATGGTATTGTAGACGCAATGGGCACAGAGCTGGGCCGGCTGGGGAGGATGGTGGAGGACAGAGGTGCCTGGAGGACAATGGTCGATAGGGTCACAAAGGGTCGGAATCGACTGTGCGACTGAACAACAAAAACAAGGATCATAGTAGGAACAAGTTAGCTGGGTGGAACTTGGCCTAGTTAAGCCTCAAAATCTTTCAGATCAGTTCTTTCTTCCAAGGGTGTCATATTCAGGTATTTACAAGATGCCTTAAAGGCAAGTAGAATTCCCACAGAGGAAAATTATGGCAGTAAATCCAACCCCCACCCCCATCACCAATGACTACTTGTAGTTTCTGGTGATCTTAGCTTCTAGATGTGTGGCCATAGGTAGCTAACTGTCATAGTTGTGGTGGTGCCAGCGTTTTAGACTAGAAAATATAATAGGGAAGGGCAGTGGCCAGGCTCTCTTAGTGCTGTGATGGCGAAACCTGGCACTCCAGGTGTTCTTGTACTTCAGTTCCCACAAGCCCAAGTCTCTGTGAATTTGTATGCACAGAAAACCCATTCATGTGGATTCATAGAGACTTGGGCTTCTGGGAATTGAAGTGCAAGAATACTTGGAGTGCCAAGGTTTGCCATCACTGTCTTGGTGGATAATTACATGATTTCAGATTTAACATTTGTTAGATCCTGACGCGTGATACTTTGCACATTACTCACAGGAAGACCTGACTCTGTCAGAACACCTGAAATAAGTCAGAGGTTATTATGAGGAAAAAAATCAAAAGACTGCTGGAGATGTAAAAAAGAAGTTGAAACATATTTTCATTTATCGTGGGAATGGAGGAATGTGTAGAAAATATAAAAATAATGAAATACTGCATACAATTGGAGATTTGTACTAAAATAGCATTATTTTGAATATTGGAAATATGCAGATAGAATGGGGAAAATATGATTGTTATATTTGTAACAGCATTGAGACTGAATATTGTTAAAAATGAAAAGTAGATTGGGATTTTGAATTGGATGATTGGCATAAAGACATATGGAATATAGCTGTAAATGATAAATTAACATGTGAAATAAAGGTAAAAAAGGAGAAAATTTAGATGGTGAAAGGGAAAGGAGTAAAGCCAGAACAAGATGTAATATCTTTTTGAAACAAGGGGGCAAAAATAAAAATGTAATAATATTGAGAATATTTAATGGAGAAGGTTTACAAGTCCTACGGCTGGTAGGTGCACATAGGTGTTGTTGAGTTGTTGTTGTTTTGTCTTTCTCCTCTCTGCTTTAATTACTACTAATAAAACCCTCTGTTTTAATTACTACTAATAAAATGAACTAGAATTTAGCTTTTGGCAAAGCAGCAATAAAGATTAGTGGCCATTAGAAGATGAGAAGATTCTGCCTAAGGCAGGCTGTAATAAAGGACTGTGGTGGCTTAGTGGTTAAGATGCTGAACTTGATGACTGGAAGGTCAGCAGTTCGAGACCTGAATACTGCACAGCGGAGTGAGCTCCCATCTCTGTCCAAGCTCCTGCCAACCTAGCAGTTCGAAAGTAAGAAATTGCAAGTACAGTGGAACCCCAGGTTATGAATGACTTGACTTACAGATATCTCAAGATATGAAAAGAAATCCCAGGAAAATATGCTTCGAGATACAATTTTTTTTGAGATACAAAAAGTTTTCCTATTGAATTACATGGTATACAGTGGCCTCTAGTGGCCACTTCTGGTAATGCATTGTGTTTTGCATTGTGTTTTGAGTTACGAATTTTTTCGTAATATAAAACAACCCAAGGTACGAATTAATTTTGTATCTTGAGGTACCACTGTAGATAATTAGGTACCACTTCGATGGGAAGGTAAACAGCATTCAGTGCACTCTGGTGTTTAGTCTCGCCTGTCACATGTCCATGGAAACGTCTGCAGACATGGACAGCGCTGGCTCTTTGGCTATAAAAAGAGATGAAACCACACAGGCCAAGCAGTGAAAATATCCAAAGTCCAAAGAACCACTTGATTCCAAAATATATCATCCATTCCTGTTGTAATCCAATTTTCAATAATGCAATTCCTCTTTGATCTCTATAATCCAATTCCTTTAAATCCAGTGCATGTAATACTTTCTACTTTCAAAATCTATCCGGTAAAAAGATTTTTCGAGAATTTCTTCTTCAGGAAAATGTATTTTCTGTGTAAAATATAATATGCATAATACTTATTAATCACATAAACATTAAAAATTCAACATAGTAAGCTCCAATACTTATTAATCACATAAACATTAAAAATTCAACATAGTAAGCTCCAAAACTCGAAGGATGCTGGATATTAGGTAAAAATTTTTACTATATTGAATTTTTAATGTTTATATGATTAATAAGTATTATGCATCTTATATTTTACACAGAAAATACATTTTCCTGAAGAAGAAATTCTTGAAAAATCTTTTTACCGGATAGATTTCGAAAGTAGAAAGTATTATATGTACTGGATTTAAAGGAATTGGATTATATTATAAAGATCAAAGAGGAATTACATTATTGAAAATTGGATTACAGCAGGAATGGATGATATATTTTGGAATTTATACAACTGAATTGAAGAATCATCGTTTATTTCAACAATTAGTGGTTTTGAAGAATTTGAATTTACTTTGTTTGTGCTGTTAACAAGACATTTCTTAATTTTTTACAACACGTTTTTGAGAAATATGATTTATTGACAAGAAAATTTAAAGGAATAAACACAATTAAATAGACATTCGTTTATTATATGAGTCTTAATTACTTCTATACGAGCCTCAAGCGGTTCTTTGGATTTTGGATATAAAAAGAGAGTCGGATACAACTGGCTTTTGAGCAAGGGCAACCTTTACCTTCTTTACCTATAAGGAAGGATGTTAACTGTTGGAATGTAACAAAGGCTCCCACACCCGTCCCTACTATCCTGTACCGAGCTGCCTGCACTCATCTTTACCCAGCCCAACCATCGCCGCAAGGGTCCGGCAGTCGCCAGTGGGGCAGTTGCCCCATGAATGCAAACAAAATGAACCAACTTCAATTCCCAATGTCCTCCACACCGTGCCGCCCCTCAGCCAATCAGGCTGACAGGTGAGAGCAAATAGAACGTTGGGAAAACTGGCGCGCCCAATTGAAAACAAACCACAGAAAAAAGCCACCGAACGAACGCGAACAAAACAAACAAAACCTCAAATCCCAGCTTCCTACACGCAATGACCACTTTAGCCAATCAGGCTGAAGGGTGCAAGCGCGTAGAACGCTGAAAAAGCCGGCACGTGAAAAATAAAATAAAAAAACGCCTCACACAATGGGAGTGCAAGGCCGCCACACACTAACCCAAACCCGCAAAAAAGACAACCGCCGGCCTTTTTTCCTGGATTAATGGGGAGAAAAGGGACTCCTTCTCCTCCCCGCTACCCCCCCCCCCGAAGACATGGCAAGACCACCGTTGGCCTCAAGGTAAGTTGAGCCAGGGTGGAAAAAAAGCAGCAGGCAGCAATTTGTCAGGGGAAGCACACTCCCTGGCGAATGACTGGATGCTGCCTTTCTACTACCCACAATGCTATTTTGAGAAGTAGCACGAAACAGTGGGGGAGGTAATAGAAAAGCAGCAGCCAGCAATCCGCAAGGAAAAGCACCACCCCTTATGGATCGTTGCCTGCCAATCTCCCATTAGGTAAGCCAGGGAAAAAGGAGACAGAGAGGAGAGAACCATCGTGAAGCAGATAGCTCATCTTTGCCTCCTTTTCACCTGACCTATCTAAGGAACCTTACTGGACGAAGAGTGAGCTGACTGCCGGCTCTTCCTTTTCCCCTTCGCTGCATCGAAACGTAATTTCGAAACAGCAATGGGGAAAAGATGACATGACAGACAGGCCGTTCTTCACACAAGAAAACACAACAACAACAAAACTAAACAGTTAACCAAAATGCCAAGCATCAAAAATAATAAAACACAAATAAACAATAATTAAAATAAACCCAGTAAACAGCAAAACAATAAACAACAAACTCAACAAAAAACACCCAAAATACCAAAGGCTAACGAAAAACCATAAAAGCACACTAAAAACACCTATCTACAACACGAAAATACCTAACTCAACAAACAATAATATCACAAATTAAACATAAATGCGGAAGAAATCAAAAAATAAATAACAACCAGAAATAATCAAACAATTAGACACATCTAAAACCCAAAATACAAACAAACGAACAAGCAGAAACACTTTTGGGGGGGGGGGGTTAAGTAGAAACTCTCTACTTAACCCCCCCCCCAGCCCAACATCACAAAATCAAAATGAAATAAAAACAGTAAACAAGAGCGCTTACCAAACACATCCTCCCTCCATGCCTCTGGAACTGAACTGAACAAAGAAAGGAAATCACAGTACTCTTAACCAGTCAAAAAGTATGTAAAAATCAAAATGAAAAATAAATAAAATAAAGTAGAAAACCACAAATTCAAAACACCACTACGCAAACCATCCCTAACCAAAAAACACACATAAAAACTGCCCAGCAAGGCCAGGCACAAATATGCTAGTTACTAATAAAGGCTAGTGGAAGAAACTCAAGGGAGCACATTAAGGCTGTAATAAGGCTTCTTTGATTCAAGATGCTATTCTGGAGGCATGGGCCGACCTGGCATGCATCACCGAAACCTGGCTGAGACCGGAGGATGGTGTATCTCTGTCGGAAATGTGTCTGGCTGGGTTTGGTATCTGGCACCAGCCAAGGGATGAGGGAAGGGGCGGTGGCATCGCCATTATTGCTAGGGAGTCACTGGGAGTCGCTAGGGCCACTGCTCCACAAATTCCGGGTTGTGAGGCGCTGCTCCTGCAATTGGGTCCTAGGAGTCAGTTGGGAGTCATACTCCTATATCTGCCCCCTTGCAGGGTAAGGGACTCCTTGCCTGAGCTCCTTGAGGCCGTCTCTGGGTTGGCGTTGGAGTTCCCTAGGCTGATGGTCCTGGGGAATTCAACTTGCCTTTACTGGGGGTGGGATCTGAGGTAGCACAGGAGTTCATGGCTTCTATGGCAGCCATGGACCTGACTCAGGTAATTCAGGGCCCAACCAGGGGCAGTGGCCACAAGCTGGATCTAGCTTTTTTGTCAGGGCAGTGTCAGAGTGATCTGAAATTACAGAAATTAGACACTATACCTGTGCCATGGTCGGATCACTATCTGGTAACTCTGGACTTCCTGGGGATGCTTCATCGTAGGGAGGCTGGGCCTATTAAAATGGCCCACTCCCGACGACTGATGGATGCAGAGGGAACTGTTTTTTCCCCCCTCTGGATCGGTTATATGATTCTTCCAAGGTGCTTGTTGACCTGTGGCACAGGTTGATTACGGCTGCCTTGGATGAAATCGCTCCACTACGGCCTCTCCTAGCACGTGGGGGTTCAATCTTCCCTGTGGTTCACAGAAAAACTGCGGGAGCTTAAATGGGCAAAGAGATGCCAAGAGCGCCGCTGGGTGAAAAACCAGAGTGATTCCGACTGGACACTGGCTAGGGCTGCTATTAAGACCTACCTGGTGGCGATGGGGGTGGTGAAGCAACAATACTTCACCGCCCTCATTGCCTCCGCGGATAATCGCCCAGCCGCTCTGTTCCGGTTTACCAAGTCTCTCCTTGGTAGGGAGGGGCCGGTGCCCGTTTGGCAGGGTTCTGCTGAGGTTTTTGCAGACTATTTGGTGGAGAAAATCGCTCAGATTCTGTCGGGGTTCTATCCTGGCGTGGATGGGGAGGGGACCAAAACTCAGTCTAGCTGTGTTATCTGGGATCAGTTCGATCCAGTTGTCCCTGAGGAAGTGGACAGGCTTCTTGCAGCTGTTCGCGCCACCTCCTGCCCTTTGGATCCCTGTCCCATTTGGTTGGTGAAAACCTCCAAGGGGGTGACGGGAGGCTGGGTCGGGGCTATAATAAATGCTTCACTATGGGAAGGGGTGTTTCCTGCACCGTTAAAACATGCTCTGGTGCGCTCCCTCCTGAAGAAACAGTCTCTCGACCCAGCAGTTCCAGCTAATTATAGGCCGGTCTCCAACCTCCCTTTCTTAGGGAAGGTACTGGAGAAGGTGGTGATGCGGCAGTTGCAGGGGGTCCTCGATGAAGCGGATTATCTGGACCCCTTCCAATCAGCTTTCAGGCCTGGATTTGGTACTGAGACGGCATTGGTCGCACTGGTTGATGATCTCTTGCGAGAGCGGGACGAGGTCATCCATCCGTCCTGGCTCTTCTGGATCTCTCAGCGGCTTTCGATACCGTTGACCACGGTATCCTTCTGGAACGGCTCAAAGGTTTGGAGATCCAGGGTACTGTGTTGTCCTGGTTTTCCTCATTTCTGGAGGGCCGTACCCAGTCGGTGTGGTTGGAACATGAGATGTCCAGCGCTAGGCCCCTACAGTATGGGATGCCTCAGGGCTAGGTGCTCTCTCCTATTTAACATATACATGAAGCCGTTGGATGAGATTGTCCGTTCCCATGGGGTGAGGTGTACCAAGCTATATATCTCAGCCCATGGGGACCCCAGTGATGCGGTCAATGTCCTATCCAGATGTCTAGAAGCGGTTGGCGTCCTGATGGGGGACAACGGGCTACAATTGAATCCCTCCAAGACTGAGTGGCTTTGGATAGGGGGTCCTGCGTTATACATGGAGCTGCTAACTTTGGTCTTGGATGGGGCTGCTTTGCCCCAGACACACCAGGTACGCAACTTAGGGGTCCTCCTGGTTTCGGAGCTGCTACTTGCAGATCAGGTGGCGGCCGTGGCCAGGAGGGCTTTCACACAGCTTCGCGTCATCCGTCAGTTGCGTTCACTCCTGGACCAGGGCTCCCTGCTCAGGGTCACACATGCTCTGGTCACCTCCAGGCTAGATTTTTGCAATGCGCTCTACATGGGGCTGCCCTTGACAATCATTCAGAGGCTGCAGTTGGTCCAGAATGCAGCAGCCCGGGTGGTGATGGGACACGGGCGTTATGCCCGTGCCTCACCATTACTTCGGGCGCTGCACTGGTTACCAGTTTGCCTCTGGGTGCAGTTCAAGATGCTGTTTTTGACTTTTAAAGCCCTTCATGGTAGTGGGCCAGGATATCTTAGAGACCGCCCAAGAGTGTCCGCCCATCTAACCTGAGCGGACCGGAGGGGATCCCTAATTGTCCCATCTGCCAGAGGGGCTCGTCTCTCTGGTACACGAAGGAGGGCCTTTTCAGTGTCCGCACTGGCCTTATGGAACCTCCTACCTGTAGAGTTGCGGGAGCAGACGGAGCTGCTACCTTTCAGAAAAGACCTAAAAACCTGGTTGGCGGGACAGGTGTGGGGCCCAGATGGAAGGATGGTTCCCGCCTGTTGGCTTATAAAATAAGCCCCCATTTCTTTTAATTGTTCAATGCAGGCAGTTTTAATGTGGGTAGTTTTTAAAGATGAACGGGGTAGGTGGGTGGGTATGTTGGGGTTTTAATTGTATAATTGTTTTTATGTATGTTTTAACTTGTTGTGAGCCGCCCTGAGTTGGGTTTACCTGATTGGACGGCATAGAAATCTGAATTTAAAATAAAATAAAAATAAAATAAGGCAGTAACTTGTGTAAAGCCTTTTGTTCATTAATATACAGTACTAGCTAATTACCCTGCCTTGCCCGGGTTGTTTTTGTCCTTTAAAGCAAGGATGACACGGCTTGACTGCGGTTTTACTTTTCCGGCTGGCGGTGTTCCCGGCCCGTAAATGTTAAGTTCTGTCAAGCCGCAGCCTCTTTTGATCAGCGAAAGGAGGCCACGGCTTTCAGAATTTAATGTTTACATGCCGGGGACACCGCTGGGTAGATAAGTAAAACCATAGTCAAGCCGCGGCGGAGAGGCATGTGCACACACATGGGAATGGATGGACAGACACACACACTCTCTTTCCCTCCCTCCCACTCCTGTGCTTTCCGAAGCAGAGCCCCATGAAGTTTAAGCGCTCTTGCGCATGCACCAGTAACAGGGGGAAGGGGGAAGGAGAAAAGAGCACAGTGTGTGGGGGGGTTGAAAATGTTGCGGTGTGTGGCAGGAGTGAAACATATCTGGCTAGCCCACCCACCCACCTTTGCCCTGGCTCCGGCCTTGTTCGGGTTTTTTCTTTAAAGGAAGTAAGGAGGCTGTGTTGTGCATGTACAGTACCGCTGTTTCATTGTGGTGCGTGTGTGCAGTGCTGCTTTTTTGTTGTTGCTTTTCCGGCCAGTGTGTGTGTCCCCTTTGTGTCCCACGTTGGGGGGCATACACCCCCAAATGGGTCTCGAGACCCCCATGGTGCTGATCTCGGAAGCCCAAGGTATGTATGTGCCAAATTTCAGCGAGATTGGTCCAGGGGAAGTGCGGAGATGTAAGCATGCCTTTGGTCCTGGGCGAGGCAAATGGGACGCGTTTCCGGTGGCACTGGGATGGGGAGGCCGAGAGGTGGGCGTGGCCAGTCAAGTGGACCTAGCCTGGAACTTCTACTACCGGTTCACTAGAACCGGTGAGAACCAGCCACAGTACAACACTGCACATGTGTGTGTATTTTAAAATTAATTCTTCATAATCTCTTAGAGGGATGCTGTTTATTCTGGCTGCAGTTTACTTTAGATTAGAGTGAGATTAGTCTTCCAGAGCAAAACAGTGTCTTTGATCTTAAAGTGCCTTTACAATAGTGAATTAATATATTGAAATTTTCTTCTAATATTTTAATAATTGTTTTAATGACAATTTCCACAGTACTGGCTGGATCCTACAAAGACACTTACAGAACATAAGGAGCTCATAAACAGTATGTATATAATTTATTCTTAAAAAAAATTTTTTTAGATGGGCTTAGAAAATATTTTATCCTCAGAGCTAACCCTCTGGAATGTATGATAGTTTTAAAGTCCTTTGATATTGTTGTGTAATAGAATAGTGGCTGGTGTGAAAAACAACAAACATTGAGTGCTGAAACCTGTTCTTTCCCTCTTTCTAGCCAGCTTCATATTTCTTCACATTACTAGAAATGGTTGAAACCTATAACTAATAGTAGTACTGTATACATACTTTGAAATTACATTTAATTAGAATGTTTAAATTTTAAAAAAAATAGGATTATGGCAAGTAAGTAACTTTTGGAATTGTGGCAAGCACAGTTCCCTGTATTCTGTCAATAACTAGAACATTTCAGCAGGATTTGGGATTATCCATTAGAGGAGAAGGAGGATCGAAATTATAGGGATTCTAGGAACAAAGTAAAAAGTTTTGGGTAGTATGCCCTTATGTATTGCCTTTATTAAAAGGCAATGGACTTGGGAGGTGTTACACTATATTCCTGCAGAATTCACTGTTACAGTGCAACCAATGCAGGTGCCAGCATGCTAATTCTGTGGATAAGAACCTTCCCTTGCAATACAGAGTGGAGGAGAATACAAAACAAATGTCAGGCCTTTAATTTTCAAATTATGCTTCATGCCTGTCAGCAGGAAAATTTAAACAGGTTCATTTCCCCCCAACCTTTTTTTTAGCTAAAGTTGTTTGCAGCCAAATACGTTTAAATCAGACCTTCACTTAACTTTCAGTGCCTGGTAGCTGCTAGAAAAACATTATGGCTATAGGCAAGTGATGGCGAACCTTGGCACTCCAAGGTGTTCTTTAACTTCAGTTCCCAGAAGCCTAAGTCAGTACATTGGCTGATCAGTGCTTTGGGGAATTGACTTAGGTTTCTGGGAATTGAAGTAAAAAAAATTGGAATACACTGTTGTACCTGTGTATGATAGCTGTGTAAGACTGTTTGTTGTTCAGTCGCACAGTCGATTCCGACTCTTTGTGACCCCATGGACCATTGCCCTCCAGACACCTCTATCCTCTCCCATCCTCCTCATCCCACCCAGCCCTGTGCCTACTGCATCCACTATGTCATCTAGCCATCTCATCCTTGGCTGTCCCCTTCTTCTTTTACCCTTCACCTTTCATAGCATCAAGGCCTTCTCAAGTGATCCTCCCTTCTCATTTGATGTCCAAAGTACTTCATCTTTGTTATTTGTCCTTCTAAGGAGCAGTCAGGGCTAATCTCTTTTAATATTGATCTATTTGTTCTCCTCGCTGTCCAGGGGACTCTCAAAATTCTCCTCCAACACCACATCTCTAAGGTGCGCTCAGCCTTTCTAATGGTCCAGCTCTCACAACCATACATTACCACCGGGAATACCATTGCTTTGACTATGCGGACCTTTGTTTGCAGTGAGATGTCTCTACCTTTAACTATGTTCCCCAGTTTCTCATAGCTTGTCTCCCAAGAATCAGATTCCTTATTATTTCATGACTGCAATCTCCATCTGCAGTTATCTTTGCTCCTAGGAAAGTAAAATCTGTCACTGCTTCTACTTCTTCCCCATCTATTTTCCAGGGACTGTTGCCATTATCTTGGTTTTCTTGATATTGAGTCTCAAACCAGCTTTTGCACTCTCCTCTTTCAACCTAATCAGGAGCTTCTTTAGGTCTTCCTCACTTTCTGCCATTAAGGTGGTATCATCTGTATATCTCAAATTGTTGATGTTTCTCCCCGTAATTTTGATCCCATGTTGTGATTCCTCCATCCCTGCATTGTGCGTTATGTGCTCTGTGTATAAGTTGAACAAGCAGGGTGACAAAATGCAGCCTTGTCTTACTCATTTCCTATTCCAAACCACTCCGTCATTCCATACTCTGTCCTAACTGTTGCAGCCTTCTTAATGCTTCAAAGCAAAACATAACACAGAGCATGTGAACTCTTGTCTTCTAGAGATCTCAGAAGTAACAGTCTTCTAAAAACAATTTATGACCACATTCCAAATTACTAATTTGTATGAAAATGTTTGTGGCCTGTGCATTCTGCTACCAAAAGCAGATCTACATGGCAACTCAGAGGGAGTAATTTTAAAGCAACACAGATTTTTAAAATCCTCCACATTATAAAATGATTTAAAAACAGTGTAGCATAAGACTGGGTCAGCAGACATGCTGACCAAAAATACCTCTGTCTTCTCTCCATTAAGCTGCATTTTGTTAGCCAGTTTGCATGTTGAAGAGAGAGGAGGGGAGCAGAACTGTTAATCAATGTGGTAATCTACAGGGGCAGCGCCCATACAGGTTCAAGCATGCTTGCAGAATATTTCACTGTATACGTTAGGCAGAGGAATTCTAAGTGTCATTTTATATGTAATGGGACTTAACCTGCCAGTTGTTGTTAGCCAGTTATTGTTATGTGCTGTCAAGTCAAGACCGATTTATAGCAACCTTAATAGAACTTTCAAGGTAAGCGAGGTACTGTATTAAAGTGTGGTTTTACTAGTTCTACACCTGCAGTGAGTTTCCATTGTTGAGCAGGGATTTGAACCCTGGTCTCCAGCATCCTAGTCCAGTGGTGGTGAACCTATGGCATACATGCCAGAAGGGCATACAGACCCCTCTCTGTCGGCACACATGCTGTTGCCCCAGAACAGAGTTTTCTCTGCCTCTCTGCCCAGCAGCCCAATGGGAGCACTTTCTCCCTCACCCCAGCACAGAGTTCGGCCCGCCCCTCTGTTTGGGCACTCAGTTTCTAAAAGGTTCACCATTGCTGTCCTAGTCCATTGGATAGAGCACATTACACCTCACTGAATATCTTAACTTGCAAGTACACATATATAAGATTGTGGTATTGATGTTGAGAATGAATATAATCTTGCGTATTTCACACAGGTCTGTATCATGTTAGTAGGTATAAACAGGAAGCACACTTTTCCTTTGCTGTGGTAGCTATAGTGACTGCTGGTCTGTTTCTGGACATAAGTCAGAGTGTTGGCTATGATGTATAAAGCCTTATATGTGGAGTGACTAAACAATTTTAAAGACACTATTATCCTTTATGAAGTGCCTGGATTTTGAGATTTTTGGGTCTGCCACCTGGCTGCTTGCATGCTTTGGAATGCCCTATTTTTGGCATTTAGGTGCATTTTAACTGAAAGGATTTGTTTTCTCTCTGTTGATTTAGTTCAGCTGTGTTTTGTATTTATATTTTAATGATATTTCTTTTTTTGCTTGATTTTTATTGTTAACCATCTTGAGTGGCATTCCATAGCAGAAAGGGAGGAAGAAATTAAATATATAAAAAGACACACACACACACACATTATGATACATATTTATAAACTATATATGAAAAACTTAATATAACAGTATGTTTGGAGAGATGACGCAACCAGTGATAAATTGGTAAAGCAGCTATTCCCAGATATCTTTCTTGATTTAGATAAGGTAGACATTATTAGCTAAATGTTTATTCTGTGCAATTCTATTTTGTTTCGGTGGGGTTGTATACTAGTAATTATTGTTGTCTTGAGTCCCTTGCCCAAAATAATCCAAAAAGAGTCTTGGCATTGGTTGAAAGAACCACACTGTATTTGCTTTCTATACTGTCTTGCACAAAAAATAGGAATTTTTAGGTGGTATATAAACAAGTTTATATAGTTATATTTTGATAAAGTAATAGAATTTATGTCCAAATAAAGATCTCAGTATTGCAGTGACTTGTGTGTGTGTGTTTTGAAAAAACAACCCACCAGGTTCCTTATTTCTAACAGCTGGTCCACCTTACACTCTATACTTCGGAGTGAAGTTCTATGCAGAAGATCCATGCAAACTAAAGGAAGAAATTACCAGGTATGGTATGATTTTAAATACAGGTAACTATTAGCAATAAAACCTAATAGGTACTCTTAAAGTAACCTATATGTTTATATGGGATTATTGATTTTAGAAAGGGGAAAAGTGAACTCTTAAATTGAAGTTCTACTTTTTCTTATTATGAACATTTAAAAATATACCGTATTTTCCGGCGTATAAGACGACTGGGCGTATAAGACGACCCCCAACGTTTCCAGTTAAAATATAGAGTTTGGAATATACTTGCCGTATACGACTACCTCTCTTCCAATGCACACCAAATAAAAATTAGCCCACACTCAACCCGAAGACGCGCAGCCCTCCGAGTCGAATGGGCAGGTTTCTGGTGGAGAGCCAATCCACGCTCACGTTCTCCTCCCCGAGGTACAGGAAGATGTGTGCAGCTTGCTTCCCCTTGCTTCATACTCCCCGTACAGAGCAGGGACTCGGCCGCGGCACCCCCCACCATATGCGCCGGACATATGAAGCAAGGGGAAACAAGCTGCAGTTAAGTACCTGTCCTATAAGACGACCCCTGACTTTGGCATAGATTTTTCGGGGTTAAAAAGTAGTCTTATACGCCAGAAAATACAGTATTTGGAAGATCTCAATCAAGTTTTACTAGCATCCCTGGGAGGTAGAGTTCATTTCAGTGGCTGAAATCCTGTTGCACTATGGAATTGGTTTGAAAAAATAATAGTGTTGCAGAAGTGATGTTCACAAAGCATTTCTGCATGCATGCTGCACACGGTAATAGGTCAGATTGCAGAATTCTAATTTTTGGTGTTTTTCAGTCGCACAGTTGATTCCGACCCTTTGTGGCCCCATGGACCACTGCTCGCCAGGCACCTTTGTCCTCCACTATCCTCCTCATCCCACCCAGCTCTGTGCCCATTGCATCTACAGTACCATCTAGCCATCTCATTATCTACTATCCCTTCTTCTTTTGCCCTCCACATTTCCCAGCATCAAGGCTTTCTTAAGCGAATCCTTTCTTATCATTTGATGTCCAAAGTACTTTAGCGTCATCTTTAATATTTGACCTTCTAAGGAGCAGTCAGGGTTGATTTCTTCTAAGATCGACCTATTTGTTTTCCTCGCTTTCCAGGAGACTCTCAAAACTCTCCTCCAGCACCACATTTCAAAGGCATCTATTCTTCTGCACTCAGCTTTCCTAATGGTCCAGCTCTCACAACCATACATTACCACCGGGAAAACCATTGCTTTGACTATGTGGACTTTTATTTTGAAGGTGATGTCTCTGCTTTTAACTATGTTCCCCAAGTTTCTCATAGCTTGCCTCCCAAGAATTAGAATTCTAATTGCTTGGGTTTAAATTTACATTATAAAAAGAGAAACAGGATTTCAGCAAATGTATCTTAGCTAAGGTTTTGCAGTGATTATAATAGGACTACATTTTTCTGGTACAAATCATTTTCAGATTTATTTTACTGTGATGCATTTGCTTCCATGGAGATTGTTGCTCTCCCGTAGCTTTTGTTTTTATTCAATCCTAGCTGCTATAAATAGTTTTTTGAGTACTGTCCCCCCTTCAAAAGAGATGAACAAACTATGGCCTGGGGGTCAGATGCGGCCCCTGACGCCAATTCATCCAGCCCACGAAGCCCAGGAGCGACGAGGGCTTTGTGGGCTGGATGAATTGGTGTCGGGGCCCGCATCCAGCCCCCGGGTCATAGTGACCAGCTCCCTGAAACACATGACTTGCCCATGGCCCAAAAGGTTTGGGCACCCCTGTCATACACAATACAACAGAGCTCTAAATTTTTTGGGGGGGGAAATGTACCCTGTGTTGTATCAGATAATAATTTTAAGTTCTTAACTTCAGAGTCATAGCGAAGATAAGATAATCAGATGCTCATTGTGCTACATGTCAAGCAAACCAGTTCTTTGTGTTGCTTTGCCCTGATCAAGGCAACACTGTCTGCATGTTGATCTGCTCTTCTGGGTGCACAGAAGAACACTGCACAAGAGAAAGCAGGTCATAGCTAGTGAAGTAAAATTATGCATAGCTGCATGTGGAAAGAGAAGGATGTTATAGACAGACTGTTAATCCTGGTTGCAAATTATCATTTTAAAGTATATGAGTGACCTTCCTCCTTTTCTAGTGATTATAGTGATTTAAAAGCAACAGCTTGAGATCTGCACTGATGTAACAGGAAGAGAGCATCTAATGATAGAAGAAAAGCTGCTTTCTGTATTGCCTTTGATTTGTTCCTCCCCATTTATTTTTTAATAGAAAGATGTTCTAGAGCAGGGGTTCCCAAACTTTTTGCGCTGTGGGCAAGTCATGTAGTTGAGCAGGCCGGTCTTGTGGTTCCTCCCACCGTAAAACGCATCTGCGGCTGTTGTAAATGCTGTGGGTGCATTTACATCAGTATTTGCACAGGCACATTTTACTTCCGCTTCCAGTTGTGGCGCAGGCTGGGTCTGTCCCATGGGCCGTAGTTTGGCCACCACTATTCTAGAGTTTGCTGGAGCAGGGGGACACATTGTGCTCAAAGAAAGGTAGATTTCAACAAATAACAAATATATTCCTGAAGCAGTGATCTGAGGATTGAATCCCCATCATCTTCAGTAAACTACAATTCATAGAATTAGTTAGACCCATGATGGGTCAAGTTTGTGTCAAATTTATTTAAAGCATTAAATGTATCTTAGGGCTATTCATCATAATGTCAATATTTTCTTTACCTCTTAATTTTGTCAAAAACCGACAGCTGTGCTTTCATGTCATCCATTATTACATCCATCCATGCATCAGCCACCTTTCTCCCAATGGGGAACTCAAGGTGGTCACAATGATTAAAAAGAACAAATTAAAACACAAAATATTATACATTAAAACAATTAAACTATAATAATAGTTTAAATACATTACATGATTAAAACCAGGATTAAAACATTGAAAGCTCTTTAAAAACATGCAATAGCTAAGCACCAGCATCCAGAGGACTTAGTTATAATTATTAAAAGCCTCTCTGAAGAGGTGGATCTTCAGCTGTTGGCAGAAGGATAATAGGAAGGGGGAGAGCATTCTGTAATCTGGGGAGCAGCCACAAAGAATTTGGTGTGTCTCTATACAATCAATGTGCTAGAGAGATGCATAGTATGTTTTAAAACCTTTTTGTATGTAGAAGGACCGACCCCACATATTTGCATTACAGATTTAACTGAATCAGTTTGCAATGTGAGCTGTCTGCCTTTCTTCAAAGCTACTCTGCCTCTATTAAATAAAGCTGTGATACTGAAATATTAGCAAGGTAGGATCTTTACAGTTGTCTAGTCATTTCTTCTTATTGTTCTTGTTTTAGGTATCAGTTTTTTCTACAGGTGAAGCAAGATATCTTGCAGGGGCGCTTGCCCTGTCCAGTCAATGTTGCTGCTCAGCTGGGAGCTTATGCAGTACAAGGTATGTGCTTCGTGCCAATTGTTACTGTACAGTGGTACCTTGCTTAAAAAGCATAATGCATTCCACAGGATTGGTCTTTAAGCGAGTTTGCTCTTTAAGTGAAAAACCATTGTAAGTGACCAATTGTGACTTCTGGTGGTGGTGGGGGGATTGCGAACCCCGATGTAGTTGTTAACCGAGTTTTTGGTTGGTTTTAGTTGTTAAGTGAGGCAACCATTCAGAGAAAATTCTGCTCTTTAAGTGAGTTAGTCTCTAAGCGAGGCGCTCTTTATGCAAGATTTTACTGTATGCTATTTCCTTTGTTAAATTCTTTATTGAAAACATTTCAGTACCACTACTAATTTGCACAAATCCCAAACAGATTGTAATGTGGGCATAAAAGAATCTAGCCAAACTCTTTCATGTATCATACAAAAGAATTGTGAACAGTTCATGGCTGGGTGGGAAACCAGTGTGAGAGAACACTTGAGGTATCCCAACAGTATGTTTAAAACATATTTGGAATGCAAACAAAGTTGAATGTGGTTTCTAAATTGCTCATTCTGTAAAATAGATTCCATAGAGGTAGCCATATCAGATTGTTGTGGTAAACTTGCACCTTGTCCATAGACACAAACACAGACAGATACACACATACATGTGCATGCAACTTGGCTTGATAGCTTAGTGAATTAGATATGGGATGAGAGTTCGATTTCCAACTGCAAAGCAGGGACTGGTAGTTTTCCGCTAATACTTTGCAGTTGTAATGGAGCTTGGAAAGGTACACTCATATCTTTCTCTGTGCATAGCAGCCATTGCTATAGAAAAAACCTTGGAAGAAGAGATCATATGAGAACCTGGGCTTTTGTTTTGGCTAAAGCTGCTAGAATTCTAGTTAGGATAATTCCTGGTTAATTCTCTGAGATGTAGTAAGGGAAAAAAAATCTCAAAATCCCATACCTGCTGGTAATCTCTCTGCCCATCAGGCTTTGTAAAGAGTGTCTGTTAAACTACCAATACCATAATCCCTTGCATCACCCTGAACCTTAGCTGCTCCCAGCCCCACTTTCTTTCTCCCAGCATGAAAAATTAAGGGATTTGAAAACCCCATCCCTATTTGTGGTACATGCCATGTTCAGTCAAGGAGTGACCAATCTTGTATTCAGTATCGTAGTAGTGAGCTTTATTTCCTTGTGTTGTTGTCAGCTAGGTTAATGTGTCTCCTTTCTTTTGATCTCAGAATTTCATTACCATCCCATATTATGAGTCTTTGGGCTATGAAATTAAATATTCCATGTGAACTATACACAAAAAGTTGTGTAATAAAAACTTTTGTATGTGTGTATTGTGTAGCCGAGCTTGGAGACTATGACCCATACAAGCACACTGCAGGTTATGTTTCAGAGTACCGCTTTGTTCCAGACCAGAAAGAAGAACTAGAAGATGCTATAGAACGGATACACAAAACTCTCATGTAAGAATTAATAGTATATGTTACTGTGACTTCAGTTTTATTAACTAATGTTGCATAGGAAAAAGTGCAAGGAAAGTAGAATTGAGAAAGCAGTTCTGAAAATAAGGAAACTGTTGATTTCTATTTTAAATCATGTGTGTGCTCTGTAAATTTATATATCTGGAAAAGATACAGATATAACATATGGATGGATGTCTGATGCTGTATGGCCTCATGTACACAGAGCTTGAAAATGTTACTAAAAAGTTCAATATGTTGTTTGATGGTTAAATTCATGAGCAATGTGTCAGAAATTTTTGGTGCTTATTATGCATGGGTTATGAAAACTAAATGTGTTGTGCTCTGGCTGCTTAAAGTTAAAAGAAAAAAATACAAGGTTAGCTTTCTGTAGTAATAGAGGTAAAATTGGGAGGCTAGGTACAACATACAAGTGACAGTGAATTGTATATAAAAAATACATTCTGGCCCAGATAATATTCACAGTGAACAGTAGTTCCTTTTTATGCTTACAATAGCAATATTTGTTTTTTGGTAGTGAAACTAATGATGTTAGTCCTTTGTTAACAGGGAAAGTGAGATGTTGTGAGAAAATGAATTTTCTCTTAACTGTCAATTTGACTTTTAAATGTTGTGTGAAACTGTCAATTTTACTTGCACACTTGACATGCACATTACAAAAACAATGCTATTTGTTACTCTGTCTGTAATTTTCTTGTAATATGTATGCATACGAAAAGAGCTATAAAAATCATATACACTACATAGGAGCATAATACTTACCATCTGTAAGATTGCTAGGAATGAAGGGAGAAGCTACAGCCACAAGACCTTTCTTTATGAAAGCCTGGCATTCTTGTAAAATTAATCAGTTTCTCAATCAGCATAGCTTGGCAGAATCTTGCACATCTTAATCAAGAGAGGTGAAGACAGAAGAGGGAATAAAAATAAATAATTGAGAAATGAGTCAGATTATAATTTGTGGATTGTGGAGCCAAATAACTAGAGAGTAGAGTCAAATTATAAGAATAATTGCAGAACAGAATGCCAGTATCTGTAGAAGTTGGAAAATACTGGTGTGGTTACTCTTAAGTAAGAAGGAGTGTATGTGCAGAATTTGTGAGCTGGGAAGGCAGATGTAAGTAATCCATGCATACAGATTGAACAAAGGAATGTGGCAGTTGAGAAACAGCATGAAAAAGCTGGTAATGAACTGTTGTGAAAAGGTTAATTTGCTAATTTTGCATTACATTTTGTATAATAGAATTAACAGGGGCACAGATGCTTTACAGTAGGGGATACATGATATCTTTGACTTTGTCTACTGCATTTGCTGTCAGCTGGGTGTGTGTGTATCAGGGTGGCACTTAGATTAGCATCCATATGTCGTTTCCTCCCAGTCATTTCCCCCCTTATACAGTCTTCTGTGAGATAAATATTTCTAGAGAGTGAAATTGCTCACTAGAAGTTATAGCTTTTTAATGTTACATTTAGAAAACTTGCAAAGTAGCAAGCCACATGCACATCATTGTCTCTTTTTTTAAGAACACACTTCTTGAAAATTAAAGCCTGACATTCTCCACATCCTTAAAAATCTCTTAAAATTGTTGAGTCTACATGTATGCACAGGAATGCAAACAAAGCCTTTTGCTGTTGAAGTGGTAAATAGTTTGGGTTATCAGAGCTGAGATAGAAGGTTTGGCCAGGGTCCTCTTGTATGCTGATCAAGAGGAGTACTTGACCAAGGTAGTAATGCTGGATTCCTGCGCTTGCTATTGTGCCAGGATAAATCGCTGCTGCAATCACCTCACTTCTACTTGCACATGGAGGTGCTTCTTTGTGAAAGTGCAAAAAACCACATTTTTAAAAACTGGTCTATCATGGAACAGGGTTGGTCATGGAAGTTCTTGGCCTGAAGCTTGAACTAAGAATCTTATGTTTATTTACGAAATGCAGGCTCAGACTTGCTGCAGAGTTTTTATCTGAAGCAAGTGTGCAGAAAATCCTTAGAAGCATTATTGCTTAAGCCCTGTTGAAATAGTTGCTTCTTCTTTATGCAAATACTGTAGTATTCACCATGAGCCTAGACATTCAAAAATGCTCAGAGATCTTATTTGTGCAGTTTTTCTTCTTCCCAAGAAAGCATGAGGGGGTGGAATTGAGGTTGAACTAATTTTGATCCTAGCTATTATATTACATCATCTTACATTGTCTGCATGTCAAAAGGAATTTGTATGAACCAGAACTAGGTCAGTATTCCTCATCGTTGTCAGACAGTCACATCAGTATGACTTTTAAAATATCTCCCTTCCCACCCTAACTGACTTCTAATATTGTTATATTAAACAGGGGCAAAGTTCCAGCTGAGGCTGAATTGAATTACCTAGGAGTGGCGAAGACTCTTGAAATGTATGGAGTTGATCTTCATCCTGTCTATGTAAGCATTAAAAAATAAATAAAAGTATGTGAATCTGTGTCAGGATTTAAATGCATAAAATATGAAGCTAGTATGAGGGCTTGCAAATCGAGGAGCCAGCTATGTAGTTTGATGTACACAATGTACAGAACTAGAATATGAGTTATTAAGACTCATAATCTCTGGTCCAGTGTGTCCATATTGGCCAGGGAGATTTTTGGAGATATAGTCCAAAAAGATAACTTCTTTAAACTCTGACATGGTTTAGATAGCAGAAACAGTTTAAAAATTGATGTCATCTTAACCTATAAAACCAAGGGTTAACCGTTGGAACTTGCTATAGATTGCTACGCCTCGCCCTACTTGCCTGCACTCACCCTTCGTGTATACGGCCGATCTGGGTCTGCAGGTCAACAAAGGATTGAGAAAACAGGCAGTGGGGCAACAGCCCCACAAACGCGAAAAAGGGAAACAACTTCATTTCCCAACATTCCTTGCGCCGTGCCGCGCCAGAGCCAATCAGGCTGAGAGGCTCTCGCACGGCGCGGCACAAGGAACGTTTGGAAACGCGCCGCAGCCAATCAAAAGAAAACTTTTTAAAAAATGCAGCACAAATACAAAGCACAAACCCATAACTACAAGCCCTAGCATCCTGCGTGCCATGAGCGCGCAGAACGCTGAGGAAGCCGGCGCACATAAATTAAAACAAACAAAAACATCGGGAGAGCAAGTCCGCCAAGCCGTGGGAACCAAAGCCCCCCTCCCCAACGGCACCTGAAGCTCCTAATCGGAGTTTCCCCTTTAATATCACTGGGTGGGGGGGTGTTGTGCTCCCCCTCTCTACTGGCTCCCCTGGGGTTGGGAGGGTTGGGAGGACCAAAGGAGTCTGTCTCCCCAACCCTCCTGACCCAGGGGACCTGGCAGAGAGGGGATTCCCCTCCTCCCCCCCCCCCACACACACGCCCCATATTAAAGAGAAGAAACCAAGCAGTTACTTCTCTTTAAAAACAGTGTTTTTTTGGGGGGGAATCCCCCTCTCTGATGGCTCTCCTGGGTACGGAAGGGTTGGGGAGACAAACCCCTTTTCTCCACCCAACCCTCCCAAACCCAAGGAAGCCAGCAGAGCGGGGGATCACAACCCCCCCACTGATATTAAAGGGGAAACCACAACTGAGATTTCCCTTTTAATATCAGAGGGTGGCCTGGATTCGATCCCCTCTCCTGGGTCCCATGAGTCTGGAAGGTTTGGGGAGACAAAAGGGGTCTGTCCCCCCAAGCCTTCCAGAGCCAGGGGAGATGGCAGAGAGGGGATCCCCACATAGGACACCAAAAAACACAAAAACAAATAATCAAAAACATCCAAAAATACACAAAAACAAACAAAAATAACACCAACAAACAAGACAAAGTAAACAAAAACCAAAATTTCAAAACACACCCAGCACCCAGCCAAACACCACAAAATCCAACCACCACCACCACCCCAAATAAAGAAAAACAGCCAACTCACCACCACACGACCTCACACCACAACGACTGGAAAAGAAATGAATAAAGAAAGAGACTACTTACTGGAAGAAGTCCACCCAGAGGCCACGAGAGAAAAAACAGTCAAAATACAAGATAACCCCTACCAGCACCACTTGCTGCCCACAATAGTAAAAAAAAATTAAAATAGACACAACAGCCCCACACAAAAGGCCCCAAGAGAAAAAACAAGTAAAAACAAATAACACAAAATCACAATTTTACACAAATCAAAAACAGATGTCAATAAAATAAAATAAAAACTATTCAAAAATCCTGTGCTGAATTTTTACTCAAATAAAAAACAAAAACATCAATACACAGCTTAAAAACATTTATTTTGAAAAACACGTACTTTCACATTTTTAAATTATTACCTACGGTACAACAATTTAAAAAAATACATACTAAAAAATATTGGGTTAAATAATTTTTTTGGGAAAAGTATATCATCCTTTATTCTTTTTTTCATCCACAAAACCTAAACACCAAACAAAACTCATCACAGTTTATAACAGGCCACCAAAAAAATTTGTATAAATACAAATTTTATAAAAATTCAATTATAGACTAACCTCTTCTTTACAAACATTAACAACAACAACAAAAACTTTCCAACACCATTTAAAACAGCCCGGCAATGCCGGGCAACCTCTGCTAGTAACATGTAGTAAAATAAAATAGAATTCAAGTTATGGGTGTTAGGATGTGAGTAATAGATGGTGGGCTCTCTTTCATAGGAGGTTTGAAGGCTGGATGAGATGCTTTCGCTGTGGATTTCCTTTCTCAGCAGGGGATTTTATTTGTTGACTTCCTTGTGGTCCTTTCCCAGCCATACAGTCTATAAATGTACAATATTCTATTATGAGCAGGATTGCTCCTCTGCCACACTGGGGTGCCACCAAGGGCATCCATGGCAGATCAAGTTTCTGAAGCACAAATTGGAGTCACCAACACATGAAATTCATTTAGTCTAATACGGATCTTTTTAATATAATGCCTGCATATATTGGAAGTGGGCACCTCCATCTTCTGCTGTACCGATATTAAGTGTTTTCAGGGCATTCCAATGTTTACATTCCCTATGGTGTCTTTCAGACACACTTAGCTACTGCTTCCATAATGGAAATTGCACAGGCACATTAAACATTTAAGAGAACTTGTAAGAAGTGAGAATTCCTTGTGCTAAAAATCATCTGACTGTAATCCATTGAATTTTTCTAATCTCTTCATACCTGCCAAGTATCCCGTGTTGACCGGGATTTCCTGTATTTTGGCGCTCGTTCCTCCCCTTACCCGCCGCCGTCCCATATTTTGAACGGTGGGGAAAGGAGTTACTGCGCATGCGCAAATGGGTTCTGTGTGTGCACGCCCACGCGTGTGCAGAAATTTTTGGGAGCTGCGCTTGACGGGTATGAATCTCTTACCGCTTGCAAATTAGTTTTTTCTGTGATTGGACATCAAGAGTTAAAATTAAGTTTATTGCTTGGACAGATGGCCAAATTGTAGCAGCCTGGTTTGGGCTACATAGAGTCACTTAAGGTTGCTATGCAGTATGGCGTGCCATTTGGTGTGGCCGTTGCATTCACATGCAAGGATTGAGTAGTTTCAGTTTGGGAAAGGACACTGCACCCCCATGTGAATATCTATTTGGCCCACATCTCTTTAAAGTTTTTTTGGGGGGGAGAAAAATCCTCATCTTTGTCCCCTCCTGACTCCCCATCCTTCTGTCAAGAAGCCTTTGGGTTCCCCACACTACACAGTACTGTATAGTGAATCAGTACTGTCCTAATTAGGCTTAGAAGACAAACATTTGGTTAGTCTCTCCCCCTCAAAGGAAATGTCTATTCAGTACATAACATCCCTCCCCCCTTGGTGAGGACGAAGTCCTTTAGCCATTGAGGCTTTCCGCATGTTCGCTTTGGGCGAGGGGTGGCCGCATTTTGGGCCGGGGTTCTTGCATTGGAGGAACGTGACTCGTTAGCGGTTGGCTGCGAGTCGTGAGCCGGGGATCGGGGAGGTCTAGGTGTTGGAGTAAATTCCAGGGATGTGAGATCAGGGGCTCCAGGGACTAAAGGAAAACCCTGCTCTTCGCTTGGATGGGTGGGGGACCACTCCAACCCCCCCGGTCTCCTAACTCAAAATCTAACAATTCCTCGACACCCCCCCTCTTCTAAACTGTTCCTGTTACCCGGTGGGTCAAAAGGATGCGGGTTTGTCTCATTTTCCTCTCCCCTGTGGTCTGTGTCTCCCCCTTGGGATAAACGGGTGGGGGAGAACCCTAACGCTGACTGCTCCATTTGGCTACTCACGTCTTGCCTTTCCACTACTCTACCTCTGAGTTGGTCGGCGTGCCTGCTCCAGAGGAGCCCTGTGCCTGTCTCGACATTGTAGGAGACTGGCCCCGTCTGTCCGACCACTATTCCAGGTACCCAAGTAGGGCCGCCAGCTGCGTAGTTTCGGCAATGTACTGGCTGGCCGATCTCAAAACTCTTGGTGCCCCCCGTTTCTATGTTTCTACCCATGTCCACCACCCTGGTTGGGTCTAATCTTGAGAGAATCGTGGCGGGTTTCCTCCGCATAAGGAGCTCGGCGGGTGAGAACCCAGACGCTAAGGGGGTTACACGGTACCTTAACAGGAATTGGCAGAGCTGCAGGTTCAATTCCCCGGGGCCCATCCTATGCAGTGCGTCCTTCGTTCGCATCAGGCGTTCCGCTTGACCATTTGTAGCGGGGTGAAAGGGGGCCGCAGTTATGTGGCGAATTTTTTTAATCTCTATGAAACCCTGGAACTCCGCTGACGTGAAAGTTGTGGCGTTGTTGCTCACAAGTACGTCAGGTAAACCGAAGCAGCTGAATACCTTGCGTAATTGCTTAATCGTTGCAGCTGACGATGTACTGGCCATTGGAATTACCTCCAACCACTTGGAGTAGGAGTCCACTATTATGAGGAAAAGGGTACCTCTGAAAGGACCCACGAAATCCACATGTAAACGTGACCCCGGGCCGTGTCCCATTCTCTGTGTGGAAGTCGGGACTCCGCGGGGCGGGTACTCTGGCAGCTCTCGCAAGTGCCTACCATGTGCTCTATATCTGTGTCCAGTTTGGGCCACCAGACGTAACTCCTAGCTAGCGCCTTGGTGCGCACGATTCCCGGGTGGCTGATATGCAGCATCTTGAGCACCCGGGACCTCAAAACTTCGGGGATTACTACCCGCTGCCCCCAGAGTAGGCAGCCCCTTTCTAGGGAGAGCTCGTCTCTCCGCCAACCGTAAATCCTGAATTCCTCCATAGGGGAGCTTGCCGGCCAGCCTTTCTGTACCCATGAACTGACTAGGGCCAATGACTTGTCTTTCGCCGTAGCCTTGGCGATCTCAGCTGGCAGAATTGGGGCAACTCTAGGGCTTCAATCAGGAGCACCTGGTGGTCCTGTTCTACCTCACACTCAGGATCCCCTGCCTGTGGGAGGGGTGACCTGGAAAGGGCATCGGCATGGCTGATCTCCTTGCCGGGGTGGTAGGTCAGCACGTACTGGTACGCGTTGAGGAAGATCGCCCATCGCAGCATCCTTGGGGACAAGATCTGTGGGGTTGGCTTATCTGAAGTGAAGATTCCTAAGAGGGGCTTGTGGTCGGTCACAACTTTGAATGGCCTGCCATAGAGAAAGTTATGGAACTTCTTGGTTCCTGCAACGATTGCTAGGGCTTCCCTGTCAGTTTGCGCGTAGTTGCGCTCTGCCTTGGACAGGGATCTCGAATAGTACGCCACTGGGGCTTCTCGCCCGCTCTCTAGCACGTGGCAGAGGACTGCCCCCACCCCCACCAGTGAGGCGTCACAGACCAGCACAACGGGTTTCTTTGGGTCGAAGTGGGTCAATACAGCTGTTTGAGCCCCCAGAATGCCCGTTCCTGGCTGTCCTCCCACCGCCAAGCCGCATCCTTTTTGAGTAATCTATGCAACGGTTCTGCTACAGACGCCTTTCCCGGGAGGAAAGAGTGATAGAAATTTAGGAGTCCTAGGAAGGACTGCAATTTGGGCTTGGTGGTGGGGCGAGGACCATCTTTCACTGCCGCTACCTTGGACTCTGCTGGTTTTATGCCCTCAGGGGTTATTCGGAAACCCAGAAACTCTACCTCTTCAGCAAAAAACATGCACTTATCCTTTCTCAGCCTGAACCCCGCTTTCTCGAACACTATTAGTACCTGGTCTAACCTCTTGGCCAATTCCTGTTCCCCTCCCGCTGTTATCAGAATGTCATCAAAGTAAGGGAAAACATCTGGGAGCCCCTTCAACAATCTTTCTATGAGGGACTGAAAGATCCCCGGAGCCGAATTTGCGCCGAATTGGAGGCGCGTCACTTTAAAAGCTCCCTTGTGGGTAACAATTGTTTGGGCGGCGGCTGTAGCTGGGGTTACCGACAATTGCTGGTATGCCTGGGCCAAGTCTAGTTTGGCGAAACACCTCCCCCCATGCAAGGTTGCAAGCAGGTGGCTTACCACCGGCACCGGATACACATTTGGGCGAATTGCCTTGTTAATCGTGCACTTGTAGTCAGCGCAGATTCTGACCTCCCCGTTAGCCTTAAGTGCCGTAACAATGGGGGTTTCCCACTCGGCGGAGTCCACCGGCACCAAAATCCCCTGACCCACCAGTTTGTCCAGTTCAGTCTCTGTTTTGTTCTTTAGTGCGAAAGGCACTCTTCTCGGCTTCATCCTGATGGGTCGAATGTTGGGGTCCAATTCGAAGGAAACTGGGGGCCCTTTGAACTTCCCTAGCCCCTTCTCAAAAATGGCAGAGTGTGCATTACACACCTCCGTGATTGGGTCAGCCTGCACGGCGTGTATGCCTCCAATGAAAACCCCTAGGGGCCCGAACCACTGTGTACCCAGGAGTCAGCAGGACCCTTCTTTTAGAACTATTAGGGGCAACTGCGCGGAGCGCCTTTTAAACTGAACCTTGAACTCTCACACCCCCAACACTGGTATACTTTTGCCCTGAACGTCCCACAAATTAGTCATAAGGGCCTTCAGTTTGGGGCGTGACTTTGGGGGAATGTGCAGAAATTCCCTGTGGGAGACGATGGAGTACGACGACCCCAAATCGATCTCCATCCTTATGGGGACTCCTTGTACCAGTACCTCAACAAAAAAACGGGGCCGCTGCAACTGCACGCTGTGGACCTCCTGGTCGTGGTCTTCGGGAACCCGTCGAGATGTGCGGTGCTCCTGGGGCTCGTCGCCGAAGATGTGCCCGACCCTGTCTGCCTTTTGTTGGGGCCATTCCACCTGGCCCTTGCCATCATCTCGATGCCGCCTGCAGACCCTTGCGATGTGCCCGCGCCGCCCGCAGTTGTGGCACTTCACCTTCCGGAATGGGCATCGGCTCCGGTTGTAGAATGCCCCGCATCCCTCGCAGTGGCGGTCCTCTCAGGCGCGGTCTCGAGTCTCCGGCCTCCTCTGCACCCGTTGCACGTCCTCGCTGAAGTCGGAGGTAGACGTGGTGGACTCGGAGGGCCCCTGCTCTCTGTGGGAGGAACAGCTGTGGACTGGGACCGCCGCCGGCGGGCCCGTTTGCCTCGTGGCACTGACTCGGCGGCTTGGGCGATGAGCAGGACATGCTCGGACGAGATGCTCTCGTCTTTGGCCAGTAGTTTTTTCCTGGCCCCCTCATCTCGCAGGCCCAGCAAGAGCCTGTCTCTCAGCGCCTCACTCAGGGATGCTCCCCACCGGAAAGGCACGGCAGCCTCCCGCAGGGCTGCCACGAAGTCTGCCACGGACTCACCGGCCCGCAGGCACTGCTGCTGAAACACCAACCTTGCCGGGAACACGGACACTTTCGAGCAAAAGTGCTTCCTCAGCTCGGCGAGGATCTCATCTAGGGGCACGGCCCTGAGCGGTCTCGGCGTCAGGAGGTTGGTGGCCAGTTCCAAAGTCTCTAGGTCGCACTGGGCCAGTAGGAATGCCCGGCGCTGGGCTTCCTCCTCGATGCCTTCGAGGTCCAAAGCGTAGAGGAACTGCTGCTCGTAGAGTTCCCATTTCTCTGGCTTCGTGGTGTCGAAGGGCGCGATGTTCACTTTTCGGGACGCCATCCTATCCTCGTCGCCAATTTGGTGTCTTGCACGGAAGACAAGAAGGAGCCGCAGTAAGGGCTAAACACAGCTTTAATGCATTGTAGTCAGAGTGAACATGGGGTAATGGTGGACCAAGCAGCTCTATTTATAGCACACTGTACATTTTGAATAGCCCGGGTGATAGTTCATTGGTCACTGTCCATGTGACGTCATGGATTGTCACGCCCATCTTCTCCAGGTGCGGTGCAGGGGAATCTGCAACAGGTACGGGATACTGCTACTGGCGTGAGCAGTATTGTCCTTAACAGCTTGCAGGTATGGGATACTGCTACTGGCGTGAGCAGTATTGTCCTTAACAGCTTGTTACAACGTGTCATTGATTACTTACAATGGATACAATTGTCGGATACAATTGTCAGATAAAATCAGTTAAAGAGTACTTGTCACATTCTATTCAGTACATAACAGCTATAATAAACAAAATTGGAGATAAGGGGCAGCCTTGTCTGGTCCCAGCTTTGAGTTTTATGTCATGTTTTCGACCCGTCCTATGAGGGTGGACCATAGGGGCTCTCTTGTGGTCCCATCAGCCAGGGAGGCACGCTTCGCTGGGACCAGGAGGAGAGCCTTCTCGGTATCTGCCCCGGTTCTATGGAACCTCCTGCCACCAGAATTGCACCTCCAGGCGGTGCTGCCCCCCTTCAGGAAGGCTCTAAAAACATGGCTTTGCCAGCAGGTGTGGGGTGCACAACCCTGCTGGCTCATCTAGCCCTGTCTGGGGTTGTAATGAGGTTGGGGTGTTTTATGGACATTTTAAATGTTTTTATAATCTTAATACTGGTTTTATTGTACGGGGATGGTTTTTAAATTGATGTAAGCCGCCTTGGGTCGCCGAGGCGTGAAAGGTGGCAATATAAATTCAAAAAATAAATCTGTCAGACCTCATTAACACGTGATTTTGTGGACTTGACTGGGCAGGGAATGCTGCTGAAGGAATGAGAGTGCAGTGGAGATGATGGTGAATAGTGGAGCACTTACTTAGCCATTGCAAACCAGATAGGCCTCAGAATGGAAGGCAAGAGTGGGGCTGAGCATTTATAATTCCTTCTTTTTCTTACTGCATGGGTAGCTGAAGGTACACATTCGCACAAAAGAGATTGTTATGTACCTGATGACAGTGTTAGCTTGTTTCATTTAATCAGCAGGCTTTAGTACTATCTCGCAAGCTAGTTTTGCATTTTTCTTTAGTTTCAAAATCAGCTTGCCTCCTAGCATTGGAGGCTGAGATGATGTAGGGAAGGGGTGGCCAAACCTTTTGGGCCATGGGTTGGTCACATGATTGTGTGGGCCGATCACGTGGTTCCTCCCACCAGAAGCGGAAGTAAAACACGCCCATGCATGTGCAAAACGCTGCCGTGAATGCACCCACGGCTGTCGTAAATGCATTTACGACAGCCGTGGGTGCTTTACGGCAGCATTTTGTGCATGTGTGGGTGCATTTAACTTCTGCTTCTGGGAGTGGCACAGGTGTCGCATGCCGGATCTGGCCTGTGGGCCGTAGTTTGGGAACCCTTGATGTAGGGAGTTGGGGCTTGCCAGTGCAGTTTTTTGAATCCTGTACAACATCAGCAATCTTCTTGAACTGGCTAGGAAGATTGGTGTTACAAAGCATTTGCAACCCTGTGCATTTTTTCCTTTTTTAAAAATAAAATTTAAATCCACAGGAGTATCTCCTTGAGAGATGTATGGATTAAGGAGACATCCTGTGAAAAAAGTGGTGTTATTTCCATATAAAACACAATTAATGGTGCTAGAATAATAATATGGATTACAAGTCTGAGGGATTTATTTTTAAGTGTCATTACAAGATGAAAGGAGTTTTATTACAAAGTGATGTTCATGCAAGAAATATAAAGGAAAGCCAAGTTTTTGTGTAAGGCTCTTCAAAAGTTCAAAGTAACAGGGTCTCATGAATAATTAGTAGCCCAGTGTTACAAGGGAATTGAGTTTATTATTTGTGTTGAAAGTTCTTTATGTATACAGGACATTAAAAAGAACTGAGATGTCATTATGAGTGATGTTCTTTCTTATCCATTTGGTAGTGCTAGGTTAGGAAATATTTTCCACCACATATTTCCTCAGTGGATTTAACATTTTTCTCAAAAAGACAGGCAGCTCTGTTAAAATTATTGTACTTACATATATGAATTGAATATTATTTTCCAGGGGGAAAACCGGTCTGAATATTTTCTAGGATTAACCCCAGTAGGAGTGGTTGTGTACAAGAATAAAAAGCAAGTAGGAAAGTATTTTTGGTAAGTAATCAAATAACAGTAACAGGGTTTAGGAAATAACACCTAGTATATTAATATAAACTTTATAGTTTTATATTGTTCCACATTATTTTGCTCATATAGCAAATGCATTTAAATATTTGTATCATCTACTGGGGGGGGGAGTTATGTATCTTTCTATAATTCCCATCTGCTGCAGCCAGAATTAAAAGACCAAAAGGATCTTGCATTTCAGTGGTTCCTGAAGGGTCACATGTTGTTTACCCGTGCAGTGTTCATCTAAGAGAAGAGAAACTGTTTTACTAATCAAGCAACATTTTATTACAGGCCATTTCTGGCACTAGTATATTGGGAATAAGATATTTTATTTATTTATCTGATTTATATTGCCGCCCAACTCCCAAGACTCTGGGTGGCTCACAGAAAATAAAACCAATACAGTATCACATTTTAAAACCAATAAAAAAAAACCATTAAAACTGCAACCAAAAATTACCCCAACCCTTACAGATTAAAAGAGATTAAAAGAGGGATATAATGTTTTTACTAAATCAGCCAGCAGGCAGGGGTCACCACATCTGCTTTGCCTGTCCCACACCTGCTTTGCATGCCAGGTTTTTATCCCTTTCCTGAACGGCAGCAACTCAGTCTGGAGTCGCAGCTCAATTCTCAATTTTGCATGCATACATGGCAAGCAGACTATTGATTTACATTTCTACTTGTATGGTAACGACTTTTCACTGTCGTGTCATCAGGGTTAGACTGTCACTCACTTACTAATAAGCATATTTTCTGTATAACCACTCAGCTTATACTTGATTATTTAACCATTGATACTTTTGTCTCTTTCTAACTTCTAGGCCTAGAATTACAAAGATCCATTTCAAAGAAACTCAGTTTGAATTGAGAGTTCTGGGGAAAGATGTAAGTTTGTAATTTTGTAGCTTAAAAATAAAGCTGATTAAGCACATGCTTCTAAACATGTATCCAACAGTAACGTTTTTTAAAAAAGGTTAGATTATTGTAACACGCTCTACATGGGGCTGATCTTGATGACCATTTGGAGGCTGCAACTTGCCGCCCTGAGTCGGGTTCTGCCTAAATATGACTATTAAATTAAATAAAATTAAATTAAACTGGTGCAGAATGCGGCAGCCCACATGGTGATGGGGTATGGCCATTATGACCATGCTAGACCCTTGCTGCGGGAGCTGCATTGGTTACCAGTGTGCCTCCGGGTGTAATTCAAGGTGCTGGTTATGACCTTTAAAGCCATACATGGTAGTGGACTGGCTTACTTAAGAGACCGCGTCACCCTGAGAGCATCTGCCGATCCCACTGGGGCAGACCGGAGGGGCTCTCTGTGGGTACCAATGGCTGGAGAGGCTCACCTTTCCAGCACTAGACGGTATCCGCCCCGGCCCTTTGGAACCCCCTGCCGATGGACCTCTGCCTCCAACCACAACTGCTGGCCTTTAGGAAAGATTGAAATACATGGCTGGCCCAGTGGGTGTGGGGTGCTGCTGTTGGATCTACTCCACCCCACTGGCATATATAACCATCTGACAATGTTATTATGGGGATTTTAGATTTTTAGATTTGAGATTTTGTGATTTTAAGATTTCAGAGATTTTAGAGTTTTTATGATGTTTTATCTATATGTATGAGTTGTCGGAGTGTGTTATGTTGGAGGTGTTTCTTGCGCTGTAAGCCACCCGGAGTCACCTCGGCGAGGGGGTGGCTAAACAAGTAAAAAAAAGTAAGGATTTAAGAATAAATTATTTTGTCAGTCCCAATAAGGTAGACTGGTTAATCAGTAAAATTTGGACAAACGTTGACCTCATAAATTCCTATGGATTCATTGGGTCTACTTTAGTTTGGACTAATAGTTTGATTGAGGCAGAAATAATGTTTAAGTGATCTGTTTCATTTAGTTTAGGTATAGTTTTGAATGATAAATGAAAGGATTTAAAAATGAGATGGTAATGCTTTATCAGCTGGCTTGATAGTCCACTGGCTTCAGAACCAGAGTTTGGGCATTTGATTCCTCACTGTGTCTTGTGGGAGAAGAGCCTTGGGCCAGCTGCACAGTCCTAGGGTGCCCCCAAAAGAAGGGAACAATGAGCCATTTATGTCTATTCTCTAACTAAAAAACCCTAGAAATGATTGCCATAAGTCAGAATCGTCTTGGTAGCTTGCAAATACCTGTAGTATTAGTGCTTTATCATGACTCCACCTGCACCTTCTGGAACTACGGACTCAACTTAAATTGCAAGAAAATGTTGCCATGCTTATGTATTTTTTATCCTTACATTAAACCTGTCTATTAATGCCTTGAAAATATTTCCAGTGGTTAATGGGAAACATGAAAGCTTTAGAAAAAGGTGACAATTCTTTTTGTGGTGTGAATGCTGATAACTCATTTGTAGATTTGCAGTGGTTTTTGAATGAGATCTCACCGTCATCCTTATTATATAAAAGATGTGTTAATACTTCTTGATTTCAAGTCCTAACAGGAGTGGTTTAGGAAAGTACTTCAGAGAAAAAGGTTGCAAAATATTTGGTGTCCTTTTTCTGACTGTCGTTTTAGAATGTCTTACGCACTGAACCAATGAACCTTATTTAAAAAGTGCCAGTAGCCCCACCCTAAATTAGAGATCTATTCTTTGTAGCCCAGTATTCTCATGTTTATTTTTATGTTTCAAGTGCTAATGACACAGGTTGAAAGCATTCTAACTCTGGTTAAGGGTGCCTACGTTCCATGCCTTTAATGAATATGGTGAAGTTCAAACATTAAAATGAACTGGAGATGGATGGTAGTGGGATAAAGAAGAATGTAATCCAGATTCTGTCTCTAAAACATGTTTCGTCCATTATCTGTACTGATTCTAATTCAGAACTAGTGATTATATTTCATTTAAATTATTTAGTTGTGTCTTCAGAACTTACTTTATATGGCTGGGGTTTTACATATCCATTTATCTGTACTGATTCTAATTTAGAATTAGTGATTATATTTCATTTAAGTCATTTAGTAATCTCTTCAGATTTACATGTCACGTCATTGAAGTCTTTAAATGTAGCTAGTGATTTGTTTTTAAAATATGTGTTTTCTGAATGCATCTACATAGATGAAGAATTTAGATCAGTGGTTCCCAACATGGGGCACATGCCCCACAGGGGGATTTCAATTCCCAGGAGCCTTAGTCAGTACATTGGCTAATCACTGTTTTGGTGAATTGATTTAGGCTTCTGGGAATTGAAGTCCAAAAACCAAAGGCCAGCAGGCCAGACCACACTCCCTCAGACTGTTGGTGGGCAGGACTCCCCCCCCCAAAGGTTGAGAACCCCTGAGCTATATACTATAATATCAGATGAATAAAATAAATTTTGCTGCAGTTAGGATTTTGTTTTTCTGCTAGAATAAAATATATTATGAATAATTTGGGGAAATCATACCAAATTGGAGTTTATCTTGCACATAAATTAAAAATGTGCAAATTTCAAAGCTCTTAAATAGCTATAATTATAATGGAGAGAAGCAATTCTGTTTTTCAGTTTTAGAAATGCAAGCTTATATTATCAAATGTGGAACTTATTGTGAGGAAATCTGAAGCTAATGGTAGTTTTAGCCATTTATGGAATGTTGTTTTCAGAAGTTAAACAAGCAAAAATCTATGGGTAGAATGTAACTTAATTCAATGTGCCAGTATTAATTCAATGTGCCAGTATAGCTATCCAGTAAAGGTAAAGGTTTCCCTTGCTCGAAAGCCAGTCGTATCAGACTCTAGGGTGCAGTGCTCATCTCTGTTTCTAAGCCGAAGAGCCAGCGCTGTCTGCTCCTGCAGACGTTTCCGTGGTCATGTGGCAGGCATGACTAGACACCGGAGCGCACGGAGCGCTGTTACCTTCCCACCGAAGTGGTCCCTATTTATCTACTTGCAATTTCTTGCTTTCGAACTGCTAGGTTGGCAGGAGCTGGGATGAAGACGGGAGCTCATTTCCGTCCTGCAGTACTCGGGAATCGAACTGCTGACCTTCCGCTTCCCAGTCAGCGTCTTAGCAACTTGAGCCACTGCAGTACCCAGTACAGCTATCCAGTACAACCTGATTAAGTTGTTAGGTAAGACAACCAATGGCCATATTGGTTTGAGAATTCTTTGCTATATCTGCTCACATATTCCAAACATTATCTTTTGCTGCAGTGAATCCTTAACACTTGCTCTAGTGTTATGACTTAAACCAAAGAGAGGGCTAAATAAGTGATGGGATGACCATTACTGTTTATCTAAGCTGCCTAACCTCCCCCATATGGTTGCTTGGATCATGTTTTTCCGCCAGAAGGTTTGCTTGGGAGCTTATAAGCATGTTACCCTTAAAGTACTTACTAAGCTTCCATGATCAGTGGAGAGTAGGGTGGAGGGCTGGTCTTACATAGATACCACCACCCATTTAGCCCCTCTCTGTAGTGTCAGGCTAAATGTCTGAATGGGAGTGTAAATAGTATAATAAGAAAACAGGGCCTCTGGGATTTGAGTACTGGCTATTATAGTACCTTATTAAGAGTGAAAGATGAAAGAGGAGAAATGTGTATAAATAGCTAGCAAAACCAACAACAAGCAAGACCAAGAGCAAAGATGCTTTGAGATTAGTAGCCTCCTTTGGACTCAGGATCTTCTTCTTTCTTGATATGAAGCTTAGAAAACCTGCAGCTGTATCCTTTGCAGAATACAGCCCAGGTCAACAACAAGAAGCTCAGTTGCAGTTGGAGAACATATTGAGAACATTTTTGTGTGAATACCAATAATGAAAGTAGCCTAACCTACTTCCTGAATCTCTGCCTAATTTATCTTGTTGTGAACAACTCTGTTCAGTGCCTTGTTATCTCTTGGGCTGTCTCCTTGTTGGATTTCTGTCTGATTGATAATCTGGTAACCTGGCCCTGATGCTCCACTGATTCTCTCCTGGATACTCCTTGCTGAAACTGACAACTCTGTTGGACTCTGATTTATGGCTTAGTCTCAGCTTGTGTCCTGTCTTTTTCTGTTGTCTGTTTTCTTGAATTGCTTGTTACTGCTTCTTTATGTACAGGTGAAAACTCGGAAAATTAGAATATCGTGCAAATGTTCATTCATTTCACTTAAAAGGTGAAACTAATATATGAGATAGATTCACTACATGCAAAGCGAGATATGTCATGCCTTAATTCGTTATAATTGCGATGATCATGGCATACAACGTACATGAGATTATGTGATGATTATGGGGTACATGAGATTGGGGGGTTGGGGTTTTCATAAGCTGTAAACCATAAGCATCAATATTATAACAAAGTAAGGCTTGAACTATCTCGCTTTGCATGTAATGAGTCTATCTCATATGTTTGTTTCACCTTTCAAGATGCATTACTGAACTGAATGAACATTTGCACAATATTCTAATTTTCCGAGTTTCACCTGTACTAGCCCAACCTGGGTTATTGATCTCCCTTTGCAACAAGAGATGGCATACCTCTCCTGTATGCTTATTATCTAGTTGAACATTTACAGCTTGAGAACAAGACATCAGGCTGTATCCAATTCTCGACTCAATTCCTGTGGTCAGTTGTAAGTCTAAAGAAGTTATTTTTGGAACACATATTGTTAAAGCTTACTTTTCCTATGATGATGACAGGCTTTATCTTCTTTATTGTATTGACAGTTTTAAGCAAGACAAGCAAATAAAATCATCAGTCATATTGAAGGAGAGGCAGAAATAGCGAAGATTCATCCATTAATTTACTACAGATAGTATTGGGCTCCCAACTCCCATTATTCCCAGCTGGCATAATATTGCATGGCCATTGCATTGCTACTATTGAGTCACTTGTTTGCTTTGTTGCAGCTTAAGCTTGGTTTACAGTTGAATCACTAAAAAAGTTTCAGATAATGTGAGCTTTTACAGTGTGCAAAACTCTATTAGATGAAGATATTTTAAAACTCTGGGTTAAACCAGTAAGGTCAAAAGTGAGTTAAAATACCTGTGGAGAGCCAAGCCAGGCATTTATCTTCAGTGAAAGAGAATAGGCATCTTTGTTACCTCTGTCTCACATAGAATCTAAAATTCACATATGTAATATGTGCCTTCAAGGCAACTTGTGTAATGAATTTGAAGGAATAAAACCCATAAGAACGTAGTACCGTGGTTTGATTAATCACAGCAAGTTCCGAGTCTAGGAACAAAGCCTTAAAGGAACAGTGTAACATCGAAGCTTTCCCTGTGAAACATTATGTCACCGGGATTAGTGCCCCTAGAGGCCTTCTTGGTCATCAAGGGGAACATTTCCCATAAACCAATACACCTGCTCACATTCTGAAACTTCAAGTTTCCACGCTTTAAGAGAAAGGGGGGCAAAGTTTGACCTTGGGCACTTTGCCAGGTAATCATGGCCTTGGGAGATCTTGAAGAGATAACGGAAATCTTATCTCTCAGATCTATCATTAAGGACACCCCACAAATTCCTTAGGTGGGGGAGAGGGACCTTTTTTAGGATAAAAGGACCCACTTTTGCTCAGAGAGTCCTTTTACCGGAGGCAGCGGGAGCTTTTGGAGGATAGGAGTTTGGGCCATCACCTGGAGAAGATTGGTTGTTCCTTTGGGGATAAGAACAGGCTAGGTCATTGGATTTAGTCGTTTTACCATCCAAGCTACACTTTGCCAAATTTCCATCAATTTCGGACTTTGGGAAATTTCTAGGATGGCTTAAGGTCGACTCTTAGACTTTACACGTTTTCTTGTTTTGTAGTTTAAGTTTGTTAAGTTTTGCATGCTTAGGATTAGAAACCTTAGAAAAGTATCTTTAGACATTAGGAACCCAGGAATAGGATCTTTTTCTTTGAACTAGCTTATTAAGATTAGCATTTTAGAAATAGCTAAGCTTTGCATTTGGATACAATGTTTGGACTTAAGGACATTGCTTTGCTTTTTATCGAAATAAAAGGAGGGAGGCCGAACAAGGTCTCTTTCTAAAAAGACAGTTGGTCCGTCCTTGAAGAAGTGCCCTGAAGGAAGGGAGATAAGAGGAGCCAACTCAGGTTGGAAATACAAGATTCAGGGTTTGTTACAGAAAAGCAAATGTGGGAATAAACCACTGCCCTGGAGCCTGAGGAGAGAAACTGGGTTTTGAGGCCTAAAAGTGCCAACTAGGTATACCTGGTTTTCTGACGCCTTTGCCTGTAAAACTCTGTTTTAACCCTGGGAATGGGTGGAGAGTGGTGACAACTTGATTACCCAGTTTTTGATCTTCTGCTTGATCCCCTAGTTGCATGCCATTCTTGCCTGACGGAGAATTATTTAGAACTTGAGGGGTGCCTTGTTTAATTTATTGATCAAGTGAATGTATTGCTTAACCTAGGCCTTTGCTTCAGTAGAACGAAGGAATGTGGGGAGTGAGCTGTTTGCTTCAGAGTAGATTAATACTTTTCTTGAGCTTCTGACACTGCAGTTCTCTTCTAAAATAGTGAGGATGCCTGGAGCTGTTAAAACATCCCATGATGGACCATGTATTGCTGGTCCCAACTTTTCATAAACCAGCCTATCTGTTAAGCAGGCAAAAATATTAATCAGAAGACTTCCCTGGATTCACATCTGCATGGCAACTTCCTGAAAATCCTTGATTGATATTGTAATTTATAGCCAGTGAAAGTGGCAGTAATCTGAGGGAAAGGTGGATACCATTTTTGGAGGGGTGGGATCTTGGAGGTTAGAGTGTCAGACTCTCAGCCATGAGATCCATGTTTTCATTGTTCCTTTTCATAGAACCCAATTTAGGCTGTAAAGAGGGAGATTTGTGGACCCTAGAGAGAGTATCATCTATTGTGAGTTCCATGGGCAGAGGCAAAGAATTTAATCTTATCACACTTGATTAGCTATGTATTCATATACATTAGGATGTAACATTAGGTGGGGCGTTTTTCTTTGGACTTTACTTATGTTGGTAATGGTCAGCTAAAGACATTAAGTGGATTCATCACTGATGGCACTGTCTAGGGCAGTGGTGCCCAATTTTTTGGGGCTGGGGGCTTGACCATGCCCAGAACAGTTGAGCGGGCCAGACCATGCCCCTAGAACAGGGAGTGTTTGTGCATGCGTATCCATTTTACTTCCTGGTATGGCGTGGATGCTTCTGTGCATGTGCAAAAAGCAGCCATTTTACTTCCTGGTTTGGCATGACACTTCTGCGCATGTGCGAAAGCGGCCATTTTGTTTCCTGATTTGGCATGGACGCTTCTGTGCATGTGCAAAAGTGGCCATTTTACTTTGCAGAAGTATCCGTGCCAAACCAGGAAGTAAAATGGCTGCTTTTTGCGCATGTGCAGAAACATCCATATTTGCTTCCTGGTTTAGTGAAGGCATTGTGGGCCTGATGGAATGCCTTCAGGGGCCGTATTTGGCCTGTGGGCCGTAGTTTGGGCATGCCTGGTCTGGGGGCGGTCTAGTCTTTTGAAAGGTTAAAACCACAGAGGAGGTAGTTAGATCCACTCTCAAGCTGATTACAAGGGCTGTCTTTAAGCAGACAGACAAGAACTACAAGATTCATCAAAGGTAAGGAATTGAGTCCCAGAAGGCAAAAGCAGTCTGAGATGTGCCTTTCAGTACCCTGGACAGATCTCAGAGAGCAAATAAATTATCCAATAGGATTATCTCTGGGGCTGACTATCTCTTTTTCCCTCTTGCTTTCCCCATTTTCTTATAGAACCAGCATCTTTTAAAAGGATTAGTCATGGGGTAAGAGTACCTAAATGTTTTGAATAATAGGCCCTTGGGAATCTGCCTTCTGGGTTATGGTTTTGGAAAGGCTTAGGTGAAGGTCTGTCTTGCTTGAAAGCCAGATGTGTCTGATTGTAAGGGGTGATGCTCATCTCGATTTACAACCAAAGAGCCAGCACTGTTTGTCTAGAGACGTTTCCATGGTGATGTGGTAGGCATGACTAGACACTGGAGCGCACAGAATGTTGTACCTTTTCCTCCAAAGTGGTACCTATTTATCTTCTTGCAGTTTCTTGCTTCTAAACTGCTAAATTGTCAGGAGCAAGGACAGACGATGAGCGCTCACTCTGTCACACAGCACTTAGGTCTCAAATTGTTGACCTGCTGACCTTCTGTTCATCAAGTTTAGAATCTTAACCACTAAGCCATTGTGGCACTCTGGAGAGTCTTTGATTTAGGAAAATCTGGCTTAAATGTTGTCCTTGACTGCTGTGTTTAGGTTTACTGTCAGAGCTCGTTGTTGGCCATTAGCTGGCTCTTTTCTCTGTGACCAGGTTGTAGCTGAGCTATGTTGGATCATTTTAAAGGAAATTTTTGAATTTCACTGTGGCATGTGCCTGTAACTTCTTGCATGTTTTGAACTGCTGAAACATATTTGCATATTTTTCTTGTCTATGCGCACACACATTGTTGTTTAGAATTATATTCAGGAACATTTAGAAGCTTATGTACACCTCTTATGTGAGAGAAAGTTCTGAACTGGGAGTTCAACAGCAATAATGTGGGAAATGGACAGCAATAATGTGGGAATTTTTTTTTTTATTCAAGCTTCACAGAATTTAACCTGAAGTGATACATTTTTAAAAAGAAAGAAAAGTATGCTTCTGGCAGGGAACAGATGCAAGGAAATTATACAAGCTATATCAGATCCTAAAATAATGGAAAACCAGTTTCTAACACACATTCAGTATACCACAAAGAGAAGAGGGTAGTAATATAATAAGTTTTCATTCACCGACTTGTTCAATGTGTTCTGTCTAATGAGTAACTTCGTCTAATTTAGGATGTTCCAGGAGACATAGAAAGAGTTGCAGTATGGACTAACACAGGTTTATTGGTTGATGATCAGAACGAACATGTGGTAATGGCGGAGGTATCTCACATTATATACAGTGGTACAACACATTTGAACTTGGCTGCACAGTAGCTCATTGGCCACTACTGGCGTGACGTCATCCGGGTCACGCCCATCTTCGGTGGTGGATCAGAAGTAGTTGTTTGCTGTGGGACGTTCCCGCGGCTGCAGGTGATTTGAGGAATGATGACCATGTGAGTTGAACACTCGCAGCTGCCCTCTATAGGCAGCTTGCTCGCGTTCCTTTAACAGCTGGGTTACATTGTGATTGTGGCTGGGTTACATTCATACATTTCTTAAAGCAACATTGTACATTCATATGAAACAGCATTGTACATACACAACATCCCTCCCCCCTAGGATGGGACGAAGTCCCTCAACCATTGTGGCTTGCCGCACGTGCGCCTGGGGCGAGCGGCCGCTCGGCTTAATACAGGGGAGCCTGGCTCTGCGGAGTCCTGTCCTACAATGGAAAGGGGGGACTCGTTAGTGGCTCGGTGAGGGCTCAGTGGTAACCTTGCATTAGGGGAAGGGAATGGAATGTACAGTTGGGAAGTGAACTCCTGCCTACCGCTTGAGGAGCTAGGGGTCCCCCCCAGCACGAATGTCGGGACCGACGAGGAGACCCTCGTGGTCTCGCCACCTCCCGTACCCTGCCTGGGAGTACCGGGGACTGTGGTGGTTGGACTCCCCCCCCGGTGCCTGTCTTGGGGGTGTTGGCCTCCGGGGAGCTGGAGCTATGGTGTATTCTAACACAAAAGGACTGGGGGGACTGGAGGTACCAGGGGCTGAATTGAAACCCCTCTTCTCACTAGGACGGGTGGGGGACCACTCCGCTACACCCCCCTGGTACCGTAACTCATAATCATCAAACTGATCCCTCTCTTCCAAAGTATCGTCCTCTGTGGCTGAGAACTGAGGATATGCCTTTGTATCCCCGGTTTCCGCCGAGTCTCCCCCTTGGGTAATGCGGGTGGGGGAGGACCCTAACGCTGAATCCCCTTCACTAGCGACCCGCCTTCTGAGTTGGTCGGCGTGCCTCCTCCAGAGTAGACCCGAGCTAGTCTCGACCCTGTAGGACACTGGCCCCGTCTGTTCGATGACTGTCCCTGGGACCCACGCTGGCCCTGACGCCGTGTAGTTCCTGCAGTGAACCGGGTCCCCTGCCGAAAAACTTTTGGAGCTCCCTCCCCCTATATTTATGTTTCTCCCTTCATCCTCCACCCTGGACGGATCCATCCGGTCAAAAAGTGTTACCGGACGCCTCCTCATGAGGAGTTCGGCTGGGGAAAATCCTGAAGCTAAGGGGGTTGTCCTGTAGCAGATGAGGAACTGGCACAAATGCAGGTTCAACTCACCGGGACCCATGCGCCGCAGTGCGTCTTTCGTAGTGCGCACTTGGCGCTCTACCTGACCGTTTGTGGCGGGGTGAAATGGGGCAGCGGTGATGTGCCTGATGGCGTTCCGCTCCATAAACGTCTTGAACTCTGCAGACGTGAAGGTACTAGCGTTATCGCTAACAAGGACGTCTGGCAGGCCGAAACAGGCAAAAAGCTTGCGCAACTGCTTGATGGTTGCGGCGGAGGAGGTGCTGTTCATAGGGATTACCTCCAACCACTTGGAATAGGAGTCGACTACCAATAGAAACATGGACCCGCAAAAAGGGCCAGCGAAGTCGACATGGATCCGGGACCATGGCCCGCGGGCCCTATCCCATTCCCTATGGGGCAACCGGGACTCCTCGGGCCGAGAGCCCTGGCAGCTCTCGCACGTGCCCACTAAACGCTCTATATCCCCTTCTATTTGGGGCCACCAAAAGAAACTCCTGGCCAGAGCCTTGGAGCGCACGATCCCGGGGTGACTGGTGTGCAATAGTCTCAGTACCTTGGCCCTCAGCTTCTCTGGGATAACTACTCGCTGGCCCCAGAGTAGGCAGCCCCTTTCCAGCGACAGCTCTACTCTGCGCCTAAAAAATGGTCTGAACTCTTCGTCGGGGGGAGTCGTGGGCCAACCCTTCCTAACCCAGGAACTAACTTGGGCCAGCATCTTGTCGGCCGCCGTGGCTTTGGCGAGGTCGGCCGGGACAATGGGGGGTGAGTCGAGGGACTCGATCAGTAGGACTTGGTGATCCTGCTCTACCTCGCATGTGGGGTCCCCTACACTTGGGAGGGGAGATCGGGACAGTGCGTCCGCATGGGAGATCTCCTTCCCTGGGCGATAGACCAGCTCATACTGGTAGGCGTTGAGGAAAATGGCCCAACACAGCATTCTGGGGGATAGTATTTGCGGTGTGGGTTTGCCGGTAGTGAAGATCCCCAAAAGTGGTTTGTGATCGGTCACTACCGTAAACTCGCGGCCGTATAGAAAGTCATGGAACTTTTTCGTTCCGGCGATGATGGCTAGGGCCTCCCTATCGGTTTGCGCGTAATTGCGCTCGGCCTTTGAGAGGGACCTAGAGTAGTACGCTACCGGGGCTTCCCTCCCGCTTTCCAACACGTGGCACAGGACCGCCCCCACCCCCACTGGGGACGCATCACAGACTAAAACCACTGGTTTTTTCGGGTCGAAATGGGTCAGGACAGCGTCCGAAGACAGGAGTGACTTAAGCTCCTTGAATGCTCTCTCCTGCCTATCCCCCCACCGCCAAACCGCGTCCTTTTTGAGCAGGGCGTGCAGTGGCTCCGCGACCGATGCCTTCCGGGGCAGGAAGGTATGATAAAAATTTAGGAGCCCTAGAAATGACTGTAGCTCCGGTTTTGCAGTGGGGCGAGGGGCGTTCTTCACGGCTGCAACCTTTGACTCAGAGGGTTTGATCCCGTCCGGGGTTACCTTAAACGCCCCCTTGTGCGTCACTATTGTTTGCGCGGCGGCAGCAGCCGGGGTTACAGAGAGCTGCTGATACGCCTGGGCCAGATCTAGCTTGGCGAAACACTTCCCCCCATGTAACGTGGCCAGCAAATGGCTGACCACGGGCACCGGATATGCGTTTGGCCGAATGGCCTTGTTAATGGTACATTTATAGTCTGCACAAATCCTGACTTCCCCGTTCGACTTAAGGGCTGTAACAATCGGCGTTTCCCACTCCGCCGAGTCAACTGGAACCAAAATCCCCTGCCCCACCAATTTGTCCAGTTCCGCCTCGATCTTGTCCTTTAGGGCGAAAGGCACCCTCCTTGGTTTGAGGCGGATGGGCCAGATTTCTGGGTCCAGCTCGAAGGAAACCGGGGGCCCCTTGTATTTCCCGAGCCCCTTCTTGAAAACGTCCGGGTGCGCGTTGCACACATCCCGCATTGGGTCAGTCTCGATGGCGTTAATGCCGGACAGTTCGATTCCCAGGGGAGCAAACCACTGCGTTCCCAAAAGGCAGCACCTCCCCCCTTTGAGGACCACCAAAGGCAGTTTCTCAGAGTAGCCCTTGAACTTCACCTTGAAATTCCCCACCCCCAACACTGGGATCCCGTTTCCCTGCACGTCCCGGAGGTGTGACCTCATGGCCCGCAGTTTGGGCCGCTTGTCTGGGGGAATACGCATGAATTCTTTTTGGGACAGGATGGAATAAGATGACCCCGAGTCTATCTCCATCCTCACTGGGACCCTTTGCAACAGTACCTCTACGAAAAACCGCCGGTGCTCCAGGCCCACGCGGTTCACGCCTTCCTCCTCGTAGCTGGCTGCGACCTTCCTGGTGCCAGTCGCCTTCCGCTGGTGGGTCTGGGGATGGCTGGAACTCCTCTTGTCCTCGACTCGCCCGCGCCTGCATACTCGGGCGATGTGCCCTTTTCGGCCGCAGTTGTGACACTCGGCCTTTCGAAACGGACACCTCGTGCGGTCGTGGGACGCCCCACAACCGTCGCAACGGCGGTCCTGCCGTTCTCGGGACTGCGGCTTCTCACCACGCTTCTTGATCCTCTGGACGTCGTCGTCCTCACTGGAGTAGGGGTCTGCTGTTGTGGACGACTCCTCGGACGACGTTGGTGTGCCGGCGGGCGGCTTGGGGGCCCGCCAGGCCGTCTTCGCTGGTGTCCGCCGGGCCGCCTGTACTGGTGACTTGGGCCGCTCGGACGCGGCCCCTCGGGACTTGAACAGCCTCACCCCGCTCCTGGCCTCCTCGGCTGCTTGGGCCTCCCGCAGCACCTCGTTGAATGTGAGGCGTTGGTCGCGGGTCATCAGCCTCCTCTGCAGCTCCTCGTCCCTCAGACCACACAACATGCAGTCACGGAGGGCCTGGTCTAGGTCGTCCCACTGGCAGTGGACCGCTGCAAGCCTGAGGGCCGCCGCGTAGGCGGACACGGATTCGCCCGGACGTTGGTCTCGCCTGTGGAACGCGACCCGTGCTGGGAAGATCGAGACGGGCGGCTGGAAATGCTCACCCAGTCTCTCCAGGATACGGTCGATGGGGACCTCGTCTACCTTCCGGGGGGCCACCAGGGTCATCAGGATCCGCAGCGTGGCCGGCCCCACTTGGGCCAGGAAGTGGGAGCGCAACTTCGCGTCGTCGTCGACGCCCGCGGCTTCCATCGTGTGCCGAAACTGGCACTCGTAGAGCTCCCATTGTTCGGGCTCGCTCACATCGAACTGGTACGCCTTGACCTTGGGATTCGCCATCAATCCCATCCTCGTCGCCAATTTAGTGTCTGTTCCAGGAGACATAGAAAGAGTCGCAGTATGGACTAACACAGGTTTATTGGTTGATGATCAGAACGAACATGTGGTAATGGCGGAGGTATCTCACATTATATATACAACACATTTGAACTTGGCTGCACGGTAGCTCATTGGCCGCTACTGGCATGACGTCATCCGGGTCACGCCCATCTTCGGTGGTGGATCAGAAGTAGTTGTTTGCTGCAGGACGTTCCTGCGGCTGCAGGTGATTTGAGGAATGATGACCATGTGAGTTGAACACTCGCAGCTGCCCTCTATAGGCAGCTTGCTCGCGTTCCTTTAACAGCTGGGTTACATTGTGATTGTGGCTGGGTTACATTCATACATTTCTTAAAGCAACATTGTACATTCATATGAAACAGCATTGTACATACACAACAGGTAAGAGTACCTAAATGTTTTGAATAATAGGCCCTTGGGAATCTGCCTTCTGGGTTATGGTTTTGGAAAGGCTTAGGTGAAGGTCTGCCTTGCTTGAAAGCCAGATGTGTCTGATTGTAAGGGGTGATGCTCATCTCGATTTACAACCAAAGAGCCAGCACTGTTTGTCTAGAGACGTTTTCATGGTGATGTGGTAGGCATGACTAGACACTGGAGCGCACAGAATGTTGTACCTTTTCCTCCAAAGTGGTACCTATTTATCTTCTTGCAGTTTCTTGCTTCTAAACTGCTAAATTGTCAGGAGCAAGGACAGACGATGAGCGCTCACTCTGTCACACAGCACTTAGGTCTCAAATTGTTGACCTGCTGACCTTCTGTTCATCAAGTTTAGAATCTTAACCACTAAGCCATTGTGGCACTCTGGAGAGTCTTTGATTTAGGAAAATCTGGCTTAAATGTTGTCCTTGACTGCTGTGTTTAGGTTTACTGTCAGAGCTTGTTGTTGGCCATTAGCTGGCTCTTTTCTCTGTGACCAGGTTGTAGCTGAGCTATGTTGGATCGTTTTAAAGGAAATTTTTGAATTGCACTGTGGCATGTGCCTGTAACTTCTTGCATGTTTTGAACTGCTGAAACATATTTGCATATTTTTTTCTTGTCTATGCGCACACACATTGTTGTTTAGAATTATATTCAGGAACATTTAGAAGCTTATGTACACCTCTTATGTGAGAGAAAGTTCTGAACTGGGAGTTCAACAGCAATAATGTGGGAAATGGACAGCAATAATGTGGGAATTTTTTTATTTTTATTCAAGCTTCACAGAATTTAACCCGAAGTGATACATTTTTAAAAAGAAAGAAAAGTATGCTTCTGGCAGGGAACAGATGCAAGGAAATTATACAAGCTATATCAAATCCTAAAATAATGGAAAACCAGTTTCTAACACACATTCAGTATACCACAAAGAGAAGAGGGTAGTAATATAATAAGTTTTCATTCACTGACTTGTTCAATGTGTTCTGTCTAATGAGTAACTTCGTCTAATTTAGGATGCCTTTTCCAGGCATTCACTGAATTAAATTAACCATGACATACCACTGGGAAGCCAGCCTGTTTCTTTGGCATGTGTGCTTTACTTTTAATTTTTCTTATCCTGTAAAAGAATTATTTAAGTCCTCTGACTAATGGATGTGATTCCCTTGAGAAACTACAATAATTTGTCACTGTCACTATTGTTTGCTGCATATATACCACACCTTGCAGTTAATCCCTAGTATTTTTAAAAGAAATGTATGTTTAGAAGGATTCATGCTTATATAAATACCTTGAAATTCTTCAGCGAATTCACTGATATTTATTTTGCTAAACTTTACTCCTTTGAGGTAGAAACTGACAACGTGGAGGCTATATTACCAGCATATCTCCAAGAAAATTGCAGTTAGTATGTAGCCCCTTCATAGGACTAGTGACACCCCTTATGGAGGGGGTGATCCACATACCTGAATTAATGATTACTGTGATGTGGAAGTTTAAACCAGGAGTTCGCAAGCTTTTTAAGTCAGGGGCCGGGTCACACTCCCTCAGACAGCTTCGGGGGCGGACAGCCATTTTGCCTTTCCTCCACCACATGGCACTTCATGGTTTGATAGAAGCAGTGGGGGGGCATGAAATGGCACTGTAGTCTGCAGGTTGAGAATCCCTGGTTTAAGCCACAGCATAAGACACAGTAGTGCTTGGAAACTAGAACAAAGGAGGACAAAAACTTAGAAAGCTTTTTTCCAAGCAGGAAGGACATCATATAATAGAAAGGCTCAACAGTGGTATATGTTGGAATACACAACTTCATCTGGATTTCTTCATTGTCAGAAAAGAATTTGTCTCCTGTAGAATTTTGATAAATATGTAATGGACTTATCAACCCAAGAAAAAAGTGGCTCACCACCACTCATGATATGAGCACACTTTATGGTATGATTAACTTTAATGCTAGAAAATATTATACAAAGTGATTGCTGAAGCATGTGTTTTATCAGCTAGTTAAAATAGTTTACATTTTTAGTAGAAAAATGTTGGGAAAATGATTTGCACCAAACCAATGGATGCAGAGTCGATATAATTCTATTGTCTTGAGTGGCATTTTTCTTGTTGTGTACAAAAAGAAGTTAAGAATTGATATTCCCCATGTTCAGAACAGACTTTGAAATGCAAATCTTTTATATCTAAACAATTTTTCATAGTAATTCCATTTTTGTATTTCAGTGTAATGAAACTTCCTTCTTTTTTGAAGCACACAGCAAAACGGCATGCAAACATTTGTGGAAATGCTGTGTAGAACAGCATACATTCTTCAGGTAGGCAAGCTACAACTTTGAAGAATTTACCGTTGAGTGATTGAAGAAGATAAACACACATTGGCAAGGTGATGATGCATTTAAAACTTAATTATACCATTTATCCAGAAATTAAAAGGGCAGGTATATTCAGATCTCAACAACTTGCCTGGCTACCTTAAAGACAGAAGGCAGAATTCTGCACAATTGCCCAGCATTTTCTGAACTTGTGCAAAGAGGTACTCAGTTCTTTACACAAGTGAAAGCCCTGTTCATTGCAATGGAGTGATTGTCATTTGTGCAACAGTGCAGGCAACATGATTTAGCTGTATAAGCACTAAATCATTCTGATGGAGCACACTGTTCTATTGGAGTTCAGCAGGATTCTGGCAAATACTGTGTTCTCTTTTGCTTTTTGCTTTTTAAGTTCAGATTTGTTTACATGTAATTATGGGATGATTTTATTGTTGATTTAAACAGAATGCCAGAAAATGAGTCCAATTTGTTAACGAGAAAGCTTGGCAAACTTGGATCTCTAAGTTATAAGCATCGGTATAGGTAAGTCAACCTTATTGCTAAGTCTTTCTATTAATTATTTGATTGCTTGTTTTAAAATAATAATAATTTACGCAGCCATAAATGAGTCTGCGGCTGATTCTGATGGCGGCAGGGGCAGCTGGAGCGAGTTCATGGGTGGAATATTTGGCACTGCAGGCTGGATCCGGCTCACAGGCCGTAGGTTGCAAACCCCTGATCTATCTTGACCAATGGCTAGGGAATTCAGTGGTTGTAATCCAAAATGTCTGGAGGGCCAAAGGTTTCCCACCCCTTTTTGTTTGTTTGAAAAAAGTAGTTGACATTGATACATTCCAGAGCCAAAAGGCATTCTTAGAGCTTTGTGAAGTTAACCTGTTTAATGTAAGTTTTAATACCTGTTAATTTTGGAGTGCTTTGCTGTACAGTAAAATCCCAACTTGCAAATGCCCCAAGTTACATAAAATTCGGCTTACATAATGATTTTGTGCTAAAAGCATGTCCTCATTTACACAATTTCCTATGAGTTTGCTTCGAGTTACATAAAGATTCTTTTTCCTATGGGTTTGCTTCGAGTTACAGTACGTAAAAATTCATTTCCCTATGGGTTTGCTTCAATTTACATAAAAAATCATTTTTCCTATGGGTTTGTTTCAAGTTACATAAAAAACTGATTTAAGCAAAAGCCTATGGAATGGACTTTTTTCCCCGTAAGTAGAGGTTTTACTGTGATAATTTCTTCTCAGTGAAGGAAGCCTTTTGTGTTAAATCTTAAATATTATGCCATGGAAAACTGCTTAAACAAGGGAGAAAATGGCAGATATGTTTGCTAGCTATGCCAGATTCTGCTTAAAAACAAATTGGTCAGAATCCTACTGAAGCTTACATAAGATTTCTATAAATTGACTCAGCTAATTGATAGGATGCTGGTGTGTACCTGGTCACATGCATAGCTGCACAAATGAGATGTGCCTCAGCACTTTGTCAGTTAGCTGCGGTTAACCATGGCAGCCATGGAATACAAATCTTGCATGAATTGCACTATGAATAATATTGAACAGTCAGTTTGGGAAACAGAAATATATCTGGCAGCCTAATATTCTCCAGCTCTAGAGAGAACTCCTAAGGAATCAAGCCCATGACCTGCTAGAACATTTATCTGAAAGACCATCCTTTTTGACTACCTGCCACTTCAGGTAGATTCCTTCGGAGATAGGACACAATGGAAGAGAGAGGTCTCATAAGTCTTAATAGTTAATATTAATAGTTAATAAATATTAATAAATATTAATAGTTAATAGTAATAGTTAATTAGGTTCTTTTAAAACTGGGGAAACATAGTATCTGCAGATTGCTATTTCAAGAGAAGGAAAGCCAAACCTGTTGATTTTCCCTTTGGATCTGGTTAGCCTATAGCAGGAGTCAGCAAACTTGGCTCTCCAGATATTCTTGGACTCAGTTCCCAAAAGCCCTGTTTAGCAGGTGTACTGGCTTCAGTTTCTGGGAATTGAAGCCCAAGAACAACTGGAGAGCCATGTTTGCTGACCCCTGGCCAAGAGGGTTTGATGCTTCTAGAAATTGAAATTATTTGGATAAAGAATAACAATGAAGAATGTTTGCACTTGAAGTGTTTTCGCTATGGCAGTGCAGTCAATTGGAAGTGAATGACTGGACTGTGTGGCAAATATTTGATTTTAGAAAGATACTGGACACAACCTATTTCCCAGATTATACAATGGTTCAGCTTTCTGTGTTTGCTAGCAGAATGCTTTCAGATGATGTATGATTCCATCCTTCACTTCTAGTGAGATGGTTTCACTATCAGTTTGTGGTCCTGTATGTTGTTGAGCCATGGTCAAGCTCCTAGACAGGCCACAACTGGGAGACTGTGCATAGGAAGTAGACAGGTCTTTGCAGAGAAAGACGAGCTGATGGCCAGCTGCTATATCAAGCATGTGAAGCAGGGAAAATTTGGTGAAATGAGTTGATTGGGCTGAAGATCTTATTCAGGTATAAGGGATTTACAGGGCGTGGTGTGTTTCAAATGGCTTGTGTGAGGTCAAGTGATAACATTCAGAGTGGAACTTTAGCTTTTAAAATACCTTTGGTCTTTACTTCTTGATCTTCTGTTTTGCCAAGGGAACATACGGTAACAGTAGAGGCATGTTGGCAGAGACCTTGGCTAGGTTACACTTACCACTCAGAGTTCAGTAGCATATTGCATACTTTGCATTCTTTAACATATCCAGGTAATACAAGAAGATGGAGAGGAAAATATAGTCAATCCAATGACTTTATATTTGTTTTAATCCTTTCAGATTATTCATTATTGTTGGGGAAAATAAAGAATTGAGTTTGGAAAAGTTACTGTTTTGACTGCATCTGCCAACCCCTGGCCAGCAAAGCCAGTAGCCATTTTGTTTGGAGGATTCAGAAGTAATAGTGTAAAAAAGTAATTTTTCCACAGTCTGGGAAAGAGAGTTTCACTTACCTACTCTTACATGTTTACTGGCCAAGAGATAGGTAATGATTAAAGAAGTGAAAATGCAGGATATGGTACAATTACGAGTACATTATATTGTATTTTCCTTTTACTGTTGAATTATATAAAGAGTTGCTTAAATTATGAGTGAGGCTCAGAAATAGAGTAAGCTTGAAGCTGAACTAAAATAAATTATTTCTCAGCCCCTCAACCTCTAGTCTGCATTGTGCTTTTTACTCATTAAATTTATTTGTTTGCAATTCATAGTGGGAGAACAGCTCTTCAAATGAACAGAGACATTGCTATCCAGCTTCCTCGACCTGGCCAAACAGTTGAAAGAAGTCGTAGTAAGACTTATCCAAAAAGAACATCAAAAACACAAAAGATGGGTAAGTTGTGCTAAAGTGAAACAGACCTTATTTATACCGATACTAGCATACCTGTCAACCATCCCGATTTGGCCAGGATTACCCCATAATTTGGTGCCGATTTGCACCATTTCACGACCCGTGCTGCCAAAACCCCGTAATTTTGCAGCGGGGGAAAGGAGGCACTGCGCAGCCCATCTGCGCAGGTCACATTTGCACGCATACGTGGAAGGGCTCTACACTTCCATAGCTCCTTTCCATGCATGCGCAGAAGGCTACGCAGCCTGCGTAGAAGGCTACGCAAGTGGCGTAGCCCTCCACGCGCAAGCATACAACGTGACCTGCGCAGACCCGGTCTGCACAGGTCCTGGATTCGCCGGAGCCGCGGTTGACAGGTATGGATACTAGCCGGGCTATTTTAAATTGTGTTGTAAGTTTTTTTTTAGTAATGTATGTAAAAAAGAGGTTATTCTGTAATTTTTTTGTTTATTTATGCACAATTTGTGTGCGTTGCCGGGCTGTTATAAACTGTGATCAGCTTTTTTGGGTTTTTTTGTGGATTAAAAAAGGAACAAAGGATGATATAATTTTTTTCAAATTGTTTTATTTAACCAAATAATGTTTTCGAAAGCAAGAAATTGCAAGTAGATAAATAGGGACCACTTCGGTGGGAAGGTAACAGCGTTCCGTGCGCTCCGGTGTCTAGTCATGCCTGCCACATGACCACGGAAACGTCTGCAGAAGCAGACAGCGCTGGCTCTTCGGCATAGAAACAGAGATGAGCACTGCACCCTAGAGTCGGATACGACTGGCTTTCAAGCAAGGGAAACCTTTACCTTTACCTTTAATGTTTTAGTTTGTGGGTGTTTTTTAAATAGTTGTACCGTAGGTAATAATTTTAAAAATGTGAAAGTACATGTTTTTTAAATTCAATGTTTTTAAACTGTGTTTTGATGTTTCGGGTTTTTATTTGAGTTTAAACTCAGCACAGGATTTTAGAAATCTTTTTATTTTATTTTTTGACATATGTTTGTGATTTGTGTAAAATTGTGATTTATTGTTATGTTTTTGACTTGTTTTTACTGTTATGGGCTCCAGGTGGGGCTGTTGAGTCTTTTTGAGTTGTTTTTACTATTCTGCCCTGCAGGTGGGGCTGCTAGGGGTGTTGCTTTCATTTCATGTGGTTTTTCTCTCCTGGCCTCTGGGTGGGGCTTCTTCCGGTAAGTAGTCTCTTTGTTTCTTCATTTCTGTTCCGGTCGTCGTGGAGGGAGGACGTACTGGTGATTTTGCTGTTTTTTTCTTCTTCTGGGGTTTTTCTTTGTTTTGCTTTTGTGGTTGTGGGCTGGGAGGTGTTTCTGTTTGTTCTTTTTTATCTTGGTTGGGTTTTACGTTTGTGTAATTGGTTTGGTTTTTTCTGGTTTTGTTTAATTTTTGTTATTTCATTTTTGTTTATTTTTGTAATTAATTGTTGTTTGTTTGTGTAATTTGTGGGTTTTTTCGTGTTGTAGTTAGGTGTTTTGTTTGTGGTTTGGTGGTATTGTGGAAGTTTTTGTTTGTGTGTTTTGTGGTTTATTTCTTTTTGTTTATTAATGGGTTTTTTAAATTATTGATTTATTTTTGTTTTATTATTTTTAAAATAATTTTGGTGTTTGTTTTTGGTGGTTACTTTAGGTTGAAGAACAGGCTGTCTGTGGGTTTCTCTTTGGAGGCAGTCAGGCCGTTCTTCTCCCGGGAAGGTTGCTTAGGTAGGTGGGGGAGAGGGAGGAGGCAGAGAAGAGCTTTCTGTGCCTAATGATGGTTCTCTCTTCTCTGTCTCCTTTTTCTCCCGGCTTACCTAACCGGAGATCGGCAGGCAGCAATCCGTAAGGGGCGGGGCTCTTCCTTGTGGATTGCTGGCTGTTGTTTTTGTATTCTGAAATACAAAGGCATCAACCAGTCATCTGCCAGGGAGGGTGCTTCCCCTGATGGACTGCTGCCTGTTTTTTGGGTTTTTTTATCACCCCGGCTCAACTTTACTTGAGGCTGGTGGTGGTCTCGCCATGTCTTCGGCGGGGTAGCGTGGAGGAGAGGGAGTCCCTCTTCTCCCCGTTGCTCCGGGAAAGAAGGACGGTGGGTGTCTCGCGGTGGCATTTTGTGCCTTTTATTTTGCGTGGCTGTGAGGCACTGAGTCTGCTTGCTGGGGACTTGCGCTCCCGTTGCTTTTTGTAAGTTTATTTTTTGCGCGCTGGCTTTCTGGCGTGGGCGCAGGATGCTGGGACTTGTAGTTTTTAGTTTGTGCTTTGCGTTCGTGCAGCGTTTTTTTTATGCGGCTCGATTTCAATTGGCCGCAACGTCTCCCAATGTTATTTTTGCTTGCACCTCTCAGCCTGATTGGCTCTGGCATGGCGCGGCGCAAAGTACATTGGGAATTGAAGTCCTTTTTCTTTGTTTGTCTTCATGGGGCTCCTGCCCCACTGGCGCATTTCTCAACCCGCCAGTTACATGCGAACCGGGTTTGGGCGAGTGCAGGAGGCTCAGTACGGGCTAGTATGGCCGGGTGTGGGAGCCTTTGTCACATTCCAACAGTTAACGCTCGGATTTATAAGTATAGATTTAAGCAAAAGAGAAATTATTAGGCAGTACAGAATATGATGTAAACATTTTACTGGAGTCAATTGCAAAATTAAAAATTATTACTTAATTCTAAACTGCATCCTAATTTCCCCTCCCTCCAGAAATCATGCTGGATTGTTTCTATGTCATTCATATTGTATCTGTTTTTTATGTATTTAAGTCTTACTTTATTTAACTCTGTCACTTGCCTGTTTAAACTTATTAAATGTCACTTAGCTAGCCCCAGCCTGGAACATGCAGGCAATAAGATGAACATCTCACATATGTTTTCCTGCTGTAACTCCACCTCACCCCATTTTTTTTTAAATTTTTTACCAAGGATCTGAATTGGGATACATGACTGCTTTTCCTCCAAATTAAAAGTAGCTGTGTTAATGATTTGAATCGTGTCATATGTAGTTTGGCCAGATGCTAAAATGAAACAAGTTATTCAGCTTTGCAACTCAAATGGAGGTGGTTAACCGTTTTCTCCCCTAAATCTGGTGCCTACTTTAATGTTAATATATTCTGTACATATTTCTGTGGATAGATTTGTAAAGAACAGAGGTGTGAGTGTGACCCAGAGAATTTAAAAAACACTGGGAGGAAAAATTTGGACAGAAAATGTTATTCTCCTAGAAATTTTTAAAAATTGCCTTTACCAGGGACTATCAGAACAGATGTGCTCCGTGCCTGTTTGAATTAGGAATATTCTGTGCTATTCACACCCAGTCTGTGATCCTGATGGGATCATTTTAATCACCTTTTAGGTTCAGAAGTCTTCTAGGAAGGTGCAGATTTTTCCTTTTTCTCATCATTAAAACACAAGTAATTTACATTATGTAACTTTGTCAGGAAGGCACTCCTTTCCTTGCTCATTGTTAGATATTTTCTGGTTTAAGCAAGAGAGAAACTTCCTCTGGAAATACTTCATTGTTTGGGTTAATACATTTAACATTACTGAACTTTTTATGTAGGTGTGTGATTTGATATGCTGTGGTGTATTTTTGATGGTTTTTTTGCTTATAGTTTTAAGATCTTTCAGTTTTTACCGTTTCTTTGGGATTATTTGTGAGTTTTACTAAGATTTTTTTTTTAGTATAAGAATAGGTTTATTTAGCATTTGCCTGAATGTGCAAAATAATGTTCCCATTGTGACTAGAACATAAAGGTCACTCATTTGGCCTGCCTCCAATTTTTCCTAGCTGCAAATCATTCAGACCTTTTCATGTTTACTACAAAGGTTTGAAGACACTGTTTGGTTGAACATGACCTGGATCCTTGCCTTATTATTGTTTCTGATATGCATCTCCATCACCATCAACATATTCAGAGTAATGTTCATGCAAACAAAATACATAAAATATAAGGGAGGATGAGTTAGCATTTTATGTTCATGGGAGTTTGTATAAGTCAGAGGTGGGCATCTCCTCAGAGCCCCTCTGGCCACTATACTATGTGCCATATTGCTTAATGCAGATTGGACCTTTTGTGGCTCTTCAGATGATGTTGGGCTATAACACTCAAGATGCCTTGCCATTCATTGGCAGTGTTTGCTAGAGAGCTGCAAAGTAAAATCACACACCCTTGCTGAATAGCAGCATGATTTTGTGACACTGAGTTGGTAATTGACGGTTTTGCAACTACAGTCTGGAGAGTAGTAGCCAATTGTTTCGTTTATTAAGCAGAATCACTGTAAGCTTTTCAGTCAAGAAAAATAGGACGCAGAAGATGCAATATTGTACCTCTATCTCCTCCTGAAAGAACTGCAGCTGCTTGGCACTCTAGCCAATCATCCCCACCACACAAATCATTCTGCCATTTATCCAGTCCTCATTCCGCAGCTCCATAACATGTTAAGTTCTTCAGATCATCGTATCTCTTGAAAACAAGCAGATTTGCAAATGATGTCCATGTTTACTTTACTTACCATCAACCAAACACAGCACAAAAGCAAAATATGAAATGAGGGAAGTTCCTCCTATGACAATCAACAATGTTATATCATCTCAGGAACCTCTGCTTCTAATGAAATGCTTACTGAATTGTCTAATTGGATCCCAATTTAGCTTTGTTTTGGTTGTCTCATCATGTGCTTGAATCCAGTTTTTGGTGGAACTGTTGGTATCTAATCATGTGAGAGTGGCAATTCGTTGCTTTGATGGTCAAGTTACATATCAGATAAATGCTTTACAGTGCAGAATTTAATATTCCATCTAGTTTCTGAAAAGTGGTGTGAATAACAAATTCACATATAACTTCTTCAGGTGAATGCTTTCATGAGAAGCTTTCATGGGATGATTTTCTGAAGGTTTTGCTGTAGTAGATCCAATGATGGAGCATGCTGTTCTTCAATGGCAACCACTTTGGGATTTTTATATTTGTCAGAGAGAGATGGGATTTTAGCTTATAGTTGTGGTTCTGCTAGAGCAGATTTAATTTTGTTTCATATGGTGGTGTGAACTACTTCATACAGCATCCAACGGAACAGTAACTAGCTCTAAAAGATCACCAAGTACAATAGTTTAAAGAACAATTGACATGATTATGCACATATCTTTATTCTGCATAATGCATTACATTGTCACCTTCAAAGCCTTTCTTTTATGTCTTCTTGAGAATTTCTTCTTATTCATCATGCTGGCTTATACTTCTAAAGAGGGTATTGTTCTCCCTTCCTCCAAACATCTTTTGCCTTCAGTTCCGTTAGTTATGATGTTGTTGGCTTGTCCCACTTCCTGTTATTTAGATTAATAAATTATTCTGTAAAATATTCACAATAAAGGTTTTATTTATAGACAGTGCTTCTCAATGTAAGGCTGTAAATTAATGTCTCCTAGTTCCGCAGTATGTGTGTGAACTGTACAGTTACCGTAATGCATAGGTACATTATAGAAGAATATTATTTCTCCTTTGTATTGAAGCTTTGCAACAGTAGAGGATGAAGCCAGTAAGACACTTCTGTAAATTGCTTCAATTTCTTGAAACAGCAATATTTTTGTTTGAAAATTAGTAAGCTTGCCAGTTTAAATCATTCATATTAAAAGACACAATCATCATTCATCAGTGACTGAAGAGGTGTTAAAATGAATGTCTTGTAAACATGATGTGCCCCAATATACAAAAGAGCTACCAATATCTTTAAAATAAGCTAAAATTATTTTTTCTTACAGGATCACATTGTACAAACCTGGAAGGTACACACAGAGAAACCAGGGAAAATGAAGGAACTACCAAAATTATTGCTCCCTCGCCAATAAAAAGGTAACAGCAAAAGAGATGGGAAGTGTTACTCTTACAATACTAGTGTTTCTAAAGACGTACATTTGAATTGCAGGTAGATTTTTCTTAAATTGAGAGGGAACCAAAGATTGGACTTCTTAGACTTTAAAAATCTGTGTTTTTCAGTGTACTTACTGAATGCTCCTGCCCAAAGTAATACCGTATTTTTTGCCTTATAAGACGCACTTTTTCTTCCCCAAAACTGGGGGGGAAAAGTTGGTGCGTCTTATATGGCAAATACCTCTTCCCGGGGGTCCTCGCCATTCGGCCCGGGAATGGGAGGCAGGCGATGGCGGGGCTCCGGCTGCGTCTCCTTTTAAGCCCTCCCGGCAGGCAGGGCTCGGAGGGCGGGGAGACGCGCCTGCCTCCCATTCCCGGGCCAAGCAGCGAGGGTACCGGGAAGAGGCAACGCGGCGGCGGCGATGGCGGGGCTCCGGCGGCGTCTCCTTTTAAGCCCTCCCGGCAGGCAGGGCTCGGAAGGCGGGGAGACGCGCCTGCCTCCCATTCCTGGGCCCTCGCTGCTTGGCCCGGGAATGGGAGGCAGGCGCGTCTCCCCGCCCTCCGAGCCCTGCCTGCCGGGAGGGCTCAAAAGGAGACGCCGCCGGAGACCCGCCATCGCCGCCGCCGCGTTGCCTCTTCCCGAGGCCCTCGCCATTCGGCCCGGGAATGGGAGGCAGGCGATGGCGGGGCTCCGGCGGCGTCTCCTTTTAAGCCCTCCCGGCAGGCAGGGCTCGGTGGGTGGGGAGACGCGCCTGCCTCCCATTGCCGGGCCAAGCAGCGAGGGCCCCGGGAATGGGAGGCAGGCGCGTCTCCCCGCCCTCCGAGCCCTGCCTGCCGGGAGGGCTCAAAAGGAGACGCCGCCGGAGCCCCGCCATCACCGCCGCCGCGTTGCCTCTTCCCGAGGCCCTCGCCATTCGGCCCGGGAATGGGAGGCAGGCGATGGCGGGGCTCCGGCGGCGTCTCCTTTTAAGCCCTCCCGGCAGGCAGGGCTCGGTGGGTGGGGAGACGCGCCTGCCTCCCATTGCCGGGCCAAGCAGCGAGGGCCCGGGAATGGGAGGCAGGCGCGTCTCCCCGCCCTCCGAGCCCTGCCTGCCGGGAGGGCTTAAAAGGAGACGCCGCCGGAGCCCCGCCATCGCCGCCGCCGCGTTGCCTCTTCCCGGGGCCCTCGCTGCTTGGCTGAGTGAGGCAGCAAACGGAACAAACGCGCGGGGCGGCCTCCACTCCAGCTGACTCTGCTCGCCGGCGGGCATTCATTTGCCACCTTACCCCGTCCGCACACAGCATCCCCCCCCCGTTGGCGCGAGCATACCCGCCCCATAGACTGTCAGAGGAGTGGTTGTTTTAGTCAGAAAATGGTGGGGGAGGAGAGAGAGAAAGGCTTCTCCGTCTTCGTGGCTCCTTGAGGGCTCTCAACATTCCTCCAAAGGAGGTTTAGGAAGATACCGGACCTCCTCTCTCTCTCACACACACACCCCTTTCTGCCGTTGTATGCCCCCACACACACGTATTCTCCCTCAAGCCCAGGCGGGTTCGCCCTCCTCCACCAGCTGCCTGGAGGGGTCTTTTTGCCCCCTGCTCGGACTCCCGACCAGCGCCTACTTGTGTGGAGAAAAAGAAGAGGTCGGGTTACTGAGGGAGCCAGGCAGGAGGGAAGGAGGGGGCGGCGGCTGGAGGAGCGAGCCGAGCATGCTTCTTTGGCTCGCAACCTCCTCCCCCGCCCAAAAAGAGCGAGCCGAGGCAGGCAAAAGCCACGGGCGATTAAATGCTCCTGACTGAGTCAAGGAGAAAGTGGGGAGGGGGGCGAGGGTCGCGGGGAGAGGCGGGTGCCGAGGGAGGTGGCGTAGCTGGACCATTAGGAAAGCTGAGCGCAGGAGAATAGATGCCTTTGAGATGTGGTATTAGAAGAGAGTCCTGAGAGTCCCCTCGATGGCAAAGAGAAGAAATAGGTCGATATTAGAAGAAATCAAGCCTGACTGTCCATTGGAGGGACAAATAGTGAAGATGAAGCTAAAGTACTTTGAACATCAAATGAGAAGAGAGGATTCACTTGAGAAAGCCGTGATGCTGGGAAAGGTGGGAGGGCAAAAGAAGAAGGGGGCGTCTAAAGATGAGGTTGATAGATGGTATTGTAAACACAATGGGCACAGAGCTTGGTGGGCTGAGGAGAATGGTGGAGGATAGAGGTGCCTGGAGGACAATGGTCCATGGGGTCGCAAAGGGTCGGAATCGACTGTGCCACTGAACAACAACAAATGTACAGAGTTGCCAATTGCGCGCTCTTCCCCATGCACAGGCATCCGCGGCTTATTATATTTCCCCCCCCCCGCGCTCCGCGGCTCTTCCTTCCCCCTCTTTCCGTGGGAGGAAAGCGGAGTGATCCATCTTTCCAGGTGATCCATCTTTTAAGCCCTGCCTGCCGGGAGGGCTTAAAAGGAGACGCCGCCGGAGCCCCGCCATCGCCGCCGCATTGCCTCTCCCGGGGCCCTCGCTGCTTGGCCCGGGAATGGGAAGCAGAAAAGGGACGATGATGCCAGCCGCCTCGAGCAGCTCCCTGTCCCACCCCGGCAGCCCATGCCACTGGCCCCATTGGGGAGAGACAGGTACAGTACAGTATTTGGTTCAGAATCTTTTTTTTCTAGATTTTCCTCCTTTAAAATTGGGTGCGTCTTATATGCCGGAGCGTCTTATATGGCGAAAAATACGGTAGTTATGTTCTACTTCAGCAAGATAGGAATTGGAACATGACAGAGGATTTTATGAATGAAAGTTTAAAAACAGCTTATACTTTTAATTATACATTATACAGTGTACATTGTAGTAGATTAATCAATCACACTTTCCTTCTATAATTGTAGCCTCTGAATTTCAGAAACATTTCTCCGTCAAAGTAATTGATTATTGGTGTAATATGGGGCTTCCTATGCTGAAGAAAGATAACAGTGTTCTTCAGCACAATGTGTAATATTGCAGAGTACTACAAGAGCTGGAGGAAGAGAGGTTGTGTGTGACTTCTGTTTCTTGATAAGATTGTGCCTGTTTTTTTGAAGCACTCACAAAAGACCCTTTATGCAGTTTAAGAGAAGTCTACTCATGAAGTAGGTGGACATGGTGTTTTCCACCTCATATCTTTGCATTTCTGGAATTACATAACAATTACTGCTCCTTATATGATTTCTTTATTCCTTAATTCTGCTCTATAGAGTAAAAAACCCCACAATCTGTTGTCCCAAGTTGAACATCTGTATGATGAGACGTAATCCAAAAATATGTTGTACATTTGTGTATTGAGAACTGATTCTAAAATAATAATAAAAATTAAAAATGGACCTTTTTAGATACATTGTTGGCTGCCAAGCAGTATTCCCAAAAGGACTTTTGTGTAAATAGATGGGAGGACAGTAGTTCCAAAGATAAAGATGCTGAAATATGTTTGTGTGAGAGCCGTTTAGAACACTAAAAAAGAACTGGGGAATTGGTAGAACAAAATAATTTGTGTCATTTCCTTTGTAGTGTAAGAAAAATGGTTCAGAATGTTGTATAATCTAGCCAACCATTGTGTTAATACCTGACTGTTTTTGCTCCTTTCCACATGCTATTATACAACAATGTCTTTCACAAATGAATCCTTGCAAGAGTTTTTGTGGGTACAGAATTCTGGCCATTCCAAGTATATATATCCATCAAGATATAGGGCCAGAGACAAACAAATATGTTCTAAGACCGACAGTGGTCAGGTTTCCACCATGGTGGGATGAAGGCAAGGAAAAGCAAGCAGCATCTTCCAGCCAGACAAACATGTCAGGGGACCAAAGACAGAAAATGATTTAAAGAATGATAGGAGTCCGGAGCTCAGTCTACTAGGACATTTTAAAGAGGATGTTTAGATGAAAGAGCAGGTGAACCTACCCTGGGTTTCGTGATTTGCCAAACTCATTTTGCTGCCTGAAATGGAATAGCAAATCTACAGGTACTCACCCCAAGTACAGTAATACTCGAGTTGTTTGGGACCAAGGTAGATAATTCACCAAATATCTCTCCAACTTTTTCCCTACCAATTAAAATGCAAATGCTTGATGCCCTTCATGACAGTCAGACTGCTGCTTGAGGCGCCACCTTATCCTGTCTAATGATAGGGCCAGCTATTTCCATAGGCCCTGGATCAGCTCATGGGACTTGTAACACCACTTAGGCAGTACCTCATCTCCATTTCCATTCATGGATCTGTCACCATGGGGGTACAAAAGAAAAGGTACTGAAGCTTTGCTGCTTGGTTTGTGAGATTTTCTGCCTTAGCATTTTCAGCTACAGTGATTATGAAACTCTAACCATGTCTTCTAGTTTTGAAAAAATCACATACTACTTTAAAGTGTGGATGCTCAACATGTAGTCCATCTGGTTGGTGGAATGCAGCTCCCATCAGTCCTTGCTGGCATGTACAACAGGGAGATGTGATGGAAGTTGTGGTTCAGCAACTTCTGAATGCACAACCCCTTCCCCGCCTGCTCAAACAAGTGCTTTTTTAAAAAAAAAAACTGCTCACACTTGCTTTAAAGGGTGATTAACAACAAACCCTTCCGGTCCTAACCTTAAAAGCTTAAACTCTTGTTAATGGCTGAAAGTCATCTGTACAATGGAATTAGTGAACTGAAATAACTCATGAAATTCACCTCCCACCCTAAATCTGAAACATTTCATTCCTCCTCAAATTTTCTGGAGGTAATCCTAGTATTTAGAAAGCTGCTTTGATGGAGTACTTGGCTGTGAATTGCCTGCCAGGCTGCCAGTTATAAATGACAAATGGCTTAGGAATCTAATGCATACGGTTTACCACCCAGCATTACTTAAGTCTGTTATAAATCCAAACTGAGCACATATACACAGATACGTGCATGCACATCTGCGTGTATGTGCACCCATAATTTGCTCATATCAGGGATGCCCAAACTATGGTCCAGGGGCCAAATCTGGCCCCCGGTGCCAATCCATCTGGCCCACAAAGCCCTTGTCGCTTCTGGAAGCGGAAGTAAAATGCGCCCGTGTGGGCGTGATTTCCTTCAACTCCCAGGAGCAACTAAGGCTTTGTGGGCTGGATAAATTGGCATTGGGGGCTGGATTCAGGCCCCAGGCCATAGTGACCGGCTCCCTAAACCATGTGACCAACCCGTGGCCAAAAATGTTTGGGCACCCCTGGCTTAGATGTTTAAAAATATTAATCGCAGAAGTGTCCATGGAGAAATTTGGTTCATAACAATTTATTTTAGTTGGATGTAGTGGGTGCATTTGTGTCCACAGAGACAAAGCCATCTGAAATGTAATTGCCATGGAAGTGGCAATTTATCTGGTTCAAAGTGATTTTACACATTTTGTGGCTATGTTGCTAAGAGTTCTGTGAGCATTTCACTGTGTGAGAATGGTTTTTAAAATGCAAAGTTATGAATGAGAAGTCTGAGGTTTCTGACTGAACCTGCTTTGCTGACCTACCCAGTTACACCACCAGCTGACCCCAGGCACCTGGGTAGTCACAAAAAAATCCTGTATGATCCATGTCAGAGATGAGCAATATGGAATACATGGGCCACATGGGCCACCAATGTGGTGGCTGCTCTCTGTTTCTCGGAAAATTTAATTGGGGATATAGAAGGTACGGAAATTGGGATTATTAAGGAATCGGATCATGCTAAAGTATACTTGGAATTGAAAGCACAAAGTAATATTCGAAGAGTAAGAAATTGGAGGTACGATCCTAATTTGTTCAAAGATCAGAAAAGTAAAGAGGCAATTTTGGGAAGTTGGAAGGAAAATTGGCAGTGGAACGATAATAATGAGGTCAATTTTAACGTTGTATGGGATACCATGAAGTCGGTTTTCAGGGGGGAAAGTATAAAATTGGCAAGCTTTAAACATAAAAAATATAAAGCAGAACAGATAGAAAAAGAAAGAGAAATAAAACAATTACAGGAGGAACATGCAAAAAACAAAGATAATTTTTTTTTATGAAATTACAAGGACTTAAGGCAGAAGTAATGGGTAAGGATATTGATAAAGTTAAAAGAGATTTGATTTATCTAAACAGAATATTTCAAATTTAGTAATAAGAACTCAAAACTGTTAGCAAGAGCAGCCAAGGTTAAAAGGGAAAAAAGAGAAATTGGGGTATTGGTTGATAGGCAAGGTTCAAGGTGCAATAAGAATAGAGACAAATGTAAAATTGTTAGGGAATTTTATCAGGCACTATATGCAAAAAAGGAAGTGGATTTGGAGAAGCTTAGAAAGATATTGGAGAGACAGTTAGGGAATGGAGTAAAACTAGAGCATAGGGAGAAAATGGAGGAAAAGATAACTGATAAAAAGGTTAAGGAGGTAATAAGTGGACTGAAGATAGGGAAAGCCCCTGGGGATGATGGATTACCGACAGAGTTTTATAAAGAATTTAAAGAGGTGGTGGTCCCGAAATTGGTGAAGTTATATAATTATATATTAGACGGAGGATCAATTCCGACCTCATGGTATAACACTACAATCGTTCTTCTGCCAAAGCCTGGTAAGAATTTGGAAAGAGTGGATTCGTACAGACCAATTTCACTTATAAATCAAGATGCGAAGATCTTCACAGCGATATTGGCTAACCGTTTAAATAGTTTTATGGGGGAATATATAAATGTTGATCAAGTTGGGTTTTTAAAAGGACGACACATGGCAGATTTGACCAGAAGTGTATTGGATTTAATAGACAACGTTAATCAAACAAAGGAAAAGGTGGGATTATTATCATTGGATATTTTTAAGGCATTTGATTCATTGCAGTGGTCTTCAATTAAGGAAATAGTTAAGAAATATGGGTTTGATGATAAATTCAATATGGTTATAGACTTATTATATCAAAAATGAAATGCTTGGGTTAGAGTAAATGAGGAGTTTACGGATGTGGTAAAGTTAGAAGCTGGTACAAGGCAGGGCTGTCCATTATCTCCTATCTTGCTTATCATGGCAATGGAGATTCTAGCTAAAAGTATAAGGGAGGACTCATATATAGAAGGGATTATGGGTAATAAAGTGAGTATGTATGCAGACGATACTCTGCTTATGGTGAAGCACCCGGAGCTGGTAATGGACAGGATTAAAGATCATTTACAGGTATTTCAAGCTATAACAGGATTAAAGATAAATTGGGATAAATCAGAATTGATGCCGTGTAATTTGAAATCAAGTGAGATGGGTAAAATAGTGTCGACACTTAATATACAAATTAAAGATAAGCTGAAATATTTGGGGATAGTTATTTCAAACAAATTAGAAGAATTTAAACGATTGAATTATGACAGCTTGAAAGTGGAATTTAAGAATAAAATACAAGAGCTTCAGAAGTTAAAGCTGTCATGGTTCGGAAGGATTGCAATGTGTAAAATGATATTGTTACCGAAGATTAATTTTTTATTTGATACATTAGCGATCCATCTGAAAGAGAAAGAAATTAATGAGTTTCCAAAGATGTTCAATAGTTTTTGTAATGGAGGTAAAAAATCTAGGCTACCAAAGAAGTTATGGTATTTGTCTCAAAAAAAAAGGGGGACTGGGTATGCCAAATATGTTAGCATATTACCGAGCTTTCCAAGTTAAGAACGTTGTGAAGATTTTGGCAAAAGAAAAGATAACATGGGAGCAATTGGAGATGAAGGAATATAGAAATATTGGAAATATGATTTTTTTGGGAATAAAGGATAGGGTTAAAAGGTCAAATAATACTATGATGAGAGGTCTCATGGAGGTGTGGAAGAAGGTAAAAAAGGATATGGTCCCAAATCTCTCTCCAATTTTGGAACTGACTGATATGATATGTTTCCCAATAAAGTTAGATAAGGAAAAAGTTGAAATATTGGATAAAAATGGGATGCTTCTATTGAAGGATTGGTTAAAAATTTGTGATTCTGATGTCGAGCGAAAAAAAATATTTGAGATATTAAATTTGAATTGGTTTCAGAAGTTAAAGGTGGACAATTGGAACAAAAAATATAAAAAAGAAGTAGGGTTAGATAGAACACATACAGAATTTGAGGAGTTGGTAAGGAAGATTAGAAAAGGGGAAAGTAGCACTAAAGGTCTTGTAAGTAAGCTTTACAATATATTGAATAGAGGTGCAGACCCACAGGAGGATTTGAAACGGAAGTGGGAACAAAATTTGAATATAACAATCGGGGAGAATGAGTGGAAAAACAAATGGAAAAAGAGGATTATGAGAACAATGTCGGTAAGAATTAAAGAACATAATTTTAAAATGCTGTGGCAATGGTACTTGACGCCATTAAGACTTTACCAGATGGACAATAAAAGAGATAAGTTATGTTGGAGATGTAGAGAATTTGATGGAACATATGAACATATGTGGTGGAGCTGTAAAAAAATAAGGGATTTTTGGGGAAGAATAGAAGGGGAGCTTGCTGAAATAATGGGTAGAAGTGTTAAGTTGGCGTCAAGTATCATTCTTTTAACGAATGTGGAAGGTTTGGGTTTAAACAAAGATGAAAAAGAATTATTGGAAATTGTATTGACAACGGGTAGACAATGTATAGCTAGAAATTGGAAAAATGATATAGATATACAAATTGGAGAGTGGTATAAAGAAATGTGGAGTTTAGCACTGAATGATAAATTGACATGGGAGATTAAAGTGAAAAGGGATAACCTAAAAGAGAACAGATTTTGGAACATATGGAAACCATTTGTGGATCATTCTTGTATGGCAAATGATAGTTCGGGACCAGTACCGTCCCAAAGAAGTTTCTGGAGTTGAGCAGAAAATAAACTCTCCGGGCATTGTATATATTCACAGGGTGATTATTATTTGTTCAAAGATTTGTGGTAGCACAGAAAACTTTTTATTATCTTGGATTTTGAAATAATAGTTTTTAATATTTGTTGGTTATATAGTAATTAATGAGTATAGATAATGTTTTCTGCTAACACTTAGTAATGTTTGTTAAGATGATATTATGGATTTGTTTATGTATTGTATTGTTAGTCATTGTTTTCTTTTCTTTTTTGTATGTCTTTGAAAAAATTTAATAAAAATAATATTAAAAAAAAAGATATATTTATTTTTCTGTATTTATTAGTTGTAAAAAGTCAAGAAATGAAAGCAGCCCTGAAACCCAAAGAAGCAAAACCAGTGCACCATGGGAAGAAAACTGTCCACAGAGGTAAAGATGCATGAAATCATGATGAGATAGTACATACTTATTAAGCATGATGGTATACACAGTAAACCCATTCATATGGATTCCCAGAGACTTGAGCTTCTGGGAATTGAAGTTCAAGAACACCTGGAGTGCCAAGGTTGGTCATCACTGACTTAGAATGTGTGTGGCTGATGGGGTCCTATGCACTTCCAACAGTGCAGCTTTGAGCACCAGAAGGAGGGATTCGTAAAAAAAAACCCAACCCTCTTCTTAGTATTTAACACCTAGAAAACCCTGGCAGGAGTGGCTGTTAGTCAAAATAAACTTGACAGCATGCAAGTATTGTTCATTCTGTGTAGCTATGATTCTTTAATCCAGGGATTCTCCACTTATGGTCCATTGGCTGGAACTGTCCCACAACACCAAATCATCCTGCCTGCACCCTCACTCCAGTTGCTGCTTCTGCCACCGCTGGAAGCAGTGATGGGCATGTTCCTGGCGGCTGCAGACACATTCCTGGTGGCTGCCGGGGGAGTTTCCGGCGGCCACTAACACGTTTCCAGCAACCACTGATGTGTTTCCAGCTGCTGCTGATGCATTTCCAACAGCTGCTGAGACATTCCCGGGGGTGGCTGATGCATTTCCAGCAGCTGCAGATGTGTTCCCGGCAGCTGTGGAGGTGTTCCTGGTGGCTGCAGGGGGTTTCCTGGTGGCCACAGAGACATTCCCAGTGGCCATGAAGGTGTTCCCGGCATCTGTGGGGGGTTTCATTCATCCATGCCATGCAGCTCCTCCAGGCCAGTAAGCAAGGTAGTGGTAGGTGGTGGGTGGGGCTTTTTTGGTGTGTGGTGGGCTTGGGGTGGTCCTGCTGCTGCAAAAGACTTTAAAAGGTTGAGAACCCCTGCTTTAATCTATTAGGGAATCCATGCTCCTGTTTTACTCTACTACTACAAGGTATCACATTGTTGAAGGCCTAAGTATTGAATTCAGCAAGAGGTCATTCTAAGAAAAATATTCTTACGAAGAAATGGTGGATGTCCTGTTCTGTTGTTTTTTTTAAATTCCTAAAGCAAGCAACTGCACTGGTAGAAATAGCATTAATGTCCTGCAAGTATTCTCTGTGAAGATTTCTGTAACATCCTTCTTTGCATCAATAGTTTAGTGTAATATGTTTGTGATAACTTCAATCATAGTTGACCAGATCCTACCACTTTTGAAATGGCTTATTTGTCAGTACAAATTTTTTTAGTGTTTTCTTCTAACCAATATTGAGAAAAATAATGGCATATGCCCTTAGCAGTACCTGATGTAAAATGGTGAATTGTTTGTTTCCTTTTTCTCTTCCTCGACCCAAGTGGACTTTATAATTCTCCTAATGATCGCAACCGATCACCAAAGTTCCCTTATTCACGAAGAAAACACCCTTCAGGTGGAAGCGAAAATGAACCTGGGCAGCCGCATAGAAGAAGGTGAGAGTTTGATAATAATGCAAATGGCTGTTTTGCTTCTTATCTCCTTGCAAGAGGGTTTGGGTTTAAACTTCTTGCCATCCAAGTGTGACATTGTAACCCACCCACCCCACTTCTCAGTTCCCATTCCACCCCCTGGCTTAGTCAGATTCTATGATTACACTGAACAACAACGATTTTGCTACTGGGAATAGCACATGTGATTTACATGATAACGAGTGTGCTAATTCCAAATCTAAACTCAGAATTTGCCTATCACAACAGATTTATAGGTGTGCTATAGCTGTACAAATGGTCAGTTATTGGGTAATGTATTTTTACATGGGAACATTATAACCGTTGCAGCTACTACTATGTCTGCTGAATCACGTCCCATGGTGGCATGCATGTTCCAGCAGTGGCAGGGCATGTCTGGGCTGACGTCAGAAATAGGTATATAAGGCAAGATGGACCAAGGGCTTGTCTCTAGTGCGAAACCATCTTATTGGATAGTACAGCCAGGCCATAGTGAGTCTGTTTTGAGCTAAAGATGAGTAGGTGCAGCTGTGTTAATAAACCGGACAATTTTTGCTACATTTGTGGCAAATATACCCCGCATGATCAACACAAGAACCTAACCAAGAGGGTGAGATTTACTAACTTGAGATTCTGACATCCTACGCAAAATCAGACTTCAGATTTAGATTCAGCATACTTGATTTAGTATAGACACATGGATTAGATCAAGTAACAGACATTTTTTTTTTGTGATGCAGTGTTATCGAGCCAGATCAATTCTTATTGCGTATCTTTGATCCTGAAACCCTTCTTGTCTCTCAATGTCTTCATTTTTGCCTTGGCATTTATTGTCTGAGTTCTCTTTTAGGGGGTTTGATAAAAGAACTATGTTAAAAGTTCTATAGATTGTGTGACATGCTCATTTTTTGTTAATACTCTTCTGTCCCCTCCCCCCCCCCTTTCTAGATCCCGATCCCGTTGTAATACCAGCAGTGGTAGTGAATCAGAAAATTCCAACAGAGAACATCGGAAAAAGAGATACAGGTGATTAAGAAATCCTGCAAGTATGCAAAACAGAGTGCATACCTTGCTTACCTTACAAAATGTCTAGTTTAAACGATAATCTGGATAATCTTGGATTACAAGCTCCCCTGGTGGTTTAGTGGTTAAGATGCTGAGCTTGGAGACAGGAAGGTCGGGTTTCGATACCCGAGAGCTGCACTTGGGGACATGAAAGGAGCCTCATTTGGGCGTCCCCTGAGTGGAGTTTCTCCAGCAAAAATCCTTTCAACCCAGAGTAATCTCTGACACGAAATTATTATACAACTGTTAATATGATTTTTTTCTTTTCTATGTCTATAAATAGTTTTTTTCTCTTCTGACCTGGCCAAGAATTAATGTCTTTTAAAAATATACATAATTCTCCTTATCTTATATACAAATATTTTTAAATTAAACATTAATTATTAGGGCAAAAACATAATTTTTTGTGGCCTTTCGAGATGTTATTAAAATAATACACTCAGTCATACGGAAATAGCAATGCATTTCAGCTCCAGGGATAACGAGTGGAACAGGATGAACAAGGCTGTATGTGGATGCATATTTGAGGCAGATCATTTAGATCAGGGTTGGCAATTTCCTAAGGTCTGGGAGGACATAGGCATTCATCTGTGAACCTTTGAGAGCTGCACCTGCTCCTGCAACACCCATCCCATAGGTCTTGTTTTTTGATTATTATTATTTTTTGCCTTACAAAAATGTGGCGGGGGGGGGGGATCCTATTGGTGTGTACATAAGATTTGCATAGCTTGCTGTGGCGAACTTATGAAAAGCCAAAGAGCATCTCAATTGTTCTTCCGAGTGTTCAACAAGACATGCACACGAGACATACCGTAGTAAATGCCAATAAATCTTAGCTGATTCCTTCCCCTCCAAAAAAGCTTTGAATTCTGCTGTCCTTGACAAAAGCATTTAGCACAGCGATGGCGAACCTTTTTAGAGACCGAGTGCCCAAACTCAACAGGCTGTCGTCTGTGCTGCAGAGGGATGGGGTGAAGGGAGAAAGTGCTCCCATTGGGCTGCTGGGCAGAGGGGCAGGGTGAACTCTGTGCTGGGGCGACAGCGCACATGACCACAGAGAGGGCTGTGCCATAACTGATTTAGCATCTGAAAAATGTCACCAAAACAAGAGTGAGATCATCTAGTCTTAATTTCTTTCTTCACTTCTTTTATAAGTAGAGTTTGTGAACAATTAAAAATGCCAGGAGCATGCCATTTCTCTGATAAGTATCAAATAAATGTGTGTGTATGGAATAAAACTCTGGCACTCATTCCAAGGAAGCCTGTTGTCATCTGTATAGAGATTTTTAGTCTACCATTATTATTTTTTCTTTGGCAAAGCTGCATATAGTATTACATGCTTACCTTAGTATTCATTATTGCAGAGCGTTTTGTCACTTACTAACAGAGCAGATGTTTTTCAGGCTGAAGTCATTTTGTTACATAGAAGGTGTCTCAGACTCTGGCAAGCTACTGCCAACTGTGCTAGACAGTAGCCGACATTGAAAGGTGTGAAAGTGTGACAAAGGCTTCTTCCCGCCTCCGTCCTACCTGCAGGACTCCATGTCATTAAAAAAAAACCTGTCTTAAGGTGTTCTAGCCCTCTGAACCAGGTATCATGGGTACAGAGGGGGGATTGGCATCTCCAACTTCAACTGAGGTTAGCACTAAATGGACACATCTCCAAGTGGAGGGAAGTAAAGAGTGGGGTCCCCCAAGGTTCAGTACTGGGACCCATGCTTTTCAACCTCTTCATAAATGATCTAGAAGTAGGAGTAAATAGCAAGGTAGCCAAATTTGCTGACGACACTAAATTATACAGGGTAGTGAAAACTGTGAGAGATTGTGAGGAGCTCCAGAGGGATCTCTTAATACTGGGGGAGTGGGCAAAACAGTGGCAAATGAGCTTCAACACTAGTAAGTGCACGTTGGGGCAAAAAAAAAAAAACCCAATTACATTTATAAACTGATGGGGTCTGAACTCTGTGACAAACCAGGAAAGGGACCTTGGTGTCCTGGTGGACAGCTCAATGTCAACCCAGTGTGCCTCATCAGTGAAAAAAGCCAACTCAATGCTAGGGATCATTAGGAAAGGTATAGATAATAAGTCAGCAAGTGTCGTTTTGCCTCTTTATAAATCTATGGTGAGGCCCCATCTGGAATACTGTGTACAGTTCTGGTCGCCATACCTCCAGAAAGATATTATGGAGCTGGAAAAAGTGCAGAGGAGGTCAACGAGAATGGTTAGGGGACTGGAACACCTTCTTTACCTTCTGAGGCTGCAACGGCTGGGCCGCTTCACTCTTGAATGATGGCGTCTAAGAGGTGACCTGATTGAAGTTTATAAAATCATGCACGGTGTGGACAAAGTAGATAAGGAAAAACTGTTTTCCCTATCGCATAACACTATAGGGGGCACTCCATGAAACTTTTGGGTGCTAGTTCTCAAACAAATAAGAGAAAGTACTTTTTCACCCAGAGGATCACTGGTCTATGGAACTCCCTGCCAGAAGAAGTGGTGACAGCTGTCAGTCTTGACAGCTTTAAGAAAGGATTAGACAAGTTCATGGAGGACAAGGGTATCAATGGCTATAATTATGGATACTTAAGGACAACCTCAGGGTTGGAGAGATAGGCAGGATATCTCTCAATGCCATTTCCAGGGAATCCTAAGCAGGTGAAGGCATCTCCTTGGGAATAATACCCTGAAGCAAATGGTGAGCCACTGTGTGAGACAGAATGCTGACTGGATGGGCTGTGGCCTGTTCCAGCAAGGCTTTTCTTATGTTCTTAACTAATAACAGTAGCTCTGTCAATAGAATAACATGGTTGAATCCTGCCCAGTTCTGGGTCAGGTGATCAAACAGTCTAACTCAGAAGTACACTATCTAGAGAAGCAGTTCCCAACGTGGGGCCCACGCCCCACAGGGGGACTTCAATTCTCTTCAATACTTTGGATAATTGACTTAGGCTTCTGGGAATTTAAGTTCAAAAACCAAAGGTTGGGAAACACTGATCTAGAAGATTGTGGGAGTTGTAGTTCACAGGACATTATCAAATTTTAATCTAACTTCATAACCCTATGCTTAAATGCCCCCAATGAAATCTGTGGGATTTAAAAAGTGCAAAAGCTTTGCTAGTACAGGCCCCAAATGCTCTTCTCTCTTGTCTTGCTACCATTACGTATGCGAAAAATGAATGCCATTTTACACAGGTTCCACATGAGGTCAAGATGAGTGTTTTTCCTCAGGAGCCGATGATCATGGACTCAATATTGGTCTATCGGACATTCACTCTTAGTATGTTAATCTTTTCTTAGGATACGGCAGGAGAATGATATGGTTGATTCAGCTCCTCAGTGGGAAGCTGTACTAAGGCGGCAAAAGGAGAAGAACCAATCCGATCCCAACCACCGACGGTCCAAGCATAGATCTCGATCGTATGTTAATTAACATTTTATAAAACATTGAACTTTTAACGATTATTCTCTTTTAGTATCCACTGTAACCAAATCTTCCTTTCATCTGTGCTGTGGTTAAGAGAAGCATATTGCCCAACCCCATTCCTGTCTTAAAGTTCACTCCAACATTTCCCACTAGGTGACAAACATCATTTTCCAAATTCAGAAGAGAATGTCCAAAGTGGACAGAGAGAGAGTCAGTAGCAGAAATTATGTTAAACACGGTGTGTTGGTTCAACCTCCAGCACGTATATGAGGAGCCTGTGGTTTGAACATGCTTCTTAGTGGCCTTCCGCATGACTTTCTTCAGGTTTACAATCCCTGTTCCTCATGCTGAGGCCTTCCCTCCTTTCCACATGGTTGTTCCCGTGCCTGCCATTTACTTGTTTGTACACCTAAAAGCAAATGAATTGTTTTCTCGGAGTCCCATATGAGTCCCCAACACAATTGTGTCTCTTACAAACATGCCAAGAAGCTATTTGATGGGCTGCCAGGAGTGTGATTTAAATGGGAAGTATGACAAGACTCACTCTTGCTGATGGCTTGCTGGCTAGGGGATTGTGGGAGGTGTAATTAGAAAATGCAACTTTCCTAAACTCTGTCCTTTTCGGCACAATCACATGACTCCCATCCCATCAAAAGATTATCTTGCATAATCCACTGGCTTGTGAGGTCCAGACTCTACTGCCCAATAAAAGGACTGCAAGACACATGCTATGAAGTCATTCATTTATTCCTGTTATATGTACCCCTCCCTTCCCTCAATTAAGCAAACCACAGAGGCTTATCAGATACTTTATAGACAGGTGCAGCTAAAGAAATAACAATTTACAATATTTTAAAAAATAGGTAAATGTATTGGCCAGAATCCTGTTGAGGGATCATGGGGGAAGAAAGGCAGGTATGTAACCACCACCCTGTGTTCCAATAGGTCTTTTTCCTTGTGCCTGATCTCCCAATAATTTCAAGATAAGTCATCCAGTGAGGTAGACGCTTACTGAAGGAGAAAACCTGCATGATTCACCTTACACATCTTTTTCTTAATTAAAACAGATTAAAATAACTATTGGGTATTTTTAAATGAAAATTACTTGGAAGCACATTAGAAAGAAAATGAAAAGAACAGCATCTCATTAAAGCCCTTTCTTTGATAGCAAGCCAGTTGCCAAAACCTAACGAGCCTGTCTGTTATCTGTGCAAGTAACCGGACTTCTGTTACTGTTTCTCACTTTCTGTACTCCATACTTAATGGATAGCTTATTTTGTGTTGTTGTGGTTCATGGGCATGTGTATCTGTGCTACTCTTTCTAATATATATATTTTTTAATTTTATGATGTATTTACTTTTGCTTTATTTTTATTCCTTGGGAAATATCCCAAATGGGTGGTATAAAAATGCAAGTAAGGAAGGAAGCGATGAATGAATGAATGAATAAGAATTGTTGGTGGTTTTAGGGGAGGGAGCTTTAATCTCTGAAAAACCATTGTAAAATGAATTACCTTATTTAGTGAGGAAAAAGAAGTGATCTATATATTTTTTAATTGAATATATATTTTAATGGGGAAAGAGTTCTGTAGTATGATGTGGTTGCAAAAAAGGCCAATGCTACTTTAAGGTCCATTAACAGAAGTTTAGTCTCCAAATCCTGTGAGATACTAGTTCTCACCTCATCTGGAGTACTGTGCACAGTTCTGGACACCACACTTTAAGAAGGATGTTAACAAACTGAAACAAGTTCAGGGAAGGGCAACGAGGATTATCAGGGGACTGGAAACTTAAGCCCTACGAGGAAAGAACTGGGCATGCTTAGCCTTGAGAAAAGGAGACTAAGCAGGGATATGATGGCACTCTTCAAATACTTGAAAAATAGTCAGACAGAAGAGGGGCAGGATCTGTTCTCTCATTCCAGAGTGCAGGACACGTTATACGTGCTCAGGTTACAGGAAGCCAGATATAAGCTGAATATCAGGAAAAACTTCAACAGCAATAGAACCAATTTACCTTGGGAGGTGATGAGAATACTCAACACTGGGAGGCATTCAAGAGAAAATTGGACAAACATCTGCCAGATCAGCTTTGATTTGGCCCCTTCCTATTCTATGATTCTATGTGAATTTTTCCTGTTGGTGTCATGCTTTCCCTATGTAATAGGCATAAACCTTTAGTTTTTGACAATGTTCAGTATCTGTTGGGTGGGAAAATGACTGATTAGCCCCAGGGTCATAGATGGGAGGAAAAGGTCTAAAGATTTAATGATTTTTAGTTCAGAAAGGCCTTGAGATGTCAGTGTTTGACTCTAGAATCTGATGCATTTCTGAAATACAGTTCTTGCCTATTCCAAGGCTTGAATTCATGGCTATATGTAATTGAATGAGGATTAAAAGAACCCATGGTTTTAGGTAGATTTGCTGCAGGATGTTCCACTGTGAAATAGTTCCATGTGGAAGATGTGTACCTTGATTATCAGAAGCCTACATTTGGATAGTAAAAACAGAATGTGCAGAGATAAATTCATAGAACCTCCCTGGGGACATCTTTGTGGAGGCTCATGGACACACATAACATAGACTCTAAATGTCAAAGAATTTGAAATCCTCATCTTGTTTGTATTTATGGATAAAAAAAGAAGATCTTGCATGAACAAGAAAGGGTGGATGTTACTTTTTTATATTTTTAATTGAATTTTCAAGTTAAACAGTGTAAAAAAATTAAAAAATAAAGAATATATAAAGCATATAACATCAATACACAATTATATTGGTTCTTTCTTAATATCAATTGCGCATATATTATAACCGATCTATTAATTCATTCTAATATTCATTAAATCTCTTTACTTGATAGGGTGGATGTTACTTATACCAGAGGGCCAAACAGTCAAAATCAAAATCCTTTATCTGACACACAAAATCTGACATGTTCAGAGCAAACTGAAGGAAATTAAAGAAAAGTTTAATGTTAGCTCAATCAACTTCATTTTGTTCCTTAAATCTATTACAGTACTTGAGTGAGACTACACGCTCCCTCTTGTGGTCAACTTGATCATTTTAAATTAGCTTTTGATAGCCAGATAACTGATTGGTTTTTCCATCATCAGGTCAATTCCTCTCTTTATTTCCCTTATCTTTCTTCACCCAGCTTGCTTTTTCAAACACTTTGTCTCATGAAAAGATCAAAAATCTCAAAAGCTTATATAAGTTTGTGACATTTTAGTTCACCTGATAATATATGCTGCATTAACATGATACCTTTAGTAGATCACTCTATCTATCTATCTATCTATCTATCTATCTATCTATCTATCTATCTATCTATCTATCTATCTATCTATTAGTGGGGAGCAAAAGTCTGAAGAGAAGTTATAAAGTTCATAAGGGCTATGGAGCTCTGAAAGACCTTACCTTACCCTGGATACCTTGGAATCGTTATTCAGCGAGGAGTCAGTACACTGGTGGACGTACACTACGACATTCCACACATGCAAATGGACTTGAGAAACTAGGTCCATTTGCATGTGGTCTTTTTTAGCCGTTTGGATATTGGTCACCTGCTGGCTAGACGGATGATGACATTCTCCACTTTCACCTGGCCCAAGGAATCTGACGGAGGACGCTTTGGTGAGTTTTAGTCCTGGCCTAACATCATTGACAAGAGATGGGCAACACTGCCTAGTTAGAATGCTAAAGCCCCTGTGCCCTAAGAAGGCTCTCACCTAGCGGAGGACTCTGAAAGATCTGTAGCACAAATTCCTCTTTAGCCTGACACTCTTTGTACATGGAGAATTTTAACACAGCTGGTAAAGCTACTATCCCCTTCTTTCTAAAACCTTTGTTTTCATCCTTCTCTGAATAGCTGAATAGTTTTATATATGAAGGGATGTAAGAAGCAGTTTTATAGGTAGGGAGTGTACTTTTCCGTCACTGGTTACATGAATACCTTTGAATGCCCAGGCCATGGATTGAACGTGGGAATTTCTGTATGTAGATTGCTCAGTTAATCAGCTGCTAGTGTAAGTGTGGGAAATGATATGGCCCCAATTCTAAGTTCCTTTAGAGAATAGAAACATCATCTGATTATCAAAATGTTCACAGTCTCCTCTGTCTCTCTGTGTGGTATTTTGGCTGGGAATTAGGAGAAAGCAGAAATTTATTTTGTGGTAAGAATGAACATTAAAGAGTTACATGTTTTAGTGCTGCAGGGTTCATAACAGTTCGAGTCAACCATCTGTGTAGTCAAAGGGCTTTATAGAATGAAGGATGGCCATAAAAATTCCACAGTTAGCTGAAAGTTCAAAATAGTATTTAGTTGCAAATCATGGGATCCTTGTGAATTGGTAATGAGATACCAATATAAATACAAAAGTAATGTGACAATGACTCATGTATGAGTCTGGTTAAAGTGTATTTAAAAAATTAAAGTGAGAATTAAAATAAACAAGACTGCCCATTTCTGACAGAATATTAATTTAGTGAATATTTTCTTTAGAGGCCAGCCCAGTTAGTGACTCCAACATTGGCCACCAATGATGTGTTTAAGACTGCTATGTGTGTTTGTTCTCTACGCCAATTTCTGTACTCACAAGCAGGTAGGGAAAATAGTGATTTATTTAGTGCCTTTTGGGCTCTGAACTTTGTTATGCTATACGGACCTATTTCATGTTACCAGGCAAAAATGTGTTTCTAGTAGGATGCTTTAGTGACACTGAGGGCTCCACAGTTGCAGGTTGAAAGGCAAGAGGATATGGCACAGTCATCCAGTCCTAGAATTGCTGTGTTTATTAGGTGGAGTCGGGGTACACAGAAAGAGCCTCCTTGAAGATTGTGGTATTTTTGAACCACAATTGGGTGTATCCTGGTAATGGTGACCTTGTGTTGCCAGCTAATCTTTCACACACTAGGTCAGGTGAAATGAACTGCAGAATGAACTCACTAAAAGGTGCCTTCATTTTGGCTACTTTGATTGCTTTAGATTTCTTCATAAGGGGCTTTGTGGGTGCACTGACTGGTGCTCCTCAAGTGATCATACTGTGTATGTGTCATCTTGCAGAAGAGGGAATCTGTGGTGCAGACATGCACAGGTACAGCTGTGCAAGTGATGCAGACTGGGATTGGGTTTTTGCCCAAGATAGAGAAAGGCAGGGCTTCCAGATGCCGCGTTTATTGTGGATTTCTTTTGTTTGTTGCATAGCATTATATGGGGAATCCAGACAATGTTATCTTGTAGAGCAGGGGTGCCCAAACATTTTGGGCCGTGGGCCGTTCAGGCAGCTGGTTACTATGGCCCAGGGGCCAGATCCAGAGCCTGTAGAGCACTTGTCGCTCCTAGAAGTGGAAGTAGAATGCGTCCATAAAACGCGCTTCATCCATCATTCTCTGTTATCACAGCAGATCAGTTCAGGTGGGGAAGATGGAGTCAGGGGCACATTGTGTTTCTATGTGTAATGCCAAATACTGTCTATCTGGAAGCATCCTTAGTGCTTGACAGAACAGCTCATGACAATCAGGATGAAATGTACAGCAGCTATTAGCAATTGCACTTAGTGCTTAGCGCTTAGTGCACTCTCTGGGTGGTTCACAAGGCAATTAGCATTTTTGCCCCAATCATCCTGGGTACTCATTTTCCCGACCTTGGAAGGATAGAAGGCTGAGTCAACTTTGAACCTGTCACGATCAAACTCACAAAATTTTGGCTGCAATACAGCAATTTAACCGCTGTGCCACCAGGACTCCAACAGCTATGTGGCTGTTTCTCAGTACAGTATAGGTTTAAGGATGTGCAGTCTGCCTTTATTAGGCAGGCCATAACCGTATGAACCTTTTCCTCTGATCTGTCTAACCTTAAAGGATGTATATCTGTAGCCTTACCCATGCTGGAAGATGTTAATCTTTAGTAAAACCCAGCTCTTTCAAAGCATAAACAAGAGATTAAGCATATGCTGCCTCAAGTGACCAATTGGTTTTGTTTTTCATGAGAAGCAAAGGGTAGCTAAAAAGGAGGAATGGGAGTCATAGCACAGACGCAATGCATATTTTGCTTGTTACTGTTCATTTCCCTCCACTAGTGAATGGAGACATGGGTTTAAAAATGTGGCTTGCTATAAAACAAACAGAATTAAGCAGCATATTTAATTTAATAAAATGCTTCTGTGCCTTTTCTTCATATTCAGTGAACAGTGCTGTGCATTGTATGGCAGTTGGGATGTTGAAAAAGGACTTGGGAAATCAAAGATATGTAACTCACTGGTGACCTTGAGTCAGCTCTATTATCTCAACCTGATCTACCTCACAGGGTTGTTGTAAATATAAGAGTGAGGAGGAACAGAGTGGATGAAAGCATTAGGTCGCCCTTGCTCGAAACCCATTCATTTCCGACTCTAGGGTACAATGCTCATCTCGGTTTATAGCCAAAGAGCCTGTACTGTCTGTGTTTGCAGACGTTTCCATGGACATGTGGCAGGCATGCCTAAACACTGCAGTGCATAGAACGCTGTTTATGGCTAGATGGCATCATTGACGCAGTGGGTGTAGATTTGGGCAGACTACGGAAGATGGCAGATGACAGAAGAGATCTGTGTGCGGTGGCCCATGGGGTCGCAAAGGGTCAGACTCAATTGTGCGACTGAACAACAAAATTTTCTTACTTTCGAACTGCTAGGTTGGCAGGAGCTGGGACAGACGGGAGCTCACTCTGTCATACAGTACTTGGGTCTTGAACTCTGACCTTCTAGTCTTCAAGTTTAGTGTCTTAACCACTAAGCCACCACAATCCCTGGATGAAAGCATTAGGATTGCTTTAAAATAGTAAAAGCTGAAGTGCCTTTTGATATATTCCTTTACAGCTAATCTGTCCCTGTGACTGTTGACTATAAAGGGGCCATGAATCATAGTTCTATTTTTCAGAAAAGACCAATCTAGCTTAATCTAATGGATATCCCTGGTACAAGAGCACAAGACTGAACTACTCATTTACTGTGGAGCTCTGCTTTTCTATAGTAGCTGAGACACCAGCATTATCAAAACCTTTATTTATTTATTTATTTATTTATTTATTTATTTATTTATTTATTTATTTATTTATTTATTATTCGACTTGTATGCTGCCCCACTCGCAAAGAGACTCTGGGTGGGCTAACAAAAAGCAAAATAATTACAATCATAACTACAAAGCATCAAATCACAAAAACATTTCAAAAAGAAAAAAGTATACATCCTAACCACAGTCACAAAAAAGTCCACCGGCAGCAGTGGTTTTATGGCTGCGCTCGCCGCATAGCTGCTGCTCCTCCCTCCAGGCCAGGGCCAGCCAAGGGCATCTGGTGGCAGCGGGGCGTCCGGTGGCGGAGGCGAGTTTATGGCTGTGCCCCCTGCACAGCTGCTGCTCCTTGCTGCTCCTCCCTCCAGGTTGTGGCTGGCCGAGGGTGTCCGGCGGCGGCAGTTCTCCTTCGTATAGTTTGTGAATCCACACTCATGGGGTTATGCGCCTGCGCAGAACGGCCGATCGGAGGCTTGAAAAGCTATTGGTCAAAAGTTTTGGCGGTAAGACCGCCCACCGTACCGCCCACCCTGAGGCGCCCGCGCGCCATTTTACCTCAGTTCTCTTCTTTCCGCTGTAGCAGCAGGACGATCGTTGAGAGCTTCCTCAATTTTTTCGCCCTTCTGAGGGAAAGTCTTTTTGGCAAATCTTAACAAATTTTTCTCGGTGATCTTGTCCTCCGGGCAGGATCGCCACCCCGGCTCTGTCTCTTCTCTTGAGTGGATTCAGTAGCCAATTTTTCGCATCGATCACCGTCTCCCCCCTCAAGGGGGTGGCGGCTGGTCGGCCCTTCGGGGTACTTGTCTCCAGAAACTTCCACTGGAAGAATTTTTTCCGCGGTTGATGGCTGCAGCGTTTAAACAGTGCACGGCTTGCCTTAAGAAGTTTCCAGCTTCCGACGGACACAGCCTGTGCCTTTTTTGTTTGGGAGAGTCGCATCAGAGCCAGTCTTGCCCGCATTGCAAAAAGTTTACGCGCCTCGCGGTGCAGAACCGAAGCAATCGCCTCAAGGCTCACCTGATGGAGCTCGCTCTGGCTCCCGCCGCGTCCGCCTCCACGGCCGCCGCTGCCGCTCAACCACCGCCGGCCTCTTCCTCCGTGCTTCCGATGAGGAAGAAGAAGAAGAAGGACAAGAACGGTGAGAAGAAGCGCAAGCGTGGGTCGGAGAAGAGACGGTCGCTTCCCCCCACTCCGCGCACACCCGCCTCTCCCGGGCCTTCGCCGCCGTTCTCGACTGCCCGATGTCCTTCTCCGGGATCCTCCATCTGGGGAGGACGGTCGTCTTCCGGGTCACCTGAGAAAGGACGCAGGGCTGGGGCTCCAGCTCGCCCACCTCAGGTGCTCTCCTCTCCTCCTCGGGGCAGAAATTCCTCGCCGAGGCAGGCCTCCGTCTCTCCACGGCCCAGAACGCCTACGGACGAGGCGGTCGTCACCGTTCCGACGACCGTTTCGCCGACACCGACGCCGGCCACCGTTTCGGCTCCCACCGTTTCGTGGGCCACCATCCCGCCGGCCACCGGAGCTCCACCCCCAGCGGACTCGGACGCGTCTCAGATGGCCCTCGTCCGAGAGATGTTCCAGGTCATGGCGTCGTTTGCGACCAGGTTCCAGACCTCCACGCCTGCGGCCTCTGCGGCTCCGGTTCCGACCACCGCAAGCCCCGGGCATCCCGGCTCTGCCGCGGCCCCACCGACCTCCCGTGGGTCGAGTGCCCGCTCCGCCGGCCCACCCAACCCGTCATGGTGTGGTCCGGACGTTGATGCGGTGGACGCCCATCCCGCCGGCCCGCCCAGGCCGTACTGGCGCGGTCCGGACGTGGACGAAAGACTGCCTCCCTCGTCCTCCGATGAGTCCAGCTCGTCGTCGGAGGAGGACGAGGGAGACGTCGACGCCGAGCGCACGCCGGAACAGGCCATCGGCTCAGTGGACCCACCGCGTGGTGAGGACCAGCGCTCACTGACCGCCATGCTCACGAGGCTCGGCACCGCCCTCAACCTGAAGGTCGACCAACCGCCGTTGGAGGGTGAGGATCAGATGACCGCGAAGCTCGACAGGCGTGCTGTGCGGCCGGTCCACATAACCATGCTCCCCTCCATGATGACCACGGCGAGGGCGACGTGGAAGAAACCTTTGGCGGCACACTCCGTTTCGTCCAGGCTCGACAGCATGTACCGGGTCCTGGACGAGAACGTCGAGTTCTTGCAGGCGCACCCCCTGCCGAATTCCCTGGTGGTCAAGGCCTTCCAGCATAGGACGGCCACCAGCGGATTCCCGGTTCCGTCGACGCCGGAGGGAAAGAAACTGGACGCGGTGGGGCGTAAGTTTTACGCCACCGGCTCCCTATTCTTTCGGGCCGCAAACTATTCGGCCGCCATGGGCCTGTACCAATCTCACCTCTGGGAGCAGGTGAAGGTTGAGACGGCTAAACTGCCCGCCGATGCCCAGAAGAGGATTGACGCGCTGGCCACCGAGGGGGACTTCGTCGCCGAACAGCTGATGCGCACTGCCCGGCATATCAACGATTATGCGGCAAAAGACATGGCCTCCGCAATCTACCTCCGTCGCCATGCTTGGCTCAGGGACACCTCCCTCGATGACGCTATGAAAAAGCTCATCGAGGAGTTTCCCTTCGACGGGCAGGGCCTCTTCGGTCAGGACACCGATAAGGTCCTGAATGAGATGCGCCAGACCAGTTCCACGGCGAAGTTCCTGGGGCTCACCACGCCGGCAACTTCCACCAGGCCGAGGTTCCAGCCCTTCACACGGCGGTTCCAGGGCAATCCACAGCAGCAGGGACCGACGGAGCAGCCTAGATCCAGCTCCTATAAACAGCGGCGACAACACAAACCCCGCTACCGGCCCTATGGACAGGACAAGCGTTCGACCGCGAGGCCCAAGCCCCGCGTTTGAAGCTGCGACGGCCGAGTCTCTCTCGCTCCACATCCCGTACCTCCCCCTCCGGAACTTCCTCCAGGCAGGGTCGGGCATCACGGACGACCAGTGGGTCTTAAAGATCTTGTCCTCTGGCTACGCCATCGAGTTCGTGCGGGTGCCTCGAGTAGGAAAACATCGTCTCACCACCTCGTCCCCCCATTTGGAGGAAGAAATAGCAACCCTTCTCTCCAAGGGAGCCATCGAGCGGGTAGCACCGTCCGACTGGGACAACGGCTTCTACTCGAGGTACTTCGTGGTCCAGAAGAAGGACGGAGGCCTTCGCCCTATCCTGGACCTACGCCGCCTGAACAAATGCATCCACACCAGGAAGTTCCGGATGGTGACCCTACAGACCGTCCTCCCCCTCATCAACAAAGGGGACTGGTTCACAGTCATAGACCTCAAGGATGCCTACTTCCACGTCTCCATCCTCGAGGAACACAGACGTTTTCTCCGCTTCCGTATCGACCATTCCGTGTACCAGTACCGATGCCTACCGTTCGGTCTGGCCACGGCACCGCGGGTCTTCACCAAATGCATGGCTCCGGTGGCTGCATTCCTCCGCCAACGGGGCATCAGGGTCTTCCCGTACATCGACGATTGGTTGATCGTCTCCCCCACCAAACCGTCGGCCGTTCGGGACACACAATACACGGTTCACCTCATGGAGAGTCTCGGCCTCAGGATCAACTTCACCAAGTCGAAGTTGACGCCTTCCCAGCGCGTCGAGTACATTGGAGCGGTACTCGACTCGCTTACTACGAGAGCCTACGCCCCCCAGAAACGCTTACGGGACATTGCGCAGGGGGTGAGCGAACTGCGCACGAAACCGTGCATCCGGGCGAAGAAGGCTCAGAGACTTCTAGGCCTGATGGCCTCAACGACGGCAGTGATCCCCCATGCCAAGTTGAAATTCAGGTCCCTGCAATCGTGGCTCCTTCACGAGTTCGACGCACTTCGGGAGAGCCAATCCAAACGGTTGACCCCATCTCCAGAACTGAGGGACCAACTGCTGTGGTGGTCTACACCACTCAACGTGGCCACGGGGAAGAGTTTCTACCCCCCGCAACCCTCGTTGCAGATACTGACCGACGCGAGCAACCTCGGCTGGGGCGCTGCTTGCGGGACTCTCACGGTCAACGACACCTGGACACCGCACGAAACGGTGTACCACATAAATTACTTGGAGCTGCTGGCCATTTGGAAGGCCCTGCGTTCCCTCGAGACTCTGCTCACCGGCAAGGCGGTTCAAGTGGCCTCGGACAATACCACGGCGGTGGCGTACCTCAACAAGCAGGGAGGAACACGGTCCACCACCCTCCTGTACCTGGCAGTGCAGTTGTGGGAATGGTGTCTGGAGAGGCACATTTTCCCAATTGGAGTGCACATCCAGGGCACGCTAAATGTCTTGGCAGATCACCTGAGCCGTCTCACCTCCACGACCCACGAGTGGGAGCTGGACGACGGAGTGTTCCAGTCCCTGTGCGAGGTCTGGGGGACGCCGAGCATCGACCTCTTTGCATCGGAGTCCAACAGGAAACTCAGCAGGTACTGCTCCAGAGCAGGCATCGGACTGAACTCCGAGGGCGATGCCTTCATGAAACGGTGGGATCAGGGCTATCTCTATGCCTTTCCTCCGTTTCCTCTGGTCCAGAAGGTACTCACCAGGATGCACCAACACAGAGCCAATGCAATTCTGGTGGCACCGGCGTGGCCGCGCCAACCCTGGTTTCCGCTACTGTTGCGCATGTCGTCGCAGTATCGCACACTGCCGGAATCACCGACACTCCTCCAAATGGAGCAGGGCCAGCTGCACCATTCGGACCTGCCCAGCCTCCACCTCACCGCGTGGAGGATAACCCCAGACTGGCCAGGATCCTTGAACTAGCGCGGCGCCCTTCCACAAGGAAGTCTTACGCTTCCAAATACAGGCGTTTTTGTGCTTTCCTGGCCGCCCGGCAAACACCCCCCACGCAGGTGGGACTGCAGGACATTTTAACCTACCTCCTCCAGCTGGCGGAGTCTGGCCTCAGCATCACCTCCATCCGAGTGCATCTCGCAGCAGTGGTAGCGCACTCTCCTGCTGGCTCGCCCGCTTCCGGGGCCTTCCGCGACCAAACGGTAAAGCGCTTCCTCAAGGGACTAAAGAACGCTTTTCCGCCGGCCCGGACACCGACGGCTCAATGGTCACTGTCCACCGTTCTTAACGCGCTCACCAGGCCCCCCTTCGAGCCCATGGCTACCGCCGATGTTCGTCTCCTCACATGGAAGACAGCATTCCTGGTGGCCATCACGTCTGCACGACGAGCTGGTGAGCTGGTTGCCCTGCGAGCAGACGCACCTTTTCTCCAGTTCTTCAACGACCGCGTCGTCCTCCAAGCGGACATCACCTTCCTACCCAAGGTGGTCTCCAAGTTTCACATGGCACAAACTATCTCCTTGCCAACCTTCTTCCAGAACCCCACTAACGCCCAAGAAAGGACTTGGCACACGCTGGATGTGAAACGAGCTTTATTGTTTTACACCAGCAGGACTAGAGAGTTCAGGAAGTCGCAACGCCTCTTTGTGGCTTATGGGGGAAAGTCCAAGGGTGAACCCATCTCTGCTCAAAGGTTCTCCAAATGGATCACCTCTACCATCTACCTGGCCTATGAGTCAGCTTCACTGCCACCTCCACCGCATGTCAGGGCGCATTCCACCAGGGCGGTTGCCACATCCACTGCCTTTCTGGAGGGCACACCGCTTGAGGACATATGTAAGGCTGCCACCTGGTCCAGACCTTCCACATTTGTCCAGCACTACAGGGTGGACACCAGAGCCACTGCGGACGCCAGGCTTGGCCGTGTCGTCCTCACCAGAGGGCTCCGGACTCAACGCCCCTGACGGGTCCACCTACGGGTTCTTCAGCTCATCGTGGGATCATCTCATCCGACTGCCCACCGACCAAGTAAGTGTGAGCTTGCTAATCTCCCATGAGTGTGGATTCACAAACTATACGAAGGAGAAAGTTCGGTTTCACTTACCAGTGATAACTTTCGTTCTTCGAGTATATAGTTTGTGAATACACACTACCCACCCTGCCTCCCCTCTTGAGCTGCACGGATGAGATCAGTTGGTTTATCCTGTGCTTGGCTTAAGTATGGAACTGAGGTAAAATGGCGCGCGGGCGCCTCAGGGTGGGCGGTACGGTGGGCGGTCTTACCGCCAAAACTTTTGACCAATAGCTTTTCAAGCCTCCGATCGGCCGTTCTGCGCAGGCGCATAACCCCATGAGTGTGTATTCACAAACTATATACTCGAAGAACGAAAGTTATCACTGGTAAGTGAAACCGAACTTTTTATGGCCGGGCATGCTGCGCAGCTGCTGCTCCTCGCCGCTCCTCCCTCCAGGCCGGTGGCAGGGTGGAGGGTGTCCAGTGGTGGCAGGGGTTTTATGGCCAGGCCCAACACACGGCTGCTGCTTCTTGCCGCTCTTCCCACCAGGCCGGGGCTGGCTGAGGGCATCCGGCGCCAGCGGTGTGTCTGCCGCCGGTGCCGGTTTTATGACCAGGCTCACCACACAGCTGCTGCTCCTCACTGCTCCTCCCTCCAGGCCGGCAGCAGCCGAGGGCGTCTGGTGGCGGTGGGTTGTCCTTTACCTCAAGTCTTCCTGAAAACACACACTGTACATTGCTTTTTCCTTCCCCAGTGGCTGATTATTAGTGATTCAGAAAAGGACACCAGTCCCTTGGGATAAGCATGGAGTTCACAGCTGGTGCTTTGCCTGAATTGAGGCTTAATGAAAGAAGAAAACAGCTCAGCATTAAGAGCTGAAAGATGCTGTGATGTCTCCCCCCAACCCCCTTGCCACTGATAACTAATACATCAGCTTTCTGCCTTAGGAGAGCTGGAGGCATTTAAAAGGGGGCGTGGGGTGGGGGAAGAATGAACACAGCGACACAGGGAGGAGAAAGGTGAAAGACAACACAAAGCAACATAAGCTGTTGGCCTTGACAGCCTTTGAGGAAAATGATAAGAAAAGATTGGGTCATGGGTTGTTTATACTGTATCAGGTTATTTTTCTGTGAAGGAAATAGTAATGCTTTTATGGAAGAACAACAGTCTTTTTTTAAAAAAGTCATTTGTTAGGTGACTAAATATGAACTGCAATTATGTCTTAACCCTGCGCTCTCAACACAGCACCTGAACAACACTAAGAGAACACTGATTTTCTAAAATCCACTAGGAGGAACCTGAAATGGCTTGTTTTTATCTGAAGGTTATCCAAATATGTCATGTGCCTTTTTAATGTGTTACTTTCATTGATGACTCAGAAAAATGCAAATTGTGATTCAGCTCAGAACTATTTAGTCAAAAAGTGACATTCCTGTGTCATGAAGATTTGAAATTGCATCTCTGCTGAAATGTTAACCAGTTAAATCAGTGTTTGGTGCAATACCTGAAACATGTGTTAGTCCAATGAAATAAGGTGACAACGATGTTTTCTTCCTTGCATTTATGTAGGAGAAGTCCTGATGTACAAGCAAAAGAAGAACTATGGAAACACATTCAGTAAGTATTTTTGCAGAGACTGGAAGCTACCATTAAAAAAATATAGCTGTTTTTTTTTTACACATGTGATTCTTTAAATTCCCCCTCCAGAAAGGAACTGGTGGATCCATCTGGCCTATCTGAAGAACAATTAAGAGAGATACCATATACTAAAGTAGCGTAAGTATTTGTCACTAGAAAATAAGTCTGCCCCTATTCCTAAATAGATGCAATGGAAGGAGATGTGTATTGAAGATAATTATGTGCCATTACGTTGATGCCAACCCATGACAATTTTCATAAGTAGCTAAGATGGGACAGCACTGGCCCTTTTGGTGTGGGATCCTGCTGTCCAAATAGGGTTGTTTGAGGTTGGAAGGAGGGGTAATATGGCATTTGGTGCTTTCCTTGCATCCAAATGGTGTTATTGATCTCGGGACCTTATTTAGTCAAGTTCCTTCTCTGTAGTCATTTGGGCAGACTGTGGGAAACTATAAATTATAACATTTATAAATGATAAAAATGTTTCATGTGATATACTCTTGCTGATACACTTATTCCATGTCTAGGCCAGACGTGAAACTGCTAAAATGAAGGCACCCTTTGGTGAGTTCATTCTGCAGTTCCTTCGCCCTACCCACTGTGAGAAAGATTAGCCAGCACTGAATCACTTAAATAAAAATATATATATTTGCCATGTGTATAGTGCTGATTGAGAAAATTGCCTACAATTTTCATTTTGATCAGCACTTCACACAAAAGAAGATTTTTTTAAAAAAAATTAAGTGGCAGCAATGGTCTAGCACAGGCAATTTTAAAATTATTATTATTTCGGTTCTCCTGACATCCTACAGGAGGATCAGGGGAAGTGTTCAGTTTGCTGATATTTTGAAGTGGCTTGATTATTCAGCTACTTCATTATATCAGAAATTGATACCAGACGGACCTTTGACAGCTGAAGGCTCCATTTTGCTCCATTTCCAGTGATTGCACATGTTGGGAATAGACAGGCTCCATTCTTAGATGTTTTGGGATTGTAAAAGGATACAATCAGCTGCTTATCTTCCCATGAAACCACGCCATGAGGGTGCCTGAGTGCGTGATGAAGTAACCATGAGTTACAAAAGCTTGCAAATTTTTGATTTTTTAAAGTGACCTATAAGAGGTATCGCCTTTCCCCTGCTATTGTTGTTTGTTTATTACTCACATTTCTACCGCTGCTCCCTTGCCAAGGCGACTCCATGCAGTTTACATATAAAACAAATAAAAACTTTATGAAAACATTTAAAAGTATTAAACATTACATATGCTTAAAATTAAAAATATATATATTTTTAAATGTCCTCCAATGCCACATCACAAGATTTTTCAAAAGTTTGACAGCCCGGGCAATAGTTAAACAAGCTAGCCCAGGATGGCTATCTTCCCAGCCGCCCGCCCCCCACCTGCTGCGCAAGCCAGGTCTTAAGGCTCTTGCGAAAGGATAAAAGCATCTGCTTGGAGATGAAGTTCAGTTCGCAGGAGGTTCCACAGGGTCGGAGCACACACAGAGAAGGCCCTTCTTCTTGTGCTAGAGAGGGGAGCCTCTCTAGCAGATGGAACTATCAGAGAGCCCCTCCGGTCTGCTCTAGTGGGACGGACAGATGTCCTTGGGGTGATGTGGCCTCTTAAGTACCCTGGTCCGCTATCATGTAGGGCTTTAAAGGTAATCACCAGCACCTTGAATTGCACCCGGAGGCACACTGGCAACCAGTGCAGCTCCTGAAGTAGTGGCAAGGCACAGGCATAACGCCCGCACCCCATCACCACCCGAGCAGCCGCATTCTGGACCAGTTGCAGCTTCCAAATGGTCATCAAGGGCAGCCCCATGTAGAGCGCATTGCAATAGTCAAGTCTGGAGGTGACCAGAGCATGCGTGACCATGAGGAAGGAGTACTTCCTGGTCCAGGAGCGGGTCTAACTGGCGAATCTGTTTGATTTTATGCATGGTCACACGGCTTATTTTTGCTTAACTACACCACTCATAGTTTCTCACAGTCTGACCAAAATTGTCTTCTTTCCTCTGGCAAGCCTCTCACACTTGAAATTAGTGTTGTTTTTGAGAACATCAGTTTATGGAGTAGATTGTGGTAAAAAACAAACAAACCTGGAGGAGGATGTTCTACATTCTTTACTCAGGAACGTATTTTTCTGTTTGTATCGTAATCACATTCCATTTTCCATGTCATTTAAAGCACTCTGGATTTATACAGTGCTCTGTCACCATAATTTATCTTCTGGTTCAGTGACATCATCTGTATTTAGAGATGTAAAATTTCCCAAAAATTTTGAAGCTCGGAAAACAAACAGGTTTTTTCGGGGGGGGGGGGGAACAGAAATTTTCGGGAAAATTGAAAATAATCTGATACCATACATATTTTTTTAGAAACAATTTATAAAATATTTGAACCCGGACTTATCTTAGAATATTTTATTCATCATGTTAAAATAAAACATTCCATTTTTTAAAATTTTTCAATTTTTTGGGGGGAAAACAAAAAAGGCTTCAGAAAAAAAACAGGGGAAAAATGTTTTTTTTCTGATTTTTTTTTCATTTTTTCCCTGGGCCTTTACATCTCTATTTGCCAATCTGTTTGCTGAATAGCGTATAGAATAATGTTGAAAATCTAGAGAAGACTTTAGGGAAGCACAGTCAAGCCACTTTCTCTCTTAAATGCTTTAAAACTTTCTTTTGCTCTGATCATTTAAAAAGACTGGTTGACACTCACTTGACCCCATTCCCTCAGCACATTGCTATGAGTTGCCAAAGCACATCGTTGATCCTCTGAGATCAGGCTTCCGTTTCATTCTGATAATTGGCCATCTGGGACTTAACATGTAGGGATGTGATCAAGTGATTTTGACAGGCATGGAATCCCATTTTGCATTACAATTGATTTTTCTGTATCATTGAGTAGAAAGAAACAAAAGTGGTACCCCTCTGAAGGCTACATGTGGAACATAAATTTTATCAATTGTTTTCATAATACTATACTCTCTTTCTCTTTTACATCAGCAAAATCAGTTATTAATATTTCCCCCCATGACATTGTTAAAAGAATGACTGCCTTGTCTGCTCTCTGCAGACAACCTATGCTGATTTAGTAACACATTGATGTTACACCATATTCAGATGTACAAAATGCTTCAAGTCCATGATTTTACCTAATTTTTATGAAAAGCCTAAAACACGGGCACAGTATTAATACCTCCACATTGCAAGAGACAGCTAGTAGAAACTTGACCAAAGCTACCTAGTAACCTTTGGTCGACAATAAGATTTCAGCTGTAGAGCCAAACTACATTATGGATAACCTGTTGCTGCAGTTATGTTAGCATTCCAGAAATATTATTGAAGGTGGGTTTTTTGGTCTTAAAAACAAACAAACAGATTTAAAAAGGAAAAATGTGCTTACAGCCTGAAGATTAGTAACTTTAATTAGCAAGCTAATTTTCACATTTTGGGGAGGTGAGAAAATCTCCCATTGTGACAATTACACATAGCCATTAAATCCTCTCTTCATGCTGCTGTAAAATAATCTGTAACATACTGAGGGTGCAAAAATGCATACACATTTTAAGAAAGGAAAAAATGAATTAAAATTATATATATAATCAATATATGTTGATAAGAAAAGATAAATACAAGTCACATTTGACTTCTGGTTACCATCAGCGTCTGATTACGGCGAACGACTACTTGAACAACGTTGATCAAAGTGTCCACTTTTATCACTGTACATGTAGTTTCAGTTCCTTCCCTAAGTACCACCAGGAGTATCCAGTTTTCTACAGTATACCACATTCTTTAAGGTGCTCCATAGGTAGAAGTCAAGGGGTGTTAAGTCAGGAGAACGTGGGGGGGAACTCCACTGCACCTCTTCAAAATGGTCTTGTGCTCCTTGAACGACAACCATGCTTCTGCCACTTTCTTTGTCATGCCTGTCGCATGGTGACACGAGCATTTGAGCAAACATCATACAGTAAAACCCCGACTTACATATGCCATGAGTTACATAACATTTGACGTACATAATGATTTTTGCACTAAAACCATGTTCCGATTTACCTAAATGTCCTGATTTACATAACAATTTCCTATGGGTTTTCTTCGAGTTATGTAAAAAATTCATTTTTTTCCTATGGGGTTGCTTCAATTTACAAAAATATCATTTTTCTATGGGTTTTCTTTGAGTTAAGTAAAAAAATCATTTTTCCTATGGGTTTGTTTCAAGTTAAGTAAAAAACGATTTACATAAAAGCCTATGGAACAGACTTTTTACGTAAGTAGGGGTTTTGCTGTACTACCCATTGCTACCATAATTCAATTTAACTTTGAAAAGTAAGATGTAGATAACATCTCTTAAAATGTGTATAAATTTTTGGCACCCTCTGGATATTTGAGCTTTGTTGCTCACTCCACCTTTGTTTACCTGGTGTATGCTACCAGCAAGTCAAAACCACCCTGAAACCTCTTCACTAAGTTTGGGGTTGTCATTTAATATATAAAAACAATGCTCCGTTTCCCCTGCCACATTTAAGGGCTGAATTTACCCTGCACTCTCCTAGAGAGTACAAAACCTTTTGGTGACTCAACTTTGACTGTGTGTCCCATTATTGGACACCAGTATGCATGGTAAAATATTTTGTGTTACTGCTGATTTTAAAGAATATGTTGCTCAGTCGCATAGTCGAATCCGACTCTTTGTGACCCCATGGACCATCGCACGCCAGGCACCTCTGTCCTCCACCATCCTCCTCAACCCACCCAATTCTGTCCCCATTGTGTCAACAATACCATCTAGCCATCTCATTATCTGCCGCCTCTTCTTTTACCTTCAACCTTTCCCAGCATCAAGGCCTTCTCAAGTGAATCCTGTCTTCTCATTTGATGTCAAAAGTACTTTAGCTTCATCTTCAATATTTGACCTTCCAAGGAGTAGTCGGGGTTGATTTCTTTTATGACCAACCTATTTGTTCTCCTTGTACTCTTAAAATTCTTCTCCAACACCACATTTCAAAGGTGTCTATTCTTCTGCACTCAGCTTTCCTAATGGTCCAGCTCTCACAACCATACATTACCACCGGGAATACCATCGCCTTGACTATGCAAATTTTTGTTTCCAAGGTGATATCTCTACTTTTCACTATGTTCCCCAGGTTTCTCATAGCTTGTCTCCCAAGAATTAGTCACCTTTTTATTTCATGGCTGCAATCACCATCTGCAGTGATCTTGGATCCTAAGAATGTAAAGTCTGTCACTGCTTCTACTTCTTCCCCATCTATTTTCCAGGGTGTGATAGGGCTTGTTGCTTGGTTTTCTTGATGTTGAGTCTCAAGCCAGCTTTTGAACTCTCTTCTTTCAACCTAAGTAGGAGCTTCTTTAAGTCTTCTTCATTTTCTGCCATTAGGGTGGTATCATCTGCATATCTCAAATTGTTGATGTTTCTTCCAACAATTTTAATTCCAACTTCTGATATGATTTATAATAAAAAATAAGTTTATTTAAAAAACATAAAAGGGTCAATATTGTAAGCCATGGGTTCTCAACCTTACCACACCACGGGCTGGACAACTCTCCCTCTGACAGCTGAGAGGGCCAGACACGTGGTTTCCTCCTGCCGCAAACGCTGCCGTAAACCATGACAGACACGTTTGCACATGCACAGGCATGTTTACGGCTGTCGTAAATGCATCCACTTCCAGCATCATCACTGTGGGCCGGATAAAATGGCTTCAGGGCTGGAGCTGGCCCATGGGCTGTAGGTTACAAACCCCTGTTGTAAACTGTTGAATTCTTATCATCCATCTGTTTTCTCTCTCTTATTGCTTAAGCAGAATGTGTGTGTGCGCACGCATACACACATGCATGTTCACAAATTCCATTAAAACATACTATATTTTTCAGTTTCTTCACAAAATCAGAAACCACTCAATACAGCTATTCATATTTCACTCCAACACAATACAAGCCTGTCTCTCATCAGACTGACTGCCTCCAACAAAATCAGTCCAATTGCTTGTTTATTCACATACATCTTTACCTATAAGGAGGGATGTTAACCGTTGGAATCTGGCATACGCGCCCCCACCCGTCCATACTATCCTGTACTGAGCCGCCCACACTTGCCTTTACCCCGACCGACCATCGCCGCAAGGGTCTGGCAGTTGCCAGTGGGGCAACCGCCCCACGAACGCAAACAAAACAAATCAACTTCAAGTCCGAGCCGCGCCACCCCTCAGCCAATCAGGCTGACAGGCATGAGCAAGGAGAATGTTGGGAAAGCTGGCACGCCCAATACAAAATGAGCCGCGGAAAAAAGCTGCTGCACGAACACAAACAAAAGAAAGAAAACTTCAAATCCCAATGTCCTCCGCACTGTGACTATTTCAGCCAATCAGGCTGAAGGGCGCGAGCGTGTAGAACATTTAAAAAGCCGGTGTGCAAAAAATAAAATAAAATAACGCCTCATGCAACGGGAGCGCAAGGCCACCACAGGCGGCTGCAGCACCTCACATCCTTGCTAACCCAAACCCGCAAAAAATTACGGCGAGACAACCGCCGGCCTTCTTTCCCAGAGCAATGGGGAGAAGAGGGACTCCCTCCTCCCCGCTACCCCCACAGAAGACACGGCGAGACCACCGCTGGCCTCAAGGTAAGTTGAGCTGGGGGGGGCAAGCAACAGGCAGCACTTTGTCAGGGGAAGCACACTCTTGGCGAATGACTGGATTCTGCTTTTGTACTACCCACACTACTGTTTCGAGAACTAGCACGAAACAGGGGTGGAGGTAATAGAAAAGCAGCAGCCAGCAATCCGCAAGGAAGAGCACCACCACCCCTTATGGATCTTGCCTGCTGAACTCCCGTTAGGTAAGCCAGGGGAAAAGGTGGCCGAGAGGAGATAACCATCATGAAGCAGATAGCTTTTCTCTGCCTCCTTCTCCCCCGACCAACCTAACAAACTTTACCAGACGAAGAGTGAGCTGACTGCCGGCTCTTCCTTTTCCCCGAAATACCAAAGGCTACTGGAAAAAAATGAAAAACCACTAAAAACACCTATCTACAACACGAAAATACCTTACACAGAAAACAATAATATCACAAATTACAAAAATAAATACGGAAAAAATCAAAAAAATAAATAACAACCAGAAATATCCAAAACAATAAAACAAATCTAAAATCCAGAAAAAATACAAAATAACAAGCAAAAACACTTTGAGGGGTTTAAGTAGAAACTCTCTACTTAAACCCCCCAGCCCAGCACCCCGAAATCAAAGCAAAATAAAAATAAAATAATAAATCAAAAGCACCTATTAAAGACGTCCTCCCTCCATGCCTCTGGAACAGAACTGAAGAAAGAAAGACAATCGCAGTACTCTTAATCACAGCCCCACCTAGAGGCCGGAAGAGTATAAAACAGTAAAAAAAATTAAAAATCAAATAAATTTGAAAAACAACAAATTCAAATCACCACCATCCAAACCACCCCTAACCAAAAAAACACACACAAAAACTTAGTACTTTATATAATAGCAACTCTGCTGTGAGGCATCCCAGCTAATCAGAATACACTTCAGTCCAAAAACATTCTATCCCCCAACCCACTAGTTTTAACAGACTTTCCTGGCACGCATTCAATTAATCAATGCCAATCAAAAAAACCAGACATTCCCCATACATACTACTAGCACTTACAAGATACAGTACTGTGCAAAGTTTAGTTTGGCTTGGCAAAAATTCAGTGAGTGATTTGTGGACCATAACCCAGACACCTGACCTCCAAACTTCACCAAACCTGAAGATGGTTGAGAGGAGAGGCAGAGGAAGATTATTTCCAGTTTCGGTGTGTCTAGGTGGCTCAGAGGCTGAGTTATGCCCCCCAGCACTCATTGAATTTTCCCCAAACCAACTGGTGGTGGCCTAAGACTTTTGCGCAATAATGCATATGCGATGTTGATTCTCCCCAGGCTCTCAGACATCCCAGCTATTACTTCAGGATAAGGGGAAGGTTTGAAGGTGGAGGGGTTTGAAGGTGGAGGAAACCCTTTGTCCAAATCCTGCCAAGATTGAGAAAGCTTCCCCTCCCCTCCTACAACTCTCTTCCCACTTTTGTTGTAATGGAAGGAGACGAGTGCCATCTCAAGGGCTGGCACTTATTTTTCTCAATTTCTAAAGGTGAGTTGGGGCAATGGCAAGGATGTGGATGGTATGGATTCAGGCTTTCCTTTGGCTTTCGTCTGCAACAATGTTAGTTTCATTCTTCACCATGAACAAACAGGAAGAGACAAAACAACCTATAATTTCTGTGTTTCTTGAGAGAGATTTTACTATGATTTTATTCTAACATTATAATTAGAACTTGGATATTGCCCTTAAAAATTACTTACTTACCTACTTACTTAGCTAGCCTGTATATCACCCATCTGGGAGCTTTTCCCACTGTGGGCGGTTTGCATACTTCAAAGAACATCAAAATTAAAATAATTTCCTTTTAAATGGTCTCAGACAGGCAGTCCAGGAGAGACTTATATGGTCTTGGAAATTTTATCTCCCCTTTAGGACTCAAGGTGACCCTGTCCGTATTAGACACTCGCATTCCCCTCGAAGCTATCGCCAGTACCGACGTTCCCAGTGCTCTGATGGAGAAAGATCTGTTCTGTCAGAAGTGAAGTAAGCAAAGTTTTGAAGTAACTGGTAGATTCAAAACAAGGAAATTCCATCCCCCCCATCAGATTCTGTACAACCTGTTTAACGTGATTCTGATGCAACATCCAAGGAAATGTGTCACCTTCCAGATATTGCCAGTCTTTCTTCATGCCTTGTCATTTTCCTTGCTGGGTGGTACCTAATGGGAGTTGGAGTCCATAAACATTTGAATGCTCATGAGGTTCTGATCCCTCTTTTAAGATACTTGGTGTTCCCCAGCTGTCTTGTCAGGGAAAATGTAGGGTGGGAAAAGTCGGGATTTGCCATTCTGGCTTGATACTTTTGTTAATTTTTCATTCCAGTTAGTGATGCCCAAAAGAAAAGCTATACCATTACTAACATGAAAATCTGTACAATTACCCACAAGAAAAGAAAAACTCATTGTATTTTCAGAAGTACAAATCTTCTTTACCAGACAATGCAATCCTGTTGAAGGAAAAGGCAGTGGCACATATGAAAGCAATACTCTTCTTTCTCTTCAGGAATTTTTGTGGAGTTCCCTGGAATAAGTTGCCTGACTTTCAGCACACACTATGAGAAGCAGCTACTGACTTTATAACTAGTCAAAGTAATAGCGTAGTCAGTTTGGAAGTGCAGGTGCTAATTCAGAAATTCCCCATAATCAAGACCTCTTATAAATAGGTCTTACAAACATGCAGGAAGGTAGATTGGGATGTTTCAGTAAATGAGAAGCTGAGGGCTGTTAATTGCATGTTCAAGACCAAAACACCCTTAGATACTTTGAATTCTACCAGGGATAACTTGCAGCAGCAACAACAACAACAATAATTATTATTATTATTTCATGTCAGAGATTACTCTAGATTGAAAGGTTTTTTGCTGGAGAAACTCTGCTTAGGGGATACCCGAATGAGGCTCCTTTCATGTCCCTGTGCAGCCCTCAGGTATCAAAACTCAACCTTCCAGTCTCCGAGCTCAGCATCTTAACCACTAGGCCATCTTAACCACTAGCTTGTAATAATAAACTGCATTTAACAAAAAATAATTCTCTCCCAGTTACTGTAAAGACTGCAGTGAAGCTGATGGAACAAATAAGCCAGGCAGGTGGTTGATAACTTCATTGCCCCTGCTACTCAAGAAAATCCCAGGGTTGTGATCCTCAGTTCTACTACCCAACTGTTCAAAACACAAAGTAGTAAAGTTCAAATTAAATGCTGTAGCAGCATCTATTTAGGACTTGGTGAGTATCTCAGTTAGACTGCCAGAATTCAGCTTTTGGCTTATAGTTTGACTATAGGATTGCATCCAGTTGCGTCCATTGGCCAACAGCATGAATATTACAGATGTGCAGTGGCCCCAGTCCAGGCCCTGTCCAAAGAAGAGCACATAAATTAATACAACTCACCCTATCCCCTTTTGTCTTTGGTGCGACACCACCATGCTGACAAAACTTTTTTAAAATGAAAAAAATGTCAACGATGCAGGGATTTATCTGCATGCACATGCACATACTTAATCATAATGATGTAATTAATGGGCATTTTAAAAAGAGAGATTTGGAGAATACAAAGCCTGGGCAGTGTGTTACATGGAAGTTTGCCTGACTTTGCCCTGCAGCTTCAGAAATGTTTAGGTTGCAGCCGTTACAGGCTGGTGCCTCAGAGATCCTCAGCTATTGGATTCTGCAGGTTTTGGGCTTTATTAAGCTGTGAAGAAGTCAAGTCTTATTTTTATTGACACCAACTCAGAATATTCTTCAAAAGGTATTCATACTTTTTCTTTTTCTCCATTTTTAATAACATGGTCTTTTGATATATTTTAAACACCACATATGCAAGTTTTAACACTAGGGAATTGGGGGTTGTTTTATCCTTTGCTTTGCCGTCATGATCCCTACATAGTCCTGATCTGGTCTACATTTACACTTTTGTCCAAGGACATCCATAACAGATAATTCTGGCAGAATAGATTTCACTACCCCTGCCCTGTAGTGTTGGGGAAGACTCTGGAATTGATTTATGAAAGCAGGTGTGGGTACAGAGAGAAGAGGTTTATGTTGTGATGTTGCCCATTATAAGAAAAACTGCAATTTACTCTTGACCTTCAGCTGAGATGGATAAACTGAGTTAAATTTGTTTTTCAGCTCCAAAACAGACTTGGTACCTCCATTACCTGTAACCCGTTCCTCAGATTCTCAGTGTGCCAGTATTACCATATATCATCAGGTAGGCAACGGAGTGCTCCAATTGTGTTATTCCATTGTTATTCATGATTCAACAGGGATTTCAGTACAGGCATTTAGACTCCCCCCCCCCGTGGTTTAAAACATGAAACTGTATTAAGATTGTGCAGCTTGCCTAAGGACACACAGGCTGGCTCTTCTTCTGGGAGGCAGTGGGGAACTGAACTCCCAAGCTCTGGTTCCACAGCTAGATACCTAAACCACACACCTATCTAGCCAGCAATTCTCCCGTGTTAATTTTTCTGATTTATATTGCTACCCAACTCTGAAGACTGGGCGGCTCACAGAAAATAAAACCAATCCCATTTTAAAAACCAATCCCATTTTAAAAACCAATAAAAAACCCATTAAAATTGCCACCAAAAATCACTCCGGCCCCTACAGATTAAAAGAGTGTGTGCTTACTAAATCAGCCAGCAAACAGGGGTCACCACATCGCTGGTGCCCCACACCTGCTTTGCCAGCCAGGTTTTTAGCCCTTTCCTGAAGGACAGCAACTCCGTCTGGAGATGCAGCTCAATTGGTAGGTTCCAAAGGGCCGGAGCAGACACAGAGAAGGCCCTCCTTCTGGTGCTAGAGAGGCGACCCTCCCTAGCAGATGGCACAATGAGAGCGCCTCTCCGGTCTTCTCTGGTGGGATGGACAGATGTTCTCAGGGTGACCCGGTCTCTTAAGTATCCTGGCCCACTACTATGTCATTACCAGCACCTTGAATTGCACCCGGAGACATACCAGTAACCAGTGCAGCTCCCGAAGGAGTGGCGAGGTACGGGCACACCTTAATTATTTAATAATTTCTTTTCTTTAGAGGCGCAGTGGATCTAAGGACAACCTGATAGAGGAAAAGGCACAGACACATGTCAACAACTTAGATGGAAGTCATAACACTAAGACTGTAAAAATTGTACAAGCATCACAGGTCAAAACAGAGAGCTGACTACAACAGGACTGTGACCGTGATGGCAAACCTTGGCACTCCAGGTGATCTCGGACTTAAATTCCCAGAAGCCCGTCTCACAGACTTGGGCTCCTGGAACTGAAGTCCAAGAACACCTGGAGTGCCATGGTTCGCCATCACTGGACTATAAGGTTGCCTCTTGAAATTCCAACTACGTCAATCAGAAAGTGGATGTTGACCTAAAGAACAAAAGGTTGGTCTGGAGGATATTGAGATGACCAGCTATTTGAACAATTAAAAGCAATGCACCTGCAGATCTATGGGGAATACTTGTGGCAGTGCTTTCCTATGATGCAGTAGTTAGCCAGCTATTCCTTTTCTAGACCAGTTACAACTAATTGCAAGAATGGATATACAGTATCCTGAGATGTATTCGATACCAGGAGAAGTATTAATAAAAAGGTCAATGTACTTGCCAAATGTGCAATAGCAGCTGTTCTTCACTATGGTGGGTATAATTTGGAAAATAAAATTGAACTTGAGTCTATAATTCATGGGTTTTATACTTGCCTATCATTTCATACACCCCTCTTGTTGGTAACAATGTTTAATATTAGAATGTGGTCAAATATACATTACATTCATCATAGAATGTTTGTGGGGAAAAAGACTTCCTTTCCATGATTTTACATAGCATTTTCTAGCTCTTTGCAAACAGAGGCTTTTTATTGTAACAGGACGATGCTTGCATGGAGGCCCATTTCTTACAGCCCTCAATCCTCTCTACCAAAAGAAACTGGGAGTGGGAAAGTAAATTGCTACTCTTGGGTTTACTGCCTTTTACAAAATAGCATTTCTTTTTGTGTACTAGACCATTGAGATAGTCGTCAAGCAAAATGTTCTGGCTTCCAATCACATTTATTCCAAAATATGTCAACATTACATGCACTCTTGTTGTATATAGGCAACAATGGCTTATCACTGTCCATTTCTCCATGTCGGGAGCATCTTGCAGTTGTTATCTGCCTAAGCCCTAGGCAGCATAGCAAGTGGAATGATATTCATGCATGTTCACTGCCCTCTTCAAATGTAGATTAGATTCTTGTTCACGTTCCTGTATTAAATCCAATAATTCTTTCTAATCCATTTCAAAGAAAACCCTGATAGACTTAAACTGAAGCTTTTCTAGTACAGCAGATATCGGCAAATTGTTGCTGAGGTTTTCACAAGACATTATCAGTCAATTCTGCCATATTCATCATGTGTATTCCTATGAGAGAAAGAAATGTGTCAATGTTAACTGCAGTTTTCCTAGAAACCGTCAAAACAAATGGCCTCTTCTGAAGCAGTGGGACTGATAGATATGGAGCCTATTTATATGCTCCTCACCCCCTTCCACACTCCTTCCCCTTTGGGAAATTATTGATTCCACCCCTAAGAAATTACAAGGAATGAGCACTTAGCAGGCTATGGCAAAAGGGATGGGAACATGACAGCCATAATTTGCTTTCTTTTCCAACATGAAAGTGTACATAGTTTGGAAAAATACAGGCCTACCATTACTTTATTCCTACCCATCTATACTCAAAGTAATGTTTCCAATTCCACTGGAAAACGGCCCATCAAATCCATCAGGACCTCTGTGTTTATCTGCCTTCCGCATCGCAGCATGACCCTTGTACCACTGATCCAGTTCCATGAATCACTTTTCTGGTCCTGAGCACTTTTGGCACACAGAGTCCTCCTCAGCTCCAGGCCAGTATTAGCTGCTGCCTTCATCAAGATGGATTCAAGTGGGGTTTAATCCACTTCCCTGTGGACTTCGGTACCCAAATCTGTTAGTTCTCAGGGTTGTCAGTTTAGTTATCCTCCGCCTGAAACTTGGTGTTGAGTCGCTGGCAGTATGGTCTACTCCTGTGATGGCAAACCTTGGCACCCCAGCTGTTCTTGGACTTCAATTCCCGGAAACCCAAGTCTTTGAATCCACACGAATGGGTTTACTGTGCGTATGTAGTATTTACAAAAGTTCTACAATTCACTACATTATAAGCTTGAAATTTATGTTGAGTACTGTAACTGAACTGATCTCAGTCCTCTCACACAAGAATCCATTCTACACCCCAATTTCTTCATTCCAGCAGTAAAATGGAGGGCACAAACTATAGTTAATAAAGCATGCAGATATTAAAGAGTACTGTATCCCCTATGGATTGCTATGTTTTAGCTGAAATGCAGAGAAGATACATGACCTGCTCTTTAGCATGACAGCTACATTTAATGTATGCCTTTTCTGACACCACATTCACTGGAGAAAAAAATGAATGGGCAACACAAAGGCAAAATTACACACAACTGACAAATTAAAGTAAGACTAAGCACATTAAACAATTGAAAGAAGAGTACTTATGGGTAACATACCTGTGTCTTGGAGTGCAAGTATTTCATTCACAACAGGGTAAACTTTACCTAGACTTGAAATAAAGTTACAATGAATCCATCACTTTAGTATGATTATAGACTATATAGATAATATTTCCCACTAAAAAGGCTGCAAGTAACTGCTCTCTATAAATAAGCAAACACCAGAAAAGACTTTAGCTGTCTCATGCAAACTTCCAAGTGGCAAACTATCTGTCCTCCTTTTGCTTTACCACCTCAGCCTACCTACTACCAGTATGCCTACTATGTATTCTCACACTGAATATTTTGGATTTGTGTAAAATTAATCCGCTAGAGCATGGGTGCCCAAATTACGGGCTGCATCCCGGATCCGGCCCCTGGAGCCAATTAATATGGCCCACACCGCACTCAGAAGCGGAAGTACAGATGCGCAGGCATATTTTACTTCCACTTCTGGTGGGTAGAACCACATGACCAGCCCGCACCCCGAAGTTTCCGCACCCCTGTAGAGGCAAAAATGATGAAACAGGCCATCTTTGGGCATATTATAAGACAAGATTCTCTGGAACAAACAATAATGTTGGGAAAGTTATGAAGGAAGAAAGAAGAAAACCAAATGCAAGATAGATTGACTCCTTAAGGAAGCCACAGGCAAGAGTTTATAAGAGCTGAACAGGGATTTAGGAGAGCTCTCATTCATATGGCTGCCATAAGTCAGAGGCAACCCTTGTTAGGAGCAAAGGAGAAAATATCAGAAGCGTGTGAACACACTTGTATTAATATGTATAGTTGGATACAATCTAAAAGCTTACTAGACAGGTAAACTGGTTTACCAAATACAATTGGCAGTGCATCTGGCCTATGAAGCCCTCATCGCTCCTGGAAGCGGAAGTAAAATGTGCCTATACTGGATGAATTGGCGTCAGGGGCCAGACTTGGCCACCCCTGGTCTGAACTATAGGATAGTGCGCACATGCACGCCACTTCCCCCCAGGCACGTGCCCCCGCCCCAATGTCACAGGGGACACTGAATGTTGAACCCAGCTTGCGGTGGCTGTTTCGCACCTTGCCCGGCCCTTGCTTTAATTTCTCGGCCAGCCCGGCAGGCGTTCCAAAGGCAGACCTTTATGAGGCACTGATCCCCTCCGGTATTGCTCTCTGGTTATAAGAGAGATGTACCACTGCCGGGGTTTCTTCTCATTTGGTGCCCGTACAAAAGGGAAAGCGGACCATCCCTTGACTAATGTCTGGCCAGGCTATCCTATTATGGGGAAGAGAGGAGACCCTACTGTGAGCCACTCAATGCTGATCGAATGGTGGCCGTTAACTACCCAGAGGACTAACGGCCTTGGGTGCCAAAGTCCACAGGGAAGAGTGATGGTCAGTGGTGGGCTCAATATTTTTTTTACTACCACACTGTGGCTGTGGCATGGCCGGGTGGAAAGCCCTGCGATGCACCTGAATTAGGACTTTATTTCAAAGCATGGATGGGCAGAGACAGCCAGAATTTCTGCTACCAGTTCTGGTGAACTGGTGCGAGCGAACCTGCTAATACCCACCACTGGTGATGGTCCTCAAGTGGATTGAATCCATCTTGATGGAGGGCAGCAGCTTCATCAATACTGGCCTGGGGCTGAGGAGGACTTTGTGTGCCAAAAGGGCTCAGGACCAGAAAGGGGCTCATGGGGCTGGATCAGTGGTACCGGGGTCGTGCTGCCATGCGGAAGGCAGATGGAAGGCCGCGGCATTAGTCCTCCCAGGACAATCTTCATGGCTGATTGCCATGATGATTGCCAATATTCGGAATCGGATATGGCTCTTGGAGGGGAAGTTCTCATTAAGAGCCCTTGAGGCATTTGTCACTCAAGCAAACTTGGCCCCTTTCACTTGGAGAAGGGCTAGAAAAGGGGGTGCCCAAACTATGGCCCCAGGGCCAAGTCTGGCCCCCGGTGCCAATTCATCCGACCCGCAAAGCCCTCGTCGCTCCCGGGAGCAGAAGTAAAATGCGCCTATACGGGAGCGTTTTACTTCCACTCCCAGGAGCGACGAGGGCTTAAATTGCAGGCCGGATGAATTGGTGTCAGGGGGCTGATCCGGCCCCCAGGTTGTAGTAACCAGCCCCAGGTTGTAGTAACGTGACTGGCCCACGGCCCAAAAAGTTTGTGCACCCCTGGGCTAGAAACACGCGCTGGGCTTCTGCTTCTCCCCCAGCAGCGACAGTAAAGGTCACCCTTGCTCGGAAGCCAGTCGTATCCGACTCTAGGGTTCAGTGCTTATCTGTTTCAAAGCCAAAGAGCCAGCGCTGTCTGCTTCTGCAGACGTTCTCCGTGGCCATGTGGCAGGCATGACTAGACACCGGAGCGCACGGAAGGCTGTTTCCCTTCCCACCGAAGTGGTCCCTATTTATCTACTTGCGACAGTAAAGACCCACAAATATCCCACAAACCCATCATCCACAAACCAACTCCGAAAGAACCAGCCACAAAGATCTGCTCCTCAGCCCCGGCTCTCTCGCTCTCCCCCTCCCCCCCACTTGCCTCCATTACAGCCTCGGCAGCTCCACAATACGAAGCAACCACCCGCCGCGTGAGAGCCAGCGAAAAGGAGGCCTTTCCCCGCCTCTCGGTCCTTATATAGTCCGCTTCGGGATATGCCATTTACCAGAGTTGAGGGGGGGGAGAGAGAAAAACGTTTTCGAAGCTTTGATGCAAGGAGAGGCGCTATATATACATACACACACACACACACACACACACATATATACACCCAGTTGATAAATTCTAAACAACACACACATATATATGCACAAGAGCGCGAAAAATTTGCTCGCAATGATAAATACCTGTTATTTGGAATGTACCAACTGGGCTTGCTCCTCCCTCCGTCCCTCCCTCTCACTAACGGTTGCTGAGTGAAACATAGAGCTAGGAAAATAGAGGTGACACATTTTCTCCCTCAATGAATAAAGTAGTGCAGTACTTTATGCAATAAAGACTGTAGTGGCTCAAGTGGCTAAGACGCTGACTAGGATGCGGAAGGTCAGCAGCTCGATTCCCGAGTACTGCAAGACGGAATGAGCTCCCGTCTTTCTTGTCCCAGTTCCTGCCTAACCTAGCAGTTCGAAAGCAAGAAATTGCAAGTAGATAAATAGGGACCACTTCGGTGGGAAGGTAACAGCGTTCCGTGCGCCCCGGTGCCTAGTCATGCCTGCCACATGACTTTAGTGTATGAGAGTCAAGACACAAGGCACAGCCAAAGGCTGGGTTAACTCAGGTTTATTGCATGGTGGTCAGAGGGAACATGAGGTAATGGCGGACGAACAGCTCTATATATATGGTAGGAACATATTTGAATGTGGCTCCACGGTAGCCCGTTGGCTACTGGTCCGCGTGACGTCATGGTTGGTCACGCCCTTCTTGTCCAGGTGTAGGTAGCGGCGGGAAGCTTCCCGCGCTGCGGTCTTTGATGGGTTTGAACCAAGAGAGCTTGGACGCTCGCTGCTGCCAGCTGGTGGTCATTAGCTCGCGTCCTATTACAGGGTTTATATGATACAGCTGAAGGTTACATTGTTACTCATTGGCAAGGTTACATTGGTTCAGATACATTGATATCACATGTAGAAGGTTACACTATTAGGACACAACACTCCTCCCCCCTAGGATGAGACGAAGTCTCTCAGCCAAGATGGCTTATTTCGAACACGCTGGGGTCTCGGCGCGGGCTGCCCTGCCCCGGCTTCGCTCCCTCCTCCTTGCTCCCTGGCTTCCTGCCCTGCAATCGGAGAGGATGACTTGTTAGTGGTTTGCCGCGGCTCCGCGGCTTTGTTGGGAGGTGTGTGCTTTGTTTGGGAAGAACCGGGGGCACTGGGGGCTAACGAAAAACCCCTCTTCTCGCTTGGATGGGTGGGGGAACACTCCGAAAAACCCCCCCGGCTAGCAAAATCAAAATCAAAATCGGATTCGGGGGAAGCGGCAGCGGCGGCCGCACACTCCTTTTCCCTCCCCCCGGGCTCGGATAGAACTGGGGTATCAAAAGGATATGAGTCGGGCTCGCTGCTTTCCCCCCTGTCTCCCCCTTGGGCTAAACGGGTGGGGGAGAACCCTATCGCTGAATCCTGTCGCTGTGCCCCACTGGTCGGCCCCTCGCTCACTCGGTGCCTCAGTTGGTCAGCGTGCCTCCTCCAGAGGAGGCCGGTGCTAGTTTCCACCCGATAGGACACTGGCCCCGTCTGTTCTATTATCGTCCCTGGCACCCAGGCTGGGCCTGCGTTGGCATAGTTCCTGCAGTGTACAGGATCGCCTACGCCAAAGCCTTTCGAGACCGCTAACCCTATGTTCTTCCCTTTGTCCTCGACCCTCGACGGGTCTAGCCTGGACAAAAGCGTGGTCAGTTTCCTCCGCATCAGCAGCTCAGCCGGCGAGTATCCAGACGCTAAGGGGGTCACTCTATACGCTAATAGAAATTGACAAACTTGGTGATTTAGATCTCCCGAGCCCATGCGCCGCAGCGCATCTTTTGTGGTGCGCACCAACCGTTCCACTTGGCCATTCGTGGCCGGGTGAAACGGCGCGGATGTGACATGCCGAATTGCATTTGCCTCCATGAATGCTGCGAACTCAGCGGACGTGAAACAACTGGCGTTATCGCTGACCAAAGTGTCGGGTAAGCCGAACGTGGAAAAGACCCGCCTTAGCTGGCGAATGGTAGTGGCGGAGGATGTGCTCTTTACCGGAATGACCTCCAGCCACTTTGAGTATGCATCCACCACCAGGAGAAACATGGTTCCCCGGAATGGGCCAGCAAAATCTACGTGCACCCTGGACCACGGTCCCCTTGCTGCGTCCCATTCCCTATGCGGTAGGCGGGCCACCTCCGGTCGAGAGCATTGACATGCCTCACAAGTGCCTACCATCTGCTCTATGTCGGCGTCCAGCTGGGGCCACCAGAAATAACTCCGGGCCAACGCCTTGGAACGGACGATTCCCGGGTGGCTGACGTGCAACAGCTTTAGCACCTTCGGCCGCAGGGACGTAGGAACCACCACCCGTTGGCCCCACAAAAGGCACCCCCTCTCTAAAGACAATTCTACTCGCTTTCGGAAAAATGGGTCGAATTCCGCGCCTGGGGATGACGCCGGCCACCCCTTCTGCACCCACGAGCATACTTTCCCTAGTGTTCTGTCCTTTCCGGTCGCCCTGGCAATGTCGGCCGGTACTATCGGGGGTGACTCCAAGACCTCTATTAGCAATACCTGGCGGTCTCTTCTTACCCCTGCCTTCTGGTCGTCCGACAAGGGTAACGGCGACCGTGAGAGCGCGTCTGCATGGCTGATTTCCTTCCCTGGCCGGTATTCTAACTCATGTTGATATGCGTTAAGAAAAATAGCCCACCGCAGCATCCTCGGGGACAGGATCTGTGGCGTGGGCTTATTTGCAGTGAAGATTCCTAACAGGGGCTTGTGATCCGTAACGATCTTGAACGGCCGACCATAGAGAAAATCGTGAAATTTCTTGGTTCCCGCTACTATCGCTAGTGCCTCCCTATCGGTCTGTGCGTAATTCCGCTCTGCTTGGGACAGGGACCTTGAATAAAACGCTATCGGGGCCTCCCTTCCGTCGTCTAACACGTGGCAAAGCACCGCCCCCACCCCCACCGGGGATGCATCGCAGACCAAAACTATGGGCCGTTTGGGGTCGAAATGAGTCAGGATTGCCTCGGATGTGAGGAGTTGCTTTAACTCTGTGAACGCTCTTTCTTGTTCGTCACCCCACAGCCATTTTTCCTCTTTTTTAAGTAGTCGATGGAGCGGCTCGGCAACCGACGCCTTCCGTGGAAGGAAGGTATGGTAGAAATTGAGAAGCCCCAGAAAGGACTGAAGCTCGGTTTTGGAAGTGGGGCGAGGGGCTTTCTTGATGGCGGCTACCTTAGATTTGGACGGCCTAATTCCCTCGGGCGTGACACGGAACCCTAAAAACTCAACCTCTGTTTCGAAAAATACACATTTGTCTTTTCTCAGTCGCAGTCCCGCTTTCTCGAACACGGCCAGGACCTTATCCAATCTGTGGGCCAGCTCGGCCTTACTCCCCCCCGTTATCAACACGTCATCAAAATATGGCAACACCCCCTCCAACCCCTTCAGGAGGCGTTCCACTAGCGATTGAAAAATGCCAGGTGCCGAGTTCACGCCGAACTGTAACCTCGACACCTGGAACGCCCCCTTATGTGTGACTATTGTTTGTGCCGCCGCTGTGGCGGGGGTTACCGGGAGTTGCTGGTAGGCCTGTGCTAAATCGAGTTTAGCGAAACACTTTCCCCCATTCAGCCTGGCCAGAAGGTGGCTGACCACTGGCACCGGGTATGCATTAGGGCGGATTGCCTTATTAATGGTACACTTATAATCAGCGCAAATGCGCACCTCCCCGTTAGCCTTCAGTGCTGTTACAATTGGAGTCTCCCACTCCGCGGAATCCACAGGAACGAGAATTCCTTGACCCACCAGTTTGTCCAGTTCCGCCTCTATTTTGTCCTTAAGCGCGAACGGTACCCTGCGCGGTTTAAGTCTTATCGGGCGGACCTCCGGGTCTAAGTCGAAGGCTACAGGGGGTCCCTTGAACTTTCCCAGTCCACTTTTAAAAACGGCGGGGTGTGCGTCACACACTGCTTGTATTGGGTCCTCGCCTACTGCATGCACCCCCCCTATGAACAGGCCTAAGGGCTGAAACCACTGTGTTCCGAGGAGGCTACAACTCCCCCCCTTTAGCACCACTAGGGGAAGTTCCGCAGAATGTCTCTTAAAGCGAACCCGGAACGTTCCGACCCCCAACACTGGAATGCTGTTCCCCTGAACGTCCCGTAGTGTGGCCCTCAACGCTTTAAGTTTGGGCCGCACGTGGGGGTCGAGTTTCAAGAACTCTCTCTGGGGGATTATGGAATAGGAGGACCCCGAGTCAACTTCCATCCTAATAGGGGTCCCTTGTACTAGTACCTCAACAAAGTAATGGGGCTGTCCCGCAGACACGTTGAACACAGGAGCGTCGCCCTCGCTGTCGTCCGAGATGCGGCCCACGCCGTCCTGCTTCCTCGTGGCCCGGGCGCCATCTTTGGACCTCGCTGGACGGTCCGGTCTGGCTGAACGGTCTTGCGACTGTCTCCGGCCCTCTTTCCATTTCCTGCACGCCTTGGCGATGTGCCCCCGACGTCCACAGTTGAAACACTCGGCTTTCCTGAATGGGCACTTCACGCGCTCATGGGCCGCTCCGCAACCATCGCAGCGGCGCCCGCCTCTCCGGACCTTCTGGACCTCCTCGCCATCGCTGCTTTCTGAAGACGATTTCGAGGTCGGTCGGGTTGCATGCACCGACTGACCGGACTTCCCGTGCGACGAGTTTTCCGCTTTGCCGGCCCTCGGACGCCACTCACGCCACTTGTGCATCTCGTCTACTCCAGCATTCGTGGATTCCGCGGCTTCCGCGGCCTCTACAACCTCTTCTAGTGTGGGTGGTGGCTCCTTGTTCATCAAGCTGCGCTGTACTTCCTTGTCCTTCAGGCCACACAGCACTCCGTCCCTGAGGGCCATCTCTAGGATGTGGTCCCATTTGCAGGGGGCGGCGGCTACCCTCATAGCCGTTACGAAGGCTTCTACCGACTCGTCCGGCGCTTGAACTCGCCTCCAAAACGCACTCCGAGCGGGAAACATTGCCCTCGAGGGCCGGAAACGCTCACGCAGCATTTTCATGATGTCACCGGCTTTGAAATCGCTCATCTTCTTCGGTGCAAGGATGCCCACCAGCGTCCGCTTGGTTTCCATCCCAAGCATGCGGGTGAGGATGGCCCTCTTCCTTTCCTCGTCGTCTTCTTTGACTTTGAGCTCCACCAGTGCCGCCTGGAAGTCCATCTCAAAAAGCTCCCAGTCTTGCGGTTTGGTGATGTTGAACCCGCTCTGTGTCCTGGCTCCGTGGGGATCCATTATCCCACCTTCATCGCCAATTTAGTGTATGAGAGTCAAGACATAAGGCACAGCCAAAGGCTGGGTTAACTCAGGTTTATTGCATGGTGGTCAGAGGGAACATGAGGTAATGGCGGACGAACAGCTCTATATATATGGTAGGAACATATTTGAATGTGGCTCCACGGTAGCCCGTTGGCTACTGGTCCGCGTGACGTCATGGTTGGTCACGCCCTTCTTGTCCAGGTGTAGGTAGCGGCGGGAAGCTTCCCGCGCTGCGGTCTTTGATGGGTTTGAACCAAGAGAGCTTGGACGCTCGCTGCTGCCAGCTGGTGGTCATTAGCTCGCGTCCTATTACAGGGTTTATATGATACAGCTGAAGGTTACATTGTTACTCATTGGCAAGGTTACATTGGTTCAGATACATTGATATCACATGTAGAAGGTTACACTATTAGGACACAACAATGACCATGCGCTGGCTCTTCGGCTTTGAAACAGAGATGAGCACTGAACCCTAGAGTCAGATACGACTGGCTTTCGAGCAAGGGAAACCTTTACCTTAAATAAAGGAGGCGATGAGAATGTCACATGTGTTGTTTAGGTCTAAATAAACCCACTTTGTTCTTTATCTTTATTCCGTTTACAACTGTTTCGATGCTCGTGGTATCTTATAAAGATCCAGCGCAGCAAAAACAACTACAAAAAGCCCACCTTGCTTTAAAAGAAGAAATACACCGTCGGAGATTTGCATTTTAAACTCGCTTCACATTTAGCCCCAAATATGTGACCTCTGCATTCATTTGGAAGATGGTGACATCAAGGGGGGGGGGGGGCTGATTGGTTTAACTCAGGGATTCTCAACCTGGGGGCCGGATGCGGCACATGGCATCATTTCATGTGGCCTCCCACTGCCTCCACCACCCCCGGAAGTGCCATGTGGTGGAGGACGAGCAAAATGGCTGTCCAGCCCCCAACATAGGTATCTGTCAAGCGTGGCTCCAGACAATACGGGACCTGCGCAGAACGGTTCTGCGCAGGTCCGTTTTACTCAAGCTGTAGAACGGACATGCACAGAACGGTTTTGCGCAAGTCTTTTACGCATGCGTACAACGGACCTGTGCAGAACCGTTCCGTGCAGGTCACTTCTACGCATGCGTAGAAGGGTTCTACGCATCCCCTTCTGCACAGAACCCGTCTACGCATGTGTAGAAGGGTTCTACACATGCGTAGAAAAGTTCTACGCATGCGTAGAAAAGTTCTACGCATGCGTAGAAAGGACCTGCGCAGAAGGGATGCGCAGTAACTCCTCCCCCCCCCCCGCTGCCAAGATCCGGGATAGCGGCAGCTCCGGGCGGGAAAGGACGAAAATCGGTGCCGAACTATGGGAAATCCCGGCCAATCCGGGATACTTGACAGGTATGGCCCCCAAAGCTGTCTGAGGGAGCATGACCTGGCCCCCAGCTTTAAAAGGTTGAGAACTCCTGGGTTCAACTAGATTGAATATTAAGCTTTTCAGCAACCCAAGGTGCATTTTTGTTTTATGGTGGGGTGTGATCTACGAGAGCTGTAAAGCCAAGATGACCCCTTTTATATATTCATATTTTATGCATCTATAATTTTAAAAGGCATAACGGTAAAGGTAAAGGTTTCCCTTGCTCGAAAGCCAGTCGTATCCGACTCTTGGGTGCAGTGCTCATCTCTGTTTCTAAGCCGAAGAGCCAGGGCTGTCTGCTACTGCAGACGTTTCCTTGGTCATGTGGCAGGCATGACTAGATACCGAAGCGCACGGAACACTGTTACCTTCCCACCGAAGTGGTCCCTATTTATCTACTTGCAATTTCTTGCTTTCGAGCTGCTAGGTTGGCAGGAGCTGGGACAAAGATGGGAGCTCATTCCAAGGCATACATTACAATTAAATGGACTACACAGAAAGAGCCTCCTCGAAGATTATGGTATTTTTGAACCACAATCAGGAATACCCTGGGCAATGGCAACTTTGCGTGGCTGGCTAATCTTTCTTACACTGGGTCAGGCAAAAGGAACTGCAGAATGAACTCGCCAAAAGGTGCTTTCATTTTGGGTAGTTCACGTATGGCTTAGACACAGAAGAAGAAGATTACAATTAAATGAGCATTACACATTTTAAAATGATGAATGTACAGTATATATGAAATATAGGTAGATAGATTTCAAAACAAACTAAAATGTTAAAATAAACAGAAGCAGGCTATTTCACTGGCGTTTTCTCAGCCATTTATGTATGAGCATAAATTGCATTAAAATAAATGCTGCATTGATTGATTTTCTCCACATTCACAGAAAATTTGTCCAATGTTCAAGTAGCAACATTTTATTTCTTTGACCTGCCTACTTTACCTCAGAGTCTATTAATTGATCTCCAGATGGTCTCTAGGCAAAATCTTGTTTTGGTGGGAGAAACTCTTTGGCATCTAGCCATTCAACAAGATGTGTACACTACACTTGGGCATCCCTTGGGAAATATGGCATAGAGCCAGCCAATCCTGCCAATCCAGAAGCATTGCACTGTAAACAGAAGGGTGATCCCAGAAAGAAATTGATAGGGAAAGGCGAAGTATATAATCACTGATGCATAAAGCATTTCTGTCATATTCCTGATATTCCTGATTAGTGCATTAGAACATAAAGACTTCCAATGTCACCATGTAATCCCATCATCAACTAAGGGAATTAATTCCCGTTACATCCTGTGACCATAACAAGGGTGTTCCAATTTGGTATAGGGTCATTAGTCTCAACACAGAGAGTTGTAGCACTTTGCAGGTCAAAACCAAGGACTCAAACAGAACTTTTCCTAATACATTAAATTTTGCTCACTTTGAGGTTTTCAAGGAAAAGTGGCTTAGCATGTCCTGTCAGCCACATCATCAATGGTTCATGCGGATTCCCCATGCCCCGCGGGGCATGGAACGGCCCGCCAGAGGCCACCGCGGTGAGAGAAGCTCCCAGCCCGTGGGTTCTGCAGCCGCCAAATTAAGGGGGGTGAATAAAATATAGGGTTTGATTCACCCAATTACCGTGACCTGACCTACGGCTCTGTCAAGTAAGCAGATAGCTGACTCCTGTGAAACATTAAGTGTATAACTCATCTCCCGGCTCGGGGGAAAATCCCTGGCACAAATAAGCCATGTTTGCCCCTGCCTAAGCCCTACACAATGGTCTTCCTTGCCCCGTGTTTGTCCAAGTTAATTAACTTCCCTTTGAGAAGTTCCCTATTAACCCGGGTACGTGGGTGAGGTAATTTTCCTGTCCGATGACAGTTTTGCCACCGTTGCGCTTTCTTCCCTATAAATGATGTTGCCTTTTTCCAATAAAGTACTGATCTGATCTCGCTCCATTTGCCTCGTGTCGTCACTTGATCAGTCTCCTCCGGGACATTAAGGCCACGCCAGTGGCCCCAATTCCTACATCTGGTGACCCCGAGACGTGATTTACTCGTGAGTAAAGCGGCCCAGGAGAGGTCTACTTACGAGTAGCGAACCACGCGGTCCGGTTCGACGCTTGAACCGCGACCCGTCCGCCCGGAGGACAGCGCGGCACTCTGGCCGGCAGCCAGTCGGTCAGAAGGACGGCCAGCGGCGAGGCATTCCAAGAGAGGCATTCCTGCACTTTGCTCCCGGCTTTCGGGGAGACTTGCGCCAAAGGGAAAAACGCATTCCGCTCAGGGCAGCTGTGAGCCCCTGACAGCGCAGAGGCCGCCGAGGGCCCGTGGCAGGAGGCCACGCTCCGAGCTCCACCCAGACGATCGTCGCCAAAACCAGTTACCTTGCCCCCAGACGCGTCAACCCGTCCCGAGGAGGAAACTTCGGAGGACCACTCGCAGGTAATATGGGGACCTGTTCTCAGGGACAGAGTCCGTCCGCTAGCCAAAAAACTCGTGAGGAAGAGTTTAGAATCCTGGCCAGGGTATTTAAGTTACGCTTTCACAGCAGGGAACTAGCGAGACTTTTGGCGTACCTTAGGGAGCACTGCCTGCTTTACCCAGAAGTAGGTACGTTAACCCTACAGCTCTGGGATCAGATAGGAGACTGCATTCAGCAACCCCCGAAGGCCCCAGGAGGGATAGTTAGCACATGGAGGAAGTGTAGGAGGCTCTTAGAGCAGATCGAGCCAGTCCGGATAGAAGCGGAAGAACCCCCGTTAGAGAAGTCATCAGTCCAGCCAGTCGAGCCGACTGCGCCCACCGCACTCTATCCGACATTCAAGTACCAGCAGAGTAGCGCAGGGAGCCTTCCCGCGGTGACAGCTGCAGACGTCACCGAGGGAATGCAGGGCATGAGAAGCGCAGGCGCTCCTCTGACAGCTTCGGGTTCCCGAGTTACCAAGAGTCCCCTTCAGCGCACAATTGAAGAGGAGATTAGGAAGGGGGAATTGCCAGCAGAAGAGCTAGCTGAGCTCAGACAGATATGTCCAATCCGCATGGAAATGGACGCGCTCACGGGCGCACAGCAGATTGTTCATTCCCCAGTCCCGTATAAGCTGCTCATGGCTATGCGGAAGGCAATCGCAGAAACAGGGCTCCAAAGTCGTTTTACTAGGGGCACGCTTCAGCAGGTGTGCGAGACCACCATGTGGATCCCCCATGATTGGAAAGCCGTCATGAGGATGATGTTGACCCCTAGCCAGTACATGATCTGGGACAGCGAGTTCCGCCTAGAGGCGCAAACTCGGGCTGCCAGGATGGGAGGCGCGGTGCTTCCTGAGCAGCTGTATGGCTCGGGTAATTTCGAGTCAATCAATGCTCAGATCAACCTGCCTCTCGCCACTCTCGAGATGTCAGCCGAGGCAGCCTTTAGGGCTTATTTTAAGATCCCAGCCACTGGCAAAGCGGCTAAAAATTACACCTCCATTAAGCAGGGAGCCCAGGAACCCTACATGGACTTCATCAATCGCCTGGAAGAAGCCATTAGCAGGCAGATTGATAATGAGCAAGCCCAGGAAGAGCTCATGATTAAGTTAGCCAAGGACAATGCCAACCTGGACTGCCGTAGAATCTTGCAGTCCCTAGGCAATCGTCCTGACTTGACCCTATCGGACATGATTAGAGCTTGCGCCGACGTTGGCACAGAATCCTATAAGATGGGTCTGCTAGCGGCAGCGGTGCAAGGAGGGAAAAGACCTAATGGTAAGAGCAAAGGAGCATGCCACAATTGTGGCAAGATCGGTCACTTCGCTAGGGAGTGCCGATCCAAGGGAGGCGGGCAAAAATCCGGCTGTCCCAAGGCTCCGAACACCCTCTGTCCGAAGTGCAAGAAAGGCTATCATTGGGCCAGGTATTGCCAGAATTCGGGAAACCGGAACACGGGCATGTCTCTGGCCCCAGTCCAAACAGAGGCGTCCTTCACCCAGAACTCCCCAGAGCCAGAGTAGAGTCCAACCCCATCCCAGACATTGCGAGGGCGCAGGCCAGCCCCAGGGGCAGCGCAGGGCTAGAATTGACTTGCCAGGCGGACGTCACATGCGACCTGCCAGGCACAGTCTATCTGGTCGATTCCCAGTACATGGGACCCCTGCCCAGAGGCTTTATAGGTTTAGTTTTGCCCCGTAGTGTAGCTGGTGCACGCGGAATTTTCATAATTCCAGGAGTCATCGACTCCAATTTTTCAGGCGTTCTCCAAGTTCAGCTTTGGACACACCTGCCCCAAACCATTCCTATAGGAGACACCTTAGCGCAACTGATCATGGTTCCTTGTCGCTCGCCAGCAGAGAGCCAGGGAGGGCTCAGGGACAGCTTCGAGTCCCGGTCAGAGGACCGCTCGAGCGCCAGTGAGGCAGCGCAAGGATACCAGGTCTTAGCGACAGTGGAGACCAACATTGAGTGGAAACAGCGCCCGGTTATTGAGGTATTTCTTAATAATCGATCATTCTCAGGCCTGTTAGATACTGGAGCTGATGTATCCGTGATAAGCAGAAGCCAGTGGCCAAGGGAGTGGGCCATTGAGCCGGTCTCCGATGTGTGGGGGGTAGGCGGCGTCCAGGAAGCGTTTTCAGGAGCCGAGAGTGGGTAGAAGTCACAATCCCAAGGGCTGAGGGCACGGCGGTGATCCGACCGCACATTCTTGACGTGCACATCAACCTTTGGGGGCGAGACATTCTGCAGCAGTACGGTGCTACGCTTACCTTTGGGTAATGGCGTTGCCACTTAAATGGCTCACCGATACTCCGGTCTGGGTAGAACAATGGCCGGTAGTGGGAGAGAAATTGGTTGCTCTCAAGCAGCTAGTTAAAGAACAGCTAGACTCAGGACACATAGAACAGTCCACAAGTCCTTGGAATTCGCCAATTTTTGTGATTAAGAAGAAGTCGGGGAAGTGGCGACTCCTCCACGATCTCAGAGAGATCAATAAATGCATACAGCCAATGGGTCCGCTTCAATGCGGCATCCCGAATCCGAACATGATTCCCGAGGGGTGGGAGATCCTAGTCGTAGATCTCAAGGATTGCTTTTATACAATCCCCTTAGACCCCAGGGACCGGGAGAGGTTTGCCTTTACCGTGCCGGTCGTGAACCACAGTGAGCCTACGCAGCGTTACGCGTGGAAATTTTTGCCACAGGGCATGCTCAATTCGCCCACTTTGTGCCAAATTTATGTTCACGACGCACTGGCAAAGTTTCGAAACCTCTACCCACAAGCCTTAGTTTGTCACTTTATGGATGATATTTTGGTAGCGTTGCCAAAGCTTGGCAGCGAAGTGTTTTCAGACCTCCAGGCCAGCCTGGGGGACAACGGGTTACTCATTGCCCCGGAGAAAGTGCAGAGAACCGAGCCCTTCTCATACTTGGGCCATCGGCTTCTCCGCTCTTTCGCCGCACCAGTTTTGCCTCAGATCAATTTACAGGACTCAGTCACCTTGGTAGAATTACCGTACAGCAGGTTTTAGGGAACATTAATTGGGCCAGACCATATTTTCGATTGGATACGGATCTTCTGAAACCGCTCTTCTCGCTGCTAACCTTGGGTAAGCAGCCGGCAGACCGGATAAAAATCTCTCGAGACGCGTGCTTGGCGCTCGAGAAAGTGAACCAAGTTCTCAGCCAGAGGTGGGTAGATAGGATCGCCCAGGGGCCATATGCCCCGATCCTGAATTTGTACATTGTACGGTCAGGATCCATGTTCACTGGGGCGTTAGGAGTGGACTCAGAGAAAGGAGTGAAAATAGTGGAGTGGGTGTACTTGCCTAACACCTCCTCTCGGAACATTGTTCCGCCCCAAGAACTGGTCTCCGCGGTGATCTACCGCGGCAGGCTGAGAGCTAGGGACATTTCTGGGCACGATTTAGCCAAGATCGTAGTCCCGTTCACCAAGGAACAAATTCAGCAGTTGATGCAGCTAGGTGACTCGCTTCCGATAGCTTTGGAAGGATTCACTGGAAGCTTGGCATACCATTTGCCTAAAGACCCCAGACTCGTCTCGCTTCAAACAGGAACAGTCAGCTTGTTCGAATTGCTCTCGCTGGTCCCACTTCAGGGGGCCAGAACAGTTTTTTCTGATGGCGGACGCACTTATGGTGTCCTGACCTGGCAGGAGGGCGAAGCTTGGCACACGCTGCTAACTCTTCCACAGAAGTCCGCACAGCGGGCGGAGTTGGCAGCCGTGAATCTTGCTTTGCGCACCTTCGCCAAGGAACGTTTAAATATCATAACTGACAGTCTGTATGTTAGGAATTTGCTTCACAGTCTATCGGGGGCTTACATCACTCCCGCGATAGACAAGAATCTGCTTAGCCTGTTTCTCACGGCTCAATTTCATTTGCGAAACCGCACGGAGCCGCTCTATATTGCCCACATCCGCAGTCATCAAGACCTACCGGGTCCGATTTCCGCGGGCAATAGCAGAGCGGACGCGGCGGCAAAGGAAATTCAGCAACGTTCGGTTTTGGGAGTTTTCACTACTCCAATTCAAAGTCATGCCTTTTTTCACCAAAACGCCAAGGCACTCGCCAGACAGTTCAATTTGCCACTTTCTCAAGCCCAGGGTATAGTACGCTCTTGCCAGCATTGTGCAGGGGCGCCGGGGGGGCCCGCGTGGGGGGTTAACCCACGGGGGACAGAGGCCAATCAGGTGTGGCAAATGGACGTCACGCATGTGCCGTAGTTTGGCAGATGGCAGTACATGCACGTCTGCATAGACACTTTTTCCCAGTTCGTTTGGGCGACGGCGCAGAAGGGGGAGACTGCCTCCCACGTGGAGCAGCATCTCCTGTCCTGCATTGCGGCAATGGGCAAGCCGCGGCACGTGAAAACGGACAACGCCCCGTCCTACTGCTCTAGGCAGTTGGCCACCTTCATGGCCACCTGGGACATCAAGCATACATTTGGCATTCCCTACAATCCGCAAGGGCAGGCGATTGTAGAACGGGTCAATCGGACGCTAAAGTCCTATATTGACAAACAAACAGAAAGGGGGGAGCCACCAGCCCTCCCCAAATCACAGGGAGAAGCACAGTTTTGTCTGAATAAGGTATTGTTCACATACAATCACCTCAATGTTTTTTCAGACTGTACGCCGCAGGAGAAGCACTTCCGCCGTTCGGAAGCTCTCCCGCGACCTGTGGTCCAGTACCGAGTGCCACCGGACCCATCTTGGAGGGGGCCGGTGCCGCTCATAACCTGGGGGCGAGGGTATGCTGCAATTATGTCTCCAACAGGTGTCGTCTGGATTCCAGCCCGGTGTGTCAAGCCCCACTTGGAACCGCATGGCGTGGACCCAGGCCGACCCGAGTCCGATCCCGGAGATGGGGGACCTCACTCTGACCGAGAAGATCCGCCGGAGGAAACGGCCGCCGATGCCCAAGATCACCTGGGGGATGGTCAAGACTCTTTGCCGTGACGCCCAGGACGCCGTTCAGCGCGAGGAGAAGGAGCCAACACCGGAGAACCTCACAGCTGCAGTTTTTGCCCAGATTCATGCCAACACAGCGGCGATTACCCTCATCCTGGCCCTTTCCCTGCTATTGGGGGGAGGCGTTCAGGCTACTCCAATCCAGGCCGACGGCTTGCCGCCTGGTGAAGATCTTTCCGCACGAATGCAGTACAACTTGTGGGAAAGGTTGGCGGGTCTCGTCAACCAGTCCGATTTTTGCTTACAGCAGGACGCTGGTTCTGCATCTATCGTCAGCACCTGTCTCATCCCCGTGTGCCACACTCTGGACGCGCGCACCAAGGATGGCGACTGGTTGTTGAAGGCGTTCTTTGGCCCACACACTCCCACCACCTTCTCAGCATACGCACGCTGGGGGGGATTGCGACTTGCATCAACCTTGCCGGCTGACGCAGCCACTCTTCATACCCCTCGAGTGGCGATCAGCCCGGACGCTGCTTGTACCCGAATGACCGGCTGCACCTCAGGCGGTCAGACTCGGCGTCGCTGCATTAACCCCGGCAGCGGCAACTGGACTTGTAATAAACCAGAGACACTCATTTCGCTGTACTCTCATGTCACCCTACCTTCGGGGTGGTTTTTCACCTGCAACCAGTTCACATGGAACTATATTCCTGCGAATCTGTCGGACTCAATGTGTTGTATCAGTCGTTTGACACTGTTACTTCCTACTAAGGACATGATTGCCCCAAGTGCTAATGACACAAATGTATCATATGTTGATGTTTCCCCATTCATACGGCACACACGCACAACCCAGTTAGACAGCTCTTGTGACAGCAACCTTAGGGTAATGAGTCCCGCTGAGTATGTATCACTAGCAGTCAGCCTAGTCGGCGTGCCAGGCTTGGCCGTCGGCAACGCACGGAGGATTGGCCGCTTGGCTTGCGGCTTGGCTAAAGCCATTAACCATACCTCCACAGCGATAGCGCTCCTCAATCAGGAGCAGGCAGAACTTCGCCATGCCATTCTCGACAATCGAGCGGCTATCGACTACCTCCTCTTGCTGCACCACCTGGGTTGCGAATCTTTTCATGGAATGTGTTGTTTCAATCTCACTGATAACTCCCGTAAGATCCAAAGCCAGATCACGGATCTCCACACCATAGTTGCAGGCATTACAGAAGGCTCCACGTGGGGAGCTTGGTGGAGTTCCCTGTGGAATTGGATGTGGTCATGGATTCCCTGGGGGTGGCTGCAAACGGTGCTTAAGGTAGTGGTGGGGATAGCCATACTAGGCATTACGCTCTGTTGTTTTGCTCAGTGCATTCCCTCGCTGATCTCCAAGTGCCGCCCCAGAGAGAAATTCCGTGACGTCATACCCGCTCAACAGCTGATGCCGCTCTTGCGCAGGGTCGCCGATCAGGTCCTTAAATAGAAAATAAAGGGGAGATGCGGATTCCCCATGCCCCGCGGGGCATGGAACGGCCCGCCAGAGGCCACCGTGGTGAGAGAAGCTCCCAGCCCGTGGGTTCTGCGGCCGCCAAATTAAGGGGGGTGAATAAAATATAGGGTTTGATTCACCCAATTACCGTGACCTGACCTACGGCTCTGCCAAGTAAGCAGATAGCTGACTCCTGTGAAACATTAAGTGTATAACTCATCTCCCGGCTCGGGGGAAAATCCCTGGCACAAATAAGCCATGTTTGCCCCTGCCTAAGCCCTACACAATGGTCTTCCTTGCCCCGTGTTTGTCCAAGTTAATTAACTTCCCTTTGAGAAGTTCCCTATTAACCCGGGTACGTGGGTGAGGTAATTTTCCTGTCCGATGACAGTTTTGCCACCGTTGCGCTTTCTTCCCTATAAATGATGTTGCCTTTTTCCAATAAAGTACTGATCTGATCTCGCTCCATTTGCCTCGTGTCGTCACTTGATCAGTCTCCTCCGGGACATTAAGGCCACGCCAGTGGCCCCAATTCCTACAGGTTCATTTACTTGCTTCCCCCCCAATGTGATAATGCTATCTTATTCCTGAAAAACCTTTCACTGTGCCAAGTCACCTCCTTCACCAAACATTCAATATTGTTTATATGCCTGACTAATTACATATTTTTTTTAAAAAAAGATGCAATGATAAGACTTAAGAACTCAAAAGTAGTACTATCACAGCCCAATAAGTAAGGAATTGAACATCCAGCAAATTCCCATAATGCCTGTCCATGTTCTGAGGTTTTAATGTCTTGAAAGAAGGCAAAGGGTAGTGCTGAATGTCTCAGGTGTTCTGTTTGGAGTTCTGTTCTGTTAGAGAATAGCAAAAGGGCACTTAACAAAATGTGGACCCCCACAAAATGTGGCAAGTAATTGAAGAGATGGGAATACCAGAACACCTTATATGCCTCATGAGAAATCTGTACATGAGTCAAGAAGCAACAGTTAGGACAGGATACGGAATGACAGAGTGGTTTGGAATAGGAAACACAGATGATACCACCCTAATGGCAGAAAGTGAGGAAGACCTAAAGAAGCTTCTGCTTAGGTTGAAAAAGAGAGTGCAAAAGCTGGCTTGAGACTCAACATCAAGAAAACCATGATAATGGCAACAGGCACCCTGGAAAATAGATGGGGAAGAAGTAGAAGCAGTGACAGACTTTAACTTCTTAGGATCCAAGATCACTGCAGATGGAGATTGCAGCCATGAAATAAAAAGGGGACTGATTCTTGGGAGACAAGCCATGAGAAACCTGGGGAACATAGTTAAAAGTAGAAATATCACCTTGCAAACAAAGGTCCGCATAGTCAAAGCAATGGTATTCACGGTAGTAATGTATGGTTGCTCTGTCTGAGTTTGCAGATGTTTCCATGGACATGTGGGAGGCATGCCTCAACACCAGAGTGCACAGAACACTGTTTACGTTCCCAATGAAGTGGTACCTATTTATCTACAGTACTTGCAATTTCTTGCTTTTGAACTGCTAGGTTGGCAGGAGCTGGGACAGAGATGGGACCTCACTCTGTTGTGCAGAACTTGGGAATCGAACTTCTTGAGGGTGCACAAGAGCAAAACCAAATTCGAAGATGGAGGAAGGCGCTCATTGAGAAAGGAACATCATTAAAGGTGGATATAGCTGAAGATCTCAATCTCCCCTATGTCACCTGGAAGATCCTGAATAGGCTGATGGTTGGAGTCCCTAAATGCAAGACCAACATGCTCAAGTGGGGACTGCTGGCAGACAACAAAACATGGTGTGAATGTGGAGAGACACAGAGTCCAGTCCAGTGGTGGGCATCAGCAGGTTCGCACCAGTTCGCCAGGACCAGTAGCAGAAATTCTGGCTGGCCCTGCCCATCCAAGTTGTGAAATAAAGTAGTCCTAATTCAGGTGCAACGCAGGGCTTTCCCCCTGGCCTCGCCTACCATACCATGCCCACAGTGTGGTAGTAAAAAAAATTGGAGCCCACCACTGGTCCAGTCCATCCGTCCAGTTGCTTCCAGAGACATGATGCACTAATGAGGACTTGTGTTTGGGGAACGGCAAAGTGAAGAAAGTGGCTTCATTTTGGCAGTCCAGGGTTTGATCAGGGCACGAAATAAGAAGGTGCATTTAGTATATCTTTGATTTGGACTGTCTGCTTATGAAACCAACTCCCCTTTAACTCTATACCTATATCTGTGTCAAAACAGCTCAATAAAACATTGGCTAGCTGTTTAATTATGGGCAACATGACTATTTTTTTTCTTTATTTTTGATAGAGAAAGCCAACATCCTGTTTATTTAACTAAGGAAGATAATTTGCTTTCAAAATACAGGCTGTTGTTTCTATATATAACTTTTGTTTAGTTTGGTCCTATGTGTTTATATCAATATGGTTTCCATTCAGTTCAGTGCAACTTGCTGCCAGAAACATGCACGGATGAGGCCTTAAATTTGGCCAACGACAAAGCCAAGAAAGTGGCTTCATTTTGGCAGTCCAGAAGAAGAAGTGGAACTTGCTATCAAATAAATATGTATCAAAATGCAGCCTTAAAGTTATAGTCTGAAACTTTTCATCTTTTATGATTATAATCATTATGATTATTTTAACATAGTACAGTAATAGCTCAAATGAATAGAGATCAAGAACCAAAAGAGATCTAGTTTTGTATATACTGAAGGATTCGCTGAGAAACCACTAGGTGTCTCTATAAGTCCAATAATGTTCATACATTTAACAAAGAAAAAACTGAGCATTTTTAGGATAGCATGACAGTAAATTAACAACCATCTATTTCTTTGGTTTTTACTCTATTCCATGCTTGACTTCAGTCCTTTTTAACCTGGGACTGAATTTGGCTGCAGTTCTCTGTGATTTGAATATTAGAAGCTCTCCCCTTGCCTCCCTGTCAATTCTTTTTATCTGAAGAATTTAGAGAACTTGAAACCTTGCGTGTTTTGTTCAGTTACAGTTAATCCTAATGAAAGTATTACCACATGAGGATTTTAGATTTTTGTTTTACTGACATTCAAATTGCCAATGTAAAATGAAGTTCAGTAAAATGTGGCTGCAAAAAGACTAATGCTATGTTACACCGTGTTAACAGAAGCATAGATTCCAAAGCCATGGGGTACTTGTCCCCCTCTATTTGGCACTATTTAGGCTTCATCTAAAGTATTGTGTCCATTTCTGGACACTGGTCTTAAAGAAGGATGCCAGCAAGCTGGAACAAATTCAGAGGAGAGCAACAAGCCCTATAAGGAAAGACTAAAGGAACTGGGTGTGTTTATTCTTGAGAAAAGAACGATGAGTGGGTGGGGGTGGGTGGAGGATATGAAAGCACCTTTCAAATACGTGGAAGAAAACCATGAAGATGATCAGCAGCATCTGATCTTAATCATTCCAGAGTGCAAGGTCCATAATAATGGGATGAAGTTACAGGAAGCCAGATTTAGGCTAAATATCAAGGAAAACTTCTTAACTATTAGAGCAGTACGACAGTGAACTCATTTCCCAAGGAGGTGGTGAGCACCCCAACACTGAAGGCATTCTAGAGAAAATTGGACAATCATCTGTCAGATCTGCTTTGACTTGGATTCCAACATTGAGTAATGGGTTGGATTCAATGGTATCATAAGCACCTTCCAACTCAGTTAGTCTATGATTCTCTGTAGTTCAGTCATTATAATAATAATTTCATATCAGAAATTATTCTGGGTTGAAAGGATTTTTGCTGGAGAAACTCTGCTCAGGGGACTTCCGAATGAGGCTCCTTTCATGTCCTCAAGATCTTTTTTTTCCATTGCAGTGTCCCCTATTTACCTACTTCCAATTTCTTGCTTTCAAACTGCTAGGTTGGCAGGAGCTGGAACAGAGATGGGCGCTCAAACCATCATGAAGTACCAGGGCCTTGAACTGCCGACTTGCCAGCCTTCCAGCTAACAAGGCAAGCTTCTCAACTGCTAAGAGTGACTGGAGTGTACTATCTGAGAGAAATTGTTTTGTGACAAGTATTTTGATTTTTTTTTAAAAGTGCATTCTCCCAATGGATAATACAACCTCAAGTGAAGACACAAGGGCTTTCTGAATAAATGCAAAAATAAATAATTAATTCAAACAAGATATAGTGAATATTGAATTGATTACAGAGTTGTATAAAAGAAACAGATCTTGAGAACATGTATTAGACACAAATAGCAGTTTGTCCTTAGGGGAATTCACTGATCAGAAATGCCAGCAAATCTGGTGAGTTGTCTGCCCCTAATTCCTGATGAACACACAATTTTGGGAGAATCCAAATGAAGCTCTTCCTGGCTTTGTCATGCAAAATATGTTTCCTTTTAACATAGCTGCATATTCCTGCAGGAAGATTGCCTTACAGCAGGGGTTCTCAAGGTTTTCGTGCCAGAGGCCAGACTCCTCATCCTCAGACAGCTGAGCAGGCCAGACGCAATGGCTGCAGGTGTGCTTGCACATATGCGGGCACGTCTACTTCCAGGATCATTGCTGTGGGCCAGATGGAATGGCATCAGGGGCCGGGTATGGCCCATGGGCCATAGGTTGTGAACCCCTGCCTTACAGCGTCCACCATGGCACTGTGTCCTGCATGTTCTGCTTGAATGATGTTTTTGTAATTTACCATGGAAAAGTATTATATAAATGTTCTTATGCTTATAGTTTATGGGATGGCTACCTCAATGTAGGAAAATAAAAGAAAATGTCAGGACTGGATGAAAAAATATCCAGTCCTGGAGGATTTTCCTTCTTTTTCTTTCCCTATACTGTATTTACTTTCTTATCTACCCCACTTTCTTGGATGCTAGTAGTATGTTTGATATGTATAGGACTGATAGAATAGCATAACACTTGAAAGATTCCAGTAAAAGTGCTTTAAAACAATGTTAAAAATAACCTTTGAAAGTACCCTGAATGCATTACTCATCATACCAAGAAAATAACTTTGATCCTATTCTTTATATTACTTTAAACTATATTAAAGCCCAATCTCCTAAAAAAGAAATTATTTGTAGGTTATTATGTTGCTTGCAATTAATCATGTCTGAACCCTGGAACAGAACAAGAAGGTACTAGATCCAAACCTTGGGACCTTTTTGGACTACAGCTCTTAGAATCCGGCAGTCAGGATGGCTAGTCCAGAAAATTAAAAATTTTAAAACATTGTCCTGGGCTCATGCTTATTAACCGTAAGATAACATACATTCAAAGTGGGCCTCAGGTATGCTGGGTTTAGTAGCAGGAGAGATGCAAAGCAAGAAAACAAAAATCCGCATAGTCAAAGCAATGGTTTTCTCGGTGGTAATGTATGGGTGTGAGACCTGGACCATTAAGAAAGCTGAGCGCAGAAGAATAGATGCCTTTGAAATATGGTGTTGGAGGAGAGTTTTGAGAGTACCCTGGACAGCGAGGAGAACAAAAAGGTCGATCTTAGAAGAAATCAACCCTGACTGCTCCTTAGAAGGTCAAATAGTAAAGATGAAGCTAAAGTACTTTGGACATCAAATGAGAAGAGAGGATTCATTTGAGAAGGCCTTGATGCTGGGAAAGGTGGAGGGCAAAAGAAAAAGAGGGCGACCAAAGATGAGATGGCTAGATGGTATTGTGGACGCAGTGGGCACAGAGCTGGGCAGATTGAGGAGGATGGTGGAGGACAGAGGTGCCTGGAAAACGGTGGTCTATAGGGTTGCAAAGGGTCGGAATCGACTGTGTGACTGAACAACAACAACATATAATATGATAAACATGTGGCCATTAACATTGTTTTTAGTGAAACAATATCAGATAATGCAGATAACCACAACTAGATTTTCAGAAATAATTTTAACTTTAAAGTGGTAGTTGTGTTAGTTCATTCAAGCATATCAGAGAGTAAACAAAACAAAATAGCAAAAAAGACAAAAAAAAGTGTTGTGACACCCTAAAGACTAACTCCTGTGCAGTATTTAAATGTGAGCTTTCTTATGTCTGATGAAGCGGATTTGGGCCACAAAAGCTCACATTTAAATACTGTACAGGAGTTACTGTAGTCTTTAAGGTGTCACAACATATTTTGTCTTTTTTTGCTGTTTTGTTTACTCTCTGATATACATTTTGATTTTGTTTTTTTGAAGTTTACAAATTACAGCTGAAACATTACCACAATCTGGCACAGCTCTGCTATAAGTCAGTACATTGTGGAATGGTGTAGCAACACTTTTATATAGCGCACCTCCTCGTTGTCTTCCTTTACAATGTGTTTGATGCCACATTATAGCATCTTACTCAGCGTCTTAGGTTCCTGTTGGCTTACCCATCTGCTCTTTTGGCATCTTCCTTATCTGTGGATGTGTAACTTTGTGTCAAGAGGTTCCCTTCACAAACAAACAAACAAATGAGCATATGGTGTCCATGGGATGGAGGAAGCAAGCTTGGAAGGAAAGTGAGAGCTTTCGTGCTTCTTTATTAATTACCTGTTACTGAAACTGACATATCTGCTTGCAACTGGGAAGAATAATGGTGCTTCAACAGATGGACATGCTGTAAATAGAAAAGGTGATTAGTACTTTGCGAGAATCAATGTGTAAGTGAGGCACACAATTCCCAGGAGGGGAAATGTGACAGTTGCTTTCATTAGAAGGTCCTTTATGGCCACATGGCATCTTCAATGTTTTTGAAAGATTATTTCCCATGAAACAGTATCTAAGTGCTTCTAGGCTAATTTGCAGTACTGTACAAACGGCTCGGTTAACATAAAAATCACATAACAAAAAAATCCATAGAAAATAGTGGCTTGGTTTACGGATTCTTCTCCGGAACAGATTAATTTGTTTTCAATTCATTCCTATGGGAAACCGCATTTTGGTTAATGTATTTTGGTTTTCAATGAATTCCTATGAGAAATTTGGTTAAAGTAATTTTCACTTTAAGAAATGTCCCGGAGAACGCGTTAATTATGTTAGCCAAGGATCCACTGTTCAGTATATTCTGAATTATTAGATGAAAGGGACATTCACTGTAGGAAATCCGGTAGCTATAGGAAAATATACATACCTCTTAATAAATTCGAAAGGAGCTATATGATGTCTTGAAGGCTGGCACATTTTATTTGACATAAGCTTTTTGTGGACTGCACCTTTACTTCTTGGTACATCTGAAGTAGCAGGCTGTGGCCCATGAAAGAGCATACCAATTAAAACCTATTAGGTATTAAAAGCTGCGAGATTCCTTGCTTTTGCTACAACAGACTGCACAGCTGTCCCCTGCTTATTAAATTAGAGGTCTTTCACAGCTTCACTTGCCTAATGGGTGGAAGACGTTCTTTTGATGATTGCAAAAGATGGATATACGGCCTGTCCCCCCCCCCCCCCGAGAGGCTTACTTAGCTGCTATAGTAAAGGTAAAGGTTTCCCTTGCTCCAAAGCCAGTCGTATCCGACTCTAGGGTGCAGTGCTCATCTCTGTTTCAAAGCTGAAGAGCCAGTGCTGTCTGCTTCTGCAGACGTTTACGTGGTCATGTGGCAGGCATGACTAGACACCGGAGCGCACGGAGCGCTGTTACCTTCCCACCAATGTGGTCCCTATTTACCTATTTGCAATTTCTTGCTTTCGAACTGCTAGGTTGGCAAAAGCTGCGACAAAGTCGTGAGCTCATTCTATGCTCTGGTTTTATCTTCAGCATTAGCTGGAGATCCTTTCATAGAACGGGGAAATACTTCTCTTTTGAACTACAGTTCCAGAATACCCCAGCCAAGATGGCCGGTAGCCATGCTGGTAACCCAGAAAATAAATGTTTCCCATCGTTGACTTTCCCCCTTAATCCTATACATTTTATTAGTCCCTATTTTTAGTATATTTCAGAACTTTGACACTTCTCTTTTACTAGTTTTAGATTGGTTTGTACTGAGTTTCTGCTTTCTTGTACTGGTTTTTAATGCCGAATTTGTGCCGAATGTATGCCGAGTCTTGTAGCTTTTAATGCTAGTTGCAGAATTACTGCTTCAAGACTGCCCGTATGGTTTTTTTATTTATGTTGTATTTTGCTGATTTATAGCTTTTGAAAGTCATCCAGAGGTCTTGATTGATGAGGAGATGTTATAGTGTTGCAAATATAAATTTAAAAAATACTCACTATATGTCTTTTTCTGTGGAAAGTATCATGGTGGTTATAATAATAACTGTGTGCTATCAAATCAATTCTGACTTATGGTGACCCTTTCCAGGGTTTTCTAGCCAGAGAATACACAGAAATGGTTTACCATTCCCTTTTGTGCATGCCCTGGGGCTGGGCACCTTGCCCTTGACTACACAAGCTATTTCTTTTCCCAGGAGACACAGCGAGGAATCAAATTCCAAGCATTTGGCTCTGTAGCCAGATACCTAAATCATTAAGCTATCCAGCCAGTTGGTTGCACTTTCTCCATATTCTATCTAAAGATAAAGGGACAGTCTGTGTTGTGTATGGATTGTAACTATATACTTGTGCCTTTAAAGATGGATGTAACTGGTTCTACAGGAAATGCATACTTATCATAGCTTGCATTGAGAATTGTATTCAGCTGCATAATAATGCGAACTGCTACCAGTGGTGGTAGCAGTGAGCATCCAGATGCTCACATGGTTCATATTCCCCAATCACCCCGGCCGCGGGAAACCTTCCCGCCACAGATTTACCTGGACAAGAGGGGTGTGACTCAGGATGACGTCTCTCTGACAGTAGCCAATGGGCCACCGTGTAACCACATTCAAATGTATAGTGACCGTATAAAAGAGCTGTACCTCCACCATTACCACATGTTCGTACTGTACTCCATGCAATAAAGATGTGTTAAGCCAGACTGCGGCTGCTTCCATTGTCTTGGTCACTGAACACCAAAGTCTGTTAGATGGAGCATCTGTGTTTTCCTCAGCCAGTTAATTGAAAAGATTTCCTCTTATTAAGTCTCACTCTACACATTTGATTCGTTCTGCAGATATGGCCACCTTTGGATGGAAATCCAAATTTAGTCTCACTAGAATATACTCACTGAAACCTGTCAGATTTATAACAAGCTCCATCCATTTCAGTGGGTCTGTTCTAGATGGAACTTGGATTTATTTGTTTGTCATCTTATGTATAATATCTACAGCCAATAATGTTGTTTAGAAATTTGAAGCTGCTTCTTATTGTGCCAGGCACAAAACTGCTGCTTGATATGCTACATAGCAAAGGAGGATCTAAGACACAAAATCAGTTTCTGTACATGAAACAACACTCTAGGTGCAGCCCGCCCTTCATTTTACTGTTTTAAACAAAGTATTTATCAAAAACAATTATTTCTTAAACTGAGCTGTGGTTAACTATGTACACCTAAATTTAGCATTCTTTCAGCCGAGCCTATTTCTCTTGCTCAAGAGGTCTAGCTGATGTAATTGTTTAAATATTTGCTACAAATACATAATTGGAGTCTCCTTAATCTAGGTTTTATTATAATATAGTGTTCCATTATTCCTACCAATTAATTTGTGTGCTTCTCTGTGTATTACTGTTCTTTGCTGCCAAGCTATTCTCCCATACAGAGCTGTTGCCATAGTCTAATAATCTTAATGATAATATGTTGCTGAGTTGATTCCAACTTATGGTGACCCTTTCCAGGGATTTATAGGATTGATAACTCAGAAATGGTTTACTGTCCCCTTCTTCTGTAAGTGCCCTGGCATTGTGTAACTTGACCAAGGAACACTTAAGGCTAGTTCTTCTCCTGCAGGTCATAACCGGGTGCTCCATCTCATTGAGCTATCAAGCATAACACCACTCATAACAATCCTGTTGATTGCACATAATATTGTAGTGGTTGGTGGAATAATTATGATTTGCTCTTTAGCCACCATTTGTACATTTGTTACAATGTTTCAGAGTTTATCACAAATAATGGGTAGTAACTTTAAGCTGGAGTCAGGTACCACCTTATTGATGGAGATTGACAATATGAATATAGAAGAACACAATATTGAACTATTAATAATATTGACAACTGCAAGACAATGTATTGCTAGAAATTGGAAGAATGATTCTACAGTGGATATAGAGGAATGGTATAGAGAAATGTGGCATCTTGGACTTAATGATAAGTTAACATAAGAATTGAAAATAAAAAGAGGTATGACAGATAAAAATAAAATTGGAATCATCTGGAAACCATTTCTGGTTTATACACTGTCTGAAGGCAGACCAGCCCCAAGTCACGAGGTTTTGGGTATAATATGTGATGCTGCGCAGCTCTGCAACTCCCAAGGCAATGTACATAGCACTGGGGCATTATCTTATGTTTAGATTTGTTTTTCTTTTTTAAGATAGTGTATTTTCCACATTAAAACAGTATATGTCTAAACAAGAGGGTTTAAATAAGGTAAAATGAATACACACTATCGGTTATTACTATTTTTTTTAAGTATGTGATTTTACTTTTATTTTTTACTTGTAATTTGTATTTCTATGTTACTTTTTATTATGTATCGATGTCTTTTTCTTTGTGTATTACTTTTCCTTTTTTTAAAAAATAATAAAAAATAATTTAAAAAAACAATTTTTCAGAGTAGACCAATGTCACATGTACTTATAGTGAACATTGAAGTAAGTATTAGTGGGTTTCCTATTGCTTTTAAACTCTGTTAATATCTCATTTGAAACAATTGCATTACAGCAAGAGTTCTCAAACTGCAGAACCAAATTCAATTTCTGCATATTTAGTTACGTTGCATTTTGACTACTCTAATGCGCTCTATGTAGGACTAGGGTACACAGAAAGAGCCTCCTCAAAGATTGTGTTATTTTTGAACCACAATCGGGGGTACCCTGGTAATGATAACCTTGTGTTGCCAGCTAATCTTTCTCACACTAAGTCAGGCCAAATGAACTGCAGAATGGACCCACAAAAAGGTGGCTTCATTTTGACAGTTTCACGTCTGGCCTAGACATGGAAGAAGAATATGTAGGACTATCCTATGGGTCCAGGGTCCTTCATTGGTGTAATACACGGCAGCTAAGCTGCTGAGTGGTACATGTTGTTAAGATCATATGGCCCTTAACCTGAAAGATTGGCATTGGTGCCCACTTGCTTACTTCCCAATTCAAGATACAGTACTAATTTTAATGTACAAAGTCCTCAAAGACTTGTAGCTTGCTACCTGAGGAACCACCTTTCTTGTTATGAACCCATCTGGATGTTAAGATCTTCAGGAGAGTTCCTCTTGAGAATACAAACAGCTGTAGAAGCCTGCTTGACAGCCATGTGGGAGAGGGCTTTCTTCTGTGTTGTTCCGATTGTGAAAGACACTCTCCTCAAAGTTGCAATCAATTTTCACTCTTCTGCTTTTAGGAAGAGTATGACTATACAACACTCTTACTGTGCCAGGGGCATCTGTTCCTAGAGAGGCCTCATTTGGCAACATGATGAATCATGCCTTAGTTGTATCCCAGTTGGATTACTATAACACACTCTACACGGGGCTGCATTTGGAAACTCCAACAGATCCAAAATGCTGCAGCCAGATTGTTAATGAGGAAACTACGTTAGCAAACCTCCCAGTTTGGCCCTCAGTGACAACAGAAGAAATTGTAACTGGGACTGTGTCGTGTCCAGACCTTTGTAAAGAATAGTCCAGCAAACGATGAACAGAACAACGAAGAACAGTTTATTGTAAAGTCAATGCAGGTGATATTACAAATGTCACCGGACAACAGATGGCTACACAAGTCCCTCTCCAGACTCGGTCCCACGGCAAGAACTAAGCGACACCCTGTGTCTGTGTGCTTGCTGGAGAGGACCCAGGCTAGCCTTATGGAAGCTACCTGTGGAAGAGTACAGAGTATAGATCGGGCCTGGCCACACCTTGTTTACCAGTGGCCCTTTATATACTGTCTCAGGGGGTGGCTATTCCTTATACAAAGTAGCAACCCGCTATATAGGCTTAACTAACCAATCATAACAATATACCAATGGTTTTAACCAATGAGGAACAGGATCCAAGGTTGCCCCCAAACATAGACTCCTGATTAACATACAGGGAACGTCCCAAAGGGGAGACTTCGTGCCAAATCTTACCCTTATTTGAGATGGCAGGAAATTGTCATTTTGTCTTTGCAAGCATTGCATGCGCAACCTGCAATTATAGTTGAATACACAACAGACTGGTTACAGCAGGAATTTTCAATCTTTTAGAGCCCGGGGCTGGGTCACACTCCCTCAGACGGCTTTGGGGGCTAGATGGTCATTTTGCCCTTCCTCACCCACATGGCACTTCCTGGTGTGATGGAGACGGTGGGGGGGGGCACATGATATGGTGCTGAGGGCCACATTTGGCTCACGGGCCCCAGGTTGAGAATCCATGGGCTACAGCGATCACATAACCCTCCGGTTACAGCAGCTTCACTGATTTGTTTCTGTGTGTAAATCAAAGTGCTGGCTCTAATATATAAAGCCATAAACAGCTTGGGTTGAAGTTATCTAAAAGACCATATCTCCCATTCTGAGCCTGCCCAGGTGTTAAGACCTTCAAGGGAGGCCTTCCTTTCCTACCCACCACCCTCATAGGTGTGCTTCTTTCTTCTGAGGTGAAGTTGGTGAGGACCTAGAAATAGCAATTACATTTATATACTGCTCCATAGTGCATAGTGCATAGTGCACTCTCTGGGCAGTTTACGGGTAATTAGCATTTAGCCCCAGAAATGCTGGGTACTCATTTTACCAAACTTAGAAGGATGGAAGGCTGAATCCACCTTGAATTCTATCAGGATTGAACTCACAATGTTCTGGCTGCAGTACAGCAGTATAACCACTGTGTCACTATATCATTTTCCCCCCTGTGGTCAAGTTATCCTTTTGACCATGTTTTGCCACCTTTTGAAACCTTTTTCTTCATCATGCTTTTAAGTTGTTCAGGTGCTTTGCCATTTTTTACTAACTTGCTGCTAAGCACTGGTTTTTATTGATATTTATTTTAATATAATTTTGTTTTTTTTAGGGTTGACTAATATCAGCAACAAGTAACTTCATTTATCTGCTTTGGAATCCCCTAGGTCCATGATGTTGAACCTTGGCACTCCAGATGTTCTTGGACTTCAATTCCCAGAAGCCCGTACGGGCGTTTTACTTATGATTCTGGGAGTGACAAGAGCAGTGTGGGCCAGATGAATTGCAGTAAACCCATTCGTGTGGATTCACAGGGGCTTGGGCTTCTGGGAATTAATTTAATTTAATTCTTCAATTTTTATCCCACCCACTCGGACAAACCCGACTCTGGGTCGTGTACAAAATTAAAAACATATAAAGAACAAGTTAAAAAACCCCAAAAACCCCCACTCACCTACCCACCCTTCTACCACCACCCCATTAATAAAAAGCTAGAAGGGGAATAGGAGGAATGCGGAAATACAGAGGAGGGATACTAATTGGACTCTAGCTGGAAATGAGCCAACAGGCTGGGGCCATATTCCCATCAAGGCCCCATACCTGCCTTGCCAGCCAGGTCTTCAAGCCTTTCCTGAAAGGCAGCAATGTTGGATTGGAGCCCGATACGGGCTGGAAGGTCCCGGAGGAGATTGGTCAAGTAAAGACACACGAGGCAAGATGGAGCGAAGACCAGCCGTTTATTGATCAGAAGGCTCTAATCTTTATACTCTGCCTAGCTCGACCGCGTGCATAGGTTGCGCGTGGCCGTTACAGGAAAACTGCAAGTCTGCACTTTGAGATTGCACAAATTACTCATCAGGGATGACTTCACCAGGGGAAGTTCCTTATCTATCTAATTTACTACCAGGGGGACATGCATTGTCTACTGCTATTGGGAGTAAACATCTGCCTAAATTGACTCTTAGACTCAGAGTCTCTGCAGATACAAGATTACCCATTACATGCTTATCGAGTTCATCACCCGGTGATCTTTTGCCCTCTACTGTCTGAACTGCCTGCCAAGTCAGCGATCGGTGAATTAAACTATGACTATTAATCCGCACCCCAATGCCTGTCCCTTCGGAACCAGGCTCCAAGGAGTGTTCCCCCAAGCCATGGTTCTGTCAGGGGCAGTATGCCAATTGTGTGCGCGGAACCCACACAGCAATTCTGTCTGTTGTCTCAATTCTGTTGGCAGGAGGTTCCAGAGAGCTGGAGCAGACATGGAGAAGGCCCTTCTTCATGTGCCAGAGAGGCGAGCCCCTTTAGCTGAAGGTACCACTAGAGAACCCCTCCAGTCCGCTCTGGTTGGACGGGCATACACTCTTGGGATGATGCGGTCTCTCAGGTATCCTGGCCCACTGCCATATAGGGCTTTAAAGGTCAAAACCAGCACCTTGAATTGTACCCGGAGACAAACTGGTAACCAGTGCAGCTCCCAGAGTAGTGGGGAGGCGTGAGCATAACGCCCACACCCCATCACCACCCGGGCAGCCGCATTCTGAACGAGCTGCAGCTTCCGAATGGTTGTCAAGGGCAGCCCCATGTAGAGCGCAATTGAAGTCTAAGAACATCTGGTGCGTCAAGGTTCACCATCACGGACCTAGGTTTTATAACTGACATCTAGAAAACACCATACTTGTTCCTGAGCAACTGAAGAAGCTGAAACATTTTGCTTAAATACTTCTGCAATGGTAGATCCCCCCCCCTCTTGCCTTTGGCCAGTTTCTTGTAGAGCACAGAGCACTATTGTAATGATTGAATAATAAATTGTCTTGACACTGTAGTTATTTTAAGCATTTGTGTCTGGAATCATGAAGCACAGAAAAGAAGTATAACTGTTACTGTAAATGCTAAAAATTTCAGTATGTGTAGGCTGTATTACAAATCTCTGTGTAGGAGTGTGTTGTTTCTTTGCTTCATATATTTACTAATGACTGAAAACAATTTTAACATTTTCATGATTGGATGTATTTAATTAATGTCCTTAGAAATTTTGGTGTATGCAAACCAAGACACAGGACACAGCCTCGGGCTGGGTTAACTCAGGTTTATTGCATCGTGGACAGAGGGAACATGAGGTAATGGCGGATCGATAGCTCTTTATATACAGCAGTAACACATTTGAACGTGGTGCCATGGTAGCCCATTGGCTACTGTCTGCGTGACGTCATTGCAGGTCACGCCCTTCTTGTCCAGGTGTAGGTGGTGGCGGGAAAACTTCCCGCGCTGTTGCCTTTGATGAGTTTGGACCAAGAGAGCTTGGACGCTCGCTGCTGCCAGCTGGTGGTCATTAGCTCGCGTCCTATTACAGGGTTTATATGATACAGCTGAAGGTTACATTGTTGCTATAGGCAAGGTTACATTGGCTCAGATACATTGTAATCCGTGTGTACAATAAAACCAACAGAACACAACACCCCTCCCCCCTAGGACGAGACAAAGTCTCGAGCCCACACTTAAATACACTCCCCCCCCTTAGGAGACAAAGTCTCTCAGCCAAGATGGCTTATTTCGAACACGCTGGGGTCTCGATGCGGGCTGCCTCTCCCCGGGTTTGCTACCTTCTCTTTGTCCCCTGGTTTCCTGTCCTGTAATATGAGAGGGAGACTCGTTAGTGACTTTCCGCGGCTCCGCGGCGTTGTTTGGAGGTGTGTTCTTTCTTAGGGAGGAACCGGGGGCACTGGGGGCTAACGAAAAACCCCTCTTCTCGCTTGGACGGGTGGGGGAACACTCCTGAAACCCCCCCGGCTCGCAAAATCAAACTCAAAATTACTATCGGGGGCAGCGGGCGCGAACTCCTCTCCCCCTTCCCCGGCCCCTGATAGGACTGGCGTATCAAAAGGATATGAGTCGGGGCCGCTGCTTCTGCTTCCTTCCCCCCATGCTTGGGACTGTTGTCCATTGCTGTCTCCCCCTTGGGTTAAGCGGGTGGGGGAGAACCCTAACGCTGAATCCTGTTGCGGAGCTCCACTGACTGGCCCACTCACTCGGTGCCTCAGTTGGTCTGCGTGCCTCCTCCAGAGGAGGCCGGTGTTAGTCTCGACCTGGTACGATACTGGCCCCGTCTGTTCTACAACCTTCCCTGGTACCCAGGCCGGCCCTGCGCTGGAATAGTTCCTGCAGTGAACAGGGTCCCCGGCGGCGAAACCTTTCGAGACTGCCAACCCTATGTTTTTCCCTTTATCCTCGACCCTCGTCGGGTCTAGCCTGGACAGGATCGTGGTCAGTTTTCGCCGCATCAAGAGCTCCGCCGGCGAGTAGCCTGACGCTAAAGGGGTTACCCTATACGCTAAGAGGAACTGGCATACCTGGTGATTCAGGTCCCCCGGGCCCATGCGCCGCAGCGCGTCCTTTGTTGTACGCACTAGTCGTTCCACTTGGCCATTCGTGGCCGGGTGAAACGGTGCGGATGTGACATGCCGAATGGCGTTCGCCTCCATGAAGGCTCCGAACTCAGCGGAGGTGAAACAACTAGCGTTATCGCTGACTAAAGTGTCGGGTAAACCGAACGTGGAAAAGACTCTCCTTAGCCGGTTAATCGTCGTGGCGGAGGACGTGCTCTTTACTGGGATAACCTCCAGCCACTTGGAGAACGCATCTACCACCAGGAGAAACATGGTTCCTCGGAACGGGCCAGCGAAATCCACGTGCACTCTGGACCACGGCCCCCTTGCTGTGTCCCACTCCCTATGCGGGAGACGGGCCGCCTCAGGTCGGGATCCCTGGCAAGCCTCGCAAGCGCCGACCATGTGCTCAATGTCCGCGTCCAGCTGTGGCCACCAGAAGTAACTCCGGGCTAGCGCCTTTGAGCGAACTATGCCCGGGTGGCTGACGTGCAGCAGTTCGAGCACCCTCGTCCGCAGGGGCGCAGGGACCACCACCCGTTGGCCCCACAGAAGGCACCCCCTCTCCAGGGACAACTGTAGCCTTTTCCTAAAGAATGGGTCGAACTCTGTACTCGGGGACGAAGCCGGCCACCCCTTCTGCACCCATGAACTAACTTTTCCTAGCGTCCTGTCCTTGCCTGTCGCCCTAGCAATGTCGGCTGGTACTATTGGGGGTGCGTCTAAAACCTCAATCAGCAACACCTGGCGGTCTCTTTCTGCTCTCGCCTCTTGGTCGTCCGACAATGGCAGAGGGGATCGCGAAAGCGCATCAGCATGGCTGATCTCCTTTCCGGGCCTGTACTCCAACTCATGTTGGTACGCGTTGAGGAAAATAGCCCATCGCAGCATTCTCGGGGACAGGATCTGCGGCGTGGGCTTGTTTGCCGTGAAAATCCCTAACAGCGGTTTGTGATCGGACACGATTTTGAACGGGCGGCCATACAAAAAATCGTGAAATTTTTTGGTCCCCGCTACTATTGCTAACGCTTCCCTGTCGGTTTGCGCGTAATTTCGCTCCGCTTGGGACAGGGACCTTGAGTAAAACGCTACCGGGGCCTCCCTTCCGTCCTCCAACACGTGGCAAAGCACCGCCCCCACCCCCACCGGGGATGCATCACAAACTAGGACCACAGGCCGTTTGGGGTCGAAGTGCGTCAGGATTGCCTCAGATGTTAGGAGTTGCTTTAGCTCTTTGAACGCCCTCTCGTGCTCGTCACCCCACATCCATGGCTCCTCTTTTTTAAGCAACCGATGGAGCGGTTCGGCCACGGACGCCTTCCGCGGGAGGAATGTATGGTAAAAGTTGAGGAGCCCCAGGAAAGACTGCAGCTCGGTTTTGGATGTGGGGCGAGGGGCCTTTTTAATGGCTGCTACCTTGGATTTAGACGGCTTAATCCCCTCGGGTGTGATCCGGAACCCTAAAAACTCGACCTCGGTTTCGAAAAAGACACATTTATCCTTCCTCAATCTCAGCCCCGCTTTCTCGAACACGGTCAGTACCTTGTCCAACCTTTTTGCCAGTTCAGCCTCACTCCCCCCTGTTATCAACACGTCATCAAAATAAGGCAACACCCCCTCCAGGCCCTTTAGGAGGCGTTCCACGAGCGATTGAAAAAGGCCGGGTGCCGAGTTCACGCCGAACTGTAACCGCGACACCTGGAACGCTCCCTTATGTGTAACTATTGTTTGTGCCGCGGCCGTGGCGGGGGTCACAGGAAGTTGCTGATAGGCTTGTGCCAAATCGAGTTTAGCGAAACACTTTCCCCCATTTAGCCTGGCCAAAAGGTGGCTGATCACTGGCACCGGGTATGCATTAGGGCGGATCGCCTTGTTAATTGTACACTTATAATCAGCGCAAATGCGCACCTCCCCGTTAGCCTTTAGAGCCGTTACAATTGGAGTTTCCCACTCCGCGGAATCAACAGGAATAAGAATCCCCTGGCCCACCAGTTTGTCCAGTTCCGCCTCTATCTTGTCCTTGAGTGCGAACGGCACCCTGCGTGGTTTGAGTCTTATCGGGCGGACCTCCGGGTCTATGTCGAAAGCTACAGGGGGTCCCTTGAACTTTCCGAGTCCTTTCTCAAAAACGGCGGGATGCGCATCGCAAACCGCTTGTATTGGGTCCCCCCCCACGGTATGCACCCCCCCTATGAACAAACCTAAGGGCTGAAACCACTGTGTCCCTAGGAGGCTACAGCTTCCCCCTTTGAGGACAACTAGGGGCAGTTCCGCAGAATGTCTCTTAAAATTGACCCGAAATTTCCCGACCCCCAACACCGGAATGCTGTTTCCCTGTACGTCCCTTAGTGTGGACCTCAACGCTCTAAGCTTGGGCCGCACGTGGGGGTCGATTTTCAGGAACTCTTTCTGGGGAATTATGGAATAGGAGGACCCCGAGTCAATTTCCATCCTAATAGGGGCCCCTTGTACTAATACCTCAACGAAGTAATGGGACTGTCCCGCGGACACGCTGAACACTGAGGTGTCGTCCTCCCTGCCGTCCGAGACGCGGCCCACGCCGTCCTGCTTCCTCGTGGTCTGGGCGCCATCTTTGGGCCTCGCTGGACGGTCCGGTCTGGCCGCGCGGTCTTGTGATTGCCTCCGGCCCTCTTTCCGCTTTCTGCACGCCTTGGCGTTGTGCCCCCGACGGCCGCAGGTGTAACACTCGGCCTTCCTGAACGGGCATCTCGCGCGCTCGTGGGCCGCTCCGCAACCCTCGCAGCGTCGACCGCCCTTCCGGACCTTCTGGACCTCCTCGCCGTCGCTGCCTTCCGTAGACGACTTTGAGGCCCGTCGAGTCGCGTGCACCGACTGTCCGGTCTTCCCGTGCACCGAATTTTCCGCCTTGCCGGCTCTAGGACGCCACTCACGCCACTGGTGCATCTCGTCCACTCCGGCATTCGTGGACTCTGCGGCTTCCGCGGCCTCAATGACCTCTGCCAGCGTGGGTGGCGGCTCCTTGTTCATCAAGCTGCGCTGTACCTCTTTGTCTCTCAGGCCACACAACACGCCGTCCCTGAGGACCAACTCCAGGATATCGCCCCATTTACAGGGGGCGGCGGCTATCCTCATGGCGGCCACGAATGCCTCAACCGACTCATCCGGCGCTTGGACTCGCCTCCAAAACGCGCTCCGAGCGGGAAACATTGCCCTCGAGGGGCAGAACCGCTCTCGCAGCAGTTTCATGATGTCGCTCGCCTTAAAGTCGCTCACCTTCTTCGGAGCGATTATGCCCACCAGCGTCCGCTTGGTCTCCATCCCGAGCATTCTGGTGAGGATGGCCCTCTTCCTCTCCTCGTCTTCTCCTTTGACTCTGAGTTCTACCAGGGCCGCCTGGAAATCCATCTCAAGCAGCTCCCAGTCTTGCGGTTTGGTGATGTTGAAACCGCTCTGTGCCCTGGCTGTTCCGTGGGGATCCATTATCCCACCTTCGTCGCCAATTTGGTGTATGCAAACCAAGACACAGGACACAGCCTCGGGCTGGGTTAACTCAGGTTTATTGCATCGTGGACAGAGGGAACATGAGGTAATGGCGGATCGATAGCTCTTTATATACAGCAGTAACACATTTGAACGTGGTGCCATGGTAGCCCATTGGCTACTGTCTGCGTGACGTCATTGCAGGTCACGCCCTTCTTGTCCAGGTGTAGGTGGTGGCGGGAAAACTTCCCGCGCTGTTGCCTTTGATGAGTTTGGACCAAGAGAGCTTGGACGCTCGCTGCTGCCAGCTGGTGGTCATTAGCTCGCGTCCTATTACAGGGTTTATATGATACAGCTGAAGGTTACATTGTTGCTATAGGCAAGGTTACATTGGCTCAGATACATTGTAATCCGTGTGTACAATAAAACCAACAGAACACAACAGAAATATTATTCTTATTCAACCACCTGAGCCAATTTACAACAGCTTAAACAGAACTGTTTGGCGTTGAACAGATCTCTGTTTCCTAGGAGTAAGTAGATTTTTTGAGTAAATAAAATGAGTAAACAGAGGGGTTTTTATTGTCAGTGGTCAGAGGCAAAGAATGGGTAGATTCCACTCTGGTTCCACTACCACAACATGTGTTAGTTATTATATGTGTCATCCTGTTGTAACTGACTAATAGCGACACTGATTGGGTTTTCAAGGTAAGTGAGACATTTAAGGAGTAAATAGCCAGATCATTCCAAAGGAATCGCATACTGTTATAGAAAAGTGCACTTCCCAGAGACAGGAGATATCTTCATGTCTATTGATAGAAGAAGATGGAGGTCCAAGATTGCTGTCCTATACTCCTATGGAAGAATAGGTCATCTTCCTAAGAATCTAAAGGGGTTTACAGAAGAATAAGTATAAATGATAAGAGATAGGTTTTGTTACATTCCATGTGTGCTTCATGTGTATTTTCTATCTGTGTGTGTTGTAGAAGTGTTGCAACCTTTTATCCATGTTTATTAACTTTTTAAGTTTTTGATTACTTTCTTTTAAACAAAACTTACAAAATCCATTCTAGTGTTTGGAACTTGCTTAGTTAAGGGAAATCTTGTATTAATTCTAGTGCTTGACCATTTAGGCTACAATATTGGATAGCTCAGTGTTTTAGGTGCCTGTGAAGCCAGAGATTGGAAGTTCAACTCCCCTCTGTGCCACTTCTTCGGAGCCGTTCCAGAAGGCTACCATGGTTGATGGTATCAAAAGCCGCTGAGCAGTCAAAAAGAGTAAGTACAGATGGATGACCTCCATCAGGCTCCCACCAGAGATAATCTAACAGCGTGACTGTTGTGTACTGAATGTAGTGTGTTGAATGTATTTGTAACCACACGAATGGGTACAGGTAACACTGTAACCTTCTGTATGAGGACGCGAGCTAGTGGCCACCGGGGGCAATAGCGAGCGCCCAGCTCACATGGTTCACATTACTCAAATTACTCAAATGCCTTCAGCCGCGCGGGAAAGATTCCCGCGCTCACCTCACCTGGACAAGAAAGGCGTGACCAAGGATGACGTCACTTGGACAGCAGCCAATGCCTGTCGAAGAGCCAGATTCAATTAGATAGCCACCGTATAAAAAGAGCTGTTTGTCCGCCATTACCACATGTTCGTACTGTACTCTATGCAATAAAGATGTGTTAGGCTAGCTTACAGCTGTTTCCATTGTCTTGATTCCCAAACACTAAAGTGACCAATGCCATCTCCGTACCATATCTGGGCCTGAATCCTGCCTGAAAAGGGTCCAGATAATCCGCTTCATCCAGGACCCCTGTAACTGCCACACCACTGCCTTCTCTAATACCTTCCCTAAAAAGGGAAGGTTGGATACAGGCCTATAGGAGGGTAGATGATACTACACCAATGGCAGAAAGTGAAGAAAACCTAAAGAGCCTCTTGATGAGGGTAAAAAAGGAGAGTGCAAAAGCTGGCCTGAAACTCAACATCAACACTACCCCCCAAAAAAAAATCCCCCCAAAAAACAACGATCATGGCATCTGGCCCCAACACTCCCTGGCAAATAGAAGGGAAAGAAATGGAAGCAGTGACAGATTTTACCTTCTTGGGACCTAAGATCACTGCAGATGGTGACTGCAGCCATGAAATAAAAAGACGCTTACTTCTTGGGAGGCAAGTTATGACAAACCTAGGCAGCATAATAAAAAGTAGAGACATCACCCTGACAACAAATGTCCGCTTTAGTGTATGAGAGTCAAGACACAAGGCACAGCCAAAGGCTGGGTTAACTCAGGTTTATTGCATGGTGGACAGAGGGAACATGAGGTAATGGCGGACGAACAGCTCTATATATATACGGTAGTAACATATTTGAATGTGGCTCCACGGTAGCCCGTTGGCTCCTGGTCCGCGTGACGTCATGGCTGGTCACGCCCTTCTTGTCCAGGTGTAGGTAGCGGCGGGAAGCTTCCCGCGCTGCGGTCTTTGATGGGTTTGAACCAAGAGAGCTTGGACGCTCGCTGCTGCCAGCTGGTGGTCATTAGCTCGCGTCCTATTACAGGGTTTATGTGATACAGCTGAAGGTTACATTGTTACTCATCGGCAAGGTTACATTGGTTCAGATACATTGATATCACATGTAGAAGGTTACACTATTAGGACACAACACTCCTCCCCCCTAGGATGAGACGAAGTCTCTCAGCCAAGATGGCTTATTTCGAACACGCTGGGGTCTCGGTGCGGGCTGCCCTGCCCCGGCTTCGCTCCCTCCTCCTTGCTCCCTGGCTTCCTGCCCTGCAATCGGAGAGGATGACTTGTTAGTGGTTTGCCGCGGCTCTGCGGCTTTGTTGGGAGGTGTGTGCTTTGTTTGGGAAGAACCGGGGGCACTGGGGGCTAACGAAAAACCCCTCTTCTCGCTTGGATGGGTGGGGGAACACTCCGAAAACCCCCCCCCGGCTAGCAAAATCAAAATCAAAATCGGATTCGGGGGAAGCGGCAGCGGCGGCCGCACACTCCTTTTCCCTCCCCCCGGGCTCGGATAGAACTGGGGTATCAAAAGGATATGAGTCGGGCTCGCTGCTTTCCCCCCTGTCTCCCCCTTGGGCTAAACGGGTGGGGGAGAACCCTATCGCTGAATCCTGTCGCTGTGCCCCACTGGTCGGCCCCTCGCTCACTCGGTGCCTCAGTTGGTCAGCGTGCCTCCTCCAGAGGAGGCCGGTGCTAGTTTCCACCCGATAGGACACTGGCCCCGTCTGTTCTATTATCGTCCCTGGCACCCAGGCTGGGCCTGCGTTGGCATAGTTCCTGCAGTGTACAGGATCGCCTACGCCGAAACCTTTCGAGACCGCTAACCCTATGTTCTTCCCTTTGTCCTCGACCCTCGACGGGTCTAGCCTGGACAAAAGCGTGGTCAGTTTCCTCCGCATCAGCAGCTCAGCCGGCGAGTATCCAGACGCTAAGGGGGTCACTCTATACGCTAATAGAAATTGACAAACTTGGTGATTTAGATCTCCCGAGCCCATGCGCCGCAGCGCATCTTTTGTGGTGCGCACCAACCGTTCCACTTGGCCATTCGTGGCCGGGTGAAACGGCGCGGATGTGACATGCCGAATTGCATTTGCCTCCATGAATGCTGCGAACTCAGCGGACGTGAAACAACTGGCGTTATCGCTGACCAAAGTGTCGGGTAAGCCGAACGTGGAAAAGACCCTCCTTAGCTGGCGAATGGTAGTGGCGGAGGATGTGCTCTTTACCGGAATGACCTCCAGCCACTTTGAGTATGCATCCACCACCAGGAGAAACATGGTTCCCCAGAATGGGCCAGCAAAATCTACGTGCACCCTGGACCACGGTCCCCTTGCTGCGTCCCATTCCCTATGCGGTAGGCGGGCCACCTCCGGTCGAGAGCATTGACATGCCTCACAAGTGCCAACCATCTGCTCTATGTCGGCGTCCAGCTGGGGCCACCAGAAGTAACTCCGGGCCAACGCCTTGGAACGGACGATTCCCGGGTGGCTGACGTGCAACAGCTTTAGCACCTTCGGCCGCAGGGACGTAGGAACCACCACCCGTTGGCCCCACAAAAGGCACCCCCTCTCTAAAGACAATTCTACTCGCTTTCGGAAAAATGGGTCGAATTCCGCGCCTGGGGATGACGCCGGCCACCCCTTCTGCACCCACGAGCATACTTTCCCTAGTGTTCTGTCCTTTCCGGTCGCCCTGGCAATGTCGGCCGGTACTATCGGGGGTGACTCCAAGACCTCTATTAGCAATACCTGGCGGTCTCTTCTTACCCCTGCCTTCTGGTCGTCCGACAAGGGTAACGGCGACCGTGAGAGCGCGTCTGCATGGCTGATTTCCTTCCCTGGCCGGTATTCTAACTCATGTTGATATGCGTTAAGAAAAATAGCCCACCGCAGCATCCTCGGGGACAGGATCTGTGGCGTGGGCTTATTTGCAGTGAAGACTCCTAACAGGGGCTTGTGATCCGTAACGATCTTGAACGGCCGACCATACAGAAAATCGTGAAATTTCTTGGTTCCCGCTACTATCGCTAGTGCCTCCCTATCGGTCTGTGCGTAATTCCGCTCTGCTTGGGACAGGGACCTTGAATAAAACGCTATCGGGGCCTCCCTTCCGTCGTCTAACACGTGGCAAAGCACCGCCCCCACCCCCACCGGGGATGCATCGCAGACCAAAACTATGGGCCGTTTGGGGTCGAAATGAGTCAGGATTGCCTCGGATGTGAGGAGTTGCTTTAACTCTGTGAACGCTCTTTCTTGCTCGTCACCCCACAGCCATTTTTCCTCTTTTTTAAGTAGCCGATGGAGCGGCTCGGCAACAGACGCCTTCCGTGGGAGGAAGGTATGGTAGAAATTGAGAAGCCCCAGAAATGACTGAAGCTCGGTTTTGGAAGTGGGGCGAGGGGCTTTCTTGATGGCGGCTACCTTAGATTTGGACGGCCTAATTCCCTCGGGCGTGACACGGAACCCTAAAAACTCAACCTCTGTTTCGAAAAATACACATTTGTCTTTTCTCAGTCGCAGCCCCGCTTTCTCGAACACGGCCAGGACCTTATCCAATCTGTGGGCCAGCTCGGCCTTACTCCCCCCCGTTATCAACACGTCATCAAAATATGGCAACACCCCCTCCAACCCCTTCAGGAGGCGTTCCACTAGCGATTGAAAAATGCCAGGTGCCGAGTTCATGCCGAACTGTAACCTCGACACCTGGAACGCCCCCTTATGTGTGACTATTGTTTGTGCCGCCGCTGTGGCGGGGGTTACCGGGAGTTGCTGGTAGGCCTGTGCTAAATCGAGTTTAGCGAAACACTTTCCCCCATTCAGCCTGGCCAGAAGGTGGCTGACCACTGGCACCGGGTATGCATTAGGGCGGATTGCCTTATTAATGGTACACTTATAATCAGCGCAAATGCGCACCTCCCCGTTAGCCTTCAGTGCTGTTACAATTGGAGTCTCCCACTCCGCGGAATCCACAGGAACGAGAATTCCTTGACCCACCAGTTTGTCCAGTTCCGCCTCTATTTTGTCCTTAAGCGCGAACGGTACCCTGCGCGGTTTAAGTCTTATCGGGCGGACCTCCGGGTCTAAGTCGAAGGCTACAGGGGGTCCCTTGAACTTTCCCAGTCCACTTTTAAAAACGGCGGGGTGTGCGTCACACACTGCTTGTATTGGGTCCTCGCCTACTGCATGCACCCCCCCTATGAACAGGCCTAAGGGCTGAAACCACTGTGTTCCGAGGAGGCTACAACTCCCCCCTTTTAGCACCACTAGGGGAAGTTCCGCAGAATGTCTCTTAAAGCGAACCCGGAACGTTCCGACCCCCAACACTGGAATGCTGTTCCCCTGAACGTCCCGTAGTGTGGCCCTCAACGCTTTAAGTTTGGGCCGCACGTGGGGGTCGATTTTCAAGAACTCTCTCTGGGGGATTATAGAATAGGAGGACCCCGAGTCAACTTCCATCCTAATAGGGGTCCCTTGTACTAGTACCTCAACAAAGTAATGGGGCTGTCCCGCAGACACGTTGAACACAGGAGCGTCGCCCTCGCTGTCGTCCGAGATGCGGCCCACGCCGTCCTGCTTCCTCGTGGCCCGGGCGCCATCTTTGGACCTCGCTGGACGGTCCGGTCTGGCTGAACGGTCTTGCGACTGTCTCCGGCCCTCTTTCCATTTCCTGCACGCCTTGGCGATGTGCCCCCGACGTCCACAGTTGAAACACTCGGCTTTCCTGAATGGGCACTTCACGCGCTCATGGGCCGCTCCGCAACCATCGCAGCGGCGCCCGCCTCTCCGGACCTTCTGGACCTCCTCGCCATCGCTGCTTTCTGAAGACGATTTCGAGGTCGGTCGGGTTGCATGCACCGACTGACCGGACTTCCCGTGCGACGAGTTTTCCGCTTTGCCGGCCCTCGGACGCCACTCACGCCACTTGTGCATCTCGTCTACTCCAGCATTCGTGGATTCCGCGGCTTCCGCGGCCTCTACAACCTCTTCCAGTGTGGGTGGTGGCTCCTTGTTCATCAAGCTGCGCTGCACTTCCTTGTCCTTCAGGCCACACAGCACTCCGTCCCTGAGGGCCATCTCTAGGATGTGGTCCCATTTGCAGGGGGCGGCGGCTACCCTCATAGCCGTTACGAAGGCTTCTACCGACTCGTCCGGCGCTTGAACTCGCCTCCAAAACGCACTCCGAGCGGGAAACATTGCCCTCGAGGGCCGGAAACGCTCACGCAGCATTTTCATGATGTCACCGGCTTTGAAATCGCTCATCTTCTTCGGTGCAAGGGTGCCCACCAGCGTCCGCTTGGTTTCCATCCCGAGCATGCGGGTGAGGATGGCCCTCTTCCTTTCCTCATCGTCTTCTTTGACTTTGAGCTCCACCAGTGCCGCCTGGAAGTCCATCTCAAAAAGCTCCCAGTCTTGCGGTTTGGTGATGTTGAACCCGCTCTGTGTCCTGGCTCCGTGGGGATCCATCATCCCACCTTCGTCGCCAATTTAGTGTATGAGAGTCAAGACACAAGGCACAGCCAAAGGCTGGGTTAACTCAGGTTTATTGCATGGTGGACAGAGGGAACATGAGGTAATGGCGGACGAACAGCTCTATATATATACGGTAGTAACATATTTGAATGTGGCTCCACGGTAGCCCGTTGGCTCCTGGTCCGCGTGACGTCATGGCTGGTCACGCCCTTCTTGTCCAGGTGTAGGTAGCGGCGGGAAGCTTCCCGCGCTGCGGTCTTTGATGGGTTTGAACCAAGAGAGCTTGGACGCTCGCTGCTGCCAGCTGGTGGTCATTAGCTCGCGTCCTATTACAGGGTTTATGTGATACAGCTGAAGGTTACATTGTTACTCATCGGCAAGGTTACATTGGTTCAGATACATTGATATCACATGTAGAAGGTTACACTATTAGGACACAACATCCGCGTAGTTAAAGCAATGGTCTTCCAAGTAGTAATGTGTGGGTGTGAGAGCTGGGCCATAAGGAAGACTGAGTGCAGAAGAATAGATGCCTTTGAAATGTGGTGTTGGAGGCGACTCCTGAGAGTCCCCTGGAATGCAAGGAGATCAAATCAGTCAATCCTGAAGGAAATCAACCCTGACTGCTCATTGGAGGGACAAATACTGAAGCTGAAGTTCAAGTACACCAGGGACAGGTTAAACACTAGTCATAATGATTTTTACTTTGCAGTTGTAATCCTATTTTATACCTTACTGATGTATACTGTATATATTATGTGCATTTGTATATAGACACTTTTATTCTCATGTTTATAACTATAACTTTTAAACTTTTGAATTTATGTCAGATTTTATCCATATCCATATAAATCTGTGTTGTTTTATTCTTTTTTAATTCAGATTCAAAGTGGTGCCATTACCTAGCCCAAATGTAGCACCAATTTTAAGAACTCAAGTAGATATGTTTGCCGTGGTACATTTTGATTGTATCTCATGTACTTAAACCCTTTTTATCATGCTGGTCAATGACCATAATAATAAAGTGATTTGATTTGAACATGAGTCGGCTGAAGAGGCAGTGAGGCAAGTACTGGCAAGTGAGTCGGCCCTGGTCGAGTAGGGCGGGGTATAAATCGAATAAATGAAATAAAATACAAACCTGTCAAAGTCTTAAAGCTAATGGGGCTTCTCTATCCAGCTGTCACTCAAGCAAGAGGCAGCTGCATGAATACCATCAAATCTTTCTGGAAGCTAATGATGTGCTTATTAGGACAAAAGTCTCAGAAAAGCTTCATATATGATGAGCTCAGAATGATTTTAAACCACCTGCTCTGTTTCTGAACAAATTTATGGTCATGTCCCAGAGAAACAAAGTTTCATTTGGCAGTCCAGGGTTTTATTGGGGCATGAAAGAAGATTACTAAGATTAACAGTAGTGATGGTGTCAGTCGACCACTGAAACCAACAATCTATTGCAGTTTAAGAGCACTCAGAGTGTAATGCCTAATGCAGCTTCTCTACTTTGTTTAATAAAGGGACACCCTTGTGCGCCATGCAATATGATCCAAAGACAAGTTTGGGTGATTCTTTTCTTATACCACTAAGAATATCAGACAGAAACTAGCTTTCAAGTCCATAAAGCAGGGGTGGACAAATTACGGCCCATGGGTAAGACCCGGCCCACGGTGCCAACTCGTCCAGCCCATGCCACCTACACCACTCCCAGAAGCAGCAGTAAACTGAACATGTGCAAAATGTAGAAGTAAATGCATTTACAACAGCTGTGGATGCGTTTTATTGCGAGAGGAACCACATGACTGACCTGCTCAACCATGTGACCAGCCTGTGGCCTAAAAGGTTTGGCCACTGTTGCCATAAAGCACCTTCATCAGACAGGGTACCACAGAGCTGTGGGTGGTTTTAGTGTATGGGACCAAAGACAACAGGACAACCGAAGGGTTGGTTTAACGCAGGTTTATTGCATAGTGTTCCGGTGAAGCATGAGGTAATGGCGGTGATACATCTCAATATATACAGTAGCACTCTACATTTGAATCTTGTAGCACGGTAGCTCATTGGCTGCTACCGGCGTGGCCTCGCCCAGGCACGCCTCTTTCTTCTGCTGCTGAATGCGGGGAAGGTTTTCCCGCGGCTGTTCGTGATTGAGCAATGTGAACCATGTGAGACTGAACGCTCGCAGCTGCCCTCTATGGGCTGTCTGCTCGCGTTCCTTTGCAGCTGAGATCGTTGGTATTTGGAGTGGTTACATTCTTGCCTTTACAGTATAATGAATATGCACACATACATACATAACATCCCTCCCCCCTAGGATGGGACGAAGTCCCGCAACCATTGTGGCTTGCCGCACGTGCGCTTGGGGCGTGCCTGCGTCTGCCCTAGTACTGGAGAGCCTGTGATCCCTGACTCCGTGGGTGCTGGTCCTGCAACGGGAAACGGGGATTCGTTAGTGGCTCTGTGGGGCGTCCGTGCCTGCCCTGCGCCCGGGGATGGGAATGGAATGAATAGTTGGGAGGTGAATCCCTGCCTGTTGCTCTCGGACCCCAGGGACCCTCCCATTGTGAACCGCGGAACCGATGAGGTCGCCCTTGTGGTTCTGCTACCTTCTGATCCCCGCTCGGGGGCTCTTGAGACTGTGGTGGGCGGACTTGCCGTTGCCTCCCGTCTTGGGGGTGTCGGTCTCCGGGGAATTGGCGCTATATTGCATTCTAACTCACAGGAGCTACTGGGACTGGAAGTACCAGGGGCTGAACTGAAACCCCTCTTTTCGCTAGGACGGGTGGGGGACCACTCCGCTAACTCCCCCTGGTACTGCAAATCAACGTCTAAACTTCTATGGGCATCTGTGTTTCGGGGGAACTTCCGAGGGGTATGCGTGTGGTCGGGGCTCTTCCTTTCTGCCGCGGACTCCCGCAAAAGATCTCTGTGGATCGATTCCCTTTCCTCCCCCCTTGGTGGGGACCCATGCTCCCCTTCTCCTCCCCCTTGGGCTAAACGGGTGGGGGAGTACCCTAACGCTGATTCGATGCTATTTTTGTCTCCGTCCTGCTCTCCGGGGACCCTGCGCCTGAGCTGGTCCACGTGTCGCCTCCACAGGAAGCCTGTACTGGTCTCCACGCGGTAGGAGACGGGGCCGGTTTGTGCTATTACGGTGCCCGGCACCCAGGCTGGCCCCGCGTTGGCGTAGTTCCTGCAGTGCACCGGGGCGCCTACGCTGAAACTCTTTGTGGGTTCCACCCCTATGTTCCACCCTTTGTCCTCTACTCTCGTGGGGTCTAGCTTGGAGATTCCCATGGCCAGCTTCCTGCGCATCAACAGCTCTGCGGGGGAGCACCCTGACGCCAATGGGGTGACCCTGTACCTTAGCAGGAATTGGCACAATTTCAGGTCGAGGTCTCCGTGGCCCATGCGCAGCAGCGCGTCTTTCGTGGTGCGCACGAGGCGCTCTACTTGGCCGTTGGTGGCCGGGTGAAAGGGGGCGGAGGTGATGTGCCGAATGGCGTTGCGCTCCATGAATGCCCCGAACTCGGCGGACGTGAAACAGCTAGCGTTATCGCTGACGAGGGTGTCGGGTAAACCGAACGTGGAAAAGACCCTCCGTAACTGTTTAATTGTTGTGGCCGAGGAGGTGCTCGAGACTGGAATGACCTCCAACCACTTGGAGAACGCGTCCACTACAAGGAGGAAGAGCGTTCCCCTGAACGGGCCAGCAAAATCTACGTGTACCCGGGACCAGGGCCCCCTTGCTGCGTCCCACTCCCTATGTGGCGAGCGGGCCTCTTCTGGCCTGGAGCTTTGGCACGCTTTGCAAGTGCCGACCATGTGTTCGATGTCGGCGTCTAGCTGGGGCCACCAAAAGTAACTGCGGGCCAGTGCCTTAGAGCGGACGATCCCCGGGTGGCTGACGTGCAGCAGTTTAAGCACCCTCGGCCGGAGAGACGTGGGGATCACTACCCGCTGTCCCCACAAAAGGCAACCCCTCTCTAGGGACAACTCTAGTTTCTTTTTGAAAAATGTGTCGAATTCCCCTGCTGGGGAAGACACGGGCCACCCTTTCTGTACCCAGGAGCAAACTGTGGCCAGCGTTTTGTCCTTGCCGGTCGCCTTAGCGATGTCGGCCGGTACTACTGGAGGGGAGTCTAGGACCTCTATCATTAAGACCTGGTGGTCCCTCTCTACCTCGCCCACGTGGCAGCAATCCCGGGGAATGGGGGACCTCGACAGGGCATCCGCATGGCTGATCTCCTTCCCGGGCCGGTATACCAACGCGTGCTGATACGCGTTGAGAAAAATGGCCCACCTGAGCATTCTCGGGGACAGGATTTGAGGTGTGGGCTTATCTGCGGTGAAAATGCCTAGCAGGGGCTTGTGGTCAGTCACTATGGTGAAGGGGCGGCCGTACACAAAATCATGAAATTTCTTGGTCCCCGCAATTATCGCTAGTGCTTCCCTGTCTGTCTGGGCATAGTTTCTCTCCGCTTGGGACAAGGACCTAGAGTAGAACGCTATCGGGGCCTCCCTCCCGTTCTCCAGTACGTGGCATAACACCGCCCCCACCCCCACCGGGGATGCATCGCATATTAGGACCACTGGGCGCTTGGGATTGAAGTGGGTCAGTACAGCATCTGATGCCAGGAGTCGCTTCAGGTCATTGAAAGCCTTCTCCTGGACGTCGCCCCACTTCCATGCCTCGTCCTTTTTTAACAATTTGTGTAGCGGTTCCGCCACTGCTGCCTTCCGCGGAAGGAAGGAGTGGTAAAAATTGAGCAGTCCCAAGAACGACTGCAACTCGGGCTTGGAAGTGGGGCGAGGGGCCTTCTTGATGGCGGCCACCTTGGATTGGGATGGCCTGATTCCCTCGGGAGTAACACGGAACCCTAGGAACTCAACCTCAGTTGCGAAGAAAACGCATTTGTCTTTCCGCAACCGCAACCCCGCCTTTTCGAATATTGTCAGGACCTTTCCCAACCTTGTTGCTAATTCGGCCCGGCTCCCCCCTGTAATCAATACGTCATCAAAGTAGGGTAACACCCCCTCTAACCCCTTCAGGAGGCGTTCCACGAGTGACTGGAAAATCCCGGGCGCCGAATTCACGCCGAATTGGAGGCGCGATACCTGGAACGCCCCTTTGTGGGTGACTATGGTCTGTGCAGCAGCTGCGGCGGGGGTCACCGGGAGTTGCTGGTAGGCTTGGGCCAGGTCGAGTTTAGCGAAACACCTCCCCCCGTGTAACCTGGCCAACAAGTGGCTGACTACCGGCACCGGATACGCATTAGGGCGGATCGCCTTATTGATGGTGCACTTGTAATCAGCGCATATGCGGACCTCCCCGTTGGCCTTGAGCGCTGTTACAATTGGAGTTTCCCACTCCGCAGAATCAACAGGAACAAGGATCCCCTGGCCCACCAATTTGTCCAACTCCGCCTCTATTTTGTCTTTTAGTGCGAAAGGCACTCTGCGCGGTTTCAGTCTGATTGGACGTACTCCAGGGTCCAGGTCGAAAGTCACTGGGGGGCCCTTGAATTTTCCGAGCCCCTTTTTGAAAACCTCGGGGTGCGCGTCGCACACGCTCTGTATTGGATCAGTCCCGGTGGCGTGTGCTCCCACGGCGTGCACCCCCCCAATGAACAACCCCAGGGGCTGGAACCATTGAGTCCCGAGGAGGCTGCATTTTCCTCCCTTGAGGACGACTAGGGGAAGCGTTGCGGTGTGCTTTTTAAACTGGACCTGGAACTTCCCAATCCCCAACACTGGGATGCGGTTCCCTTGCACGTCCTTCAGTGTGGCCCTCAACGCTTTGAGCTTGGGCCGCACGCGGGGGGCGATTTTCATGAACTCCCCCTGGGAAATAATAGAGTATGACGAACCCGAGTCCACCTCCATTCTAACAGGGGCCCCTTGTATTACTACCTCAACGAAGTATCGGGGGTGCTCCGTGGAAACGCTGCAAACCGGAGCGTCGTCCTCGCTGTCGTCGGAGATGCGCCCTACGCCGTCCCGCGTCCTCGTAGTCCGGGCGCCGTCCTTTGGCCTCGTGGTGCGGTCCTGCCTCGCCGAGCGGTCTGGAGAACTCCTCGTGGCCTCGCGCCGCTTCCGGCAGACCTTGGCGATGTGCCCACGCCGGCCGCAGTTGTGGCACTCGGCCTTGCGGAATGGGCATTTGGCGCGGGCGTGGGCGGCGCCGCAGCCGTCGCAGCACCGGCCCTCTCTCTGGACCCTCCGGACGTCCTCGTCGTCGCCACTCTCCGCAGACGAGTCCGAGGCCCGCCGGGCCGTGCGCACCGAGCTCTCTGCCTTGGCGGGCTTCGGGCGCCAGTCCTGGAGCTCTTGCACCCCGGCAGTCGTGGCCTCCGCGGCCTGCGCCGTGTCAAGGACTTGTTGCCACGTGGGAGGCGGCTCCCTTTTCATCAGCGCGCGCTGAGTCTCTGTGTCCCTCAGACTGCAGAGCAGGCAGTCCCGGAGGGTGACTTCTGGGATCTCCCACTTGCATGGGCCGGCGGCCAGCCGCAGGGCCGCGGCGAACTCAGCGACCGACTCCCCGGGCGCCTGGACTCGCCTCTAGAACGTGCTCCGAGCGGGGAACATCGCTATCGCTGGCCGGAGATGGGCGCGCAGCGCCGCCAGGAGCTCTGTGGCTTTGAGGTCGCCCACCTTCCTCGGCGCAATCAGGTCCACCAAGGTCCTCTTGGTCTCGTGTCCGAGCATGCGGACGAAAATGGCCCTCTTCTTGGCCTCATCTGAGACTTCGAGCTCCACCAGCGCTGCGTTGAAGTCTATCTCAAACAGCTCCAAGTCTCCCGGCTTCCTGATCTCGTAGCCGGCGCATGTCTTGGTCCCGTGGGCAGCCATATCCCATCCTCGTCGCCAATTTAGTGTATGGGACCAAAGACAACAGGACAACTGAAGGGTTGGTTTAACGCAGGTTTATTGCATAGTGTTCCGGTGAAGCATGAGGTAATGGCGGTGATACATCTCAATATATACAGTAGCACTCTACATTTGAATCTTGTAGCACGGTAGCTCATTGGCTGCTACCGGCGTGGCCTCGCCCAGGCACGCCTCTTTCTTCTGCTGCTGAATGCGGGGAAGGTTTTCCCGCGGCTGTTCGTGATTGAGCAATGTGAACCATGTGAGACTGAACGCTCGCAGCTGCCCTCTATGGGCTGTCTGCTCGCGTTCCTTTGCAGCTGAGATCGTTGGTATTTGGAGTGGTTACATTCTTGCCTTTACAGTATAATGAACATGCACACATACATACATAACAGTGGTGCAGAAAAACCCTCCATAAAACTCCCAAAAATTATGGCCAGATATGTGTGCTCGGTCTCTTTGTGAAAAATTAGTTTCAGACTGAGGGCTGCAGACTCAAGTTGGAGATGAAGATGTCAGTTTCCATCTTTGGTGGTAGTGATTGGAATTACTCTACCAATCTTGTTGGATAAAGAATTGCCAGTCATTCAGCATTTCATCCCTCTCAAGCCTTGTATTAAAGCACAAGGTTACTTTTTGACTGGTGAATGAATCACTAAGCAAATAATGATTTGTATTACCTCACTTCACCTCAAAACAAAACAGCTGTTCTATGGAGCCAAGTTCACCTTCAGCTGTGAGTCATCAGATGTTATACAGGCATATATGAACTAGCTGACAATTAACACATTATTAACATGAATGCTTGAACTGTCTCACTGTTTATGACTGGAGATTTTTGCTCTGTTTTGAGTATTGATCACATGAAATCCAGCCACTAGCATGACTCAGAAGTGCAGCCATCATTGCAAAATGGAAGCGATATGGTGCTTCTGCAGATTGCAAAGTGCAGTGCAAAATCTTTATGCCTTTGAAGCAAGGGATTTATTATGATGAAATTGAAATGTATGCGGTGTCATCATCATTATCACCACCACCACCACCACCACCATCATCATGATGGTCAAGTAATTCTGATTTATGGCAAATCTTTTCAGGGTATTTTAAAGGTAGAGAATACTCTGAAGTGGTTTATCCTTTCCATCTTCTGGGAGTGCCTTGAGATTATGTAGCTTGTCCAATGCATACAGGCTGCTATTTCTGGGATACACAGAGTAGAACTGAACTCCCAACCTCTGGCTCTGCAGCCAGATACCTAAATCACTGACCTATCCAGCCAACACACATACCTTGGATTAAGTACACAGAAAGAGCCTCCTTGAAGTTTGTGGTATTTTAAAATCACAATCGTGCATACCCAGGGCAATGGTCACCTTGTGCTGGCTAATCTTTCTCACACTAGGTCAGGTGAAAGGAACTACAGAATGAACTCCCCAAAGCTAGCTTCATTTTGGCAGTTTCACATCTGGTCTAAGCATTGGAAGAATAAGAATAAGAAGTCCAATTTGTATATGGATGTAAAAGGACAAATTCAGCTTTTTGTCTGACATCAAAATAAGTATTTTACTTACTAAAGATCATGGACTAACAGAAATGGTCAAAGATGAAAGTAAACTTAAATTGCACACCATAGCTAGTGTTCTGTTGCCTAAATACAGAGTGGAAGGGAAAACAAGTAAGTGCCTCTTCATCTCTGGCAGACTTTCTGTTGCTTTAAGACAGGGGTTCGCAACCTATGGCATACCTGTCAAGTTTTGGATTTGGAAATAAGGGAAACTTTCCAGCAAATAAGGGGTACAGTACTTGACAGCTATGTTTATCCTGTGCTGCCCTCCAATGGTGGCAGTAGGGCATTGCAGTCTAATTAATAAGGGATGACAGCGGGAAAGAGGGTAAAATAAGGGGTTTTCCTGGCCAATAAGGGATACTTGGCAGCTATGACCTATGGCCCATGAGCTGGCCCCACACACCTCGATGCCATTCCATCTGGCCCATGGTGATGACTCTAGAAGCGGAAGCAGCCACATTTATGACAGCCGTAAACATGCCCGTGCATGTGCAAACGAGCCTGCTGCAGTTTGCAGCAGCGTTTACGATGAGGGAAACTACATGCCCAGCTCATTCAGCTGTCTGAGGTTGAGTGGTCCAGCCCATGGTGTGAAAACCTTAAGAACCCCTGCCTTAAGAGTTAAAAGAGTGAACTTGCAACCAGTGTGAGAATAGGCACATGATGGTAGACTGTCAGTAGAGGATGGGATGCCTTTCTTCCACTCCACATTTAAGCAACATTATACAGTACCATCCTATGTATTTAAGACACTAGCATGTAGGGGCTGTGGTAGCTCAGTGGTTAAGAAGCTCATTTTGTTAGCTGGAAGGCTGGCAAGTCATCAGTTTGAGATCCAGGTACTGCATGATGGTTTGAGCACCCATCTCTGTCCCAGCTCCTGCCAACCTAGCAGTTTGAAAGCAATAAATTGCAAGTATATAAATAGGGACCACTTCGGTGGTAAAATATCTTGGGGACATGAAGGGAGACTCATTTGGGCGTCCCCTGAGTGGAGTTTCTTCAGCAAAAATCCTTTCAACCCAAGAAAATTTCTGACATGAAATTATTATTAGTGTGTAATTCAATCAGAGTTCCTCCAGATGGAGAGCTTTGAGTTTTACCACGGGAAAAACATTCTGCAGCTATTACATCCTTTCTCTCTTAATGAATGTTCTATAAGAGAGAGAAAAAGAAGTGCTGGAAAGAGTTGGCAGAATTATTTGTAGGTTGTGCCACAATTTGGACTGTCTCTTGTGGAATTCTGTGAATTAAAGATTTTTAGTGTCTTGCATGGAAGACAAAGAAGGAGCTGCAGTGAGGGCTAAAACACAGCTTTATTGCATGATGGTCAGGATGAACATGTGGTAATGGCGGAGGTACAGCTCATTTTATACTGCAGTAATACATTTGAAAAGGGTTGCACGGTAGCTCATTGGCTGCTACCTGCGTGACGTCATTCTGAGTTACGCCCATCTTCTCCAGGTGTTCCTTGCGCGGGAAGGTTCCCGCGGCTGCCGGTGATTGGGGGAATTTGAACCATGTGAGCTGAACACTCGCAGCTGCCCTCTCTGGGTAGCTGGCTCGCGTTCCTTTAACAGCTGGGTTACATTGTAATCATTGTCAGGTTACATTCATACATTCTTAAAGTAATACTGTTACATACACAACAAGTTTCATGTAGATTCATCTTTATCTCACACATGCAAATAATAATACTGCAATACCCATTTTATAGATAACTCATCCAAGAGAAAACAATGTACTCCATATGTTATGGGAAATCAGAACCTGTATTGTACTTACTGTTGGTTTTGTTTATATTTTGACTGTATATTGTGTTTTTGATTATGTTGTAATGCCGCCCAGAGTTGGCCATGTGCTGAGAGGGGTGGGGTACAAATTAAAATTATTATTATTATTATTATTATTATTATTATTATTATTATTATTATTATTATTATTATTATTATTATTATTATTATTATTATTATTATTATTATTATTATTATTATTATTATTATTATTATTATTATTATTATTATTATCATCATCATCATCATCATCATCATCATCATCATCATCATCATCATCATCATCATCATCATCATCATCATCATCATCATCATCAGGATAAGACCATGCTTCCCAATTTAATTTGGTAGAAAATGTCAATGCAATGTGCAAAGGAGGCAGATTTTTCTTCTTCCCTTCTTTGTGTTTTGATTTCTAAGTAGGTAGGGGAGGAAACATCCTTCAGTACTATAGTGATGCTATTTAATTTTCTGCATTCTCAAAAATAAACCGTTGCATTCTTACCCAAGGAATTAGGCTAATTCTTGTGTGTACATAGTTGAAGAATGAACAAATCCAAGTGAATAGGGGAATTACATTGCTGCAGACCAGACAGTTACCTGTAAGATGAGGAGCTTGAATTAAATTTAAATTGCTTCCTAGCACAAATTATGAAATAACCATCCAGTGCAAATGAGAAAGAGTTATATATTATACGTATACCATTTGAGCAAGTTTTGTTTGTTTGAAAGAAATTTTCTTAGCTGACCCTGTTGAATGTTTCATAAAGTTGTTTCTCATCATGGTCTAAAATATCTCATTTTCATGGTATTATTCTTGTGTTTTTGCTGTAGTTTGCATTGATTAATCTATGACAACTACCATCCCATAATTCTATATCCATTGTCATGAATCTTATGTCATCTGAACAACACATATTAGAAGAATCCCATCTTTGCCTTAAATATTACAAAGTGGTGGTGATTCTCCTTCAGTTTTAAGTTTGAACGTTGCAGGAACTATTCAGTGTGCTGAATTTTGTCCTCCAAAATAGGTTCAACACCTTGGATAACTCTCCCAAAGCTTGGACTAAAACCTGGAGCAAACTCATCACCCTGCAGATATCACAACAATCAGCCTTCACTGTTGGAATGATAGGCACAATATACAGTGGAACTCCGGATAACGTCAAAACTCCGTTCCATGGAGTGCAGCGCTATCCAGATTTTGACGCTATGCAGTCCCTTTGGGAGATGCTCTGGATAACGACCAAAAAGTGTTTGTTATCCAGAGCATCAATACCAAACGCCCTGCATGACTACCATTTTGTAGCGGTTTTTGGCATTATGCGGGGCATCACGTGGTACATAACAAACACATCATTATGCAGATTTGGCATTATCCGGTACAGTCATTATCCTGAGTTCCACTGTACCTATTAACCAGAAAAAGGAGATGGCTAGATGGTATTCTGTTAACCAGAAAATGAGATGGCTAGATGGTATTGTTAATGCAATGGGCACAGAGTTGGGTGGGTTGAGAGGGATGGTGGGGGATAGAGGTGCCTGGCATGCGATGGTCCATGGGGTTGCAAAGGGCCAGAACTGACTGTGCAACTGAACAACAACAACCTGTTAACCAAGCTTACAGTGATATATCATAGTGTGTTATATCATATAGTAGTGACAGGTCAAGTAATCTCATTATCATTTAATATCTAGTGGCAATACAGCATGGTGACCCAAGGCTTTAAAATCAAATAATCTAACTGATGATCATAGGTTTTTTGTTTTGTCAGTACTGACTAAATGATGGGGGATGTTCACTGGATTGCACTATAAGTGAATATAACTTTACCAAGTCAAGAAGGTAAGGGACCTTTACCATTTGACAGGTGCCTTCCAAACCAAACAAACCAAATATGGGGCAGAAAGCAAATCATAACATGCAATAGGTTGTTTGCCTCCATACACACAGTGCTTGCACAACAAACAAAGTCGGAGCTCTAAGAATGATGGAACTACCAAGTGTTACCACACAGAAAGTTGAAAAGTAGCCACAGAAGTTTCTCTGTCTTTAGCATTTTCTTAGCAATGAAAATAACCAAGTTGGCCTTTTCCTGCCAATATAGTTCCAGATTTTTTTAAATAAAAAAAACCCTGTTCTTGTTGCTAGGAAGTAGTGTATATACTTCAGTAGCAGCAGATATGTTGTATGTAAGACAATGAAAAAAGTTTCATGTCATTGCTAATTTCCGTCAGTTTCATCGGCATATCTTAAATTATTTGTTTCTCCTACCAGTTTTCACTCCTCCTTCATCTGAATCTAGTCCAGCTTTCCATATTATATGTTTCATGTGCAGAATGAACAGATCAGGGAATAAAATTCACCTTTGCCTGTGGAAAACCATTCTCTCGCTCCCTATTATGACCTTACAGTGGCTTCTTGACTACAATATAGGTTAAGAATCAGAACAATCAAATGTTGAGGCACCTCCATTTCCAATATTTATAATGTAATCCTTGGGCCATTCAAAGGCCGGGTTCAGACACTGAGGGTCAAAGGCTAATATATTGAATCTCAACAACGTAAATCTCATACAATTTATAAGAATCTCAGGTCTTCCAAGGTTTTACTCCGTAACGTACATGCCATTGGGTCCCATTCCTTTTATAGTATTGGACTTACTTGACTGTTGCATGTTTCCTTTATTTAATCAATGCTCAAATACACTGTGTGAGACTGAAATTGTTGACACTACTATATGAGGACCAGCTATGGTTTCAACAGCTGTCTGAGAATAAACAGTGTTTGTTATTTGTTTGAAGTGCACCAATAATCTTGATTAACATATTGAAGAGTTTTCTTGATGGCAGCCTGCTTGCTGACAATCCCTCATTTACCTTGTAGATTTAAATTACAGAGAGAGGAGAAAGAGAGAGCGAAATTGTCACTTTATTCTAGTTATGAAGTTCTGGTTTATAGCAGTTTTAAAAAATGCCACCATAATGAGTATGCCCCACCTCCTTCCTAGTTCTATATTTTAAATATTTTGTGTTATGTTAAAAAACAGTCTTATGCATATGTACACTCAAAGCAAACAATCTCACTAAGGAATGCCTGAGAAATGAATATGTTTTTTATTTCTCAAAAAGATAGAAAGAAAAAGAGTCAGGATAAATTGAAACATCAATGTATGATTAGTATGCAGAATTTAAATGGCTCTAAATAGGGATGAGATAAATTATGGAGTAATTGGTTTGTCAGTAACGTAAGAGCAAATTTAAGTGCCAGGTTAGTACTTCACTCCGAAAAAAAGAAGTTCCAGCAAGTTCATAGGAATCTTGAGGTTTGTCAAAGTACAAAAATTCTCAGACAAAGAAGATCTGAAAATCATAATTAAAGAAGAAAGTTGGAGGAATTTAGTGTATGGGACCAAAGACAACAGAACAGCCGAAGGGTTGGCTTAACACAGGTTTATTGCATGATGATCCGTTGGAGCATGAGGTAATGGCGGTGATACATCTCAATATATACAGTAGCCCTATACATTTGAATCTTGTAGCACGGTAGCTCATTGGCTGCTACCGGCGTGGCCTCGCCCAGGCACGCCTCTTTTCCTGCTGCTGAATGCAGATCTTTCTTCTGCTGCTGAATGCGGGGAAGGTTTTCCCGCGGCTGTCCGTGATTGAGCAATGTGAACCATGTGAGACTGAACGCTCGCAGCTGCCCTCTATGGGCTGCCTGCTCGCGTTCCTTTACAGCTGAGATACCTTGTATTTGGAGTGGTTACATTCTTGCCTTTACAGTACAATGAACATGCAATCATACATACATACATAACATCCCTCCCCCCTAGGACGGGACGAAGTCCCGCAACCATTGTGGCTTGCCGCACGTGCGCTTGGGGCGTGCTTGCGCCTGACCTAGTGCTGGAGAGCCTGTGATCTCTGACTCCGCGGGTACTTGTCCTGCAACGGGAAACGGGGATTCGTTAGTGGCTCTGTGGGGGGTCCGTGCCTGCCTTGTCCCCGGGGATGGGAATGGAATGAACAGTTGGGAGGTAAACCCCTGCCTGTTGCTCTCGGACCCGGGGGACCCTCCTATTGTGAACCGCGGAACCGATGAGGTCGCCCTTGTGGTTCTGCTACCTTCTGTTCCCCGCTCGGGGGACCTTGAGACTGTGGTGGGCGGACTCGCTGTTGCCTCCTGTCTTGGGGGTGTCGGTCTCCGGGAAATTGGCGCTATGTTGCATTCTAACTCACAGGGGCTACTGGGACTGGAAGTACCAGGGGCTGAACTGAAACCCCTCTTTTTGCTAGGACGGGTGGGGGACCACTCTGCTAACTCCCCCTGGTACTGTAAATCAACGTCTAAACTTCTAGGGGCATCTGTGTTTCGGGGAAACTTCCGAGGGGTATGTGTGAGGTCGGGGCTCTTCCTTTCTGCCGCGAAGTCCCGCAAAAGATCTCTGAGGATCGATTCCCTTTCCTCCCCCCTTGGTGGGGACCCATGTCCCCCTTTCCCTCCCCCTTGGGCTAAACGGGTGGGGGAGTACCCTAACGCTGATTCGTGGCTTTTTCCGTCTTTGTCCTGTTCTCCGGGGACCCTGCGCCTGAGTTGGTCCACGTGTCGCCTCCACAGGAGGCCTGTACTGGTCTCCACGCGGTATGAGACGGGGCCGGTTTGTTCTATTACGGTGCCCAGCACCCAGGCTGGCCCCGCGTCGGCGTAGTTCCTGCAATGCACCGGGGCGCCTACGCTGAAACTCTTTGCGGGTTCCACCCCTATGTTCCGCCCCGTGTCCTCTACTCTCGTGGGGTCTAGCTTGGAGATTACCGTGGCCAGCTTCCTGCGCATTAACAGCTCCGCGGGGGAGTACCCTGACGCCAATGGGGTGACCCTGTACCTTAGCAGGAATTGGCACAATTTCAGGTCGAAGTCTCCGGGGCCCATGCGCCGCAGCGCGTCTTTTGTGGTGCGCACGAGGCGCTCTACTTGGCCGTTGGTGGCCGGGTGAAAGGGGGCGGAGGTGACGTGCCAAATGGCGTTGCGATCCATGAATGCCCCGAACTCGGCGGACGTGAAACAGCTAGCGTTATCGCTGACGAGGGTGTCGGGTAAACCGAACGTGGAAAAGACCCTCCGTAACTGTTTAATTGTAGTGGCCGAGGAGGTGCTCGAGACTGGAATGACCTCCAACCACTTGGAGAACGTGTCCACCACAAGGAGGAAAAGCGTTCCCCTGAACGGGCCAGCAAAGTCTACGTGTACCCGGGACCAGGGCCCCCTTGCTGCGTCCCACTCCCTATGTGGCAAACGAGCCTCTTCTGGCCTGGAGCTTTGGCACGCTTCGCAAGTGCCGACCATGTGTTCGATGTCGGCGTCTAGCTGGGGCCACCAAAAGTAACTACGGGCTAGTGCCTTAGAGCGGACGATCCCCGGGTGGCTGACGTGCAGCAGTTTAAGCACCCTCGGCCGGAGCGACGTGGGGATCACTACCCGCTGTCCCCACAAAAGGCAACCCCTCTCTAGGGACAACTCTAGTTTCTTTTTGAAAAATGTGTCGAATTCCGCTGCTGGGGAAGACACGGGCCACCCTTTCTGTCCCCAGGAGCAAACTGTAGCTAGCGTTTTGTCCTTGCCGGTCGCTTTGGCGATGTCGGCCGGTACTACTGGAGGGGAGTCTAGGACCTCTATCATTAAGACCTGGTGGTCCCCCTCTTCCTCGCCCATGTGGCAGCAATCCCGGGGAATGGGGGACCTCGACAGGGCGTCCGCATGGCTGATTTCCTTTCCGGGCCGGTATACCAACGCGTGCTGATACGCGTTGAGAAAAATGGCCCACCTGAGCATCCTCGGGGACAGGATTTGGGGTGTGGGCTTATCTGCGGTGAAAATGCCTAGCAAGGGCTTGTGGTCAGTCACTATGGTGAAGGGGCGGCCGTACACAAAATCATGAAATTTCTTGGTCCCCGCAATTATCGCTAGTGCTTTCCTGTCTGTCTGGGCATAGTTTCTCTCCGCTTGGGACAAGGACCTAGAGTAGAACGCTATCGGGGCCTCCCTCCCGTTCTCCAGTACGTGGCATAACACCGCCCCCACCCCCACCGGGGATGCATCGCATATCAGGACCACTGGGCGTTTGGGATTGAAGTGGGTCAGTACCGCATCTGATGCCAGGAGTCGCTTCAGGTCATTGAAAGCCGTCTCCTGGTCGTCACCCCACTTCCATGCCCCATCCTTTTTTAACAATTTGTGTAGCGGTTCCGCCACTGCTGCCTTCCGCGGGAGGAAGGAGTGGTAAAAGTTGAGCAGTCCAAGGAACGACTGCAACTCGGGCTTGGAAGTGGGGCGGGGGGCCTTCTTGATGGCGGCCACTTTGGATTGGGATGGCCTTATTCCCTCGGGAGTAACACGGAACCCTAGGAACTCAACCTCAGTTGCGAAGAAAACACATTTGTCTTTCCGCAACCACAACCCCGCTTTTTCGAATATTGCCAGGACCTTTCCCAACCTTATTGCTAATTCGGCCCGGCTCCCCCCTGTAATCAATACGTCATCAAAGTAGGGTAACACCCCCTCTAACCCCTTCAGGAGGCGTTCCACGAGTGACTGGAAGATCCCAGGCGCCGAATTCACGCCGAATTGGAGGTGCGATACCTGGAACGCCCCTTTGTGGGTGACTATGGTCTGTGCAGCAGCTGCGGCGGGGGTCACCGGGAGTTGCTGGTAGGCTTGGGCCAGGTCGAGTTTAGCGAAACACCTCCCCCCGTGTAACCTGGCCAACAAGTGGCTGACTACCGGCACCGGATACGCATTAGGGCGGATCGCCTTATTGATGGTGCACTTGTAATCAGCGCATATGCGGACCTCCCCGTTGGCCTTGAGCGCTGTTACAATTGGAGTTTCCCACTCCGCAGAATCAACAGGGACAAGAATCCCCTGGCCCACCAATTTGTCCAACTCCGCCTCTATTTTGTCCTTTAGTGCGAAGGGCACTCTGCGCGGTTTAAGTCTGATTGGACGTACTCCCGGGTCCAGGTCGAAAGTCACTGGGGGGCCCTTGAATTTTCCGAGCCCCTTTTTGAAAACCTCGGGGTGCGCGTCGCACACGCTCTGTATTGGATCAGTCCCGGCGGCGTGTACTCCCACGGCGTGCACCCCCCCAATGAACAACCCCAGGGGCTGGAACCATTGAGTCCCGAGGAGGCTGCATTTACCTCCCTTGAGGACGACTAGGGGAAGCGTTGCGGTGTGCTTTTTAAACTGGACCTGGAACTTCCCAACCCCCAACACTGGGATGCGGTTCCCTTGCACGTCCTTCAGTGTGGCCCTCAATGCTTTGAGCTTGGGCCGCACGCGGGGGGCGATTTTCATGAACTCTCCCTGGGAAATGATAGAGTATGAGGAACCCGAGTCCACCTCCATCCTAACAGGGGCCCCTTGGATTACTACCTCAACGAAGTAACGGGGGTGCTCCGTGGAAACGCTGCAAACCGGGGCGTCGTCCTCGCTGTCGTCGGAGATGCGCCCTACTCCGTCCCGGGTCCTCGTGGTCCGGGTGCCATCCTTTGGCCTCGTGGTGCGGTCCTGCCTCGCCGAGCGGTCTGGGGAACTCCTCTTGGCCTCGCGCCGTTTCCGGCAGACCTTGGCGATGTGCCCGCGCCGGCCGCAGTTGTGGCACTCGGCCTTGCGGAATGGACATTTGGCACGGGCGTGGGCGGCGCCGCAGCCGTTGCAGCGCCGGCCCTCTCTGTGGACCCGCCGAACGTCCTCATCGTCGCCGCTCTCCGTGGACGAGTTCGAAACTCGCCGGGCCGTGCGCACCGAGCTCTCTGCCTTGGCGGGTTTCGGGCGCCAGTTCTGAAGCTCTTGCACCCCGGCAGTTGTGGCCTCCGCGGCCTGTGCCGTGTCGAGGACTTGTTGCCACGTGGGAGGCGGCTCCTTTTTCATCAGCGCGCGCTGAGTCTCGGTATCCCTCAGACCGCAGAGCAGGCAGTCCCGGAGGGTGACTTCTGGGGTCTCCCACTTGCATGGGCCGGCGGCCAGCCACAGGGCCGCGGCGAACTCAGCGACCGATTCCCCGGGCGCCTGGACTCGCCTCCAGAACGCGCTCCGAGCGGGGAACATGGCTATCGCGGGCCGGAGGTGGGTGCGCAGCGCCGCCAGGAGCTCTGTGGCCTTGAAGTCGCTCACCCTCCTCGGCGCGATCAGGTCCACCAAGGTCCTCTTGGTCTCGTGTCCGAGCATGCGGACGAAGATGGCCCTCTTCTTGGCCTCATCTGAGACTTCGAGCTCCACTAGCGCTCCATTGAAGTCTATCTCAAACAGCTCCAAGTCTCCCGGCTTCCTGATCTCGTAGCCGGCGCATGTCTTGGTCCCGTGGGCAGCCATTATCCCACCTTCGTCGCCAATTTAGTGTATGGGACCAAAGACAACAGAACAGCCGAAGGGTTGGCTTAACACAGGTTTATTGCATGATGATCCGTTGGAGCATGAGGTAATGGCGGTGATACATCTCAATATATACAGTAGCCCTATACATTTGAATCTTATAGCACGGTAGCTCATTGGCTGCTACCGGCGTGGCCTCGCCCAGGCACGCCTCTTTTCCTGCTGCTGAATGCAGATCTTTCTTCTGCTGCTGAATGCGGGGAAGGTTTTCCCGCGGCTGTCCGTGATTGAGCAATGTGAACCATGTGAGACTGAACGCTCGCAGCTGCCCTCTATGGGCTGCCTGCTCGCGTTCCTTTACAGCTGAGATACCTTGTATTTGGAGTGGTTACATTCTTGCCTTTACAGTACAATGAACATGCAATCATACATACATACATAACAAGGAAGAAATGGAAAAATAGAATTATGAGAACAATGTCATTGAAGGAAAACGAACATACAGTACTTGTAAAATTCTCACTCCAAATAAACTACATCAAATGAAAAGTAACAAGTCAGATCTTTGCTGGAGGTATGATAAGAGAAGGGATCTTATACGCACATGTAGTGGGTGTGCGAGAAAACAAGAGAATTTTGGGAAATGATAGAGGTTGATATAAATAATATTTTTAATATGAATATAATCCTGGAACCTAAACATGCCATTTTAGGAGAGCTAGAAGAACTAAAATTAGAAGAACCCAAGGAAGAGCTATTTTTAGCACTAGTATTAGTGGCAAGACAGCTAATTGCACAGGATTGGAAAAGCAAAGAAATAATTTCTAGGATAAAATGTTTTGCAGGGGTATGGCAGTTAGCACTAAATGAAAAAATAACTAACTAAATTCATAAAAAATAAGGTAGAGGGATACAACCCTCCTTTTGGGAAATTTGGAATCCGTACATACAATATGCACTGATTAATGAGGAAGGAATTAAATCTGGCCCTGACATGATCCAGTTTTGGAAGGTATAAACATATACAGTAATGTCTTTTGTGATACATTGCAATCCCCAATCTGTGCACGGGTGATCCATCCCCAAACTATAAATATAGATAGTTTTGAAGATTTGTTTTTGGAAGGATATAATTCTTTTCATATTTATTCTTATAGGTTTTTTTTCTTTTCCCTTATCAAGGTTTTTGGGGAGTGTATGTTTTGTTGGAATGATGTTAGTCTTTTTTTTTACATCTATGTGATGTTGATGTTACGTCAATATATTTTTTAAAAAAATTCTCAGACAAAGACCTTGGAATATTGGCTGGAATGTTGGTCTACTTTTTTTTTTTAAGTAGAGGCATAGAAAAAGACTGAGATAGAATTAAGAGTGTGCATGTGAACATATGATATTTTAAGTAAGGTAAAGGTAAAGGTAAAGGTTTCCCTTGCTCAAAAGCCAGTCATATCCAACTCTAGGGTTCAGTGCTCATCTCTGTTTCAAAGCCGAAGAGCCAGCACTGTCTGCAGATGTTTGCGCGATCATGGGGCAGGCATGACTAGACACCAGAGCACATGGAATGCTGTTACCTTCCCACCGAAGTGGTCCCTATTGATCTACTTGTAATTTCTTTCTTTCGAACTGCTTGGTTGGCAGGAGCTGGGACAAAGACAGGAGCTCATTCTGTCCTGCAGTACTCGGGAATCGAACTGCTGACCTTCCGCCTCCCAGTCAGCGTTTTAGCCAGTTGAGCCACTGCATGTACAAATAGATTATTTGAATGTATGATGTTATGGAGAAATAAAAAAAAATCTTATTAAAAAATTTAACACACAAAGAGCAGTGATGATCCGTAACAGTAGCATTTGGAGTATCATTAAGAGAAAAGAAATGAAAATCATGGGCTGGAGTGTGCAAGGTGAGGGGAGGATGGAAACGTCTGGTTGAAGAAGGCATAAAGAAGGTATAGCCAAATAGCTGAAGGCCAACCCGAACATTTGTAATCAGATGGAATTTGTTTCCTAGGAGTATCTTACAGGTCATTGTCAAAGGTAGGAACTGCATTAGGTTGATCTTCATTGGATCCAGGGAGGCTAGAGTTGGATTGTTCCCCTCTGTGCCTTTCACTTCCTTATTCCTATCCCAACCTCTCCCACTGGAGGAAAAGCTCAAGCTGTCCCTGCCTTTGCCAAGTGCTTCTTAGCACAGCAGTAACTGATGCTTTCCAAATGTCTTTGGCAGGCTTGTCACAGCTGAGAGCTTGGCTATCTCCCATCATTTCTTGAAGAGAAGGAAGGAGAGGCAGAGAAGATACCTCAGATGACCTCCTGCAAGCTTCTCCTTTTTTATTCCTGTTTTTATATACAAAGCAAATTGAAGGGAGAATCTGGTTCAACAATAGAGCATATGCTTTCATCAATATCTAAAACTATGGCTAGCTTACCTTACTGCTGTCCTCTACTGCATATAATGGTCTCCTGCGCATGAAAGCTACTCATAGCAAAGCAAAGCAATGACACAATGAGCACTTAGTGCACTCTCTGGGCGGGTCACAATTTAATTAGCATTTGTCCCCAACATGCTGGATACTCATTTTACTGACCTTGGAAGGATGGAAGGCTGAGTCAACCTTGGCCACTTGTCAGGATCAAACTCACAACCTTTTGGTTGCAGTACAGCAGTTTAACCACTCCACCACCAGGACTCCTCATGTCCATTGCATTTGGGAAGAGGATATCTGTGTACAGTGTAGATCTGGGTCAGCTCATGGGACAGGGCAATATTATTTAGCCCGATCAGGAGCTAAATGAAAATCATGGGCTGGAGTGTATCTGGACATTGTATAGACACAGATTTCTACTTACACTGGTGTAATATACTGAATGCAATGCCAAGGAAATGTTGTAACGATCTCTTTAACGGAATGTAAGCAGTCAATGTATCCAATTGTATCTAATCAAGAACACATTGTAACAGGCTGTATGAGGATGTGAGCTAAGTGGCCATAGGTGGTAGTAGCGAGCATCCAGCTCACATGGTACAGATTCCCTGAATACCTGAAGAGAAGGAAATTTTCCCACCACACCACACCTGGAGAAGAGGGTTTGATGACCAATGACGTCACGCGGACAGTAGCCAATGAGCTACCACTCTGGCATATTCAAATGTACAGTGTAATATAAATAGAGCTGTTTGTCCACCATTACCACATGTTCACCCTGACCATCATGCAATAAAGTTGTGTTTAGCCTTGTTACGGCTCCTTCCATTGTCTTCCTTGCAAGACACCAAATTGGCGACGAAGGTGGGATGGCGTCCCGCAAAGTGAACATCACGCCTTTCGATACCATGAAGCCAGAGAGATAGGAACTCTACGAACAGCAGTTCCTATATGCAATGGACCTTGAGGGCATCGAGGAAGAAGCCCAGCGTCGAGCATACCTGCTGGCCCAGTGCGGCCTGGAAACGCTGGAACTGGCAACAAACTTCCTGACGCCGAGGCCGCTCAGAGAGGTACCCCTAGATGAGATCCTCTCCGAGCTGAGGAAACACTTCCACCCGAAGGTGTTGGTGTTCCCGGCAAGGCTAGCTATTCAACAGCGGAGCCAGTAGGCCGGCGAGTCTGTGGCCAACTTCATTGCAGCTCTGAGGGTAGCTGCCGTGCCTTGCTGGTGGGGGACGTCCCTGAGCGAGGCGCTGTGAGACAGGCTCCTGCTTGGCCTGTGAGATGAGGATGCCAGAAAAAAATTACTGGCCAAGGACAAGAGCATCTCCTTTGAGCACATCCTGCGAATTGCCCAAGCCGCCGAGTCAGTGCAACAAGGCAAGCGAGTGTGCTGGGCCAGGACCGCAACAGCTGGGGGCCCCCCGTCTGCGGTCCCAGTCCACAGCTGTTCCTCCCACGGAGAGCAGGGACCCCCGCGGGTTCACCACGTCCACCTCCGACTGCAGCTAGGACGATGACGTGCAACGAGTGCAGAGGAAGCCCGAGATTCGAGACCGCACCAGAGAGGACCGCTGCTGCAATGGATACAGGGCATCTCACGACCGGAACCGGTGCCCATTCCGGAAGGCAGAGTGCCACAACTGCGGGCGGCGCGGGCACATTGCAAAGGTCTGCAGCGCCGACGGGACGACGACAAGGGCCTGGCGGAATGGCCGGAACAGAAAGCAGACGGGGTCAGCAGGAACTTCGACAATGACGAGCCGCAGGAGCACCGCGTGTCTCGAAGAATTCCCGATAACCACGACCAGGCAGTTCACAGCATGCCCTTGAGGCACCCCCGGTTTTTTGTTGAGGTTCTGATACAAGGGGTCCTGGTTAGGATGGAAATAGACTCGGGGTCATCGTATTCCAGGGCTGAAAGCCCAAAAGACAAACTTATGGGACATTCAGGGGAAAAGTATCCCAGTGTTGGGGGTGGGGGAGTTCAAGGTGCAATTCAAGAGGCACTCCGCGCAGTTGCCCCTAGTGGTCTTAAGGGACGGGTCCTGTTGCCTCCTCGGAACACAGTGGTTTGGTCCCATGGGAGTTTTCATCGGAGGCATACACGCCGTGCAGGCTGTCTCGATTGCAGAAGTGTGTAACGCACACCCTGCCGTCTTCAAGAAGGGACTCAGGAAGTTCAAGGGCCCCCCCAGTTTCTTTCGACATGGACCCCGACATCCGGCCCATCAGGCTCAAGCCAAGGAGAGTGCTTTTCACACTAAAGGACAAAATTGAGACTGAACTGGACAAACTGTTGGGCCAGGGGATTTTGGTACCTGTAGATTCTGCCGAGTGGGAAACCCCCATTGTTACGGCACTAATGGCTAACGGAGAAGTCAGAATCTGTGCTGACTACAAGTGCACGATTAATAAGGCAATTCGCCCAAATGCGTACCCGGTGCCGGTAGTAAGCCACCTGTTAGCAACATTGCATGGGGGGAGGTGTTTCGCCAAGCTAGATTTAGTGCAGGCATACCAGTAATTAACAGTGACCCCAGCTGCAGCCGCCGCTCAAACCATAGTTACTCATAAGGGAGCCTTTAAAGTAACGCGCCTCCAATTCGGCGTGAATTCGGCCCCCGGGATCTTCCAGGCCCTCGTGTAACAGCTTTTGAAAGGGCTCCCGGGTGTTTTCCCTTACTTTGATGACGTTTTGATAACGGGGGGGGGGGGGGGGGGACAAGAATTGGCCAAGAGGTTGGACCAGGTGCTAACCGTGTTCGAGAAAGTGGGGCTCAGGTTGAGAAAAGATAAGTGCGTGTTTTTCGCAGAAGAAGTAGAGTTTCTGGGATTCTGGATAACCCCGGAGGGTATTAAGGTGTCAGCAGTGAGTCAAAGGTGTCAGCAGTGCAGAACGCCCCTCGCCCCACCACCAAGGCCGAACTGCAGTCCTTTCTGGGACTATTACATTTTTACCACTCTTTACTGCCAGGAAAGGCGTCGGTGGCAGAGCCGCTGCACAAGTTACTTAAAAAAGACGCGGCTTGGCGGTGGGGCGAAAGCCAGGGACGGGCATTCAGTGGGCTCAAGCAGCTTCTGTCTTCCGAGGCTGTCTTAACCCACTTTGATCCCAAGAAGCCCGTCGTGCTAGTCTGCGATGCCTCACCGGTGGGGGTGGGGGCGGTCTTATGCCCCGTGCTAGAGAGTGGGCGGGAAGCCCCGGTGGCATTCTATTCGAGATCCCTGTCCAAGGCGGAGTGCAATTACGCACAAACAGACAGGGAGGCACTGGCAATAGTTGCAGGAAACAAAAAGTTCCACGACTTCCTTTATGGCCGACTGTTCACAGTCGTGACCGACCATAAGCCCCTGCTAGGTATCTTCACCACAAACAAGCTCACCCCACAGATCTTATCCCCGAGGATGCTGCGGTGGGCTATCTTCCTCAATGCATACCAGTATGCGTTGGCCTACCGACCCAGCAACGAAATCAGCCATGCCGACGCCCTTTCCAGGTCGCCCCTCCCACAAGCAGGGGACCTAGAATGTGAGGTAGAGCAGGACCACCAGGTGCTCCTGATCGAGGCCCCAGAGACTCCCCTGATACTGCCAACGGAGATTGCTAAAGCTACAGCGAAGGACAGGTCATTAGCCCTAGTCAGTTCATGGGTACAAAAGGGGTGGCTAGCGACTTCCCCCGCGGAGGAGTTCAAGGTTTATGGCAGAAGGAGAGATGAACTGTCCCTAGAGAGGGGCTGCCTCCTCTGGGGGCAGCAGGTAATAGTCCCCGAAGCGTTGAGGCCACAAGTGCTCAAGATGTTACACATTAGCCACCCGGGGATTGTGCACTCTAAAGCGCTAGCCAGAAGCTATGTCTGGTGGCCCAAGTTGGATGCAGATATAGAGCACATGATTGGCACTTGCGAGAGCTGCCAGAGTACCCACCCTGAAGAGTCCCGACTTCCCCATAGAGAATGGGACGCAGCCCGAAGGCCATGGTCGCGCCTACACGTAGATTTTGTGGGACGCTTCAGGGGCACCCTGTTCTTAATAATAGTGGATGCTTACTCCAAGTGGTTGGAGGTAATTCCAATGTCCAGCACATCGTCAGCTACAACGGTTAGGCAATTGCGGAGAGTATTTAGCTGTTTCGGATTACCCGACGTGCTTGTGAGCGATAATGCCACAACTTTCATGTCAGCAGAGTTCCAGGGGTTTATAGAGATTAATAAGATTCGCCACATTACCTCTGCCCCCTTTCACCCTGTTACAAATGGTCAAGCAGAATGTTTGGTACGAACAACGAAGGACGCACTGCGTCGGATGGGTCCTGGGGATTTGAACCTGCAACTATGCCAATTCCTATTAAGGTACCGAGTGACCCCCCTAGTGTCGGGGGTGTCGCCCGCCGAACTCCTTATGCGGAGGAGACCCGCCACGATCCTCTCGCGTCTAGACCCAATCAGGGTGGAGGACATGGGTAGAAACGTTGCACTGGGAAGCACTAAGAGTTTTGGGGTCAGCGAGGCCATGCATTGCAGGAATTATGCGGCCGCCGGGCCAACTTGGGTTCCCGGAGTAGTGGTCGAGCAAACAGGGCCGGTCTCGTACAATGTTGAGACGAGCACAGGTCTCTGGAGGAGACATGCTGACCAGCTCAGGAGTAGAGTTGTAGAAAGGCAAGGCACGAGAGACCAAACAGGAGATTCAACATTAGGGTTCTCCCCCACCTGCTTATCCCAAGGGGGAGACACAGACCATTGGGGGAGGGAAATGACACAAATCCGAATCCTTTCGACCCTCCAAGCTACAGGAACGATTTGTAAGAGGGGAATTTCGAAGAGTTAGATTTTGAGTTTGGAAACGTGGTCCCCCACCCATCCGAGTGAAGAGCGGGGTTTTACTTTAGTCCCAAGGACCCTCGGTTTCACGTCCCTGGAGTTTACTCCTACACCTAGACCTCACCAATCCCAGGCTCAGAGCCCGCAGCCAATCACTAATGAGTCACCCTCTCCCGTTGCAGGACGAGGACATAGTGATCAGGAATATGCAGCCACTCCAGGGAAAAGCATGGCTGCCACTCGCCCAAAGCGAACATGCGGGAAGCCTCATTGGTTGAAGGACTTCGTCCTCACCTAGGGGGGAGGGGTGTTATGTACTGAATGCAATGCCAAGGAAATGTTGTAACGATCCCTTTAACATAATGTAACCATTCAATGTATCCAATTGTATCTAATCAGGAACACATTGTAACAGGCTGTATGAGGATGCGAGCTAAGTGGCCACAGGTGGCAGTAGCGAGCATCCAGCTCACATGGTACAGATTCCTCGAATACCTGAAGAGCGGGAAAACTTCCTGCCACACCACACCTGGAGAAGATGGGCATGACAACCAATGATGTCACGCGGACAGTAGCCAATGAGCTACCACACCGGCATATTCAAATGTACAGTGTAATATAAATAGAACTGTTTGTCTGCCATTACCACATGTTCACCCTGACCATCATGCAATAAAGTTGTGTTTAGCCTTGTTACGGCTCCTTCCATTGTCTTCCTTGCAAGACACCAAAACTAGATTTATTATAGAATTATTTTTGGACTAAAGTTTCTAAAATTCCTCAGCCATCCACTGAATAGTGCATGATGTCTCTGGGGAAAGGACGTGGCTATTTGTACCCCTGAACATGAATGCTCCAACACTGCAACTTCTACATCATCATCATCATCATCATCATCAGTTTTGAGCAATCAATCATGGGTTGATGTTTCCTGAATTACACAACTTCATAGTTCATCTTGGCTTCTTTTTAAAGAACAAAGGAATTATCTAAAACTAGCATAGTTTACCTGGCCTTGCTGGGCAGTGTTTAATGTGTGTTTTTTTTGGTTAGGGGTGGCTTGGGTGTGGGTGTTTTGCATTTGTGGTTTGTGACTTTATTTGATTTATTTGATTTTATTTAAATTTGTCATTTTGATGTTTAACATATTTTTTGACTGTTTTTACTCTCCCGGCCTCTAGTTGGGGCTGTTACTAAGATTTTTGCGATTTTCCTTTCTTTGTTCAGTTTAGTTCCGGACCCCATAGAGGGAGGACGTGTCTGGTAAGTGCTCTTGATTGTTTATTCTGCTTTTTTTGTTTTGATTTTGTGGTGTTGGGTTGGGGGGGTGTTAAGTAGAGAGTTTCTTCTTAAACCCCCCAAAGTGTTTTGGCTTGTTTGTTGTTTTGTATTGTGGGTTTTAGATATGTTGAAGTATTTTAATTATTTCTGGTTGTTATTTTTTTATTTTTTCCGTATTTATTTCTTTAATTTGTGAGATTACTGTTTGTTGAGTTAGGTATTTTCATGTTGTAGATAGGTGTTTTTAGTGTGCTTTTATGGTTTTTTGTTAGCCTTTGGTATTTTGGGTGTTTTTTGTTGATTTTGTTGTTTATTGTTTTGTTGTTTAATGGGTTTATTTTAATTATTTGGTTATTTATTTGTGTTTTATTAATTCTGGTGCTTTGCGTTTTGGTTAACTGTTGGGTTTTGTTGTTGTTGTGTTTTGTTGTGTGAAGAATGGCCTGTCTGTCGTTCCTTCTTTTTCCCCATTGCTGCTTTTAAATTAGGTTTCAATGCAGTGATGGGGAAAAGGAAGAGCCGGCAGTCAGCTCGCTCTTCGACCAGTAATGTTCGTTAGGTAGGTCGGGTGAAAAGGAGGCAGAGAAGAGCTATCTGCTTGATGATAGTTCTCTTCTCTGGGCCTCCTTTTCCCCCAGGCTTACCTAACGGGGAGATCGGCAGGCAACAATCCATAAAGGGTGGTGCTCTTCCTGTGGATTGCTGGCTGCTGCTTTTCTGTTACCTCCACCACTGTTTCATGCTAGTTCTCAAAATAACGGTGTGGGTAGTAGAAAGGCAGAATCCAGTTATTCGCCAGGGAGGTTGCTTCCCCTGATGAATTGCTGCCTGCTTCTTTTTTCCCCCCACCCCGGCTCAATGTACCTTGAGGCCGGTGATGGTCTCGCCGTGTCTTTGGCGGGGTAGCGGGGAGGAGAGGGAGTCCCTCTTCTCCCCGTTGCTCTGGGAAAGAAGGGTGGCGGTTGTCTCGTCGTGTTTTTTTGCAGGTTTTTGTTTGTGAGGCCGTGAGGTGCTGCGTCCACCTGCAGCAGCCTTGCGTTCCCATTGCGTGAGGCGTTTTTTATTTTATTCTTCACTCACCGGCTTTTCAGCATTCTGTGTGCTCGCGCCCTTCAGCATGATTGGATGAAGTGGTTACGGCGCAGTGGATGCTGGGACTTGACGTTTATTTTATTTTGTTTGCATTCATGCGGTGGTTCCCCCCCCTGCAGCTCGGTTTCTATTGGGAACAGCGCCTTTCCCAATGTTCTCTTTGCTCTTGCCTGTCAGCCTGATTGGCTGAGGGGAGGCGCGGCATGGAGAACGTTGGGAATTGAAGTTGTTTTGTTTTGTTTGCATTCATGGGGCTGTTTTCCCACTGCTGACTGCGGGACCCTTGCGGTGCTCTGCGGGCCGGGTTAAGGCGAGTGCAGGTAGCTCGGTATGGGATACTATGGACGGGTGCGGGCGTGTATGCCGGAGTCTAACGGTTAACGTTCCTCTTTATAGGTATAGATAATTCCAGTAAGGATTGGACTTACATTAAACTGTTGCTCTTTTTTGTCATGAAGAATCACATTCTGTTGCTAGTGTCAGCTTCCAGGTCAATTTTGGTACACAGAATTGCAGAGTGTTCAGGACACCCTATAATCTTCATACGAAGACATTTGAAAATTTGGTGTTTTTCCCCTCTGTTTGTCAAACACCCCACCCCCCAAAAGAGGTCATTTTTGCATTAGGGAACTTAAGGAGATCCCCTACAGCCCCACCCACAATTATACATCTCTGTCCAAGCACTTCAGCTATTTCCAGGCATAGTGCAGCACATGGAAGGGGTGTATGGAAAAGCCCACCAAAGTTGCCTACCCCTAATGTCCTTTAACAAACCAGTTTTAGCAAAAATAACATCTTACAGAACTTTAAAAAAACCCCAGTTTTATTTGACATACACTTTTTATGGTGGGCATCCCATTTCTTCAGAAGCATTGGAAATTCTCGCAGCTCTCTTCTTCAACTGGTGCCAGTCTTTTCTAAAGCTAATATGTCCTAGTTACCCATTCATGCAAAAATAATTATTATTACATTCCATCAGGTTGATTCTGACCTATGGCAACATTTCCCATGGTTTTCTGGGTATTGAGTACTCAGATATGGTGTAGCAGCCCTTTCTTCTAGGGGCACGTGGGGCCGTAATCACACAGACTGATTCTTTCCTACAAAGCACCCAACCCTTGGCTCCACAGCCAAACTCTTCAACTCCCAGATACTTTGGATTACAGTGATGATTACTCATAACAATACACTGATGCTGTGCTAACCCATTTCCCTTTAACTGCTGTGAAGCTTGCAGCTAGCCTCAAGGAGGGGTGGAAAGTTTGGAAAGAGGCGAATATCAGGCAATGTCATCATTCCTGCTCATAAAAAGCTCTCGGTGCCTCAGCTCTGAAAGCCTGGACTTCCGTACTGAATCTATAGAAGACAGTAGGACTTGGTTCAAACTAAATTTACCTATAATCATGCACATTTTTCATCAAAAAAATTCTATATCAAGCATTTCAAAAGAAAAGCACAGCCCCCCTCCCTTTTCCAGGAATATTATGATTGCAGATTTTTTTCCTCCACTGTTGTTATGTATAAGCTCTGTTGTCTGGCTGGAGTCAGACAGAGTACCCAGAGCAAATAATCCTGAGAGTAATATATTCCATCTGTCCGGAAGACAGAGATGAGCATTTGGTGCTCAGGCCTGCCAAAGGAGGTTCTGTTTGCAGCCAAAATGTAACGTGTTCAAAAGGAGGAAACAGGGTTGCATTTCATGGTTCCTTGGTTGCCTCAGGATATGGCTAATAGGAAGAAACTATTATTTTGAACAATTCTTCAATATTTTCTTTCCTTTCTTCCAAATTCAAGTTGCCAGTGCTGCTAGGAACAGCCTCAAAAATGTTAGTATGCTTGAGACAGAAAATGAAAAAATGTAGATTTTTATGGCTGCAGTGTTTTGAACTTGGTGACGTTTCAGAACAATCTTGAAAAGCAGTCTGACACAAAGTATGTTACATTAATCTAACAGATACAACTAAGGCCTGTGTTATTATAGGCAAGTTAGACACTTCCAGCTTTAATTGTACAAATGGGTTCCTGACTATCACAGTTCATTGAGTTCAGGGAACCTTACTCTAACTGTTCAGCCTGAAGTGGAAAAGCCCAGGAGAGTCAAACATGGTTATAGCTAGGGAATCTATCTGGCTCTAGTGCAGGGGTTCCCAACCTATGGCCGCGGGCCTAATCCAGCCTGCGGCGCTAATTAATCCGGCCTGCAGTGGGAATCCAGGCACTGCTGGAAGCTCCCCCCGCCACCAAAAGTGCAAAAAATGCTGCGTTTTCACTGTGAAAATGCAGGGGAAATGCAGGGGAAATGCGACAAATTTTTTTTTAAAAGAGAGAAAATACCATGGGGAGCAGTGCCAAAAAGACCACCATGCTTGCTGCCGCCACATTTTTGGGCTGCTTTTGCAGCCTCCACCACTTCCCATGGTGACGGGAGGTTGTGTGGAGCATTTTCGCTCTGTTTTTGCAATTTTTTTTGCCACTTTTTTGGCATATCCGGGTTGGCAAAAAATTGCAAAAATGGAGCAAAAATGTGTCGCATACCCTCCCGCCGCCATGGGAAGTGGCGGAAGATGCCAAAGCAGCCAGAAAATGCTGTGCCACTGCCACTGTGAGCACCAAAAGTGGTGGGAGGAACCATGCCTCTGGCCCACACAGCTGTGTGTTGGGGGCGGGTCTGGCCCGTGGCGGGAAAAGGTTGGGAACCCCTGGTCTAGTGCCTCCTAACCCATCCAACCCCTTAGTCCATTCTGACTGAGCAGTGCTACAGTGAGTTCCATTTTTTTTTTTAGGTCAGACAATTAAGACCAATATGCCAACCCTACAAGGTTGAACTGTGGCCACACACAGAAATATCAAGACTCCCAATAGCTTATCAAGGCAAGACCTGATTTTAGTACCATAAGCCATCTCAGCCAATAAGCCAAACAATTGGATAGAAAAAAATGATATTAAAGATGGCGAAAAAGACAAAAAAAATCAATTAAAAAAACAAACTTCACAAACCATGCAGTGCAAACAGTCAATTTCAGGCAAAGGCTATAGAAATTAAGAGAAACAAACTAGACAATTAAAAAGCTAGCTACCCTACCAAATATTTACACATCAGTGTAGCATCAGCATAGTTGTGGAGCATGCACAAAGTGAATATCTCCTGACTCAAGAGGACAGCAACTGAGTAGAGCATCTACTAAGAGATTAGTTTTACACCTAACCAACTAGCATAATTTCTGAACCCTCTTTTATACATTAAGCTTTAAATACCAAATGGAATTTAAAGCTTAATGCTTCAAATTTCATTGAACATTCATGAAGACAAGAGCACTTTCTGCCCCTTCCTTCACACAACTGAAATCATCTTCCCAATTAAAACAATAGCTGACTTGCCAAAGGCTTCTCTCCAGAAGACAACGAGGTCCCATGTTCCCCAATTTCTCAATTTCTTAAAGCTGACCATTATTGAAACCTGAGCATCCAGTTGTTGTCATGTTCCATCAAGTTGTCTCTGATCTATGGACCCTATGAATGAGAGCTCTCCAAAATGTCCTGTCCTCAACAACCCTGCTCGGCTCTTACAAACACAAGCCCATGGCTTCCCTAAGGTAGTCAATCCACCTCATGTTTGCTCTTCCTCTTTTCCTGCTGCTTTCTACCTTTCCCAGCATTTTTGTCTTTCCCAGAGAGCCTTGCCATCTCATGACATGGCCAAAGGAGGACAGCTTCAGCCCTCAGAGAGAGTTCGGATTTGATTTGCTCAAGGACCTACTTGCTTTTTTTTTGGCAGTCCAGAATATCTCGAGTTCTCCCCCGCCCCCCATCACCATATTTCAATTGAATCATCTCCACCCTGGCCAGCTTCCTTTAATGTCAAGGTCAGGGGTTCTCAATCTACGGCCCACAGGCTGGACCCCGCCCACAGGTCCATTTCATGTGGCTTGCAACTTTGCTCCAGTCGCTGCCGCTGCTGTCTCAATCCTTTCCCCCTCCACTTACAACATCTGGTGTGCTACAGATTGCCGTTAGGGACATGCCAAGCCAGGCTGAGGGGAAAAGGGCTGAGGTGGCTGCAGAAGTGGCTTTTGTGCACGGCTGCCTGTGTCTTTCCTGACAGCCACTCTGGCGCAGGCGAGAAGGACAGCCTGGACTCCTCCATATTGGTAAGCAGGTAAGCAGTATGTGGGGGAGTGGTAGGGGCTTGAGGTGGTCCCACTGCCACTTTTGGCATTGACGTTGGCAGCGTTGGCAGTAGGATTCTTGCTCACGGCTATAAAAGGTTGAGAACCCCTGGTCTAGCCTTTGCACCCATATATGGTGTTTGGGAACTCAATAGTGTGAATGATCTTGGTTTTGATTTCCAATGAATCTTGGTGGTCTCTCCCCCCCCCCCCCAATTCCTTTATTGCAACTCTTCTAAGTCTCAGTCTTCTTCTGAATTCTTGGCTGCAATCCCCATTTGGGTTGATGCATGAACCAATTTATACAAAAACTTTCATTATCTCAATTTCTTCATTGTCAACTTCAAAGTTGTGTAGTTCTGTAGTCATAATTTTTTATCTTAATATTTAGCTGCAATCCAGCATTGCCATTTGCTTCTTTCACTTTCATTAAAAGCTATTTCAAATCATTGCTGTTTTCTGCCAATAAGATGGTATCATCTGCATATCTTAAATTATTCCATATGCCAGTATTCAATCCTCAGGATGAATTCTGGTGTACATCCAAACTATGAACCTGAGTTTTCAGGAGAAGTGTAACCCCAGGCAAAAAACAATTGTTTTTGGGTTATTCCCTAAACTAATTTCAGCTGTCGGGAGCATTCTGTCTTAACTGGGATTTAGCTTCAATTCCTTTGCCCTCCTCCATTCTGTTACTGACATCAAGTGCTGATTTGGACTGAAACAGCTTTCTTGGTCTTCTTCTTTTGTGTCCTGATCAGACCCTGGACTGCCAAAATTAAGCCACTTTCTTCGCTTTGTCATTGCCCAAACGCCAAGTCCTCATCGGTGCATGTCTCTGGCGGCAATCAGCAGAAGCTTTCTTGGTATTAGCTGGAAAGAAGAGACAGAATTATGTGGCATCAGCATATTGCTGGTGCCAAAGCCCAAATACAGGAACAACTTCTCCCATTCATTTCATGTATACGTTAAATAGCATGAGTGATAGAAGAGAGACCTCACTGGCCAAAGGCCATGAGACCCCTTAGGCCAAAGGCCATAAGTCTCCCAACACTACCTGAGTTTGCCTATGTAGGAAGGACTGCAGCAATTCTAGCTCCCATCTACGTCCATGATGGCATACAGGCTTTTGTTTCTTGCTCCATATTTCAGAGCTTGTTTATATTCATTCTTTTTATTATTATTTTTACCCATGAGATGTAGACAAATCCTGGAATTGGAGCCATTGGGCAATCCAGAAAGGGACCACAATTGTTGAGTGCCAGTGATCATTTTAAATGTTGCTTCTGCCGGTTTTGTCCAAGGTGGTTCCTGGATCTAGTTGCCTTTGTTTGGAAGTGTCTAGTAATTGATGCCCCATTTTGTTTTGTTCATTTGTTAACTGTCCAGAATAATTGTATTGTTAGGTGGATGGTATACAAATTGAAAAAAAAGTAAATAAATATCAGAGAGGCAGCTCTGAAGAATACCAGAAAACAGGGGCCAAACGGTTCATATTCAAGATAAAGATAAAGCAGAAAAAGTCCGTTTGAGGTGTGAGGAATAAAACCCACCTGGTTTCATCATGCTATATAGTTTATATCGCATGGTAATTCTTATGTTGCATCCTAACCTCACATCTTGTTTTCTTTCTGGACTGTGGACATTACTATTTCTAAATGCTAAATCCTTTTATATAGTGATGAACCAGGTGAGTATAATGAGAGCAACTATATAGCATGATGAAACCAGGTGGGTTGTTACTTCTTAATAAGCTCAGTATATTTAAATTTAAATTTATTGTTATTCAACTTAGCATGTATTAATTGTCTTCACAGAAGTTGGAAAGTAAAGCGATTAAGTTATCTGAAGAAGGAAAGTTCCCCCGAAAAAGTTGTTTAACCGGTCAACCTTTACAACATAGATTTACTGGAAGACTGGGAACTATTATAAACAACGTGATATTAAAATCAACAATATTTTTATTCCTCATGCCTCAAACAGATTTTTTCTGCTTTATCTTTATCCTGAAGAATACCAGGGCAAACAGTATTAAAAGCCACTGACCAAGAATGTGCCAAAGCAGGACTGCATTTGGACATTGAGAAGATAAAATTATGACTGCAGAAGATCTTCCCAAGTTTCACGTTATAACACTGCATCACAAAATAAATAAATAAATATTGTCTGCTACTTGGTCTAATTCATATGTCCTATACTCAGTGGTGGGCTCCAATAAATTTTACTACCACACTGTGGGCATGGTATGGTGGGATTGGCAAGGGGGAAAGCCCTGCATTGCACCCAAATTAGGACTACTTTATTTCAAAACTTAGTTGGGCGGGGCCAGCCAGAATGTCTGCTACCGGTTCTGGCGAACTGGTGTGAACTTGCTGATGCCCACCACTGCCTATACTAAATAAAGTGTGCTGAATCCAAATCTGAAGTCTGATTCTGCCTAGGACATCATGATGTTAAGTAAGAAAATCTCACCCTTTTGGTTAGTTTTTTTGCGTTGATCACATGGGTTATTTTTGCCACAAATTTAGCAAACATTGTCCAGTTTATTAACATAGCTGCACCTACTCATCTTTAGCTCAAAAAAGACTCACTATGGCCTAGCAGGGCTATCCAATAAGATGATTTCACCCTAGAGACAATCCCTTGGTCCATCTTGCCATATATACCTATTTCTGACTGTCAGCTCACTTGACTTGCCCAGACATGCCCGGCCACTGCTGGATCATGCATGCCACCAGGGGACGTGATTCAGCCGAGGCGGCAGCAGGCATAGTGGTAGCTGCAACTGTTATAATGTTCCCGTGTAAAAATACATTACCCAATTACCGATCATTTGAACAGCTATAGCACACCTATAACTTAAAATCTGTACATGATAGGCAAATTCTGAGTTCAGATTTGGAATCAGCACACTCGATATCATGTAAATCATATGATGTGTTATTCCCAGTAGCAAAATTGTTGTTGTGCAGTGTGATAAAGAAACTGAACTCGTGAACAATTTTGAATCAATGGGGATTTGGTGAATCAATTCCTCCATAAAGTCCATTGATTAAAATATGTATATTTTAGTTGTGACTCACTTTAATTTAGTAACTCATAATCAGAGCAGCTGCATTTAAATCAATGGGACTTACAGAGGAACTGATTCATTAAATCCCCACTGATTCAGGGGACTTACTTTAGAAGGATTTCCAGATGAAATCCTAAACAAAGGATTTTAGCCAACGAGTAAATATGTTTAATGTTGCACAGCAAATATAGGTACTGTAGTGCTAACACACCATGGCTGCAGAGTTTGGGTTGGACTATAATATTTAATGCAGTTTGTTCATTACACCTCATCGGAATACTAGAGAAAATCATGGCTAGACTTTCAAATGCAAAAAACCTCTCACTTTTGGATAAGAGCCAGAAATGGTAGTTGCCAGTTCTCAATAAGCAGAGTAGGAACTGCACATTTTATTCTTTTAAAATAATCTGTCATGATTGAGATGATCTACCCAGGGACATGTATCTGATCTTGCAGATGTTGCAATTATTCATGAAAATAATTCAAAAGCCTACTATGTTATGTTCTCAGCAATGATTAATTCATTTTTGCATTTAGCATGTGTGCAGCTCAAACTATAGTAAATAGCATGAATTATGCTGAATAAATATTGTATAACAATGATATTTGATCCCTAAGTGGCTATAGCAGCAGAACATATTAACAGTACTTTGCTTCTTGTTTAGAGAAGGCCAAATCTAAACACGCTAATAGGATGAGACAAAAGTTACCTCTATAATGAGCCTAATAGCTCCAGCAAATGCACAAGAGGGTGTTAAAGAGAAGAGACAATGAGCCAATTGGCTTCAAGTATATTTCCATACAACATAAAGAGGATATTTTGATGGTTCTGTCTTAAACACAGATTTTTAAAAAATGAAATTGAGGTACTTTAGTGTAAGGGACCAAAGACAATGAAACAGCCGAAGGGTTGGCTTAACACAGGTTTATTGCATGATGATCCGGAGGAACATGTGGTAATGGCGGATGGGTAGCTCAATATATACAGCTGGCTATACATTTGAATGTGGCTCGTTGACAGACTATTGGTTGCTGCCTGCGTGACGTCGTAGGAGGTCACGCCCTTCTTGACCAGGTGAGGAAGTCGCGGGGAATCTTCCCGCGCTGCTGAACCAGGTGGCTATGATCCATTAGAGCTGGACGCTCGCTACTGCCCTCTGGTGGTCACTAGCTCGCGTCCCCTTATTAGGCTTTACATTGATACAGGTGATGGTTATAATGTTGCACACAGAAAGGTTACATTGATAACACATGGTAAAGGTACATTGTTAAAGGCACTGCTTTACAGAACACAACAGGTACACAAGGCTAAGATTAGGTGTAAAAAACAGTTCCATAAAAAAATCGCCATATTATGAAATGATGTGGGAGCGAATAGAGAAAGGGGTTTAAAATTACAATATTTACCTCCTCCCTAGCTCTGGTGGCTCCTCCTCTTCTAGGCTCTTGGATGTGCCTGGATTGTGGGGAGGAGAGTATGTGGCCTGGTGGGGACATACCTGTCAACTGCGGCTCCGGCGAATCTGGGACCTGCGCAGACCGGGTCTGCGCAGGTCGCGTTGTACGCATGCGCGTGGAGGTCTACGCCACTTGCGTTGCCTTCTACGCAGGTGACGTAGCCTTCTGCGCATGTGTGGAAGGGAGCTACGGAAGTGTAGAGCCCTTCCACGCATGTGTGCAACGCGACCTGCGCAGATGGGCTGCGCAGTGCCTCTTTTCCCCCACTGCAAAATCACAGGGCTTTGGCAGCGCGGGTCGTGAAATGGCGCAAATCGGCACCGAATTACGGAGTAATCCCAGCCAAATCAGGATGGTTGACAGGTATGGGTGGGGAGGGGGTGTGGGCCAAAATTTCCCTTATTTTCAAATCCAAAACTTGACAGGTATGGTCACTGGAGCTCTCAATGTAACATTCTCTTCTCTCCTTCCTTCTCTCCAGATGAAACCAGTTTGTCCTAATTAGAAATTAGCAAGTTGCTTGGTGCTTTGACATTGAGTTAGGGTTTTTCTCAAGAGATAACTTGCAACTGTGAGACTTCTAAAACTGTTCTCCCCATCCCGCATCAGTACCAACTAATTGAATCCAGCCCTTTCTCAGAGGCTTCAGAAACAACGTTCTTCTATTTCTCCCATTTTTCTTCAGAGTACAGATCAAACTACATTGGGCTGAAGGTCCACCCTGGACACTGGCGCAAAAAAAAAATATGCAGTCTTTTTTGCTCACCTAATTCAAATAGAAGTGTAAAATATGCTGTGAATGAAGCCTTTACCAGCGTAGTTGCAGCCTGACTTTCACTTCTCATTTCAGTTTCAATGTCCCTTCTGTGACTGTGCCATCTTGAAGTACACTTGTATCACATTGTCAAATTCTCCACTTTGTTCCTGTGCCCTTGAATTATACTATCTTGACTATGAAGCAATAATAATCTGAGCACATCCAAATGACATCAGTATACAATTTTAGTAGACAATGTGTACAATACAAGTAAAAGAACACATTGCAAAGAAATAAAACTTAGCTGTTTCATCCAACTGTTCTCTGTTCAAAGTAAAATACCTTTATCTAGTAAGATTATAAAAAAGGAATCAATGCAACAAGAACTTGATACATTATCATGTACAGTGATACCTCATACAACGTCCAAACTTGTTTCCACAAGTTTGGACTTTATACGGATTTGGACTTTGTATGAGGCATGCAAAATCCTAGCCGCGATGCCTCATACAACGTCCAAATCCTTGCCGCAATGCCTCATACAACATCATTTCCATAGAGATACATTGTACTGTAACAGCACAGACTTCAGGGCAAAGTCAAGGAAACAGACAGGAAACTGACAGAACTTTGAGAAACCATTGTCTAAAGGCTAAATACATTACAAAAACATGTCAAACAACTCTGATTGTCCAAGAACCTGAAGAATGCTGCAAAAATCCCAGGAATGTTTCTAAAAATTCTGACGAAAAAAATCAAAAAAATCCAAAATCATGCTCAAAACCACTCCTAAACACTCTTCGCCTCATGCAAAACCCACAAGAGCAATGCACACATGTGTCCTGCCTTTTATACTACCCAGGAAAAAAGGAAAACGGCTGGGGTGTGTGAACACAGGAGAAAGAGAAACACCCTCAGAAATGATGAAGCAGAATAATAATGTGAAAAATATTTAATATTAAAACCACAAAGTCCCCAGAGAGTTGACAACTATCTAAGGTAGATTACAGACGCTGAAAATATAGAAAGTTGCAGTCCATGGTCATAAACCGTCAATAAACCGTAAAGTCCAATGTATATGGGAATTAATGGGAATCCAATGCAAAGTATAGAAGTACAGCAAAACAAGGAAGACGGGAACCAGACGGAATCATAAGGGGCAACCTATATATCAGTGGCAAATAATAACTCCAACAGGAGACAATGGGCGAAACAGCACTCAGTCTCGATATCCATCCGCGGTAATGGGATATTTCATTGACTTCATCAAGAGTCTGAATAAAAGTATTATCGTGCTGAATACAACCTCTGGTGTGGTCAGTCTTATAGGGTTACTACCCAGGCACAATGCAACCTGGGAAAAACCCCAATACCTCATACAAAATCGCAGCAACTTTGTATGAGGCAACTTTTTAAAAGAAATTAGGCAATGTTGTATGAATTTGATGTTGTATGAAGCGGACTTTGTATGAAGTATTACTGTATACACACCACCTCATTAGTGAATATTGTAGTTCATGTACATGAATTAAAAGGGGGCTGCAATAGCTTAGTGGTTAAGATGCAGAACTTGATGACTGGCAGGAAGGCAGGCCAGCAGTTTGAGACCTGAGTACTGCACAATGGAGTGAGCTCCCATCTCTGTCCTAGCTCCCGCCAAGCTAGCAGTTCGAAAGCAAAAAAAATATAAGTAGATAAATAGGGACCACTTTGGTGGGAAGGTAAACAGCATTCCATGCACTCCGGTGTTGAGGCATGTCTGTCACATGTCAATGGAAATGTCTGCAGACACAGACAGCACAGGCTCTTTGGCTATAAACAGAGATGAGCACTGGACCCTAGAGTTGGATACAATTGGATTTCAAGCAAGGGTGGCCTTTACTTTACATGAAATGAATTGATTGTAATGTTAAAAAGTCTTTAAGATGCAGATATTTATTTTTAATGTTTGCTAAATTACTAATATTTAGCAAGCCATTCTGGAGCAGAAGAAAATTCAGCAGTAGAAGAAAGACAGAAAGAGAATTAATGCCAAACCACACCTGTTTTTGTTGTTGTTGTTGTTGAGTCATAAGTTGAGTCCAGTCCTTTGCGACCCCATGAACCACCGCACGCCAGACTCCTCTGTCATCTGCCATCCTCCGCAGCCCTGTTTAGGCGGTTTTATCGCCATTTGTTCAATTCAGTAATGGTTTCCTATCATACTGCATGTATTAATGGTCTTACCTAGTGCCCAGAAGGGAAGTGTGTGTCATTAGCAATAGTTTGCGAATAGCTGGTATTGTTATACAATTTTCACTGTCAGTACTTACTGAATTTGTCCCCCCCCCAAAAAACAACAACAACAACAACACCTTACCATCACACAGAACTGAATGAGATATGTAAGGTAGATTATAGTAGTTATAATACTGACAGAATTGTCTTTTGATATTAATATTATCAGTATAAGAGGGGGAAAATCTTACTTTGAACTCTTGGGCTTATGGTTACTAACTTTATTCTAAAAAAGTCCCTTTGAAAGATAAGATAGATGAGAGATCTCAAACTTTATAGTGGGGGTAAGTTTAAGGACATCTGCCTTTGATGGCTGACTGATTTCATACCAAAGTATCCACTGCAATGGGGTGAGCTCATCATTTCCACTGTGCTCACCTTGTAGTTTTCGCTTCACTGCAATGAACAATTCAGCGGATGAGGGATGGCTATACTGCCAACAAGGCTATGTACATTCAGCATTGACAGCTTTTTGTGTTTTTGAATTAAGTACTTTCTAAAGGAAAAGTATACTATGAGGCTTTCTGAATATAATGGTAGATCGGGGGCTTTCTGAATTTGATTGATACGGTGCACTTCATTTATAGGAAGCAGTCTGTTTAATCAGTCATACTTTAGGATTAATTTCTCAGGAATTGCTGATGCCACACTCTTCAAACTAATGGTGCTGCCTGATGTATAAGTCAAAATGAACATAACCATAACATTTTAATCTTCTTTATTGCTTGGCTTATGTACCAAAGCAAGGTTTTTTTTCTGAATTTTTATAAGCCCAGTGATAATTTATGTGTGCTATATCATTCTTATTAATAAAAAACTGTGTTTAAAATTGATAATTAGTCTAAGATGATGATTTCTGTGATGTATTTTAAGCATTTATGCAGGTGGGTACTTGTATTGTTTGTGTGTTTACATGCTAACTCATTTATTATGGCATAGGTTTTTGTGGGCTCAGAATATATTGCCAAACATACACGTTGTTATTGTCACTTGGCAGGAATATGATCACCAATATTTGGAATCGGATATGGCACAAGAAGAAGAAAAAGATGAAGTAATGTTGAGGAGGGAGGGAATTATAAATAGTTACATCAAAGGAAGTCACCCTGAGGTCTGCTAGTATGAAGATCCAGCATCTATGTCAGTAACAAATGTGGCCCTACAGGCAAAATAATCTCTTATCCTGAAAATAAGAGGCCAGTATTTATTTATTTATTTATTTATTTATTTATTTATTTATTTATTTATTTGTTTGTTTGTTTGTTGGATTTATATAACCACCCTTTTTGCCTAAGTGACCCAGGGCGGCTCACAACATCAGTTAAAACCTATAACCTATGTTAATTAAAATGGAAAAATAGAGAACTACAGTATCTAAAAACATTTATAAAACCTCCCCAATCCCCTTAAAAAGAAGGACACCTGGGCAGGAGTAAATAAGAACCCCGGGCAGAACCACATAAACCAGCAGGGCTGGGTTATGGTACCAGTTGTACCCCACAACTGCTGGCATAGCCATGTTTATAAGAGTTTGATCTAAGGTCTCAGTATATCAGTTTCTTTCAAAAACTTTTCAGGATTCAAGTAGATTCTTAATGGTGTGTTTCTCCGGCTATTAGCAAGTTTTTCAGAAAAATAACAAAGTACAAGATATGGAGATGAAGAAAATCATTTATTGTGACAAACACATGAATTTTTGCACTTGAAGGATCTCTGGTTCTAAATAAATGCCAAGCATATAATATAGTGTCATACTCATTTTTGTAAGTCTGGAGGATGTATGGACTGTGTCTTAGTATTTACATGGAGACTTTAGAAACATTCTATTTTTGGACTATAGCTCATGGAATCCCAAGTTAACATAGTGAGGATCAATTTATTGATTGTCGTGATCATGTAATCTGATATGAAAGCATGCTAGTCAGGACTCTTGTAAAGTATAGGTGCTATTAGCATATTCTACCTCTCTTCCTCCCTGAAGTCCTGCTTCACACCTTGGTAGCCAGAAAAGCAACCTTTTTAGAGGGCACTGCAGCCAAACACATCATTCTGTTTTAACTCCTGTAGGGTTTTTTATATAAAAAAATGGGTTTTGTGCTTCATTTTTACTAAATTTCAAGTAAGTTGGCTCAATGTTCACTGCTTTTAATAATATATTTATTACTTTACTAGATTGCTTTATTTAAGTTAAATAGTGCCAAGCAGTGGTGGGCTCCAAAAAAATTACTAACACACTGTGGGTGTAGTTTTGTGGGCGTGGCCATGGGAAAAGCTCTGTGTTGCATCCACATTAAGACTACTTTATTTCAAAACTTGGATGGGTGGGGCCAGCCAGAATTTCTGCTACCGGTTCTGGCGAACTGGTGCGAACCTGCTGATGCCCACCACTGGTGCCAAGAGAAGATTCTTTATAGGCTTCACACAAATTAATACACAGTTGACTACATTTTTGCTATGTTTAATTCATCATAGCAAGCAATCTTAAAGCAAGGCAAAATTATGGTGTTTCTCCTCCACGTTCCCCTATAACCAAAACACATCTTTTTCTTCATCCCTCCTCTTCCAGGGTAATTAAAGCACAGCACACAATGTTCATCAACTTAGTTCAATTCTCACAATTTTCAGCCTGTTATGACTAAATTCAAAGTAAACTACCCAGCACCTGCCTTGAAGGTCATTTCCCAGGTTTCTCTAGCTCTGCCCAGGGAGCTAAGAATTCAAAAAATTACTTTACTCATTAAAAGGTAAACCCAGTGATGTGCTGAGGCCGGTTCTGAACAGTTCGTGCGAACCAGTAGTGGAAATTCCTCCAGGCCACGCCCACTTGACCGGCCACACCCACCTCCCTACCTTTGGCAGCAGTGGCGGAGTAGAGCGGGACAGCGGCAGAGGAGAGTGGGCCATCAGAGGTGGTGTCAAGTGGCGGCAGGCTTCCAGGCAGCTTCTCTCCCCCGCCGCCACCCCACCGCTGGTTCTAGCAGCAGCAACGCCTGCCAGGCGGAGTTTGTGCCGGGTGGGGGCTGAGGCCAAGGCGGTATGTGTGACTCGGAGGAGGGGAGAGAGGAGCTTGCACCATCTTGGCCTCAGCTCTTGACCGACCTTCCGCCCAACTGGCGTGAACTCTGCCCAGCAGGTGTTGCTGCTGCTAGAACCAGCGGTGGTGGGGGGAGAGGAGCTGCCTGGATCAGCAGCAGCAGGGCCTGCCGGGCAGAGTTTGCCCCAGGTGGGCAGAAGGTCCTCCTCCACCTCCCCCCACACTCCAGACGCAACCAGGAGCCAGGAAGAAGAGGAGGAGGAGGAAGGGCAGCCACTGCTGGTGCTGCTGGAAGGTGGGGTGTCTGCCTCCCCCATTCACCTCACCCAGGGCAGAAGGCACGCGGGAAGTGCGGAGGTGAAAGCGTGCCTTCGGCCCTGGCTGGGTGAGGTGAATGGGAAGCGTTTCTGGCGGTGCTGGGAGAGGGAGGCTGCCAGCCCACCAACCCACCCCGCTCACCTCCCAGCAGTGCCACCAGTGAAAGCGCCCCCTGACGGTGAGGGGCTGGCCTGCCAGCACCTCCTCCTCATCTCCAGGACAATGGGAGAAGCAAGAGAGCAAGGTAGGTTTCTTTTCTTTTTTTCCTTTCCCCCCGTTTTTCTTGGGGGGGGGAAGGGTTTGAGGCCATGCCCACAGACAGCCATGCCCACAATTAGTCACACCCACAGTGTGGGTAGTAAACTTTTTTTAGAGTGCATCACCTGGAAAACCCCTATATTAATTCATTACACACACATAGTTTGGGCTCAGGCATGAGCTACTTGGAAGAAACAGGAGACAAGGTGAAACAACAATTCAGCAGCTGGACTCTCTGAGTGGAGGACACTCCCTTAGAGGAGACTAGTAGTTTTTGCCCGGCATTGCCAGGCCAGTTTTTTTTGGGGGGGGGGGTTGTTGGTGGTAGGGGTGGTTTTGGGGGGTACACACACAAACACAACACAACCACACACACAGCACAATCACACACACACACACACACACACAATACTCACATACACACACAACCACACACACACACACGGCCGGCTGACACCACACAAACACAACACAACTTCGCAACCCCACTGAAGCCGCTCAGGCTGGGCCACGGTGGAGTGGAAGGCAAGCAGCCCATCTCAGAAGGCTGCGCCAGGGGAGGCACAGATTGCAATTGGCCCAGCCGGCAAGAGGTAAGTGGGGCAGGGTACAGGGACTGAGGGGGGGAACGGGCAGGGGAGCCAGGTTCATGTTTCCCCTTTCTCCTCCCAGACCCTCAGTCCTTGTCCTCTGCCCCACTTACCTGTTGCTGGCTTGGCCGTTGGCTTGGCTGCTCACCTTCTGTGCCTCCGTGGCGTGTCCTCCATCCCTGCTGGTGCCAAGGCCTTCGCCGGTTGGGTGGGGGCACAAAAAGCAGGCAGCCTAGCTGACAACCAACGTGGGGATGGCTTCCTTCCGGGAGACGAAGTATCTTCCGGAGGAAAGTGGTTTGTGCGTCAGCCGGCCGTTTTTTAAAAGGCGCTTGCTTGCTTCCAAGTGTTCTCCACGCTAGCGCCCTTCAGCATGATTGGCTAAGGGGTGTTGTGGTGCAGAGGACACTGGGCCTTGTAGGTTTTTATTTTTGTTATGGTTTGTGGGGCGGTTGCCCCACTTTCAATGGGCGGACCCTTGCGGCAATGCTCACAGGGTTATTAGGTAAATGTGGGTGGCTCGGTACAGGATGGTTGGGCTGGGTGTGGACGTGCATGCCGGACACGTACCACACAACCCCTTTCTTATAGGTATAGATTCATAACTTCTGGGGGAACCTTTACTCTTGCAGAATCCTCTCTTATAGCCTGGCATTCTGCTAGGTAGTCTCAAGTAGAGTCTATGTTTCACTAAGCATTGCTCCTGGACTATATAGGGATGCATCTAAAGAGCTTGTCTAGACAGCCATTAAGTCCACTCTACTGGGTTTCTGTGCACTCCGGTGTCTAGTCATGCCTGCTACATGACCACAGAAATGTCTGCAGAAGCAGACAGCTCTGGCTTTTCGGCTATGAAACAGAGATGAGCACTGAACCCTAGACTCAGATACAACTGGCTTCCGAGCAAGGATGACCTTTACCTTTACTTTACTGGGCTTTTTAGGGGTGGGCTGGTCCATCTTTTTAAAATGTTATCCATTCTTTTTTTGACACAGGAGTCCCAAGTGACATTTTTGAGACCCTGTCAGGGAGTTCTACTTTTTGGGAGTGTTCCCTTTCCCTTCACTACCATCAAATGCAGATGCTGGGAATAGGCTAAAAGGGAGACTTATGATTTTGGCAGCTGCTTTTGTTGTCAACATCCAGTATCAGTGAAGTATCAAATCAACTGCTTCCAATAGTGGTGACTGACAACCAGCACAAAACTTATTTGCCTGTGTATGTGTGTATTGCAATACAGACAAAGAGGCAAAGGCTGATTCCTTTTTGCATTGCTGGGTCACTGTGTTGGCAAAAAAAAGTGTGTGTGTGTGCATGTGTGTGTGTGTGTGTGTGTGTGTGTGCGTGTGCGCGCGTGCGTGTGTGCATGTGTGTGCGTGTGTGCGTGTGTGCATGTGTGTGTGTGTGTGTGTGTGTATGGATAAGTGCAATTTTTAATTTTTTAAACAACAATTGATTTTGCACTGCATTGCTCTGATCTGCAATACATAGAAAGAGAAAGGGGAAATCATTCTACTTATTATCTAAGCCAGTGATGGTGAACCTTGGCACTCCAGATGTTCTTGGACTTCAGTTTCCAGAAGCCCAAGTCAATACATCTGCTGATCAGGGCTTCTGGGAACTGAAGTTCAAGAACATCTGGAGTGCCAAGGTTCACCACCACTGATCTAAGCAATGCAGTGCAACCGCAATCATCTGAATTTTTTTTAAAAAAGACACACTTATCCTGACCACCCAGAGACATTCAGGAGAAGTATGCAATCCCATTTGGATATGAACAGCAAAACTAACGACACAATGACACATTGCTCCCTGCTCTGACCCTTCCCAATGTTTTTTAGAGTGATTAAACATCCACCGAAATGGCCAGTCTCTTCCCAGTCAGCAGGGGCCTGACATGGAACAAGAAAGTGGCAAACTCTTACAGACATTTTTGAGCCATTAACAGAATTCATTTCCAACCCTGCATAAGCTTGTTAGCAGGAAAAATGTCTAAAAACTTGGAAACAAAAATTATTCTGAATAAATTTCCAGATTTCAGACAGGAAGTCACATTGTGTAAAGCCAACTAATAGCATGAGTGGGAGATGGGTCCTATTCAAAAATTGCTTGGCGTGTAGGCTTCCTATGGCACTGTTTGGGCCTCCTACAAAATAATCAGTCATGTAGCAAACAGTCATCCATTCTCAATAGTGTGATATGGTATAGACAAGCAGACAACCATGCAGCAGAACTTTCATTAATGAATCTATTAAGCTCATTTACAATCCTGAGGGTTTTAATTAAAAGCTGGTATCATCAATGGGAATTTTAGTTTAAATATTCATCAACCCAGCTGTTGCTGTAACTCTTCATAAATAGGCATGCATTATTCCTGATTATTCCATCTGTCCTTATGAAATCTTAATCTGCAATTAAAATTTATTCTGATATCAACAGTAATTGATGGTCTTAACTCATGTTATCAATGCAACTGCAGTGTTTGCATTTCATAAATATGAGACGACTAATAAATCTAATCCATAAATAAGCTAGTAGTTTTGCATATGCTGATTTGGTTCTCTTCCCTTATCACCTAAGTCTCTGTTTCTGAATCCACTGTGGAATTGTGCTGATGGCACCAGGCAAGAGGCCAAACAGTAACCATACCATGGTTTAGACCAGTGATGGCGAACCTTTTAGAGACTGAGTGCTCAAGCTCACCTTCGTCAGACTCAACAGGCTGCTGTCCATGCTGCACCCTCATGCCACATGTGAGCCTCTCACCTTGCCCCAGATAAGGGAAGGAGGAAGCACTCCCATTGGGCTGCTGGGGAGAGGGGTGGGGTGAACGCTGTGCTAGGGCAACAGCACATGTGCCCACAAAGAGGACTCTGATTGTCCCCTCTGGCATGTGTGCCAAAGCTTCACCACTGGTTTAGATAGAGCATGAGTCCAAATCAAACACGAGATAGACAGGGATACAGGGTTGTTGCAGACAGCAGGGCATAACTTAAGCAAGCCATAAATTAGACTAGGAGAGCAGGCCAGACAGAGTACTTTCAGGGCTGAAGCAGGGCAAGGACTGAGGATCCTGATGAGGCAGTCCATAGGAACCAGGCATGGGACAGGAAGGGTTTGGGAGCAGTAACCAGGCAGGAAATCTTCAGAGACAGGACCAAGAGCAAGGCAAGAACTCTTCAGAGGCAGGACCCAGTGATAATTCAAGGGTTAATCAACTGTTGAGACAGCTTCTAGAGAGAAAAGTTGGTTCGTCTATAGTTCAGCCTCCAGATGGAACTTATGGTGGTTCAGAACTTTGCCTAGGGCTCTCAGGTGGGGCCTAGCAGCTGCAGTAGAATCTGGGTCTAACCTTGCAAATTCTAGAGATGCCTTCTAAGCTGGGAATGGTGAGCTACTGTGTGAGACAGAATGCTGGACTGGTTGAGCTGTGGTCTGTTCCAGCATGGCTGTTCTTATGTTCTTATGATGTAATCCTGCTAGAATCAAAGTTACCTCTGGGGACCCCAACCTGCTAATACTGGAGCTGCCTCAGATTTTTGACACTTGGGAGCACCCATTTCAATAACATGTAGGAAACTCAGGTAGTGATGTACATATTTGTCCCTATCGAGCTTGAACTGTTTTGTAAAACTCTTGTCTATCTGTGCAGTCACACAAATGCTTCCCTACTGAGTGTTTATTTTGGGATAGCCTTATTTTGCTCACTCATGTTTCAACAGCTGCCTATATAATTTCATAAAGTTATTGCACTGCATTTTCCCTTCTTCTTTTCTAACCCAACATCCCTCCCTAAATTTGCTTTTAGATGAAAAAATCTAGAAGTTGTTCAATTGTTACCTGTGTAGACCACATGATCATTACTTTTCAGTCTTATTAAAGAGGTTTCCTTTGTGTCTTTGGGATAGCTAAATTACTACTGTGCTTATTTACCTGCATTCCATATTTGCCAGGCCCCCTCCCTCCAAGTTTCTTGCCGAATTACATAGAAAGGCTTTCAATATATTGCACCTTCAGTGATTTTGCATTTTGACAACCCATGTTTATTCTCAAACGTTGTCATCATTTGTGATTTTTACTATGTATGTTGGCATCCTTGGGGATTGTTGGTTTAGTTTTGTTAGGGGTGAGTGGATAGAACATTTTATTTATTACTAGCATATTTTGCCCGGCAGTGCTGGGCGTTGTAAAATTGTGTTGGATAGTAAAGGGTTTCGTGTTTTTTTTCCTTGAACCAAAGGCTTGTCCGAATGAGGACAGCAGGCAGAAACATAAATTCTGGCAGAACAAATGCAAGGCAACAATCAGGAAAGCAAAGCAAGACTTTGAGGAGCGTATAGCTAAAAATACTCAGAGAAATAACAAAGACTTCTTTAAGTACATTAGAAGTAAGAACCCAACTAGGAAGGCCATTGGACCATTAGATGACAATGGAAGGCAAGGGGTTATTAAAGAGGAAACAGAGATTGCAGAGAGACTCAATGAATTCTTTGCTTCAGTATTCACTGAAGAAGACAGAGACCACATGCCCAAAACAGAGCCTATCTTCGTAGGGAGGGAAACCGAAGAATTAAGCCAGATAGAAATAACCAGGGAGGAGGTCCTTGCATGTCTTGTTAAACTAAACACTAACAAATCACCAGGACCAGATGGCATCCATCCACGAGTTCTCAGGGAACTTAAAGATGAAATTGCTGATCTCTTAGCCAAAATATATAATCTTTCCCTCAAATCAGGCTTTGTGCCTGATGACTGGAAGGTAGCGAATGTAACACCAATTTTCAAAAAAGGATCCAGGGGTGATCCAGGAAATTACTGACCTGTCAGTTTGACATGTGTCCCAAGTAAAGTGATGGAAACCATCCTAAAAGATAGAATTAATAGGCACATAGAAGAGAAGGCGCTGCTAAAGGAGAGCCAACATGGCTTTTACAAGGGCAAATCATGCCTCACTAATCTGTTGGAATTTTTTGAGAGTGTCAATAAGCATGTGGATAAGGGGGATCCAGTTGACATTGTTTATCTGGACTTTCTGAAGGCTTTTGACAAGGTCCCGCACCAAAGGCTCTTGAATAAACTTACCAGTCATGGAATAAAGGGACAGGTCTTGTCCTGGATCAGCAACTGGCTAAGGGACAGGAAACAGAGGGTAGCACTAAATGGACACTTCTCCAAGTGGAGGAAAGTAAAGAGTGGAGTCCCCCAAGGTTCAGTACTGGGACCCCTGCTTTTCAACCTCTTCATAAATGATCTAGAGGTAGGAATAAAAAGCAAGGTAGCCAAATTTGCTGACGACACTAAATTATACAGGGTAGTGAAAACTGTGAGAGATTGTGAGGAGCTCCAGAGGGATCTCTTGACACTGGGGGAGTGGGCAAAACAGTGGCAAATGAGTTTCAACATTAGTAATTGCAGAGTGATGCATGTTGGGGCAAAGAACCCCAATTACATTTATAAACTGATGGGGTCTGAACTCTCTGCGACAAACCAGGAAAGGGACCTTGGTGTCCTGGTGGACAACTCAATGAAGGTGTCAACCCAGTGTGCCTCAGCAGTGAAAAAAGCAAACTCAATGCTAGGGATCATTAGGAAGGGTATAGAAAATAAGTCAGCAAGTGTCATTTTGCCTCTTTATAAACCTATGGTGAGGCCCCATCTGGAATACTGCGTACAGTTCTGGTCGCCATACCTCCAGAAGGATATTATGGAGCTAGAAAAGGTGCAGAGGAGGGCAACCAGAATGATTAGGGGACTGGAACACCTTCCTTACCATCTGAGGCTGCAACGGTTGGGCCTCTTCACTCTTGAACGACGACTTCTAAGAGGTGACCTGATTGAAGTTTATAAAATCATGCACGGTGTGGACAAAGTAGATAAGGAAAAACTGTTTTCCCTATCGCATAATACTAGAACTAGGGGACACTCCATGAAACTTTTGGGTACTAGTTCTCAAACAAATAAGAGAAAGTACTTTTTCACCCAGAGGATTACTGGTCTATGGAACTCCCTGCCAGAAGAAGTGGTGACAGCTGTCAGTCTTGACAGCTTTAAGAAAGGATTAGACAAGTTCATGGAGGAGTATCAATGGCTATAATTATGGATACTTAAGGACAACCTCGGGGTTGGAGAGATAGGCAGGATATCTCTCAATGCCATTTCCAGGGAATCCTAAGCAGGTGAAGGCATCTGCTTGGGAATACCCTGAAGGAAATGGTGAGCCACTGTGTGAGACAGAATGCTGGACTGGATGGGCTGTGGCCTGTTCCAGCAAGGCTGTTCTTATGTTCTTATGTTCTTATGTTCTTATGTTAATGGTGCTGGGCTGTTTTAAATGGTGTTGAAAGGTTTTGTGATTTTGTGGCTTTAAGGCACTGCGTCCGCCTGTGGCGGACTTGCGCTCCCAGTGTGTGTTTTATTTTTGTTTTTTGCGCGCCGGCTTCCTCAGTGCTGGGCTCTTTAAATTGTTTTGGGAAGGTTTTTGTTTTATGTTTATGCAAATTTTAATTTAATTTATTTAATGTAAATTATTATTTTTAATTTAAAATTTAATTTTGGTTTTTTAAATCTTTATTTGTACGCATTTTTATTTTTTGTTTTCGTTTTTTGGTTTTTTTGAGTGAAAAGTGATTTCTGTTTTGTTTGTTTTTTTGGTATTTTTTGAGATTAGTGTGAATATTTTTGAATGTTTTGATAAATTTTTGGATTAATTTGGGAATTAATCTTAATAGTTTCAATATTTTTGAATGTTTTTTCTCTTGTGGCCTTTGGGTGGGGGTGGTGAGCTTTTCTTCCTCTCTACAATTTTTCTCTCCTTTCCTCTGTGTGTCGCTTCTGGTAAGTATTCTCTTCATTTTCTCAGTTGAGTTCCGGTCATCATGGAGTGAAGACGTCTCTTGGTAAGCTCCCTGGTTTTTTTTTGTGTGTGTGTGGGGGTTGTGTTGGTGTTTTTTTGGGGAGGGGGTTCTTTGTGATGTTTTTGTGGTAAATTTTTTGGATGTTTTTGTGTTTTGTTTTGACTGTTTTTTGTGACTGTTTTTGACTGTTTTTGTGTGTACTTTTTTGGTGTGGGTGGGTCTTTTTTTCATGGGCCAGGCTCCATCCCTGGCCTGTGGAAAGAAAAGGGTGGGGGGTTGTTCTTTTTTTCCCTGCAGGCCAGGCTCGAAGCCTGGCCCATGCAAAGGAAAGGGCATGGGGGGGCCCCTCTCTTTTTCTTCACGGGCCAGGCTCGATCCCTGGCCCATTGAAAGTAAGGGCAGTGGCGGCGGCAGAGGTTTTTATTTTATTTTTCGCATGCCGGCTGCCTCAGCGCTCTGCACGCTAATGGCGCGCAGGATGCTGGGGCTTGTAGTTTTGCCTGCACGTGTTTAGTTACTGCAGCGTTTTTTTCCCTGCAGCTTTTTTTGATTGGCCGTGGCACGTTTCCGAACGTTCCTTTTGCCGCGCCGCTCAGCCTGATTGGCTCTGGTGCGGTGCGGCGCAAGGAATGTTGGGAATTGAAGTTCTCTTTTTTTGTTTGCGTCCTGCCCCCCGGCCAAAAAATTCAACCCAATAGTTACCTGCAAACCGGGTTCGGGCAAGTGAATGGAGGCCCATTATGGGCTAGTGGGGCCTGGTGCAACATCCTTTGTCACATTCCAACGGTTAATGCACCATTTTATAGGTATAGATTGTAGTCTCCCTAGACTAGTGTTTACCATTAGATAGGTGGAACAAATAAAAAGACGATTCATTCTTGGGAGGCAAGCTATGAGAAACCTAGGGAACATAATAAAAAGTAAAGAGATCAGCCTGCCAACAAAAGTCCGCATAGTCAAATCAATGGTCTCCCCAGTAGTAATGTATGTTTGTGAGAGCTGGACCATAAGGAAGACTGAGCGCAGAAGAAAAGACCCCTTTGAAATGTGGTGTTGGAGGAGAATTTTGAGTGTACCCTGGACAGCAAAGAGATCAAATAAGTTGATCCTGAAGGAAACCAACCCTGACTGCTCCTTAGAAGGACAAATATTGAAGACGAAGCTAAAGTACTTTGGACACCAAATGAGAAGAGAGGACTCACTCAAGAAGGCCTTGATGCTGGCAAAAGGAGAAGGGGGCAGCAGAGAATGAGATGGCTAGATGGTATTATTGATTCAATGGGTGTAGAGCGGAGTGGGCTGCGGAGGATGGCAGAGGATAGGGGTGCCTGGCATGTAGTGGTCCATGGGGTCACAAAGGGTCAGATTTTATTATATGACTGAACAACAACAACAACAAGGTGGAACAGAAATCAACCAATCAAACACATCTAACTAGAAGCATTACAGCTATGGTTGTGAACTACAACCTTTTTTAACCCAACCTCCCTACCTAAACTACAACCTTCAGTCTTGATAGATGAAATGTTAATTCAGGATCCAGTACAGTGCTAGCTAACCTTGGCACTACTGCTGATCAGGGCTTCTAGCAATTGAAGTTCAAGAACACCTGAAGTGCTAAGGTTAGCCATCACTGATCCAATAGATACGTACTGTTAAAAGAGAAGAGTGAGTATTCCAACAGGAGTGTCCCTCAATTTGCACATGGCAAATTAGCTTACTTTTGTTTTGTAATTGGCCAACTAGGACATAGCATGGTTTTGTTTGGCTGTTGGATATCTCAAGCACATTAATACAGAAAAATTCTTCATTCACAACGGATCGATATTGTAAGTCAAGAGAAGGAAATACTGTATGCTTTTGCTTAGTAAGTGATCTGACTTTGCCTATATACACTGGAGACTTTGCTGCCCTCTTGTGACCAATCAAAAATTAGGTTAAAAGGTCACAAGGAAACTTTCTGCCTAAATAGGATATATGGGGGAGACATATGTGGGAGAGGTAGTTTATGCTTCTTAATCCATTTAGTCTGACTCATGAGCCATTTTCAAGAGTTTGGCCTCAGCTGTGTAGAACTCAAAGGGTGGTGCATACAGCACAGCTGTCAAGTGTCCCGTACTGGCCGGGAACCTCCCGTAATTTACCCTATTTCCCGGCATCCTCCTGTTTTAGGAAGACTGCAATACCTAATGCTGCCACTGGAGGGCTGCACAGGATAAGCATAGCTGTCAAGTTTCCCATTTTGTCTGGGAAACTGCCCTTATTTTCAAATCCAAAACTTGACAGGTATGGCATACAGGGGCATGCATGTAAACCCCAGCTTCTGTTGAATGTATTGTTTTGCAATTTGGCTATTCCTTCCACAGTTAGTAGAGCATAAAGCAGGAAAATTCAACAGCAGCAGGGGGGAAATATGAGAGAACAATAACACAAGTCCCCCTTAAACCTTCCCCTTTACTAGCCAGCACTTAGAATAGTAAAAAGCAGTTTAAAAGCAGTTGAAGTAAATAAGTATTTTACTTTACAGTTTTGTTGTTCAGTTACAATTACAAATTTAATAAAAAAAGCAGATACAGTATGTTTCATGCAGTCACATGGTCGAAAATTAGAAGAGAGAGAGAGAATCATATTGCCTACTTTTCTGGTGCATGCTGGCAAGCAATTAACTAACAAAGAGCAATGTAGGATACAAACAGGAAGAGGAGCAGCAGTTCACCAGCTTGACAGAATAGCTGGGGGCGGGGGGCATTCTGTTAATAGGTGAGTGGCAAATAGACAAGTAATTTTAGGTCACAGTAATCTATATAACTAAAATCAAGGTCAGGCTCTGTATGATCCTTATACAAATCCATACCCCTGCACCAATCACGCTGAAACTCGGCACACACATACCTTGGGCCGAAGAGACGGTCACTGTGGGGGTGACAAGCCCCATGGGGAGGGGTACACCCTCTAAATCAATCTGCAAAGGGGACACCTCCACTGACAGGAGAAAAAGCAAGGGAAAAAAGCCAACCAGGGGATATAGTGATGTCATTGCCACAGCTCAACCAATTCCCAGCTGACCAGATCTGGGGCTCTGTGACATGACATGGCTCCCTAATACAAAGCGACACTCCTGCACCAATTGCGCTGGAAACTGCGTGCATGCCTATCTTCAATGTCTGGTGTGGCCGGCGTGGGTAACTGGCAGCCTGCCTCGGGGTCCTTGCCCCCAAAAAGGGGCTGCAACACCTGCCCTCGACTGGCAGAAATGACCTGGAGAGGTGACTGTGCATGCACAAAAATTCACGCATGCGCCTAACCTTGCCTGGCATTCCAGGCTGTGGCGCATGCATGAAATTCCACGCATGTGCCAAAGTCTGCCTGGCATTCCAGGTGGTGCATGGCCTAGCCGCCAGTACAGATGGAGGCAATTATGGCCGCCCCCTCCCCAGCGACTACTGTTGGTGTGCAGCCACCATGGAATGGCTCCTCTGCACTCCTGAGGCACGCTGCGGGGGGGAGGGAGAACCCACAGACAAGGACAGGTGGAGGACGGGACCAGGCTGCTGCCTTCCGGAGGTCTCCACCCCCCATGGGTCCTCTGCCCACCTGCCCAAATGGAGCCTCCCTTCCGCCTGACACAACCCACGGGAAGATGGAGTGGCCAAGCTGCGATGGCTACCCACTGACTGTAGTTGCTGGGGAGGCCGGCGGCGGCGGCCAAAGTCAGGCTGAGACAGCGCCTCACAGCGGAGCTGAGAGAGCGGCCGTGATGACAGCAGACAAAAAGGTAAGGCAGCTGGGGTGGGGGCGGGTGGGTGGGCCCGGGTCTCTCCTTGGCCTGGGTAGGGTACCTCTGGTAAATGCCGGGTCCTCTGCTAATCAATGCCAGGTCCTCTGCTAATTATTTGATGTCTAATTAGTTAATATACCCAGTGTTAGCAGCATGTGAGATAGTTAGTTATCCCAAAACATCACCCTAAAAGTTCCTGTAGACCTTTTCAATGGTCAGCATAAAAGTCTACAATACGTTGGTGCCATAAACACAACCCCCTGGATGTGCTCACAGCATCTCTATACATGGTACAGTATCATTTTATCATAGCTACAGCTTACATAGAGGATGATCAGTTGAATGCTTTCAGCCTGAATACAGCAACAATATACAGTTATTTCTCTCTTCTAAGAATGCTCTTAGAAAATAAAGCACATAGCTTGGGAATGCTGCATTTTGACATAACAGAATCCAGAGTCCTAACTGCCAGATTCTGGGAATTCTAGTCTTAAAAGTTAACTTCCCAGCTGTCAAGTGGACATAATTTCATTACTGTTACTATTTCTGCTGCATTTGTATTACAATTACCTCTCTTTCCAGACTTTCTTTTTCCTCTGTCACAGTAGAAGAATAGAAGAATAAGAATAAATCTTTATTGTGGCTGGACATCGGTTCTCTGCCTCCTAAAATCCACCACAAGCTCCTCTGTTTTCTTTATGTTGAGGAGCAGATTATTAATTCTACACCACTTTATCAACCACTCCACCTCATCTCTACAGACCATCTCACCCACCTTATCAAAGATGAGCCTGATCATGGTCATGTCATCTGCAGCCCGTATAGTGTAGGTGTAACCCCATTTTCAGAAATAAGCACCCCGATTTTTGTATCTCTATTTTTCCTTTCAAAAGTTCTTTTACTCTTTCAATAAAGTTATTTCTTTCACCGTATTTTTTTATTTGCCATCCACATTTATGGTTTCATTTGCAACAAGCACTACTCTGACACACGTCCATTCATTCACACACTTGTGGGTACATAACTGCAAGCAGCCCCACCCCTTCAAAAGCTCCGTCCGTCCTCCATTGAATTTGTCAATTTCCTTCAGCTAAAAAGGAAATCTGACAGGTGCAATGTCATACACATCCACTAAGGGCAGACGACTGGCACAACCATGTCGTTAAATAACCCCTACTTTTATGAATGGAACTCTGTACATGGGCAATAACCCCGCTCAAATGTCGCGAGGCTGTCAAAGTAAGGCAAGATTCTCGTAGAGCTGTCAAACAGCTTTCAGCCTCATTGCCAATAATATATTGCTTAAAGTTGGACGCCTGCACTCTTTTTTCATAAAGTTATTTTGTTTCCAGTCTGGATGCCTGCTTTGCTCTCTCTACAGGAAAAGCGGGAAATTCAAATCACTGTCATACTTTGACAGCTCTGGAGGAGAGTGGAGACAGCCCCGCCCGGAAAAAACTGTTACATCTCAGAAAGGGTTTTTAAAAGTCAAGCTGGTTCCTTTTTTTGTTGCGGTTCGAGTTAAATCAGGTTTTTAAGGGTTTTTAAGCATTGCTTGCTGCATGGTATAGCAAATGTAATTATTTGATGTCTAATTAGTTAATTAATTATTAAATGATATAAATTTGATTTCTAACGTGCTCTTTCGCTTCTATGCTTCAAGCAGGAATCAATTAACTCCCAAGCCTTCCAGCCTACACAGGAAAACATCAATTATTTCCACCTATTGTTAACCATGGCCCCTGGTCCCTGGGAGTTCTGGATAATCCATCTCAAATCTTCAGTCCACCTGCCACAGATTGTTTTTACCAATACCTGCATACCTTGGGGGTGGGAACTGGGTTAAGGGTGGATATTGCATGTCTATTGACTTTTGGGATTCTTTCTGTACTCAATCTAGATAGTGCTTGGGATGTGACAGGATTAATTCATTACTGGGTGGGGGTGAGATGATTACTACTTCCTCAAGCAAGCCCAACATTCAGCCTTCCCTGGACTTGTTATCCACGATGCCATTGGTCATCTTGAACTTCTAACCATGAACTCTGAAGCCACATTGGTGCACTTTTACAATCCTTGCTTCCATTAGATGTCACATTGGAGACGTCAAGACCTGCAGCTGTTGATCTGTGAACCCTACCCATCCGTGTAAACCCCAGGGCATTTGCCCTACCCTTCCACCCATTGTTTTATGTGATTAACCTCTTGATTGTAACAAAAGAGTCAAGTGCTGGTTTTATTTGAATCATTGTAATTCTTTATTTTTTAAACTATTAGCTAGCAGTAGGGCAAGGTTGAGCCCCCTTGGGTGGAAGGTATAAAAATCCCTTGATAGCAGGTGTCAGCAGCGCTCTTCGTGCACACACATGCACAAACCCAAAGAGCTGCTCACTGGAGAAACTTATTTTAGACAAAAGCTTGAAATTAGGAGTTTTTCCAGCGCCCAGCCAGCATTGCTTTAAACTCCTTTTCAATAAACTTGATTTATATTATTGTCTGAAATAAACACCTCCTCGTCCTTGGGAGAAGGATTCCGCCATTAGTCATTCTGAAGTTGCAACTGCACCCAACTCACACGCTCCTGTAATTAATCAGAAAAGAGGGCATCAGTTTTCGGATAACATAGGCCCCTTTCTCAAGTACTGTATAGCTCATGAGTACCGTATTCTAGGGGAGGGGGGTTGTTACTACACAGTTGTGTCTGATTATAGATTACTTTCGACTGACTAACCATTTGGATTATCTTGAGGAGATTGATTTGTAAAATTAGTAGCTCTTTCTTACTAACTTTTCTCAACCTGGTAGCCTATGTTTTGAAGTATGGCTCTCAGCCACTGACCATGCTGACTATGATTGATGGAAACTTTAGCCCAAGCTGGAGAGCATCAGGTATAGTAAGACTGTGTGTGAATATAACACAATGAGCAATGAAGGGGTCTTTGTGTTTGAAAGCTCTTAAATCTCTTCTAAACCCCTTCAGAGTCGTTTAGGTTATGATCATACACAGCTTCCTTGAGATCAGTTAATGTTCTTTGTATTTCCTCTTGACATGCTCAATATACAGTAAAGAATGGGGGGGAAATCACACTGGCTTGTGGGTTCAGCGTATCATAGAATGGAGGACAATTTATGAACTGATAGTTGTAGTGTGCTCTCTATCAGCTTCTGTGCTCTTAAGAGAAACAAAGCAATCACACTTAAATAGCACCCCATAGCGCTTAGTGCACTCTCTGGGCAGTTCATAAGTTAATTAGCATTTTGCTCCCAACATGCTGGGTACTCACTTTACCATCCTTGGGAGGATGGAAGGCTGAGTCAACTGTGATTCCTGGTCAGGATCGAACTCACAACCTTTTGGTTGCAGTACAGCAGTTTTTAACTACTGCACCACCAGACAAAAGGCAACGTCTCTTAGTTGACACTGAATAGCCTGTCTCAGATTACATACCAATATTTGCACACGTAGCATGATTCCCAGTTTCTTTCCAGGACTGTTGTGGCTATGTGAGTTTGTAATCCTAAGGGGTTTAGGTCCTTCATGCTGTGAGTGAACATCATATGGCTACATGTGCTATATGCAGCTCATTTACCCCACCCCACCCCCCAACAGCTCTTAACTGCCCTTGTCCCTGCTTAATTGTTTGGCAGAAGAGTTTAGTACCCCTTTACAGTTTCTTTGGTGTCTTTTCCAGGAGACATAGAAGGAGTCGCAGTAAGGACTAACACAGGTTTATTGGTTGATGATCAGAACGAACATGTGGTAATGGCGGAGATACCTCACATTATATACAGTAGTACAATACATTTGAATCTGGCTGCATGGTAGCTCATTGGCTGCTACCGGCGTGACGTCATCCGGGTCACGCCCATCTTCGGTGGTGGATCGGTAGTAGTTTGCTGTTGCAGGGAGTTCCCGCGGCTGCAGGTGATTTGAGGAATGATAACCATGTGAGTTGAACACTCGCAGCTGCCCTCTATAGGCAGCTTGCTCCGTTCCTTTAACAGCTGGGTTACATTGTGATTGTGGCCAGGTTACATTCATACATTTCTTAAAGCGACATTGTACATACATATCAAGCACATTGTACATACACAACAGTTTCTCAATGAAATATTGGAGTTTCCTGGAGCATAATTCTACTGTAAAACTGTTGTGTATTGAAGCACAAATGCAAAGTAGCTCAGAGGCACTTTTGCAAAAGGGAAAATGGCCGTTTCCCACCATTATAGCAAGAAGACCAAAGTGGTGTGAAACCCTTACAAAGGGGCGTGTGTTGTGTTCTGTAAAGCAGTGCCTTTAATAATGTACCTTTACCAGGTGTTATCAATGTAACCTTTCTGTGTGCAACATTATAACCTTCACCTGTATCAATGTTAGCCTAATAAGGGGACGCGAGCTAGTGACCACCAGAGGGCAGTAGCGAGCATCCAGCTCTAATGGATCATCAGCCACCTGGTTCAGCAGCGCGGGAAGATTCCCCGCGACTTCCTCACCTGGTCAAGAAGGGCGTGACCTCCTACGACGTCACGCAGGCAGCAACCAATAGTCTGTCAACGAGCCACATTCAAATGTATAGCCAGCTGTATATATTGAGCTACCCATCCGCCATTACCACATGTTCCTCCGGATCATCATGCAATAAACCTGTGTTAAGCCAACCCTTCGGCTGTTTCATTGTCTTTGGTCCCTTACACTAAACTGGCGACGAAGGTGGGATGGCAGCCCACGGGACCAAGACATGCGCCGGTTTCGAAATCAGGAAACCGGGCGACTGGGAGATCTTCAAGATGGACTTCCAGGCCGCACTGATCGAGTCCGAAGTCATGGAAGAGGCGAAGAAAAGAGCCATCTTCACCAGAATGCTCGGACAAGAAACAAAAAGGACCTTGGTGGACCTGATTGCACCGAGGAGGGTGAGCGAATTCAAGGCCAAGGAACTCATGCAGTTGCTGCGTGAGCACGTCCGGCCCGCCACGGCGATGTTTCCCGCTCGGAGTGCGTTTTGGAGGCGAGTCCAAGCGCCCGGGGAGATGGTCGCCGCGTTCGTGGCGGCCCTGCGGCTGGCGGCCGGCCCGTGCAAATGGGAGAACGTCGAAATCACCCTCCGAGACTGTGTGCTGTGCGGCCTGAATGACGCCGAAACCCAGCGCACATTAATGAACCAAGAGCCGCCTCCCGCGCTGCAGGAGGTCGTCAGAGCGGCCCAGGCCGCAGAAGCTACGAAGGCCGGGGTCCAAGAACTCCAGGACTGGCGGCCAAAGTCGAGAAAAGCAGAGGCTCCGGTACAGGCGGCCCGGCGAACTTCGAGGTCGTCTACAGAGAGCAGCGACGACGAGGACGTACAGAAGGTCCGGAAGGAGAGCCGACGATGCGACGGCTGTGGCGCGGCCCACGACCGCGTGAAATGCCCCTTCCGGAAGGCCGAGTGCCACAACTGCGGCCGCCGCGGGCACATCGCCAAGGTGTGCAGGAAGAAGCGCGAGTCCCGGAGGAGCTCCCCAGACCGTTCCGCGGGACGAGACCGCCCAGCGAAACCCAAAGACGGCGCCCAGGCCACGCGGAAGCAGGACGGCGTGGGCCGCATCACCGACGGCAGCGAGGATGACGCCTCGGTGTTCAGCGTGTCTACGGGACACCCCCGCTACTTTGTTGAGGTACTAGTCCAAGGGGTGCCCATTAGGATGGAGATTGACTCGGGGTCCTCATATTCAATCATTTCCCAGAGGGAGTTTTTTGGAATTGCCCCCCAAAAGCGGCCCAAGCTCAAAGCGTTGAGGGCCACACTTCGGGACGTGCAAGGGAACAGTATTCCAGTGTTGGGGGTTGGAGAATTTCAGGTCAAGTTCAAGGAGCACGCCGCATCCCTTCCCCTGGTCGTGCTCAAGGGAGGAAATTGCAGCCTCCTCGGGACTCAATGGTTCCAGCCCCTGGGTTTGTTCATTGGGGGGGTGCATGCCGTGGGGATGCACACTGTTGGGACTGACCCAATTCAGGAGGTGTGCGAGGCGCACCCCGAAGTCTTCAAAATGGGACTGGGGAAATTCAAGGGGCCCCCAGTGACTTTCGACCTGGACCCGGAGGTCCGCCCTGTTCGCCTAAAACCACGCCGGGTGCCGTTCGCACTCAAGGACAAGATAGAGGCGGAACTGGACAAACTGGTGGGTCAGGGGATTCTTGTGCCTGTAGATTCTGCGGAGTGGGAAACTCCAATTGTAACTGCTCTTAAGTCCAATGGGGAGGTTCGCATATGCGCCGACTACAAGTGCACCATCAACAAGGCGATCCGCCCGAATGCATATCCAGTGCCGGTAGTCAGCCATCTGCTGGCCAGGTTACACGGGGGGAAATGTTTCGCTAAGCTCGACTTAGCACAGGCCTACCAGCAGCTCACGGTGTCTCCCGCCGCAGCTGCTGCGCAGACCATAGTCACCCATAAGGGGGCGTTCCAGGTGACGCGCCTCCAATTCGGCGTGAACTCGGTGCCAGGAATTTTCCAGTCACTCGTGGAACGCCTCCTGAAGGGTCTGGAGGGGGTGTTGCCCTATTTTGATGACGTGTTAATAACAGGGGGGAGTCGGGCGGAATTGGCCAAGAGGTTGGGGAAGGTCCTGACTATATTCGAAAAGGCGGGGCTGAGGTTGCGCAAGGACAAATGCATCTTCTTCGCAACCGAGGTTGAGTTCCTAGGGTTTTGTGTGACTCCTGAGGGGATAAAACCATCCAAGTCGAAGGTGGCAGCCATCAAGAAAGCCCCCCGCCCCACCTCCAAGCCCGAGTTGCAGTCGTTCCTAGGGCTGCTCAACTTTTACCACTTCTTCCTTCCCCGGAAGGCAGCGGTGGCTGAACCGCTACACAAGCTGCTAAAGAAAGAGCAGGCATGGAAGTGGGGCGATGACCAAGAGAGGGCATTTAGTGAGCTGAAAAGCCTCCTGGCGTCCGACGCCATACTGACCCACTTTGACCCCAAATGCCCAGTAGTTCTGATCTGTGATGCATCTCCAGTGGGGTGGGGGCAGTGCTGTGCCACGTGCTGGAGAACGGCAGGGAGGCCCCAATAGCATTTTACTCCAGGTCCCTGTCCCAAACAGAGAGAAACTACGCACAGACGGACAGGGAGGCCTTAGCGATAGTCTCTGGGACGAAAAAATTTCACGATTTTCTGAATGGCCGCCCCTTCACCATCGTGACGGACCACAAACCCCTGCTAGGCATTTTTACCGCGGATAAGCCCACCCCTCAAATCCTGTCCCCAAGGATGCTCAGGTGGGCCATTTTTCTCAACGCGTATCAGCACGCGTTGGTCTACCGGCCCGGGAAAGAGATCAGCCATGCGGACGCCCTATCTAGGTCTCCCCTTCCCCTAACGCCCAGCCAGGTGAGCATGGGGGAGCGGTACCATCAGGTTCTCATGATAGAGGTGCTGGATTCGCCCCCCGTAGTGCCCGCCGACATTGCCAAAGCGACAGAGAAAGACAAAACGTTAGCGACAGTAAGCTCCTGGCTGCAGAAAGGGTGGCCCGCGTCCTCCCCAGTGGAGGAGTTCGCTCCATTTTTCAGAAAAAAGCTAGAACTGTCCCTAGAGAGGGGGTGTCTCTTGTGGGGGCAGCGGGTGGTGATTCCCACTTCCCTTCGGCCGCGGGTGCTCAAACTGCTTCACGTCAGCCACCCCGGCATCGTGCGATCCAAGGCGCTGGCCCGGAGTTACTTCTGGTGGCCCCAGCTAGACGCCGACATCGAGCACATGGTCGGCACTTGCGAAAGTTGCCAATGCTCCAGACCGGAGGAGGCCCGCCTTCCCCACAGGGAATGGGACGCGGCTAAGGGGCCGTGGTCCCAGGTGCACGTTGATTTCGCGGGCCCGTTCAGAGGCACCCTATTCCTCCTTGTTGTGGACGCTTTCTCCAAATGGTTGGAGGTTATCCCAGTCACGAGCACCTCCTCGGCCCAGACCATTAGGCACTTGCGGAGGCTCTTTTCCACGTTTGGCATACCCGACACGTTAATTAGCGACAACGCTAGTTGTTTTACGTCCTCCGAGTTTAAGGCATTCATGGAGATTAACGCCGTTCGGCATATTACCTCCGCCCCGTTTCACCCGGCCACCAACGGCCAAGTAGAGCGCCTCGTCCGCACCACGAAGGACGCGTTGCGGCGCATGGGCCCAGGGGATTTGAACCTACAAGTGTGTCAGTTTCTGCTAGGGTACAGGGTGACCCCGTTGGCGTCAGGATACTCCCCCGCAGAGCTCTTAATGCGCAGGAAGCTGACCACCATCCTTACTAGGCTAGACCCCACGAGGGTAGAGGACAAAGGAAGGAACATCGGGCTGGAGGTTACAAAGAGTTTCAGCATAGGCGCCCCCGTGCATTGCAGGAATTACGCCAGCTCAGGCCCAGCCTGGGTGCCGGGCGTAGTCGTGGAACAAACCGGCCCCGTGTCGTACCGCGTGGAAACCAGCACGGGGCTCCTATGGAGGCGGCACGCAGACCAGCTTCGACGCAGGGTCTCCGATGAGCAGGACACGGTTCACGCAGGAAATAAGTCAGCGTTAGGGTTCTCCCCCACCCGTTTAGCCCAAGGGGGAGGGGAAGGGGACCATGGGCCCCCACCAAGGGGGGGGGAGGATATCCTCATAGATACCCTGGGGGATCTTTCCAAGGAGGAGGAACCTGACCCCATACATATCTCGCGGAAAGTCCCCACAAATGCGGGTACCCCTACCAACGTAGATTTTGATTTTCAGAACCGGGGGGGGGGTTTCGGAGTGGTCCCCCACCCGTCCAAGCGAGAAGAGGGGTTTTTCGTTAGCCCCGATGGCCCCCGGTCTGCCCACAATGGAGTTTTTCCCTTCCCCTAAGTCCGCCAGACAGTGGCAAGCCACTAACAAGTCTCCCTCTCCCGTTTCAGGACAAGGGACCAGGGAACAAAGAAGCAATAACGCCCCCGGGGGGGGCAGCCCTCTTCACGGCCCAAACGCACATGCAACAAGCCATCTTGGCTGAGAGACTTCGTCTCATCCTAGGGGGGAGGGATGTTGTGTTCTGTAAAGCAGTGCCTTTAACAATGTACCTTTACCAGGTGTTATCAATGTAACCTTTCTGTGTGCAACATTATAACCTTCACCTGTATCAATGTTAGCCTAATAAGGGGACGTGAGCTAGTGACCACCAGAGGGCAGTAGCGAGCGTCCAGCTCTAATGGATCATCAGCCACCTGGTTCAGCAGCGCGGGAAGATTCCCCGCGACTTCCTCACCTGGTCAAGAAGGGCGTGACCTCCTACGACGTCACGCAGGCAGCAACCAATAGTCTGTCAACGAGCCACATTCAAATGTATAGCCAGCTGTATATATTGAGCTACCCATCCGCCATTACCACATGTTCCTCCGGATCATCATGCAATAAACCTGTGTTAAGCCAACCCTTCGGCTGTTTCATTGTCTTTGGTCCCTTACACTAAAGCGCGCCTATTAGTCTAAACCAAGCCCTATGATTGGTTACACTTTTGGATCCTGTTCTCCATTGGTTAATTACATACATCCCCGGTTATGATTAGTTAGTTACATCCGTCTGGCAGGTTGCTACCTTCTATCCAGGAGCTACCGCCGGAGAGACACTATATTAGCCCCATGGGTAGACCAGGATGGAGCCGGACCGGATCTATACTTCCCACACACCAGTCAGGTAGCCAGGAAGTGCTATGCCCTGGGTCCCTCCACTGCTGCACTTCATGGTAGTACATATATTGCCCTAAGATGGGTAAGAGTCCGGAGGGACTGAATACGCTGGGATTGCATAGCCATCTCGGGATCCAGGAACACCTTGTAAGCTCATCTCTATTTGACTGTTAATAAAGCCTGTTTCTGTTTGTTACATCATTGTCCTGGACTAGTGCTTATAAGGGCTGGATCCAACAAAAATACACTGTGTTCCCTATATTTTCTCAATAAAACATGACCTGACAAGAAAGTCATAGCTACTGTATAAAGTAATTTCTTTAAACTCATCCTAGTTTTTTCATAATGCAGCTTTCTGCTGTTATCTCCTGTCAAGTCACTTTGGACCTATGGTGACACTAATAGGGTTTTCAAAGTTGGTAAGGCATTCAAAGGCATGACCAAGGCCATATCCTCCATGTATTTTCATGGCAGGGGAGGATATGAATCTAGATCTGAGCCCTAGTTTGACATTGTATTTACTACACCACTATAGCTCTCAGTGCAAGTTCTAGTCTTGTTATTTTCAGTTTAAGATCCCCTCATTTCTTTCAGTTTTGATCCTCTGAATCACTCTCACTCCTGGCATCTTTCTTCTAAGTCCTAACTCTTGGAATTATTTCCACTGCTTGTTATCTTTGCCAATACAGTATATGCGATTCCAGTTCCCCCTTTGCTCCAGTCTACCAGCAAATCAGAACAGAGCCAGTTTCCCCCATAGGTTTCTTTTCAGGATATTAACAATATTACCCCATTCAAGCATTGCTATCAGATAGTAAAGGTAAAAGTCTCCATTGCTTGAAAGCCAGTCATGTCCAACTCTAGGATGCAGTGGCTCCAGCGCTGTCTGTGTTTGCAGACAGTTCCATGGTCATGTGGCAGGCATGACTAAATGCTAGAGCACATGGAATGCTGTTACATAAGAACATAAGAACAGCCTTGCTGGAACAGGCTACAGCCCATCCAGTCCAGCATTCTGTCTCACACAGTGGCTCACCATTTCCTTCAGGGTATTCCCAAGCAGATGCCTTCACCTGCTTAGGATTCCCTGGAAATGATATTGAGAGATATCCTGCCTATCTCTCCAACCCGGAGGTTGTCCTTAAGTATCCATAATTATAGCCATTGATACTCTTGTCCTCCATGAACTTGTCTAATCCTTTCTTAAAGCTGTCAAGACTGACAGCTGTCACCACTTCTTCTGGCAGGGAGTTCCATAGACCAGTAATCCTCTGGGTGAAAAAGTACTTTCTCTTATTTGTTTGAGAACTATTACCCAAAAGTTTCATGGAGTGTCCCCTAGTTCTAGTGTTATGCGATAGGGAAAACAGTTTTTCCTTATCTACTTTGTCCATACCGTGCATGATTTTATAAACTTCAATCAGGTCACCTCTTAGACGTCGTCGTTCAAGAGTGAAGAGGCCCAACCGTTGCAGCCTCAGATGGTAAGGAAGGTGTTCCAGTCCCCTAATCATTCTGGTTGCCCTCCTCTGCACTTTTTCCAGCTCCATAATATCCTTCTGGAGGTATGGCGACCAGAACTGTACACAGTATTCCAGATGGGGCCTCACCATAGATTTATAAAGAGGCAAAATGACACTTGCTGACTTATTTTCTATACCCTTCCTAATGATCCCTAGCATTGAGTTTGCTTTTTTCACTGCTGAGGCACACTGGGTTGACACCTTCATTGAGTTGTCCACCAGGACACCAAGGTCCCTTTCCTGGTTTGTCGCAGAGAGTTCAGACCCCATCAGTTTATAAATGTAATTGGGGTTCTTTGCCCCAACATGCATCACTCTGCACTTACTAATGTTGAAACTCATTTGCCACTGTTTTGCCCACTCCCCCAGTGTCAAGAGATCCCTCTGGAGCTCCTCACAATCTCTCACAGTTTTCACTACCCTGTATAATTTAGTGTCGTCAGCAAATTTGGCTACCTTGCTTTTTACTCCTACCTCTAGATCATTTATGAAGAGGTTGAAAAGCAGGGGTCCCAGAACTGAACCTTGGGGGACCCCACTCTTTACTTCCCTCCACTTGGAGAAGTGTCCATTTAGTGCTACCCTCTGTTTCCTGTCCCTTAGCCAGTTGCTGATCCAGGACAAGACCTGTCCCTTTATTCCATGACTGGTAAGTTTATTCAAGAGTCTTTGGTGTGGGACCTTGTCAAAAGCCTTCTGAAAGTCCAGATAAACAATGTCAACTGGATCCCCCTTATCCATATGCTTGTTGACACTCTCAAAAAAATCCAACAGATTAGTGAGGCGTGATTTGCCCTTGCAAAAGCCATGTTGGCTCTCCTTTAGCAGCGCCTTCTCTTCTATGTGCCTATTAATTCTATCTTTTAGGATGGTTTCCATCACTTTACCTGGGACACATGTCAAACTGACAGGTCGGTAATTTCCTGGATCACCCCTGGATCCTTTTTTGAAAATTGATGTTACATTCGCTACCTTCCAGTCATCAGGCACAAAGCCTGATTTGAGGGAAAGATTATATATTTTGGCTAGGAGATCAGCAATTTCATCTTTAAGTTCCCTGAGAACTCATGGATGGATGCCATCTGGTCCTGGTGATTTGTTAGTGTTTAGTTTAACAAGACATGCAAGGACATCCTCCCTGGTTATTTCTATCTGGCTTAATTCTTCGGTTTCCCTCCCTACGAAGATAGGCTCTGTTTTGGGCATTTGGCCTCTGTCTTCTTCAGTGAATACTGAAGCAAAGAATTCATTGAGTCTCTCTGCAATCTCTGTTTCCTCTTTAATAACCCCTTGCCTTCCATTGTCATCTAATGGTCCAATGGCCTTCCTAGTTGGGTTCTTTAGTGTCCCTTCCGAGAGACATAGAAGGAGTCGCAATAAGGACTAACACAGGTTTATTGGTTGATGATCAGAACGAACATGTGGTAATGGCGGAGATACCTCACATTATATACAGTGGTACAATACATTTTGAATCTTGCTGCACGGTAGCTCATTGGCTGCTACCGGCGTGACGTCGTCCGGGTCACGCCCATCTTCGGTGGTGGATCGGAAGTAGTTTGTTGTTGCGGGGAGTTCCCGCGGCTGCAGGTGATTTGAGGAATGAGAACCATGTGAGTTGAACACTCGCAGCTGCCCTCTATGGGCAGCTCGCTCGCGTTCCTTTAACAGCTGGGTTACATTGTGATTGTGGCCAGGTTACATTCATACATTTCTTAAAGCGACATTGTACATACATATAAAGCAACATTGTAATACACAACAGGTTCTTACTTCTAATGTACTTAAAGAAGTCTTTGTTATTTCTCTGAGTATTTTTAGCTATACGCTCCTCAAAGTCTTGCTTTGCTTTCCTGATTGTTGCCTTGCATTTGTTCTGCCAGAATTTATGTTTCCGCCTGCTGTCCTCATTCGGACAAGCCTCCCATCTTCTAAATGAGCTTTTCTTGCTCTTGATCACTTCCCGAACAGCTCCTGTAAGCCACATTGGAGTCCTCTTGGACCTGGCAGTGGCCTTTTTCCTTTTGGGTATGCATTCCAATTGAGCCTCTGTTATTATTTTTGTAAACAGCCTCCATGCCTCTTGGAGTGTTTGGACTCTCTCAATTTTCCCTTTCAGCTTCTTTTTTACTAGTTTCCTCAACTTTGGGAAATTTCCTTTTTGAAAATTTAAGGTCTCTGTGTTAGATTTTATCAGTGACTTGCGGTCTATGATCAAGTTAAACATAATTGAGTTGTGGTCACTGTTCCCTATTGGATCAGTCACATTAACATCTTGCACCAGATCCTGAGTATTACTCAGGATCAAGTCAAGGATTCTTGTACCTCTAGTTGGGTCTTCAACCATCTTTCCTGACAAAGCAGTACCTATTTATCTACTTGCAATTTCTTGCTTTTGAAGTGCTAGGTTGGCAGGAGCTTGGAGAGAGATGGGAGCTCACTCCATCATGCAGCACTTGGGTCTTGATCTGCTGACCTGCTGTCCTTCAAGTTCAGTGTCTTAACTCCTCAGCCACTGCTGTCCCTTTTTTGTATGAGATACCTACCATGAAAAGGAGCAGGCTAGTTTTGCCCTTCCTATTGCCTTGAACATGTGGAGGGCACAACAAGCATGAACAGGAAAGTGTCTGCTTTTGTGAAATCTCTACATAAAGGGAATATTGATTTCTCCACCCTCCATAGCAGAGGCTCTTCTTATTGGAGACATCACCCTCCCTTTGTTCAGGGCAAAAAACTGAGAAACAAAGGAGAGCAGGGCTGAAGTTTTCTCCCTGCAGTATCTTAAATATTAACTGCTAAATAAGGTTTCTTTCCTTCATCCCTCTTTCATGTTTCACTTTCACTGGCTAGCATGTTTAATCCTCATTACATTTGGAAGGTCCTGGAAAGAATAACATTTGTGTCTAAATAGATCCTTTTATAACTAAGAAATTGCTCCCCCAAAAAACAATAAAAAAGCACAAAAATATTGACAAAAGCACTATTAAATATCTTAATTTCCATTTGCACATAAAAGATAGTTCTTGTCCTTGTTTATAAATTGTGGAATCTTTTGCTCCCCATATGATGTTGTATTACTTCATTTGTGAAAAATATAACCAACACTTCTCTTCTCCCTTCATGCTCACTGCCTTTGCATCTTTATTTGAAAGCTACATTCTAGTAGGTTCTTCTTCTTCTTGTTCTGCCGTATCGGAATCCAAATATTGATGATCCTCATGAGGATCAGCCAAGAAGACTGTCCTGGGAATATAATGCAGTGGCCTTTCATTTGCCTTCCACATCGCAGCACGACCCCTGTACCACTGATCCAGTTCCGCAAGCCCCTTTCTGGTCCTGAGCCCTTTTGGCACACAAAGTCATCCTCAATCTAAGGCCAGTATTGACGAAGCTGCTGCCCTCCATCAAGATGGATTGAAGTGGGGACCATCATCCTTCCCTGTGGACTTTGGCACCCAAGGCCATTAGTCCTCAGGGTTTTCAGGTTAGTTAACTGAGTGTCACCTGACACTTGGCATAGAGTCACTGGCAGTATGGTCTACTCCAGTAGGTTAAAGAGAGAAAACTGTTTGCCAGTTCTGAAAAATGACTAGATTGTTGTTAGTGGTGGAATCAAGCATGTACAGCAGTGGTTCCCAAAGTGGGGCATACGCCCCATGAAGGACTTCAGTTCCCAGAAGCCTAAGTCAGTACACTGGCTGACCAGTGCTTTGGGGAATAGACTTAGGCTTCTGGGAAGTGAAGTCCACAAACTAAAGTTTGGGAAACACTGAATTGTACAGCTTCATATTCTAAACTTTCTTATTGCTTCTAGTATGCATGGGATGGAAATTTTATGGATGCATAAATAGTATTTGTCACTTATTAAAATATGAGCAATTTTAGAGAATGTAAATCAGATTTTTTGATATTAAAATGAGAAATTATTTCAATAAAATCCTGGAGCACTGCAGGTGTTATTTTTTCAAGATTGCATGTATTTTTCTTTGCATGGGTTGCTAAGGAAACTTCTGGCTGCATCAAAAACATTTTCTAAAACATCTATCATTACTAAGTCTTTTTTTGTACTATGCTGCCTTACCTGTGGACTCTCCTTCCCCCAGATTTGTTTTGAATATGTTTCATACATGTTTGCCTTTCCCTCTGAACAAAAAGACACTATTTCAATAATATATTTTTGCAGCTTTTTCTCATGGAACAGGAGAGGCTAGAAATAATTTATATGCATCACAGAAACCATATAAGTTTTAAGATATTCTTGTTCTGGAAAGATGCTGGGTTGCTTCTGTTCAAACCATGGAAGTCTAAAACAAGAGTCGAGTCTTCAAGATTTCATCTCTGAAGGGAGCAATTGCAAAAAGAGGCTGACTGGACTGAAAGAGTTGTATAATAGTGCCTGCAGAAAGTTATAATGGAATGTGTTGATGGGAAAACTCCAATGTGGGCCAATGCCATGGAGGTCTGAGTTCTTGGAAACAAGACTAGAGCAGGCAGTGTTTGCCTTGGGAAGTGAAGAAAGAATGAATACTCAGGCAACTGGCTTCTGCACAAGTTGGAACTAATTGTTGATTTGAGGTAAATTAGGTTCACAGAAGCAATAACACTGCTTACTTACACAGAGATTAACAGATGAAGTCCTAGAATAAATTTAACCTCAGACACAAGCAGAGAGAGAGAGAGAGAGAGAGAGCTTGAAAGTTTCAGTTTAAATATATTTTGCCATTTTAATAAATATGTTGGTACTTTCATTAGAAATACTGCTTTTGGCACTTGAAATACATGTTAGGAGGGGATAGTGGGAACCTAATAGGATCCATGTTAGGCCAGATTAGAGACCAAAATGTGGAGCATTATGATAAACAGTATTATAAGCTCTTGCAGAAATTACTCTTGGTTGACATGAAATTTATTTTGCAGATCCCCTGGTGGCTTAGTGGTTAAGATGCTGAGCTGGAGACTGAAAGGTCGGGTTTTGATACCTGTGGGCTGCACTTGGGGACATGAAAGGAGCCTCATTCGGGCATCCCATGAGTGGAGTTTCACCAGCAAAAATCCTTTCAACCCAGAGTAATTTCTGACATGAAATTATTATTATTATAGCTCTTGGATCTTTCCTCCATCTGTCCCTCTCCTTCAATTCATGCTAACATTGCTATGACTCAAAAACTCAAATGTAGCGAGTGAGTTCTGCTTCTTCCATGTGATGTAAATCTAGTAATATTAGCTGAAGTCCTAAAGTTCCAATAAAGTTCCCAGGGCTCTATTGTACTTGTGGGGTGGGACTCAAACAGGTTACCATGAACATACACAGTGACCTGTGGGAAAAGGGGAAAGGATCTTTGGAAGAAAGAGTAAATTGTAGAAGGTTCAAAATATTCCCCTGGGTCATACTGATCTGAACACTTTTGGAATAAGTATTATAAATGCAGGCTTCTAATTTTTCCTTGGAGATCTGTAAATTTCTGTAGGAGTCTTGGGAAGATGTTCAGGCATCAGGTTCTCTGACCTGACCTATTGCAACCCAAGAAAATATTTACTGAATCAACAGTATGATCCCAGAAATTTTTAAAAGTCATCCAGCGCAGTGGCAGAATGGCACTTCTCCACCTTTGTCTGGCAGTGAATTTTCCCTTCCTGACTTTTGACAAAAGAACAGAGGCACTGTAGGAAAGAAGCCTCACAATTAGGATGACCACATATCCTTGTTCAGAGAGGCTAGTCATCTGTTTGAAGTGATGGCAATCAACAACTCTCCTTTCCGAAGATTCTTCCAGTTGTTTTTTTTAGTGCTGTTGTGTATGTAACAGTATTACTTTAAGAACGTATGAATGTAACCTGACAATGATTACAATGTAACCCAGCTGTTTAAGGAACGCGAGTAAGCTGCCCATAGAAAGCAGCTGCAAGCGTTCAGCTCACATGGTTCACATTCCCCAAATCACCGGCAGCCGCGGGAACCTTTCCCGCGCGAGGATCACCTGGAGAAGATGGGCGTGACTCAGAATGACGTCATGCCGGTAGCAGCCAATGAGCTACCGTGCAACGATATTCAAATGTATTTACTGCAGTATATAATGAGCTGTACCTCCACCATTACCACATGTTCATCTTGACCATCATGAAATAAACCTGTGTTTTAGCCCCCACTGCGGCTCCTTCTTTGTCTTCCGTCCAAGACACCAAATTGGCGACGAAGGTGGGATACATGGCGCATCCCAAGGTCAAGACTCATCAATTTGATATCAGCGACCCAGAACAATGGGAGCTGTACGAGTGCCAGTTTCGGCACGCGATGGATGCTGCAGGCATTGATGCCGCCGCCAAGATGCGCTCGCACTTCCTTGCCCAGGTGGGGCCGGCCACGCTGCGTATCCTGATGAACCTGGTGGCTCCCCGGAAGGTAGACATGGTGCCCATCGACCGCATCCTGGCGCTACTGGGCGAACACTTCCAGCCTCCAGTCTCGATTTTCCCGGCCAGAGTCGCATTTTACAGGCGGGACCAGTGCCCGGGGGAGTCCGTGTCCGCCTACACGGCGGCCCTCAGGCTCGCGGCGGTCAACTGCCAGTGGGAGGACCTGGACACGGCCCTCCGAGACCGCATGCTGTGTGGCCTGAGGGACGAGGAGGTCCAGAGGAAGTTGATGACCCACGACCATCGCCTCACGTTCAACGAGGTACTGCAGGAAGCCCAAGCAGCCGAGGCGGCCAGGAGCGGGGTCAGAGTGTTTAAGTCCTGAGGGGCCGCAAACGAGAGGGCCAAGTCACCCGTGCAAGCGGCCCGGCGGACGTCGGCAAAGACGGCCTGGCGGGCACCCTGGTCGCCCGCAGGCACGCCAGCGACCTCCGAGGAGTCGTCCACGACGGCGGACTCCTGCTCCAGCGAGGACGACAACATCCAGAAGGTAAAGAAACGTGGGGAGAAGCACCAGACCAGCGAGCGACAAGGCCGCCGTTGCGACGGCTGTGGGGCATCTCACGACCGGACGAGATGCCCATTCCGGAAGGCCGAGTGCCACAACTGCGGTCGGAAGGGCCACATCGCCAGAGTCTGCAGGCGTGGGCGAACCGAGGACAAGGGCGCATCGAAACATCCTCGAGCACATCAGCGGAAGGCGGCCGGCATCGGAAAGGTCTCAGCCAACGACGGCGCGGAAGGCGTGAACCGCGTGGGCCTGCAGCACCGGCGCTTCTACGTAGAGGTACTGTTACAAGGGGGTCCAGTGAGGATGGAAATAGACTCGGGGTCGTCCTACTCCATCCTGTCCCAAAAGGAGTTCATGCGCATTCCCCCCAATGCACGGCCCAAGCTGCGGGCCATGAAGTCACACTTGCGGGACATGCAGGGCTACGGAATCCCAGTGTTGGGGGTGGGGAACTTCACAGTAAAGTTCAAAAATTACACAGAGAAGCTGCCTTTAGTGGTTCTCAAGGGGGGATGATGTTGCCTTTTGGGAACCCAGTGGTTTGCCCCCCTGGGAATTGAACTGTTCGGCATTAACGCCATAGAGACTGACCCAATGCGGGACGTGTGCGATGCGTTTTCAAGAAGGGGCTTGGGACTTACAAGGGGCCCCCAGTTTCTTTTGAATTGGACCCAGAAATCCGACCCATACGCCTCAAGCCAAGAAGAGTGCCTTTCGCCCTCAAGGACAAGATTGAGGCGAAGCTGGACAAATTGGTGGGGCAGGGGATTTTGGTTCCAGTTGATTCAGCGGAGTGGGAGACTCCAATTGTTACGGCCCTAAAATCAAACGGGGAGGTCAGGATTTGTGCTGACTACAAATGTACAATTAACAAGGCCATTCGGCCAAATGCATATCCGGTGCCGGTGGTTAGCCATTTACTGGCCACATTGCATGGGGGGAGGTGTTTCGCCAAGCTAGACCTGGCGCAAGTGTATCAGCAGCTCACAGTAACCCCAGCTGCTGCTGCCGCGCAAACCATCGTTACGCACAAGGGGGCATTTAAAGTAACGCGCCTGCAGTTCGGCGTGAATTCGGCCCCCGGGATCTTTCAGTCCCTTGTAGAACGCCTTTTTAAGGGGCTTCCTGGCGTGCTCCCATATTTTGACGACGTCTTGATAACAGCGGGGAGCGAATCAGAGCTAGCGAGGAGACTAGACGGGGTCCTTTCAGTATTCGAGAAAGCGGGACTTTGACTAAGAAGGGACAAATGTGTATTTTTTGCGAGGGAGGTTGAGTTTCTCGGGTTCAAGGTAACCCCGGAGGGCATCAAGCCTTCCGAGTCCAAGGTTGCGGCTGTACAAAACGCCCCTCACCCCACCACGAAACCGGAGCTGCAGTCATTACTGGGGCTCCTCAATTTTTACCACTCCTTTTTGCCAAGGAAGGCATCTGTTGCGGAGCCACTGCACACGCTACTAAAGAAAGAGGCGGTTTGGCGGTGGGGAGACAGGCAAGAGAAAGCGTTCAAGGAGCTCAAAACACTTCTGTCCTCGGATGCGGTACTCACCCATTTTGATCCGAGGAGGCCAGTGGTTTTAGTCTGTGATGCATCCCCAGTGGGGGCGGGGGCGGTGCTGTGCCACGTGTTAGAGAGCGGGCGTGAAGCCCTGGTTGCGTACTACTCCAGGTCCCTTTCAAAGGCAGAGCGCAACTACGCGCAAACAGATAGGGAGGCCCTAGCCATCATCGCGGGAACAAAAAAGTTCCACGATTTCCTATACGGCCGCGAGTTTACGGTTGTGACGGATCACAAGCCCCTTCTGGGAATCTTTACCACGGGCAAGCCCACCCCACAAATCCTATCCCCCTGAATGCTACGCTGGGCGATTTTCCTTAATGCCTATCAGTATGAGCTAGTCTATTGCCCAGGGAAGGAGATCTCTCATGCGGACGCACTGTCCCGGTCTCCTCTCCCTAGTTTAGGAGATCCCGCATGCGAGGTAGAGCAGTACCATCAAGTCCTGCTGATCGAGTCCCTCGACTCACCCCCCATAGTGCCGGCAGACCTCGCCAAAGCCAAGGCGGCCGACAAGATCCTGGCCCAAGTCAGTTCCTGGGTAAGGAAAGGGTGGCCCGCAACTCCCCCCGAGGAGCATTTCAAGGCATTTTTCAGGCGTAGAGCTTTCCCTTGAAAGGGGCTGCTTGCTCTGGGGCCAGCGGGTGGTTATCCCCAAAAAGTTGCGGGCGAAGGTGCTGAGGCTACTGCATACCAGCCACCCGGGAATAGTGCGCTCCAAGGCGCTGGCAAGGAGTTACTTCTGGTGGCCCCAGATAGACGCTGAGATAGAGCATTTAGTGGGCACGTGTGAGAGCTGCCAGAGCTCTCGGCCCGAGGAGTCCCGGCTACCCCATAGGGAATGGGACACGGCCCGAGGGCCATGGTCTCGGATACACATCGACTTTGCTGGCCCCTTCCGCGGGTCCATGTTTCTGCTGATAGTCGACTCGTATTCCAAATGGCTGGAAGTGATCCCCATGACTAGCACCTCATCTGCCGCAACCATTAAACACTTGCGCAGGGTGTTTAGTTGTTTCGGCCTGCCGGACATCCTCGTTAGCGATAACGCTAGTACCTTCACTTCTGCGGAATTCAAGGCATTTATCGAAAGGAATGCCATCCGCCACATTACCGCTGCCCCATTTCACCCCGCCACAAATGGTCAGGTAGAGCGCCAAGTGCGCACTACGAAGGACGCACTGCGGCGCATGGGTCCCGGTGAGTTGAACCTCCAACTGTGTCAGTTCCTCATCTGTTATAGGGCAACCCCCCTAGCTTCAGGACTTTCGCCGGCCGAACTCCTCATGAGGAGGCAGCCGGTAACCCTGTTTGATCGGTTGGATCCGACCAGGGTGGAGGATGAAGGGAGAAATATAGTGGTAGAGAGTTCCAAAAGCTTTTTGGTAGGGGACCCGGTTCACTGCAGGAACTACGCGGCCTCGGGACCAACGTGGGTCCCAGGGACGATCATTGAACAAACGGGGCCAGTATCCTATAGGGTCGAGACTAGCACAGGTCTACTCTGGAGAAGGCACGCTGACCAACTCAGAAGGTGAGTCACTAGTGAAGGGGAATCAGCGTTAGGGTCCTCCCCCACCCGCGTAACCCAAGGGGGAGACACGGCGGCATCCTCGGGTACAAATGCATACCCTAGATTCTCAGCCGAGGAGGAGGACACTTTGAAAGAGTGGAATGAGTTTGACTTTACGTTACCATACCAGAGGGGTGTCGCGGAGTGGTCCCCCACCCGTCCGAGCGAGAAGAGGGGTTTCAGTTCAGCCCCTGGTACCTCCAGTCCCCCCAGCCCTTTTGTTTTAGAGTATACCATATCACCAAGCCCCCCGAGCCAGGCAGCTGGGGGAAGTTCATGCTCTCCATCCCCTAGAACTCCGGGTCAGGCAGCAGGGAGTGGGGCAAGGACGCCGGTTGCAGGCGCAAGGGACCGGGGGGAGGAGACAAGGATCTCCTCGTCAGTTCCGAGGTTCGTACTGGGGGGGTCCCCGGGCACCACGGGCAACAGGCCAGGCTTTACCTCTCAGCTGTATGTTCCATTCCCTTCTCCCAATGCAAGGTTGTCACAGAGTCCCCACCGAACGACCAATGAGTCCCCCCTTTCCATTGCAGGATGAGACTCTGCGGAACTCGGAGCCCCTAGTTCCCCTGTGCTAAACCATGCAGCCGCACGCCCCAAGCGCAGTGCGGGAAGCCACAATGGTTGAGGGACTTCGTCCCATCCTAGGGGGGAGGAGTGTTGTGTATGTAACAGTATTACTTTAAGAACGTATGAATGTAACCTGACAATGATTACAATGTAACCCAGCTGTTTAAGGAACGCGAGTAAGCTGCCCATAGAGGGCAGCTGCAAGCGTTCAGCTCACATGGTTCACATTCCCCAAATCACCGGCAGCCGCGGGAAACTTTCCCGTGCGAGGACCACCTGGAGAAGATGGGCGTGACTCAGAATGACGTCACGCCGGTAGCAGCCAATGAGCTACCGTGCAATGATATTCAAATGTATTTACTGCAGTATATAATGAGCTGTACCTCCGCCATTACCACATGTTCATCTTGACCATCATGAAATAAACCTGTGTTTTAGCCCCCACTGCGGCTCCTTCTTTGTCTTCTGTGCAAGACACCAAAAGTGCTTAATGCCAGATTTATTTAATGCCAGTTACAGACTCTCCCAACATACAAAATGGGCAGAGGTACAGAAGCAGCCAACTTTGGTTAGTGGCAAAACAAAATTAATCTTGGATATGGCTACCCAAATCATACTTCCCCTGATCACCCCAAGTAAGCAGGGGAAGTGTTTATTTTGTTGTGATTGTAGACAATAGCTGCTAAGTGAACAGTTCATATTGTTGCTGCAGCTATAGAGAGGACATATAATTTGGTGGAGCAAAATGCCACTGGGATGCAGGAATCATGTCAAATTACACATTGTTCCTCCCCTGTACCCTTTCATCCCATACCACACTGCCCTGAAATCAGGCAGTGTAGCCAGGACCTAAATTTGGTTAGAGAAAAATTGCTACAGTTAAAATGGCATTACTATGAAAATTAATTCATTTGTTCCAGGTATTACTAATCTCTTTCAGAAACTAATATAATGTAAGCGCGGCGCCAAAATGGCCGCCGTGCTCTTTGCGGCCCCACCCCACCCGGATGCAGACATCCGGGTGAGTTAGGGGGCGTGGCCACCCCTTTATAAAAGGGGTGGCCACGAGGCAGACGAGCTGCCATTTTAGAAAAAGCGACGGAGAGGAGAAGTTTTCTCCGTCGCTCTTCGTTTTCTTAGTCTTCGGCTTTTTAGCCATTTCGGCGCTTCGATCCCTGGAAAGGGATTGTCTTCTTGCTGCGATGCCTCCCAAGAGGAAGGCCACGGCGACCAAGCCGCGGCCAAGAGGGAGGAACTTGCCTGGCCCTGCTCTGGGAAGGGGGCAGCATTCGGGTCGGAGGACCGTGACTGCGCCCCCGCAACAGGGCACCGCATCAACTTCACCCACCGTTACCGGTGGGATGGGGCAAATTAGGGCATGGCCCTTGGCTCTCCAGCCTCAGGCTGGCCCTTCTGGGGCTTCGGCCCCCGGCCCGCAATTGCCGGCCATGGGTCAAGACAATGGGGGAGGGCCTGGTGCGGTCACACAGCAGGGCTTGCCTCCGGCCCCTCATGGGCCGGAGTTTTGGGCATGGCCCTATTCAGGACCTGGCTCCCAAGTTGGGGTTCCCGGTGTATCACCAAGTGGGCCGTGCGGCCCACCTTGCCCGCCTTATACCGGGGGTTCTGCGACAGTGGATGCATTGTTGGCGCATTTAGCCATGCTGGAAGCATCCCTGGGGATCACAAACAACCCCTCCGGGGGGGGGCTTCACTGCCAACTGGGGCCCCCTTTTGCCTGCCTGCCACCTCGACGGCCGCCACCCTGCAGCAGGCGGCCAGTCGGGTTGAGCTGCTGGAGACGCGCTGGCCTGTGCCCGCCGCTATCTCGCAGCTCCCCGTTCGTCCTGAACTACAGCCGGGGAGTGGTCAGATGTGGCCCCAGAGCTCGATTGCGGTCGCGAGCTCCGACGCCCACCGTGGGCTGGAACCCCCAGTGGGGGCAGCTCACGGGGGTGCACCCAGTGAGTATCAGGTTCAAGCTAATGTCCCCACATCACAGCCCACTTTCGGTGGTGGTTTTCAGTGGCCATGGCCTCGTCAAGTCGAGGTGGGTGGGTATCAGTTCCCAGCTTACACTGGTGCCACTGGGTCCCATACTGGCACAACATTGGGAGGGGGGTTTCTGCCCCCAGGGCTGTACCGGGCATCACAGGGACTGTACAGGCACCGCTGCTGATGCCCCGTGTGAATACTGTGCCGGTGGCGGCATTGCCGACGGCAGGGTATTCCTTGCCCCTCGGGGATCATTTGTCACAGGCCACGAGGGAAAAGATTTGGAGGGGGGAGTATGTCGATATTTTCTCCCTATTAAACTGTGAGCCCACCAAAGAAGAGAAAGAGGGGCAAGATGACAGAGACAAAGAGCTGTCTCGTCGTCGTAAGCCACCGCGCACTTGGGCCAATTGGTTACCCGCATATCTCATTTATATGGCGGTGTACCTTAGGGCCCGGCCCGATTTGGCCATTCCTATGGTCCAATATTTGGACAATATTTACAGGGCGATGGTGGATTTTCCTGGCCCATCGTGGTTGGCTTACGATGAGGAATTCAGGATGAGGGTGCCATTACACCCAGAGATGAGATGGGATGAGCCATGCCAGAAGTTGTGGCTTCTATACATGACCCCCACGCGCCCGGCGCCTGGGGAAAGGTACCATTGTGGCCATGCCGTCCAGCAAGCTACTCCAACGCAGGCTCCCCGCCAGTTGGCGGGGCAGGGGGTTCCAGCCCGCTTGCTGTGTTGGAGTTTCTCGGCCAATGGCGTATGCAACAGACGGCAGTGCCGATACAAACACGAGTGTCCCTCTTGCGCTGGCCCCCACGCCGCCGCTGCGTGTCCGCGAGCCGGTGGGTCACGGGGCAGAGGTAGAGGTGGACAGGGAGTGGGCAGAACTGCCACTGAAGGAGCTGGTCAGTCAAAAGGCCCCCTCCCCAGTTAACGTATTTATGTTAGAGAGGTGGCTCTCGACTTACCCGAGGAGGGAGGATGCGAGGTACCTCCTCGAGGGTTTCCAGTGTGGTTTTTGTATCCCATTCAAGGGGGTGCGGGGACCCCAAGATGCTCCTAATTTGCTTTCCCTGAAAGGTAGGGAGGAGGTGGCTGCCCTAAGTATTACCAAGGAGGTAAATGCAGGGAGGGTAGCGGGTCCCTTTTCTAGGCCTCCCTTTCCTAATCTTAAAGTTTCCCCTTTAGGTTTGGTTCCCAAGAAGGCCCCTGGTGAATTTCAATTAATTCACCATTTATCATACCCGGCGGGTCATTCGGTCAATGACGCCATTCCTGATGACCTTTGTTCGGTCAGGTATACGTCATTTGACCAGGCCCTGCGCATGGTGCGCTCTTGTGGCCCGGGGGCACTTCTGGCGAAATGTGACATTAAATCGGCATTCTGGTTGTTGCCAGTGCACCCGGGTGACTTCGAGTTGTTGGCTTTTAAATTCCAAGGGAAATTTTATGTAGATAAAGCCATGCCTTTTGGCTGCTCTATTTCCTGTTCAGCATTTGAATGTTTTAGCACTTTCCTCCAGTGGGCCTTTGTTCGCAGGTCCGGGTCCCGGTCTGTAGCCCATTACCTCGATGATTTTTTGTTCGGGGGTGAACGGGGCTTGGACACGTGCACGCGTCTCCTCACAACATGTCAGACGCTAATGCAGGAACTGGGTGTCCCTTTAGCGCCCGAAAAGACCGAGGGCCCGTTGACTACGCTCACATTTCTGGGTATTGAAATTGACACGGTCGCGCAGACATCCAGGTTACCTATGGATAAGGTCACACGGATCTCTGCGATGATTTTGGCCTTGCTGGCCAAACGTAAAGTGTCACTTCGTGAGCTCCAAGTTCTACATGGTCATCTTAACTTTGCCTGCAGGGTGGTCACGCCTGGCAGAGCTTTTGCTCGGCGCCTATGTGATGCCATGATTGGGCTATCGAGGCGCCACCACAGGGTCCGACTGACCAAGGGCATGAGGGCTGACCTGTTGGTTTGGCTTAAGTTCCTGCGGGAATTCAATGGGGTATCATTTTGGAGATCTGACCTTTTGGTTTCCCCTAGGTTTCAGGTTCAGTCGGATGCCTCTGGGTCCCTGGGATATGGGATTTATTTTGAGGGGAGGTGGGCCTACGGCCAATGGCCTCCAGCATGGCGGGGCACGGATCGTCTACGCGATCTTACATTCCTCGAGTTCTTCCCGATACTGGGAGCTTTGATGCTATGGGGTGAGGAATGGGCCAATTCAGTAGTTCATTTTTGGTGCAACAATGCTGCGGTAGTGCACATTGTCAATTCTCAGACATCTAAATCGCCTAGGGTCATGGAGTTAATTCGCCAGTTTGTGTTACGCAGCCTACGCCTCAATGTGCTCTTTAAGGCCAGACATGTACCAGGTATTAATAATGATATTGCTGATGCTTTATCCCGCCTGCAGATCCCCCGGTTCCGCGCCTTGGCTCCGGACGTGGAGGAATTTCCCTCGCCACTCCCGGACGAGATTTGGACATTTGGCAAGGAGAGGTGAACCGGGCGATCGGCATGTCACTCGCGCCCCGCATGCGTAAGGCGTATCACCATGCATTTAGTCAATTTGAAAATTTTTGTGAGCAACTCAGGTTGCCCAAAGTGTGGCCCATTCCAGTTGAACAAGTTCTACAGTTTATGGTTTACCTACACAGTCAGGGCTTAACTCCCCGCACCATAGCATCCAGGCTGTCAGCACTGGCATTTATGGCCAAGGTGAGGGGTTTTGCTGACAACATAAATGATTTCCGTATACGACATGTTTTGGAGGGGTGGACGAGGGAACGGGGACGCCGCCCGGACACTCACCACCCAATTTCTCCGGGGGTCCTTACCCACCTGGCACGAGGCTGGCATGACCTGTGTTTTGACAGGTATGAGGCGGCAGCTCTTTTTCATGCGGCTACCACGGTGGCCTTTTTTGGAGCGCTCCGCATCAGTGAGTTGGTGCTACTATGTAAGGCGGATGCGGCTCGTAGGGCACTGGAACTCGAAGATGTCTATGTCTCTAACGAGTGGGCTCAGTTGAGGATACGGTCCTCAAAAGTCGATCAGCACGGTGTAGGCAGTGGTGTTAGACTGCTACGATGTTCCATTGCAGACATCTGTCCGGTTGGTGCCCTACAGGAGTTCATGGCAGTGCGTGGCACGCACCCTGGCCCGTTTTTCTGCCACCAAGATGGGTCTGCCCTGACTAAATTTCAATTTTGGAAGGTGACCGGTAAGGCACTGTCCAGTGTTGGCCTCCCCAGGGCTCGTTACGGCACCCTTTCTTTTAGAATAGGGGCGGCTTCTACTGCGGCTGCATTTGGGTACTCTGAGGCTGATATACGCCGTATGGGGAGATGGGGATCTAAGTGTTTTGCATTATATGTTCGCCCTATCCAAGTATGAGTACCAGATGAGTCACCGTTCTCTCCATTTTGTCTTACAGACCCTGTGTGTCCCCGCACACCGGTGGCAGTATGGCTGGTGGGCCATAGCTATGTGCACTGGGCAGCGCAGTACGCTGTGGCGACAGAGTGGGGACCCCAGCTTGGACTACGTGCCTCCGCATGTATCAGGTGGTATGGTAAGCGCGGAATGTTATGGCGGGAACTGTTGCCATTCCTGTTCTCCATCAGGGATGCTGAACCGCCCGATGTCCTGGTGCTGCACCTCGGGGGCAATGACCTGGGCCAGGTCACTGGCCTTTCTTTAAAATCTGCGATTTGCAGCGACCTAGCTTATTTGCATTATGTGTGGCCCTACACTACGCTGCTATGGTCGGACATCATACCGCGTCACGCTTACAGGGGGGGTATTAACCTCCATGCCCTTGACCGCGCTCGCCGCTCGGTGAACAGGGTGGTTGCCCGGTTCTTTGCAGACAAGGGTTTGGGGCAGGTCATCCGACACCCCACCATTAGTTTGCAAAATTATGATCTTTATACAGGGGATGGGGTCCATCTGTCGCCCAGAGGTATGGACCTCTTTTTGGAAGATTTGCAAGCAGGCCTGTTGACCGAGCTGACGGTCTGGGGGGGGGCGGTGAGTCTTTATTGAAGCCTCCCCATGTGGCGGGTAGCACTGGTAAGGTAAATATTTATGACCCACAGGTATCCGGCAGGTTCGCAATTGACTGGCCAACACTTAGACAGGTACAAGTTTAATAACGTTGACCGGTCAACGACGAACCAGGCAATGGGGTGATGGCAGGAGCTCTTCAGCATGCATCACCCCGTGATTGGACGGATACACGTCAGAGGGTGGGGTCAGTAGATAGTTTATTGACTACGGTCAACAATTTGTTTGTCGTAACAAACAAATGGATATAAATGGATACATTGTCACCAATTGCCGTTGGCAATTTTGGGAGGAACCTTACCAGTGTTACTGCGGCCTGCTTGCCGTAAGAATTATAATTGGCTGAGTACCAATTGAAATTTATAATTCGGACTAGGGCATTATTCAATAAATGTGGCCCAATGCCGTTATCCATATACCGGTGTCTGAGTCTTTCTTTGGGGGGTGCGCCTGCAAAAAGAAATGGCAAAGCACGTTTTCAGCTTTAATTCACTGCATTAACAAGCTAAGACTGAGTGCAAAGATACTGTAAACAAGCTGTAAGAGTGGGGGTGTGGGTATAGCAAATTTGCCACTTTAAAATGATGCTTATCAATTAAAACAACTTATAGCAGTTATAAATAATTTTAAAGAATGACCATGGCTTTATTTTGAAATACCAGTTCATTGTGCAATGCGTTGACACCCCTATTCCCAAAGGATCAGTGTCCAGATACTTCTGATTATGGTGAACTACTGCTTGAGCAATGTTGACCAAAGTGTCCACTTATATCACTGTTCATGCCATTTCAATTCCTTCTTGAAGTACCACTAGTGTAGCCAGTTTTCTATTATACCCCACATCCTTTAAGATCCCCCACAGGTAGAAGTCAAAGGGTGTTAAGGAATACTTAAGTCATTGTACTTCCACAATGTTCTTGAATTTCCAATACCACTTCAAAATGGTCTTGTGCTCCTCAAACGACAGCCATGCTTCCACCATTTTCTTTGACTGTCTTGCCTGTTCCATGATGATGCTAGCATTCATTCTTTTGAGCAAGCATCATACTATACATTGCCACCATAATTCAATTCTGTTTCATAAAGTAAGACAAAAATAACATCTCTTAAAATGTGCATACATTTTTGGCACCCTCTCTATTTAGTTTATTCATAATACTACACACTCTGAGACACTTCTGCATAAACCAACAGTGGACTACTTTACATCCTCCTTCCTGTCCTATTAGATCAAGCTACACAGGTCATGCATGCAGTAACTAATATGCACCGTAATCTCTTTTGCCTTGTGATGCTTGTCTTCTATGCAGATCTTTTAAGGGTTGTGATGTCTTTTAAAAAACTTTTCTCTCAATCCTGTTTTTAGTGTTCTTTCAAAGTTTCACACTGGTTTACAGGTCACCTTGACACATCAGTGCAGCTAGAATTTACTCTTGACCACATGTTGCAAAGTCCTTGATTCAATGGAAGCTACGATTAAGATGCTTTTTGTCAAGCAGCTACAGACGTGTTCTATTGCGATGGGAAATGGGAGGTAGGAGAAATGAAACTCATCTTTTTGGTAGGCTCTACTTGACAAGGATACTGAGGATTGGAAAAAAAATCAGAAGCTCTTTGCCGATGCAGTGTTCAACTTGGGAATGTTGCTGAAGAAAGTCATAATGGTAGATCATACTCTCACTTCTTCAAAGGATTCTTTGTTCTTTCATTCTCTCTGACTTTGTGGAATCATGATCCACAACTTCTGCTAATTCCAGACTATATGATTGAAGCTTAAAAAGAAAACTTTACAATGTGCTACAATACAGTATGCAGAGATGGCACTGGAAGTGTCTTTGTGTTGGGTATGAATGCAGAGAGCTAAAATAATGTCTAATGTTACTTGGCATTTTATATAACCCTGGACAAATTCCTGTTCATCATTCATTCATTCATTTCATTCATTTATTCGATTTATACCCCGCCCTACTCAACCAGGGCCGACTCTGGGCGGCTTACAACAAGTAAATCAAATACAGTATACAAAAATTACAAATAGTACAGTGTTACAATACAGCAAATTAACAATAAATATTAGAAATACAAGATCCATAAAACACAGTATAACAGCAATAGCATGGCATAACATAAATTATATTTGTGTAAGTGTACAGGGCATTATGCCCAGCAACAGGGCACATTTTACTTCTGCTTCCAGGAATGACGAAGGCAGTACATGCCGGATGAATCGTAATAAACCCATTTGTGCGGATACATGGAGGCTTTGGCTTCTGGGAATTGAAGTCCAAGAACATCTGGAGTGTCAAGGTTCGCCATCACAGATTTAAAGCCAAGATGCAAATCATTCTCTTGATGTTGAACTTTGCCTAAGTCCTGGAATCCATGACTCATGTCAAGTAGGAATAAGTATCTTACTATTAGTTTATCTTTTTTTAAATTTTCAGGGTGTGATATTTGCATTTTTCTTCTCAGTATCTTTATATTTATTTATAGACATTTGGTTGCGCTCTTTCATAAGGAGGAGTTTCTCAACAACCAACACAGACAAAAAGTACTATTTGTGTCTACAGAATCTGGACAAAGATTTTGTTAACATTTGCTTCTGGACTTTGGGCAGTAAGACCAACATTGCCCTTCTTTTCATTGTGTCCTAAAGATGGGCTGAATTGTCAAAGGTGTTGTTAGGAGTTCATCCCAACTAGTAGCAAACTATCAGTAACTCTTTCTGGTGGGAAATCTCCTGTATAAGAGGTCTACCAGCTGAAAAAAAATAGTCTGCTTTCTAAATCCAGAGAGTTTCTCAGTGTGATTCTTTTCAGTTTGTCCCATTTTCCTTTTGTCAGCTGGAAATTGCTCAGATGACAATCTCAACATGAAGTATCTTTTTGTCTGTGTTGTGTATTGAATGTATTTGTAACCACACAAATGGGTGCATGTAACACTGTAACCTTCTGTATGAGGACGCGAGCTAGTGGCCACCGGGGGCAGTAGCGAGCGTCCAGCTCACATGGTACACATTCCGCAAATGCCGTCAGCTGCGCGGGAAAGATTCCCGCACCCACCTCACCTGGACAAGAAAAGCGTGACCAAGGATGACGTCACTTGGACAGTAGCCAATGTCTGTCGAAGAGCCAGATTCAATTGTATAGCCACCGCATAAAAGGAGCTGTTCGTCCGCCATTACCACATGTTCGTACTGTAAAAGGTAAAGGTAAAGGTTTCCCTTGCTCGAAGGCCAGTCGTATCCGACTCTAGGGTGCAGTGCTCATCTCTGTTTCTAAGCCGAAGAGCCAGCGCTGTCTGCGTACTGTACTCCATGCAATAAAGATGTGCTAGGCTAGCTTACAGCCGTTTCCATTGTCTTGATTCCCAAACACTAAATTGGCGACGAAGGTGGGATTATGGATTCCCACGGGGACAAGACAACTTCACAGCAACAGTCTTCGACGTGACCCATCCCGAGCGATGGGACTGGTTCGAAATGCATTTCAAGAGTACGGTAGCCTATGCCGGCATCACCGACGCAGGAAAGAAGCGAGGTCTTCTCATCACGATGCTCGGTTTCCACGCAGTGCAAGCGCTGATGGATCTGGTGGCACCACGAGAGATGGAACATGTTTCGGTAACCGAAATACTGGCGACTCTGAGAAACCACTTCAAGCCCAAGGTATCCTTCTTCTCTGCCAGGGCTGCCTTCACGAGGAGGGACCAAAAGCCGGGTGAGTCCGTATCCGAGTATGCAGCGGCCCTCCATTTGTTGGCAACCCCATGCGAATGGCGGGAGATTCTAGACGTGGCCCTAAGGGACAGGATGCTCTGTGGGATGAGAGATGGGGAAACCCAAAGGAAGCTCATGACCCGAGGCCACGACCTCACCTTTAAAGAGGTACTACAAGAGGCCCTAGCTGCTGAGTCCACGAGGGCCGGGTACAAGCTTCTCAAGGCAAAGCCTCCACCAGTAGAGGCAGCTGCATCCGCCGTCCAGGCGTCTTGGAGGGCGGCCCCTGCCCCACGCTTGCCCACATCCTCAGAGGCTTCTGCCACCCCAGGCTCCAGTGAAGATGAGGTGGTCCGGAAGGTCAGAAAGGGGCTGAGCGAGAAGAAAGGGAAAGAGGGTCGGCGCTGCGATGGTTGCGGGGCATCCCATGAGAGGAGCAAGTGCCCATTCAGGAAGGCTGAGTGCCACAACTGTGGACGGAAGGGCCACATCGCCAGGGTCTGCAAGCAACGCGGGGACGAGAGTAAGCACTCCACGAGGAGACGGGATGGCGTCGGCAGAGTCTACGATGGCGGCGACGACCCAGATGGGGACCACGTGTACCGAGGAGTACATGCGGAAGACGACTTGGCCGTCCACAGCGTGCCTCTAGGGCAACCACGTTTTTATGCTGAGGTACTGTTGCAAGGGGTTCCTGTTAAGATGGAAATAGACTCGGGGTCTGTATACTCTCTCATTTCCCATAAGGAGTTTTTGCGCATTCCCCCCAAGGAGCGACCCAAACTCAAAGAGATGAGGGCGAACTTAAGAGACGTGCAGGGAAATGGGATTCCAGTGCTGGGAATCGGGGACTTCGAGATACAGTATAAGGGACTCCGAAGGACACTCCCTCTAGTAGTTCTAAGGGAGGGGGGTGTAATCTCCTGGGAACACAATGGTTCAAACCCCTGGACATCTTCATAGGCGGCGTCCATGCCATCGGGGGGAATGAGATCCAGGCAGTGTGCGACGCACACGCTGAGGTATTCAAGAAGGGGCTCGGGAAGTACAAGGGGCCCCCAGTTTCTTTCGACCTAGTCCCGGAGGTCCGCCCAATTAGACTCAAGCCACGTCGGGTTCCATTCGCCCTAAAGGACAAAATTGAGGCGGAACTGGACAAACTGGTGGAGCAGGGGATTTTAGTGCCTGTGGACTCTGCAGAGTGGGAGACTCCTATTGTTACAGTGTTGAAAGCAAATGGGGAGGTGCGAATTTGTGCTGACTACAAGTGTACAATTAACAAGGCGATCCGCCCTAATGCCTATCCGGTGCCGGTAGTTAGCCATCTGCTAGCTACTTTACATGGGGGAAAGTTTTTCGCCAAATTAGACCTGGCGCAGGCGTACCAGCAGCTTCCAGTAACCCCAGCCACAGCTGCTGCGCAAACCATTGTAACTCACAAGGGGGCATTCAAAGTAACGCGCCTACAGTTTGGGGTGAACTCGGCGCCGGGGTTATTTCAGTCCCTTGTGGAACGCTTGTTAAAGAAGTGACCGGGGGTCTTGCCATTTTTCGATGACATATTGATATCTGGGGAGAGCGAATCAGAACTGGCCCAGAGACTAGATAAGGTCCTTACAGCCTTCGAATCCGCGGGGTTGAGGCTGCGGAGGGACAAATGTGTGTTTCTGGCCAGGGAGGTTGAGTTTCTGGGGTTCCGTATAACCTCTGAGGGGGTGAAACCCGCTGAGTCCAAAGTCTCAGCCATTCAAAACGCCCCTCGCCCCACCGCGAAACCGGAGCTACAGTCCTTCCTGGGGCTGCTGAATTTTTACCATTCCTTCCTGCCCAGGAAAGCGTCGATTGCAGAGCCCCTGCATAGGCTGCTGAAGAAGGATGCGGTTTGGCGGTGGGGGGAGAATCAGGAGCGGGCTTTCAGGGAACTCAAGCAGCTCCTCTCCTCCGAGGCTATTCTAACCCATTTCGACCCAAAGAAGCCGGTAGTATTGGTCTGCGACGCCTCACCAGTGGGGGTGGGGGCGGTCCTGTGCCACGTGTTAGAGGGGGGGCGAGAAGCCCCAGTCACCTTCTATTCTAGATCATTGTCCAAGGCAGAACGAAATTACGCCCAAACAGATAGGGAGGCCCTTGCTATTGTGGCGGGCACAAAGAAATTTCATGATTTTTTGTATGGTCGCCCATTCACCATTGTAACCGACCACAAGCCACTTTTGGGTATCTTCACCTCAGACAAGCCCACTCCACAGATCCTCTCCCCCAGGATGCTTCGGTGGGCTGTTTTCCTCAACGCATACAAGGGTTCATTAGAATACCGCCCCGGGAAAGACATAAGCCACGCTGACGCACTCTCAAGGTCTCCTCTTCCCCAGCTGGGAGACCCAAAGTGTGAGGTAGAGCAGGACAGCCAAGTCCTCCTCATAGAAGCCCTAGATGCACCCCCCATACTTCCCGTGGAAATTGCTGCAGCCACGGCCAAGGATAAAACTTTAGCCCTGGGTACAGAAGGGGTGGCCCACGGCTCCCCCCACAGACGAGTTTGCTGCGTTTTTCAGGAAGAGGGTTGAGTTGTCCACAGAAAGGGGGTGTCTTCTGTGGGGGGAGAGGGTGGTGGTCCCACAATAATTAAGGGCAAGGGTGCTTCGGCTTTTACATGTCAGCCACCCAGGGATTGTGCGCTCTAAGGCGCTGGCCCGAAGCTATTTCTGGTGGCCACAGCTAGACGCAGACATTGAACACATGGTGAACACCTGCAAAAGTTGCCAGAGCTCCAGACCTGAGGAGTCCCGCCTTCCACACAGAGAGTGGGACACAGCTAGGGGGCCGTGGTCCCGCCTCCACATAGACTTCGCAGGGCCATTCAGGGGTTCCTTTTTCCTGCTGGTAGTGGATGCATACTCCAAGTGGTTAGAGGTAATTCCAATGCGCAACACCTCCTCAGCTGCAACCATAAAACAACTGCGCAGGCTGATAAGCACCTTCGGGATACCTGACGTCATTGTTAGTGACAATGCGAGTTCCTTCACGTCAGCCGAGTTCCAGGCATTCTTGGAGTCCAATGCCATTCGGCACATTACCTCAGCCCCTTTTCACCCTGCAACAAATGGCCAGGCAGAACGCCTGGTGCGCACAATGAAAGAGGGGCTGCGGCGCATGGGACCAGGGGATTTGGACCGGCAGCTCTGCCAGTTTCTGTTGGCATACCGAGTGACGCCATTGGCGTCGGGATTCTCCCCCGCTGAACTCCTCATGAAAAGGAAATTGCACTCATTGTTAACCAGGTTGGATCCCACCAGGGTGGAGGATAGGGGGAGAAACATTGAGCACAGCTCCACAAAAAACTTCCAGATAGGTGAACCTGTACATTGCAGAAACTACGCTACTACAGGGCCAGCCTGGGTGCCGGGTGTAGTCATTAACCAAACGGGGCCAGTGTCATACTGTGTCGAGACCAACACGGGTCTCCTCTGGAGAAGGCAGGCTGACCAACTAAGGCATAGAGTGATTGGGGGGCCGGACAGAGGGGTCCAGCAGCAAAACTCAACGTTAGGGTTCTCCTCCACCCGCTTATCCCAAGGGGGAGAAAACGAAGGGCAACAGTCCCAAACAAGGGGGGGGGGAGCACAGGCTCAAACCAGTTCTACCCAGTCCTTTGAATGAGAGAAATGAGTTTGTCCCTGTTGCCCCAGAATTAGATTTTGAGTTACCAAACCGGGGTTTTTTTTCGGAGTGTTCCCCCACCCGTCCAAGCGAAGAGCGGGGTTTTTCTTTAGCCCCTAGTGCCCCCGGTTTTCCCACATCCGCATCTGAAACCCTTCCTCCCCCTTCTCCTGCCCATTCCAAAACTGCAAGTCCGCAGCGAGTCACTAATGAGTCATCCTCTCCAATTGCAGGACAAGAGCCAGGAGGTCACAGACGAGGGGGCATGGCCGAGTCAAGCATAACGGCCGCACGCCCAAAACGCTCATGCGGGAAACCAGTTTGGTTGAGGGACTTTGTCCCATCTTAGGGGGGAGGGATGTTGTGTATTGAATGTATTTGTAACCACATGAATGGGTGCATGTAACACTGTAACCTTCTGTATGAGGACGCGAGCTAGTGGCCACCGGGGGCAGTAGCGAGCGTCCAGCTCACATGGTACACATTCCGCAAATGCCGTCAGTTGCGCGGGAAAGATTCCCGCGCCCACCTCACCTGGACAAGAAAGGCATGACCAAGGATGACGTCACTTGGACAGTAGCCAATGTCTGTCGAAGAGCCAGATTCAATTGTATAGCCACCGCATAAAAGGAGCTGTTCGTCCGCCATTACCACATGTTCGTACTGTACTCCATGCAATAAAGATGTGCTAGGCTAGCTTACAGCTGTTTCCATTGTCTTGATTCCCAAACACTAAAGTCTGCAAGTTCTCAAGTTTCAGTCTGCTAACACTCTGTGCAAAAAGAAAGGGTGTCTGTGGAAACTGCTTGTTATTGTGTGTCATTTTCATTCAAACTTAAATTAACTTTGGTTTTGAAATGTTCATCTGGGAAGTCTGAGCTTTATTTTTCTTTATAACAACTGTAGAAAACAGCCCAATGCTCCAAATGTGCAAATATAAGTGAAAGTTATATAGCAGGATTCCCCCTTTTGCTCCTACAAGCGCTCCTCATATCACTGAATTTTGACAAACTGAATTTCAGTGGCAAATTGGGAGAAGTAATAAAATGTATAAGAAATACTTGATTTAATTGTGTGTTCTCAACATATTTCTGAATTACCTCTCTAACCTGGAGAAACCCCTAAATTGTTGGGGTGGGCCAGATATGGCCCACTGGGTCACGGAAATGGCCCACGGAGGTCGGAGTGGTTGGACTCAAGGAAGGTACACGAGGCAAGGCTGCAGCAAAGTCCAGCCCCGACCTGGGTCGGGACACTGATATTTATTGATCTCTTGCACCGATAGGGTGTGTGGGAATCCTTTACAGAGGGCTTATGCCGACGTGGCACTTTATTGATAAGTTACATTCTCAGGGTTACAGAAGTTACTCAAGACAATGTGGAGAGGGCTTTGACATCATAGGGAAGTTCTGTTTCTTCTGATAAGCTAGGGGTTTGCAAGACTGTTGTTCTCGCTTCTATCTCGGGATTTTCCTGGGTCTACCTTGGGGTCAGCTCATTTATTACCATCTGACCTTACCCACGACCTGCGGGCATTAGTCATGTTATTGTGTGGGCTTATCAGAGTTCGCCACCTTGTGGGAGCAGCCTGCGCCTGACCAGGTTGATTCAGCCATGGTTTGTGGTGAATTAATAACACTATCAATTAATCGCCCGGCCCCGATCTCTGTTCCTTACGGGTCCAGGTGGTTCTCAAGCCGGTTTTCTCAGCCAAGCAGACCCAGCGGGAAGAGTTTATGCCAATTGCGTAAGTGGGCGATCCACACTAAATTAAGGATTTTATCCTTGTTTAATGGCTTTTAGAAGAGATGGGCATTAAAGCATCACAATAAATCAACTTAGTTACTTAGACTTAGATCCTCCCATGCAATGTAGCATATCGGGAAGCAAGGGATCTCCAACAATTTCTGTCTTGGGTGAGTTCTTTAAGTAAAGGTAAAGTTCGCCCTTGTTCAAAAGCCAGTTGTATCTGACTCTAGGGTTCAGTGCTCATTTCTGTTCACAGCCAAAGAGCCAGTGCTGTCTGTGTCTGCAGACATTTCCATGGATATTTGGCAGGCATGCGTCAACACTAGTGCATGGAATGCTGTTTATCTTCCCACTGAAGTGATACCTACTTATCTACAGTAATACCTCATACAAAGTCTGCTTCATACAACATCGAATTCATACAACATTGCCTAATTCCTTGAAAAAGTTGCCTCATACAAAGTCACTGCGACTTTGTATGAGGCATTGGGGTTTTCCCCCGATTGCATTGTGCCTGGGCAGTATAAAAGACAGGACACATGCATGCATTGCTCTTTTGGGTTTTGCACGAGGCAAAGAGTGTTTAGGAGTGGTTTTGAGCATGATTTTGGATGTTTTAAATTTTGTTCGTCAGAATTTTTAGAAGCATTTCTGGGATTTTTGCAGCATTCTTCAGGTTCTTGGACAACCAGGGTTGTTTGACATGTTTTTGTAATGTATTTAGCCTTTAGACAATGATTTCTTAAAATCTTTCAGTTTCCTGTATGTTTCCTTGGCTTTGCCTTGAAGTCTGTGCTCTTACAGTACAATGTATCTCTATGGAAACAACGTTGTACGAGGCATCGCGGCAAGGATTTGGATGTTGTATGTTGCATCACAGCTAGGATTTTACATGCTTCATACAAAGTCCAAATCCGTATAAATTCCTAACTTGTGAAACCAAGTTTGGATGTTGTATGAGGTATCACTGTACTTGCAATTTCTTGCTTTCAACTGCTAGTTTGGCAGGAGCTGGAACAAAGACAAGAGCTCATTCCATCGTTCAGTACCCGGGTCTTGAACTGCTGACCTGATGACCTTCCAGTCATCAAGTTCAGTGACTTAACCACTTGAGCCATGGCTTTAGAAGTTTGCTAAAATAAGTGAGCAATTTGATTCAATGTATCTTTTTACCACGTCTCCTCCCCTTCGGCCACACCAATGCCAGAGTTGGGTAAAAGGGCCGCCGAGGTCTCCAGGATGGCCAAAGATGCCAAGGGCCACGTCTCATCCCCTTCGGCCACACCAATGCCGGAGGGGGAGAAAAGGGCCACCAAGACCTTGAGGCAGCCGAAAATGCCATCAAGGACATTGAGCCCCAGCTCGATTGTGGACGTTGAGCCCCGGGCTCCATCATGGACATTAAACCCTGTCTCTGTCATGGACGGCAAGCCCCATTGTGGATGTTGAGCCTTAGGCTCCATCAAGGATGTTGAGCCCAGGCTCTGGCCTCACCAACGTCAAGTTGTGGTGCTGATAGAGGATAATGTGTTTACTGGATTGTTCATTGTTTTATTGTTTGAATTTATTTATTGGGATTTATTGTGCTTTTGATATTTTGTGATATTCTGCGATACCATGTTAGCTGCCCTGAGTTGCTCTGCGAGTAGGGTGGCATACAAGTGGAAATAAATAAATAAATAAATAAATAAATAAATAAATAAATAAATAAATAAATAAATAAATAAATAAATAAATAAATAAATAAATAAATAAATAAATAAATAAATAAATAAATAAATAAATGTTTGCATGGATGTTTTCCCAGTAATATTTAAGGTCAGCATTAGTTAAGTTATCAACAGGACCAACTTCTGAAGCTTTTGATTAACAAAAGCTTTTGCAATCTGAGATGAAGTGAAGTCTACCACTATTCCATCTGAAATTCTACCAAACTATTTTTTTGTCATGAGGATAAAATGGTGAGGATAATCTTGCATTTTTTCTTAAGGTCATTAAAGAAAAACTAGTGCAAATAATAGAATTATACAGGGAATGTCAGTAGTAAAAGATCTATCTATATCTATTATATTTATCTATACCTATAAATCCAAGGGTTAACCATTGGAACTTGCTATACGTTTCTGCACCTGTCCATCCTATCCCGTACCGAGCCTCCTGCACTCGCCTGAACCCGGTCCGCAGGTTACTGCAGGGTTGCCGAAAGCACCAGAGGAGCAAGAGCCCCACAAATGCGAAAAAAGGAAAAGAACTTCAATTCCCAACATTCTGTGTGTCGCGCCGCGCCTCAGCCAATCAGACTGAGAGGCGCGAGCAAAAAGAATGTTGGGAAACGCAGCACTGCCAATTAAAATCGAGCCACAGGGGGGGAAATGCCGCGCAAATGCAAACAAAAAATGCAAAACTCAAAGTCCCAGTGTCCTACATGCTGTGAGCACACAGAATGCTGAAAAAGCCAGCGCACAAAAAATAAAATTAAAAAACGCAATGGGAGCGCAAGTCCGCAGCAGGCGGATGCAGCGCCTCACAGCCTCAAAAACAAACACCCCCCCCAAAAAAAGCATGGCGAGACACCCGCTGGCCTTATTTCCCAGAACAACAGGGAGAAGAGGGACTCCCTCTCCTCCACGCTACCCCGCCGAAGACGCAGTGAGACCACTGCCAGCCTCAAGGTACCTTGAGCCGGGGTGGGGGGAAAAACCAACAGCAGGCAGCAGTTCGTCAAGGGAAGCACCCTCCCTGGCGAATGACTGACTGCTGCGTTTGTACTTCCGACACCACTTTTTCAAGAACTAACATGAAACAGCATTGGAGGTAATACAAAAGCAACAGCCAGCAATCCGCAAGGAAGAGCACCGCCCCTTATGGATCACTGCCTGCCGATCTCCGGTTAGGTAAGCCAGGAGAGAAAGGAGACAGAGAGGAGAGAACCATCGTCAGGCAGATAGCTCTTCTCTGCCTCCTTCTCCCCCGACCTACCTAATGAACCTTACCAGGGGAAGAGCGGGCTGACATCCAGCTCCTCCTTTTCCCATTGCTGCGTCGAAACCAAAATTCGAAGCAGCAATGGGAAAAAGAGGAACCGATAGGCAGCCCGTTCTTCATGCAAAAGTACACACCAACAACAAAAACAAACATTTACCCAAAACGCCAAACACCAACAATAATAAAACACAAATAAATAAACAAACACATTAACCAACAAAACAATAAACAACAAAATCCACAAACAAAAACACCCAAATGCCATGAAAGCACAGAAAAAACACCTAACTACAACACGAAAATACTTAACTCAAACACCAAAAATACCACAAATTAACCAAATAATCACAAAAGAAATCAGAAACATAAAAACCAACCAGAAATAAACAAAACAATTAAACACATCTAACCCCCCAACCCCCCCCCACAAAAGAAGAAACAGAAACACCTACCAGTCCAACACAAAAAACAAAACCCAGATAAAAAAACCCAGAGAACTCACCAGCATGTCCTCCCTCCACAACTCCGGAACAGAAATGAAGAAACAAAGACTACTTTTAATTGTGTATTTATATCCCGCCCTCCTGGTGGGAAACACCACTACTTACTGGAAGAAGCCCCACCTAGAGGCTGGGAGAGAAAAAACACCTGAAATGAAACCAAAACCAACAGCTCCACCTGCAGGCCAGAATATTAAAAACAAGTCAAAAACACAACAGCCCCACCTAGAGGCCACAAGAGTAAAAACAAGTCAAAAAAATAACAATAAATCAAAAGTTTACACAAATAACAAACATATGTTAAATAAAAAAATTAAAAAAATATAGCATCCTCTGTTGATTTTTAACTCAACCCCCCCCAAAAAAGCAAAGCACAGTTTATAACAGCCCAGCAATGCCGGGCAACCTATGCTAGTATAATATAAAACCAAGGTGTCTTGGCATGTGTTGCTTATACAAATCCACACCCCTGCACCGATCACACTGAAACTCAGCTCATAGATACCTTGGGCCAGAGAGACAGTCACTGTGGGGGTCACAAGCCCCATGGGGAGGGGTACACCCCAAAATTGATCTGCAAAGGGGACACAACACCAACAGGAGAAAATGCAAGGGAAAAAAGCCAACCGGGGGATTGTGATGTCATCACCAGAGCTCAACAAATCCCTGGCTGACCAGGTCTGGGGCTCTGTGACATCACATGGCTCCACCCCTTGACCAAAGGGGGGCACCACCACTGACAGGAGAAAAAGCAAGAGGAAAAGCCAACCAGGGGTGATTGTGATGTCATCACCAGAGTTCAACCAATCCCAGGTTGGCCAGGTCTGGGGCTCCATGACAACAACAACAACAACAACAACATCCTCACCACCACCACCTCCACCACCACCACCACCACCACCACCACCATCATCATCATCATCATCATCATTGACTGGGTTGCCATGGCAACTGGATGGGGAATGATGATGATGATGATGTCATGGAGCCCCAGACCTGGCAATGACCTGGTGATGACATCACGATCAGCCCTGGTTGGCTTTTCCCCCTTGCTTTTTCTCCCCAAAAACAGGCTGTAAAGGCCCACACCAGCCACCAGAAACAACCAGGGGAGGTGACTGTGCATGTGCAAAATCCACACACATGCCTAACCCTCCCTGACATTCCTGACTGTAGCACATGCGCAAAATTCCGTTCATGCGCCAAAGTCGCCCAGCATTCCAGGTGGCCATTGCGGGTGTTGCCGCCCCAGCAACTACTGTCAGAGGGCGGCCAATGCAACCTGGCTCCTCGCATTCCTGAGTTGTGCCTCAGGGTGAAGGGAGAACCCACAGCCAGAGGGCGGGCAGAGGATGGGACTGGGCCACCACCTTCCGCAGGCCTCGCGACTGTGGAAGGTGGCAGCTCAGCCCCATCCTCTGCCCGGTCTCCCCAAATGGATCCTCCCTTCCACCTGAGGCAACCCTCAGGACGATGGGGGAGCCAGGCTGCGATGGCTGCCTACCGACTCTAGTCACTGGGGAGGCCGCTCCTGGCCACTGGCCCTCAGCCTGGCCTGCCCGGGCACCAGGCCATGCTGTCTATGCAGCCCAGCACCGTGGGGAGCAGCCCACCGGAACTGCCTCCAGGCCTGTCCGGCGTCGTGGCCGGATGCAGCAATGTGGCACCCAGCGAGGTCTAGGCCGCCGGTACTGGCACCATCACAAGAGCGATGACAGCGAACAAAAAGGTAAGGCAGCAGGGGTGCAGGCCAGGGGGGATGGGCCCGGGTCTCTCCTCGGCCTGGGTTTGGTCCCCCACCCGGGCAACGCTGGATACCCGTGCTAGTATACATCTATTTTTTTATGTCTGACCAGACAGACAGCTACGGTAATGGAGTAGACCATAAAACTAGCGACTCAATGCCGAGTGTCAGGTGGCAGTTAACTAACCTGACTCAATAGCTACAGGCAGATGAGCCCTTTTAGGTGGGGTGACGGTCCCCCTCAGTGGAGGAAATGCCACTGGAAACCATCATATTGGGCCCAATGGCAAAATGAGCAGAGGAGGAAGACTGATTCCCAACAGTCATGGAGGCAGAAGAGGCCATGCCAGATGGACTGGCTGTGAAGACACACCTTGATAATATCCTCAAGGCTGCAGAAATCCATTGCAGTCCTGGTGTTAAATCCTGCATGTCTCATTTCATATGAGCCACAGGAGATGGCTCTGTGATCATAGTGTGTGGGTCACTTCATGGCAAGCTGGGATCCAACTTAAACAAATTCAATGCAAAAATATTTTTCCTGCTTCAGGAAAAAATGCATTCATGGATACGTGAATTAGTTAGTAACAAAGGAACTAGTGCATTAAAATACCATTTTATATAGCAGTTGGTCTTTGAAGGTTTATATGGAAGGCATATGTCATTAGATTTGGGTATTGGACTGGGATTTGAGAGATCCAGAGTCAAGACTCCACAGAACCGTAAAACATACTTGGTAATCTTAGGCCATAGCCTTTTTCCTAGCCTGACATTCCTCACAGGGAAATAGAAAAGAAAACACTGAAGGTCTATAAACAACATTTATATGGTGATCTGTCAGGTGTCCACTTCAGCTAAGGATTTCCTGCATTGTCCAGAGTTGGACGTGATGACTTCTTGTGTTCCTTCTACAATTCTAAGATTAAATGAAAATGCATATGTATATTGCCAAACCTCAACTTTTAATTTTTTTATAAATACTGTATGATAAATTTTATTATTACTAAAAAGAACAACAACAACTACGCATTAAAATAAACAATAATACTACAAATACAACAATATACAATAATACTGTTTGTACCCTTCACCCAGCTGGACATTATATCTACTTAATTTATAATTCATCCTACTTTCCAAAATGATGTATACTCTTGACCTGGCTTTGTTCCTTTCCTTTTTACGAATGCATAGTCCAAAAACTTTCCCCATATGTCACTAAAATTCATTTTCTAAAAATTCCTCTTTTAAACTCTTAATTCTGATGTTAATTAATTGTTTATTGCTATATTCCAAAGTTCTCTACACCACTCATCTAGTTCAATTTTGCTATCAGTTTCCCATTTCTTAGCTATAGATAGTCTCATAGCAGTTACCATGATACTGATCATTTCTTTCTTTTCTCTCTGTCAAAATCTTAATTTTTAATTTTGATTGATTGCCTGCTATGTTATTCGGGCACAAGAGGATAAATTTCTAAAAGTATCTGTCTCCATCTCTGGCAGTAAAATAATAATAACAATATGTTGTTGTTGTTGTTGTTGTTAAAAATGCTGCCCTTTCACGACACGCAACATTTGCTGCCTCACACTGTCTAATGGTAGAACTGGTCCTGACAATATGACAGCCTAGTGTGCCATTATATTGTAAAGGCCCAAATGACTTTGGACAGCTGGTCATTTCTCCCTACATGTACTCTCTAGCTACTTCTTAGAAACAGATGCTATTTCTGGGCTGAACTCTGGCCTTCTCTCTCAACCTCCAACCTTCTGATCACATTTATCAGCTGGACAATAATGCAACAAAGTCTTTAAAAACTGTGTGGTAGCAGTGGAAGCTGTGACAATGAGAAACACTGCTGTTTTGAATGTTATAAAATTTGCAGCTGGCTGTTTCATGCATTATTGACACAGAAAACTCTAAATAATTAACATACAAAATGTATAATTCTATCTTTGGTTTTCATCTGAGCACATCATGCAAGAGTTGGTCCTAAAACAGAACTTATTGAGAATCTTGCATTCTAGACACACTGTGAAAAATTACACATATAAACTACTTTCAAGCTCGTTGGTTGGATAGCTCAGTGGTTTGACTGAGAGTTCAATTCTCCACTGTGCCTCCAGGAAGAAGAGTTAGTCAATCACATGTCAAAACAATAGCAACTCAAAGCAATCACACTTATATACTGCCTCATAGTGTTTAGTGCAATCTCTGGGTGGTGCATAAGTTAATTAGCATTTTGCCCCAACATGCTGAGTACTCATTTTACTGACCTCAGAAGGATGGAAGGCTGAATCAACCTTGATCCCTTGTCAGGATTGAACTCACAACCTTTTGATTGCAGGATAGCAGTTTAACCATTGTGCTACCAGAAATCCATGTGTGGGTAAGGTGAGAGGATTCTATTCCATATGGTCACTGCTCTAGATACCTTTAGTGTAAGGGACCAAAGACAACGAAACAGCTGAAGGGTTGGCTTAACACAGGTTTATTGCATGATGATCCGGAGGAACATGTGGTAATGGCGGATGGGTAGCTCAATATATACAGCTGGCTATACATTTGAATGTGGCTCGTCGACAGACTATTGGTTGCTGCCTGCGTGACGTCTAGAAGGTCACGCCCTTCTTGACCAGGTGAAGAGGTGGCGGGGAATCTTCCCGCGCTGCTGATCCAGGTGAATGTGAGCCATGAGAGCTGGACGCTCGCTATTGCCATCTAGTGGTCACTAGCTCGCGTCCCCTTATCAGGTTTACATTGATACAGCTGAAGGTTATAATGTTGCACACAGAAAGGTTACATTGTTAACACATGGCTAAGGTACATTGTTAAAGGCACAGCTTTACAGAACACAACAATACCTATGGCTTAAAATCATCCCTTTAAAACACGGTGCCATCTGGATAACTCAGTGGTTTAGATATCTGGCTGTGGAGCTGAGGATGTTTAGTGTTCAAGGAATGAAGAAGCAGACGAATGAAGTAGTGAAATTCAGCTCTTTATTAGTGGGGTTTGAACACAGTTTGGATGGGGCAAAACTCGGACTTATATACACTATAAACAGTAACAGTAACAATAATACAACAAGCCCATTGGCTAACATTCCCTGAACATGAAACAGAGGGACTGATTTCATGGGATTGTATAGCCATCTTAATGTCCGGAGCGCCTTGTAAGCATAACCTAAAAGACTGTTTAATAAACTCCAGTTGTTGTTCTGTTCATCGTTGTCTGGACTATTGCTTGTAAGGGCCAGACACAATAGCAGGTCAGTGACTGCAAGTCTTGTTTTGCATCTCTGATTCTATAAGGATTAGAGATTTACAACTATTATACCTATTGTGCCACGGCTTTGGTTCTATTTCTTCCTGGATACAGCCTACCCGGTGACCAGCTTATCACTGGAAACATCATGGAGATGGTTAGAGTGTGGCTTCCCTGTGCCAATCATTGAAAGGTCAAGTTGGCTTACTGATCCAAGCTGCCATGGTGCTTCCTGTAATGGTTGCTCCCATGGGCTGTTGTTATTCTTCTTCTTGTTGTTAATGTTGTTCTTCTTCTGCCATATCCAATTCCAAATATCGGCGATCATCATGGCGATCAGACATGAAGATTGTCCTGAGAATATAATGCAGTGGCCTTCTATTTGCCTTCTGCATCACAGCATGACCCCCCTACCACTGATCCAGTTCTGTGAGTCATTTTCTGGTCCTGAGGCCTTTTGGCACACAAAGTCCTCCTCAGCTCCAGGATGAAGCTGCTGTCCTACATCAAGCTGGTGACCACTTGGGGACCATCACCCTTCCATGTGGATTTCACCACCCAAGACTTTTAGTCCTCAGAGTTGTTAGGTTAGTTAATCGCTGCCTGATGATCAGCGTTGAGTCACTGGCAGTATGGTCTACTCTATTACCATAGCAGGATAACCTGGCTAGACTGCACCATGTAGTGAAGGGAAGATTAATTTATAGTTATAGCAAAGGGACAGACTGACACACTATAGTCTAGCTTGCAATCAGCCTGCAAGGCTGCAAGTTTCCATCCTTTTGCTTCTTTATGAATTAAGCAGATTTTTGTGGACTGAAATGTTTGTTTCAACTTTCTTTTGGCTTTTTGAGAGCAAAGAAATGAACTTTCCTCCTCCATCTTTACTTATGGGCTAAATCGAGTGGGGATTATTCTAAATAAATTTTATTTATACTTTATTAGAGTCAGAATTCATTTATTTTACTTACAGATGTCTGGAGAAAAATACAGGGAGAGGAGAAAGTATTTACTGTATATATTTATATATACAGTATATTGTAGCATGATCACTAACATTTACTGTATAATATCTACATCTGTACTAATAACTCTAGACAACAGATTATTTGATGCAAATATATCTATTCTCAAATATGAATTATGTACAGCAGAAAATATATAAATACTGTTTCCTCTGTACATAATTCATATTTGAGAATAGATAACACATTTACATCAAATAATCTGTTGTCTAGAATTATTAGTACAGATGTAGATATTATAAAAGTTAGTGATCATGCTACATCTGGAGGTAAAATGTGATATGGACCCATCACTTGGGTATTGTACATTTTAAGAAATCCCATTTAAGTGATGCACCTCAACAGTGATCATTTACCAAGTGAAAAAACACTTATGGGACTTATAAATTATCTTGATTAAGTATTCGCAATATCATTACATGTTTTATATATTTGTCCCAGCATTCCAAAAAATAATAATAATACATCTTGCTCCTTTCCCTTTCACTAATACATAATCTAAAAATTATCCCCATATTTCTCTAAAATTGTGTTAATTTATCATTTATAGCTATACCCATATTTCTCTATACCAGGGATTCTCAGCCTGCGGGCCAGATGCAGCCCACGGCACCATTTCATGTTGCCTCCCACCACCTCCACCACACCAGGAAGTGCTATGTGGTGAAGGAAGGGCAAAATGGCTGTCCGGCCCCTGAAGCTGTCTGAGGGAGCATGACCAGGCCCCAGTTTAAAAAGTTTGAGAACTCCTGCTCTATACCAATTATCCAGTTCAAACTCCCAATCTACTTTCAATTTTAAAACAAATTTACCTTATATTGAGCGATTAGCAGTGGCCATGGGGGCTGTGCCTGAACAGCTCTACAGTAGAGGCAGAGGTAGAGGTGGTATTGTGGTGGCGGTAAATTCCGCCCCTTCTTCAGAATAGAGGCTAGAGTTAGCAGAGATAAGTTTAAAAATAATATATAAAATTACCTTAGGAGAAACCAGGGTGGAAGGGAGAAAACAGGGGAGTGTTCTGCAGTGACTGAGTAAAAAACCCCATTTGGGCAAGATTTCTCAATGGACATAGAAACCGAGACAAGCACCATATGACCTTTACCAATTTCAAAAAACCCTAATTGAAACCCTGATTCTTTTAACAGTCTAGATGCACCATAAGTAAGACATAGCAAGAGTATGGGTAGCCATGATGACATCGAACCTTCAGTAGCAGAGGAAGAAAAATATTACCGTATTTGGGGGCATTGTAAAATACCGCATTAGAAAGCCCAGAACTCTCTCTCCCTCCTATCTAAAAACATCATTTTAAAAACCCTGTCCTCTAATGCTTGCTTTTGGCTTTAAAATATAATAATTAAAGAATGCTGTCTTTTATTTCAAATTATGAAGGACTACAGAGGCATTGGACTTAGACATGGCCAACCTAAGACATTTTGCTGCCTAAGGCAGCACAGTAGATGATGTTGCTCTCTAAGTCCAAATGCATATTACTCAAGACTCTTTTGGCTACAGTCCTGTTGGCAGGCGCTCACCAACTAAGTTAGCTATTACAAAGAAACACATATGGTGTTTCATGAATTTGTTTGTTTGGACCAGAAATGCCTTTCCCGAGCTTAGGTTTGTGTGCCAGCTGCATCCATTCCTAGAGAGATGGCTTTCTCAATGTTGATCTATGCCTTAGTTACATCATTGTTAGATTATTGCAATATAAATACTTGATGTTGCAGATGCCTTTGGAAAGTACTGTACAGTATCTGCAAATCTTAACTGGTCCTGAATATGACAACTAAAGTTTTGACTGCAACTGGTGCTTGGGGAGATCATGTGATTCTCCTTTCACAACAGCTTCACCAGGGCTTAGATGTTTAAAGCAATGGAACTCAAACCTTTACATCTTAGGTTTTTCTAATCACAAGTGGACAATCTGTGGCAGGTAGGATTGGCTCAGCATGCTTGCAAGAGGACACGGGGACTAAAAGAGAGTGGGGTGTTTTAGTGACTTTTGTGAAATCAGGTGAGTTGCATCTCCATTTCTTCTGCATCTCACCAGTGGTACACATAATCACTGACAGAGAACTACTGCTTCAAAGCAGGAGTAGCCAACCTATGGCCTGTGGGCCAGATCCAGCTCCCATTGCCAATTCATCTGGCCCACACCACCCTTGCCGCTCCTGGAAGCAGATGTAAAATGCACCCATGCATGTGCAGAAGGCTGCCATAAATGCACCCTCTGCTGTCATAAACAGCATGGGTGCATTTTACTTCTGCTTCTGGTGCGAGGAACCATGTGACCAGCCTGCGGCCCAAAATGTTTGGGCACCCCTGCTTTAAAAGATTGTTTTGTTTTTTTAAAAAATGGTTTTTTCTTTGTTTCCTCTTACCCCATCAGGTGTTGAAGGATTAACATTTGGCTGTTTTATGAAATCAACTGGTGAGGTTCTCCTTTGTGTCCTGCCTGCCACTGAGGAGTAATTGATGAGGACAAAGGACAACATCATCAGGAAACTCAAAACTACACATGAGGAGTTCAATCATCCATGTTGTGTACATCAGCTTTGGCTCTGAGCTGCTCCAGAATGAAGCACATCCATACATGCAAAACATGTTGACCTTTCTGTTAATGAAGCAACACATATAATTACAGGATACCTCAAGCCTACACCAGTTGAGAAAATATACTCTCTTTTTGGTATCACTCCACCTAAGACCAGGAAAGAAGTAGCATCGGGCGCCAAGAGAACTAAGCAAGAGAATGACCCTTGACATCCTCCAAATGGATATGTGCCTCAAGTCTGCCTCCTCAGATAAAGGAAGAGCTTTATGGCAAGAACAAACATTCTTGAGGGTACACAAGAGCAAAACTAAATTAGAAGATGGAGGAAGAAGCTCACTGGACAAAGAATAACATTAAAGGAAGTTATAGATGAAGAGCTCAACCTCCCCTACGTCACTTGGAAGGACTCTGAATAGGCTGAGGGTCAGAGTGCTTCAATGTCAGACCAACATGCTCAAGTGGGGACTGCTGGTGGATAACAACATGCTCTGTGAATGTGGAGAGATACATAACCTGGCTCATTTACTGGTCCACTGGTTACTACCAGAAACATGCAGCAATGAAAACTTAATTTAGCGAATGACAAAGCCAAGAAAGTGGCTTCATTTTGGCAATCAAAAGTTTGATCTGGACATGAAAGAAGAAGAATCTGTTGCTTTCAACTATGAAATATTTAAAGAAGCATGCATAAAGTATTATTTATTTATTTATTTATTTATTTATTTGAGCTTATATCCCACCCTCTTGCCCTAGGGCAACTCAGGGTGGTGCACAATCACAAAAAAATATTTTTAAAAAACCATAAAAACAGCAATAAAGAATTTATTTTTGACTGTTAGCTTTTATGGAAATAGAGTCCTTCTAAAATTCTTCAACCATGTTCCAAAGTATGAAGAGAGTTCTTCGACAGTCACTGCATGCACATGTGGTTGCATTCTTGGAGCCAACAGAAAGAGGGAGGAAAAGGGAGTGCCTGTTATTACATCCTGTACATCTGGTTTATTCCTTCTCAGCAGCTGCACTGTCTTGAATGTCAATGTATTCTTACATTATTTCTTTTGATTTGGGACATATAAAATATACAGAAAGGGATCTTCTTTGGCATGTTTCCCAACATTTGTCCCAGAACTCTTCCTTAGCACATCTGATTAAAGTAAGCAATCAATCTATATTGATGCCTGTGCAGATATAAACATTTTCATTAAAATGTGCAATTATTGTGCTATTTTGATGCTCTTCCATATTTTGACAAAATTAAAGAGGAAAAGAGAGGAAGGAAGAAAAAACCAACAATGTGGCATTAAGACTATCAGATTTATTTTAAAGTGAGATTTCATGTATCAAAGTCCACTTCTTGAGACACAAGTCCACTGCTTTTACTTACACACACACACACACACACACACACACACACACACACACACACACACACACACACACACACACACACACACACACACACACACACACCTTTATTAGCTGTTGTCATTATTACCTGAATTGGCAGGTCTTAGTCAGGGTGAGACACTAGTTGAGTTACAGTTGGCTATCACAGGAATGTTAAGAATTGTTTCTGCATCAAAAGTTAGAATCTGTAAATGGAACAAGTGTGTATATTGTAGATACAGTAAAACCCCTACTTATGAAAAAAAGTCCGTTCTGTAGGCTTTTGCTTAAATCGGTTTTTATGTAACTCGAAGCAAACCCACAGGAATTTTTTTACGTAACTCGAAGCAAACACATAGGAAAAATGAATTTTTTACATAACTCAAAGCAAACCCATTGGGAAAAGAATCTTTATTTCATTTCATTTTAATTAATTTAATTTTTAAATTTTTATGCTGCCCACTCAGGCGAACCCAACTCAGGGTGGCGTACAGCAATTAAAAACATATAAAAACAGGTTAAAAACCCCAAGTCACCCACCCACCTACCCACCCTCCTACCCCCACCCTATTTAAAAAGAATAAAAGAGAATAGGAGGGATACAGCAACACAGAAGTAGGGACACTAACTGGAGAGGAGCCAACAGGCTGGGGCCGTATTCCCATTAAGGCCCCACACCTGCCCTGCCAGCCAGGTTTTCAAACCTTTCCTGAAGTGTTGGATTGGGGCCGTGAAGCGGCCCTTGAGGTCCCGGAGGAGACTGGTCGAGTAATGACACAAGGCAAGATGGAGCGAAGACCAGTGATTTATTGAGGGAAAATCATCAGTATATATTATGTTCAAGGCTGCGTGTGGTAGAATCATCATCTGACAGAAAATCACATCACCCATTTACCCGGGTTAATTGAGAACCTCTCTTGGGGAAGTTAATTAACTAAGGCAAACACTGACAGGGGAAAACCATTGTTCCTGGCTTGCTCAAGAGCAAACATGGCCACTATTTGCACTAAGGATTAGGCTTAACTGCGAGTGAGTAATTGCCTAATACGTAACGGAGTTTAGTGATTCTCCTTCCTCAGCAGAATCGCTGGTCAGGTCAGACATGGGTGAATCAACCCTATGATTATTAATCCCCCCCCCCCAATTTCTGTACTCATAGAGCTCAGTGACCAGGGATCTGCCTCGCCCGGTGTGACCACCGTGAGGGACAGTTATGCCAATTGGGCATGCGGAATCCGCATCTCCCCTTTTTCTGTTATTTCGGGACCTGACAGGCGACCCTGTGCAAGAGGGGCATCAGCTGATGTACGGGAACGACGCTTCGGGGTTCCCCCCACGGGGGACATCTCGATAACAGTGAGGGAATACATTGCATGAAACAGCATCCTGCTATGCCTAGTATTATCACCCCCACAATCGCTTTGAGCGTCGTCTGGAGCCACCCCCATGGGAGCCATGACCACAAGGAATCCCACCACCCCCATGAAGAATCCTCCTTGATGTTCTTGAGGGTGTGGAGGTCTGTGAGCTGGCTCTGTACTTTACGGGTATTGTCTGTGAGATTAAAGCAACACATGCCATGGACAAACTCGCAACCCAAATGATGTAACAACAGGGGATAATCGATAGCTGCTTGATTATCCAGTATGGCATGGCGAAGCTCTGTCTGCTCCTGATTGAGCAGCGCAATTGCTGAGGAGGTATGGTTAATGGCCTTTGCTAATCCGCAAGCCAATTGACCAATTCTCCGAGCGTTGCCAACAGCTAAACCTGGCACGCTGAATATACTGACTGCCGCCTGGTTTCTCAGAGCTGTGGGTCTGAATCCAGACTGCTTTCTGTAGCAAGGCAAGATAATGAGATGTGTCATTGATCTCTTACTGTGATCTGGGGTGATTCTAAGCTATTTCTGCAACTTCTGGTGTTGTGCAAATGTCTTTCTAGCACCTATGGGGAGGTGTGAAGATAAACTGGGGATTACCGGCTACCGGGTGCTCAATCTTTGCAAGCAATGGGCGGGTGCAAACATGGGCCGGTCTGGCTTCCTTTGGTGGAAGCTGGCCGTTATTAACAATATACAGAAATTCAAGTGTCCCTTGCAAATCCCAACTGGAGCATTGTACAAGGCATGAATAAATAAAGAGCAACTACAGATAATAATAGCAATAAAAGACATTCAGCTGCTTCTTGAAGATGAGGCTTCCCTTCTTGGTGGGGTTTCATGTGTAACTTGAGGTTGGAAAAGTCTTGTTTTGGGGAAAAGCATGGTCCTTAGAAGTAGCACTGAGTATGCAAAATGTTCATAGAAATGTCTTTGGAGATGTAAGTCATAAGGGAAGACGGACAGCTGATGACATCCAGGACAGTGACTGGCGGTGACTTTGCAATAGCCGAACTTGGCATCCGAGCCTGATTCTGGCCTCTGGGACCTGCATGGGGAAGAGACTTGTTTGGGAGATAAAAATTCTGAAAGAATTAGTTAGTTTTTGCACTTATAGGATAGCAATTGCTGTGCAACTTTGGGATGTTGTTCCCCCCTTTCTGTTTGTTTGTCAATGTAGGACTTAAGCGTCCGATAGGCCCGTTCCACAATCGCTTGCCCCTGCGGATTGTACGGAACGCCAAAGGTGTGCTTAATATCCCAGGTGGCCCTGAAGGTGGCCAGCTGCCTGGAGCTATAAGCTGGGGTGTCATCGGACTTTCATGTGCCGAGGTTCACCCTTGGCCGTGGGAAAGGAGAGGCTGCTCCACATGGGGAGCCGTTTCTCCCTTCTGTGCTGTTGCCCAAACAAACTGTGGGAAGGTATTAATGCAAACGTGCATGTACTGCCATTTGCCAAAATGTGGGGCATGTGTGACGTCCATTTGCCACACCTGGATGGCCTCTGTCCCTCGTGGGTTGACCCCCCACGAGGGCCCCCCCGGTGCCCCTGCACGATGCAGACAAGAATGGACTATGCCTTGGGCTTGTGAAAGTGGCAGGTTGAACTGCCTTGCAAGTGCTTTGGCATTCTGATGAGAGAATGCATGACTCTGAAATGGAGTTGTGAGGAACAAACTTAGCAAATTTTGTCTATTGCGGGAGTGATGTATGCTCCCGGTAGACTGTGAAGCAAATTCCTGTACTGGCTGTCAGTAATTATGTTGGAGCGTTCTTTGGCAAAGGTGCGCAAAGCGAGGTTCACGGCTGCAAACTCTGCCCGCTTGTGGAAGAGTCAGGAGCGTGCGCCAAGCTTGGTCCTCTTGCCAAGTAAGAACCTAATATGTGCGACCCCCATAAGTGAAAACTGTCCTAGCCCCCCGAAGGGGAACCAGTGACATTAATTCACACAAGGTGACTGTCTGCGTATGAAGTGAGACGAGTCTGGGGTCTTATGGCAAACCTTGGCGCATGACGTGCCAGGCTTCCCTTGGGTAAATTTCTCATGAAGGCCCCCCTGCGCACATCCACCCATGGCATGCGTGCACACTTTTACTGGAGAAGGGTGCCAGATGCTGGCTTAGCCTTTTGCCTGTGCTTAGACTAGCAGCAAAAAAAGGAAGGGGTGGCCTGAAAATGCCTGTATCTGATTGAAAGTGTGACCTGACTGCATTCTTAAAATGGTCCTAGGCCTTCCTGGCTAATGAGTGGCACTCTGCACATTCTCAGGAGCTCAGGGACTAATCCCTCCTCTGTGCTCTAGAGTTTGCGAAATGTGTCTGCTCATTAGAGAGGGTGCTGTGGGCCAGGTGCCATACTTAAAATGACCGACTAAGACTTATTAAAAACAAGCCAACTAGGACGTGCCAGCTGTAAGGAAATAATACACAAAAATGAAAAAGACACACAAGTTAAACATTTCCAGCAGGGAGTTCCACTGGCGAAAGGAGGAAAGGAGGAAAGACAAGTCAGAAGTTAGCACAATGAGAATGCAACAATTCTTATCATAACGAAATCAGATTAGGTCAGATAATTAAGACAACCGGGTCTTCCTGTAAAGAAATCCCTACCAGTAATTAACTCTGGACCCTGTGAAAGGAAGTAATTTAAGACTGTAGAAATAAATAAATTGGTTACTATTAAGGCCTGGAGAGGAGTTTTGTTCCTGTAAAGAGGTAACGATTAAGCATTTTCTGAATATACAGAGCGCAAGAATGTTTGCGTGCTTTTCCTGTGAAAGGGGTACAATGAGTGAGTTACTTTACACAGATTAAAGTCAAAATACCAGAACAGTATCTTTCTTAAGAGAATGAAGGAGAGTTAGAATGATTCTCAACCCGCGGCCAGATGTGGGCAAGTGGGCCAGATGCGGCCCACGTTGCTCTGCCACTACCTCCACCAAGCCAAGAAGGGCTGTGTGGCGAAGGAAGGGCAGGATGACTGTCCGGGCCCCCAGAACTTGGCCCCTGACTTTAAAGGGTTGAGAACCGAGGTTACAAGATGATAACACAGTACACACATGAAGACAATGCAATTCTCTCACTCCTAGTGAGATACGTGACTCCAAGACGCTAAGAGACATGCAGACACCTTAAAACACAGAGATGGGGTTTTGAGGAACACAGACATAGGGAGGGGCCCCATAGTTTATGATTTAGTGAGGAAAACTCATAGAAGTGTTTTTTGTTTTCAGATCGCGCTTCTGAAAAGAAAAATCTGTTTTCCCGAGTGGCAAGGATTGCAAAACCGGTTTCCAAGAGTGACTTAATCCCTTGACAAAGAAAAAAGTCTCAAGGGAAGAAGGGGGGTCACCCTGCCCTATTGCAGGTTAGGATCCCCCCCCACCCTCCTGCTTTCGCTGCCCTTAAGCTGCTAAGCAGGCAAGGCAAAGGGGCTTTGTTCCCCATTGTAGGAATCGGGGCCGCAGAGGGCCGGAGGTCCCGGAGGAGACTGATCAAGAAACGATACGAGGCAATATGGAGCGTGATCAGATCAGTAGTTTATTGAGGGAAAGCTTCAACATATATAGGAGAAAAAGCGCAACGGTGGCAAAACCGTCATCTGACAGAAATCACATCACCTGTTTACTTGGGTTAATTGGGAATCTCTCTTGGGGAAGTTAATTAACTGGGGCAAACACAGACATGGGAAAACACCATTGTTTAGGGATAATACTGGGGTAAACATGGCCTCTGTTTACATCTGGGATGAGACGGAGACTCGGAGATGAGGGATTACTCTAATGGGTAACAGAGTTAGATGTTCGCTCTCTCAGCAGATCCGCTGGTCAGGTCAAGGAATTGGGTGAATCAAACCCTATCATTAATCCACCCCCCTTAATTACTCTGCCCGCAGAAACCACCGCCGGGAGCCTTCTCACCTAAGTGGCCTCTGCAAGGGCCGTTTCCATGCCAGGCGGGCATGGGGAAACCATATCTCCCCTTTCTGTTTTACTTAAGGACCTGACCGGCGACTCTGCGCAAGAGGGGCATCAGCTGTTGATCGGGAATGACGCTTCGGGGTTTCTTCTTGGGGCGGCACTTCGAGATCAGTGAGGGAATACATTGTGCAATGCAGCAGATGGCTATGCCTAGTATAACCACCCCCACAACCACCTTGAGTACCGTCTGGAGCCACCCCCATGGAATCCACGACCACATCCAATTCCATAATGAGCTCCACCAAGTTCCCCATGCAGAACCTTCCCTTATGCCCTTGACTATGGTGTGGAGGGCTGTGAGCTGATTCTGTACCTTGCGGGAGTTGTCCGTAAGATTGAAACAACACATACCGTGAAAGGATTCGCAACCCAAATGATGAAGCAATAAGAGGTAGTCTATAGCCGCTCGATTGTCATGTATGGCATGGCAAAGCTCCGCCTGCTCCTGGTTGAGCAGCGCTATCACCGAGGAGGTGTGGTTGATGGCCTTAGCCAACCCGCAAGCCAGTCGGCTGATCCTCCGAGCGTTGCCGACGGCTAAGCCTGGCACGCCAATTATGCTGACTGCCAACGAGACATATTCGGCTGGACTCATTACTCTAAAGCTGCTCTCACATGAGCTGTCTAACTGGGTGGTGCGAGTGTGCCGTATGGGTGCTGAAACATGGGTAACATTTGTGCTTGGGGTGACCATATCCTTAGTAGGGAGTAACAGTGTTAAACGACTAATGCAACATGTAGCATCTGACACATTTGCAGGAATGTAGTTGAAGGTATACTGATTACATGTAAAGAACCAACCAGATGGTAACGTAACATGAGCATACATTGAACCAAGCTTCACTGGGTTATTGCAAGTCCAATTGCCACTGCCGACGAAGAGGCAGCGGCGCCGGGTTCGACCGACTGTGGAGCAGCCGGTCATTCGACCACAAGTAGAGTTCAGGCTGACCGCCACTCGAGGAGTGTGGAGAGTGGCTGCATCAGCCGGCAAAGTCATTGTCAGCCGCATCTCCCAGCGGGCGTACTCTGTGGAAGCCGCTGGGTTGTATGGGCTGAAAATCCGTTTCACAAACCAGTCCCCATCCCTTGGGTATGCGCCTGGAGAGTGGCACACTGGGATGAGGCAGGTGCTCAGGATTGAGGCAGAACCAATGTCCTGTCTCAGGCAAAAATCGGACTGGTTGACGAGGCCCGCCAACCTTTCCCAAATGTTGTACTGCATTCTGGCAGAGAGGTCTCCACCGGGCACCAAATCGTTGGCCTTTAACAAGGTAGCCTGAACGCCTCCCCCGGCAAACAGGGAGAGGATCAGGACGATGGTGACTGCCATGGAGTTGGCATGAATCTGGGCAAAGACTGCAGCCACGAGGTTCTCCGGTGTCGGCTCCCTCTCCTCGCACTGGATGGCGTCCTGGGCCTCATGGCAAAGGGCCTTGACCATCCCCCAGGTGATCCTCGGTGCTGGCATCTGTGACCGTTGTCTCTCCCGATGGGTCCTCTCGGTTAGGGTGAGGTCCTCCATCTCCGGGATCGGACTCGGGTCAGTCTGGGTCCACGCCATGTGGTTCCAAGTGAGGTTTGACACACCGAGCTGGAATCCAAGCAACACCTGTAGGAGACATAACTGCAGCATACCCTCTTCCCCAGGTTACGAGCGGCGCCGGGCCCCTCCAAGAAGGGTCCGGTGGCACCCGGTATCGGACCATCGGTCGCGGGAGAGCTTCCGAACGGCAGAAGTGCTTCTCCTGCGGTGTGCAATCGGAAAAAACATTAAGGTAATTGTACGTAAACAATACCTTATTCAGACAATGCTGTGCCTGAGCCTGTGACTTGGGGAGGGCTGGTGGCTCCCCCCTTTCTGTTTGTTTGTCAATATAGGACTTGAGCGTCCGATTGACCCGTTCCACAATGGCTTGCCTCTGCGGATTGTAAGGAACGCCAAAAGTATGCTTAATATCCCAAGTGGCCATGAAGGCTGCCAGCTGCCTGGAGCTGTAAGACGGGGCGTTATCGGTTTTAATTTGCTGCGGTTTGCCCATTGCCGCGATGCAGGAAAGGAGGTGCTGCTCCACGTGGGAAGCAGTCTCCCCTTTCTGCGCCGTTGCCCAAATGAATTGTGAAAAAGTATCTATGCAGACGTGCATGTACTGCCATCTGCCAAATTGCGGAACATGCGTGACATCCATCTGCCACACTTGGTTAGCCTCTGTCCCTCGTGGGTTGACCCCCCACGAGGGCCCCCCGGTGCCCCTGCGCAATGCTGGCAAGAGCGAACTATGCCTTGGGCTTGAGAAAGTGGCAAATTAAACTGTCTGGCGAGCGCTTTGGCATTTTGGTGAAAAAAGGCATGACTTTGAATTGGCGTAGTGAAAACACCCAACACTGAACGTTGCTGAATTTCCTTTGCCGCCGCGTCCGCTCTGCTATTGCCCGCGGAAATCGGACCCGGTAGGTCTTGGTGACTTCGGATGTGGGCAATATAGAGCGGCTCCGTGCGGTTTCGCAAATGAAATTGAGCAGTGAGAAACAAACTAAGCAAATTCTTGTCTATCGCGGGAGTGATGTATGCTCCCGGTAGACTGTGAAGCAAGTTCCTGACATACTGGCTATCAGTAATGATGTTGAGGCGCTCATTGGCGAAGGTGCGCAAGGCGAGGTTCACCGCTGCCAACTCCGCCCGCTGTGCAGACTTCTGTGGAAGAGTTAACAGCGTGCGCCAAGCCTGGCCCTCCTGCCAAGTTAAGACACCATATGTTCGACCACCATCAGTAAAAACTGTCCTGGCTCCCTGAAGCGGAACCAGCGAGAGCAATTCGAACAAGCTGACTGTCTGCGTCTGAAGTAAGACAAGTCTGGGGTCCTTTGGCAAATGGTATGCCAAGCTCCCAGTGAATCCTTCCAGGGCTATTGGAAGCGAGTCACCGTGCTGCATCAGTTGCTGGATTTGTTCCTTGGTGAATGGGACTACAATTTTGGCTAAATCGTGCCCTGAGATGTCCCTAGCTCTCAGCCTTCCGCGGTAAACCACCGCGGAGACCAACTCTTGGGGAGGAACGATGTTCCGTGGGGAGGTGTTCGGCAAGTACACCCATTCCACGATACTCGCTCCCTTCTCGGAGTCTATCCCTAGGGCTCCGGTGAACATGGATCCTGCTCGAACTATGTACAAGTTCAGGATTGGGGCATATGGCCCCTGAGCAATCCTGTCCACCCACCTTTGGCTGAGAATTTGGTTGACTTTCTCGAGGGCCAAGCGCGCCTCTCGAGAAATTCGTATCCGGTCTGCCGGCTGCTTACCTAATGTTAGCAGCGAGAAGAGCGGTTTCAAAAGATCCGTATCCAATCGAAAATACGGTCTGGCCCAATTAATGTTCCCTAAAACCTGTTGCAGCTCCACTAAGGTGACTGAATCCTGTAAATTGATTTGGGGCAACACTGGTGCTGCGAAAGAGCGGAGAAGCCGATGACCCAAGTATGAGAAGGGCTCGGTTCTCTGCACTTTCTCTGGGGCAATGAGTAAACCTTTCTCCCCCAGACTGGCCTGGAGGTCTGAAAACATTTCGCTCAGGTTAATTGGGAATCTCTCTTGGGGAAGTTAATTAACTGGGGCAAACACAGACATGGGAAAACACCATTGTTTAGGGATAATATTGGGGTAAACATGCCCTCTGTTTACATCTGGGATGAGACGGAGACTCGGAGATGAGGGATTACTCTAATGGGTAACAGAGTTAGATATTCGCTCTCTCAGCAGATCCGCTGGTCAGGTCAAGGAATTGGGTGAATCAAACCCTATCATTAATCCACCCCCCTTAATTACTCTGCCCGCAGAAACCACCGCCGGGAGCCTTCTCACCTAAGTGGCCTCTGCAAGGGCCGTTTCCATGCCAGGCGGGCATGGGGAAACCATACCCCATGCTTTCTCAAACCTTAAATAGTTCCTGCCCATGAGCAGAGTGCAAACTGTTTAACACATATTTCACAGTGACATTACCACGCAGTTACACACAAGGAACACTTTTTCAAGCATACTGTGGTCATAGAGACAAGGCTTTTGCAATCATACACAGTTCTTGCAGTCATACATTCAGTGGTGCACCACGCATACACACATTTATTTACGCATTCGCACATTCCTCCCCTGATCTGCAGTGTTCTATCCTACACATGAGGAGATGACTTATACACAGCTGGCTATCACAGCCATCTGGGTGCTTCTACTTAGGGGTGAGTTTCTCTGGGCTACTCCAAGGTGAGACAAGTAGGTTCTGCCTGTGCCTTGGGAGAGCTCGGGGTGCTATTGCTGGGATGGTTCTTCTGGCATATCCAGGGCGATGGCTGCCTCCTTTCTAGCCTGGGCCAGATTTCCGGATCTCGATGCTGCCTCACGCTCCAGTGCCAGCGTGGCCATTTGGTATTAAGATCCGGACAACCTTTTGAAGATCTGCCTGGTCTAGATTGGCATTCTCTTCTAAGGTGTCTCATTTTACCACACTGGAAGCAGGCGCCTTGGGGTTTTGGCACTGCTCTGCGCCTGAGTGTGGCAACGGGTCTGCTCTGGAGCCCTGCGTGGCCAGGGGCCGTGCAGATTTCCGTGAGCAGTGGGCGCTGAGCAGCCCTGCCTGAACGTGTGTCTGCCTTCAGATAGGCTGAACACAGCAGTTGGACGCTAGCTAATTGTGCCACTGGCAATTTCCTCATGAATGGATCTTCCTCACCCCTGCGCTGAATGGAGTTCTTAATTGGCAGGGAACTTTTAACTGTCAGAGAAGCGCCAGGGCCTCTCATGCCATGAACTCCTTCAGTGACATCTGCAGCTGTCACTGAGGGAATGCTCCCTACACTGCCCTGCTTAAGCTGAAATGACGGATAGAGACTCATTGGGGCTGATGGTTCTGACTGCGCTGGGGGTTTCTGGGTCTCTATCCGGACTGGGTCTTCCTCTGCTGAGAGTTTCCTACATTTGCTCCATGTGCGAGTTACGCCCTCTGGAGCTTTCGGGGGTTGCTGAATGCAGACTCCTATCTGATCCCAGAGCTGAAGGGATAACGTACCTACTTCTGGGTAAAGCAGGCAGTGTTCCCTCAAGAACACCAAAAGCCGCGCTAGTTCTCCACTGTGAAAGCTTATCTGATATACTCTGGCCAGGATTTTGAATTCATCCCCATGAATTCTTTGACTAGCGGGCGGACGTGGCCGCTGAGGACAAGTCCCCATATTACCTGCGAGGGTCCTTTGAAGTCTCCTTCTCGGGACGAGGTTTTGCGTGACGAATCTCTGGGTAGAGCTCGGAGCGTGGACCGCCGCCACGGGCCCTCGGTGGCCTCTGCGCTGTCAGGGGTTCACAGCCGACCCTGAGCGGAACGCGTTTTTCTGTGCTGCAAGCCGCCGCGATAGCCGGAGCAAGCTGTAGGATGCCTCTCTGAAATGCCTCGCCATGTAGCTGTCTTCCCAATCAGATGGCTTTCCGAATCGGGCTGCTGCGCTGTCCTCCGGGGTGATTGGACACGGTTCTAGCATAGAACCGGACCACGTTGATCACTTACTCACGAGTAGGATCACGTCGCGGGTCACCAGATGTTGGATTGGGGCCGTGAAGCGGCCCTTGAGGTCCCGGAGGAGACTGGTCGAGTAATGACATGAGGCAAGATGGAGCGAAGACCAGTGATTTATTGAGGGAAAATCATCAGTATATATTATGTTCAAGGCTGCGTGTGGTAGAATCGTCATCTGACAGAAAATCACATCACCCATTTACCCGGGTTAATTGAGAACCTCTCTTGGGGAAGTTAATTAACTAAGGCAAACACTGACAGGGGAAAACCATTGTTCCTGGCTTGCTCAAGAGCAAACATGGCCACTATTTGCACTAAGGATTAGGCTTAACTGCGAGTGAGTAATTGCCTAATACGTAACGGAGTTTAGTGATTCTCCTTCCTCAGCAGAATCGCTGGTCAGGTCAGACATGGGTGAATCAACCCTATGATTATTAATCCGCCCCCTCCCCCAATTTCTGTACTCACAGAGCTCAGTGACCAGAGGTCTGCCTCACCCGGTGTGACCACCGTGAGGGACAGTTATGCAAATTGGGCATGCGGAATCCGCACTGAAGGGCAGCAGTTCTGTCTCTAACCTCTATTCTGTTGGCAGAAGGTTCCAGAGGGCTGGTGCGGACATGGAGAAGGCCCTTCTTCGCGTGCCAGAGAGGCGAGCCCCTCTAGCTGAAGGCACAACTAGGGAGCCCCTCCAGTCCGCTCAGGTTGGATGGGCAGACACTCTTGAGGTGATGCGATCTCTCAGGTATCCTGGCCCACTGCCATATAGGGCTTTAAAGGTCAAAACCAGCACCTTGAATTGCACCCGGAGGCAAACTGGTAACCAGTGCAGCTCCCGGAGTAGTGGAGAGGTGCGGGCATAACGCCCACACCCCATCACCACCTGCATTCTCTACCAGCTGTAGCCTCTGAATGGTCATCAAGGGCAGCCCCATGTAGATCGCATTACAGTAATCTAGTCTGGAGGTGACCAGAGCATGAGTGACCATAAGTAAGGAGTCCCTGTCCAGGAGCGGGAGCAACTGGCGGATTACTCGAAGTTGAGCAATAGCCTTCCTGGCCACGGCTGCCACCTGCTCTTCCAGTAGCAGCCGCTAGTCCAGGAGGGCCCCCAAGTTGCGCACCGGGTCTATCTGGGGCAAAACTGCCCCATCAAAGACCAGAAGTGGTAACTCACTGGATAACCCCAGACCCATGACCCGAAGTCACTCGGTCTTGCCAGGATTCAGCTGAAGTCCATGGTCCCCCATCCAGACCCCAACGGCCTCCAGGCATCCAGACAGGACTTTGACCGCATCACTGGGATCACCACAGGCCAAGATGTACAACTGAGTGTCATCCGCGTACTGATGGTACCACACCCAATGGGAATGAAAAATCTCACCCAGTGGCTTCATGTAGATATTAAATAGGAGAGGAGAGAGCACTGAGACCTGTGGCACCCCATATATGAGGGGCCTAGGACTGGATCTCTCACTCTCCAACCACACCAGCTGGGTACGGCCTTCCAGAAATGAGGAAAACCAGGACAACACAGTGCCCTGGATCCCCAATCCTTTGAGCCATTCCAGAAGGATACCGTGGCTCAAAGGCCGCTGAGAGGTCAAGGAGAGCAAGGCTGGTTGGATGACCGCCATCCCACTCTTGCCAGAGATCATCCATCAGTGTGACCAATGCCGTCTCAGTACCAATTCCAGGCCTGAATCCTGATTGAAAGGGGTCCAGATAATCCACTTCCTCCAGAGCCCCCTGCAGCTGGCATGCCACTGCCTTCTCCAATACCTTCCCCCAAAAGGGGAGGTTGAAGACCAGCCTATACCGTATTTTTCGCCCTATAAGACGCTCCGGCATATAAGACGCACCCAATTTTAAAGGAGGGAAATCTAGAAAAAAAGATTCTGAACCAAATACTGTACTAAAAGGGAAGAAAAAAACACATCTTTTCAGAAACCCCACATGTCCAGGTACAATAAAGCCACCACAAAAATACTCAAAGTCAAAATCTACCTGCCTTAGTCAACCTCCAAGAGGAACAAAGGGCCGGGAGGGCACGATGCTTCGCAGCAGCGGCGTCTTCGGAGCCACAGAAGGCTCCCTTTATCTCCCCGCCGATGGTGGGGGCAGGGAGAGCGCGGCAGCGGCGGCGTCTTCGGAGCCTCCCGGGCCACGGAAGGCTCCCTTTATCTCCCCGCCGATGGTGGGGGCGGGGAGAGCGCGGCAGCGGCGGCGTCTTCGGCTCCCTCGGCCAGGGAGCCCTTTTAACCTCCCCGCCCGGTGGCAGGGAGGGACGGCTTCGCGCGGCGCGGCGCGGCGTGGCTCCCTTTATCTCCCCGCCGATAAAGGGAGCCGCGCCGCGCCGCGCGAAGCCGTCCCTCCCCGCCCCCTGCCACCGGGCGGGGAGGTTAAAAGGGCTCCCTGGCCGAGGGAGCCCTTTTAACCTCCCCGCCTGGTGGCAGGGGGCGGGGAGGGACGGCTTCGCGCGGCGCGGCTTGGCTCGGCGCGGCTCGGCTCCCTTTATCTCCCCGCCGATAAAGGGAGCCACGCCGCGCCGCGCCGCGCGAAGCCGTCCCTCCCCGCCCCCTGCCACCGGGCGGGGAGGTTAAAAGGGCTCCCTGGCCGAGGGAGCCCTTTTAACCTCCCCGCCCGGTGGCAGGGGGCGGGGAGGGACGGCTTCGCGCGGCGCGGCTTGGCTCGGCGCGGCTCGGCTCCCTTTATCTCCCCGCCGATAAAGGGAGCCGAGCCGCGCCGCGCGAAGCCGTCCCTCCCCGCCCCCTGCCACCGGGCGGGGAGGTTAAAAGGGCTCCCTGGCCGAGGGAGCCCTTTTAACCTCCCCGCCCGGTGGCAGGGGGCGGGGAGGGACGGCTTCGCGCGGCGCGGCTTGGCTCGGCGCGGCTCGGCTCCCTTTATCTCCCCGCCGATAAAGGGAGCCGAGCCGCGCCGCGCGAAGCCGTCCCTCCCCGCCCCCTGCCACCGGGCGGGGAGGTTAAAAGGGCTCCCTGGCCGAGGGAGCCCTTTTAACCTCCCCGCCCGGTGGCAGGGGGCGGGGAGGGACGGCTTCGCGCGGCGCGGCTCGGCTCCCTTTATCGGCGGGGAGATAAAGGGAGCCGAGCCGCGCCGAGCCAAGCCGCGCCGCGCGAAGCCGTCCCTCCCCGCCCCCTGCCACCGGGCGGGGAGGTTAAAAGGGCTCCCTGGCCGAGGGAGCCCTTTTAACCTCCCCGCCCGGTGGCAGGGGGCGGGGAGGGACGGCTTCGCGCGGCGCGGCTCGGCTCCCTTTATCGGCGGGGAGATAAAGGGAGCCGAGCCGCGCCGAGCCAAGCCGCGCCGCGCGAAGCCGTCCCTCCCCGCCCCCTGCCACCGGGCGGGGAGGTTAAAAGGGCTCCCTGGCCGAGGGAGCCCTTTTAACCTCCCCGCCCGGTGGCAGGGGGCGGGGAGGGACGGCTTCGCGCGGCGCGGCTCGGCTCCCTTTATCGGCGGGGAGATAAAGGGAGCCGAGCCGCGCCGAGCCAAGCCGCGCCGCGCGAAGCCGTCCCTCCCCGCCCCCTGCCACCGGGCGGGGAGGTTAAAAGGGCTCCCTGGCCGAGGGAGCCCTTTTAACCTCCCCGCCCGGTGGCAGGGGGCGGGGAGGGACGGCTTCGCGCGGCGCGGCTCGGCTCCCTTTATCGGCGGGGAGATAAAGGGAGCCGAGCCGCGCCGAGCCAAGCCGCGCCGCGCGAAGCCGTCCCTCCCCGCCCCCTGCCACCGGGCGGGGAGGTTAAAAGGGCTCCCTGGCCGAGGGAGCCCTTTTAACCTCCCCGCCCGGTGGCAGGGGGCGGGGAGGGACGGCTTCGCGCGGCGCGGCGCGGCTCCCTTTATCTCCACGCCGATGGTGGGGGCGCAGAGAGCGCGGCTGCCGTATATTTGCCTTATAAGACGCACCAACTTTCCCCCCCCAGTTTTGGGGAAGAAAAAGTGCGTCTTATAAGGCGAAAAATACGGTAGTTGGTTAGGGCAGCTGAGTCAAGGGATGGTTTCTTCAGGAGGGGGCGCACCAAAACATGTTTTAGTGGTGCAGGAAACACCCCCTCCTGCAAAGATGCATTTATTATTGCCCCGACCCAGCCTCCTGTCACCACCTTGGAGGCTTTCACTGACCAGGTGGGACAGGGGTCCAAAGGACATGTAGTGGCCTGTACTGCTGCAAGGAGCCTGTCCATAGGAAATTGTGCAAATCGGGACATAGTTTTAGCACAAAATCATCATGAAAGTCGAATTTTATGTAACTCGAGGCATATGTAAGTTGGGGTTTTACTGTATAAGTATATAACTAGCTGTGCTATAAGTATAAAACTTTCTGTCTTTTCTCCTCCTGCTCTTTAGTTTTGTCCATGTGTTGAGACAGACTTAACACAGCCACATTTTTAGAAATTATTTCAGAGTTTAATTGTGAATATTCTTATGATCTTGGAAAGAAAAGATAAATCCTTTTAATTGTCTACAAAATATCCATGACATAGAATTTAATATATATTGGCTTTGTCCTCGGGCTGTTTTGTTTGTTTTTAACCATGTATATCAACTGTGGAAATCTGAATGCTCATGATCAAGCAAGGAACTGAAAGGTGCGGTTACATAGCAATCTATCCTGTCATTCCTCTGTGTACAGAGGACCTTGATTACATCATTCTAATCAAGCCCTGTCATTCCAAAATCAACATTGAAAATTGACTTATTAAGCAAGCCACTTCCAAATGATAGCAAATTAATCATTTCCCTTGCTCAGCAGAGGGCATGAAAGGTAAAGGTTTCCTTTGCTCCAAAGCCAGTCGAATCCGACTCTAAGGTTCAGTGCTCATCTCTGTTTCAAAGCCGAAGAGCCAGTGCTGTCTGCTTCTGCAGACATTTCCATGGTCATGTGGCAGGCATGACTAGACACCTGAATTGGTCCCTATTTATCTACTTGCAATTTCTTGCTTTTGAACTGCTAGGTTGGAAGGAGCTGGGACAAAGACGGGAGCTCATTCCATCTTGCAATACTCCAGAATCGAACTGCTGACCTCCTGCCTTCCAGTCAGAGTCTTAGCCACTTGAGCCACAGCAGTCCCAAGGGCATGAAAAGTGAGGGGGAAAAATATTTTTCTGATTACCCTATTGCTGATGTGATATGTAAGTTACTTATAATTCTTTTTCTTTGCCAGTGAGGCAAAGAATATGATACCTGTTGTGTTCTAATAGTGTAACCTTCCACATGTGATATCAATGTATCTGAACCAATGTAACCTTGCCTATGAGTAACAATGTAACCTTCAGCTGTATCACATAAACCCTGCAATAGGACGCGAGCTAATGACCACCAGCTGGCAGCAGCGAGCGTCCAAGCTCTCTTGGTTCAAACCCAGGGCCACACTACGGGACGTACAGGGGAACAGCATTCCAGTGTTGGGGGTCGGGACATTCCGGGTTCGTTTTAAGAGACATTCTGCGGAACTTCCCCTAGTGGTGCTAAAAGGGGGGAGTTGTAGCCTCCTCGGAACCCAGTGGTTTCAGCCCTTAGGTCTGTTCATAGGGGGGGTGCATGCCGTAGGCGAGGACCCAATACAAGCGGTGTGTGACGCACACCCCGCTGTTTTTAAAAGTGGACTGGGAAAGTTCAAGGGACCCCCTGTAGCCTTCGACTTAGACCCGGAGGTCCGCCCGATAAGACTTAAACCGCGCAGGGTACCGTTCGCGCTAAAGGACAAAATAGAGGCGGAACTGGACAAACTGGTGGGTCAAGGGATTCTTGTTCCTGTGGATTCCGCGGAGTGGGAGACTCCAATTGTAACAGCACTGAAGGCTAACGGGGAGGTGCGCATTTGCGCTGATTATAAGTGTACCATTAATAAGGCAATCCGCCCTAATGCATACCCGGTGCCAGTGGTCAGCCACCTTCTGGCCAGGCTAAATGGGGGAAAGTGTTTCGCTAAACTCGATTTAGCACAGGCCTACCAGCAACTCCCGGTAACCCCCGCCACAGCGGCGGCACAAACAATAGTCACACATAAGGGGGCGTTCCAGGTGTCGAGGTTACAGTTCGGCGTGAACTCGGCACCTGGCATTTTTCAGTCGCTAGTGGAACGCCTCCTGAAGGGGCTGGAGGGGGTGTTGCCATATTTTGATGACGTGTTGATAACGGGGGGGAGTAAGGCCGAGCTGGCTTACAGATTGGATAAGGTCCTGACCGTGTTCGAAAAAGCGGGGCTGCGACTGAGAAAAGACAAATGTGTATTTTTCGAAACAGAGGTTGAGTTTTTAGGGTTCCGTGTCACACCCGAGGGAATTAGGCCGTCCAAATCTAAGGTAGCCGCCATTAAGAAAGCCCCTCGCCCCACTTCCAAAACCGAGCTACAGTCGTTTCTGGGGCTTCTCAATTTCTACCATACCTTCCTTCCACGGAAGGCGTCTGTTGCCGAGCCGCTCCATCGGTTACTTAAAAAAGAGGAAAAATGGCTGTGGGGTGACGAGCAAGAGAGAGCGTTCACAGAGTTAAAGCAACTCCTCACATCCGAGGCAATCCTGACTCATTTCGACCCCAAACGGCCCATAGTTTTAGTCTGCGATGCATCCCCGGTGGGGGTGGGGGCGGTGCTTTGTCACGTGCTAAACGACGGAAGGGAGGCCCCGATAGCGTTTTATTCAAGGTCCCTGTCCCAAGCAGAGCGGAATTACGCACAGACCGATAGGGAGGCACTAGCGATAGTAGCGGGAACCAAGAAATTTCACGATTTTCTGTATGGTCGGCCGTTCAAGGTCGTTACTGATCACAAGCCCCTGTTAGGAATATTCACTGCAAATAAGCCCACGCCACAGATCCTGTCCCCGAGGATGCTGCGGTGGGCTATTTTTCTTAACGCATATCAACATGAGTTAGAATACCGGCCAGGGAAGGAAATCAGCCATGCAGACGCGCTCTCACGGTCGCCGTTACCCTTGTCGGACGACCAAAGGGCAGGGGTAAGAAGAGACCGCCAGGTATTATTAATAGAGGTCTTGGAGTCACCCCCGATAGTACCGGCCGACGTTGCCAGGGCGACCGGAAAGGATAGAACACTAGAGAAAGTATGCTCGTGGGTGCAGAAGGGGTGGCCGGCGTCGTCCCCAGGCGCGGAGTTCGACCCATTTTTTCGAAAGCGAGTAGAGTTGTCTTTAGAGAGGGGGTGCCTTTTGTGGGGCCAACGGGTGGTGGTTCCTACGTCCCTGCGGCCGAAGGTGCTAAAGCTGTTGCACGTCAGCCACCCGGGAATCGTCCGTTCCAAGGCATTGGCCCGGAGTTACTTCTGGTGGCCCCAGCTGGACACCGACATAGAGCATATGGTTGGCACTTGTGAGGCATGTCAGTGCTCCCGACCGGAGGTGGCCCGCCTCCCGCATAGGGAATGGGACGCAGCAAGGGGACCGTGGTCCAGGGTACACGTAGATTTTGCTGGCCCGTTCCGAGGAACCATGTTTCTCCTGGTGGTGGATCCATACTCAAAGTGGCTGGAGGTCATTCCGGTAAAGAGCACATCCTCCGCCACTACCATTCGCCAGCTAAGGAGGGTTTTTTCCACGTTCGGTTTACCCGACACTTTGGTCAGCGATAACGCCAGTTGCTTCACGTCCGCTGAGTTCGCAGCATTCATGGAGGCAAATGCAATTCGGCATGTCACATCCGCACCGTTTCACCCGGCCACGAATGGCCAAGTGGAACGGTTGGTACGCACCACAAAGGATGCGCTGCGGCGCATGGGCTCGGGAGATCTAAATCACCAAGTTTGTCAATTTCTATTAGCGTACAGAGTGACCCCCTTAGCGTCTGGATACTCGCCGGCTGAGCTGCTGATGCGGAGGAAACTGACGACGCTTTTGTCCAGGTTGGACCCGTCGAGGGTCGAGGACAAAGGGAAGAACATAGGTTTAGCGGTCTCGAAAGGTTTCGGCGTAGGCGATCCTGTACACTGCAGGAACTATGCCAACGCAGGCCCAGCCTGGGTGCCAGGGACGATAATAGAACAGACGGGGCCAGTGTCATATTGGGTGGAAACTAGCACCGGCCTCCTCTGGAGGAGGCACGCTGACCAACTGAGGCACCGAGTGAGTGAGGGGCCGATCAGTGGGGCTCAGCGACAGGATTCAGCGATAGGGTTCTCCCCCACCCGCTTAGCCCAAGGGGGAGACAGAGAGGGACACCAGTCCGAAGCCAGGAGGGAAAGCAGTGAGCCCGACTCATATCCTTTTGATACCCCAGTTCTATCCAAGCCCGGGGGGAGGGAAAAGGAGTGTGCGGCCGCCGCTGCCGCGTCCCCCGAAGCCGATTTTGATTTTGATTTTGCTAGCCGGGGGGGTTTTTTGGAGTGTTCCCCCACCCATCCAAGCGAGAAGAGGGGTTTTTCGTTAGCCCCCAGTGCCCCCGGTTCTTCCCAAACAAAGCACACACCTTCCAACAAAGCCGCAGAACCGCGGCAAACCACTAACAAGTCATCCTCTCCCGTTACAGGGCAGGCAGCCAGGGAGCAAGGAGGAGGGAGCGAAGCCAGGGCAGGGCAGCCCGCACCGAGACCCCAGCGTGTTCGAAATAAGCCACCTTGGCTGAGAGACTTCGTCTCATCCTAGGGGGGAGGAGTGTTGTGTTCTAATAGTGTAACCTTCCACATGTGATATCAATGTATCTGAACCAATGTAACCTTGCCTATGAGTAACAATGTAACCTTCAGCTGTATCACATAAACCCTGCAATAGGACGCGAGCTAATGACCACCAGCTGGCAGCAGCGAGCGTCCAAGCTCTCTTGGTTCAAACCCATCAAAGACCGCAGCGCGGGAAGTTTCCCGCCGCTACTTACACCTGGACAAGAAGGGCGTGACCAGCCATGACGTCACGCGGACCAGTAGCCAACGGGCTACCGTGGAGCCACATTCAAAATACGTTACTACCATATATATAGAGCTGTTCGTCCGCCATTACCTCATGTTCCCTCTGTCCACCATGAAATAAACCTGAGTTAACCCAGCCTTTGGCTGTGCCTTGTGTCTTGACTCTCATATACTAAATTGGCGACGAAGGTGGGATAATGGATCCCCATGGAGCCAGGACACAGAGCGGGTTCAACATCACCAAACCGCAAGACTGGGAGCTTTTCGAGATGGACTTCCAGGCGGCACTGGTGGAACTCAAAGTCAAAGAAGACGACGAGGAAAGGAAGAGGGCCATCCTCACCCGCATGCTTGGAATGGAAACCAAGCGGACGCTGGTGGGCATTCTTGCACCGAAGAAGATGAGCGATTTCAAAGCCGGTGACATCATGAGACTGCTGCGTGAGCGTTTCCGACCCTCGAGGGCAATGTTTCCCGCTCGGAGCGCGTTTTGGAGGCGAGTTCAAGCGTCGGACGAGTCGGTAGAAGCCTTCGTAACGGCTATGAGGGTAGCCGCCGCCCCTGCAGATGGGACCACTTCCTAGAGATGGCCCTCAGGGACGGAGTGCTGTGTGGCCTGAAGGACAAGGAAGTACAGCGCAGCCTGATGAACAAGGAGCCACCACCCACACTGGAAGAGGTTGTAGAGGCCGCGGAAGCCGCGGAATCCACGAATGCTGGAGTAGATGAGATGCACAAGTGGCGTGAGTGGCGTCCGAGGGCCGGCAAAGCGGAAAACGCGTTGCACGGGAAGTCCGGTCAGTCGGTGCATGCAACCCGACTGACCTCGAAATCGTCTTCAGAAAGCAGCGATGGCGAGGAGGTCCAGAAGGTCCGGAGAGGCGGGCGCCGCTGCGATGGTTGCGGAGCGGCCCATGAGCGCGTGAAGTGCCCATTCAGAAAAGCCGAGTGTTTCAACTGTGGACGACGGGGGCACATCGCCAAGGCGTGCAGGAAATGGAAAGAGGGCCGGAGACAGTCGCAAGACCGTTCAGCCAGACCGGACCGTCCAGCGAGGTCCAAAGATGGCGCCCGGGCCACGAGGAAGCAGGACGGCGTGGGCCGCATCTCGGACGACAGCGAGGGCGACGCTCCTGTGTTCAGCGTGTCTGCGGGACAGCCCCATTACTTTGTTGAGGTACTAGTACAAGGGACCCCCATTAGGATGGAAGTTGACTCGGGGTCCTCCTATTCTATAATTCCCCAGAGAGAGTTCTTGAAAATCGACCCCCACGTGCGGCCCAAACTTAAAGCGTTGAGGGCCACACTACGGGACGTACAGGGGAACAGCATTCCAGTGTTGGGGGTCGGGACATTCCGGGTTCGTTTTAAGAGACATTCTGCGGAACTTCCCCTAGTGGTGCTAAAAGGGGGGAGTTGTAGCCTCCTCGGAACCCAGTGGTTTCAGCCCTTAGGTCTGTTCATAGGGGGGGTGCATGCCGTAGGCGAGGACCCAATACAAGCGGTGTGTGACGCACACCCCGCTGTTTTTAAAAGTGGACTGGGAAAGTTCAAGGGACCCCCTGTAGCCTTCGACTTAGACCCGGAGGTCCGCCCGATAAGACTTAAACCGCGCAGGGTACCGTTCGCGCTAAAGGACAAAATAGAGGCGGAACTGGACAAACTGGTGGGTCAAGGGATTCTTGTTCCTGTGGATTCCGCGGAGTGGGAGACTCCAATTGTAACAGCACTGAAGGCTAACGGGGAGGTGCGCATTTGCGCTGATTATAAGTGTACCATTAATAAGGCAATCCGCCCTAATGCATACCCGGTGCCAGTGGTCAGCCACCTTCTGGCCAGGCTAAATGGGGGAAAGTGTTTCGCTAAACTCGATTTAGCACAGGCCTACCAGCAACTCCCGGTAACCCCCGCCACAGCGGCGGCACAAACAATAGTCACACATAAGGGGGCGTTCCAGGTGTCGAGGTTACAGTTCGGCGTGAACTCGGCACCTGGCATTTTTCAGTCGCTAGTGGAACGCCTCCTGAAGGGGCTGGAGGGGGTGTTGCCATATTTTGATGACGTGTTGATAACGGGGGGGAGTAAGGCCGAGCTGGCTTACAGATTGGATAAGGTCCTGACCGTGTTCGAAAAAGCGGGGCTGCGACTGAGAAAAGACAAATGTGTATTTTTCGAAACAGAGGTTGAGTTTTTAGGGTTCCGTGTCACACCCGAGGGAATTAGGCCGTCCAAATCTAAGGTAGCCGCCATTAAGAAAGCCCCTCGCCCCACTTCCAAAACCGAGCTACAGTCGTTTCTGGGGCTTCTCAATTTCTACCATACCTTCTTCCACAGAAGGCGTCTGTTGCCGAGCCGCTCCATCGGTTACTTAAAAAAGAGGAAAAATGGCTGTGGGGTGACGAGCAAGAGAGAGCGTTCACAGAGTTAAAGCAACTCCTCACATCCGAGGCAATCCTGACTCATTTCGACCCCAAACGGCCCATAGTTTTAGTCTGCGATGCATCCCCGGTGGGGGTGGGGGCGGTGCTTTGCCACGTGCTAAACGACGGAAGGGAGGCCCCGATAGCGTTTTATTCAAGGTCCCTGTCCCAAGCAGAGCGGAATTACGCACAGACCGATAGGGAGGCACTAGCGATAGTAGCGGGAACCAAGAAATTTCACGATTTTCTGTATGGTCGGCCGTTCAAGGTCGTTACTGATCACAAGCCCCTGTTAGGAATATTCACTGCAAATAAGCCCACGCCACAGATCCTGTCCCCGAGGATGCTGCGGTGGGCTATTTTTCTTAACGCATATCAACATGAGTTAGAATACCGGCCAGGGAAGGAAATCAGCCATGCAGACGCGCTCTCACGGTCGCCGTTACCCTTGTCGGACGACCAGAGGGCAGGGGTAAGAAGAGACCGCCAGGTATTATTAATAGAGGTCTTGGAGTCACCCCCGATAGTACCGGCCGACGTTGCCAGGGCGACCGGAAAGGATAGAACACTAGAGAAAGTATGCTCGTGGGTGCAGAAGGGGTGGCCGGCGTCGTCCCCAGGCGCGGAGTTCGACCCATTTTTTCGAAAGCGAGTAGAGTTGTCTTTAGAGAGGGGGTGCCTTTTGTGGGGCCAACGGGTGGTGGTTCCTACGTCCCTGCGGCCGAAGGTGCTAAAGCTGTTGCACGTCAGCCACCCGGGAATCGTCCGTTCCAAGGCATTGGCCCGGAGTTACTTCTGGTGGCCCCAGCTGGACGCCGCTCATATACTAAAATACCTGAAGAGGTAAAAGAAAGAGTTGGGAGGGAAATAAGAGGGGAGGGGAGAAGGAGGCACGCTGTGAGGTGAACAAAGGAAGGCAGGAAGGAAGGAAAGAAAGAAAGAAGGAAGGAAGGGGAAAGCAAGCAAAGAAGAAAACAGCCCAAACAAGCAGTGCTGAAAGCAATGGCCAGAAGGGGAAGAGCGGTAAGACAAAGAAAATATTTTTTTATATAAATGGCATAGCGTATTAGTCAGTCTTAAACAGGAAAAAAAATCACTTTATTATCTTCTATCTAGGACACTATAGCACAGTGGTTAAACTTTAGTACTGCAGCCAAAATGTTGTGAGTTCAGTCCTGATGGGCTCAAGGTTGGCTCAGCCTTCCACCCTTAGGAGGTTGGTATCCAGCATGTTGGGGGCAAAAATACTAGCACAGTATATAGGTGTAATTGCTAATTGCTATTCAGTAGGGGAAGTGATTAATTTGGCAACACCCAGAAGTAGCTTGCTCATTAAGTCACTTACTGTACTGATATCGTCAAATTGACATTGAGATGTGATTAAGGCAATAACACATCAAGAAAATGCATTTATTTTGGTTATGTGGGAGAAAGCCATCAAAAAGGCATTTCACACCTTTGCAACATAATCTTTCAAGCTTTGAAGCTGGTTATATGCTGACTAGCTTAGTGCCCGGCTTCACACAGGGATCCGGATGGGTGCCACGCGCCACACGGGGGACCTGGTTTGGCGCGCGGCCCATCCTGGTTCCCCACCCCCATTCACCCTCACTGGCTTGCCACCCCAGGCCTCGCTTACCCGTGGTCCATCCAGGTCAAGGGGTGCAGGAGCCCATTCCGGCCACTGAACTCACACCTGTGCTTTATAAATATAGATAATAATATCTGATGGTGCCCAGGTGCAATCACCTGGTCAGTAGAAACAGGAAAACATCCTGAGGACACCCTCAAAACACATGAATACATTTCATGACAGGTGAAAATGACATGGGAGGATGCTGAAGAACTTGCTCAAGAACGAAATTGTTGGAGATCCCTTGCTGCCCAATATGCTACATAGCGTGGGAGGATCTAAGTCGAAGTAAGTAAATGTGTCTAAGCACACATCTTCTGGCAAAGGCTAGCCTTCTTAAAATGTGCACTTGCAACTGTTTTTCCTCTTTGGGATTCTATTAATCTGCTTAAAAGTCCTTTAAAAGTTGAATAAGGTCTGGCTTATATGTGAAGCACACTGAGGTGAAGCCAGTCTGGGGCCGAGTGGCTGACCGTACCACTTCAGGCTGTCAGCAGGAGATTGTGTATTTCAGTATATCTCTGTGCAAAAATATTCCTCAAAATGAACACAAGAAAGAGAACTTTTTAAAAGTTTTCCTTCTGAGAAAAGAAAAAGCTCGTAGGAAGAGTTTTGTTTGTTAGTTTTAAAAACGTTCAAAAGTGCCGTCCCCATTTTTCGGTTAGAGTGACCTCGTCCACCCTTCCCCCTTGTTCTATTCCAGGACAGAGCAGACTCTTAACAGCAGAGAGAGAGAGAGAGAGAGAGAGATAGGTTGACTCAGTAAACTGATTTCTGGTGTCACGAAAGGGCAGGCCATTGACCTTGAATGCATATAGTTTATTCAATGCAATATCATTATGCTTATTAATAAATGGATGGGAGGAGTGCTTGTGGGATTTTATCTCTGATGCCAAACTATCTTGGAAAAATCTTGAGCAACATGCATTGTGAGTCATGTGGGAAATGTCATTTGCTCTTCTTCTGAGGCAGCAAAATGGATTGAGCTAACCCTGCCTAAGATTCAACATCTGTGCAGTGCTTTGTAATTTAAATCCCAAAAGAATATTGTCACAAGTGCAGTGCTGGATTCAAAAGTCACATGCTGCATTTAAACTGTTGCCCATATCTCTGGCTCTCTTCCCACAGCTAAATGGGATCCATTCCATACAAACAATTTCCCACAATCGCACCATATCAGCTTTTTTAAAAAATTAAATTAAAAATTAAATTAGTGCTGGAGACAACAATAGAAATTGGCAGTGGACTTTCATAAGTGATTTTCCTTTTCCTCTACTTTTAAAAAATCTGAACAATACAATAACCTTTGGAAATATTCCAAATCATTAGATACACACTGACTTGGCCAGCCACTTTAGAGTTGTGCACAGTATGCAACAAAAATAGCTGTTTGGAATGCGATTCCCAGCATGGTTTTTGCAACTTCATGTGTAGTGTTTGCAGTTCAGGAAATTCACATTCAGTAGGGGAACCAAGTGCATTAAATTCAGCTGCATAGCAATAAAGGCCCTAAGGTCCTCGAACTTCTTACGGTATGTTAAGAAAAGAGACTGTATACACAGGATTGCATGCACTCACAGGTGTCTGTGATAAGACAGTTAAATCAATTGGTTTTTAGTTTCTTACCCTTGAAAACTGCTAAGGATATTATGGGTTGACCATGTGACCAATGATGCACTGCAATTTTTTTTACTACCGACTCTGTGGGTGGGGCAAAATCTGTGGACGGGGCTAAATCTGTGGGCGTGGACAAACATCCTGCATTATGGGCAATGGAGGTGGGTGTGGCCAACCAAGTGGGCATGGCCTGGGGGAATTTCCGCTATCGGTTCTGCAGAACCTGATAAAACCTGCTGCAGTGCATCACTGTATGTGACTAATGTAGAAGTGTTGCACCGATTGGATAAAGAACAAGAAGTCATTAAAACCATTAAGCCAAAAAGCTCCAATACCTTGGCCATATAATGGGGACCAACATAAAGTATAGAATCCTCCAACTCGCTCTGCAAAGAAAGATCCCTGGGACGAGAGGCCCTGGATGTAGACAGACTTCATGGCTGAAGAACCTGAGAGACTGGTGGAGAATGTCCTCGGAAGAACTGTTCTGAGGAGTTAAGAACAGGAAGACTATTGCCATGATGATAGACAATATCCAGAAAAGATACAGCACCTGAAGAAGAAGAAGAAGAAGAAGAAGAAGAAGAAGAAGAAGAAGAAGAAGAAGAAGAAGAAGAAGAAGAAGAAGAAGAAGAAGAAGAAGAAGAAGAAGAAGAAGAAGAAGAAGAAGAAGACCCTTGGACAATGTACTTTTTCAACAATAAGTGGTTGAGGGATTCTGGACGTTTTAGTCCCCCAAAGTAACCTTTCTAGCTTTATCCCAAGCATGCAACTGCAAATGTATGTTGAATGATAAGGCTCTGATATTCATCATAGAAGAGTTTATCTACTGACTGCCATTATACATGCTACCTATTTTTGATAGCTCAGCTTGACATATTCAATCTTGTGTTTATCAAGTTTCGGTTCCCATGCTCTTTGATGTTACTGAGATAATGAAGTATCTGAATGTTGTTGGCTACACTGGAGATGGTTAGATACCATAATTACATTCAAACAGCAGGAGTTTTTCTCCTGATTAAAAAGGGAAGAAAGAGACAGAGAGGGAAAAAACAGAAAAAATCAAAATTGAACTCCTTTTACTTGTACATTGTATTGCCGATGTCACATTGTACATCAATGGATTCTTGCAATCATATTTTTCAATATTCAGCACCTACCGTATATATGAAACTTTAGGAGAGTACTATGAGGAAAAGAAAACCTGTGCTGAAGGACCGAGTCATTGTTAAGAAGAAGCACAATTTATTAAGCTTACATTTTGCCCCATTTTGAACCTAATGATTAATCTGAATTGGCTGCTTTTAGACTCACAAAATGCAACCAGTAATATTTGCATTAGTAATAAAATTTCAAGTTTGTAGTCTGTGTCTGATTTCTGCTATGTGTAGATACTTAAAAGATGTAAACTTTTGTGATTCTGGGATTTTTAAGTGAACAAATTTCTACATTTTTTCAGCTTCTTCTATGAACTATATAAGGTAGGAGATGTCATCTCAAACAGATTTATACCAGGAAATAAATTGAACTTAATGTTCCAGTCTTTTGTATATTCATATCTCAGTCAGTCTAAAAGAGTAGTAGTGAAGCAACAATTCTACAATACTTACCTGGAAGTAAGCTCCGCTGAACACAGTAGGGGTTACATCTGACTAAACTGGCAAATGTATAATTTTGGCCAAAATGTATTCTAGCATCTCAAGAAGTGGGCATACTAAGTGAATGTTCCAGAAAGCATCAGGACAGCCCCTTTTTAAACAAGAAGCCAGACTATGAAAATTTTCAGCTAGGCCTTTCTCCAGGCGAGCCACGTTTAGGTGTCTGTAGCTGTGGATCGCTCAGCTAGAGCTGCCAAAATGGCCAATTCTGGAAGATGAATAAATTTAAAAATCTGAAAGGTACATCCTTGCTAATTACTGCTTCTGAAAGCTGGGGCAGTTCTTTCTCCTTCTGTAAGCACGCATCATCATAACTAGAACTTTTTGCTCCCTAGGATATGGATGTGACACCCTACCAAGAAAAAGGAAGCAGAGTATGATGATCCCCAAATGAAAGAAAAAGAAAAGTGAATGGGGTGGCTGGCACTGTCATTTATTTCCCTAACTCATTGGAAGATTCACCTTTAGATTTCAGTGCCCTCTTAATGTTGGTACCTGGTGCCAAAGCCTCAGTTGTTCTGCCCTAGTCACAATCATGGTTTCAAGAGTTTCTCATGGACTGCAACATAACTTTTCTAGTAGATTTAGAAACTACAACATTTGCTTCATTTGTAGTATGTACAGAGCAGGGAGATTTGACCTGAGTAGGGGTTGGAGGGCAGGAAGGAAATCGTTAAATTCCCTTTGTCTTGCAACAAGATGCTGCCAAATTCTCCCTTCCCTCTGCAGAAACAGGGGGAGGGAGGAGACACTAATGCTGCATGCTGAAGCTGTCAGATAAATAATGCCTCACTGCCCTTCGTCACCAATGACCACAATGCACCACTACCCCCTGAACTCCGACCTCATCCTTCCCTCTGACCCTTCACCCTAACCCCTCCTCCCTGAAAGAAGGTTATAAAATAAGGTTCGCCTCACCATGAGGCTCCCCAGTCTAATGGCGTCCTCCCTGAGGACACTGTGAGAGAGGAGATGTGTAATCAATAAAGCCTCTAAACTTATTCTGGCGTCTGTGGTCATTTTTCAGTAAAACCATTCCTAAAATCCTCAACAAATGGTAGCAAGAGGATGGTTTGCTGAATAAACCACAAAACGTACAAAAATACAAAATGCCCAGAATAAAGAGGTCAAAGAAGAATCAACCCCAAGAGACCAGCCCCCAAGGAGAGCTGGACGAAGCAACAGGAGGGGGCGACCTGGTCCAGAGAATGGCTGAGGAAATTCGAATAAAACTTGCCGAAGTGGAGGAAAGCATCCGAGAGCTTTCTCTCCAACAACACACGCAAATCAGCGCCCATCTAACTCAAAGCGAAGGAGAGGATGGGGGAGAGAGCCTGATCGGAGATGACCAGATTGAGACGGAGATCCAAAGAGGAACTACGGTAAGCCACCCCAGGAGGGGAAGTGACGGGACAACAATGGAATCCAAGCAATCAATGGAAATTGCTGCCGGACTCCAAAACAGCCTAGCCGGGAGGGAGGGGAAATTCCAGAGCCAAGGGCAGACCCCCTCCCCCTCGCGGCAACAGAGCACAGAAGGGGAACCCAGCAATAGCGAAGAAAATGAAGTGGAGGAAATAAGAAATGATCTCTGGGAACTGTATAAAGCCAGACAAGAGAAATATCACAGAGATCATAGAGGACCCTACCCAGAAGCAGAAGTTTCAAAAGCCATAGAAATACTTTCAGCTGTCCTCGGCCCTCCACGCATAAACTCTCCACTTGAAAACACCCCCCCCACAAAGAATCCCACAGCGCAGCAGCCCTCAACATATGAGCCATAGATCCAGCCAGGGACAGGCACCCCCATGGCCCCCATCGGAAGACAGTGGCATTCCGAACAACCCAATACTACCTTACTGCGCACCAACTTACTCACTCCCAAAGGCTCCTGAAAATGAACCCCGGAGCGTGGGCACCCCCCCACCATACCAAGAGAGAACACTGCCACCATTTTTCAAGCCCCGAGGAGCATCCGTTAGCCACCACCTTTTACCCAGCCACTCAGACCCTAGACCAGGAGAGCAGAAGTACTTTCCCAATGAAGAACTGAGCAAAATAAACCTCACGCACGCACGTTGGGCCGCGCATGCGCAATCAACTCCAACAGCAACCTACAGACAAAAAGGACCAATGGGAAACCCAAAGGCGGCCGCTTGCATACCTATGCCTTTCTGCCCTTTTCAGTACCAAAAGGGACACCTAGAACAACAGACCAAATCCAAGGATAACTCCAACCAGCAAACCAACCTGCCCAATGACTTCCCAAAATTAAGTGTTACTGGGGAAAATCTGCCAGAGTGGGCACAACGATTTCAAATTCTGCTGATGGGTCATGATGCACTGTACTTTATCCTAGACCCTCCTGAAGAACCGTGGTCCATTGAAACAGACCGCAAACACCATAAAGCCTTCCACCTACTCCTAAGCTCCATTGAGCCAGCCATTTTCCCAAGCATACCCCATGAACTGACAGTTTTTGAGATATGGAATAAATTGAATGCCTTGTTCCACAGCAGCAACAGAAGCACCACCAGCCGGATCTCCAGGGAACTCCACTCTGTGAGATTAAAACCCGGCACCCCTATGGGTGAGCACCTCCTAAAATTAAACTCCATGAGATCCCAGCTGTTACAGCGTGGTGAAGCAATCGCTGAGAAAAGCATGATCAGCATAATACTCAACTCCCTGGATCCCAGCTGGAATAATTTCCTGGATCAGCTTGACGCAATAGACTGTGAAAACATGCCACTGGACACATTGGCAGGAAAACTCATAGCACATGATAACATGAGGAGGGACAGATCAATCATACACAGAGACGCCAAACCAGGTAGAATGGTGAAGTTCACGGAGCCAACCAGCCAGCAACAAGGCTGTTTCTTCTGTGGTTCAAGGGACCACATCAAACGGAACTGCCCCAAAATAAAAGGAAAGGAAGACCACACGCAAAGGGAAAAATACACACCTGAAAACAACGCAAGATACAAATATGAACACAGGCGGAATAGGTCGCCCAGCCCCGGAAGGGAACACAGATACCAGAAGCATGAATTCAACTCCATAAACAACACAGAAGACAGGGTATACCCCACAGGCGCCCTGGATAACAAAAAATATTGGCTAATAGACTCAGGGGCAACCATACACACTTCATGCAACAAAGACCTATTTGACTCATTCACAAAAACATCCTTCCGAATAAAGGTTGCAAATCAAAAGGAAGCTCACGTGATGGGAAAAGGAGACATAAACATCCGAGGTTTGGGAAAAATCAATGGAGTCTTATTCATCCCTGAAATTCCATACAACATACTGGCTGCATTCAAGCTATGTGAAGACACCGCCACGGAATTGCTTTTTAAGAAAGGTAGAGTATCCATCACCAACAAAGAAGGAAACGTCGGGGAAGTGATCATCGTGGGCGGTCTGCCCTACTACGTGCCCACTGGAGAAGGTGATAAAAGGGATCTCACTAGTACATGCAGAACGGAAACAGAGGAAATAGAAGGGGAAAACAATAGATATAATATCTACAAAAGTCACGCCGAAACAAGTGTTGCAAAACTACAGGGGGAAGAAAATTCAGACATCGAGTATATTAAAGCAACAACTCCCCACAGCACCACTGTCATTTCCATAGGGAAACTCATGCACGACGATTGCGCCCACCTGCTACACAGAAGATTGGGACACACCAGTTTCTCCACCGTCAAAAAAATGCAAGAACATGCAGAAGGTCTGAAGGTGAAAAACTGTGACAAATACCTGGAGTGCTCTGTGTGCCTAAGCTCAAAGTCCAAGGAAATGCCAAGACCAAAAACGTCGAAGAGAAGCACATCTCAGGCTTTTCAGCTACTACACATGGACCTAGTGGGGCCACTCCCCACCTCTATAAACAAAAAGAAATTTTTTCTGACCATCGTCGATGACTACAGCAGATATGGATTTGTTTACACGCTCAGAGACAAAGGTGAAACCTTTGCAAAGTTCAAGGAATTCTACAAGAGAGTGCAAACGCAACACAACTCACAAATAAAACAAATAATGACGGACAGGGGTTCTGAATTCCTCTCAAGGGAATTCAAGGAATGGATCACTTCCCGAGGCATGATGCACTCCACCACCGCACCTTTTTCAGCTTTTCAAAATGGAATAGCTGAACGCAGGAATGGGGTACTACAAACCATGATGAGATGTGTACTCGAAGATGCTGGACTAAAGTTCTCTTACTGGGGTGAAGCATTAATGTATTCAAATTACACACTCAACAGGATCTGGTCGAGTGTAGTAGAGAAGACCCCATACGAAATGCTGTACAAGCGCAAGCCTAGTCTCTCCCACCTCCATATTTTCGGGGTAATGGCCGATGTCCACATACCAAAACAACTAAGGAGAAAAGGGGACAAGGTATCGAAGAGGCTGAGATTTGTTGGTTATGAACCAGGATCAAAGGCATACAGATTCATAGATGAGTATCACAAGGTAACCATCTCCAGATCAGCCGCGTTCCATGAAAATGCAAACTGGATGAAGTTACACTCAAATGAGGTAGTAACTGACAGGCGTACTCAAGATACACCAAGACTTCCTGGAGAATGTAGGATTGAAGAAAACAACACAAATGATGGCACAAGTGAACTTCAAGGAACAAGAGAGACCACCAAAGCATCAAACAGGAAGTCAAACAGAGCTACAAAAGGCCAAACCCCCAAGCGCCTGGAAGACTACGTGATGTCCATAGGCGATTCGACTGGCATACCCGACAATTACGCCGACGTGAAAAAGTTACCAATTGAAGAACAAATAAAATGGGAGCAAGCGATGAAAAAGGAATTGGACAGCCTCAAGAAGCTCAATGTATACACTCCGATGGAACCACCAGAAGGACAGAAAACCATAGGCACAAGATGGGTTTTCAGGGTCAAGACCCTTGAAAACAACGAAGTCCTTTACAAGGCCAGGCTCGTGGCACAGGGTTTCGCACAAAGATTCCCAGATGACTACACCGACACGTATTCGCCAACCGTGAGGGCCGAAAGTGTGAAGGCTGCACTAGCCTTAGCTTCAATCCGAAAAGAGTACGTATACCAGTTCGACGTGCAAACAGCCTATCTGCACGCGGCCTTAGACAAGAAAATATACGTCAGAGCACCCCAGGGAATTGAGATGGGAGAAGGTGGGACCTGGCTGCTAAACAAGAGTCTTTATGGATTAAAACAATCTGGCAAAATGTGGTATGAGTGCTTGTCTAATACATTGGAACAGATGGGTTTCTCACACACCCAAGCCGACAGATGCGTTTTTATCAAGAGAAATGAAGGGGATATAGAAAAAATACTGGTGTATGTTGATGACATTCTGTACATAGGGAAAAGTAAGGCCAAATGTGACTACTTCGTACAAAATCTACGAGAAAAATTCACTCTGAAGTTACTAGGGAAGGTAAACAATTACTTGGGAGTCAAAATCTCCGAAGTAACTGGTGGTTTTTCCCTTTCGCAAGAAGACAAGATAACTGAACTATTGAAGAAATGCAACATGGCTGATGCCGCCCCTTCGGACACACCAATGCAAACTGATTTTTTAAGGAACACGTATAGTTGCAATGAAATTTTTGGAGATAACACATTGTACAGATCCACCATAGGGTCACTACTCTACCTGGCCAATTGGTCCAGACCGGACATAAATCTAGCGGTGAACCTTTTATCGAGACATCAGAACAACCCAAAGACATACCACTGGAATGCAGTTAAGAGACTATTAAGGTACCTGAAGAAAACCAAGGGCGCCATACTGTCAATTGTCCCCTCAATAACTGAGAGACCCACCCTATCATGCTACGCAGATGCAGATTGGGCTGGAGACAGTGAAGAGAGGAAAAGCACATCCGGTTACGTGATTTTTTTAAACGGCAGTCCCATATATTGGTGCACAGGGAAACAGAAATTAGTATCCACTTCCACAGCAGAAGCAGAATATGCTTGCCTATCCGATGCAGCGAATGACTTGATATGGTTCAATAAATTAATATCTGAAATTTGGGATGAACCCACTCTCCCCATCCCTATACATGAAGATAATAAGGCCGCAATTGAAATCTCAAAAGCATACGCGGTAGGGCGCAGATCCAGGCACGTTGATATCAAGTATTGCAACATAAGGCAGATGTGCGAAGAAGGCTTCATTAAAATGACTTACTGTGACACCAAGAGTCAAATTGCAGATATTTTAACCAAACCTCTCCCATCAAACCAACATCAATATCTTGCAAACAAGATGGGACTTATCATCGAGAGAGAAGAATTGAAAACTGTAGGTGAAGGTGCAATGAGGCATTAGAAGGGGATTTTGTCAGATAAATAATGCCTCACTGCCCTTCGTCACCAATGACCACAATGCACCACTACCCCCTGAACTCCAACCTCATCCTTCCCTCTGACCCTTCACCCTAACCCCTCCTCCCTGAAAGAAGGTTATAAAATAAGGTTCGCCTCACCATGAGGCTCCCCAGTCTAATGGCGTCCTCCCTGAGGACACTGTGAGAGAGGAGATGTGTAATCAATAAAGCCTCTAAACTTATTCTGGCGTCTGTGGTCATTTTTCAGTAAAACCATTCCTAAAATCCTCAACAGAAGCATAACATGGTTTGGCTTTAGAAGTAGTCATACAGACTCCTCTTGTATTTTCCCATTGCTGATTTTCCTTCTCATCTCTGACCAGGGCCATATCCTCCACCATACCATGCCCACCAGACCACGCCCACAGTATGGTAGTAACTTTTTTTGGAGCCCACCACTGGCCATACCCAGCATGGCAGAGAAGTTTGGATTATGTTGGATTCTTTCATATTTGTGTCTTTAGTTTTTCTCCTCCTCCTCTTCTTCTTCTATATCCAAATCCAAATACTGGCAATCATCATGGCAATTAGCCATGAAGACTGTCCTGAGAATATAATGCAATACCCTTTCATCTGCCTTCTGCATCGCAGCATTACACCTGTACCACTGATCCAGTTCCACGAGTCACTTTCTGGTCCTGAGACCTTTTCGCACGCAAAATCCTCATTGGCTCCAGGCCAGTATTGATGAAGCTGCTGCCCTCCATCAAGATGGATTCAAGAGGGATTTCATCCACTTGCGGACTATCACTCTTCCTGTGAACTTCTGCACCCAAGGCAATTAGTTCTCAAGGTTGTCAGGTTAGCTAACCACCATATGACACTCAGCGTTGAGACGCTGGCAGTATGGCCTACTGTATTACCATCGCATGATAACCTGGTCAGACTCCTAAACTCCTCGCCCGCATGTCTCAGTAATTCCTTACCTTCAACACATACAGGGCCAGCTGTGCAACAGTTTTGCAGCTCAGATTTATACCACAACTTGTGTCAACATTACAACACAAAAAATTAAGGACAGAAACAGTCTTCACATTTTATTTGTAATAAGCCTTACGTCTTTGCATGGATTGGTTGTCTTGTACAGAACATGAACTGTCCCACCCCAAGCTGACACACTCCAGCTGTTTGGAACTGCAATTTCCCTTAGCCACAGTTAACATGGCTAATATTGATCATGACAGGAGTTGGAATCCAAAACATCTGGATTTCTGCAGAAACATTTCCTCTTAGGTTTGCCTTCGCAGCATGGTACATTGCAAATTCATTGTACTGCAGATTTCTTGGATTCCAGCTCCTGTGCTAGTTGTGGGATTATGGCAGCTGTAGTTCAATACATTTCTAGGTACCAGTTTGGGGGGAAACCTTATCTAGACCTTATTTTATAAACATTTCTTGCTTTTCCCAAGATAGTTTATTTTAAAATATGAGCATAATATGAATCCAATTATTTGTTGAGACTACAAAAAATTGAATGACTGTCCTATCCTACTTCAAACCAATATAATCATATACTCTGGTGGCAAACAATACTATTCACAATGTCATTAGGCTGATCATTATTTGACCATGCTGTCTCCAAATGTTAGATTCTTATACAAGTTAAGACATTTACACACTGTCATAAGTAGTTTATTCTAGAACAGGGGTGTCCAAACTATAGCCCGGGGCATTATCTGGCCCACAAACCCCTCGTCGCACCTGGAAGTGGAAGTAAAATGCGCCCATATGAGCACATTTTACTTCCACTGCCATGAATGAAGAGGGCTTCACGGGCCGGATGAATTGGCACCAGTGGCCAGATCTGGTCCCTAGGCCATAGTTTGGGCACCCCTGTTCTAGAACTTTGAATGCAAGAATTGTTGTTTAAAGTTCAGGCTTGCCATTCATTGGATATTAGTGCCTGCTGCCATTTTATTCATAGATTTATTGATGCTGTATGATAAATGGATGACAACTTCATGCTTAATGGAAATACAGTAGAATCTCGCATAAAGTCTAAACTCCATTCCACAAGTTTGGACATTATCCGATTTTGGACTTTATCTGAATCAAATGGGCGATGCATCAGATAACGTCCAAAAAACGGACTTTATCCGAGGTTCCTATACCAAATACTTCGGATAATGTCCTTTTTTAAAGCGGTTTTGGACTTTATGCAATGCATCATGTGTGCATGATTATCTGAATCAGACTTTGCAGGCGCACCCCCCCAATAACGGACACAGACAACATTGAAAGTGGATAACAGCATAGGGCCACATTTATTGATTCAATGCCCTAGTCCGAATTATAAATTTGTATTGGTAAAACGACCAATCATAATTCCTAAGGCAAGCAGGCCGAAGTAACACTGGTAAGGTACCACCCCAAAATTGCCAACGGCAATTGGTTACAATGTATCGATTTGTATCAATTTGTTTGTTGACAACAAACAAATTATTGACCGTAGTCAATAACTAACTCATGACCCCACCCTCTGACGCGTATCCGTGAAATCACAGGGGTGATGCATGCTGGTTAGCAATCGTCATCACCCCATCGCCTGGTTCGTCGTTGACCGGACAACGTTTAACTAATTTATTCCTGTCTAGTGTTGTCCAGTCAATTGCGAACCTGCCGGATACTTGTGGGTCATACTGTTTACCTTACCAGTGCTACCCGCCAATGTGACCAAAGTCAACAGTAGGAACACAGAAAGACCCCTATATCAAACCATAGCAACAGTGTGGGATGGGCAAAAAAGCCAGGACCCGGAAGCCAATATGGGTCCCAACCAAAAATTCCCACCCGGCCCCGAAGCGACCATAATATCACACTGTTAACTAGGGAGGGGGTGGAGGGGAAAAAACTTCTCTGCTCCGTCGCTGAGGTAAAATGGCAGCTCGGCTGCCTCGTGGCCACCCCTTTTATAAGGGAGCTGGCCACGCCCCTAACTACCCGGATTCTCTGTCCTGTGGGGGGGGCCCGCAAAGGGCGCGGCGGCCATTTTGGCGCCGCGCTTGCATTGCAGGCGCACCCCCCCAATAACGGACACAGACAACATTGAAAGTGGATAACAGCATAGGGCCACATTTATTGATTCAATGCCCTAGTCCGAATTATAAATTTGTATTGGTAAAACGACCAATCATAATTCCTAAGGCAAGCAGGCCGAAGTAACACTGGTAAGGTACCACCCCAAAATTGCCAACGGCAATTGGTTACAATGTATCGATTTGTATCAATTTGTTTGTTGACAACAAACAAATTATTGACCGTAGTCAATAACTAACTCATGACCCCACCCTCTGACGCGTATCCGTGAAATCACAGGGGTGATGCATGCTGGTTAGCAATCGTCATCACCCCATCGCCTGGTTCGTCGTTGACCGGACAACGTTTAACTAATTTATTCCTGTCTAGTGTTGTCCAGTCAATTGCGAACCTGCCGGATACTTGTGGGTCATACTGTTTACCTTACCAGTGCTACCCGCCACACGGAGGGGCTTCAAAGAAGACCTGACGCCCCCCCCCCCCAGACCGTCAGCTCGGTCAACAGGCCTGCTCGCCAATCGCCCAACAGGAGGTCCATACCTCCTCGCGACAGATGGACCCCATCCCCTGCGTACAAGTCATAATTTTGTAGACTAATATCGGGGTGATGACTGACCCGTCCCCAAGCCCTGGTGGTAAGAAAACGCGCCACCGCCTTATTGACCGCGCACCTAGCGCGGTCAAGGGCCAGGAGGTTAACGCCCCCTCTGTAAGAATGGCACGGGACAATGTCCGACCAAACCAGGGTTGTGGCAGGCCAGACATAATGCAAGTAGGCGAGTTCCTCGCAAATCGCATGCTTGAGCGACAAGCCGGTGACCTGGCCCAAATCATTGCCCCCCCAGGCGTATGATTAGAATGTCAGGCGGGTCAGCACCCAGGCCAGAAAAAAGGAAAGGCCGCAGCTCCCGCCATAACATCCCAGGCTTACCATGCCCTGCGAGACTGGCGTGGTCACCCAGTCCCAGTCGGGGTCCACTCTGTCGCCGCAGCGTAACGCGCTGCCCTGCGCACATAGCTGTGGCCCACCAGCCATACTGTCACCGGTGTAATACGACACCCAGGGTCTGTAAGAAAATTGAGAAAAAAGGCGGTAAGGTGACTGGATTGGTACTCATGGCGGGAGTGGGCGCACATAAAACTGAAAACATTGCGAGCCCCACCTCCCCATGCTGCGTATGTCAGCCCCAGAGTACCCAAAAGCAGCTGCTGTAGAGGCTGCACCAATCCGGAACGAATGTGTGCCATAACGGGCACCTGGTAGGCCCACCCTGGTGAGGGCTCTGGCTGTCACCTTCCAAAACTGAAATTTAGTAAGGGGAGACCCATCTTGGTGACAGAAAAACGGGCCGTGGTGCATGCCACGCAGTGCCAGGAATTCCTGTAGGGCACCAACCGGACAGATGTCTGCCAAAGAACAACGTAGCAGTCTTACACCACTGCCTACGCCATGCTGATCTGTTTTAGAGGAGCGTATCCTCAACTGGGCCCAGTCTTTGGCTACGTAGACATCTTCGAGTTCCAGTGCCCTACCACTTGCATCCGCCTTAGACAGCATCACGAGTTCGCTGACGCGGAGCGCTCCAAAAAGGCCACCGTTGTAGCCGCATGAAGTGGGCTGCCTCATTTCCAAAACAGAGGCCAGGCCAGCCCCGGGCCAATTGGGTGAAAACCCTGGGGAAATCTTGCATCCGCCTTACTCAGCATCTCAAGCTCGCCGATGCGGAGGGCTCCAAAAAGGCCACCGTTGTAGCCGCATGAAGTGGGCTGCCTCATTTATCAAAACTGAGGCCAGGCCAGCCCCGGGCCAATTGGGTAAAACCCTGGTAAAATCTTGCATCCGCCTTATTCAGCATCTCAAGCTCGCTGATGCGGAGCGCCTCCAAAAAGGCCACCGTAGTAGCCGCAGGAAATGGGCTGCCTCATTTATCAAAACAGAGGCCAGGCCAGCCCCGGGCCACTTGGGTAAAAAACCCCTGGGTAAATGGGGTGGCGGTCGCCCGGGAAACGCCCGCGCACGCGCACCCACCCCTCCAAACATGTCTCACCCGGAAGTCATTGGTGCTGTCACACAACCTCCCACTTTGGCCATAAAGCCAACCCGACAGCTGAGATGCTATGGTGCGTGGTGCAAGGCCCTGGGCATACAGGTAAACCATGAACCGCAGAACATGGGTTACTGGGCTCGGCCAGGTTCCTGGCAATCGAAATCGGGTACATAATACACTGAAGGAACTAAATGCGTGGTGATACGCCTTACTATGCATGGCGCTATTGACAGGCTAATCGCCCGGTTCACCTCTACTTGCCAACATTCCATCTCTCGTCCGGGAGTGGCGAGGGAAATTCCTCCGCATCCGGGGGCCGAGGCATGGAACCGGGAGATCTGCAGGTAGGACAAAGCAGCAGTAATATCATTATCAACCCTTGGGACATGCCTGGCCCTGAAGGGAACGTTGAGGCGCAGGTTGCATAACACAAACCAGCTCCATGACCCCGGGCGATTTGGAAATCTGTGGAGTGACGATGCGGACAACAGCCGCGTTGCCATGCCAAAATTGCACAACCGAGTTGGCCCACTCCTTGCCCCATAGCATCAAAGCACCCAGGGTAGGTAAACATTCCAGATACGTGAGACCCTGCAGGCGACCCTTGCCTGCCCAGGATGGTGGCCACCCACCATAGGCCCACTTCCAATGGAAGTACATCCATAAACCCAGGAATCCTAAGGTATCGGACTGCATCTGAAAGCAAGGGGGGGCCAGGAGATCAGACCCCAAAATGACACCCCGTTGAACTGCCTCTGGACCTATGGCCAGACAAGCACGTCTGCCCCGATACCCCGGGTAAATCTGAGCCTGTGGTGGGGCCTGGATAATCTCGCCATGGCGTCGCACCAGCGCAGAGCAAATGCCCTGCCCGGTGCGACGACCCTGCCAGCAAAGCTGGGGTGACCATGTAGCACCAGAAGTTCCCTCAGTGATGCCACGCGCTCGGCCAGCAAGACCAAGACAAGGGCCACTAGCCTTGACACCTTATCCCGCTGCAACCTAGAATCCTGCGCTACCGTGTAACTCTCCACCCCAGGAATACTAGCTGTGGAGATGGGCCCTCGGTCTTTTCGGGCGCTAAAGGGACACCAAGTTCCTCCATTAGCGTCTGAAATGTGTTGAGGAGACGTGTATACGTGTCCCAGCCCCGTTCAGCCCCGAATAAAACCATCCAGGGAATGGGCTACAGACCGGGACCCTGACCTGCGGACAAAAGCCCACTCTAGGAAAGTGGTGAAACGCTCGAATACCGAGCCCCCATGGACTAGCCAAAAGGCATGGCATCATTGAAATAATATGCTCCCCAGGACGGGGGTGCAGGGACAGGTCCAACGACCCTGCCCGCATAGACCCTCTTGTGAAAGCTGGCAGCAGCCACCTCCTCCCTCCCCCTAAGGGATAAAAGACTGGGGGCATCCTGAGGGGACCTATTACCCATGAAAGGGATCCGGAACCCCTGCCTAGAACCCTGAAGGAGATAACCCGCATCCTCTCCCTTCGGGTACAATGTGAGCCAACTCTCCAACACGTCCACCTTAATTGGGGAGGGAGCCCTTCGGTGGACTAGATCCATCTGCGGCAGTCTTGCCAGCCCCCTGTCTGCCCCACCCTCTGCCCCGCATCCCTCTAGGCCTGGGACAGGCAGAGGCCGCGTGGGGGCCAACACAGGTGGGACACTCCTGTCTGTATTTGCAATTCTTCCCATTGCAGGAGCCATTGTCCGAGAAGGTCCAGCACAGCAGGCGGGCTGTAACCCCCTGCCCCGCCACTTGGCGGGGTGCCTGCGCTGGAGCAGCTCGCTGGACCGCAATTCCACAATGATACATCTCCCTAGGCGCAGTGCGCGTGGGGTCATGTACAGAAGCCGCAGCTTCTGACAGGGCTCATCCCACTTCATCTCCGGGTGTAGGGGCACTCTTGTACGGAATTCTGTTTTTCCATAAGCCAACCACGACGTGCGTGGTGGCTAGCCAATCATCGGGAAGGCCGTTGTCGGTACAAAATGTAGACCAGGCATGCGCAGCGGGACCTGGATAGCCCATGCAGTGCCACATACTGCCCCGGGGCAGAAATCCCACCCCCAGGGTCGTGCCATAATGCAACCAAGGGCACTGGGATAGAATGACAAGTGATGCCCCACTAGCCTCTAATTGGCAAGGCGAAGAGCACTGAACCACCCCGCTGAAAGTGGACTGAGATGTGGGCGTATTCAACTTGACCCCATACTCACTAGTTGCACCCCCGTGAGCCGCCCCCACTGGGGGTTCCGGCACACCGTGGGCGTCGGAGCTCGCGACCGAAATCGAGCTCTAGGACGACCTCCAACGCATTCCAATCGCTGTACCGGACAAACAGGGAGCTGCGAGGCAGCGGCAGGCACAGGCTGGACTGTCTCCATAAGCCCGACCCAGCCGGCCGCCTGTTACAGAGTGACAGCGGTGGAAGTAGCCGGCGGACAGGAGGGCCCGGTAGATCGGAAAAGGACCCCCCACCCACTGGATTGCTAAGGATGCCTCCAGTACAGCCAAACGTGCCAACCAGGCACCCCCAGCCACAGTAAACCCCCAGTAGGTGGGCCAGGCGGGCCGGACGGCCCGACGGGAAGTGTGCCAGAGGCCCTGAATTCAGAGCCTGTGCCCGAATAAGCCATGCCCCAAAATTCCAGCCCCTAATTGGCAAAAACATGCTGTGAGGCAGCACCAGGCCCTCCCCCCAATTGTCCCGGCCCCTGGCGGGCCGCCGTGGGCCGAGGGCCGCATCCCCCGCAGGGCCGGCCTGGGGTTGAAAACGGCACGGCACGGGAGCTCATCCTGTCCTGCATGCGCAGAAATTGAAACACTGACCTTAAACAACCCAGTCAGCTTCTGTAGCACTGGATACACTGCAGTCCTACTTAAAGTTTGGGCACCCCTAAGTTGGAAAAATCAGTGAGCGACGGAGCAAACTTCTCTGCTCCCCCGCGCTCTGAAGGCAATAGGCTGGAAAGCCGAAAGGAAGCCTCGAACAAAGGCTGTCAACTCAAGCCTCTTGCAAAGAGGCAGAAGGGAATAAAGCGACGGAAAAAACTCCTCCTCACCGTCGCCTTATTTGTACACTCACCAGCCATTCAAGGAGTATAGAGCAACACGATCCCTATCCAGGGCTCAGCACCCACTGACTGGAAAGCCGGAGCACGAGAGCGTTTGCAGTGCTCAGGAATCAAACTCCGACCCTCCAGGCAGCGAGTTCAGGATCTTAATCCCCTGAGCCACAGGGGTCCGACAGAGCGACGGGGGAAAAAACTTCTCCGCTCCGTCGCTGAGGTAAAATGGCAGCTCGGCTGCCTCGTGGCCACCCCTTTTATAAGGGAGCTGGCCACGCCCCTAACTACCCGGATTCTCTGTCCTGTGGGGGGGGCCCGCAAAGGGCGCGGCGGCCATTTTGGCGCCGCGCTTGCATTATCCGAATCGGACTTTTTCCGAGGTACCACTATATGTAACTTAGGCTGTGACTACATACAAAATAGCCTCCAATTTGTGTTGGAGTTGGCACGGTTATTTCTCCAGTGACTAAAGAATATAAATCAAATTGTGTGGAAGTCCACACTATTTTCACTAGTATTTATATCTTTTCCCCCAGTTGTCATGGGTTGTTTCTTTTGTACTAATTCTGCTGGCATTGCTTTTTTCTGTTTTCTGGCATATTTCACCACCTATCTTGGTTGAGGAAGAAAGACATGAGTGGTATTGTCAGTGATGATCCAGTGGGCATTGGACAACCATCTGTCACATCTGCTTTGATTTGAATTACAGCATTGAGCAGGGGGTTGGACCCGATGGCCTAAAAGGCACCTTCCAAATCAGTTATTCTATGATTCTATGGCCTGCCATTACAGTGAGATAATCCACCTTGTCAGCACTTGTTGTCTCTTTTCCTCCTATGGCAAAATGCCCGTCTATCGAATTGAGAGGAAGCAAAGCAATCACATGTATATACCCCATTGTACTTAGTGTACTCTCTGAGTGGTTCACAAGTTTGTTTGTTTATTTATTTACACCACTTTTATCCTGCTTTCCTTGCCCAGTGGCAACCCAAAGTTAATTAGCATTTTGCCCCAAACATGCTGGGCACTCATTTTACCAACCTCAGACAGATGGGAGGCTGAGTCAACCATGCACACTGGTCAGGATTGAACGTAGAACCTTTCGGTTTCAATACAGCAGTTTAACCACTGTGCCACCAGGGTTCCTCAGAAGATGCACAGAAGGTTTAGAATATTGTCCAGATTAAGCAGGTTCATGTTGAAAAGCTGCCTCCACCTCCTCTTTTCCTTAACAAAGAAAAATATTCCAATAACTAATATTTATTCCTGTTACACAGAGATAATATCAGAAAATCTCCTTTATGAGAAAAAAAATCCAATTCCAAATGCTACGATGGATTTTACATGTTCTATTAAAAAGAAAGAAAATTGTAGAGTAAATTTGAATTTTTTTTAGCAAAGTATAAGCAGTTGCTTCAAAGAGTGGTTAAAATAAAAAAGCATAACATACAAAACACACACTGATGGAACATTCAAAGCAAGCATGGCATAAACATAAGAGCCTTTAATCCTAGCCTATATTATACTCGTGTGTAAGTCTACTTTGGGGGAAATGGTAGGAGAAACTCCTGCTCCTGCTTCAGTCCTTTGGGTAATGAAAAAGGTCTTCTTCCTCACTACCACCCAGGAAGGTATGAGTCAGGAGAGACTCTCAAAGTTAACTCTTTTTATGTGTAAATGGGTCTTTCAACTCAATGAGTCTTAATCCTCTTGATGTCCCTTTTTCAGATGACATGTTGTGAAGGAATAAACAAAGATACCTGATCTATCAGGTCATTTTTTTCCTTTTCAGTCTCATTGACGTTCATATTTCTACACTGACCATTTGATTGCACCTGGGTGCCATAAGATATTATCTATGCAACATTTGTGTGCATGTACTTTATGCCCTACTATGTATGTGGTGTGTGTGTGTGTGACTGTCCAGCTAAGCAAGCAAATTCTGAGGAAAAGTGGTTAGAATCCATGCTAGGAGTGGTTATCAGTCACATGTAACCTTAGGATTGCACATGTTTATTCACAGGCTTTTAAACTAGTGAGAAAAGCTGGCAACAGTAGAGAATTGTGTCATAGCCATGTGGAAGTAATTGCATAATGTACTTCTTTTTTAAAGTAAAAAAATCCTCTTCTTTTCATGTTTGTCCAATGTAGCTGTTGTTGTTGTTATTGTCATTGCTGCTGTTATCGTTTGCCATCATCATTATTGTCCATTCTTATTCTTTCATATTTCCATCCTGCCTTCTAGGAGTGTGCATGCATGTGTATATTTTTATCTTATCAAGTTGGTACCAATTTATAGAGACCCTAATAGTACTTAAGTGACGTATTTAAGGAGTGGTTTTACCACTCACTCACCCCACCTCACCATGAGTTTCCATGGCTAAGCACAGATTCAAATCTAGATCTCCTGAGTCCTAGTCTATCACTCTATCCTCTACGTCACACTGGGTATCTTGTTGTTGTTTGTTTGGGGAAAAATTCACAATTCTTTGGACTTTCTAACATAGGGCCCATCCAGACTGCCTGCTAAAGGGTGTCTGGATCAGCCAGAAAAGCTTTGATTCCTTTTCAGGGGGAGGAATTATGTGCCATTTAAGTGTTTCTCCCATCTGAATGATAACTGACACCTTTGAGTCTAGCTGAAATAATTTTCAGGGAAAGTCAAACTTTTTTAACATATTCTAGATGAAATGCACCAGTTCCTTTTAAAAAAACCTCTTTGCATGTCTGTGTGTATTGCCAACTGAAACTGTGCCCCAGCCATTGTTTTGATTGGCAACACACACAGACACACAACGTTTTTATTTATTTATATGAACTGATGTATCACATCATAGAAAATCTAGAATACAGAAGTTTTTTTTTCCACTTCCCCTGACTACAGTATTTGCAAATGATCTGGGGGAGTTTTCAATGTCTGACATACTGAAGGGTCTTGTTAGCTCCTTCAGCATACCAGATGCTTACGGCAGAAGCGGCTTGTGACAGGTGCAAGGCTCTGATATATGTTATTCCCTACATCCACTGACACAGGTAATGGCATATATGGAAGGCTACTGGAAAAGTTATACTCCCTGCTAGAAACTCAAAAGACACATCTTTTGAGGATCATTCTGGCATCCAACAAGTTTGGACACCATAAAAAACGTGAACCAGCCTTTCCTTAGATCACCTCAGAGAATGGATTTAAATTCTGTCTGGATAGGCTTGTACTTCCCGAATTACCTTAGATAAACCACTGCCTTTCATTTCACATACCCTCTATAGAATGAGAAATGTAACATATCTATTTGTTGTGGTGATAATAAATATTATCAAGATTATAACACAACACATTATGAATTGTTGAAGCTGCTTATTGTGCTGCCTCTGAATTGTTAGGTTACACTGCAGTAGCATTGAGCTGATATAAAGTCTAGACTCTCAAACATTTTAGAGCTTTAAATACAATACTTTGATAGAAGTGAAATAGAAAGTCCCATAGAAAAATAGAAAGAGCCAAGCAAACTTCCAGGAGCTTTTGAAACTTTAATCTGTCTGTGAACTTTTGACACCTCTTCAATAAAGACATAGTGAAAATAACTCTTTCCATTCTAGAATCTTCTGTTCAATAAATATAGAACTTCATCCAAATGATTTGTTCTACAGCTGTTGTCTTTTGTTGTTTCCATGGAAAACATCCACAAATCACCAAGAGGAATCGTGCTAAATAGAAATTCCCTTTGATTTAAACTTACAAAGGTTTGTATAACTGTGATGTTACAGAAAGAAATATTCATGGACTCTGTTAGTTTTGCAAAACAACAGATGCTTGTAGACAAGGAAATGTGTTTTAAATGGAATCGTTTTTAAATGGAATCGTTGCAATAACACGTATATGTTACAGAACCCATGAACTGAGAAGGCATGTATATTTCAAGACTCTGTCCCTTTCACCTCTCTTATCTTGCCTGTCAGTTAGTTTGTGGGAATGTCATTAAACCCAGCACTCATCTTGGCTTTCCAATGTCTGTCCCAACTGCTTATGTTCCTTCCATCCTTTCCCTCAAGAGATATGAATGAATCTATCTTTCTGCCAGATGGCACCTGGGTGAAACATTAACAGTTTCACAGTTCCTCTGAGCATTTACATAGTGCATTTTCACCCGATCAACATGTTAACCATTTAATGTCTTGGCAGGGAACTATGAGGGAGCATCTTGAGCACCTTGGTTGCATATGAGAGTGGGAAAAATCCCCAGCAGGATAGGGAATGTGTAGCAGCTCTCCAGATGTTATTGGATTACAATTTTTACCTTTCGTCACCATTGGCCATACTGGTTATGGATAATAAGAACTACAGGTCAACAACATCTGGAAATCCTCTCATTGTACAGTCCTGTGATGGTGAACCTTGGCACTCCAGATGTTCTTGGACTTCAATTCCCAGAAGCCCAAGCCCCCTGTGTATCTACACAAATGGGTTTACTGTGATTCATCCGGCCCACGCTGCCCTCGTCACTCCCGGAAGTAAAACGTGCCCATATGGGCGCATTTTACTTCCACTTCCGGGAGCGATGAAGGCAGCGTGGGCCGGATGAATCACAGTAAACCCATTCGTGTGGATTCACATGGTGCTTGGGCTTCTGGGAATTGAAGTCCAAGAACATTGGAGTGCCAAGGTTCACCATCACGTGTATAGCCTTATAAGGTACCCTGATTATAACTGTAGAGAAGCAATATGATTTGGCAGGCAGGATCTCAAAAAATGGAGACTCTAGAGCAGTGGTTCCCAACCTTATTTTTGGCTGTGCCCCACCTAAGCATCTCTAAAATTCTGACATATCATTCTTATTAATCAAGATGTGAACTCCTATTCATGCGGAGGAAGCCTAAAAAGCCATTAACTTGGTCTAACTGATTGTTGAATTGCCTCCCTTAAAAATCAGTACCACCACCCCTTTGTGGGGCATGTTGGAAACCACTGCTCTAGAGTGCTGCTTTTTTCCCTTTCTAGTTCACATAACATTTGGGAGAGTGGTAGCAGTACTGAAAATGGGCATTTTCTAATGGAATAGAGGATTCCTTACTTCAGATGGCACGGTGCAGCTCATCCATCTTTAAGTGACTGGAAAGCGATAACTTTTATTGACCACAACTAAAAAGCACTGCGCAGCTATTCAGTATTTTCTCCAGTACAGTAAAACCCCAACTTACATATGCCTCAAGTTACATAAAATTCGACTTACATAATGATTTTTGCACTAAAAACCATGTCAATTTACATAAATGTCCCAATTTACATAACACAATTTCCTATGGGTTTGCTTCGAATTAAGTTTTTAAAAATGCATTTTCCTATGGGTTTGCTTCAAGTTAAATAAAAATGCATTTTTCCTTTGGGTTTGCTTCGAGTTAAGTAAAAAACCGATTTACATTAAAGCCTATGGAACACACTTTTTACGTAAGTAGGGGTTTTACTGTAATAAAAAAGATAGGAGAAACATAGGAAAAATATGGCAAGGCTGCAAGTTACAGTGAACGAGGCACTCCAAGATCATCTTGAAAATAAAGTCTGACACACCCTTTCCCACTGTAGTAGATTTTCCTAGTAAGAAAGAATATAGAAGAATAGTGGGAAAACAAGATACCATGATTTTCCATTTCAACACCTTGTGTTTTTCTACTGTTTCCTTTGTCTTCTTCATCCTTTACCCTCCAAGTAAATACAGTACCTACTAACTTGTTAAAGAAGGAATTACAGTAAAACCCCTACTTACAGGGGGGAAGTCATTTCCATAGGCTTTTGCTTAAATCATTTTTTACGTAACTCAAAGCAAACCCATAGGAAAAATGAAATTTTTATGTAAGTCATAGCAAAACCACAGGGAAATGAATTTTTACGTAACTTGAAGCAAACCCACAGGAAAAACAATATGTAACTTGAAGCAAACCCATAGGAAATTGTGTAAACCGGGACATGGTTTTAGCACAAAATCATTATGTAAGTTGAATTTTATGGAACTCGAGGCATATAAGTCAGGGTTTTACTGTACTGCATATTGTGTTTTGCCTGGCTAGGAGCTGTCCATTGGGAAGTATCTTGAGATTCTTTTTTCTGCTCCCTCTTCAGTTCATACAACAACAATCTATGTTAGTACAAAAATTTTATCTTAGCATTCTCCACATACCTTCTGCTCTTAAGCATAGGGGCACAGTAGAAGGCAGAATTACCCGTGTTTTCCTTAGCTGGAAAATGCTAAGCTAGGGTACTTATTTCTCCCTTTTGTTTAGTTCCTCTTCTGTTCAAGAAGGGAAATACTTCCAAATAACCACCTATGAACTTCCATTCTCCTCTCATAGGTGTGGGATGGTGAAGGAGAACTGTGAGGCATATTGTTCTCTACCTAGGTGCTGCGGTGGTGAACCTTGGCACTCCAGCTCTTTTTGGACTTCAATTCCCAGAAGCCCTGATCAGCAGGTTACTGACTTTGGCTTTTGGTAATTGAAGTCCAAGAACAACTGGAGTGCCAAGGTTCACCACCACTAGGAATGTAGCTAAACAGTAGAAAAACACCCATGTCAAAATGTTGGTGGGGTGGTGGTGGTTTGATCTTATTTTCATGTCATGTGGTATTTGAGTCGGTGTGTGCATTCCTAAGTCTTTGCTATTTAGCTTTGGCCTGTCTCCGCTTTTGCCAACGATCGCTGCTGTTAGTAAACAGAGTCAGACTTCAGATGATCAGCATAGACTGGGACCAGCTGATCAATGATCTCTGCTACCACTGCAGATCAGCAGAAATGGGCTTCAGATGATCAGAGGAGACTTGTGACATGCCACGTTATTTTAGAAAATGATCCACAGCAGAAATGGAAAACCCAGACAAACACCAATGCATGTGAGCACATAGCCCAAATTGATGCAAAGAACAACCAATTCTCAGTAGTTGACTTGAAATAACTTACCCGGCAGCAAGAATAATGCACACTTAGACTTATGTTGTATAATCATTGATATTTAAATCAATTTTGATCCTGGGAAATCCATTACGAATGTGTGTGGGGTTTTGTTTCATTTTTTACAAATATAGACAGTCCTTAATCTGTCTATCATTGAATACAGGAGTTCTCTACCTACAGCCCATGACACCAAATTATCCAGCCGCCGGCCTCACTTCAACTGCCGCTGCCATCGCTGCCACCACCGCAGTCAGCATTGGCCGCATACTCATTTATGGCTGTTGTAAACGCGATTACGACAGCCACTGACTCACTGACGGCAGCCATAAATGGCAGGGGGACAACCAGTCCAGCCCCCTCAACTGTTTGAGTGAGCATGGCCCGGCCCCATACTTGAAAAGGTTGAGAACCCCGGGTTTAATGGAACTTAACTCTCTACTTCCACTTCCCTCTCCTCATTCCTTCCTGGCTTGAAGAATGGAAGTAGGGGCATACGATTATTTACCACCTCCCTTTCTGTTTGTACAGTTGATTTTTGGTACGGTTTTATATTCTTAGTTACATTTACATAAGTGTATAAATGTTATAGTGATGAGATGTTTTTTTTACTAAGAAATTAGTTTCATCAAGCGGATTTTTTTCCGTCTCCTGCTACAGGACTAAGACTTTAGTATCTATGACAGGGGTTCCCAATGTTTTCCCACCAGGAGCCAGTTCCCACCACCACACTCAGCTGTGGGCCGGAGGCATGGTTGCACCCACAACTTACATTTTTGGTGTCATCAGCGTCATCAGTGGCAGCAGGAATCGCATAATTTTTGCCGGTTCATGCACAGCCTCCACCACTTCTTTCCGGCTTTCCGGAGCATGTTCGCTCTAGTTTGGTAATTTTCTAACGCTCCTCCACTGCACTTCAGCAGCTTTAGCGGGACCGTGAGCTACTTCCTGGTTCTGCGCTGGGATTGCAGGTGCTGATGTCAGCTCCGCGCAGTACTGGAAGTCACTCACAGTCCTGCTTCAGCTGCCAAAGCGCAGTAGAGAAGCATTGGAAAATTGCCAAACCAGAATGAACATGATCTGAACATCCTCCCCCCTCCCTGGGAATCTGTGTAGGCTGTGCACAAAGCAGCAAAAACCATGCAATTCCTGCCGCCGCCATGGTATGTGAAGTTTTTCGACTTCCAGTGGCAGGGGAGTGGGTCTAGATGTGACCGTGTGGCCACCAAGGGCTGCATTAATGATATGTGTGGGCAGGATTATTTATTTATTTTGTTTAATTTGTATTGCTGCCCCCTCGCCGGAGTGTCTAGGATTAGGATTAGGCCCGTGGGCCAGGGGTTGGCCACTCCTGATCTACGAGATAGTAAATTAACCTTCATAAAGTAGACTGTTCTACTTTAGAGCCAAGGTGGTGCAGTAGTTAAACTTCAGTATTGAAGCCAAAATTGCTGAAATTTAAGTTCAATCCTGCTGGAGCTCAAGGTTGACTAAGCCTTCCATCCTTCTGAGGTCAGTAAAATGAATACCCAACATGTTGGGAAGCAAAATGCTAATTACCTTGTGAATCGCCCAGAGAGTGCACTAAGCGCTTTGAGGCAGTATATTAGTGTAATTGCTATTGCTATGGTACATTCTAAATTAATTTAAACAGTAAAGGAAAAATGGATACAAACATCATTTGTGTAAATACTAATTTGTGGCTGTTTCAAAATTTTCATTCCCAAAATCCTTTTTAAAAGATCATGTTTCAGAGGGGGGAAATGAATATGAAAAATGATAATGGTGCACACCATATTGCATAAAAAAATTAGCATTTCTCCTGAGCATTCTTATCATTTGCCTCCTTATGAAATATTTAATGTTGAAAGCGATAGCTCTTCTTGAGTAAGTGCTTAGAGAAAGTATAGAATACCAGTGGAAGCAATTTTATGCGTAGAAAATAGGGAAAGTGGCTTATGTACTCCCAGATGATGCTTAGGTCAGATAGCCTTTTTAAAAAAAACCTTTTACTGTGCTTTGATTCAGATACAGTTTTTTAAAATGCTCCTAAGCCTGCCTTTTGTGGTTTAGTTTTGTCATTATTCTTTGAAAGATGGCAATGCTCGGTTTTACTCCTCTCTGAAATACTAAATAGATTGATGTCCCACATTTCCTTGTATGTTTGTGCTCTTGAAATAAGATGAGAATTCTTCTTCAGGAGGAAAAACCCAATAAACCCAATAAGATATAAAGTGATCTCCAAAGGTTAGAGGAATTGTTTAGAACTTCCACTGGAAGTTATACCTCTTTGCAAATATTGTAAGAATAATAATTTAAAAGTAAGCAAAGCTGCTCAAAATCTGGTGGGCTGTTTAAAGAGTTCCATGGCACTAGGGAATAAGGCTAGTTTTCCAAAGTTCTCCATAATGTACAAACATATACTGTATGCAAATACAGTGGAACCTCATACAACAATCGCCCTGTATAGCAATGAAATCGCATAACAATTAGGTTTTGGGGGGAAATGGCGTCCCGCATAACAATTTTCCCTATGGAAAAAAACGTACAACAATTTTTCAATGGGAAAAACCACTTAGCAAAAAATTGTTGTACGATGTATCCCATAGGGAAAATCGCTATACGGTGCATATAGCAATTGTTTTGTACAACAACGAGCCCCATGGAATGGATTCAAATTATTATATGAGGTACCACTGTACTGTGAAATATAGTAGCCTGCTATAGTTCATAAGAGTTGTCACCATTCCATATAAATGTTTATCTTTCTCGCTCTGTGAAGAGTAAAGGAAAGGAAAGCAATCACATTTCTGTACTACAACATAGCACTTAGTGTACTTTCTGGGCGGTTCACAAGTGAATTGGCATTTTGCCCCAAACATGCTGGGTACTCATTTTACCAACCTTGGAAGGATGGAAGGCTGAGTCAACCTTGAGGCCTGGTCAGGATCGAACTTCCAGTTCAGTAGTTTGTTTAAAATACTTCAGGGTACCTAGGAAGAAAGATAATGGGCATAGATGTTCCCATTGTCTGAAACATCACACCCAGCTTTGTATGTCACCAGAATACCATCCACAGTCATGCCTCTCCCATTTTATTGGGGAACAAAACAACTGATCATACTGGAAAAAATCTGTTAGAATTGTTCTGGATTGGGGGGGAAATAATAATAATTTTGTGTCAGAAATTATTCCGGGTTGAAAGGATTTTTGCGGAAGAAACTCCACTCAGGGAATGCCCAAATGAGGCTCCTATCATGTCCCCAAGAGCTGGGACAAAAGCAGATGTTCAATCCGTCATGCAGTACCCAGGTCTTGAACTGCCAACTTGCCAGCCTTCCAGCTAACAATGCGAGCTTCTTAACCACTGAGCCACTGTTGAAACCCCCAGATGAAAACTCTGTGTCAGGAGCAAAAAGGACCAGACTGATTCAAATTGCTCTTTGTATCATGTGATCAGTTTAAAAAAGTGAATTCGTTTGTTTTATACCTGCAGCAAATCCTGCAGAATTTAACTGTGTAGTCATGGCTGGAGAGAATTTATTACCCAAAGACTGAAACAAGAAATGCAGAGTAATTTTTTAAAACCCTTGGCGCATTTTACGCACTACAGCTGTAATTAGTACTAGTATATTTTGCCCGGCGGTGCCGGGCTTTTAAAAATTGTGTTGGATAGTAAAGGGTTTCGGTTTTTTTCTTGAACCAATGGTGCTGGGATGTTTTAAATGGTGTTGTAAGGTTTTGTGATTTTGTGGCTTCGAGGCGCTGCTTCCGCCAGCGGCGGACTTGCACTCCCAGCGTTTTTTTGGTTTTTTTTGCTTACCGGCTTCCTCAGTGCCGGGCTCTTTAAATTGGTTTTTGAAGGTTTTTGTTTTATGTTTATGCAAATTTTATTTTAATTTAATTTATTTAATGTAAATTAATTTTATTTAGTTTAAAATTTAATTTTGGTTTTTTAAATCTTTATTTTTACGCATTTTTTTTGAGTGAAAAGTGATTTCTGGGTTTTTTTGGTATTTTTTGAGATTAGTGTGATTATTTTTGAATGTTTTTATAACTTATTTGATTAATTTTGGAATTAATCTTATTAGTTTCAATATTTTTGAATGTTTTTTTTCTCCTGTGGCCTCTGGGTGGGGGTGGTTAGCTTTTCTTCCTCTCTACAATTTTTCTCTTCTGTCCTCTGGGTGTCGCTTCCGGTAAATTTTTTCTTTATTTTCTCATTTGAGTTCCGGTCCTCATGGATAGAAGACGTCTTATGGTAAGCTCTCTGGGTTGTGGTTTTTTTTTGGGGGGGGGGGGTTGTGTGTTTTTTCTTGTTTGTTTTTGGCTGTTTTTGTGTTTCCTTTTTGGATTTTGGATTTTTGAGTGTTTTTGATTGTTTTTGGTTTGTGTTTTTGTGTTTACTTTTTCGGGGGGGTGGCTTTCTTTCCCGCGGGCCATGCTGACTGGCCCGTGGGAAGGAAGGGCAGCGGCGGGGTTTTTTCTTTTTTTCCCTGTGGGCCATGCTGGCTGGCCCGTGGGGAAGAAGGGCAGTGGCGGCGGGGTTTTTTTACTTTTATTTTTCGCGCGCCAGCTGCCTCAGCGTTCTGCACGCTAATGGCGTGCAGGACGCTGGGGCTTGTAGTTTTGCCTGCGCGTGTTTGCTTACTGCAGCGGGTTTTTTCCTGCGGCTTTTTTAAAAATTGGCCGCAGTGCGTTTCCGAACGTTTCTTTTGCCATGCCGCTCAGCCTGATTGGCTCTGGCACGGCGCGGTGCAAGGAACGTTGGGAATTGAAGTTCCCTTTTTTTTGTTTGTGTCCGAAAATTTCAACCCAACAGTTACCTGCAAACTGGGTTTGGGCGAGTGAACGGAGGCCCATTACGGGCTAGTGGGGCCTGGTGCAACATCCTTTGTCACATTCCAACGGTTAATGCACCATTTTATAGGTATAGATTTATATAATAATTAATAACTATGAACATTTCTTATGAAACCTGCACTGCATTTGTCCCATTTCTAAGGTCTAGTTTGGCCTTTAGTGACAATTACCCAGTTCTTCTTTTGTGCCTAGCCCAGATGTGAAACTGCCAAAGTGAAGCCACCTTTTGGTGAATTCATTCTGTAGTTCCTTTCACCTGACCTAATGTGAGAAAGATTAGCCAGCACAAGGTTGCCGTTGCCTGATCGTGGATCAAAAGTACCACAATCTTTGAAGAGGCTTTTCCTGTGTACCCCATTTCTCCACTGGGAAACTAAAAGCAACTGAGGTAGGGGGAGTGAAGTCATAGGGAAAATGTTAACCCATTGGCTTACAAAGTACAGGGTGACCCATAAGTCCCTACCTGGCCTGTAAGTCCCTATCATCCTCTCCATGGGTAAGCACCCCGCCCCTCTGCCCAGCAGTCCAAGGGGAGTGCTTCCTCCCTCCTCCCAGCACAGAGTTCGCCCTGCCCCTCTGCCCGGCAACCCAATGGGAATGCTTCCTCCCTCACCCAGCAGAGTCCTACTCTCTTTGTGGCCAAGTAGGGACTTATGGGCCACCCTGTAAATTGAATTATATAAAGATTTAACATGTGCAACCTGAATTGCAAGTGTGTGTATAGCAATCCTTCCATCAGTAAGAATAACCAAGTAGAGGGTATTGGTATACTCTACAACAGTGGTGGTGAACCTATGGCACGCGTGCCAGATGGGGAACTCACAGCCCTCTCTGTGGTTATGCGTGCCATCGCCCCACCTCTCTGCCCAGCAGCCCAATGGGACTGCTTCTTCCTTCCCACAGCAGAGTTCACCCCTCTGCCCAGCAGCCCAATGGGACTGCTTCCTCCCTCCTCCCAGCACAGAGTTCACCCCGCTCCTCCATTTGGGCATTCCATTTTTAAAAGGTTCACCATCACTGATCTACAATAATAATGTTTGCAGGCTCTGAGGTAGGTGGCTTCTAAGAACAGGGCCTTAGCACTGGTGGCATCCTGTGATGACTGATGCTCTCACTCTCCAGACCTGGAGGAAGCTAGCAGCACAGAGCTGGCCAGAATGGTATCGGGAAAGATGTCTGAGGTCAAGATGAGTATTGAAAGAAGTCCCTGCTGTCAGGACCAGGACTCTGGAATTGTTCTCACATTGCAGCAGAGGCTGGTTTAGCACCTCCAGTGTTCACTGTTTGCCTCCTGCTTGCATCTTGCCATGTTAATCAATGTGGCACAATAAAGTACCAGTGTCAGACTTGGGTAGAGCAGACCTCCTTGATGTAGAATAGTTGAGACTCAGGAGGTTGGCCTGGCCCTAGACCCATGATGGTGAACCTTGGCACTCCAGCTGTTCTTGTACTTCATTTCCCAGAAGCCCAAGTCCCTGTGAATCCACAAGAATAGAGAGCTACCAGCAAAGGACATTCTACAGCTATTCTTTTGCTTATTTACATTTATACCCTGCTCTTTGGGTGCAGGCACCACTCAGGGCGGCTTACAATATATAACATCTCACTTATCAGATTTTCTGTCGTGAGAAAAAAGACAGAAGAAACTGTGGAAAATGTGAGATTTAAAAATAGAGAGCAGTGATACCTGGACCATCACCACCTCCTCCATAAACTTCTGTGAATGAAAAACTGGTTTATCATAACACACCCTTTGTCAGTTTCAGAGTGTTGCTTGCCATCTCCCAAGAGGTACAGTACTGTATTTAGGTAAAGGTCTGCCTTGCTCAAATGGCAGTCTTGTCATACTCTGGCGGTCTCATCTCCATTTTCAGCTAAAGAGCCAGTGCTGTATGAGTCTGCAGATGTTTCCGTGGTCATGTGGCAGGCATGACAAGACACCGGAGCGCTAAGAATGCAGCTACCTTTAGGCAGTACAGTACCAGGCATGGGCTGGGCCATCTGGACAGGGGGATTCATCCTGGTGCGCCTTTGCCTCTGGCGCACTGGATCACAAACTTGTTTATTATTATTTTATCTGCCCAGCGCACTGTACTTTAGATCAAGCCATTGCTCCAAGCTCCCTCCTTCAGCTTTGAGCAATGGCTTATTCTAAAGTGCCGCCCACCGTGCCGACCAAGCGAGGGGCGCGTGACCAAGTGGTTCCCGGGAGCTGCCCCTTGCCCCTGTCCAGCGCCCTCCCATGGTGCCCAGCACGGCCCTGCACGGTACCTATTTATCAACTTGCAATTTCTTGCTTTCAAACTGCTAGGTTGGCAGGAGTTGGGGCAGATGACTGGAGCCACTGTGGCCTTAAGTTACTTACAAATTTCAAAACCAAATAGTTTGAAACAATGTTACTACTGTATTGTCACAAATGTGTCATTGACTATAGGTGACAATGGAATGACAACAAAAGCACATTGTGCCCTCATCTGGAAAGGATATAAAAAATCAACACCCTCTGAACAAAGGCAACTGGGGGTGTGTGTGTCATAAAGGTGAGTGTAACAATTGGCCAGGCTTAGGTACTTTGCGCATTAACTTAAATATTGTGGTGAGTAGGATATGTGTTGTCCCATTTCGGGAATCTGATTGTTTTAAGACTCTCCAGGCCCTGCCGGCCTTCCTCGCCATCCCCTGAGGACCCCGCTCGTCCTAGGTCCGTGATGGCGAACCTTGGCACTCCAGATGTTCCTGGACTTCAATTCCCAGAAGGGCACCCCCCCTCGGTGAATCCACACGAAGGGGTTTACTGCGATTCATCCGTCCCTTGTCGCTCCCGGAAGCGGAAGTAAAACGTGCCTGGACGGGAGTTTACGGGAGCGGCACGGGCCGGATGAATCGCAGTAAACCCCTTCGTGTGGATCCACGGGTGTGTGTGTGTGTGTGTCCTTGGCCTTCTGGGAATTGAAGTCCAAGGAACATCTGGGGTGTCAAGGTTCGCCATCACGGTCCTAGATACTTCCTGTCTGCTATGCAGACAGACACCTCACAAGGCTTGCTTAATTCTTCTGAGCGCCTTGCGTGGTGTGTGTGCCCCTGTGTGTGTGCCTGTGTGTGTGCCTGTGTGTGTGTGTGCCTGTGTGTGTGTGTGTGTGTGTGTGTGTGTGTGTGTGTGTGTGTGTGTGTGTGTGTGTGTGAGCCTGAGCGAGCCCTCCTGCTGCCACAGCCTTCAAGGGAAGGGAAGCTTGTATCTCCCTCTCTCGGTTGTCGGTTCGCGGCTGTGGGCGCCCCCGCCCCGTCCCCCGACGACCCGCGTGTGTTTCTGTGTCATTGCGCGCTTATCTCCTCCTCCTCCTCCCCCACCGTCCGTCTGGTGCACCACCATTTCCCTCTCCGCTGCTGAGAGAAACAGGCGCAGTGGCGGCGGCGGCGGGGGGCGGGGGGGGAGGACAGCCCCGCCGTTCCCTCCCCCTCTCCCGCCCAGTCTCCTCAGATGCCCTTTGCCGCCGCCGCCGCCGCCGCAGGGTTTATACTCTTACAGTATGTGTGGCGTGGCGGCTGCTCTCTCCACCACCGCCTCCCGCCCGCTTTCCCTGCACAGCCCAGCAGCACCCGCTCTCTCGGGCTTGGCGCCACGGCTGTGCAGATCTTTGGCCACGGGTAAGGGTGGGGAGGGAGGGGAGCTGACCGTCCCGCCGAGAGTTCACCCCTGGGGGCGCCCTCTACATGGCCCAGACTCCAGCTAGGGCACGGGTGCCCTAGTCACGTGGTTCAGGGGTGTCCAAACTCCGCCCCCCAACGCCAATTCATCCGGCCCGCGCCACCCTCGTCGCTCCCAGAAGCGGAAGTAAAACGCATTTTACTTCCGCTTCTGGGAGCTACGAGGGTGGCGCGGGCCGGATGAATTGGCGACGGGAGGCGGATCTGGCCCCTGCCCAGGGGCCATAGTTTGGGCACCCCTGAGCTAGGGCAAAGAGAGCCAAAGGTAGGGTGGTGGGGGTTAATGGTGGGAGAAGTGCTCCAGCCTTCAGCCACCCACTCTGCCCCGCCATCCCTGCTGCTGCTGCTGCTGCTATTGTTGGGTTTCCTGCCTCCCCCCGCCCTACTAGCCTGCGCCCAGGGATTGCCCGGGTGCTTCTCCGCTTTGCGAGGCCAGAGCAGGAGCAATAATAATAATGAAAAAGGGAGTGGTGGTGGTGGTGGAGGGTTAAATGTATTGCAAACTAAGTATTGCAGACTAAGCAGTCTGGCTCTGCAACAGCAAAGGGACAGTGTGTGTGTGTGTGAGAGAGCGTGAGCTTGGCACCTTGCCAACTGTCTTCAGAATTAGCTCATTGTTCCAATATAACCCTCGCAGGCAACCGAGAAGCCTTGAGAAAAAGAGAGAGAGAGATCTCCACCACCACCAGCACCACCACTACCCAAAGCCCCACCTTTCCTTTTTCTCTACTCTCTCCCACCCACCCCTTTTTGCAAGGCTTGCGCTGTTAAAAGAGGTGCAGTCATTTCTCCCCCCCCTCTCCCTTTCCCCAGCCCCCCTCTCTTTCTTTGTCCCTCCCCCTTCTATAAATTCCCTTCTGTAGCAATTGCTGCCCTTTTTTAAAACCGACATCTGGGTCTCAGATCATGTAGAAAAGGCAGAAAGTAAGAAGGGAGCAGGGGCTTTTGGTCTGTAAGTATATAGATACAACTTTACTATATGCATTCTCCCCAGTGCAGAACCTTAAAAAAATTTCTCCTTTCCTTGCTCTTTCTTTGTTTCCTTCCCATTCCGAGTTATTTCTTGTTTCCTCCCCACTGCTTTACTGGGGTGGTGGGATCCGTCCCCCCCCCCGTTCATTTCCCCCTTTTCATGTTTCCAAAGAAGGATTAGATCTAGAAGAAAGTGCAACGTATGCACTTAGCTCTTTGTCTTTCTGTGCAAAAAAGGAGGATTTTGAAGCTTGGGAATTGGGATATCCATGGTTGCCTTGCCTAGGGTGTATTTTTAGAAACAGGCATTTTCTCCCTCCCAAGTGCCTTGTACAAGTTTGCATGTGTAGCAGTGAAGCCACAAATTATTTTTTTTTAAAAATAATGAAATTATATGCTGATGCTAATATATGTATTGAGATGAAATATTGATTCCCACTGAACAATCATTTTTGGAACCTTTTTCTCATTTTTTTCCCAAAAATAAGATTTTTACATTCCTTTGCTCATACAGTACTAGGTTTATCAACATTGTAACCTTTGTCAAGGAGACTACAATAAATTAAAATCTGCAAAGGGTTGATTTATTTTAAGAGGGGGGAAAAGGAGAATCAATGCAGTGGTCTTTGCAAATTATAAGATGCTTGTGTTTATACAGCAAATGAAAGTGCAATTCTTCGGCGAAAATATTTAAGTGAATATTTTTAAAGAATTGGTGCTAGCTTGTGCATAGTACAGTACTTGAAAAAGAGCTAGGGGTTATGTAATGCAGTGCCATTTCCAAAAATATCTCACTGGGCTATTATGTTGTGAAAGTGACTGTAATACTGCTGTCTTCAGTAAGGGTGAGAACAGCTGGTAGTATACGGAGAACAATGGGCAAGGTATATAGTTGGCACAGAATGCACTATTTTTATCTTGTCTGATTTTTAAAAGTGGGTTAAGCATTAGTTACAGTGCTCTTCAAAGAGGTGTGGTGTGCTAAGAATAGCATGGAGGTTTTGCACACCCAGATAACAGGGAATCCTTTGTCTTACATTTAAGGCCATAGACTGCTGAAGTGTGGAAGGACTGTAATGGATGAAGGAGACAAGGGTGGGTTTATTTGCAAATCTTTGGTCTGAGCCATAAATGCATTTGTCTTACTTGCAGTTTGTCAGATCTTTTGGGTTTTGTGATATGATTTGAGTTTCCCCCTTTTTCTTTTTACATTTTAATCTTTTGCAGAGAATTCTCTTTGAGCTGCAGACAAGCAGTCCAAAGTCTTAGCAGAATCTGAGAATGGTAAGAATAGATTTTCTAGCAAATGTTTTAATCCTGTTTTCGTTAAAAAGAATAATTTAACATGCTTTACCCAATATGTTTGTCAATATGGCTTTTAAAATGCAGCTGTTCCGATTAAAAAAAATCTGTTCTGATTTTGTGCATCTGCCATGCAGTGGATAATGCACTTGAAAAGTCCTTGTGAGTTGGATTTTCTGTTTGCAGGCATTTTGAAGGAAACCTTAAGTAAATTCATTTTAGACACAACTTTCCCCAAAATCTAACAATTTGAGTCTTGCTATAGTCATGCTTGCAGTAAACTCACTGACATCAGTGGGGCATATTATTGACTGACAGGTTCCATTGGTGTCTATAAAACTAATCTGACTAAAACTGGATCCCATTAATTGCAGTAAGTTTCTTCTAAGTATTACTGTATCAATTATTAGTACTTTTAAAAGAATTTGTGTATACACAAATCTATTATCTATGGAATCTATTATCTATGGAATATTATCTTACTTTTATTTAATCATTGCTCAGTAGAATTATATGCAGAATGATAAATATAATATATGAAACTATGATTTTAAAAGGTTAATGCAATTTGTACAGATGGAAAATGTTCATTTGATCTCTTCTGACATGATCCTGAGTTTATTGAAATCAGAAAAAGTTTGCTCACATTCCAAAATAAGGATGATGAATTGTGAAGTAGGAGACAATCAGTTGTAAATTAACTACACATGTAACAAACCTAACCACAGCTATGTATCTGTCATCCCTTCTGAGGGTATAGAAAAGGGGTATTGGCTGATACCATGCAACTTTCCTCAACCTGGAGTTTCCCATAATACTAATATGTAAAAATAATACATCTTACTCTTAATATTCACTTTGAAGTAGGGCTTATTTGCTTCCAAATAAGATATACTGTAGTACAATTCAGTGGCTGAAATCATGTTGCTTAATATAAGTTTCACAAGAGTAGGCACATTGAGTTAATTGAGATTTGGTGAGTCAACTCCTTTGTAAGAGTCATTGACTGAAATGGGACTACTCTATTTGCAATTTACTTTTTGCTAAAGTAAGTTGCAATTGAGTAGGTCCATATGAATCAATTGAACTTAACATACGAATTGACTAGATCCCCACTGATTCAGTGGGCCTACTCTAGTGCAACTTACTACACTAAGCAATAAGATTGCAGCCAATACATTTCTATTTCATTGAGATATAAGGTCTGTTGAGTCTTAGTGGCATGTATTCGCAGGTAAATTTGCATAAAATGCAGGCTAAGTGTTCTTAGGCATATATATTAAATCTATATAATCACAGATGTACAGTATTGTATGTAACTGCTAAATATATGATTAACACCATTCTTTTTATGTATTACAAACACATTGCAATTGCTCATTACTTCATCTTGACAGAATGGGATCCAGATGATTGTCCAGGCATTGGAGCATTTGGGTTTTACTTCCAGCAGTAGCTCTTCATGCAGTGTGACACCATACATGAATTCTGAGACAAAGTCCACTATAGTGTGAGAAGCTATGTTCCCTCTCTCTGCACATAGCTCACATGTATTGGTAGAAGTGGCTATATATGTTCAATGCTTAGTGAAAGACATTAAAATACTGTGCCAACTCTTCTATTGGCCAGAGTTGGAACAGCAGGTATGCATGCATTTTTACAACATACTATGTCCTAGACTTCACCTTTGATCTACATCACACCTTTAGACTTCATGCTGTGTAAATCCCAGCTGTTAACACGTGGCTTTGACCCTTTTCTCTAATTACTCAGTTCTGTGTTGTCCTTTGCTTGGATCTGGTCCCTGGTATCTCACCCTTTGGCATTGATATCGATCTGTCTGATTTTATCTTTCACCCTAACTCTCATCTTAATAACCTTTGAGCCATGGAGCCTGACTAATTTTTGTGCAGCCTGGTCATTCTTCTGGTTTTTTGTCCCCCACATGGTTCCTTGGGGTAGATCTTGGTGGCACACATCATCACTGAACATACTGAAGTGATCTAATATTAGGGAAGCAATATATGTCACACCACTCTTCCATCATATGGTTGCTATACTCCTTCAGTTTCCTTTTTGCCCTGCTGTGGAACTAAAGCTAAATTCAGTGGATTGTTAAGTACAGTAAAACCCCAGATAACGCTAAAACTTGGTTCCACAAGTCTTAGTGTTAATCCGATTTTTAACATCCGATGCATGCATCGGATAATGTTAAAATCCTATGGGATGAATCGCATAACATTAAAACTCCATAGAGATACATTGTTACCGGCACAGGCTTTAGTGAACGTTATCCGCTGCATCCCATAGGATTTTAACATTATGTGATCCGATTCCCCCCCCCCCGATTGCTTAACGTTATGCGGTTTTAGCGTTATCTGATGCAAACATTATCTGAGGTATTACTGTATTGAAATGAGCCAAAACCCATTCAGATAATTTTTAAATTTCTTATTGGCTGTGGGTCAGGGTAATGTGATTTGTTAATTCAGGCCAGCCCTCTTATGGAAGCCATGTGGCTTTGCAGGTAGTTTGTGCTATGCAAGGGTGGGTGGCACAGTGGTTGAATTGCTGTCCTACAACCAAAAATTATGAGTTCGATCCTGACCAGAGCTCAAGGTTGACTCAGCCTTCCATCATTCCAAGGTTGGTAAAATGAGTACCCAGCATGTTGGGGGCAAAATGCTAATTAACTTGTGAACCGCCCAGAGAGTGCACTAGGCACAATGGGGCGGGATAGAAGTGTGATTGCTTTAGCATTGCTTTTGGGTTCAAGAAACCACAGGTAAGAACAATTGCAGAAATCTGCCTGAGGTGATGATGGAAGAGTGCAAAACTCTACAGAACATGGTATCCTCTTTTAAGAGTTGTTGCTTCTCATACTGTGTGGGTAGTCCTGTAGCAGCATTGCATTGCATGACTGCAGAATGAAACTCCAGCTTGCAATGCAGTTCTCTGCCTGATGATTATGCCTACAGTGACCATGGATAAAGCGGTGAACATTCTGCGAGTTTTATATGAAATAAAATTTAAAATGCGAGGTTTGATAGCAGATTGAAAAATGTATTCATCCTGATCCTGCAAGAATGAATTGAACGTGGAAAAGTTTTTGTAATTAAGTTCTCAGCATCCACCACACTATGCATTTCCTTATACTGTAGTTTGTGTGGTTAAAATGCCTTTCCCTGTTTGGATGTTGGATGAAGCTTATGCCTCCTCTCAGGTTAGTATGAGAGATTTGCCTATTTACTCATGAACCCACTCACCACATGACATTTTTAATTATGTTTCATTTACACTTGGCAGTGGATGAAAACATGTGGGTACTTTGAAGCTGTTGCTGTGAGATCATCAGTATAGCGGCCAGATGAAATATGTGTCACTAGAACTGGAAAATGATTACCAGTTGCATTACAAGGGATCGGCATACAGTGTGATTCCTGAGGTTCTCTACAGCATTGTTTGATTTTGTCATATACAAATACTTTATCTCTTCATGTAGAAAAATATCTTTGGTTCAGAGTTGTTGTATATCTCTCCCTGTGTGTATAAATTTGTATATATAGTCAGATACAGTGGTACCTTGCATAACGAACGCATCTTATAGTGAAAAATGCGCACAACGAAGCGTTGGTTATGCAATGGCGATACCCAGCATAACGGAATTTTTTTCGTTATGCAGGGGGTTTGGTAACTCGGGTATACCCACTTAATGGGAACCCCGGTTAACGAACTCTTCCCCCCGGTTATGCGGGGCATCTCCCATAGGGAACTGCATAGCGAAAAACACATAGCGAAGAGCTCTGTGGAACGGAGTTCTTTTGTTATGTGGGGTTCTACTGTATATACAGATGTTATGAATAGTACAGTACTTTGTATTACATGCTATAAAACAAAATGTGGAAAAATTAACACTTTAAGATATCCGAATGTTAATTCAGTAGTTGGATTCAGTTCATGAAGTTGTCTTATACACAGCTCAGTCCATTAGTTTACCTGACCCAATATTGTTTGCTCTTATTAGCTCTTGGTGATCAGATAATTGAATTCCTGAGATATCAAGGATTGAAAAAAGGACTTTTGCACACAGAGTATATGTTAATTGGGCTGTGGTACCTATATTTTCAAACGCATGTGTCTGAATGGATAGATAGATAGCAAAACAATATTTTGTATATACTGTAGTTTTGCTAGATATCTGCAACACGATTTTTCAAGACCACTCTTACAAGCAGTGTAGACTAGGGGTAGAACATTTAATATGCAGAGGAACACAGTACAGTATATATTTCTTTACCCATGCTGGAAGAGTGTTGTGTATGTAACAGTATTACTTTAAGAATGTATGAATGTAACCTGACAATGATTACAATGTAACCCAGCTGTTAAGGAACGCGAGTAAGCTGCCCATAGAGGGCAGCTGCGAGCGTTCAGCTCACATGGTTCACATTCCCCAAATCACCGGCAGCCGCGGGAACCACCTGGAGAAGATGGGCGTGACTCAGAATGATGTCACGCCGGTAGCAGCCAATGAGCTACCGTGTAATGATATTCAAATGTATGTACCGCAGTATATAATGAACTGTACCTCCGCCATTACGACATGTTCATCTTGACCACCATGAAATAAACCTGTGTTTTAGCCCCAACTGCGGCTCCTTCTTTGTCTTCCGTGCAAGACACTAAATTGGCGACGAAGGTGGGGTACATGGCGCATCCCAAGGTCAAGAATCATCAATTTGATATCAGCGACCCAGAACAATGGGAGCTGTACGAGTGCCAGTTTCGGCACGCGATGGATGCTGCAGGCATCGATGCCGCCGCCAAGATGCGCTCGCACTTCCTTGCCCAGGTGGGGCCGGCCACGCTGCGTATCCTGATGAACCTGGTGGCTCCCCGGAAAGTAGACGTGGTGCCCATCGACCGCATCCTGACGCTTCTGGGCGAACACTTCCAGCCTCCAGTCTTGATTTTCCCGGCCAGGGTCGCATTCCACAGGCGGGACCAGCGCCCGGGGGAGTCCGTATCTGCCTATGCGGCGGTCCTCAGGCTCGCGGCGGTCAACTGCCAGTGGGAGGACCTGGACACGGCCCTCCGAGACCACATGCTGTGTGGCCTGAGGGACGAGGAGGTCCAGAGGAAGTTGATGACCCGCGACCATCACCTCACGTTCAACGAGGTACTGCGGGAGGCCCAAGCAGCCGAGGCGGCCAGGAGCAGGGTCAGAGTGTTCAAGTCCCGAGGGGCCGCGACCGAGAGGGCCAAGTCACCCGTGCAAGCGGCCTGGCGGACGTCGGCGAAGATGGCCTGGCGGGCACCCCGGTCGCCCGCAGGCACGCCAGCGACCTCCGAGGAGTCGTCCACGACGGTGGACTCTTGCTCCAGCGAGGACGACGACGTCCAGAAGGTAAAGAAACGTGGGGAGAAGCACCAGACCAGCGAGCGACAAGGCCGCCATTGCGACGGCTGTGGGGTATCTCACGACCGAACGAGATGCCCATTCCGGAAGGCCGAGTGCCACAACTGCGGTCGGAAGGGCCACATCGCCAGAGTCTGCAGGCGTGGGCGAACCGAGGACAAGGGCGCATCAAAACACCCTCGAGCACATCAGCAGAAGGCGGCCGGCATCGGAAAGGTCTCAGCCAACGACGGCGCGGAAGGCGTGAACCGCGTGGGCCTGGAGCACCGGCGTTTCTACGTAGAGGTACTGTTACAAGGGGTTCCAGTGCGGATGGAAATAGACTCGGGGTCGTCCTACTCCATCCTGTCCCAAAAGGAGTTCATGCGCATTCCCCCAAATGCGCGGCCCAAGCTGCGGGCCATGAAGTCACACTTGCGGGACATGCAGGGCTACGGGATCCCAGTGTTGGGGGTGGGGAACTTCACAGTGAAGTTCAAAAATTACACAGAGAGACTGCCCTTAGTGGTTCTCAAGGGGGGAAGATGTTGCCTTTTGGGAACCCAGTGGTTTGCCCCCCTGGGAATTGAACTGTTCGGCATTAACGCCATAGAGACTGACCCAATGCAGGACGTGTGCGATGCGCACCCGGACATTTTCAAGAAGGGGCTCGGGACTTACAAGGGGCCCCCAGTTTCTTTTGAATTGGACCCAGAAATCCGACCCATACGCCTCAAGCCAAGAAGAGTGCCGTTCGCCCTCAAGGACAAGATTGAGGCGGAGCTGGACAAATTGGTGGGGCAGGGGATTTTGGTTCCAGTTGATTCAGCGGAGTGGGAGACTCCAATTGTTACGGCCCTAAAATCAAACGGGGAGGTCAGGATTTGCGCTGACTACAAATGTACAATTAACAAGGCCATTTGGCCAAATGCATATCCGGTGCCGGTGGTTAGCCATTTACTGGCCACATTGCATGGGGGGAGGTGTTTCACCAAGCTAGACCTGGCGCAAGCGTATCAGCAGCTCACAGTAACCCCAGCTGCTGCTGCCGCACAGACCATCGTTACGCACAAGGGGGCATTTAAAGTAACGCGCCTGCAGTTCAGCGTGAATTCGGCCCCCGGGATCTTTCAGTCCCTTGTAGAACGCCTTTTAAAGGGGCTTCCAGGCATGCTCCCATATTTTGACGACGTCTTGATAACAGCGGGGAGCGAATCAGAGCTAGCAAAGAGGCTAGACGGGGTCCTTTCAGTATTCGAGAAAGCGGGACTTCGACTAAGAAGGGACAAATGTGTATTTTTTGCGATGGAGGTTGAGTTTCTCGGGTTCAAGGTAACCCCGGAGGGCATCAAGCCTTCCGAGTCCAAGATTGCGGCTGTACAAAACGCCCCTCGCCCCACCGCGAAACCGGAGCTGCAGTCATTCCTGGGGCTCCTCAACTTTTACCACTCCTTTTTGCCAAGGAAGGCATCTGTTGCGGAGCCACTGCACGCGCTACTAAAGAAAGAGGCAGTTTGGTGGTGGGGAGACAGGCAAGAGAAAGCGTTCAAGGAGCTCAAGACGCTTCTGTCCTCGGATGCGGTATTGACCCATTTTGATCCGAGGAGGCCAGTGGTTTTAGTCTGTGATGCATCCCCAGTGGGGGTGGGGGCGGTGTTGTGCCACGTGTTAGAGAGCGGGCGGGAAGCCCCGGTTGCGTACTACTCTAGGTCCCTTTCAAAGGCAGAGCGCAACTACGCGCAAACAGATAGGGAGGCCCTAGCCATCATCGCGGGAACAAAAAAGTTCCACAATTTCCTATACGGCCGCGAGTTTACAGTTGTGACGGATCACAAGCCTCTCCTGGGAATCTTTACCACGGGCAAACCCACCCCACAAATTCTATCCCCCCGAATGCTACGCTGGGCGATTTTCCTTAATGCCTATCAGTATGAGCTAGTCTATCGCCCAGGGAAGGAGATATCTCACGCAGACGCACTGTCCCGGTCTCCTCTCCCTAGTTTAGGAGATACCGCATGCAAGGTAGAGCAGGACCATCAAGTCCTGTTGATCGAGTCCCTCGACTCACCCCCCATAGTGCCGGCAGACCTCGCCAAAGCCACGGCGGCCGACAAGATCCTGGCCCAAGTCAGTTCCTGGGTAAGGAAAGGGTGGCCCGCAACTGCCCCCGAGGAGCATTTCAAGGCATTTTTCAGGCGTAGAGTAGAGCTTTCCCTTGAAAGGGGCTGCTTGCTCTGGGGCCAGCGGGTGGTTATCCCCGAAAAGTTGCGGGCGAAGGTGCTGAGGCTACTGCATACCAGCCACCCGGGAATAGTGCGTTCCAAGGCGCTGGCAAGGAGTTACTTCTGGTGGCCCCAGATAGACGCTGAGATAGAGCATTTAGTGGGCACGTGTGAGAGCTGCCAGAGCTCTCGGCCCGAGGAATCCAGGCTACCCCATAGGGAATGGGACACGGTCCGGGGGCCATGGTCCCGGATACACGTCGACTTCGCTGGCCCTTTCCGCGGGTCCATGTTTCTGCTGATAGTCGACTCGTATTCCAAATGGCTGGAAGTGATCCCCATGACTAGCACCTCGTCTGCCGCAACCATTAAACACTTGCGCAGGGTGTTTAGTTGTTTCGGCCTGCCGGACATCCTCGTTAGCGATAACGCTAGTACCTTCACTTCTGCGGAATTCAAGGCATTTATCGAGAGGAATGCCATCTGCCACATTACTGCTGCCCCATTTCACCCCGCCACAAACGGTCAGGTAGAGCGCCAAGTGCGCACTACGAAGGACGCACTGCGGCGCATGGGTCCCGGTGAGTTGAACCTCCAACTGTGTCAGTTCCTCATCTGTTATAGGGCAACTCCCCTAGCTTCTGGACTTTCGCCGGTGGAACTCCTCATGAGGAGGCGGCCGGTAACTCTTTTTGATCGGTTGGATCCGACCAGGGTGGAGGATGAAGGGAGGAATATAGTGGTAGAGAGTTCCAAAGGTTTTTCGGTAGGGGACCCGGTGTACTGCAGAAACTATGCGGGTTCGGGACCAACGTGGGTTCCAGGAACGATCATTGAACAAACGGGGCCAGTGTCCTATAGGGTCGAGACTCGCACAGGTCTACTCTGGAGAAGGCACGCTGACCAACTCAGAAGGCGAGTCACTAGTGAAGGGGAATCAGCGTTAGGGTCCTCCCCCACCCGCGTAACCCAAGGAGGAGACACGGCGGCATCCTCGGGTACAAATGCATACCCTAGATTCTCACCCGAGGAGGAGGATACTGTGAAAGAGTGGGATGAGTTTGATTTTACGTTACCGTACCAGGGGGGTGTCGCGGAGTGGTCCCCCACCCGTCCGAGCGAGAAGAGGGGTTTCAGTTCAGCCCCTGGTACCTCCAGTCCCCCCAGCCCTTTTGTTTTAGAGTATACCATAGCACCAAGCCCCCCGAGCCAGGCAGCTGGGGGAAGTTCACGCTCTCCATCCCCTAGAACTCCGGGTCAGGCAGCAGGGAGTAGGGCAAGGATGCCGGTTGCAGGCGCAAGGGACCGGGCGGAGGAAACAAGGGTCTCCTCGTCCGTTCTGAGGTTCGTGCTTGGGGGGTCCCCGGGCGCCACGAGCAACAGGCCGGGTTTTACCTCTCAGCTGTATGTTCCAGTCCCTTCTCCCAATGCAAGGTTGTCGCAGAGCCCCCGCCGAACGACTAATGAGTCCCCCCTTTCCATTGCAGAACGAGACTCTGCGGAACTCGGAGCCCCTAGTTCCCCTGTGCTAAACCATGCAGCCGCACGCCCCAAGCGCACGTGCAGGAAGCCACAATGGTTGAGGGACTTCGTCCCATCCTAGGGGGGAGGAGTGTTGTGTATGTAACAGTATTACTTTAAGAATGTATGAATGTAACCTGACAATGATTACAATGTAACCCAGCTGTTAAGGAACGCAGGTAAGCTGCCCATAGAGGGCAGCTGCGAGCGTTCAGCTCACATGGTTCACATTCCCCAAATCACTGGCAGCTGCGGGAACCTTTCCCGCGCGAGGATCACCTGGAGAAGATGGGTGTGACTCAGAATGACGTCACGCCGGTAGCAGCCAATGAGCTACTGTGTAACGATATTCAAATGTATGTACTGCAGTATATAATGAGCTGTACCTCCGCCATTACGACATGTTCATCTTGACCACCATGAAATAAACCTGTGTTTTAGCCCCCACTGCGGCTCCTTCTTTGTCTTCCGTGCAAGACACGAAAAAGAGTCTCACTGAAGAAAAGCCCAAACAAATGTCTATAACCTGAGTGTTTAAGGCTGCTATAAGATGGGGCTTACTTCTAAATGGGAATGTAGAATATTGCAGTGCATGGGTGCAACCCATATTTGATTTGTGACTACAACAGAAAAGTGCTGACAACCCTATCTTGATTCATTCAGCAAAGAAGAAGTTTGTTAGTATCTTTGGAAGATGGTATATCCCCAAATCTGTTGCACTTTTATAGTCTCATCTTTGCAAAAATACAACTGTCAAGAGTTAAAATATAACCAGTGTTTGGAATATGATGTAAAATCAGTGCATGGGAAAAATACATTTTTGACTGTAAGTCTCAGAATCCCCTAGCCAGCGCAGTTTGTGGACATGGGAGTTGTAATACAAGAAAGAAAAAAGTATTTAAAATCTGATTATGATAGGACTTTCTAACCTTTGGTTTTTGGACTTCAGTTCCCAGAAGCTTAAGTCAGATCCCCAAAGCACTGATCAGACTTAGACTTCAAAGAATTGCAGTCCCCCTGTGGGGCATGGGCCCCACATTGGGAACCACTGCTCTAAGCCTTTGGTGTCTTTACAGATAATATAGCAGTTTTCCTTCCTTTTCAGTAGTTTGTAGTGGTTCAGCTATATGTTCCTTCATTTTGTACTGTGGCTTTATCATTCCTATCATGCTTAAAACAGGAGTGTATTTTCAAAGTTTACACTTTTCTTTAGTTGACTACTTTAACAGAGAATAGAACAAAATACTGGAAACAAAGATTGTTCCTGAAGCCCAAAATAGCCATGGTCTGAATCTGGAGGGGGAAGAGCTAAAGAGCACTGAAGAGCATGGAGATTACCTCACTGCTGTTTTACTGAAATACTGTAAATTAAATTTGAATATATATATATATATATATATATATATATATATATATATATATATATATATATATATATATATATATATATATATATATATATATATATATATATATATATATATATATATATATATATATATATATATATATATATATATATATATATATATATATATATATATATATATATATATATATATATATATATATATATATATATATATATATATATATATATATATATAGTAGATTTCTAAATTGTCTTTCAGGACAAGGTTGCCTACCTACAATGAATGGACCGTAATAATAGGATTATAAAAACACAGGGTTTTTTAGAAGCATCTTGAAAAATACACATGGGGTGTGGTGAATTCCACATATGCACTGACAAGCTGCACCCTAGTCTCCTTCAAAATTGTGAATTTTCTAATACCAAGAGGAATTCATTGGGAGCTTTTAGGAGTGGTATTCACATTTACTGGCTCTCAGTCCAAAATTTACCAGCCACACACTGCTGGGCATTGATTACTACTATAAAGTAGTCAGACATAAGCCAAAAAGCACAGTGGCTTAGTTCCAGTAAGGAAAACTACAGAAAAGCAGAATTCTCAACAGCCAGCTATCAAATCATAAACTACATATAATCATGCTGAAGTTTTAAAACCATCTTCTAACTTCTTGATTTGCTCTCCAGTGATTCTGGTCATCTCCAATTGCTTAAAATTGAGCTCTGAATGGGAATAGGTTGCTCGGAGATCAGATCATCTAATACCTGGGTGGCCATGCATTTCTAGGTAGTTTAAAATACTAATGATTATTTTGAAAACCCTAAAACAGTTGTGATCAGGTTATTTTAAAAATGCTTTACCCATATCGGCTAGCCTAGCCCTCTAGGTTGACTACAGAGGCCTGGCAACACTTGGTAAGCACAAGAGATACATATTTTTGTACTTATTCCATCACTTCCATGAATGGCTGATATCTGTTGCACTTTGAATAGGTGTTAATTACCTAGATGTTGCAATCTGCCTTTAAATGATATCTTACTCATTTTGCATTTCATGGTTTAACCCAAAGGGGGACTTCAATTCCCAGAAGCCTTAAGTCACTACACTGGCTGATCAGTGCTTTGGGGAATTGAAGTCCAAAAAGCAAAAGTTAGGAAACACTGGTTTAATCCTATTATTATTATTTTTGATTTGTTACGAAGATATTTCAATACTGTTCTTTCAATTAATCAAATTTGTATATAAACATTTGTTTTTTTATTTATTACAAATTGCGGAGGAGACATAAGTAGAGGTGGCTTATGTGCATTTTAGATTTCAATAATCCAAATATATGCGTAACTTTAGGTGGGTGAATACGTCAACAAATTGATGCTGTGCATCCATACTGTGAGCTAAGTGATCAGCTATGTATTACAAGCTCAATAGGGCACTCAGACAATATCTGTAAATGCACAGTGGATCATATGAATTGGCCTTCAGGAAGCCATGCAGGTGTCAAGTAACAACAGCTGTTGCAGGATATCTCTGACTAAATGATTTGCTCCTCCCTTCCAGCTAAGTATTGCATGCCCTTCCGTCTTGCTCTCTGTCAGAACATGTCTTTGCAGCTCTCCGCCTTCCTGAGTATCTACCTCTAAAGCTCTGATGAGAGGTTATGGAGTCCTCCATAGGCTGATGTCTAGATCTGTTTATATGTTCAGTGTGTCACTAGCAATGCACTGGGGCACTGGAACGACAAAGCCATTTTTCTCATTAAAGAGATGTAGCTTAAACCTTGTTGTATTTGCAGAGTTCTATACATTTAAGGGATATATAGCTGACCAAGAATTAATATTACTTTACGTGCCTGTTGCCCTTACATGGGGTCTCATTTTATTATTTATGTCATAGGAAAACTGAGGAAATAAATCTTTCATGTTCTTACTCATTTTATATTTGTATTTATTTTATTGGAAACTACTGAATCTCATATTTAGGCAATGGAAAAAATATACATTCTTTGATGAGTGTTTTGGATTTTGCAACGATGGGCTATCTTTCCAGCAAGATGGACTGCTGGGAAGTGTTGGATTGTACCTCAGAAGAAGAACAGAAGATGCCAATCTAATGGGGCCAAATAATAGTCTTCATTAAAATGTTAGATGGAATCCAGGCCACAAATCACGCCATCTCTTGTATCTGTATATGAATGGCAAGAGCGTAAGAAAAAAGAATTAGAAATCTTAAGTTCAGGAAGGTACATATTGTGGGTTCTGCACACACAATTGGCATACTGTCCCTGACAGAACCACGGCTTGGGGGAATGCTCCTTAGAGCCTGGTTCCAAAGGGACAGACATTGGGGTGCGGATTAATAGGAGTTTAATTCACCGATTGCTGACCTGACAGGCAGTTCGGACTGTAGAGGGCAAAAGATCACCGGGTGGTGATCTCGATAAACATGTAATGGGTAATCTTGCCTCCTCAGAGACTCTGAGCTGAAGAGTCAATGTAGGCAGATGTTTACTCCCGATAGCAGTACACAATGCATGTTCCCCTGGTAGTAAATTAGATAGATAAGGAACTTCCCCTGATGAAGTCACCCCTAATGAGTAACTTGTGTAATCTTAAAGTGCAGACTTGCAGCTTTCCTGCAATGGCCACGTGCAACGTATGCATGCGGTCAAGCTAGGCAGAGTATATAGTTCACAGCCTTCTGATCAATAAATGCTGGTCTTCGCTCCATCTTGCTTCGTGTGTCTTTACTTGACCAGTCTCCTCCGGGACCTTCCGGCCCACATCGGGCCCCGATCCAACAACATATTACTTGATAAGGATAACCAAAACTTGGTGGGATTACTTCTTTTACTAGAATGCAGCAATTGAAAATATCTCTGAAATAACTTTCTGATTGAGAAGGTTCTGCAAGCAGAAAGGGATTTCTGCCAGAAGGATATGTTTGTGCCTTGTCCTAAAGCTCTACCACTCTTAAATTAAGATTACGCTGCTGAGAGCCTGGGAATGGTCCACTGTTGAATTTTCAGCAGTGTCCACTTTCTGGCAGTTGAGTTGCTCTGTTACTATTACCAAAGCTCTTTTCTTGAAAGTACCAAGATGATGATGGACTGTGATTTGGCTAGGGAAATGGCAGCAGAATTACAAATTCTTAAATAACAGCTGGCTGGATAGTGTAATGGTTTAAGCATTTGGCTAAAAAGCCAGAGGCTGTGTTATGTATGTTAACTGTGTTTTCTGACAGGAGCAGAATGTATCTTTTCTCATTTATCTATTCTTATGCAAATAAGTGGATCGAAAATGTGCACACTCTGTTAGCCAATGGACTTGTTGTATTATTGCTACTGTTACTGTTTATAGTGTATAAAGTCCGAGTTTTGCCCCATCCAAACTGTGTTCAAACCCCACTATTAAAGAGCTGAATTTCACTACGTCACTCGTCTTGCTTTTTCATTCCCTGAACACGAAACTGGCGTCGAAGGTGGGATGGCATCCCCACACGGCAGCAACATTGGCCCATTTGACCCAGCACATCCAGAGAAATGGGCAACATACGAACGCCAATTCCACCACGCAATGGCCTCGCAGAAGATCACCGACGAAGACCAGAAGCGCTCCTGTTTCCTCGCTCAGTGCGGTTCTGAGATGCTTGAGCTGGCAACCCACCTTGTTCTCCCAAGGGACGTGGATGTGGTGCCGCTTGCAGAAATCATTTCTGCACTGAGGAAACACCTGCAGCCAGAGGTCTCGATCTTCCCGGCCAGGGTGGCCTTCCACAAAAGGGAGCAGTGACCTGGGGAGTCCATTGCAGACTACGCTGCCGCTCTGCGCTTTGCTGCCGCCCTGTGCAAGTGGGACAACATCGAAGAAGCACTCCGGGACCATCTGCTGGCCGGCATGAGGGACGAAGATGCTCAATGTCGTCTCATGATCAGGAAGACACTAACTTTCAAGGCTGTCCTAGAAGAGGCGGTAGCGTCTGAGGCTGCACAGTCCGGCATCAAGCTTTTCCGGCATCGCCACTCCACCACCAGTGCCATTGACTCAGCTGTGCAAGCTCAGCAAAATTCATCTTCATCCTCCTCAGCTTCGCCTAGTTCCACTTCTTCATCGGAGTCCAGCAACGCAGAGGGAGAAGTCTGAGTGGTCCGACGAGAGCACCGTGACAATCGGGAGAAGAAATTCCTTTGCAAATGTGATGGCTGCGGAGCCCAGCATGACCGCAGGAAGTGCCCCTTCCGCACCGCAGAATTCCACAAGTGCAGGTGACGAGGGCACATTGCTAAAGTATGCCGACAGCGAAAGCAAAGAACTCCAGCACCTGAGTCCAAGAAGAGTCATCACCACAAAAGTCCACCGCCAAAGTGTCACCAGAGCCTGAGCCGTGCCAAGTGGGCATCGTCAGCGAGCATTTCTTTGCAGACCTGAGCCTGCAGGACATCCCCTTCAAGATGGAGGTGGATTCAGGTACTACCTTTTCCATACTCCCACAGTGGAAGTTTTTGAGAATTCCCGCTGCCTCTCGGCCCAAGCTCAAATCTTTTAAAACTTCCCTCCAGGATGTGCAAGGTTGCCAGATTCTGGTCCTGGGGGTGGGAAATTTCTTGGTCAAATTCAAAAACATTTGCACCTCCTTGCCATTGGTTGTAGTTAAGCAGGGCACTAACTGTCTTATTGGGACCCAATGGTTTAGGCCCCTGGGAATCCAGCTTTCTGGCACTGACGCAATAGACGCTTACCCAATCCGGGACGTTTGTGCTGCACATCCTGAGGTGTTCAAAAAGGATTAGGGTTATACAAAGGACCCCCTATGGACTTTGAGCTTGATCCAACCGTCCGGCCCATCTGGATGAAGCCACTCCGGGTACCCTTTGCTTTAAAGGAGAAGGTAGAAGCCAAGCTGGACAAACTGGTGGGGCAGGGCATCCTAGTGCCAGTGGACTCCGCAGAGTGGGAGACCCCAATAGTGACTGCTTTGAAAAGTAACAGGGAGGTCAGGATATGCGCTGACTACAAGTGTACCATCAATAAAGCTATTCGCCCGAACGCATATCCTGTGCCCATGATAAGCCACCTTCTTGCCTCCTTGCATGGAGGAAATTGCTTCACAAAACTTGACCTTGCCCAGGCTTACCAACAATTGACTGTGTCTCCTGCTGCTGCCATAGCCCAGACCATAGTAACGTATAGGGGGCATTTAAGGTAACTTGACTACAATTGGGGGTGAATGCGGGCCCTGGAATATTTCAATCTCTTGTAGAACGTATTTTAAAAGGTTTGCCCGGTGTCCTGCCATATTTTGACGATGTCCTGATCATCACTAAGGACACCGTCGAACTAGCGGCCAGGCTCGATCGAGTCCACTCACGTTTCAAGAGGGCCGGTCTACGTCTCAGAAGAGACAAATGTGTGTTTTTGGCACAGGAAGTGGAGTTCCTGGAGTACCAAATTACACCCCAAGGTATCATGCCCTCTGACTCCAAGGTGGCGGCTGTGCGAAATGCACCCATGCCAAAATGTAAAGCTGAAGTGCGATCATTTCTAGGATTGTTAAACTTCTATCATGCTTTTCTCCATTGCAAAGCCTCAGTTGCCAAACCATTACATCGGCTTCTTAAAAAAAGATACTGTTTGGAACTGGGGCCATTGCCAGGAGAAAGCGTTCCTAGAACTTAAAAGGTTGCTATCTTCGGATACTGTATTAACTCATTTTGATCCTAACAAGAAAGTTGTACTTGTGTGTGATGCATCCCCTGTGGGGGTGGGAGCTGTGTTATGCCATGTTCTAAATGACAGGAGGGAAGCCCCTGTAGCATTCTATTCCCATTCACTCTCAAAGCCTGAGAAAAATTACACTCAGACAGACAGGGAGGCACTGGCGATCGTGGCTGGCACTAAGAAATTCCATGATTACCTTTACGGAAGACCTTTTGCCATCATAACTGACTACAAGCTCCTCCTTGGAATCTTTGTGAACGGGAAGCCCACATCTCAAATTCTGTCCCCAAGGATGTTGCGTTGGGCAATTTTCCTAAATGCATACGATTTTACTTTGGTGCACAGGCCCGGCAAGAACATCATCCATGTATTTGGACTTCCAGATGTGCTGGTGTCCGACAACGCGTCCACGTTCACATCTGCAGAATTCCAATCCTTCATGGAAAGGAATGCAGTTAGGCACATCACTGCCGCCCCATTCCACCCAGCCACCAATGGCCAGGTAGAGCAGCAAGTACGCACAACTAAAGACGCGCTTTGGTGTATGTGTGAAGGGGATTTGGCGCTCCAGTTATGCCAGTTTCTTTTCACATATAGACTCACCCTTCTTGCCTCAGGGCTGTCCCCTGCTGAATTGCTCCAGCGAAGGAAACTGTCATCCTTGCTGGACAGATTGGATCCCTCTAGGGTAGAGGACAAAGGCACAAATATAGCAATCCAACACCAGAGGGTTTCTCGTCCGGAGACCCTGTACATTGCCGCAATTATGCAACTGGTGGTCCTACGTGGGTGCCCGGGTTTGTGATCGATCAGACTGGTCCTGTTTCTTACAGAATCGAAAAAGCCACTGGTCTGATCTGGAGAAGGCACACGGATCAATTGAGAACCAGAGTACTAGACAGACCCACAAGACGAATACAGACACTCAACGCTAGGGTTGGCCCCCACCCGTTTAAACCCAGGGGGCAGAGGTAATAGCAGCCAGCCAACATTGACCCAGAAGTGTCTTCTAGTAACTGATTTCAAGGGGAATTTGTGGAATACTCCCCTATTCCGGCCATGTGTACCCCTACACTGTTCCAGCCTAGCACTCTTGAATTCCTTTATTGATGATGACCAATTTTGTTCAGCGTCGCCCTCCACTCTTAGTACACACAGGAGGGACCCTGAGTTGTATTATTCATCCACAGAATTAGATTTTGGTTTTAAGTGATCCCCTGCTCCTTCATCTGACAAACGGGGCTTTAATTCGGGTTTACAATCCCTCACTCCAGTCGGGTCGCCCATACTACGAGCCCCTGAGCCGGCTCAGCCAAGCGTCCGACCCAGAAGGGAAACTGGACCGCCATCAAAGGATTTTGTTTTTACCTAGGGGGGAAGAATGTTATGTATGTTAACTGTGTTTTCTGACAGGAGCGGAATGTATATTTTCTCATATATCTGTTCTTATGCAAATAAGTGGATCGAAAATGTGCACACTCTGTTAGCCAATGGGCTTGTTGTATTATTGTTACTGTTACTATTTATAGTGTATATAAGTCCGAGTTTTGCCCCATCCAAACTGTGTTCAAACCCCACTATTAAAGAGCTGAATTTCACTACTTCACGCATCTGCTTCTTCATTCCTGAACACGAAAGGTTCAGTTCCTCATTGTGCTTTGTGGGCAAAGCTTGTGTGGCTGAGGGCAAGCTTCCCAGAGTGCTCTCAGAAGAAGGGAATGGTAAACCGCTTCTGTGTAGTCCCTGTCTAGAAAATCCCGGAATGGGTAACCATAAGCCAGAGATGACTTGACTGCAATGAAATTCTTGCTTTTTCTTTCTTCTTGAAACTGCCAAAATGAAGGCACCTTTTGGTGAGTTCATCCTGCAGTTCCTTTTGCCCGAGCTAGTGTGAGAAAAATTAGGTAGCAACACAAGGTTGCCATTTCCAGGATACACATGATTATGGTTCAAAAATACCACAATATCTAAGGAAGCTCTTTCAGTAGCAGCAGTAAAAGTTTACTAATGAGAAAAATTGATTGAAAGATAACAGGATTTTAATAAGAGAAGATGCCATAAGGTTAATTTGTTGTTGAGGATGCTGACAACTTAAGAGATCGTAGAGCAGGGGTTGGCGACCTGCGGCCCATGGGCTGGATCCAGCCTGCTGTGTCAAATCATCTGGCCCACCGTCTGCTCCTGCCACCGCCAGAAGCGGAGGAAACAGCCATAAATGCATCTGTGGCTGTCATAAACTTGTCGGTAGCTGTTGTAAATGCATCCGAGGCTGTCGTAAATGCATTTACGAAAGTTGCAGATGCATTTTATGGCAGCATTTACAGCGGGCAGACCACCAGTCCGGCCCTCTCAACTGTCTGAGGTAGTGTGACCCAGCCCCCGACTTAAAAAAGTTGCTGACCCTTGTTGTAGAGCATGGACAGAACTTACTGTCTTTGGTATGTAATTTTTAAAAATGGTATGTTCTGAATATGGAAAGAATACTACAGTATATCTGTTTCTCTTATGAGAGCTTTCTGCAAATAGCAAATAATAACATTGGTAGCATATTTTTACCTTCATATACAGATACAGATTGAGGGAGTCTTTGTACTGTACTTCCATCCTACTTCTTTAGCTGCAAGGAGAAATATACAATCCTAGTGATTCCACATATTCTTCTGACTTGTCACGGTGGAGCTGGCCATTGATCTTGGTGGGCTGAACCTACCTTCCCTGTGGACGTATTTCTTTCCTGGTGGAAAACATGGGACTCTCTTGGATTCATATATATTTTTTTTAAAAAAAAGTTAAATGTATTATAATTGTTTTAATTGTAGTTTTTAATATTGTTATATGTATAATTGTTTTTGGCACTGTTTCTTATGACATTTCTAACAGTGATTGTTACATAACTGCATGGTGCAGTGGTTAAGCTGCAGCATTGCAGCCAAAACTCTGCTCACGATTTGACTTCAGTCCTAAGGGGACTCAAGGTTGACCCATCCTTCCTAGGTCAGTAAAATTAGAACCCAGCATGTTGGGTGCAAAATTGCTAATTACATTGTGTACTGCCCAGAGAGTGCACTGAGTGCTATGGGGCAGTATAAAAGTATAATTTCTATTGCTATTGTGTAGTTTTAATTGTCTTTGAGCCATCTTGAGTTCCCATGGGGAGAAAGGTGGCATATTGAAGGAACGAACTCATTTAATGGTGTGCTTAGTAGAATAATGCCCTGCCTGTTTTTCATTTTACTCTAGTGAGCACCCTAATAATAGTATGTTGTTCATGCTCAAGCTTTTTGACTATAGGACTAATTCCACTTACTATCCCAAAATAAAGACGAATGAACTCAGCCCAATACTAAATGGTAGCTATTTGCTGTAGTGTAGATAGTGGTGGTGTGGTTTTTCAAGAGAAGTCTTACCAATCTCATAGCTGTTACCTGAAAACTGGCAACCTTTTATGGGACCATACACAGGCAGGGTTGAATCAGGAACAAACTCACAGACAATATTGATAATATTTAAAGATGTTTACCTATGAATCAAATAAGGAAATAAAGTACCAAATAAGAAAAATAAGAAATCCAGTTAGATGGAGTTCACTTTAGAAATACAGAAGATTGCTTAAAAATACTTAGACATATGGAGTTAGTCAGGAATAAAAATAAATGAAGAGGTTACTATAAATGAAAAGCTTACGTAAAGATAGAAATTACTTAAAGGTAAAGAAGTTACTTTGAAATAAACAACGTAGTTACTTAAAGAGGGAAGGCCTACTTAGAAATGAATGAACCTTAAAAGGAAAGAATAAAGAAAAGCAGAGAAAATTAGAAGCAGGGGAAAGGAAGAGAAGGTTGCTTAGAAATCACATGCTTAAGATTTGCCTAAGGAAAATAAAGAGATAGAGAGGAAAAGCTTGCTGGAGGTAGAGAAAGAGTGAGAGGGGGGCGGGGGGGAGAGAAAGCCATCCTGACCACACTGGATCAGGGAGCAAGAAGGTGATCAGGGAGCGAGAAGGTGAAGATCGAGAGTCTCAAGAAACCCTTCCTTTATAGATGAAACAAAATCCAGACAATTTCAATTGGTCCAAACAGGATCACATGGTAAATGAATGATGGACATGTCCCCTCCTCCATGAAGTGATGCCCAAAATATCAGTAGCAAATGGCTAAACCCTCAAATTGCATAACCATAAATCTTAATACAGAAATCTACATAGCCCCCTCCCAAACAGCCCATTTCCTGATAGAGTGGTCTTTGATCTGTGGATGAAAGCAGTGTCACCTCCTTGTTAAATCCTCCATCCTGTCCCATGCATAAACAACTATCCTGATGTACCTCAAGTTTTAAAGAAAAAGAAACATTTTGGGAGTTCAGAAAATACAGAGTCATTTTACAATATTCTTCATGTGGTTACAATTTTTCATGTATTGCAAGTGTTACAATTAGAGATTTGAGTAAAACAAAAGGCTGGACAAGAAGCAACCATGGCAACAAATTGTCCATATCTGGATGATGGTAGTTGACTCCTTCTTTGACAACAATTCCTTGAGAGCACAGGGTATGGTAATTGATTCATCATTAGAGTTATGCTTTTATCAGAATTTATCAGCACAGTTCCTTGAAATGATAAGATATAACATTCAGGGTTAGTAATCATGCACACAGAGAGGCAGGTTTTCATGAAAGTTACCTATTTTAAAAGAAATCACTCTAATGCCACTCTGAGCTTCAAGTTTAACAATAGCTCTTGGGTAGCCAGGACAGACAAATTAACATCCCAAAAGGCAGCCTCCAAGAAATCAGGCGCCTGGCTTATTGCCCATTAACTTTCAGCTCCACCTGAGTCAAGGGAAATTGGAAGTTTTAATATTTGATATTATAATATTTCAAAATATTTTACATTCAAAATATGTTACATAGCTGACAGTAAGTTCTAGTAGTGCTGGAGACTGCAGTGCAGAATAAGTTTCATAAAGTATAGGTAAAGGTAAAGGTAAAGGTTTCCCTTGCTCGAAAGCCAGTCGTATCCGACTCTAGGGTGCAGTGCTCATCTCTGTTTCTAAGCCGAAGAGCTTAGAAACAGTATAAAAATTGTATAAAACAGTATAAAAATTGGTAATTGTCTAATGAATTGGTTGAAACTTACTTAAAAACTTGATTCAATATTAAAAGAAGTGTTAAAAGTGATCAAGGCAATTTGATAGACATGGCATAGGAGGCATTAATTTTTGCTACGTTAATTCTAAAGAACATGAACCTGCTTCGTACTGAGTCAGGCTGTAGAATAGATCCACGTCCTTAGCATTGCCTGTTTGAACTTGTATCTCTCCAGGGTTTAAAAATCTGTGGACTAAAATATCTTGGGAGTCCTGAATGGATAGAAAATAAAAACATAACAAAACATTGCTGCACAATCAACATGGAGTGTGTTGTCTAATCAAAACCAAGATATTCAACAACTTCCAAAGTTGTGAAAGATAGATTAAAAAAGCACTAATTGTGGAGCTCCTTATCTGAGCTGAAGTCCTTTTCCAAAATGAAGATTAGACTAGCAGTAGTGACAAATGGAAAGTAGGAGAAAACTTTTATTAAAAAAAACCTTGAAACTTAAGGACTGGTAGATACACTGGGCAGCAGGTGGATCATATTTAGAATTCTAATTCCTGTTATGTATTGCATTCCTGCAAACGATCGCAATCTCATGTTGAACATTTTTGTTATTATGTTAATATTTTTATAGGTTTATCATCCAAGGCTCAAAGCAGACCAGAAATATATTCCAGTCAGTCATGGACATGGAGGATCCCACAAGGTACAGTAAAACCCCGACTTACATATGCCTCCAGTTACATAAAATTCGACTTGCATAATGATTTTGTGCTAAAACCATGTCCCGATTTACACGATTTCCTGTGGGTTTGCTTCAAGTTACATAAAGATTCTTTTTTCTATGGGTTTGCTTTGATTTACATAAATAGTTCATTTTTCCTATGGGTTTGCTTCGAGTTACATAAACCAATTTAAGCAAAAGCCTATGGAACAGACTTTTTTTGTAAGTAGGGGTTTTAGTGTATATTTATTTAAGTAACTTTTAAAATTCCATCACTACATAAAGGGGCTTTGTAGTGTTATGCACATGGAAATTACTTTTTGAATGTGCAGCTAATGGAGGTGTAAGAGTAAGCCATTACAGTAATACCTCATACAACGTCCGCCTCATACAACGTCGGATTCATACAACGTCACCCAATTCTTGGGGAAAAATGCCTCATACACCATCGCTGGGCGTTGTATGAGGCATATGGGTTTTTACATTAGAAAGAAGCCGCAAGACCCACCGGATGCTTCCCTTGGTTGTGAGCGGGGAGGTGGGAGCGAGACTCCGATGCGGCAGGTCTTCTTATGGGCCACGCTGGCCGTCTTACAGCTGAGACCAGTTTCGCTCCCGCCTCCCTGCTTACAACCAAGAGATGCTTCCCCTGGTGAGAGCGGGGAGGCGGGAATGAGACTGGTCTCAGCTGTAAGGCGGCCGGCGTGGCCCATAAGAAGACTTGCCACGTCAGAGCCGTCGGAGCCGTAAGACCCACCGGACGCTTCCCTTGGTTGTGAGTGGGGAGGCGGTAGCGAGACTCCGACGTGGCAGGTCTTCTTATGGGCCACGCCGGCCACCTTACAGCTGAGACCAGTCTCGCTCCCGCCTCCCCTCTCACAACCAAGGGACGCTTCCCCTGGTGAGAGCTGGGAGGCAGGAGCGAGACTGGTCTCAGCTGTAAGGCACCCGGCATGGCCCATAAGAAGACCTGCCGCGTCGGAGTCTCGCTCCCACCTCCCCACTCACAACCAAGAGAAGCATCCGGTAGGTGTTGCATCTCTGACGTCTCCAATGCGGCAGGTCTTATGGGCCACACCAGGCGCCTTACAGCTGAGACCAGTCTTGCCCCCCCCCCGCTCACAACAAGAAGACCTGCCACACCGGAGCCGCAATACCCACCGGACCCTTCCCTTGGTTGTGAGCGGGGAGGCGGGAGCAAGACTGGTCTCAGCTGTGAGGCGGTCAGCATGGCCCATGAAAAGACCTGCCACACCGGAGGCGCTAGACGCTTCCCCTGGTGAAGCGGGGAGGTGGGAGCGAGACTGGCCTTCTTATGGGCCACACCTGCCGCCTTACAGCTGAGGCCAGCCTCTCGCTCCTGCCTCCCCGCTCTCACCTATGGGAACAACATTATACAAAGCATCAGTGGCAATAATTTGAACGTTGTATGAGGCATCACGGATAGGATTTTGCATACCTCATACAAAGTCGGAATTCATACAACGTCCTAACTTGTGGAACCAAGCTTGGACGTTGTATGAGGTATTACTGTATTTAAATTTGCTATTGTATTTGCTTGAGCACTTGTACATCTTGAATATTATGAGTTAAGTACTGTTACATGCAAACATGTAAAAGAACTCTAAAAACCATTTTTAAAAATTCAAACAGTCTTGGAGGAATGAAAATCAGCATTAATGTGTAATTGGTCCCTTAGGTAATATATCTTATCTATCTGTTAAGCTTTCAAAGGAATTAATACACATCTGGATGTATTGTACATAAACAATCAAGAGTGTGCTAAATCAACTACAGAAACATTTAACTTCCTGACAAATGTAAAAGTTTTATTTCTGCTTTAGCATGTCTGGTGATGGATATAGAATTTTCTTAGAGTAAAGAAAAATTCAAAAGCCACAGGACGTATTGGTTTTATTTCTTTTCCCCTGTCTACTAATGACTCAGATTTGGTAGCAGAATTGGTAATTAGGCAAAATACTTGATGAATGAATAACAGTGTTTGCAGCTATTCCTAGAGCTAACGTATAAAGATTCCTATGGAAAGCTTGTGGGACATTTTCAATGCACTTTATTATGAATTTTAAATTACATACACAAGAGGTACCAGTTTATTTTACAACATTTCAAGTGCTTACGTTTTTACTGCAACATGACATTAGGATTCTTGTTGATAATACTCAGCTGAAAAGCTTCAATATTGTAGGACTCAAAGAATGGTAACAAAAATTCAAATAATCTAATGCAGCATTTCCCAGTCTGGTTTTTGGGCTTCAATTCCCAGAAGCCTAAATCAATTCCCCAAAGCACTGATCAGCCAATGTACTGACTTAGGCTTCTGGGGATTGAAGTTCACCAGTATTCTGCGGAACATAGTTTGGGAAATGCTGTATTCTAATGTATCAGACTCTAGTCTAGATGATAATTATAGTATATAATTATAAAATGTACACAGTATTAGAATTACTTGATTTTTTTAACAATACAGCATCGTCCTTATTTCTTGGAGCCAGATTACCCTGCTGTATAGTTTACATGAAGCGCTGCTTGTGGCCTAACTCCCTTGTATCTGGGAAAGCTATGCGAGGAATTTGTAATCTGGGATGGCTAAACAGCATGGCAGGAGGACGGAGCACCTTGCCTGGAGGACCAGTGGAAAGCGGTTTTCAATCTGGTTCACCAAAGGAGGATATGAAGAGAGCTTTAAGTTCCTCTGGCAATCTTCTTTAGGACCTCATATATGACCATGATGGTGAACCTTGGCACTCCAGATGTTCTTGGACTTCAATTCCCAGAAGGCCAAGCACCCTGTGAATCCACATGAATGAGTTTACTGCAAATGGGCGCGTTTTACTTCTGCTTGGGCTTCTGGGAATTGATGTCCAAGAACATCTGGAGTGCCAAGGTTCGCCATCATGGTCATATATGCTGTTTGTATAACTCTGAGGAAGAGGTTGCTTTGCATGTTGTTACATTATAATAATTGTTAATTTTCTTGTCTGTGCTTTATTGGTGTAGGGGAGGTGGGGTTTTATGCATAGGACCTGAATACTCCCTCTGCTCCTTGATGGAGAGGCAAAGGAAAGTGATTTTTTAAAAAGATGGTTGCAGATGTGCCGCATCATTTATAGAAAAGTAAAAAATAATTCTTTGCCTGGTCTTGAAGCGCAAGTTGAAGACAAAGCAAAAAAATAAGTGTTTGTTTTATACAAAAGATACAGCACATCAGCAATGGTCTACCAAAGTCATTAAAAATTCACAATTTCTGGCCCTTCACGAAGGAGCAGACAAGCGTTCAGTTTGCCAATTTCTTGGAATGGCTTGCTTATTTAGCCACTACATGATATTGGAAATTCAAAATTGAAGGAGCCTTGACAGCCAGAGAGCTCACTTTTGGTCCACTTCTAATGATCTCATGTCCCAGAAATGGACCAATCTAGAGTGTTTCTACCCATACAAAAAAAAGTAAAAGCCCTAAACCAGGGGTGCCCAAACTTTTCAGGTCGCGGGCCTGATCACACAACCTGGACAGCTGATTGGGCCGGTCATGTGCTTCTTCCCACCGGAAGTGGAAGTAAAATGTTCTCCCGCAAGCCCAAGAATGCATTTACGGCAGCATTCCTCACACATGCATTTTACTTCTGCTTCTGGGAGCGGCAAGGGTGGCACAGGCTGGATGAATTGGCGTTGGGGTCCGGATCCGCCCCACAGGCTATATTTTGGCCACCCCTGCCCTAGACAGAGCTCAAAAAGGTATGATTATGAGTGATCTGGTGATTAATTGGTTTGGTCCAGTGGTTACCTTATGTGGTCATCAGAAAAAGGAGTGAACTAATCCATCCTCACAGTGGGCTTTATTCCTGTCTAATTACATCCATTCCTAAGTATGGTTAGGAGTGCTGCAGTGAGGCACTTCATTAAAGTCTTAGGTTAGTTTAAACCTGCCCTTCTTTATTACACAAGATTATATAGAAGGTTACTTTATTTTTCACATAATCTAGGTGAATGTTAACAGCTGCATGCAGCAGAATACTGTACTGTATTTTCCGATACACATCCTAAAAGATCACATGGGTTTTTTATCTTATGATTAGATGGCAGACTTTCAAGGTTGAGATTGTTTTTACAGCTGAAAAGGAATTGTACGACACAATGCCCAGAGATCTGTCTGTGTTGCTTGCCTAGTTTTATTTTCAGTTTTCTTTCAGTATCCTCTTAAGAGTTAGGAGAGGGAATGGTGAGGGTGGAGAAGAAAAAGGCAGTAAAGAAATAATTGTCATGAAATCATCAATGCCTTCTAAATATAATGCATTCAGATTTTTGATCCCAGGTTTTCAAACCAAATTTTTATATAAAAATGTTTTGGTTACATCCAAACTAAAGCCTTCACATGCATTCTTTCTGGTTTGAAATTGGTCAGTCTCAGGATCCTTATATCTGGACTAAAATATGAAGCAAAGTCAAAATATGTTGCTTTGTGTTTTTGTATGCATGATTTTTTCCAGCTGCATTGTGGTGTCATAGACAAAGATATTCTCTCGCAGTTCCATCCAAGTTGCGCCACTAACTGTTTCTTGTGGGGACGGCTGAATTAGCCTTGGAGAGCTGAGAAGAGCAAGATGTATATACCGTATATATTCACCCTTTTTAAAGATCTTAACCATAGGTCCTCTTTGGGCTGTTACTTTTGGCAGTTATAAAATTAAACTTCCATCTGAAAGAGTGCATTGGCTTTTTGAATTCATTGTCCAATTCATTTCCCAAAATGACAGTTCTATTTGTCAATAAGACCTTGGCTCTCAAACAAGAGTCATTAGTACAATAATTAAAGCCAAACCCTAATTGCCAAAATGGAAAACCAATACTATTATTTTTAAAATGCTCCTCAGGAGAACATGGTGACCCCTGTCATCTTATATGAGGAATGGAAGGAAAATAACAATTTTCTTTCTGTTCTTTCTTGCTGAAAATGTTCTGAAAATATGTGTATTACTGAAAAGATGGTTTGAATTGATTGTGACAGTTGAATTTTAGATTGAAAATGTCTTTCTATAAGGCAGGGGTTCTCAACCTATGGCCTGTCGGGCTGACAGCACCATTTCATGTGGCCCACCGCCCTCGCTCCCACCACCACTGCCACCAGAAGCAGCAAAAACAGCCAAAAATGCGCCGGCCTTGCTGCTGCCAGAAGTGGCAGAAACAGCTGTAAATGCACCCCTGGCTGTCGTAAACACGTTTATGACAGCCATGGATGTGTTTTACGGCAGCGTTTACAGTGGGGGGAATCACGTGTCTGGGCTGCTCAGCTGTCTGAGAGGGTGTGGTCTGGCCCGTGGTGCAAAAACATTGAGAACGCCTGGTATAAGGTTAGTAATAGAACCACAGACTTACTGGATTCTTCACACTGTTGAAATTGCTGAATATGGAAAATCTTGAATATATAAAATGTAATTCACTTTTAAAAATAAAAAATTTGCAACCTTTTGCAACTCATGGTTACTTCGTCAGGCACTAGGCACTCTCATGGCGTGTATACCTGTCAACCTTCCTGGATTGGCCAGGATTTCACGGTTTTCGGCGCCGATTTGCGCCATTTCCTGCCCCGCACTGCCGAAACCCCGGAATTTGGCAGCAGGGGAAAGGGGGTACTGCGCAGCCCTTCTGTGCAGGCCACCTTCTATGCGTGCGTAGAAGGGTTTTACGCTTGCGTAGCCCCATTCTATGCATGTGTAGAAGGCGGCCTGCGCAGAACCGTTTGCACAGGCCCCGTATTTTCCGGAGCCGCAGTTGACAGGTATGATGGCGTGGTCTCCAATCGAGGCTCCATTCTTAGATGTTTCATGGGAGGATAAGCAGCAGATTGTATCCTTGTATAGACTGTATGCTCTCTACATTGATTTAGAGGACATTTTCAAGAATTAAATGTTTAGATAGGAGTCTGCCTATTATCAGCTTAGATGGATTGCCCTGGTGTGCCCATTCCTAGACATGGGATCACTCACAACATTAGTTCATGCTTTGGTAATCTCAAAAATTGATTACCATAATGCTCTCTCATGCCCTTGTGGTTGGTACAGAAGTTGGCACAGGTTCAGAGCACAGCTGCCAGACTAATTACAGAGACAAACTGGTTTCCAAATGTGCACATAAAAAGTACTATACAGTAGATATGGTCTTACTCTTGAGTAGTTTCAAAACCTGTAAATTGAGAACTCTTCATGTACCTTGCTGTAGACTCCTTGGAACGAAAGGTATTGTTTGCATGCAATAAATAAGTAAAACTGAGCACACCTCCATCCCGTCTTCCAGCAGCCAGAGATTAAAAACAATGTGGTGCACTGTCATTTCTTTATGCTAGTTAAGGTGGCTTCTGGACACATAGTGCCACCAACCAAAAAGCATCAAACATGGAAAGGTGGAAGACCGCATCATCTGGAGACCATTTTACAGTGCTGTTGTTTTGGTAAACTTAGTTGAAAAAGCTGATTTTTCCATCACCATCTCCCATCCTCTTACTTGGATGGCAGCTGTGATACCTTGATTCTTCATGACAAATATCAGCTACTGTTTTGCTCATCAGGTTGCAGTCCTCTTCATTTGGCAGCTTGCCTTGCTGGATTTTTGAATCAATCGTCATTTGCTTAAAGCTTGGCTCAGCCTAAACAAGAAATGTATGCCTGGCATAAGAATCAATGCTTTCAAGTCTCATGATTTACAAGTATATCGGGGGGGGGGGGGGGACCAAGGAGAACAATTGCTGAGAAGATGACAGGGAAGACAATGTTTTCAATTCTTGAAGGCAAGAGATGAGATTCCACTATATGTCTGTTACTGTATATTTGAGGATGTGTTTAATACAGTAGACCCTCACATAACGACGTTGCTTGGTTCCCCAAGCAGCGTCGCTACAGGAGAAACCTCGTTGTGAGGTTTTCAATGGCAGCTGCACCATCTAGCAGCAAAAAATTGTCATTGTCCGCACAATGACGTTTAAAAAGTCGTTAATCCACACAACGACGGTTTTTCATCGTTGTGCGGATAGTCACGTGGCGAGTGACAATGCATCGTTAAGCAGAAATGATGCTATTTGAACGTGTCATTAATTGAGGGTCCACTGTATTTGAATTCCATCTAGAAGTCTGCAATAAGCAAGAACATGCTGCGTCCAGCAGGGGAGGAATACATATTTCTAGAAAGTAGAATATTTTAGAAATACAACTAATTTCTTTTTTTCTTTCTTTTTTTTTATACAGGACAATCTTCCCATCCCAAAGGAAGTCAATCGCAAAAAGAACAAGAAATCTGAAGTTTTGTTCCTGACACTAGCAAATGGCGATGGACACCATTTCGCCAAAATCAATTACCTCTCCTTTTTTAAAGCATAACTCCTCATTTGTATTATATATGGTGTATGGGTATTGATGAGGTGATCATGGTGTCATATATTGGGATGTGTTTCTGTGTATATCATAAGAAAATTAAGGGACTCTGAGCCTTGCTTTAGAGAATTACAGTGAAAAACAATATGTACCATAAAACTGGTTTTTAACCATTCAAATAAAAACTCAGAATTTCACACTGTGAACTCAAGTTTACAAACATAACAGGTGGGCCTTCAGGCCTTGTTCTACCACAGCAATGTCTTCCACTACTCAAACTCAACTGACCACGTGCAACTGGTCAACTGCTGCCTCTCCATTTCCATTATTCCAAACTGCTTCTTGCAGAGGCTGAGAGTCCCCCTTTTATTTCATTTTAGATGTAACAAACCTAGTAGTTTATTTTCATCAATTGTCTGTATATCTCTATATTTTATCCATGTACTCTTTTGATGTATAGAAGTAGTATGAAACTCATGGTTTCCTTGTGGTAAGTGACTGAGATGCTGCCACGGGATTTGAGACACTGATGAATGGTGCTATTTTGGACTTTAAACATGCTCCTTGGCAAGGTAGCTCTGATGGAGTTATTTTTAATTTCCATGTTCTAAGAAGGTGTTGGTACTTTGTTCTTGTTCTTTAGACTGGACTGACTTGTTTCCTTGTGTCTTCAGTGTGGCTTTCTTATTCCGTGTTGTAGGGTGAGTTATTACTAATACAGCAAGTGAGGAACTCATTCCCACCGGTGTGTGCTCACAAACTTGCAAAGGGTGGTGGGAGCAATCACAAAACTGTAGTTGTAACTACAATTTTCCTTTTTCTGCCATTCTGCTCACGTAATTTGGGTAAAGTACAACAATTTTTCTTCTCTGTGGTCTTTAGGGGGTCCTCTTTTGTCCCTTCTGTCTTGATTCATTGAGAAGGCTTTTTTAAAAAAAGGGGGAAGTTAGCATGTTTATAAATGTTTTTTTAAAGAATTGAAAACATTGGTTACATTTTTTTACAAAGCAGAGCTAATGTTCCTTTAAATGTGTAGAAAGAGGAACACTTAAAGACAATGAATATAACCCCACAGACTTTTCAACAAGTGGAGTTTACATTTTTGTTCTTGCTCCCAGTGAATTAGGAACAAAAACATGAAACAAAACAGTACCATCTACTCATGGAATGTTGTTGTGTTAGACACAGTCTGGAAGCCCACCTTAATTTTTTTTATATAACTCTGTCTTTCAGCTCTTTTACTGGGCAGGCTTTGTCCTGAACTGCTTAGCTTCTGACTGTTAAATACAAATGCATGCATTGCACTTCTTAATTTTCTCCCCCATCCTAATTCTTGTGCACTTTCTTTCAAGTAGATTAGATAAATCTATTATGCTGTAAATATATGTATATATATAGCAAGAAACAGTATTCAGCAATTGTGGCATATATGTATAGTTGCAGTTGTGTACTGCTGGAAATGCAGGCTTTTGTAACAGTGTGATCTTTATTGTACTACAAGTACTCTGTATATTTTATCTCTTTTAGTAGGATCTGTTCAATAAATATGCAAGCTCTAAGAGTAACTGTAATACCTATTGTCTCTTTTTCTTGTTCTGCATGTAATCTTGTGTTTATTTATTGCACATATTTTGGGTCTTTTCTAAATATTTATGTATGTATTTATTTATTTATTTTTGGATTTTTACCCCACCCTACTCAGCGCAAGGCTGAGTCAAGGCGGCAATCACAACATATTAAATACAATATAACAATATAAAAATGCAATACAAAAAGTTACACATCAGGAAAAAAGTACAATAATCCAAAGGGGGCAGGGATTTAGAGCCCAAGGCTCAACGACCTTAAACAGAGTTTAACGAGGAGCGGGCTCAACAGCCATGTCGGAGCCCAACTCCAAGTCCTTAGCAGCATCGAAGAGCGAGACAACAGAGCGGTGTTACAAGCCCAGACTCCCGTGGCCAATGCCGGACTGGGGAAGAGGGCTGAGGCAAGGTGGTGACAGTGGCCAACTTCAAACTCCTTTGCCGCTCCGGGAGTCCAAGTGCTCGCTCTCCCCCGCGGCAAATGCCGGACTGGGGAAAAGGGCTGAGGCGAGGTGAGGCCAGGCCAGAGGGAGGCAGGGCCGGTGGCCACAGCTGACTTGCATCCTGGGCTGATGGCAGGAGCCCGGGAGAGTCTGTGTGTGGCTTCTTGGCTGCAGCGGCATCTTATTCCTCCAGTCAGGGCCGGAGGGAGGTGGGGCTGATGGCCGCAGCTGACTCCCACCCCAGGCTGATGGCGGGGGCCCGGGAGAGTCTCTGCGCATCTTCTTGGCTGTGGCTCCAGCATCTTATCCCTCCTGGCAGGATTGGAGGGAGGCGGGGCCGGTGGCCGGTGGCCGCAGCCGACCCCCAGGCCAGTGGCGGGGGACTGGGAGAGTCTCGGCACGGCTTCTTGGCTGTGGCTCTGGCGTCTTTTTCCTCCAGTCAGGGTGGGGCCGGTGGCCGCAACTGACTCTCATCCCCGGCCGATGGCAGGGGCCCGGAAGAGTCTTGGTGCGGCTTCTTGGCTGCGGCTCCAGCATCTTCTTATCCCTCCGGTCAGGGCAGGGCTGGAGGGAGGCAGGGCCGGTGGCCACAGCTGACTCCCACCCTGGTCTGATGGCCGGTGCCCGGGAGAGTCTCGGTGTGGCTCTGGCGTCTTATCCCTCCAGTCAGGACGGGGCCAGTGGCCACAGCTGACTCCCATCCCAGGTCGATGGCATGGGCCCAGGAGAGTCTTGGTGCAGCTTCTTGGCTGTGTTTGTGGTTAACAAACACATAAAATCAAGCAAAAAGAAAACAGCAAAAACTCACAGAAATTGTGCAGCTGAGTTGCTAGTACTTGAACACCCAAAGACAAGCAAGAGTAGGTGAGAAGGAGCAACAATTTGCACTGGGATTCTTCTTTCATGTCTAGGATCCGGTGCTTTCAGAGATTGTTCAACAGGAAGACTCCCTGTTTTATTTTAAATGGCATTATGGGCTCAGGTGTCTGCATCCTGCATCTCTGCCCCTAATCCCCTCTGGTTTGTGATTTTCGGATGCACTGATGTTTCACAAGTACTATGTTCATAGAAATACTTTCATGTTGTGCCTGGGCACCACATATGAATGGGTAGACATGGATGCCTAGGCTTCAAAGCTGCCCAGCACAAAAATCAACCTTCTCCAGCATGGCTTGCCATGAGATTTGTTATTCTGTTTGGCAATCTGGGAAAAAACATGTCACTTTTGAGTTTTCAGTTGGCATCCTGTCGGTCATTGAGGCCATTACTGTGAAGACCTTGTTTCTGTCATCTGCAATTCTGATTTCTTGTACTGAATGTGAAGCAGGATCTACTAGGACACACAGGGAGCAAGTCAGGGGCAATGCAAGGAAAGTTGGTCTCTTAAGATATGGAAGTTCATTGAGTGCATTCAAATAGGATCTGCACCTTGTATATAGCTCTCATGACCCTGTGTATTATAGCTTTAGATGTTTCAGCAACATTTTAAATCTGTCTAAAAGTTTGCTTTCTGTCAAAATACAGGGAAAGTGCAAAGCATGGGGCCATGTACACTGGCATAGCAACATTGTAACAAAGTGAATGTATGGCAAATCAAAAAGCCTTCAACAAGAAGATGAGGAAATGCCATTGAGTTTACAAATGAATTGATTTGAGCAAAACACTTAGCAAACATCACTGGACCAATTCAATATGGTTAGACAAGTCCACATGGTGAATAAACAATTCTTTCCATGCTCCACAGCATGCACCAAAAGGCACTCTGGGTTCATTGGTACTCGTCCAATTTTTTCTGTTGCCTGAGTTCTAGTTAGTTTTGCTTCTTCGTCCTCCTGTTTCCAACATTTTGGGGGCTCAGGTTTCAATCAATGGAGCATGTTTTAAATTCTTGTTAACATTCATCTTCATATTTTACAAGTAGGCTAGGGATATGATATGACTACCATATTATGTACAAGAATCCTTAGAGCCTCTAGTTCAGGGGTTCTCAACCTACGGCCCGCGGTGCCAAATAATCCGGCCGTTCCAGCTGCCACCGGAATCAGCAGTGGACTAATTTATGGCCATTGTAAACAAATTTACAACAGCTGCGGACTCATTTACAGCTGGTGTAAATGAGTCCATGGCTGCTCCCAATGACAGCTGGACCACCAGTCTAGCCCACAAACTGTTTGAGGAGTGTGACCCTGCTCCCTACTTGAAAAGGTTGAGAACCCTTGCTGTAGTGTCTTGGGACAGATTAAGCCAACTGATAAGTGGTATACTGTGGGATCCGCGCACACAATTGGCATAACTGGCCCTGACAGAACCCCGGTAAAGGGTGATCACATCATTACCAGGGGTTCCTGAGGGGACAGAAATTGGGGGAGCGGAATATTAGATAGAGTTTAATTCATCAATAGCTGATCTGACAAACTGCTCGGACAATAGAGAGCTAATGACTAACTCGCTAGGCACGTAATAGGCAATTTCGCGCCTGCGGATTACCTTAAGATCTAGAGCCAATACTAGCCACTTGTTTACCCCAGATAACACGGAACAATGTATTTCCCCTGCCGTTAATTAAGTTAGTTAATTAACTTCCCCTGTAGACTTCCCCAATTAACTTGTGTGAAACCTGCAGTATCGCAATGCTTTTACATGCAGCCTAAAACATTATAAATAAATACTGATGATTGGTCTTCATAAAATCACTGGTCTTTGCTCCATCTTGCCTCATGTCTCATTGCTTGACCAGTCTCCTCTGGGACCTAACAGCAGCTTCGCGGTTCCGATCCAGCTTGCGCAACCCGCTTTGCGGCCCAGATCCAACAATATACTTTATTCTTTATAAGAATCAATGAAAGGACATCCCACCTGCTGGTTATATTGAACTACCGTACCTTAATTTATGTTATATACACTCAAAGGATACAAAAATCTTCTTGGATGAAGAACTGTATTCCCAGGAATGTGACATACAGGATCCTCAACGATTATGCAGACCATAGTGGTAAATGATGAGCCCTCGTGTACAAGACTCAAGATTACACGTGGAAAGGACTACTATATCCTAGTTAGTGTGCTGGTTAGATAGTTCAATGGTTTAGGTATTTGACTGCAGCAAAGCCAGAGGTTGGGAGTTAAATTCCCCACTGCCTTCCAGGAGAAGAGCCAGCCCTGCTAGTCATGAGCAAGCTGCACAATCCAAGGACAACCCCAAAAGAGGTGAGTGGTAAACCCACCTCTGAGGATTCAGTACCTTAAAAAAACAGGAAAGGATCACCATAAGTCAGAATCAAATTGATGGCACACATTGTTTATAGTGTTCAGCTCTTGCAAATGTGTCAGCTAATTATCTCAAAAACTTAAAGTCTGTTGCTATCTGAAAGCCTATGCCTTTAGTGTCTTGCACGGAAGACAAAGAAGGAGCCGCAGTGAGGACTAAACACAGGTTTATTGGGTGATGATCAGGATGAACATGTGGTAATGGCGGAGGTACAGCTCATTATATACTGCATTACATACATTTGAATCTCGTTGCATGGTAGCTTATTGGCTGCTACCGGCGTGACGTCATTCTGAGTCACGCCCATCTTCTCCAGGTGATCCTCGCATGGGGGAATGTTCCCGCGGCTGCCGGTGATTTGGGGAATGTGAACCATGTGAGCTGAACGCTCGCAGCTGCCCTCTATAGGCAGCTTACTCGCGTTCCTTAACAGCTGAGCTACATTGTAATTGTGGTCAGGTTACATTCATACATTTCTTAAAGCAACATTGTACATACATAACACCCCTCCCCCCTAGGATGGGACGAAGTCCCTCAACCATTGTGGCTTGCCGCACGTGCGTCTGGGGCGCGCGGCCGCTTGACTTAACATAGGGGAGCCGGGGGCTCCTGGTTCCACGGAGTCCTGTCCTGCAACGGAAAGGGGGGACTCATTAGTGGCTCAGTGGGGACTCTGCGACAACCTTGCATTGGGGGACAGGAATGGAATGAACAGTTGGGACGTGAACCCCTGCCTACCGCTTGAGGAGCTTGGGGTCCCCCCCAGTACGAATCTCGGGACTGACGATGAGGCCCTCGTGGTCTCGCCACCCCCTGTTGCCTGTCCGGGCGTTCTAGAGGCTGAGGCGGGCGGATTCCCCCCTTCTGCCTGTCTCGGGGGTGTCTGTCTCCGGGGGGCTGGAGTTATGGTATATTCTAAAACAAAAGGGCTAGGGGGACTGGAGGTACCAGGGGCTGAACTGAAACCCCTCTTTTCGCTAGGACGGGTGGGGGACCACTCCGCTACACCCCCCTGGTACTGCAAATCATAATCAAACTCATCCCTCTCTTTCAAAGTATCCTCCTCTGTGGCTGAGGATCCAGGGTATGCATTTGTACCCGCGGATTCCGCCGTGTCTCCCCTTGGGTAACGCAGGTGGGGGAGGACCCTAACACTGATTCCCCGTCACTGGTGACCCGCCTTCTGAGTTGGTGCCTTCGGCGTGCCTTCTCCAGAGTAGACCCGAGCTAGTCTCAACTCTATAGGATACTGGCCCCGTCTGCTCAATGATCGTCCCTGGTACCCACGCTGGCCCGGAGGCCGCGTAGTTCCTGCAGTGAACCGGGTCCCCTACCGAAAAACTTTTGGAGCTTCCTACCCCGATATCTATATTTCTACCTCCATCCTCCACCCTGGACGGGTCCATCCAGTCAAAAAGTGTTGCCGGACGTCTCCTCATGAGGAGTTCGGCTGGCGAGAGTCCTGAAGCTAGGGGGGTTGTCCTGTAGCAGATGAGGAACTGACACAGATGGAGGTTTAACTCACCGAGACCCATGTGCCGCAGTGCGTCTTTCGTAGTGCGCACTTGGCGCTCTACTTGACCGTTTGTGGCGGGGTGAAACGGGGCAGCGGTAACATGCCTGATGGCGTTTCTTTCAATAAAGGTCTTGAACTCCGTAGACGTGAAGGTACTAGCGTTATCGCTAACAAGGACGTCCGGCAGGCCGAAACAGGCAAAGACCTTGCGCAACTGTTTAATGGTTGCCGCAGAGGAGGTGCTGTTCATGGGGATTACTTCCAACCACTTGGAATAGGAGTCGACTATTAGCAGAAACATGGACCCGCGGAAAGGGCCAGCGAAGTCGACATGAATCCGGGACCATGGCCCGCGGGCCGTGTCCCATTCCCTATGGGGTAGCCGGGACTCCTCGGGCCAGGAGCTCTGGCAACTCTCGCACGTGCCCACTAAACGCTCTATGTCCGCGTCTATCTGGGGCCACCAAAAGAAACTCCTGGCCAGCGCCTTGGAGCGCACTATCCCCGGGTGACTGGTATGCAGTAGCTTCAGTACCTTGGCCCTCAGCTTCTCTGGGATGACTACCCGCTGGCCCCAGAGTAAGCAGCCCCTTTCCAGGGACAGCTCTACTCTACGCCTGAAAAATGGCTTGAAATGTTCCTCGGGGGGAGCAGTGGGCCACCCTTTCCTAACCCAGGAACTAACTTGGGCCAGCATCTTGTCGGCCGCTGTGGCCTTGGCGAGGTCGGCCGGGACGATGGGGGGTGAGTCGAGGGACTCGATCAGCAGGACTTGGTGGTCCTGCTCTACCTTGCATGCGGGGTCTCCTAAACTAGGGAGGGGAGACCGGGACAGCGCGTCTGCATGGGAGATCTCCTTCCCTGGGCGATAGACCAGCTCATACTGGTAGGCGTTAAGGAAAATCGCCCAACGTAGCATTCGGAGGGACAGGATTTGAGGGGTGGGCTTGCCTGTGGTAAAGATTCCCAGGAGAGGGTTGTGATCAGTCACCACCGTAAACTCGCGGCCATATAGGAAATCGTGGAACTTCTTGGTTCCCGCGATTATGGCCAGGGCCTCCCTATTAGTTTGCGCGTAGTTGCGCTCGGCCTTTGAAAGGGACCTGGAGTAGTATGCAACTGGGGCTTCCCAACCGCTCTCCAACACGTGGCACAGCACCGCCCCCACCCCCACTGGGGATGCATCACAGACTAGAACTACTGGTCTCCTCGGGTCAAAGTGGGTCAGGACAACATCCGAGGATAAAAGCGCCTTTAGCTCCCTGAAAGCTTTCTCTTGCCTATCTCCCCACCGCCAAACCGCCTCTTTCTTTAATAGCGCATGCAGTGGCTCTGCAACGGACGCCTTCCTTGGCAGGAAGGAATGGTAAAAATTTAAGAGCCCTAGAAATGACTGCAGCTCCGGTTTCGCGGTGGGGCGAAGGGCGTTTTGCACAGCCGCAACCTTGGACTCGGAGGCCTTGATTCCCTCCAGGGTTATCTTGAACCCGAGGAACTCAACCTCCCTCACAAAGAATACACATTTGTCCCTTCTCAGTCGAAGTCCCGCTTTCTCGAATACTGAAAGGATCCCGTCTAGCCTCTTTGCTAACTCTAATTCGCTCCCGGCCGTTATCAACACATCGTCAAAATATGGGAGGACGCCTGGAAGTCCCTTTAAAAGGCGTTCCACGAGGGACTGGAAGATTCCGGGGGCCGAATTTACGCCGAACTGAAGGCACGTTACCTTAAATGCCCCCTTGTGTGTTACTATCGTTTGCGCGGCGGCAGCAGCTGGGGTTACGGAGAGCTGCTGATATGCCTGCGCCAGATCTAGCTTGGCAAAACACCTTCCCCCATGTAGCGTGGCCAGTAAATGGCTGACCACGGGCACCGGATATGCATTTGGCTGAATGGCCTTATTGATCGTACATTTATAGTCCGCACAAATCCTGACCTCCCCGTTTGCTTTAAGAGCTGTAACAATCGGCGTTTCCCACTCCGCCGAGTCCACTGGAACCCAAATCCCCTGCCCCACCAATTTGTCCAGTTCCGCCTCGATCTTGTCCTTGAGGGCGAAGGGCACTCTCCTTGGCTTGAGGCGGATGTGCCGGATTTCTGGGTCCAGCTCAAAGGATACTGGGGGGCCCTTGTACGTCCTGAGCCCCTTCTTGAAAACGTCCAGGTGTGCATTGCATACGTCCCGCATTGGGTCAGTCTCGACGGCGTTAATGCCGGACAGTTCGATTCCCAGCGGAGCAAACCACTGCGTTCCCAAAAGGCAGCATCTCCCCCCCTTGAGGACCACTAGGGGCAGTTTCTCGGAGTGACTCTTGAACTTCACCTTGAAGTTCCCCACCCCCAACACTGGGATCCCATTTCCCTGCACGTCCCATAAATGTGACTTCATGGCCCGCAGTTTGGACCGCGCATCTGGGGGAATGCGCATAAACTCTTTTTGGGACAGGATGGAGTAAGATGACCCCGAGTCTATCTCCATCCTCACTGGGAGGCCCTGTAACTGTACCTCTATGAAAAACCGCCGGTGCTCCAGGCCCACGCGGTTCACGCCTTCCTCGCTGTAGTTGGCTGAAACCTTCCTGGTGCCGGCCGCCTTCCGTTGGTGTGCCTGGGGTTGGCCCGAGACGCCCTTGTCCTCAGCTCGCCCGCGCCTGCATACTCTGGCGATATGCCCTTTTCGGCCACAGTTGTGACACTCGGCCTTTCGGAACGGGCACCTCGTGCGGTCGTGGGACGTCCCACACCCGTCGCAGTGGCGGTCTTGCCGTTCACGGGTCTGTCGCTTCTCCCCGCGTTTCTTTATTCTCTGGACGTCCTCGTCCTCGCTGGAGCAGGAGTCTGCCGTCACGGACGACTCCTCAGATGTCGCTGGTGTGCCGGCGGGCGACTTGGGGGCCCGCCAGGCCGTCTTCGCCGATGTCCGCCGGGCCGCCTGCACTGGTGACTTGGCCCCTTCAGATGTGGCCCCTTGGGACTTGAACACTCTGACCCCGCTCCTGGCCGCCTTGGACGTGAGGCGATAGTCGCGTGAGGCGATACCTCATTGAACGTGAGGCGATAGTCGCGGGTCATCAATTTTCTCTGGACCTCCTCGTCCCTCAGGCCACACAGCATGCACTCTCGGAGTGCTGTGTCCAGGTCTTCCCACTGGCAGTGCACCGCTGCCAGCCTGATGGCCGCCGCGTAGGCGGACACGGACTCTCCCGGGTGCTGGTCTCGCCTGTGGAACGCGACCCTGGCCGGGAAGATCGACACGGGGGCTGGAAATGTTCGCGCAGTAGTTCTAGGATGCGGTCGAAGGGCACCACGTCCATATTCCGGGGGGCCACCAGGTTCATCAGGATCCACAGCATGGCCGGCCCCACCTGGGCCAGGAAGTGGGAGCGCATCTTCGCATCGTCGTCGACGCCCGCGGCTTCCATCGCATGCCGAAACTGGCATTCGTACAGCTCCCATTGCTCTGGGTCACTGATATCGAAGTGGTAAGGCTTGACCTTGGGATTCGCCATCGATCCCACCTTCGGCGCCAATTTAGTGTCTTGCACGGAAGACAAAGAAGGAGCCGCAGTGAGGGCTAAACACAGGTTTATTGGGTGATGATCAGGATGAACATGTGGTAATGGCGGAGGTACAGCTCATTATATACTGCATTACATACATTTGAATCTCGTTGCACGGTAGCTTATTGGCTGCTACCGGCGTGACGTCATTCTGAGTCACACCCATCTTCTCCAGGTGATCCTCGCGCGGGGAATGTTCCCGCGGCTGCCGGTGATTTGGGGAATGTGAACCATGTGAGCTGAACGCTCGCAGCTGCCCTCTATAGGCAGCTTACTCGCGTTCCTTAACAGCTGAGCTACATTGTAATGGTGGTCAGGTTACATTCATACATTTCTTAAAGCAACATTGTACATACATAACAATGCCTTAATCCATTTTATAAATATTTAAGTAGATATGCATTAATAAAAAAACTTTTTCTTGTGCACAAAGAGCGCTTCCATGTTTGTATGGAACATTTGATGTGTTCTGCTGGTTTCAGCCCCTAATGCTACATCATCTGTTGCTTTGTAGTCTCTATCTTCAGCAGGGGAAGATAGTTCTCCAAATGTTTTACTCCAGAGTTCCACAATCCCTGACTACTAGTTTGTTGGCTGCGACTGATAGAAGTTGTAACTCCAAACAGCTAGTGCTCCAGGTTGCATTCCGCTGCACAGGTAAAATGCCATATGCAATCCATTCACTGGTTTTCTGTTTACTGAATCCTAATCGGCATATATTAGGTAAAGGTCAATCTTACTTGAAAGCCAGTCATATCCAACTCTAGGGTTCAGTGCTCATCCCTGTTTACAGCCAAGGAGCCAGTGCTGTTTGTGTCTGCAGACATTTCCGTGGACATGTGGCAGGCATGACTAGACACTGGAGTGCATGGAACACATCTTTCCCATTGATATGGTACCTATTTATCTACTTGCAATTTCTTGCTTTCAAACTGCTAGGTTGGCAGGAGCTGGGACAGAGATGGGAGCTCACTATGTCTTGCAGCACTCAGGTCTCAAACTGCTGACCTGCCAACTTTCCAGTCGTTAAGTTCAGCATCTTAACCACTAAGCCACCGCAGTCCAGCTAGCATATATTAGCTAGCTGGATAACTCGGTGGTTTAGGTATCTTGCTGCAGAGGGAGATGTTGGAAGTTTGATCCCCACTGTACCCCCTAGGAGTTGATCTAGCCTTGTGTAGCCTTGGGCAATGCGCAGTCCCATGCCACCCCCCCAGAAGGATTGAATAGTAAGCCACTTCTGTGTATTCTTTACCTAGAAAACCTTGGAATGGGTCGTATAAATCAGAATTGACTTGATGTTGTTGTTCAGTTGACAGTCGAGTCCAACCCTTTGTTATCCCATGAACCACCGCACGCCAGGCTCCTCTGTCCTCCGTAGCTGGTCCAGATCTATGCCCACTGCATCAACGATGACATCTAGCCATCTCATTCTCTGTGTCCCCTTCTCCTTTTGCCTTTGATCTTTCCTAGCATCAAAGTCTTCTCAAGTGAGTCCTCTCTTCTAATTTGGTGGCCAAAGTACTTCAGCTTCAGCCTCGGTATCTGTCCTTCCAAGGAGCGGTCAGGTTTGATTTCCTTCAGGATTGACTGATTTGATCTTGCAGTCCTAGAGGACTTTCAAGAGTCTTCTCCAGCACCACAGTTCAAAGGCGTCTATTCTTCTGCGCTCAGCCTTCCTTGTGGTCCAGCTCTCACACCTATACATTACTACTGGGAAGACCATTGCCTTAACTATGCAGACTTTTGTTGGTAGGGTGACGTCTCTACTTTTTATTGTGCTATCTAGGTTTCTCATAGCTTGCCTCCCAAGAAGTAAGCGTCTTTTTTATTTAATGGCTGCAGTCACCATCTGCAGTGATCATAGATCCCAAGAAGGTAAAGTCTGTCACTGCTTCTGTTTCTTTCCCTTCTATTTGTCAGGGAGTGTTGGGGCCAGATGCCATGAACTTGGGGGGTGGGGTGGGTTATGTTGAGTTTCAGGCCAGCTTTTGCACTCTCCTCTTTCACTTTCATCAAGAGGCTCTTTAGGTCTTCTTCACTTTCTGCCATAAGGGTAGTATAAGATGCATATCTCAGGTTGTTGATGTTTCTCCCAGCAATCTTAATTCCAGCTTGTGCTTCATCCAGCCCTGCATTATTGTTGTGTTCTGTAAAGCAGTGCCTTTAACAATGTACCTTTGCCATGTGTCATCAATGTAACCTTTCTGTGTGCAGCATTATAACCATCACCTGTATCAATGTATGCTTAATAAGGGGACGCGAGCTAGTGACCACCAGAGGACAGTAGCGAGCGTCCAGCTCTAATGGATCAAAGCCACCTGGATCAGCAGCGCGGGAAGATTCCCCGCGACCTCCTCACCTGGTCAAGAAGGGCGTGACCTCCTACGACGTCACGCAGGCAGCAACCAATAGTCTGCCAACGAGCCACATTCAAATGTATAGCCAACTGTATATATTGAGCTACCCAGCCGCCATTACCACATGTTCCTCCGGATCATCATGTAATAAACCTGTGTTAAGCCAACCCTTCGGCTGTTGTATTGTCTTTGGTCCTTTACACTAAATTGGCGACGAAGGTGGGATGGCAGCCCACGGGACCAAGACATGCGCCGGTTTCGAAATCAGGAAACCGGGCGACTGGGAGATCTTCGAAATGGACTTCCAGGCCGCACTGATCGAGTCCGAAGTTACGGAAGAGGCGAAGAAAAGAGCCATCTTCACCAGAATGCTCGGACAAGAAACAAAAAGGACCTTGGTGGACCTGATTGCACCGAGGAGGGTGAGCGAATTCAAGGCCAAGGAACTCATGCAGTTGCTGCGTGAGCACGTCCGGCCCGCCACGGCGATGTTTCCAGCTCGGAGTGCGTTTTGGAGGCGAGTCCAAGCGCCCGGGGAGACGGTCGCCGCGTTCGTGGCGGCCCTGCGGCTAGCGGCCGGCCCGTGCAAATGGGAGAACGTCGAAATCACCCTCCGAGACTGTGTGCTGTGCGGCCTGTACGACGCCGAGACCCAGCGCACATTAATGAACCAAGAGCCGCCTCCCACGCTGCAGGAGGTCGTTAGAGCGGCCCAGGCCGCAGAAGCTACGAAGGCCGGGGTCCAAGAACTCCAGGACTGGCGGCCAAAGTCAAGCAAAGCAGAGGCTCCGGTACATGTGGCCCGGCGAACTTCGAGGTCGTCTACAGAGAGCAGCGATGACGAGGACGTGCAGAGGGTCCGGAAGGAGAGCCGGCGTTGCGACGGCTGTGGCGCGGCCCACGACCGCGTGAAATGCCCCTTCCGGAAGGCCGAGTGCCACAACTGCGGTCGCCGTGGGCACATCGCCAAGGTGTGCAGGAAGAAGCGCGAGTCCCGGAGGAGCTCCCCAGACCGTTCCGCGGGACGAGACCGCCCAGCGAAACCCAAAGACGGCGCCCAGGCCACGCGGAAGCAGGACGGCGTGGGCCACATCGCCGACGGCAGCGAGGACGACGCCTCGGTGTTCAGCGTGTCTACGAGACACCCCCGCTACTTTGTTGAGGTACTAGTCCAAGGGGTGCCCATTAGGATGGAAATTGACTCGGGGTCCTCATATTCAATCATTTCCCAGAGGGAGTTTTTTGGAATTGCCCCCCAAAAGCGGCCCAAGCTCAAAGCGTTGAGGGCCACACTACGGGACGTGCAAGGGAACAGTATTCCAGTGTTGGGGGTTGGAGAATTTCAGGTCAAATTCAAGGAGCACGCCGCGTCCCTTCCCCTGGTCGTGCTCAAGGGAGGAAATTGCAGCCTCCTCGGGACTCAATGGTTCCAGCCCCTGGGGTTGTTCATTGGGGGGGTGCATGCCGTGGGGATGCACGCTGCTGGGACTGATCCAATTCAGGAGGTGTGCGAGGCGCACCCCGAAGTCTTCAAAATGGGACTGGGGAAATTCAAAGGGCCCCCAGTGACTTTCGACCTGGACCCGGAGGTCTGCCCTGTTCGCCTAAAACCACGCCGGGTGCCGTTCGCACTCAAGGACAAGATAGAGGCGGAACTGGACAAATTGGTGGGTCAGGGGATTCTTGTGCCTGTAGATTCTGCGGAGTGGGAAACTCCAATTGTAACTGCTCTAAAGTCCAATGGGGAGGTCCGCATATGCGCCGACTACAAGTGCACCATCAACAAGGCGATCCGCCCGAACGCATATCCGGTGCCGGTAGTCAGCCATCTGCTGGCCAGGTTACACGGGGGGAAATGTTTTGCTAAGCTCGACTTAGCACAGGCCTACCAGCAGCTCACGGTGTCTCCTGCCGCAGCTGCTGCACAGACCATAGTCACCCATAAGGGGGCGTTCCAGGTGACGCGCCTCCAATTCGGCGTGAATTCGGCGCCAGGAATTTTCCAGTCACTCGTGGAACGCCTCCTGAAGGGACTGGAGGGGGTGTTGCCTTATTTTGATGACGTGTTAATAACAGGAGGGAGTCGGGCTGAATTGGCCAAGAGGTTGGGGAAGGTCCTGGCGATATTCGAAAAGGCGGGGCTGAGGTTGCGAAAGGACAAATGCGTCTTCTTCGCAACCGAGGTTGAGTTCCTAGGGTTTTGTGTGACTCCTGAGGGGATAAAACCATCCAAGTCTAAGGTGGCAGCCATCAAGAAAGCCCCCCGCCCCACCTCCAAGCCCGAGTTGCAGTCGTTCCTAGGGCTGCTCAACTTTTACCACTCCTTCCTTCCCCGGAAAGCAGCGGTGGCCGAACCGCTACACAGGCTGCTTAAGAAGGACCAGGCATGGAAGTGGGGCGATGACCAAGAAAGGGCATTTAGTGAGCTGAAAAGCCTCCTGGCGTCCGACGCCATACTGACCCACTTCGACCCCAAACACCCAGTAGTTCTGATCTGTGATGCATCTCCAGTGGGGGTGGGGGCAGTGCTGTGCCACGTGCTGGAGAACGGAAGAGAGGCCCCGATAGCATTTTACTCCAGGTCCCTGTCCCAAACAGAGAGAAACTACGCACAGACGGACAGGGAGGCATTAGCAATAGTCTCGGGGACGAAAAAATTTCACGATTTTCTGTATGGCCACCCGTTCACCATCGTGACGGACCACAAGCCCCTGCTGGGCATTTTTACCGCGGATAAGCCCACCCCTCAAATCCTGTCCCCAAGGATGCTCAGGTGGGCCATTTTTCTCAACGCGTATCAGCACGCGTTGGTCTACCGGCCCGGGAAAGAGATCAGCCATGCGGACGCCCTATCTAGGTCCCCCCTTCCCCTAACGCCCAGCCAGGTGAGCATGGGGGAGCGGGACCATCAGGTTCTCATGATAGAGGTGCTGGATTCGCCCCCCGTAGTGCCCGCCGACATTGCCAAAGTGACAGAGAAAGACAAAACGTTAGCGACAGTAAGCTCCTGGCTACAGAAAGGGTGGCCCGCGTCCTCCCCAGCGGAGGAGTTCGCTCCATTTTTCAGAAAAAAACTGGAACTGTCCCTAGAGAGGGGGTGTCTCTTGTGGGGGCAGCGGGTGGTGATTCCCACTTCCCTTCGGCCGCGGGTGCTCAAACTGCTTCACGTCAGCCACCCTGGCATCGTGCGATCCAAGGCGCTGGCCCGGAGTTACTTCTGGTGGCCACAGCTAGACGCCGACATTGAGCACATGGTCGGCACTTGTGAAAGTTGCCAATGCTCCAGACCGGAGGAGGCCCGCCTTCCCCACAGGGAATGGGACGCGGCTAAGGGGCCGTGGTCCCGGGTGCACATTGATTTCGCGGGCCCGTTCAGAGGCACCCTGTTCCTCCTTGTAGTGGACGCTTTCTCCAAATGGTTGGAGGTTATCCCAGTCACGAGCACCTCCTCGGCCCAGACCATTAGGCATTTGCGGAGGCTCTTTTCCACGTTCGGCATACCCGACACGTTAATTAGCGACAACGCCAGTTGTTTTACGTCCTCCGAGTTTAAGGCATTCATGGAGATTAACGCCGTTCGGCATATTACCTCCGCCCCGTTTCACCCGGCCACCAACGGCCAAGTAGAGCGCCTCGTCCGCACCACGAAGGACGCGTTGCGGCGCATGGGGCCAGGGGATTTGAACCTACAAGTGTGTCAGTTTCTGCTAGGGTACAGGGTGACCCCGTTGGCGTCAGGATACTCCCCCGCAGAGCTCTTAATGCGCAGGAAGCTGACCACCATCCTTACTAGGCTAGACCCCACGAGGGTAGAGGACAAAGGAAGGAACATCGGGCTGGAAGTTACAAAGAGTTTCAGCATAGGCGCCCCCGTGCATTGCAGGAATTACGCCAGCACAGGCCCAGCCTGGGTGCCGGGCGTAGTCGTGGAACAAACCGGCCCGGTGTCGTACCGCGTGGAAACCAGCACAGGGCTCCTATGGAGGCGGCACGCAGACCAGCTCCGACACAGGGTCCCCGACGAGCAGGACGCGGTTCACGCAGGAAATAAGTCAGCGTTAGGGTTCTCCCCCACCCGTTTAGCCCAAGGGGGAGGAGAAGGGGACCGTGGGCCCCCACCAAGGGGGGAGGAGGATATCCTCATAGATACCCTGGGGGATCTTTCCGAGGGAGAGGAACCCGACCCCATACATATCTCGCGGAAAGTCCCCACAAATGCGGGTACCCCGACCAACTTAGATTTTGATTTTCAGAACCGGGGGGGGGGTTTCGGAGTGGTCCCCCACCCGTCCAAGCGAGAAGAGGGGTTTTCCGTTAGTCCCGACGCCCCCCGGTCTGCCCACAATGGAGTTTTTCCCTTCCCCTAAGACCGCCAGACAGCGGCAAGCTACTAACGAGTCTCCCTCTCCCATTTCAGGACAAGGGACCAGGGAACAAAGAAGCAATAACGCCCCCGGGGGGGCAGCCTTCTTCACGGCCCACACGCACACGCAACAAGCCATCTTGGCTGAGAGACTTCGTCTCATCCTAGGGGGGAGGGGTGTTGTGTTCTGTAAAGCAGTGCCTTTAACAATGTACCTTTGCCATGTGTCATCAATGTAACCTTTCTGTGTGCAGCATTATAACCATCACCTGTATCAATGTATGCTTAATAAGGGGACGCGAGCTAGTGACCACCAGAGGACAGTAGCGAGCGTCCAGCTCTAATGGATCAAAGCCACCTGGATCAGCAGCGCGGGAAGATTCCCCGCGACCTCCTCACCTGGTCAAGAAGGGCGTGACCTCCTACGACGTCACGCAGGCAGCAACCAATAGTCTGCCAATGAGCCACATTCAAATGTATAGCCAGCTGTATATATTGAGCTACCCAGCCGCCATTACCACATGTTCCTCCGGATCATCATGTAATAAACCTGTGTTAAGCCAACCCTTCGGCTGTTGTATTGTCTTTGGTCCTTTACACTAAAATTATGCATTATGTACTCTGCATACAGTATAAGTTAAATAAGCAGGGTGACAATATACAGCCTTATACTACTCTTTTTCCTATTCTAAACCAATCAGTAATTCCGTATCCTGTCCTAACTGTTGCTACTTGAATCACATACAAATTTTTCATAAGACAGATGAGGTGGTCTCGTACTCCCATCTCTTTAAGGACTTGCCACAGTTTATTGTGATCCACACAATCAAAGGCTTTAGTGTAGTCAATGAAACAGAAGTAGATGTTTTTCTGGTGCTCCCTTGCTTTCTCCATGATCCAGCGAATGTTGGCAATTTGGTCTCTAGTTCCCCTGCCTTTTCAGAACCCAGCCTGTACTTCTGGAAATTCTCGATCCACATACTGCTGAAGCCTAGCTTGTAAGATCTTGTGCATGACCTTGCTAGCGTGTGAGATGAGCACAATTGTACGATAATTTGAACATTCTTTGGCATTGGCTTTCTTTGGAATTGGAACATAGACTGACCTTTTCCAATCCTGTGGCCACTATTGCATTTTCCAAATCTACTGGCATATTGAGTGCAATACTTTAATTGCATCATCTTTTAGGGCTTTAAATTGCTCATTTGGGATACCATCATCTCCACTAGCATTGTTGTTAGTAATACTTTCTAGGCCCCACTTGTCTTCACACTCCAGGATGTCGGGTTTGAGGTCAATGATCACACTATGGTGGTTGTCAGGAACTTTAAGGTCCTTTTTGTAGAGTTTTTCTGTGTATTCTTGCCATCTTTTCCTAATCTCTTCTGCATCTGTTAGGTCCTGACCTTTTTTGTTCTTTATATGGCCATTTTTGCTTGATACGTTCCCTTGATTTCCCCAATTTTCTTGAAGAGATCTCTAGTCCTTCCCCTTATGTTGTTTTTCTCTATTACTTTGCACTGTTCATTTAAGAACACCTCCTAATCTCTCCTTGCTGTTCTCTGGAATTCTGCATTTAGTTGAGTGAATCTTTCTCTTTCACCTTTGCTTTTCACTTTCCTTCTTCAGCTATTTAAAGAGCCTCATCAGACAACCACTTTGCTTTCTTGCATTTCTTTTTCTTTGGGATGGTTCTAATTGCTGCCTCCCTTATGATGTTATGAACTTCAGTCCATAATTCTTCAGGCACTCTGTCAAGTTTAATCCCTTAAATCTATTCTTCACCTCCACTGTATATTTGTGAGGGATGTTATCTAGGTTATATCTGTGTGGCCTAATTGTTTCCCCTACTTTCTTTCATTTTAAGACTGAATTTGGCAATCAGTAGCTCATGATCTGAGCCACACTCTGCTCCAGATCTCGTCTTTGCTGACTGTATAGAGCTTCTCCACCTTTGATTGCAGAGTATGTAATCAATCTGGTTGCGATGTTGGCCATCTGGTGATGTCCATATGTAAAGTCACCTCTTAGGTTGTTGGAAGAGGGTGTTTGCTATGACCAGTGTATTCTCTTGACAAAACTCTATTAGCGTTTGACATGCTTCATTTTGTACTCCAAGGCCAAACTTGCCTGTTATTCTAGTTACCTTTTGACTTCCTACTTTAACATTCCAATCTCCTATGATGATAAGGACATCATTTTTGATGTCAGTTCTAGAAGGTGCTGTAGGTCTTCGTAGAACTGGCTGACTACGGCCTCTTCTGCATCAGTGGTTGGGGCGTAGATGTGAATTACTGCAATGTTGAATGGTTTGCCTTGAATTTGGACTGAGATCATTCTGTCATTTTTTAGAGTATACCCCATTACTGCTTTCTTCACTCTTTTATTGACTATAGCGGGCCACTCTATTTCTTCGAAGGGATTCTTGCACACAGTAGTATATATAATAGTCCCCCGAGTTAAATTTGCCCATCCTATTCTACTTTAGTTCACTGATTCCCAAGATATCAATGCTCATTCTTTCTATCTCATTTTTGACCACGTCCTGCTTGCCTTGATTCATAGATCTTATATTCCAGGTTCCTATGCAATATTGTTCCTTACAGCATTGGACTTTCCTTTCACTGTCAGATCCATCCACAGCAGAACGTACTTTCAGCTTTGGCCCAGCCGCTTCCTCTTTCTGGGGCTACTTGTAATTGTCCTTCGCTCTTCTGCAGCAGCATGTTAGACACTGTTATGTATTGAATGTAATGATGCAATGCTCCCTTTAACAGAATGTAACCAGTCAATGTATCCAATTGTATCTAATCAGGAACACATTGTAACAGGCTGTATAAGGATGCGAGCTAAGTGGCTACAGGTGGCAGTAGTGAGCATCCAGCTCACATGGTACAGATTCCCCGAATACCTGAAGAGCGGGAAACCTTCCCGCCACACCGCACCTGGAGAAGATGGTCCTCTGCCACGTGCTAGAGAGCGGGCAAGAAGCCCCGGTGGCGTTCTATTCAAGATCCCTGTCCAAGGCAGAGCGCAACTACGCGCAAACACAGGGAAGCCCTGGCAATAGTTGCGGGAACCAAAAAGTTCCACGATTTCCTCTATGGCCAATCATTCACAGTCGTGACCGACCATAAGCCCCTGTTAGGAATCTTTACCACTAACAAGCCCACCCCACAGATCTTGTCCCCGAGGATGCTGCGGTGGGCTATTTTCCTCAGCGCGTACCAGTATGCATTGACCTACCATCCCGGCAAGGAGATCAGCCACGCCAATGCCCTTTCCAGGTCACCCCTCCCACAGGCAGGGGACCCAGAGTGTGAGGTGGAGCAGGACCACCAGGTGCTCCTGGTTGAGGCCCTAGAGTTGCCCCCGATACTGCCAGCGGAGATCGCTAAAGTTACAGCGAAGGACAAGTCGTTGGCCCTAGTCAGTTCATGGGTGCAAAAAGGGTGGCCAGCAACCTCCCCCATGGAGGAATTCAAAGTTTATGGCAGAAGGAGAGACGAGCTGTCCTTAGATAGGGGCTGCCTACTCTGGGGGCAGTGGGTAATAATCCCCGAAGCTTTGAGGTCACAGGTGCTCAAGATGTTATATATCAGCCACCCGGGGATCGTGCACTCTAAAGCGCTAGCCAGGAGTTACGTCTGGTGGCCAAAGTTGGACGCAGACATAGAACACATGATTGGCACTTGCGAGAGCTGCCAGAGTACCCGCCCCGAAGAGTCCCGACTTCCTCACAGAGAATGGGACACAGCCCGAGGGCCGTAGTCGCGTCTGTATGTAGATTTCGCAGGTCCCTTCAGGGGCACCCTGTTCCTCATAATAGTGGATGCTTACTCCAAGTGGTTGGAGGTAATCCCAATGGCCAGTACATCGTCAGCTGCGACGGTTAAGCAATTGCGGAGGGTATTCAGCTACTTCGGTTTACCCGACGTACTCGTGAGCGATAATGCCACAACCTTCACGTCAGCAGAGTTCCAGGTGTTTATAGAGATAAATATGATTCGCCACATCACCTCTGCCCATTTCCACCCCGCCACAAATGGTCAAGCGGAACGCTTGGTGAGAACAACGAAGGATGCACTGCATTGGATGGGCCCCGGGGATTTGAATCTGCAACTATGTCAATTCCTATTAAGGTATCGAGTAACCCCTTTAGTGTCGGGTTTGTCACCCGCCGAACTCCTTATGCGGAGAAAACCCGCCACAATTCTCTCGCGCCTAGACCCAACCAGGGGGGAGGACACGGGTAGAAACATAGAAACAGGGTATCACCAAGAGTTTCGAAATCGCCGAGGCAGTGCATTGCAGGAATTATGCGGCTGCCGGGCTGACTTGGGTGCCCGGAGTAGTGGTTGGGCAAACGGGGCCAGTCTCGTACAATGTCGAGACAAGCACAGGACTCCTCTGGAGGAGGCACGCCAACCAGCTCAGGAGAAGTGGTAGGTAGGCAAGACACGAGTGACCAAACGGAGAATTCAACGTTAGGGTTCTCCCCCACCTATTTATCCCAAGGGGGAGACACAGATCACTGGGGGGAGGGAAATGACACAAATCCGCATCCTTTTGCCCCCCGAGCTACAGGAACAATTTGGAAGAGGAGGATTTTGAAGAGTTAGATTTTGAGTTTGGAAACCGGGGGGGGGGGTGTTTCGGAATGGTCCCCCACCCATCCGAGCGAAGAGCGGGGTTTTGCTTTAGTCCCTAGAGCCCCTGGTTTCACCTCCCTGGAGTTTACTCCCACACCTAGACCTCCCCAATCCCAGGCTCAGAGCCCGCAGCCGATCACTAACAAGTCACCCTCTCCCATTGCAGGACGAGGACATAGCAATCAGGAATACGCAGGGACCCCAGGTCAAAGCACGGCTGCCAACTCGCCCAAAGCGAACATGCGGGAAGCCTCAGTGGCTGAAGGACTTCGTCCTTACCTAGGGGGGAGGGGTGTTATGTATTGAATGTAATGATGCAATGCTCCCTTTAACAGAATGTAACCAGTCAATGTATCCAATTGTATCTAATCAGGAACACATTATAACAGGCTGTATAAGGATGCGAGCTAAGTGGCCACAGGTGGCAGTAGCGAGCATCCAGCTCACATGGTACAGATTCCCTGAATACCTGAAGAGCGGGAAACCTTCCTGCCACACCGCACCTGGAGAAGATGGGTGTGACGATCTATGACGTCACACGGACAGTAGCCAATGAGCTACCACACCGGCATATTCAAATGTACAGTGTACTATAAATAGAGCTGTTTGTCCGCCATTATCTCATGTTAACCCTGACCATCATGCAATAAAGTTGTGTTTAGCCTTGTTACGACTCCTTCTATTGTCTTCATTGCAAGACACCAAAGACACCTTCCAACCTGATGGGCTCATCTTCCAGCATCATATCATTTAGCCTTTTGATACTGTCCATGGAGTATTCTTGGCAATGGTACTGGCATGGGTTGCCATTTCCTTCACCAGTGGATTGTGTTTAGTCTGAGTTCTCCACTATGGCCTGTCCATCTTGGGTGACCCTACATGGCATAGCCCATAGCCTTATCGAACCACGCAACCCCCTTGCCATGGCAAAGCAACAATCCTTGAATTGATAGCATGCAATTATTATTATTAACACACTTTATTTTGTAGCTGGTATACACTGGACCATTTGTGATGAACATTTTTGAGATGCTAAGGCAGATTTTATATGCTAGGATTGAAACTTTGTCATATATTTCTAAGAAAAATAAAGCTACATTGGATAGCTGGAAAATGGGGTATTTCTTTGCAATTAGGATGTGCATGAGTGCTGGTCAGTGACATTTAATGTTAGTTCATGCTGTTGTTTTTTCAATTTGTAGCACAATACCTCATAATCTCTTCAAGCATATATGGTTTCAACTTTCTGACAGATTGTTTGGGTAATTTTTTCTTTATCCCATATGCTGATAATGAACTGATTAAAAAACTGTGGATCCTTAAGTAGTCAAAACAATGCTAGCTCCACTTGAGGTGTTGACAGGCTTGAAGGAATTCCAAAGCTTGCAGAAATGCAAATAAATATTTGGCAGGGGGGAATCCAAGAGAGCAAGAAATGTCAAAGCATGTCATGAGAACTGAGCATGAAGAGTGAGAAAGCAAACTGAAATGGTTGTTGGGAGTAGGGTGGCTGGGTGGGACACAGAACTGATGGGGAAGAATGGGATAGCATGCAGAGGAGTGCAGAAGGCTCCATGGCTTTTTGGTATCCTGAAAAGAACCAGTGTGACATTTTATTGAAGTCCCATTTGTGGAACACATTACCTAACTATCATAAAGATGCTGTAATAACATGCAGAGTAAGAAAACAAAAATAGGATGCCACCAGTGCTAAGGCCCTGTTCTTAGTAGCCACCTACATCAGTTAAAGCCTGCAAACATTATTATTACAGAGCAATGATGGCAAACCTTTTAGAGACATAGTGCCCAAACAGAGGGGCAAGGTGAACTCTGTGCTGGAGGAAGGAAGCGCTCCCATTGGGCTGCTGGGCAGAGGGATGCGGTGAACTCTGTGCTGGGTCAATGGCACGCATACCCACAGAGCGGGCTGTGAGTCCCCTGTCTGACACACATGCCATAGGTTCGCTACCACTGTTGTAGAGTATACCAATTCCCTGATGGAAGGATTGCTTTACACACATTTAAATTAAGGTTGCACATGTTAATTATATAATTCAATCTACTTTGTAAGCCAATGGGTTAATATTTTCCCTATAATTTCACTCCCCCACTTCGTTCTTCAACATTCTCCCTTAACCTCAGTTGCTTTTAGTTTCCCAATGGGGAAAAGGGGTACACAGGAAGAGCCTCGTCAAAGATTGTGGTAATTTTGATCCACGATCAGGCAACAGCAACCTTGTGCCAGCTAATCTTTCTCACACTAGGTCAGGCGAAAGGAACAACGGAATGAATTAACCAAAAGGTGGCTTCGTTTTGGCAGTTTCATGTTTGGTCTAGACACAGAAGAAGTGGGAAAATGAATAAATAAATAAATATACAGGTCTGTCTCTTTTTTGTTGCAGGTCAGATAGGCAGGTGGGGAATCATTGTGAAAACAATGTGTAGCTGCCATCAAACTGCTCCCTCAGTGCAAGTCAAAATCTTCTGGGCTTGTGTATAAAGATTGATGGTCCCCTCTAATATAATCCTGTGAGCCCTCAACATCATGTTCATAGGTTCTCCTCCATGCAGGACTACTGCCAGAGAAGAGAAAAGTATTTTTTCTTTCTTTGTGGGACCACAGTTCATAGATTTCTGGAGGTATCTTGGCCCTTAATTTTTCAGGATTCTAACTCACCCTGAAACTGTAAATAGTAAGGCTCTCTGCTGCAAACATTTTTGCATTCACACAAAGGAGGGTGCCAGATGGGGGTGGGGTGGGGATAAACACAGGCATCCAAATGAGTAAATATGTGTAAATGTGTATTCAGTGAAAACACATGTTTAAAATAAACTTTATTTAAATAAGAATACACTTTACAAAAAAATCCCAATGAAATGGGCAATCCTCCAAAATAAAATATACAACAACATCAGATGGTATTACTAAATGAACATGTCTTTTCATAAGTCAACTTGAGAGACGTGTGTGTGTGTGTGTGCGCGCGTGCCAAAAGAATCAGTAAAATTGTTAAATACTGAATAAAAGAGAGCCAGGTTTTACGAAATGAGTCTGTGCTGGCAATGTGGTACGTTAATTGTGAATGTGCAATGAGTTTTTCCATCAATACTAATTTCCATACTCTAAATTTTCAAGTATTTGTTGAAATTTGTACAGCCGTTGAGAAATCTTTCATCCATATTTACATTCCTGATGGCACTGCCCTATAATATTTAATTTCTGGGTAAAGGGGGTTTGATAAAATTGGAAAGATAACATCACAAAGCATTGTCGCGACTCCAGCATTGAGATTAATGAATTAATTTTTGGATTCTAAAGCATTATTTCTCTTGCAGAGAAAGTTGCTCGCATTTGCTCGGGGTTTGACCCTGACGTGGAAAAGAATCGCCTGGAGAGGGCTGGAGCAATGTCTAGCCATCTTATCTGGGATCGGTTTGTTCCTGTTGCCCCTGAGGAAGTGGACAGGCTCCTTGGAGCTGTTCGTGATACCACTTGCTTATTAGATTGCTGTCCTGCCTGGTTTGTTAGAGCAGCCAAGGCTACCACAGGCAGGTGGGTCGGTGCGGTGGTGAATGCCTCTTTGCGGGAGGGGGTGTTCCCAGCGGCCTTCAAGCATGCGCTGGTGCGCCCCCTCCTAAAAAAGCCATCGCTCGACCCGACGATTATTTCTAATTTTAGACCAATTTCCAACCTTCCCTTTGTGGGGAAGGTGTTGGAAAAAGCAGCGGTGCAGCTGATCCAGCGGGTTCTGGATGCTGCTGATTATCTGGACCCATTTCAATCAGGTTTCAGGGCCAGCTATGGTACCGAAACTGCATTGGTTGCACTCTTGGATGACCTCTGGCGGGAGCGGGACAGGGGCAATCTTTCTGTTCTTGCTCTTCTCGACCTCTCAGCAGCATTCGATACCATTCACCATGGTATCCTTCTGGGCCGGCTCCGAGGATTGGGGGCCCAGGGCACCGTGTTGTCCTGGTTTTCCTCATTTCTGAAGGACTGGTTCCAGTCGGTGTCTTTAGAGGGCGAGCTGTCCAGTCCTAGGCCACTCCTCTGCAGAGTTCCTCAGGGCTTGGTACTCTTGCCCCTACTATTTAACATCTACATGAAACCGCTGGGTGAAATCATTCATTCCCATGGGGTGGGGTATCATCAGTATGCAGATGATACCCAATTATACATCTCAGCCCATGGGGACCCGAGTGATGCAGTCAAAGTTCTGACCAGATGTCTGGAGGCTGTTCGGGTCTGGATGGGGGGCAATGGGCTTCACCTGGCAAGACTGAGTGGCTGTGGGTTCGGGCCCCTGTGCTTACCCGGGAGCTAACAGCTTTGGTTCTGGATGGGGCATTGCTGCCCCAGACAGGTCCGGTGCGCAACCTGGGGGTCCTCCTGGACTCACAGCTACTGCTCGAAGAGCAGGTGGCAGCCGCGGCCAGGAGGGCCTTTGCACAGCTTCGTGTAATTTACCAACTGCGCACACTCCTGAACCGGGACTCCTTGCTCGTGGTCACTCATGCTCTGGTCACCTCTAGATTGGGTTACGGCAATGCGCTCTACATGGGGCTGCCCTTGACGACCATTTGGAGGCTTCAGCTGGTCCAGAACGTGGCTGCTTGGGTGGTGACGGGGTGCGGACGTTACGCCCATGCCTTGCCACTGCTTCGGGAGCTGCATTGGCTCCCAGTATGCCTCCGAGTGCAATTCAAGGTGCTGGTTTTGACCTTTAAAGCCCTTCATGGCATTGGTCCAGGGTATCTTAGAGACTACATCTCCCCAAGGTTTTCAGCCCATCCCATGTGGGCGGACAGGAGGGGTTCAGTTGTGGTCCCGTCTGCAAAAGAAGCCCATCTTACCAGGGCCAGGAGGAGAGCCTTCTCCGTGTCTGCTGCAGCCCTGTGGAACCTCCTACCATTAAAATTCCGACTCCAGTTGGATCTGCTATCCTTTAGGAAGATGTTAAAGACATGACTGTGCCAGCGGGAGTGGGGTGTGCTTGATTCCCCCTCGCAGGCCCGCTGGCTCGGAAAGCCTCCCTGCGGGATCTTGTGTATTTTGGTCTTGCTATTTTACTGGGGGGGGAGGTAGGATGAGGGTAGTTTTTAAGGTTACTGTTTAGGTTATTGAGCTTTTATACATTGTTTTTAGTGGGGTTCATTGTTTTTATCTGTTGTTTGTAACTGTTTTTAGTATCCATCTGTATGTTAGCTGCCCTGAGTGGTGTTCCCCACCAGGAGGGCAGGATATAAATCCATAAATAATAATAATTATTGTACCACAAAGAGTTAATCACTTTTCTAAGTGTAAACATGTTTAGTGTAATGGATGAATACCACTACTAGTCTGCCTACCTACCCACATCTGTCAGGCCTCAACACTTCAAGTCTTCCTTTTTGAAAACCTAGTTTTTAAGATGGTATTTCATAATATTATGTCCTTTGATTGAGTTGTCCTCTGTGAACATTATTTCATGTTGGTCACCATCTATGGGTATGTTTTTATGTAATGTTTATTCTAAAAAAAGTTTTTAGTTTTATATGTCATTTTCATATTGTATTTCTATGTGTATCTTTCGTTTATGATTGCTTATTGCGAATCACCAGAGTGACCATCAAGAAATGGAATGAATGAATGAATGAGTTGTATGACTACAGAGCATAGCAGAATGGTGGTTTATATATCTGGCTGGGGAGTTTGATTCCACACTGTAATTGTGGGTGAATAGCTAGCCTGTGTAGCCATGGGCAAGCTGAATGGACACCCCTAGATGAAGGGAATAGTAAACCAGATCTGTGTATTCACTAGCTATAAAACCCTGGAAAGGGTTGCCATAAGTTGGAATCAACTTGATGGGAATCAACTTTGACAGCACATAATTAAAGTGTTGCACTCAATATGCCAGCAGATTTGGAAAACACAGCAGTGGCCACAGGATTGGAAAAGGTCAGTATATGTTATATGTTTCAATTCCAAAGAAGGGCAATGCTAAAGAATGTTCAAACTATTGACCAGTTGCACTCATTTCACACACCAGCAAAGTCATGCTCAAGATAATACAGGCTAGGCTTCAGCAGCACACAGATCAAGAACTTCCAGAAGTGCAGGCTGGGTTCCAAAAAAGTAGGTGAGAAACCTAGAGAACATAATAAAAAGTAGAGACATCAACCTGCCAACAAAAGTCCACATAGTTAAAGCAATGGTATTCCCAGTAGTAATATATGGGTGTGAGAGCTGGACCACAAGGAAGGCTGAGCACAGAAGAATAGACGCTTTTGAGATGTGGTGCTGGAGGAGATTTTTGAGAGTACCCTGGACAGCAAGGAGAACAAATAAGTTGATCATGAAGGAAATCAACCCCGACTGCTCCTTTGAAGGACAAATATTGAAGATGAAGCTAAAATACTTTGAACACCAAATGAGAAGAGAGGACTCACTTGAGAAGGCCTTGATGCTGAGAAAGATTGAAGACAAAAGGAGAAGCTGGTGGCAGAGGATGATATGGCTAGATGGAATTGTTAATGCAGTGGGCATAAAACTGAGCGGGCTGCGGAGGATGGTGGAGGATAGGCGTGTCTGGTGTGCAGTGGTCCGACTCGACTGCGACTCAACAACAACATGTGACAACCAATTGTGGTGTAGTGGGTAGAATGATGGACTATGATTTAGGACACCTGGGTCTGGATTCCCATTCATCCATGGTACTCACTGGGAGAGTGGAACTGGTTTAAACCGTCCTTAAATACTGCATCTCACTTACCTTGAAACCCCTAATAGGGTTGCTGTAAATCAGTTCCAAGTTGACTCCACATGACAACAACAATTATTTCGATATTTATAAACACATCCCTGAGTAAGGGAGATTAAATATTGCTACCCACATTGACAAAGACAGACTTCAGTTGCCCATGGAAGTTTGTTAGCCATTTCCACAGCAGTGTTTTTAGACAGTCCAGTTTCCCTTCCCTCTGAGTCATTTTGGCTCCTTCATAGCAATCCTTCCTGTTTGTTTAAAGGCAATGCTTCTGCCTATGACTCAGTAGCTCCATTTGTAAAGTATGCTTGCTCTGTTAAAGTCTACCAGTAGCCTCAATAGCCACATACATTTCGTACACAGTTCTAATTTCTCTATCCAAAGCCACCTGGATCTTCTGGACATTTTACAACCACTTTATTTACCTTTTAAAAATCCAGCATAGATTCTTAATTCACACACAACGGTATCCAGAGCTGCTTACACAAAAATGTATTGGAGAGGAAAAGATTTTAAGAAAAATACAGTGTGTGATAGATCTCCCTGTCTGAATAAACTTATTCTGGGAAAACAGCAGCTATCTGAAACTGAAGGTTACTGTAGGAGCAGTAAAAAAATTCCGTTGGGTTCTGGAATGTTAATTTAGCCACAGCAGGAAATTAATACATGCCCTGCAATGTTGTTAGTATGTAAGATTTTAGCCAGCAAAGTAAGGGGTTGTTTTAGGTGAATTGATGTTGACCTGTCCACTGAATTTTTGTGACTCCAGCAGTTTGGAAGAGACCTTTTTATTAGGCCTTCAACGTATCTGATGAACCAACATGGCAATGTCTCCAACTTTCTCATAGTTCTGCTGTCCCACCATGCAGGCAGAACAATGATTTGCCCAGAAGGAAAACAAAAGTAAATAAATCAAGTGAATACTTGGAGACACCCAATTACTTCTATTTTCTTCCTTTTATATCTTAGTCTGCAATGATGCCTAGTTAAACTGAAGCATGGCATTACCAAAAATGTTATGCTAAAGCTGTTATCATTATCACCCATAGTATATCTTACTTTTGCCCTCAAGTTATCTATCATCAAACATACATTGTAGGCTGAAACACTACAAAAATGTGTGAAACCTTTTTGTTAGTGTTGTGTATTGAATGTAATTGTAACCACACGAATGAGTGGATGTAACAATCTCTATTAGTAACACTGTAACCTTCTGTATGAGGACGCAAGCTAGTGGCCACTGGGGGCAGTAGCGAGCGCCCAGCTCACATGGTACACATTCCTCAAATGCCTTCAGCTGCGCGGGAAAGATTCCCGCGCTCACCTCACCTGGACAAGAAGGGCGTGACTAAGGATGACATCACTTGGACAGTAGCCAATGACCTGTCGAAGAGCCACATTCAATTGTATAGCCACTGCATAAAAGGAGCTGTTTGTCCGCCATTACCACATGTTCGTACTGTACTCCATGCAATAAAGATGTGTTAGGCTAGTCTACAGCTGTTTCTATTGTCTTGATTCCCAAACACTAAATTGGCGACGAAGGTGGGATATGGATTCCCACGGGGACAAGACACATTCACAGCAACCGGTGTTCGACGTGACCCAGCCCGAGCGATGGGACTGGTTCGAGATGCACTTCAAGAGTACGGTAGCGGTTGCCGCCATCACAGACGCGGGAAAGAAGAGAGGCCTTCTCATCACGATGCTCGGCTATCACGCAGTGCAAGCGCTGATGGATCTGGTGGCACCAAGAGAAGTGGAACAGATTTCTGTAACCGAACTGCTGGTTACCCTGAGAAACCACTTCAAGCCCAAGGTATCCTTCTTCTCTACCAGGGCTGCGTTCGTGAGGAGGGACCAAAAGCCGGGTGAGTCCGTATCCGAGTATGCGGCGGCCCTCCGTTTGGCAGCAACCCCATGCGAATGGTGGGAGTTTCTAGACATGGCCCTGAGGGATAGGCTGCTTTGCGGGATGTGAGATGGGGACACCCAAAGGAAGCTCATGACCCATGGCCACGACCTCACCTTCAAAGAGGTCCTGCAAGAGGCCCTAACGGCTGAGTCCACAAGGGTCGGGTACAAGCTTCTCAAAGCAAAGCCACCACAAATGGAGGCAGCTGCATCAGCAGTCCAGGTGACTTGGAGGGCGCCCCCTGCCCCACGCTCACCCACATCCTCAGAGGCCTCCACCACCCCAGGCTCCAGTGAAGATGAGGGAGTCCGGAAAGTCAGAAAGGGGCTGAGCAAGAAGAAAGGGAAAGGGGGTCAGCGTTGCGATGGCTGCGGAGCATCCCACGAGTGGAGCAAATGCCCATTCCGGAAGGCTGAGTGCCACAACTGCGGACGGAAGGGCCACATCGCCAGGGTTTGCAAGCAACGGCGGGACGATAGCAAGCGCCCCACGCGGAGACAGGATGGCGTCAGCAGAGTCTACGATGGCGTCGACGACCCAGAGGGGTACCACGTGTACCAAAGAGTACATGCAGAAGACGACCAGGCCGTCCACAGCATGCCCTTAGGGCAACCACGTTTTTATGTTGAGGTACTGTTGCAAGGGATTCCCGTTAAGATGGAAATAGACTCGGGGTCCGTATACTCCCTCATTTCCCATAAGGAGTTTTTGCGCATTCCCCCCAAGGAGCGACCCAGACTCAAAGAGATGAGGTCGAACTTAAGGGACGTGCAGGGGAATGGGATCCCAGTGTTGGGGATTTTGAAATACAGTATAAGGGACTCAGGAGGAAACTCCCTCTAGTAGTTCTAAGGGAGGGGGGTGTAACCTCCTGGGAACACAATGGTTCAAACCCCTGGACATTTTCATGCCATCGGGGTGGGGGTGGGGGGTGAGATTCAGGCAGTGTGCAACGCACACCCCGAGGTATTCAAGAAGGGGCTCGGGAAGTACAAGGGGCCCCCAGTTTCTTTCGACCTAGTCCCGGAGGTCCGCTCAATTAGACTCAAGCCACGTCGGGTTCCATTCGCCCTGAAGGACAAAATAGAGGCGGAACTGGACAAACTGGTGGGTTAGGGGATTTTAGTGCCTGTGGATTCTGCAGAGTGGGAAACTCCTATTGTTACAGCGCTGAAAGCAAATGGGGAGGTGCGGATTTGCGCTGACTACAAGTGTACAATCAACAAGGCAATCCGCCCTAATGCCTATCCGGTGCTGGTAGTTAGCCATCTGCTAGCTACTTTACATGGGGGGAAGTTTTTCGCCAAATTAGATCTGGCGCAGGCATACCAGCAGCTATCAGTAACCCCAGCTACAGCTGCTGCGCAAACCATTGTAACTCACAAGGGGGCATTCAAGGTGACATGCCTACAGTTTGGGGTGAACTCGGCGCCGGGGATATTTCAGTCCCTTGTGGAACATTTGTTAAAGAGGCTACTGGGCGTTTTGCCATACTTCGATGACATATTGATATCTGGGGGGAGCGAAGCAGAACTGGCCCAGAGATTAGATAAGGTCCTTACAGTGTTCAAATCCGCGGGGTTGAGGCTGCGGAGGGACAAATGTGTGTTTCTGGCAAGAGAAGTTGAGTTCTTGGGGTTCCGTATAACCCCTGAGGGGGTGAAACCCACTGAGTCCAAAGTCTCAGCCATCCAAAACGGCCCTCGCCCCACCGCGAAACCGGAGCTACAATCCTTCCTGGGGCTGCTGAATTTTTATCACTCCTTCCTGCCCAGGAAAGCATCGATTGCAATGCCCCTGCACAGGCTGCTGAAGAAGGATGCGGTTTGGCGGTGGGGGGAAAATCAAGAGCGGGCTTTCAGGGAACTCAAGCAGCTCTTCTCCTCAGAGGCGATTCTAACCCATTTCGACCCAAAGAAGCCGGTAGTCTTGGTCTGCGACGCCTCACCAGTGGGGGTGGGGGTGGTCCTTTGCCACGTGTTAGGGGGTGGGCGAGAAGCCCCAGTTGCCTTCTATTTGAGATCATTGTCCAAGGCAGAACGAAATTACGCCCAAACAGATAGGGAGGCCCTTGCTATCGTGGCAGGCACAAAGAAGTTCCATGATTTTTTGTATGGTCGTCCATTCACCATTGTAACCGACCACAAGCCACTATTGGGTATTTTCACCTCAGACAAGCCCACTCCACAGATCCTTTCCCCAAGGATGCTTCGGTGGGCTATTTTCCTCAAAGCGTACAGGGGTTGTGCATGATAATACTTTGTTTTAAAACTGTTTAAACTGTGATAACATGTGTGATGGGAAAAGACTGGCGTAGAGACCGGCAAGGCACGCCACAAAGTCTGCCAAGAGAACCCTATGGACCAAAACAAAAGGCAAAACAAGGAGATGCTCAGCACAGCAGATCTGAAAAGGGGGAGGGATACGAAAGGGGGAGGAGAAATACAGTGTTGCAGGGAACAATACTGCATAGGGACATGGAATGTGAGGTCTATGAATCAAGGAAAACTGGAAGTGGTAAAAAATGAGATGGAAAGAATAAGCATTGACATCTTGGGCATCAGTGAGCTCAAATGGACAGGGATGGGTGAATTCAGCTCTGGAAACCATCATATCTACTACTGCGGGCAAGAAAACCTTAGAAGAAATGGAGTAGCCATAATTGTCAATAAAAGAGTGAGAAAAGCAGTAATGGGATACAATCTCAAAAATGACAGAATGATGTCAGTCAGATTTCAAGGCAAACCTTTCAATGTCACTGTGATCCAAATATACGCACCAACCACTGGTGCAGATGAAGCCACAATGGACCAGTTCTATGAGGACTTACAACACCTCATAGAACAGACACCAAGAAATGATGTCCAAATTATATTAGGAGACTGGAATGCCAAAGTAGGAAATCAAAAAGTGGAGGGAATAACAGGCAAATTTGGTCTTGGAACACAAAATGAAGCAGGGCAAAGATTGATAGAGTTCTGCCAAGAGAACACACTGGTCATAGCAAACACTCTCTTCCAGCAACACAAGAGGCGACTTTACACATGGACATCACCAGATGGCCAACACCGAAACCAGATTGACTACATACTCTGCAGCCAAAGATGGAGAACCTCCATACAGTCAGCAAAAACAAGACCTGGAGCAGACTGTGGCTCAGATCACAACCTACTGATCGCAAAATTCAGGCTTAGACTAAAGAAAATAGGGAAAACACGGAGACCAGAAAGATATCACCTAGACAGCATCCCTAAAGAATACACGGTGGAGGTGATGAACAGATTTAATGGCTTAGACTCGGTAGACAGAGTACCGGAAGAATTATGGACAGAGATGAGGGACATCATGCAGGAAGCAGCAAAGAAAACCATACCAAAAGAAAAGAAGAGTAAGAAAGCAAAGTGGTTGTCTGATGAGGCTCTTAAAATAGCAGAGGAAAGAAGGAACGCAAAAGTCAAAGGAGAAAGGAAAAACTACAACCATTTGAACACAGAATTTCAAAGAAAAGCAAGGAGAGATAAGGAAAACTACCTAAAAGAACAGTGCAGAGAAATGGAGGAAAACAACAAAAGAGGCAGAACCAGAGATCTTTTCAAAAAAATTGGGGAAATCAAGGGAACATTTAAAGCAAAAATGACCATGATAAGGGACAAAGACGGAAAGGAGCTAGCTGATGCAGAAGAAATTAAGAAAAGATGGAAAGAGTACACAGAGGAACTTTACAAAAAGGACCTCAACACTCCTGATACTCACAATGATGAAGAAATTGAACTTGAGCCAGACATCCTGGAGAGCGAAGTCATAAAGGCCCTAAAGAGCACTGCAAACAACAAAGCTAGTGGAGATGATGGTATCCCAGTTGAATTTTTCAAAGCGCTAAAAGATGATGGCGTCAAATTACTGCATTCAATATGCCAGCAGATTTGGAAAACAAAACAGTGGCCACAGGATTGGAAAAGATCAGTATACGTCCCAATCCCAAAAAAGGGCAATGCCAAAGAATGTTCAAATTATCGAACAATCGCGCTCATCCCACATGCCAGCAAGGTGATGCTCAAGATAATACAGGACAGACTTCTGCAGCATGTGGAGAGAGAATTACCAGAGGTGCAGGCTGGTTTCAGAAGAGGCAGGGGGACTAGAGACCACATCGCCAACATACGCTGGATCATGGAGAAAACAAAGGAATACCAGAAACAAGTTTACTTTTGTTTTATTGACTACACTAAGGCATTTGACTGTGTGGACCACAACAAGATGTGGCAAGTAATTAAAGAGATGGGAATACCAGAGCACCTCATATGCCTCCTGAGAAATCTGTACATGAACCAAGAAGCAACAGTTAGGACAGAACATGGAATAACAGAGTGGTTTGGAATAGGAAAAGGAGTAAGACAAGGCTGCATTTTGTCACCATGCTTATTCAACCTATACACAGAGCACATAATGCGCAGTGCAGGGATGGAGGAATCACAATATGGGATTAAAATTGCTGGGAGAAACATCAATAATCTGAGATATGCAGACGATACCACCCTAATGGCAGAAAGTGAGGAAGACCTAAAGAATCTCTTGATTGGGCTGAAGGAGGAGAGTGCAAAAGCTGGCTTGAGACTCAATATCAAGAAAACCAAGATAATGGCAACAGGCCCCATCAGTTCCTGGAAAATAGATGGGGAAGAAGTAGAAGCAGTGACAGATTTTACTTTCTTAGGATCAAAGATCACTGCAGATGGGGATTGCAGCCATGAAATAAAAAGGCGACTGATTCTTGGGAGACAAGCGATGAGAAACATGGGGAACATAGTGAAAAGCAGAGACATTACATTGCAAACAAAAATTAGAATAGTCAAAGCAATGGTTTTCCCAGTAGTAATGTATGGATGTGAGAGCTGGACAATTAGGAAGGCTGAACGCAGAAGAATAGATGCCTTTGAAATGTGGTGTTGGAGGAGGGTTTTGAGAGTCCCCTGGACAGCGAGGAGGACAAATAGGTCAATCTTAGAAGAAATTAACCCTGACTGCTCATTGGAAGGTCAAATAGTAAAGATGAAGCTAAAATACTTTGGACATCAAATGAGAAGGGAGGATTCACTTGAGAAGGCATTGATGTTGGGAAAGGTGGAGGGCAAAAGAAGAAGGGGGAGGCCAAGGATGAGATGGCTAGATGGTATTATAGACACAATGGGCACAGAGCTGGGAGGGTTGAGGGGGATGGTAGAGGACAGAGGCGCCTGGAGAACAATGGTCCATAGGGTCGCAAAGGGTCGGAATCGACTGTGCGACTGAACAACAACAAGTACAGGGGTTCATTAGAGTACCGCCCCGGGAAAGACATAAGGTCTCCTCTTCCCCAGCTGGGAGACCCGAAATGTGAGATAGAGCAAGACAGCCAAGTCCTCCTCATAGAAGCCCTAGATGCACCCCCCCATACTTCCCGTGGAAATCGCTGCAGCCACGGCAAAGGATAAAACATTAGCCCTTGTTAGATCCTGGGTACAGAAGGGGTGGCCCACGGCTCCCCCTGCAGATGAGTTTGCTGCGTTTTTTAGGAAGAGGGTTGAGTTGTCCACAGAAAGGGTGTGCCTCCTGTGGGGGGAGAGGGTGGTGGTCCCATAATCATTAAGAGCAAGGGTGCTACGGCTTTTACATGTCAGCCACATGTGACTAGGCTAGATGTGTTAGGCTAGTCTACAGCCGTTTCTATTGTCTTGATTCCCAAACACTAAAGTTAGAGACAAGAGGCAGGAGAGACAAACTACAGACCACAGGCAATGATGCTACCTCTACAGCTCATACACCCATACCATCTGCATTACATCATTCAAAACAAGTCAGTAGAGTTATTAGTGAATAATTGTTACAGGATTTTAGTCCAGACCTTATTTTATAATTAACTATCCCTATAGGTGGACTTGGGACTGCGGTGTCTTAGACCAGGGGTGCCCAAACATTTTGGGCTGTGGGCAGGTCACATGATACAGTGGGCCGGTCACATGTTTCAGCAGGCCGGTCACGTGGTTCCTCCCATCAGAAGCGGAAGTAAAACACACCTGCGCATGCACAGAATGCTGCCATAAGTGCACCTGGGGCTGTCATAAACACATTTATGACAGCTGCGGGTGCATTTACAGTAGTGTTACATTTTACTTCCAGGAGTGGTGTGGGCAGCACATGGTGGATGAATTGGTGTCAGGGCCAAATCTGGCCCACGGACTGTAGTTTGGGCACCTCTTGCTTAGAGGTTAAGACGCTGAACTTGACAACTGGAAGGTCGGCAGGTCAGCAGTTCGAAACCTGAGTGCTGCATGATGGAGTGAGCTTACATCTCTGTCACAGCTCCTGCCAGCCTGGAGTGAGCTTCTGTCTCTGTCCCAGCTCCTGCCAACCTAGTAGTTCGAAAGCAAGAAATTGCAAGAAGATAAATAGGTACCACTTCAGTGGGAAGGTAAAGAGCGTTCCATGCACTCAAGTGTCTAGTCATCCCTGCCACATGTCCACAGAAACGTCTGCGAACGCAGACAGCGCTAGTTCTTGGCTATAAATGGGGATGAGCACCAAACTCTAGAGTCAGATATGACTGGCTTTCGAGCAAGGGGGACCTTTACTAGAGTTACTAGTGAATAATTGTTACAGGATTTTAGCCCAGGCCTTATTTTATAATTAAGTATCCCTATAGGTGGACTTAAACAGTTAAAAAATGATTATCTATAATAGTTCATCATTATAGTTATCAAGAGTATTTCTTACCAAGTGTTGGTAAGACTTAAAGGTACAGTGTACCAGTGACTTCATAGGGTCACAAAGAGGATGGTAAACCATGCACTCTTTTCATGTATTATTTCCACTCTATCCTTTGCCCTTTCTTTTGACAGGTTCTTTACTGGAAGGAATTTAGCACTAGTGTTTGTCACGTATATTCTTTAGCTCCCTCCTAACTACCCAACATTGAGGAAGATTCCATTCAAATGGGGCAGGTCTCCAAAACTTTTTGATTCGTATAACGTAGAACTATATTGCTAAACAAGATCCTAAAGGTCACTGAGTCCATGGACTGGAATCCCAAACATCTCTCTTGAATACAGTGCATTGATGATAAAAGAGAGTAAACAAAACAAAACAAAAAGACAAAAACATTATGGCACTATAAAGACTAACCGCTGTATTTTAATGTTAGCTTTTGTAGATCAAGTTCACTGTGTCAGACAGAAGAGAAAGGCTTTGTGACATCAATTTATGCACAGGGGTACAGAATAATTTGCATAAAAAAGAATAGCTCTATTCTAATAAGCCATTAAGCTCTTTGGATAGAGGACTCCTACTTGCTAGTTCAAGGACTTATGTTTAATAAATCACAAAAGGTCTTGTGACAATTTAACTAGCAAAATAACAAAATAAATGAGTCAGCTACTGTGCAGCCATAAAGCTTTAGCTGCATTTTTGTACTTTTAGACACATGGAGTCCATGTCTTTGACCTAGTGCAGTGATGGCGAACCTTGGCACTCTAGCTGTTCTTGAACTTTAATTCTCAGAAGCCCAAGTCCCTGTGAATCCACCTGGAAACGGAAGTAATATGCGCACACACAATAAACCCATTTGTGTGGATTTACAGAGACTTGGGCTTCTGGGAATTGAAGTCAAAGAATAGTTGGAGTGCCAAGGTTTGCCATCATGGACCTAGTGTCACAAGTATGCAGCTTCTGGAGTTACATGGCCATAGCTTCCACCAAACACCTGCTGCAATGCTATTCAGAGATTCAGTTGGTAAAGGAGAATGGATGCCGCACCTCCTGCTGATAGTTTTGGCTGGGGAACTGCGTGTGTAACATGCACTGCATCTATGATTGCATCTCTTCAGACAGGGAGTCTATTTCATTTCTCTTCTCCCTTTTCTGCCCTAGGAGCGGAGGAGTAAAGCATTCTCAGCCACAGCTTGAACGTGTGAATCCTGAAATGGGGAGGGTGGAGGGTTGTTGCAAGTACAGTACTTACTGAGAGCATATCCTGAGGACCTCCTCAACATATGATAAATTTTCTTTCCATACCTCAGGAAGCACATAGGAATGTTTTAAAAACTCAAATTTTAAGTGTGTAAAACGTTCTGGGAGGCCCCAAGGATCTTGGAGGGTCAAATTTGCATGCAGCAGACCTCTTTACAGAGAGTGGCTAAAATAAATTTTGTGTCAGAAATTATTCTGGGTTGAAAGGATTTTTGCTGAAGAAACTCCACTCAGGGGACACCCAAATGAGGCTCCTTTCATGTCCCTAAGATCTTTTCCCACCGAAGTAGTCCCTATTGATCTCCTTGCAATTTCTTGCTTTCGAACTGCTAGGTTGGCAGGAGCTGGGGCAGAGACGGGCGCTCAAACTGTCATGCAGTACCTGGGTCTCGAACTGCTGGCCTCCCAGATTACAAGGCGAGCTTCTTAACCACTGAGCCACCACAGCTCCATAGAGAGTGGCTGCCAAGATTTTATTTACATCAACAGCTTCACATTTTGCTCCATTAGTGTTGTGAATGCAAGTAATCATCAGCCACCGCACGCAACTCAGCTGCCAGCCATAGCGCAGCTGAGGAAGCTCAGCCCATGAGACCCCAATCACCCAATCAGCAACTAGCATGGGAAACCTCCCCGCTATAGGTGACCCTTAGGAAGGTATGCAACTAACCTTAGTTAGGTTCATGCCTGTCAAGTTTTGGATTTGGAAATAAGGGAAATTTCCTGGCAAATAAGGGATACTTGACAGCTATGTGTATCAACTGTGCTGCCCTCCAATGGCGGCAATAGGGCATTGCAGTATAATTAATAAGGGATGACAGCGGGAAAGAGGGTAAAATAAGGGGTTTTCCCGGCCAATAAGGGATACTTGACAGCTATGGTTAGGTTGGTGAACCTTAGGAAGGTATGCAGTACGTCCCTAATGACGTCACTGCTACCGCAACCAATGAGTGCACTTGGGGGGAAATTCAAATGCAATGTATGATATAAAAGGAGCTGCGTCTCCACCATTTGGTTATGTACAGATTGACCATGCTACAATAAAGAAGTGTTTGGCCCGCCTGCTGGCTCCGTGTGCAATCAATCTGCCTACATCAAAATTAGCTTCATATTTAAAATCAGGCAAGATCTTTTTAAAGCTTAATACTTTTAAAAACATATACTGTACTTCTTTTGAGAAGTTACATTTAACAATACATACCAGTGTAATTTGCATTTAGCTATTTACTTGGTTAGTTGATACATTTTTATCCAGCTTTCCCACCAAATAGTGTTCACCACAATCAAAACATGACACAAACATGACATTCCTTAGTTAATAAAAACCATGAGAAAAGTGTTCTTTTTCTCCATTAGCAGAAAAAGGAAGGGAAGGATTAAGAGTTTAAAATTCTTTCTTTGATTTTGAAGCTCATTATAGTTAGGATGCAAACAAAAACGAATGCACAATAAGCAGTATTAATTAATTTTATAGTGTGAACAGCAACAATTTGAATTATCCATTCTTTTTGGCACCAGGTTTCTAAAATAATGCCTTTTACTTTAACATAATAAACTCTGTGTTCATAGATTTTTCAAAACAAAAGAATAATCATTTGGCTAGATGGGATTCTCAATGTCCTATTATGGTGTGTTTCACCAAGTGACTTGTGCTGTTGTTTGCTTTGGTGAGTGTTAAAGAAACTCAGGCCTTGTTTGGGGGGAAAAATGATCTCAAGCTACAGATGGTCAAGTTATAATCTGTGAGAAGTTCCCCACTGTTTTCCTTCAGGGAGAAGTGTGCCCTGTATTTTTTGTGACAGATGGTCAGGAAAGTACAGGAAATGTGACATGGCTCTCTTCACAATGCTATGTATATTTATTCAAAAGTAAGTCTACTGCATTTTCAGAGGATGTATGCCTCTGAGTCAGAGCTTGGAAAAGTTAGTTTATTAGATGATGTTTCCCAGAATCCTTCAGCCCTCAAGGCCACTGTCCATGTTCACTATTAAACTATGGTAGCTATATTTAAGGAGGAGGGAAAGGTAACTTTTCCAGAACCTACTCTGGTTGCTAGTTGCTAGGACACAAAAGCAAGACAGCTCTCATCGATGGGTTCTGCTTCCCAAATAATCCATTTGTTTCAAGCACCCTCACATAAAACCAGACAATTGATTCACATTGCTTACACTGACTGACAGTCAGATTCCTGGAGTCACTCCAAGCTCTGGCTGTCTGTATCAAGGACTGAACCGTTCACAGCAGAAGGTTTTCCATCAAGCCACAACTTCTCTTTGAAATGATTGGCCAGTCTTGGAGACAGAAGAATGGGCTGAACCTCAGGCTGAACCTTCTAGGCATTTACTTTGTTCTTTCATGCATATGAATGCAAAATGATGTAGAATGATTCACTTATGATAGCAATATGTTACCTAGAGATGATTTCTTCCCTGTCAGGACAAGTATGTTTCATGAACCAGGACTGTTTGGCTGTACTGTACTTCATTAAGGCTATTACCCATTTTGTGATGTGTTTCTTATGCAACAGTAAATACTGTAAACCCCAGAATAAACACTGTCTGCTGCCCTCTGACCATTTTTCCAAGAATTAGTTGAAGTGCTTTCCAAAAAGGCAACAGTAATGCAGGAGGCTTTCCAATTTGGCATTGTTAGCAGGCTAGACATGCCAAAGGTTTAGCCCGATTTGCTCGAGGGTCATGAATACTCACAGTATGCAGGCACGTTATCACTCCTCCAACAAAGCTTATATAAGTCCTGTTTTTCACAGATGAAAACCCATAAAGGTAAAGATTGTAGCATGTCTGACATGTAGCATGTCAGAAAAATCTGTTTCCTTTGACTGCAAATTGAATTTCCATGTTTCTCCTCCTCCTCCTCATTATCTGTCTGTACAACTCTTTTACACTGGCACCACACTCCTACTTTCTCAGAAGTCAGCTTCAAGACTCTATATGTGTCTGAGTAGACACATGTAACATAAGACTGCTAAGAAAATACCACAGACTTCCACAATACAGATTTCAGCTTGTTCTCTCTCTTCAATGCTATGACAAACACAGGTTATCCGGGATAGGAAAAATGGATGAAGTCAAGCAAAGTTCCCCTTTCCCCTCCTCCAGTACAGGATGGGTGTTGTTACCAGTTATCTGAACATACAGCCAGTGTTTCATACAGGAAAGGACTCTGCACCTCATACCCAAGACTCTACATGAGGGGTTCCCAACCTTTTAAAGCCGGGGGCTAGATCACGCTCTCTCAGTCAGCTTTGAGGGTTGGATGGCCATTTTGCCCTGCCTGCATGATGCCCTGCCCTCAACAAAGAGAAATTGGCCAAACGGTATGGATAACCCAATAAAGCTCAAGGGTTTGCTGAATTGCTTTCTCCATGCTTAAAATGTCTTGAGAATTGGCCCTTTGTTTGCTATCAATTCATCTATTCAGCTGTATCAAACAAAAGTAGGGGTAGAGCAGAAACAACAACTGAGAATGAAAATTGAGGGATAGCAAGAACTGAAAATTCTTCTCTACCCCCTTTTGCTTGCTAACATGTAATTGTTGATACTCTGGATATTTTGTGGTAATTCATGAACCAAATTATACTGCCACAAACTGCATGTGTTCGTTGGCTATCAAAAAATCACATTCTGCACAGCACTTTACATTGTTCTTTAGAATAATCTGTATTATGGTGCTTGCTTTCCATAAAATGCCCAGTGCTCATTGCTTTGTGTGGAACTGATATCTCCTAATCCCTCCAGAGGATATGAAATGGCAAGATGCGCAGCCAATAAAATTGAGGAAAAAGCACAGTCAGTGATATTACTTCATCAGAACACACTTTCATTGGCTGATATTCTTGGTGTTACCTAGCAACATCCAAGATGCAGGCTATGTTGAGATGCTATTTAAACATTTTTGGTTGTTTTGATAGAGTGACCCAGATTTGCTTTATAAACCATTACAAGATCTTCAATTCCAGTTGAAATGGGACTTTTTGTCTTTACATATGCATGGTATATACTGTACTTGATCAGCATTCAAAAATTATCTCCAGGTTTGGTTGATTTCCCCCCCCCCCCCAGTAGACTGAGACATACAGTTTGATCCTGTGGCTCTCTGAATATTGCTGGGCACCAGTCCATCCCAGTCAGCACGGTCAATTGTCTGATGCTTCCCAATGACATTTGGAGATCCATGGGTTCCCCATCTTTAATGCTGAATGTTTTTTATTTTACCTACCTAAAGTCCTGTCTGAAGTAATAATTAATGGTCAGCAAAGGCCAGGAGGGACTTCGCCCAACTTCGGGTGATTCGCCAGTTGCGCACGCTCCTGGACCAGGACTCTTTGCTCATGGTCACTCATGCTCTGGTGACCTCCAGACTAGATTATTGTAATGCGCTCTACATGGGGCTGCCCTTGATGACCATTTGGAGGCTGCAGCTGGTCCAGAATGTGGCGGCCCGGGTGGTGATGGGGTGTGGACGTTATGCCCATGCCTCACCACTGCTGCGGGAGCTGCACTGGTTACCCGTTTGCCTCCGGGTGCAATTCAAGGTGCTGGTTTTGACCTTTAAAGCCCTATATGGTAGTGGGCCAGGTTACCTTAGAGACCGCATCGCCCTCTGGACGTCTGTCCATCCAACCAGAGCGGACCGGAGGGGCTCTCTAATAGTGCCATCGGCCAGGGGGGCTCGCCTCTCTGGCACAAGGAGGAGTGCCTTCTCTGTGTCCGCACCGGCCCTTTGGAACCTCCTGCCTGTGGAACTGCGTCTTCAGATGGAGCTGTTGCCCTTTAGAAAAGAACTAAAAACCTGGCTGGCGGGCCAAGTTTGGGGTGCAGGTGGCGGGGTGGCTTCCGTTGGGTGGCTAATATAGGGGAGGATGCCTGCCCCATGGTTTCTTCAGTTCCTGCACCCCTCTCTTTTTAGGGATGGGTTTTTATTGCTGTTTTTTATATGTTTTATTTGTTTTTATCTGTTTTTACCCACTGTTGTGAACCGCCCGGAGTCTGCTTTGGCTGAGTGGGTGGTATAAAAATTTAACAATAAATAAATAAATAATCAACATTTCATCAGGAGGGCTACAGCATGTGGTACTCAACCTCCCCCCAAATGCTCCTGAAATATAAGTTCCACAATTTCATTTACACTTGTAGTACAAAATACAGTATATGTTCATAACACACAAGGGGGACCTAGACATTATTGTATTTCATCTGGACTCCTAGAGGGCTTCTACATATTTAGCATTGTACTGAAAGCCAACAGAAGCCAACAGACCTGGTGGAATTCTCCCTTTAATAGAACTTCTAAAGATAACCTAAACAAGCCAATGTTAAACAAAAAAAAAAACATGGTTTGGTTACTTTCAGCATTGGTCACTTCTTGATTCTAGAAAAGGCCTTCTCTAAAATAGTTTATGAAGAGTCAGATTTAAATGGTAAATTTGGTCTCACTGAGACTTCTAATAACTAGCATAGTTTGCCCGGTGGTGCCGGGCTGTTTTAAATTGTGTTGGAAGGTTTTTCTTTTGTTAATGTTTGTACAAATGAGGTTAGTCTGTAACTGTGATTTTTAAAATGTTTATTTATGCACACGGGCTGTTATAAACTGTGATCAGATTTTTTGGGTTTGTTTTTGTGGATTAAAAAAAGAGGAAAGGATGATATAATTTTTTACAATTATTTTATTTAACCAAATAATGTTTTAGTATGTGAATTTTTTAAAAATAGTTGTATCTTGGATAATAATTTTAAAAATGTGAAAGTACTTTTTTTACATTCAATGTTTTTAAACTGTGGTTAGATGTTTTGGGTTTTTTTTTTTTGAGTGAAAACTCTACACTGTACTTTAGAAATGTTTTTATTTTATTATTGTGTGATTTGTGTGAATGTGTGATGCAATGTTATGTTTTTGACTATTTTTTCTCTTGTGGCCTCTGGGTGGGGCTGTTGAGTATTTCTTTTACTTTGACTGTTTTTTTCTCTACTGGCCTCTGGGTGGCGCTTCTTCTGGTAAGTAGTCTCTTTCTTTCCTCATTTCAGTTCCGGCCGTCGTGGAGGAAGAATGTCTGCTGGTAAGTTGGCTGGTTTAATTTCTTTTGGGGCTTTGGTTTGTTTTTGAATGTTTTTTTGTGTTTTTTAAAATTAATGGTTTATTTATTTTAATTATTTTGGTGTTTGTTTTTGGTTTTTTTCTCTTTCAAGGGGGGGGGGGCAAGGCACCAGTGTCTTGGCCCCCGCTTGAAAGCATAACACTTTCCTTTCCGCGGCCTGGGCTTGCTGGCCGGGCTGCGGGGACCTGAACACCGGGTTTTTTTTCCTTCCCCCGGCCTGGGCTTGCTGGCTGGGCCAGGGCAAGGCCAGCACTGGGGGGCATTGTGTATGGGGGGTGTTCCTTCCCGTGGCCTTGCCGTGCTGGCTGGGCCGCGGGAAGCCATGGGGCGGGGGGGTGTTCCTTCCCATGGCCTTGCCTTGCTGGCTGGGCTGCAGGAATCCATGCGGCGCGGGGAGTTTTTTCCTTCCCGCAGCCTGGCTTTGCTGGCTGGGCTGCGGGAAGCCATGGACTGGGTTTTTTTCCTTCCCGCAGCCTTGCCTTGCTGGCTGGGCCGCGGGAAGCCATGCGGTGCGGGGGGGGTTTCCTTCCCATGGCTGGGCTTTGCTGGCTGGGCCGCGGGAAGCCATGGGGCAGGGGATTTTCCTTCCCATGGCCTTGCCTTGGTGACTGGGCCGCGGGAAGCCATGCGGTGCGCGGGGGGGTGTCCTTCCCACAGCCTGGCTTTGCTGGCTGGGCCGTGGGAAGCCATGGACCGGGGAGGTTTCCTTCCCGCAGCCTTGCCTTGCTGGCTGGGCCACGGGAAGCTATGCGGCGTGGGTTTTTTTCCTTCCCATGGCCTGGCTTTGCTGGCTGGGCTGCGGGAAGCCATGGGGCGGGGGATTCTCCTTCCCGCGGCCTTGCCTTGCTGGCTGGGCCGCGGGAAGGCCTGCGGCGTGTCTGTGAGGCGCTGCGTCCGCCTGCGGCGGACTTGCCCTCACGTTGGGTTTTTTATTTTTATTTTTCGCATGCCGGCTTCCTCAGCATTCTACGCGCTCATGGCACGCAAGACGCTGGGGCTCGTAGTTTGGCGTTTGCGTTTTCGGTTTCTGCAGCGGTTTTTTTCTGCAGCTTCATTTTGATTGGCCACAGCGCATTTCCGAACGTTCCTTTTGCTCGCGCCTCTCAGCCTGATTGGCTGTGGCGTGGCACGGCCCAAGGAACGTTGGGAAATGGAGTCCTTTCTTTTTGTTTGTGATCGGGGGGCTCCTGCCCCACTGGTGCAAAATTCAACCCGACAGTTACCTGCGAACCCCGGTCAGGCGAGTGCATGGAGGCTTGGACGGGGCTAGTGGGGCCTGGCTAAACATCCTTTGTCACATTCCAACAGTTAACACACAGATTTATAGGTATAGATTGTTTGCTATTTGGAGGATTTTTTTAAATGTACGATGTTCCAGGGAGACCCTTAAAAGTTGCCCAACTCTGTTGCAAAGGATGATTCCAACAATTTACCTAGTTAACATTGTCTTGAGTGAAATCTTTTACTTATGTTCACAAGAAGCAAAAACATATACAAAATGGAATTTCAATTTATTTTTAAACTTTATTTTCAATCAAACACACTCAGGTCCACCCAGAAAATGCCCCATATTATCTTTTCTTGTGTGGCTGCTTGTCTTTCCTCCTGGCCTGAGTGCTTAACATTCAGGGATAGCTGGCAGAAACTTACCTTCTTATTGAACTAGTGTTTAACTGCATGCTGGGCAAAATCCTGTTGATTTAGTTATGCTGGCATAAGCTAGATCCAAGGACTGGGAATAATTATGTTAAATTAATTGAAAGCTTCTGAGGTTCCTTTTGTTGCAGGTAAGCCTCAATAAATAAAATGTCTCTGGATTGCAGCTGGTGGTTCCAAATCTGGCAGTGATGATCCACCATCAGTTTTTGACTATTAACGACTCCTCCCCGTCTCAAGAGTTCAAATGCTTCCACAAGACAAGATGGATCTCTAAGGAGCCTCCGAACCTGAAAAGGTGGAATATGAAGGTTTCAATTAATCTAAATTAATTATTTTTGGCACTTGGATCTGGTTTATGCCAGCATAAATACACAAACCGAATTTTGCACACTGTGTCCTCAAATGATAGCCATCTATGCAAGACTTTAGCTAGATGAGGTCAGTGGGTCATATTTGAACTATGGGGTGTTTGCGTATCTTATGGATGGAGCAGGAGGGACCTCATTCCACCATTTGCCCCCACTATTCAGTCTAAGAGTTTGCTACTAATGGAACAACAGATAAGAGAGAGCCTTAGTGAAATCTGCAAAACCCAACTCCTGATTTTTCAGTTTAAGCCAAATCATATTCTACTGGTAGTGGCATCATCCAAGAAAATGGATGTGGGTTGGCTGTCTTCTGCCACCCTCTAATTCAAGTACTACAAAGGACACAATCCTGCCCTTACATCCACAAGATAATTGTACCTGTCTCATTCATAGCTATTTAGCCCAGGGTTCCTCAAACTTCACTCTCTAGGTATTCCTGACTTCAGTTACCAGAAGCCCAAGTCAGTACACCTGCTGATCTAGGGCTTCAGGGAATTGAGGTCCAAGAACATCTGGAGAGCCAAGATTGAGGAACCCTGGGCTAGATAGCTCAGTAGTTTATGTATCTGGTTGTGGAGTCAAAGGTTGCAAGTTTGATTCCATACTGTGCTTCTGGGGAGATGAGCCAGCATGTGCATTCATGTGCATGATGCATCTTGTATTTATGTCTACACTCAGAAAGACAGATAAACATCTGTAACAGACTTATAGATATTTTTGCTTGTTGTGAGGAAAGCTCTCATTTGAATTCATTTCATTCCTTTGGGAATACAACAAATTTTCCCAAGAATGAAAATTGGCAAAGGATTTGTACCAGCAATTTTGATTTCAAAAGTTGACCACTTATGCATCAATTGACTTTAATTCCAGACCTTTCCTTTAAAAACAATTGTTTCTCAAGAAAAAGATAGGGCAATTTGGTTTGTGATGTAAATAAACAGCTGGCTGGTATACATTTTACCCTGAAGGAAATAAATGAATGCATGGGGGAATTCATTCAGAAAGATACACAGAATAACATTTTAAAAATCCTAATAGGATTAATAAAATTTAACATTAATGTCGTAAACTTCTTGTCTTTTTCTCTGACAGCTGCTCTCCATTATGTCAGCAAAACAAAATAAATCTGAAATGCTGACACATTGTTTACTTTAAGTCCCAAACTGTCACAGAGAAGAGGAAAAAGACAGGAAATAGGCACTCAGGACTATATGCATTGAATCTTTGGCTCAAAATAGCAGATGTTTATTTCATGCACAGCATAGTTAAACATTAAAAATAGCTCTAGTTTGGGGAAGACATTTGCTAAAGATTTTCTACAGCTCATCAAAATGGACACACCTGGTCTTGTAGGCCGGCTGGCACTGGGCCATCTTCGCCTTCCAAAGCAAGCAGGAAAAATATCACTGGACCCCAGCTTGCCATGAAATGACTCACACACTGTGATCATGAAGCCCTCTCTGGTGGCACATATGAAATGAAACATGCAGGATTCAACACTGGGACTGCAATAGACTGCCACAGCCTTGAGGATATTATCAAGGCGTGCCTTCACAGCCAGTCCATCTGGAATGGCTTCTTCCATCTCCATCACAAGGAAAAATGGCACAGTGGGAGTCACTGGAAAAAGGAAAAACCGCCCAAAAAAACAATTGTTGTATAGATATAAGAAAATGAATCTAAGAGAACCAGGTCATCATTTAAGTAAAGTCAATTTATAGTCCATGCAGTGGTAGAACTCCAAGTCTTGACAGGATACATAAAGCTTGAAACAACAACAACAACTTATAACAACAAAGTTGTTGGTTTCTTCACCTGAAATACTTAAACAAAAAATAGTTTCTTCACTTGACAATAGTATTCACTTGGTAATTTGTAAGTTATAATATACGAACGGTTTTCAGAAGTTAAAAATAAGTGGTTGGTAAGTTTCTTATAAAGCAAGAATCCAGTGTAATAACAGAAAGATAATGCTGGGAGTCCCAAAAACGTGCAGGATGTAATTCAAAAACTACTGGAATCCAAAGTATATAAATCCAAAATATAATATCCTTCTGGTATGGGATATTTTGATTCAAATCTTCATCAGAAGTGGATTTATAAGTTCTGAAATTCATAAATAATAGAGTAAAGCCAGAGAGCCTGGAACATTAGTCATATTAACATTAACTAGATCAAAATATTGTGTTACAATAAAGTTTCTTACCATACAATAATCAAGATTATTTGCATTCAACAGCCTCAGAAGGTACATTCATAATGGGCCAGGAACGTTAAACTAGATTTGTGCATGAGACATTATAAATTCTATTGCAAGAACATTCTAATTAATATTAAGAGCACCTGTTGTGTGAGCAAGGAAAAGAGGAGAATCACATTCATGTCTATATGCAATGGGTCAACATGATAAAATATTACAAAAATGGAGATAAGTCAATTTCTAGTTTGAGATCATTAGGAATTAAGGTGGGAAATTGATATATGTAAAAAGCTTCCCATCTTAATAGAGTTTGTTCAATGTTGGTGACTTGGTAAGGACGTGGCTTGCATGTCTCTAGAATTATAACTCGCATGTCAGTGTAAGGATGTCTCTTTTCAAGATAGTGTTGAACAAGTGGGGCTTGTAAATTAGCATTTCTTATTCGAGATTGATGTTCGCCCACTCGAACTTTCAGTGGTCGAGTAGATTTTCCAATGTAAGCTTTGTTACAAGAACAAGCAATTAAATAGATGCAGTTAGAGCTATTGCAATTGCTGAATTCTTTCAACTCTAGTGTAAACTTGTAATCTGGAATAGACTCCTGATCTGTTGTCCACATGAATTTACAAAACTTACAACTGCCACAACGATGGTGTCCTGCTGGGAGCGTCCAAGGTAAAAAAATATGAGGTTCCAAGTCCGTCCGTGTAATGAAGTTTGCAATGCTCTTGGTCCTCCTGCACCCTAGTGTAGGTAAACTTGCACGTCCGGAGATATTGTCAAGTATGTGTCAATGCTTGAGGATTATTTTCTTTACAAAACTGGCACATGGGGTGTAATCAATGGACCAAAAAATGCTGGAGTCTGTAATCTTTTTGTTGTCAAATGAAGAGCGAAGGTCTGGGTTTTGTCTGCACTTTGCTAAAGGCTCGGTCTACAATAGTATCAGGATAACCCTGATTACGCAAGGAATGTCCGATGTTAGTAGCTGCCACTAGAAAGTCCTTGTGATCAGTCGAATTCCTTTTGGCCCTAAGGAGAATGCTGTACGGAATATTGTTTTTTAAGAAGTAAGGGTGAAAGGATTGATATTGAAGGTAAGCATGTCTGTCTGTATCTTTGTGAAAAAGGTGCATCTTGAGTTTGTTCTCTGAGGTAATGTTAACACATACATCCAAAAAAGAGAGAGACCAGCGGTCTACACTGTGAGTAAAGGTTAAATTACTGTTCTGTGAATTGAGGCAAGAAACAAATGCTTGCACCTGTGTGGGGTCCTTAAAAAACCAAAAAAACAAATCATCAATGTATCTTCTGTAAATTAAAATATGTGCAAAAAAAAGGATTAATAAGAGGATCCAAGATGACTGATGTATCGAATTGAATCATGTAAATATTTGCCACGGAGGGAACAAAATTACATCCCATTGATACAACCTTAAGCTGTAAATAAAAATTGGTTTCAAATCTTTAAAAAATTGTGTTCAAAACAAATGTCAATCAAATCTAAAAGAAAATGAGTGGAAGTATCCGGTGTTGTACGGAAAGAAAGGACATCTAAGATTATTCATACTAATTCCTGGTTCCATTCATGACTCTCTCTTTCTTTCTGTGGGTGCTCTTAGTGTGGGCCTGGCAGTTTAGCCAGAGGAAAGTGCAGCTACTCCTTTGATCCATTGTTTCAGGCAAGAAGGGCAACAAGATTGGGCTGGTTTGGGGTAACCTGAGACATCATGAAGAGAGCCTCTATTTGCCCTAAGGGACTAGCCATTCAGATCATTCTGTGTCACAGCATATTTACTATACTGAATACATTTCCATGTGAATGATATATAATAAATGAAAATGTTACCTTTTCAGATTTGCAACCTCCAGACTTTCCAGCCACCATAGGCTGTGCTGGCTAGCAATTCAAGATGCTCTAAAGGTAAAGGTCACCTTTGCTCGAAAGCCAGTTGTATCCAACTCTAGGATTCAGTACTCATCTCTGTTTATAGCCAAAAAGCTACTGCTGTCTGTGTTTGCAGACATTTCCATGGACATGTGGCAGGCATGACTCAAAACCAGAGTGCACAGAATACTGTTTATCTTCCCACTGAAGTGGTCCCTATTTCTTGCTATCAAACTAAGTTGGCAAGAGCTGGGACAGAGATGAGAGCTCACTCCATCGTGCAGCACTCAGGTCTCGAAATGCTGACCTGCCAAGCTTCCAGTCATCAAGTTCCGTGTCTTAACCACTAAGCCACTGCAGTCCCCCTTCCAGAAGCTTTAGTCCCCCCAAAAATGCTATTTCCAACTTCTGCTCAAGAACTACACAACGTTCACCTTCCCAAATGCTTGGAAACAACTGGGTGGGGGTGGGGATCAGGGAGATGCTTGCAAAATTGCCTGCAGAATGGAAAGAACACAATTGCTGTTATCAGGTACCCATCAATTTGAACTAAAGGCCTGACTGCAATTAATTGGGTTTGCTTTGGCAAGCTGCTGGACGATCACAGCTACAGCTTTCCCCAGGCAATGCTTTAATAAAATGTTGAGAATCTATTTATTCCAACTGATAATACTTCTCAAGCATTGCATTGCACTGCACATTCAGCCAAGCAGGTGGCCAGATCTGAGCACGCATAAGCCCGGTATCAGGAAACCCAGCAATAATTTGGCCAGAACCCCTCTTAACATGTGGGAAATCTTTTCAACTGAAACAGAGAAGTAAGTTCTGTTTCAGCTTGTACAAATTCTTTTTTGGCTTGAAATACCTGTTACAAGTGAAATACATAATTATACCTGAAGAAGAAAAACTACATTATGTAAAAGGCTCCCTGCACGGCCGAACAGGGAGATGTTTATTATAGTGTCGAGGCAGGCATAAGCCAACCCTGCACTGTGGTCTGTCTATGACCTTTTGGCCTAAAGAGGGCTGTTTTTCCTTGAGAGGTTTTACTACTTCAGCAGACAGCGTTTTGAGATGCGCTGGCCTCTCTCTATCCAAAACTATCTGGCAATTAAAATGGCGATGCTGGACTCATAGAAATGTCCAGTATTCCTAGATAACAGTTTTATGCCTCCTCCCTCTTATGACACTTTCAGAGTCCAGCTAACCAGGGGTTAGATAAAAATTACCTCACCAGGAGGAGCCTCCAGCAAAACTTGATAACGCTCCTTTGCACAGAAACGATACCTTAACGAAGTCTTCTTCTCCATTGGAATTCACTCCTCCTGACAGAGACCTTAATTTATAGCCTCCCTCTCCCTGGTCTTGTATGCTGGATTCTAAGAATTCCCCTCTTTAAGGTTTGAGGAGAATAAAAGTACACTACTATGTTTCTTCAAATATAGCAGCTTTTTACTGGTACAAAAATGAGGTAAAATAGCATATGGATAAAGGCAGTTCAAATACAAACATAAAACATAAAAGAAATATAAATGGCTAAGCTAGCTATGTAGATAAAAAGTTGGACATTTTACGCCCCCATAAATATTAGACTTGCAGTCTAGCATTTAAGGCATATTGAAAAAGGAAATGGGCAGAGTAACCCCAGGCCGTGGGGTGTCTGCTACTGAGGTGCTAAAACTCTCAGTTTATATATGTTTTTCCCCACTCACACCTCTCCTCTCAAGTATGTGAAAATTCCCCAAATATGACATGAGGAGACAGATGGCTGGACACCTGGGCATCCAACTGCGTGTTATGTACCTGAATCTTACATGAGATGGTTATCTTAGATTCCATCTTGGTATCTTCATGTGATAGATCAAACTGTCAGATTCCCAGACTAAGTGTCCTTGGAACTGGCATCCATGAGATTGTGGGAGCGTGGGGCACTAAAAAAACCTGGGTATGCAGCAATCTACGGGATTAGCATTACATCTTAAGCACTAATTGGCGAAACCATTCCTCTACTTCACACAGAGTAAATGAAAATTAATGGCATCCTTTGAATTCCCATTACACATACAGTACTTTAAAAGGGGCAAATATTTGTTAATAGCCATAGGTCTAACTCCTGCTTTCCAGCTTCTTTGTATCTTTCCAGAATTCCTTGGTCTAACCATGTTGTAGTCCAACAGTAAGAGGAGGTAGACTGTGTAAATGAGAAAACACAAGCACACTTGAATGAAGCATGGCCACAATAGTTTTGGCTACACGTGTTTCTCAATGTTGGGCCACCAGATGTTCTTGGACTTCAGTTCCCAGAAGTCCTGATCTACAGGTGTGCTGACTAGGCCTTCTGATAATTGAAGTCCAAGAACACCTGGGGGTCCAAGTTTGAGAAACCCTGGGTAACAGCTTAAGTGCTGGGGTACACAGAAAGAGCCTCCTAGAAGATTGTGATATTTTGAACCATAATCAGGCAGTGGCCACCTTGTGTCAGCTAATCTCTCTCACCCTAGGTCAGTGGAAAGGAAGTACAGAATGAACTCTCCAAAAGTGGCTTCATTTTGACAGTTTAAAGGTCTGGCCTAGACATAAAGGAGAGTAGTAGTAGTAGTAGTAGTAGTAGTAGTAGTAGTAGTAGTAGTAGTAGTAGTAGTACCTTGGTGAAACTAAGAGTAGTAGATCCAGACATCAGACAACCTATCTGCTGACCAGTGAATGGGATATGTGATCCATAGGGATGCAAGCAACTGTGTGGGTTCCTTGGCTGTATGGGGGTGAAAGAACACAACAGCTCCCCAAATGGATATACAGTATTCCCTAGATCTTCACCCCCAAGATTCCCTAAGAGGATTGCCAAAATAGAAGATAATGAAATATAGGCTGATTGCAGGATAAAATAAGATGAGGAGCATGCTGGGAGAATGCCTTAATGCTTTGCAGATGGAATGCGAAGAAACTAAACTTCCCCAGTCTTCTTTGAGAAGCCTGCCCAAGAATATAATATAATATAATATAATATAATATAATATAATATAATATAATATAATATAATATAATATAATATAATATAATATAATATAATATAATATAATATAATATAATATAATATAATATAATATAATATAATATAATATAATATAATATAATATAATATAATATAATCTTAACCTATAAATCCAAGTGTTCACCGTTGGAACTGGCTATAGGCTGCTATGCGTCGCCCTACTGACCCGAACCCACCCTTCGTGCGCACGGCCGAATTGCCTACGCAGGTCAACGAAGGATTTAAAAATCCGCCACGGGGGCCTCAGCCCCACAAATGGCAAGAAAGGGAAAGAACTTCACTTCCCAACATTCCTTGCGCTGCACCGCGCCAGAGCCAATCACGCTGAGAGGCTCTCGCACAGCGCAGCGTTCGGACACGCGCCGCAGCCAATTGAAACAAATGCATTTTAAAAAAAACCAGCAGAAACACAAAGCACCAACCGATAACTACAAGCCCCAGCGTCCTGTGCGCCAACGCAGAACGCTGAGGAAAACGGCGCCCGGAAAATTAAAAAGAAAAACAGCTCACAGGCAAGCAAAGACCAGCCGGCTTTCTTTTACTCACCCGCGGCGCCTGAATCTCCTGAATGGAGTTTCCCCTTTAAAATCAGTGGGAGGGGGTGGCCATCCCCCTCTGCGCTGCCTACCCTAGTGATGGAAGGTTTGTGGGGATAAAAGGACTATATTGCCCCAACCCATCTGAAAACAAAAGATGAGGCAGAGAGGATCAATCCCCAACCACCCCTCCTTAAAAAAACTCCGTCTTTTCTTCTCTTTAAAAACGGAGTTGTTTTAAGGAGAGGGGGGGAATCGATCCTCTCTGCCTGTTCCTCTCTGTCCAGAAGTGAAGGGCCAATATAACCTTTAATCCCAACAAACCTCCCAAAATAACCTCCCAACACTAGGGTAGGCAGCAGGGAGGGGGATCACAGCCCACACCCACTGATATTAAAGGGAAACAACGATCTACCTTCACGATTCCACAAAAACAAAGCACGACTCCACAAAAACAAAGCACCATAACACACTACAGCTCCCCTGCCCACCACCTAGCCCACCCTTCCTAACCCCCAATGACCATGCCCCCATCCTCACCACGGGCCGCCGGCGTAGATATTCCAACCAGTACGGCCTGCGAAAAAAAACCCAAACTACCACCACATGGTATTTCAATGGGCCACCCAGCCACCGAGGCCGGCCCACAGAAATACACACACCAAAAGCACAAACAACAACAATCCAAAAAAAAGGACAAACACAACCCCCCACCCCCCACAAATCACAACAAAAGCACCCTGCGAAAATACCCCCAACCTACATCCCCCACACCCCACAAAACCCAAAAACACAACACATAAAATAAACGAGCACACACCTTCAACCTCCAGCCTCAGCGAAGAGCACATGTGCAATGAAAAAAGAACAGGAAGAAAACACAGCCCACAACTGAGTTACCATTTCAAAATAGTGCAACAGCACCACCCAGTGGCTACAGCAAAAATAGCACTCAAAAACATTAAATTTAAAAAACAAAACTCTTACACATTTTTTAAAGAAATTCCATTATTTGAAAAAAAATATATCAACCATTCCTCTTTTCAAAATCCGATTTTATTATAACACTTTAAAACACTACCTACGTATAAAAAACCATTATTTAAAAAAAGAAAAAAACTCATTTAAATACACATACAAGAAAAATCATCCAACAACCATTTTTCAAATTTTTTAAAAATAACCCAAAAAAAGCCCGGCAACGCCGGGCAACCCTTGCTAGTATAATATAATATAATATAATATAATATAATATAATATAATATAATATAATATAATATAATATAATATAATATAATATAATATAATATAATATAATATAATGTTTAAAATATGTTAGATATTTGAAATAATTTTAGAAAAATATTTATCCCAGTTTTTTCTCCATTAGTTCCAGTGGTTGCACTGGAGAATTTTCCAGTAAATTTAAAAAGAAAACTAGAAGAATTATTAAGAAAAAAGAAATTAAAATAAAAGATTGGTTTAAAAAAATAGAGAGAGAAGAGCAAGTAGGTGAAGTATGGGGTGGGGTGGGGTGGGGTGGAGAATCCTTGTTTTATCTATACCTATAAATCCAAGTGTTAACCGTTGGAACTTGACAAAGGATCCCACACCCGGCCATACTAGCCCGTACCGAGCATTCGTGCACTTGCCCGAAATGGGTCCGGAGGTCAACAAATATTTTAGAAATGCACCAGTGTGGCAGGAGACCACAAACTCAAACAAAGAAAAAGAACCTCAATCCCCAACGTTCCTTGCACCGCGCCGCACAACAGCCAATCAGGCTGAGAGGCGCAAGCAAAAAGAACGTTGGGAAACATGCCGCAGCCAATCAAAATCGAGCCACATAAAAAAACGCCGCACGAACGCAAACCACAAACTCAAAACTACAAGTCCCATTGTCCTGCGCACCATGAGCGCGCAGAACACGGAGAAAACCAGCGCGCAAAGAATAAACTTACAAAAAGCAACAGGAGCACAAGTCCCCAGCAAGCAGACTCAGTGCCTCACAGCCACGCAAAATAAAAGCCACAAAACGCCACAGCGAGACACCCACTGTCCTTCTTTCCCAGAGCAATGGGGGGCAGAGGGACTCCCTCTCCTCCATGCTACCCTGCAGAAGACACGGTGAGACCACCACCAGCCTCAAGTAAAGTTGAGCCAGGTTGGAAAAAACCCCCAAACAGGCAGCAGTCCGTCAGGGGAAGCACCCTCCCTGGCGGATGACTGGCTGATGCCTTTGTATTTCAGAATACAAAAACAACAGCCAGCAATCCACAAGGAAGAGCCCCACCCCTTATGGATCGCTGCCTGCCGATCTCCGATTAGGTAAGCCGGGAGAAAAAGGAGACAGAGAAGAGAGAACCATTGTTAGGCACAGAAAGCTCTTCTCTGCCTGCTCCCTCTCCCCCGACCTACCTAAACAACCTTCCCGGGAGAAGAATGGCCTGACTGCCTCCAAAGAGAAACCCACAGGCAGCCCGTTGTTCAACCTAAAGTAACCACCAAAAACAAACACCAAAATTATTAAAAAATAATAAAACAAAAACAAATCAATAATTTAAAAAACCCATTAATAAACAAAAAGAAATAAACCACAAAATACACAAACAAAAACTTCCACAATACCACAAAACCCCAAACAAAACACCTAACTACAACACAAAAAACCCACAAAGTACACAAACAAACAACAACTAATTACAAAAATAAACAACAACCAAATAAAACAAATTAAACACAACCAGAAATAATCAAACCGATTAAACCAACCTAAAACTAAACCAAAACAAAAAAGAACAAACAGAAACATCTCCCAGCCCACCACCACAAAAGCAAAACAAAGACAAACCCCAGAAGAAATAAAACCAGACAACTTACCAGCATGACCTCCCTCCATGACGACCGGAACAGAAATGAAGAAACAAAGAGACTACTTACTGGAAGAAGCCCCATCCAGAGGCCAGGAGAGAAAAAACATGTGCAATGAAAGCAAAACCCCTAGCAGCCCCACCTGCAGGGCAGAATAGTAAAAACAACTCAAAAAGACTCAACAGCCCCACCTGGAGCCCATAACAGTAAAAACAAGTCAAAAACATAACAATAAATCACAATTTTAGACAAATCACAAACATATGTCAAAAAAATAAAATAAAAATATTTCTAAAATTCTGTGCTGAGTTTAAACTCAAATAAAAACCCAAAACATCTAAACACAGTTTAAAAACATTGAATGTAAAAAACATGTACTTTCTCATTTTTAAATTTTTTACCTACAATACAACTATTTTAAAAACACCCACAAACTAAAACATTATTTGGTTAAATAAAACAAATTTAAAAAATTATATCATTCTTTGTTCTTTTTTTAATCCACAAAAAAACCACAAAAAAGCTGATCACAGTTTATAACAGCCTGGCAACGCACACAAATTGTGCATAAATTTTTTAATTTTTTTAAAAAAAATTACAGAATAACCTCTTTTTTACATACATTACCAAAAAAAAAACACCTTGCAACACAATTTAAAACAGCCTGGCAACGCCGGGCAAACTCTGCTAGTCCCTTATAATTAGAGCAATGGACAAAAAAAGGCAGTGTAGTAGGGCATTAACAAAATTTGAAGTAAAGTTTGAAGTAGGAGGTTGGATGATGGGGAAAGGGTGGAAAGATATGTGGGTTTCCCAAAAGTCCAAAAGGATGGAAGAATGATGTTCAAAAGTTTGGGAAACAGTTTCATAGAAGGAAAAAATTGCTTCCTTACAATCAATGAAACTGGGTCTTTAGAGACATGTTTCCTGATCCAACAAGAATCCATGTTAGAAGCTTCTTTGCACACACTGTGAATCATTACACTGGCCACATTCAGTATAGATATAATGTTGAAGTTAACTCACGTGTCAAAGTCCAATTCTTTCTTTCTGAGGACATCCACCCACTGTTGGTAACGCATTCTGTCACAGATTGGAAGTAATATGTCATTCCCATTGTAAAATCCAAACAAAAGGTCACAGTTACAAGCAGAACACAGAACTCATCACCATACAATCAATTGGAAAGCTGTTTTACAGTGCCCTAAATATACTTTTTCCCTACCATCAAGTGACATTCCTTTCGGAATGAGTACAGATGGAGTGGGAAGTTTTAAGGTTAAAAACCACTTTTCTCTGCCACTGCTTTGTTTTCTTTGTCACTGTACAAATATGTTCCCATTCATCCTTTACACAATATGTACTTTAGCTGTCAATGCAGTAGTTTTTGCAAAAGTCTCTAGATAAATCCTGTTTATCATATAACTGTTTTCTAAGTCAAAGAAATGTACTGAGTTCCTTGCAATTTTGTACGACTATTGAGTGTTTAGTCAACAGTAATGTTTTAATAGTACAGTAGAACCTCATGTAATGAAAAAACTCTCTTCCACATGACTCTTCATTATACAAGTTTTTTCATTATACGAAGCACTATTGGCGACACCCCGTATAACAGAAAGAAATGTTCGTTATGTGGGGTATACCCTGCATGATGGAAAAAAATGTTTGTTATACAAGGTATACCCTGTATAATGGAAAAAATGTTCATTATACAGGGTATTGCCAATAGCGCAAAAAATGCTTTGTTATATGAATTTTTTGTTATCCAAAGCATTTGATTCAGGGTTCCACTGTACATTTGAAAAAGTTGTGGTTAGCTATATCATCATTTTGATTTGACACAAGATTGAGAAAATAAGAAAAGAATAAGAGCCATGCTGGATCAGACCAATATCCTATTTAAGTTAGCATTTTGTACCTGTAGCAGCTCAACCACATTTTCCCTCCAGATATAATCACACTTAGAGCAGATTCACAACCTTCAGTGGATCAGCACCAACTGACTCTATCTTATAATGCAGGGGTGCCCAAACTTGTCGGGCCGTGGGCTGGTCATGTGGTTCACTGGGCCGGTCATGTGGTTTAGTGGGCCGGTCATGTGGTTCCTTCCACAGGAAGCAGAAGTAAAACACGCCATGCAATCTGTTTTGCAACAGATGTTTTGCAACAGGATGAGATAGATTTTTTAGGCTGCCGTTTTCTCTGATTAAACCAGGGGTGCCCAAATTACGGCACACAGGCTGGATCTACCCCCAATGTCAATTTATCCGGCTCATGCCACCCTCATTGCTCCCAGAAGTGGGCACATTTTATTTCCACTTCCAGAGGGTGGGGTGGTGCGGGTTGGATGAATTGGCGTCGGAGACTTGATCTGGCCCATAGGCCATAGTTTGGGCACCCCTGCTATAATGCATCATCTGAGGACTACAGTGGCTTAGTGGTTAAGAAACTGAACTTGACAACTGGAAAGTTGGCAGGTCAGCAGTTCGAGACCCGAGAGCTGCACAACAGAGTGAACTCCCATCTCTGTCCCAGTTCCTGCTAATCTAGCAGTTTGAAAGCAAGAAATTGCAAGTAGATAAATAGGTAACACTTTGGTGGGAAGGCAACACTGTTCCATGCATTCCGATATCTAGTCATGCCGGCCACATGTCCCTGGAAACATGTGCAGATGCAGATAGTGCAGGCTCTTCAGCTGTAAATGGAGATGAGCACTGAACCCTAGAATCAGACACGACTGGCTTTTGAGCACGGGAAACCATTAGCTACTTAGTTATATTAACTTCCATCTTCTAGAAGATTTCATGTCATGTCTTTGGGGCATAAGAGAGACCACAGGCATCAACTAGTGATCTGTCATTAAGCTCTCTTTAGCTTCCAAAAGGAAACAAGATCAGATATGGTCATGGTGGCATGGAATCAAAAAAGCTGCAAAGATGGAAAAGATAGTAGAAAATCGTTACATTTGTTCAGTTAACTGAAAAATCCAATTCCATTAAGGTTAATTTGGGAGGGGTAATAAACAGTTACCATATTTGCTGGCATATGAGACACATTGGAGTATAAAATGCACCCGGTTATTACCAAATTTGCCCACTATAGGCCACTATATACATACAAGACACACTCCAATTTCCCAGTGTATTTTAAGAGTGGGGAAGTAGGTCTTATACGCCAGCAAATACAGCAAGTTGATATTAAACTGCTGTTTAAATTTAAATTTGATGCCTATAAAAATTTAATTTAATTTAATTTAATTTAATTTAATTTAATTTAATTTAATTTAATTTAATTTAATTTAATTTAGAGATTATAATGACAAATATGACTAGAGAAAAACAAAGCAAAATAAAAACAGTGGCACCTTAAAGATTGTTATATTCCGGTGTGAGCTTTCATGGATAAATCCACTTTGCCAGACATCTAAAAAAAAGTCACTCTTTCAGACCCTGCCTCCCCAGGAATCAGTGCCTGTCCAACTGTCTGTTCTCTAAAGTGCTGCACAACCAACTTATGGTTTCTCTGTGAAAATAAATTTCTAGGAGCAATATTACAAATTCCTGTCCCATAATCTATAAGAGAACTTGTATCCTTTGATTATATTTGAAATCTTACAATTACATTTTAGGGCTTCCCAATAGAAGGTGATTCCAGATATGGCTATCTTTGCACTATCACCTTGCACAGATATTTACAGTACTTATCTTCTATTCTTTTCTTTTTACCCTATTTAATTTAATTTAAATGTTCAACTTGTATGCTGCCCCACTCACACAGTGACTCTGGGCGGCTGACAAAAAAAATCGCAGACTATCACACCTTACGATAATACAATAACACAACAGTCAAAAAACATATCAGAAACAATGTATATAATATTACAAAAAACTCAAGACCTCAACCCCCAACAAGTAAGTCCACTTTCCTCCAGGCCAGACAGGCTGAGGGAAAGAGTCCAGAGCATCGTTGGAGTGGTGTTTTTGTAGCCGTGGGAGCCGCAGAACAGCTGCTTTCCTTAAATGTTTAAACTAAATTTGAATGGGTTTAACCACATTTTTAAACAGGAAATGACTTTTGGTAGTCCATTAGACAGAGAACTATTCTCTGTAAATCAGGACACATGACCACTTATTGGTGACATGCCCAAGCCCTGTATATGTTGCAAACGCTGCAAAATATTTTTTTTCTTTCAAAAGTGTCTCCCAATCAGGCTAAAGATAAAATTGACTGTCCCACAAACCTGCAGTGTTGGGAGAACAAAGACCTAGGGTGGACCGTTACTAGAAAGCAAAAATAAAAATAAAAATGAACTTTGTAGTCACAGTAAGTTTACAAATGTTCATCATTATTCTGGTTCTTTGATCTGATAGATGTTTAACAAGGAACCATTTGTTGTTGTATTCATGTGTTTTAACTTTATTGACCCTGGCTTCTTTCTTTCTTTCTTGTGTTTAGCAGAGTTTTTGGACACTGTACAACATTCTTTGTACTCTTGTGCCACCTTGTGACACTCAATTAAATTTGCACCATACACCAGAAATTAGACATTTGAAAAAAGATGAAGAAAGAAGAGAAAGCAAATATCTTGTGTGGGCAAGAGTTGGGTAGTATCTTCCTTGGACCACTTTCTCTCAGAGCTCAGAAGTTCTTCAAGATTGCTCATCAAGCTGGATATTACAGAACTTGAGAAGGGTGGATGAGAAGCAAATCACACCCACACACCCACACACAAAACCCAAATCATATTAGTAGCATGATGAATCCACAGGATCTGACATTCCAAGATGGAAAATATGATCATGAAAAAACAGCTTGAGGTGCGATGACATTCATTTTGACTACACAGGGGTATAAAATCTTTCTCAATCTCTATCAGTGACCTCCAAACTGTTTATAAGGTAGGGCAGGAAATCATGACCACTATATCAGGGACTCCCTAATCTTGGTCACTCATGCTCTGGTCACCTCCAGACTAGATTATTGTAATGCGCTCTACATGGGGCTGCCCTTGATGACCATTCGGAGGCTACAGCTGGTCCAGAATGCAGCAGCCCGGGTGGTGACGGGGTGTGGACGTTATGCCCATGCCTTGCCACTGCTTCGGGAGCTGCACTGGTTACCAGTTTGCCTCCGGGTGCAATTCAAGGTGCTGGTTTTGACCTTTAAAGCCCTACATGACAGTGGGCCAGGTTACCTAAGAGACCGCATCGTCCTAAGGACGTCTGTCCATCCAGCCAGGGCAGACCAGAGGGGCTCTCTTATTGTACCATCTGCTACAGGAGCTCGCCTCTCTAGCACAAGGAGGAGTGCCTTCTCCGTGTCTGCACCGGCACTCTGGAACCTCTTACCAACAGAGCTACGTCTCCAGATGGAATTGCTGCCTTTCAGAAAAGAAAAAAACCTGGCGGGCAGGCCAAGTATGGGGTGCAGGTGGAAGGGTGACTTCTGTTGGGTGGCTGGTATAGTGTAACTCCGGCCCCCTCGGTCCCTGCACCCATTTTTTTAGGGGGAGGGTAGTTTTTATGCAGTTTTTAATTATGTTTTTATTGTTGAGTTGGCCTTGGCCAAGTGGGCAGTATAGAAATCGAAATAATAAATAAATAAATACCTGTACATATCAATGATGAATTTCACTTACAGTGGACCCTCACTTAACAAATTTAATGCATTCTCAGGGATCTTTTGTACTACAAAAAAATGTTAAGCTAATTTCCCATAGGAATGCATTGAATGCAATTTCCCATGGAATGCATTGAAAACCAAAAAAATTAACCAAAACACTGTTTCCCATAGGAATGCATTGAAAACCAATTAATCCATTCCAGGGGGGAATTGTTAACCGAGCCACTATTTTCTATGGATTTCCTTTTATTATGCAAATTTTGTGTTAAGCAAACCACTTGTTAAGCGAGGGTCCACTGTATTTGCACTTTGCTGCATTTCCTGCAGTGAAACGCCTTCTAGCTGTACAGCATTGTTACATTGCACAGTTGAGTCTGACCCTTTGTGACCCCAATTGGCCACAGGAGGCCAGGCTCCTCTGTTATCCACCATCCTCCGGAGTCTGCCCAGATCCATGCCCACCACATCTACAATGCTGTCTAACCATCTCATCCACTGCTGTCCCCTTCTCCTTTTGCCTTCAATCTTTTCTAGCAACATTAAGTTCCTGTTTATTTCCTCGAGGCTTCTGGGAGCTTAGCACACAGCTTAGCTAGTTTCTGCCCTGAGAAAATGGACATTTGGGGAAGAAAGAAAAGGAAGAGGATGGGCGAGTATGCAACTGAACTGTGAATGGCTATGAACTTTAAGCTCAGGAAAAATTAGACATTGAGAAGGAACTAATTCTACGCATATTTGCCTTGGTAGTACAGTAATACCTCATACAAAGTCCGCTTCATGCAACATCGAATTCATACAACATCACCTAATTCCTTGAAAAAAATTGCCTCATACAAAGTCGCAGCGACTTTGTATGAGGCATTGGGGTTTTTCCCAGGTTGCATTGTGCCTGGGCAGTATAAAAGGCAGGACGCATGGGTGCATTGCTCTGTGGGTTTTGCACGAGGCGAAGAGTGGTTAGGAGTGGTTTTGAGCGCAATTTAAATTGTTTGGTGTTTGCTGCTGTTTGGATGATTAACACTGTGCTGCATGATGGGCCATGTTGGCATCCATTTTGTCCTTGCTTCCATCCAGTAATTGTTTACAGTAGCTTGTACAAAATGGATAATCGGCCGCATGGCTGCAGATTAACACTGTGCCACATAATGGGACATGTTAACTTTTAAACTTGCACTTCATAAAGTTTTCAAAAATTAAAAACTTGTTGTATGGTTTGTCCCCTAAACTCAGGGTTGTTTGACATGTTTTTGTAATGTATTTAGCCTTTAGACAATGATTTCTTAAAGTTCTGTCAGTTTCCTGTCTGTTTCCTTGACTTTGCACTGAAGTCTGTGTTGTTACAGTACAATGTATCTCTATGGAAACGACGTTGTACAAGGCATCGCGGCAAGGATTTGGACGTTGTATGAGGCATCGCGGCTAGAATTTTCCATGCCTCATACAAAGTCCAAATCCGTATAAAGTCCAAACTTGTGGAACCAAGTTTGGACATTGAATGAGGTATCACTGTATAGCTGTTTCAATTGCTTACATGGATATATCTTATTAAATAAAATGAGTTTTACACTTAGAAAATATACAGAAGAAATGGATGCATCTGTATTTGACATTATGAAACAGGCGGTGACCCCCGCCTGCTGGCTGATATAGAAATATCGCTCCCTCGTTCGTTTTAGCTGTTGACGTAATTTTTGTTGTATTTTTAATTGTTTTTTAAATGGGTTTTAAGTTTTTAGATTGTGGTATTGACTTTAATGTTGTAAGCCGCCCAGAGTTGTTTCGAGTTAGGCAGCTATATAAATAGGAAAAATAAATAAATAAATTATGAAACAGAATCTAGCAGAGATGAATTTGAGGACTACAGTTCCAGCTTCCAGCTGACATGGTCAGTGACTGTTACAGCTTATAGGTTCTAGATAGGGTGATTTATTTTTATTGAATAGCTATTAAAGCTCCGTTATTAATCTCATTCCCAATATAGCATAGTAACAGGTTTAAGAGCAGGTGGCATCTGAAAAGTCAAATTTGACAAGGACAGTTAAGATAAAATATTTTCTAGTTATAATAAAATATTCAATTTGCATCTGTGAAAGAAATGGCTCCCTTCCCCCCAGTGATTTTATGGCACTTTCTCTTGTATTTTTTTCCTGCAAATTAGATGATGTTGTGTTGCTAATAGGAGATAGAAAATATTTTGTTTCTAAAAAAAATAAAAAGAAAAGCTTGAGGAAAACTTGAAGGAAAAAATGTAAACAAACCCCCTTTTGTTTAATTATTACCTATTTTTCAGGGGTGGAAATACTCTTCCATATTGCATTTTACTAATGTAAATTTTCTAGGAACAAACTCTTCTTGTTCTCACTCATTAGCATCCCACACCAAGTAAAAATTTTAAGCAGAAAGTCAACAGTCTCTGTTTCATAACTATTTGACTGATGCCCATTGATGTGGCTCTTATTTAGCTCTAGAGCTGTGAGGGTGATGCCCGTTATCCCCAATATTATTTATAATGGCAATGGCGATATTGGCAAATGTTATTAGAAAAGACACAAGTATTGAGGGAATTCTTGGTAATAAAATAAGCTTATATGCAGATGATACACTGGTAATTATGAAGGACCCAAGGAAGGCATTAGAAAGAATTCAGGTACGTTTGAAAGATTTTGAGGAAATTACAGGATTAAGGATTAATTGGGAAAGATCTGAAATGATTATGCATTGTGTAGATAAATTGGAGTAACAAAGAATTTTGGATAAATATAAAATTCAAATTAAAGAAAGTTTGAGATATTTGGGGGTTAATATCACGGACAAGTGGGAAAATATTAAGAAATTGAATTATGATAAACAAAGGACATGGATTAAAGAAAAAATTCAGCAATATAAGAAACTGAATTTGTCATGGTTTGGTAGGGTCGCTCTATGTAAAATGATGTTGTTACCGAAAATAAATTTTTTATTTGACGCCCTACCAATCCAAATTACAGATAAAGAGATTAAGAAAGTCCAGAATTTGCTAAATGATTAGTGTAACGGGGGGATTAGATCTAGGATCCCAAAAAGTCTGTGGTATCTTCCTCAAAGTCAGGGTGGTTTAGGAATCCCAGACCTTAAAAAGTATTATAGGGCATTTCATATTAAAAATATTGTGAAGTTTTTGATGAAAGAAAAGGTGATTTGGGAGGATCTAGAGATAGAAGAATTAGGTCAAATAGGTAAAGCAGCATTTCTTGATAAGGATGTAGGGAAAATTAGTATTGGAAATAAAATGTTAAAGTCAATGTGGGAAGTTTGGAAAAAGGTGAAAAAAATATTGGCTCCGGATGTATCTCCAATTATTGAATTAGAGGAGATGACAAACTTTCCAATTAAAATTGATAAGAGAGTGAGAGATGTGTTAAATAAAAATGATTTGCTTCTGCTGAGAGATTGGATAAGAGTATGCGCTGATGAACATAAAAGGAAGGAATTATTTGTAGAATTGAGATTGAATTGGTTGCAGATTGCAACGGTGAATAAATGGAATGGTAAATATCTGAGGGAGCCAGGTTTGAAAAGGAACAAGACGGTATTTGAAGAAATACTATGGAAGGTTAGAAAAGGAGAAATAGGGGTGAAGGGTTTGGTAAGTAAGATCTATAAATTATTAAACATTGAAGATGATGCACAAGATAAATTAAGAATAAAGTGGGAGCAAGATCTAAATACAAAAATTTTAGGTATAAATTGGAAATTAATATGGAAGAGAAGAATCATGAAAACAATGTCTGTTAGAATTAAGGAACATAATTATAAGGTGTTGTGGAGGTGGTATTTGACCCCGGTGAGATTGAATCAAATTGATAGTACTAAGAACAATTTATGTTGGAGATGTAAGAAAACTGCTGGGACTTATTTACATATGTGGTGGCATTGTGAGATAATAAAAGGGTTTTGGGATGATATTGAAAAAGAATTGGCGGGAATATTTGAAGAGGAAATTAAGTTGGGTTCGAGTACCATCATGCTAATAAATATGGAAAAAGTTAATTTGGATAAAGATAAAAAGGATTTGTTATTAAATATGATGACAATAGGGAGATTGTGCATTGCAAGGAAGTGGAAGAATGATGTGAGCATTAAGTTGGAGGAATGGTATAAAGAAATGTGGCAATTGGCTCTCAATGATAAATTAACATGGGAAATGAAGGAAAAGAAAGGTTTAATTAAAGAAAATAGATTTTGTAAAATCTGGAAACCGTTTGTGGAGTATGCGCTTACAAAAGGAGGTGGCAGTCTTGCAGTACCAGACCAAAGAAAATTTTGGATGAAATAAATTATGTCTGCGATGTGCCGCATCCCCCCGGGGCTTTGTATATATCACAGGGTGGAGGTAATTGCAATATTTTTTGTTATAGAAGATGTATGCTTCAAGTATTATAGATATATTGTATGAAGTTTAGAATATATTATTTTAAAAATGGGGAAGTTAATATAACAAGGTCAAGCTTATTAAAAAATATCTCTTTTCCTATCTTTATTTTCCTTCCCCAATGAAAAAGAACATTGTATCATTATGACGTGGATAATAATTGTTGGATGAGGTTATATGTCTTTTATATGTTTTTCTTTTTTTGTATCTATGTATTTTTCATTTTATATTTCTGTGTATGCATTGTTTTATATGTTTATTTTTTGCAAAATTTAATTATATATATATATATATATATATATATATATATATATATATATATATATATATATATATATATATATATATATATATATATATATATATATATATATATATATATATATATATATATATATATATATATATATATATATATATATATATATATATATATATATATATATATATATATATATATATATATATATATATATATATATAAAGAGCTGTGAGGGTGGAAAAGTTAAATTAATGTGTTCTCAGTATTGCAAATGGCAATGCGCAATTAACCCTAATTTTTTGCAGCTTTTAGGCCTTTTAGCATCTGCAGAACAAAACAGCTGAAATAGAAACAAAATACCACAATATTAGGCATTAAATGAAACTGAGTCCTAAAACCTCAAGAGCTAAGTAGACGAGAAAGTCTCTCTCCAGGGTCTCACTGGATATTACCATCCACCCTTCTCTCAAACACTACACTTTGTGGACTGTCAAGAAGACTGATACTGTAGATGTAGTTATTTATGGATCAAGAAAAAAACTGGATTGGACAAAATAACAAGTAATTTACAAAAAGATGTACTATATGTACATCTTATATACTTATATACATACAGTAATACACAGTACAGACAATGCATCTATTCACAGAAGACTAAAAAAATGAAGGAGGTTGCGATGTAATTATAAATGTACTTTGCTACTTGCCAACTGATAATTTTCTGATCCTATCTTGACTTGCCAAGCAGATACCTCCTCCTCTTACACAATGCATGTTTAGAAGTTTAAATACCTGATGTTCAAGACTGCTAAAAGCATGTTGACTTTTATATGAAGATGAAAGCTTGCTTAACACTACCAGGCTGCAGAAAGAAAAAAAGTTTGCATTCTTTCAAGATGTTCATCATTATTGATCTGTTTGTAATGCAGAAAGCATTAAAAACCTTATTGTCAACAAACCTTTCTATGCTTGATTTAGAAAGCTATTCTTAAGGCCATCCTGAAAAAAGACATCAGCATGCTGATAATCCGATGCTATTTGTTGTTGTTGGCTGCAACTTGTATCCAAGAATACATTTTCCCCCTGAAGCAGGAAAAATGCCATTGGTATGAATTTGTTTAAGGTGGATCCTAGCTTGCCATGAAGTGACCCACACACTATGATCACGGAGCCTTCTCCTGCGGTACATATGAAATGAAACATGCAGGATTTAACACCAGGACTGCAATGGACTGCCACAGCCTTGAGGATATTATCAAGGTGCGTCTTCACAGCCAGTTCATCTGGCATGGCCTCTTCCGCCTCCATGGCAGTTGGGAATCAGAAAGTGGTTCCTCCTCTGCTCATTTCACCGTTGGGCCCAATATGATGATTTCCAGTGACATTTCCTCCACTGAGGAGATCATCACCCCACCAAAAGGGGCTCCTCCACCCGTAGCTGTTGGCCCCTTTTGGAAGTCAGGTTATTTACCGCTGCCCAACCCTTGGAGTTGAGCCCCTGGCTGTATGGTCTACTCCATTACCATAGCGGGATGTCCGACCAGATATTCCCAATGCTATTAAAAGCCACATTAATAATCATTATTCAATAGATGAATATTTTATCATTTTAAATGGTTGGACCATGGAATAGTCAAACCAAGGCACTATCTATAGCCAAGCATGGAATTTAATGTCTTGAAAGCACGATTGCAAACTGAGGAAACTGTCAATTACCAGATAATTGTTTTAATTTGGCTGAAATTAGTTTACCTAGTGTGTAGACTAAATTTTATCCCTAGTGTCCTGATATTGCATTAACCACATTGCTGTATGCCTCTGTTCTCAGCCAAAACATTCTACTCCAGAGATGTGTCAAGATATATTATTATTAATTGGGCTTGCCATGTCCATTTTTCAGAAAAGCAAAAGATTCAGCTGAAAATAAGGGTCTTCTGTCTGTAAACTGCTTCCTTTTCATGGCTCCTGAGGCCTCAACTAAAGAGAAGCTTCCCTCCTCTTTGTTTATAAAAATGAGAGGTGAGCATAAGACTGTAATATGAAATGCACAGCAATGCACTTTGTTTATCACAATACAGGTGTAATGACATAAGTGTTTTAGAAGTTATTTAAGACAGGCCTCTAGATCACAATCTTTCGGGCTCTCTTCCCAGCCTTCTGTTTGCTAGAATGGTCATTTCTTCCTTAATGTTATAATTCATTTGCAAGTGTTACATTTATATTTACTTTGTTATAGATTCATTAAGTCTTTTGACTATATTCATCTAACCACTATAGGTGTCTAACTATTATAAAAGTTGTTCAATTATCCTATTACATTTAATTATTTTGCATAAAGCTAAGATACATTTAATCTTATTAATTGAGGGTTTGAGATTTTTTGGCAATGAATCTAAAATTACGATTTCCAAGAAACAGAGAAGGTGTTAGCTGTGCCTTGAGCCTAGGTGGTGCTGTTCTTATCAGGGTGTAGAAAACAGAAATCTTTTGAACCTGACAGATGAAACTTGAGATTTCCCACCTCCAAATAGTTTCTGCAGTCCTTAGTTTGGAACTTTCTTCAAACAAGAAAATTTTCTGCCCATCTAAAGTTGCCATATGTAACGGAAAACCATGAATTATACGTTTTGTAACTGTCCCTCACGGTTCCATAAAAAACATTAAAAATTCACGGTTTTCAAACCGCTTGATTTGGAAGGAAAAAAAACCCTATTTTTCTTCTTGCACTTCTATTGGAATGACCAGTAGGTGGCAGGAGCTGCAGCTTGGACAACAAGGAGGGGGCTCGGGGGGGGGGCAAAATGCGCCTTTTTTCTTGTGGCGTCTCTTAGCAGCAGTTCGATACCTGAATACTGCAGGGCAGAATGAGCTCCTGTCTTCGTCCCAGCTCCTGCAAACCTAGCAGTTTGAAAGCAAGAAATGGCAAGTAGATAAATAGAGACCACTTGGGGGGACAGTGTTCCCTGTGCTCCGGTGTCTAGTCATGCCTGCCACATGACCATGGAAATGTCTGCTCCAGTCTCTGTCCCAGCTCCTGCAAACCTAGCAATTTGAAAGCAAGAAATGGCAAGTAGATAAATAGGGGCCATTTTAGTGGGAAGGTAAACAGCATTCCATGCACTCCGGTGTCTAGTCATGCCTGACACACAACCATGGAAATATTTGCAGCCAGAAGCAGACAGCACTGGCTCTTCGGCTTTGAAACAGAGATGAGCACTGAACTCTAGAGTCAGATACGACTGGCTTTTGAGCAAGGGCAACCTTTACTTCTGTCCCGTTTTTGTGAGAAGGAATTATGGTAAGCCTATGCCCATCTGGCCATGGATTTTGGAACTTCTATCTTACTTTTGCATCACTCCTAGCTGGCCTGCACAGCCTGATGAAAATTTCTGCAGAGATGAAAACTAGCCTATATTTCTGATATTTCAAAATTAGTCTAACAAAAGTATCATCCACTATTGTCTTTGGATTGTACAGAAAGATCCTGGGGAGGGAGGAAGAGCTCCCATTGGGCTGCCAGGCAGGGGGATGGGTTGAACTCTGTGCTAGAAGGAGGGCGGAAGTGCTCCCAATTGGACTGTTGGGCAGAGGGGCAGGGTGAGTCTGGGGGAGACCATGGAGAGGACAGGTAGGGACTTACAGGCTACCTGGTACATTTTGGCCAGTACCCCAGCTGGTCCATTAGAGGGGATACTTGGTTGGCTGGTGAGCAGGGCTTATAGGCAGGCAGACCAAAATCAATGTCTTCTCTCTAGTCCACCTGGGAGGTATTGACTGGCCTTTCTGACTCTCTCGAACTCAGGCACCTTGACTCTCCCTCAGGGCCATAGCCAGGATTCTAGATTTTATTTTTATTTTATTTTATTTATTTATTTTTGGGGGGGGTTCAGGAGGGGCAACAATGTCACACACACATATATATATATTGGCATCCAGGGTGGGTTGGGGGGGGGGGCGGTCTGTTAGCTCACTACAGTTACCCCCCCCGCCCCCTCTGACTACGTCCTTGCTCTCCCTACCCACTTTCCCTACTCATTCACACTTTCAAGCTGTGAATTTATCTGTGGTGAAGGTGAGAAGGGATATGTGAGTTAACTGTGATGGGAGGCACATATGTAGATTTCAGATTTTAGCCATTATCTGCCTTTGTTACAGCTGTAGCTTGTAACAGTCAGTTGTGCACATAAGATCTGATCCAATGTCCGGGAGTGGGGCAAGCAGATCTTTTATACCAAACTGAGTATCAGCACAGGGGAGTGAGATCTTCAGGAAAAACCTAAAAAGGAAAATATCAAGCTTAGAAAAGTGTGCTGAACTTCATAGCAGATGCTGGAGACCCATTCACTGGTCTTGTGCTCAAAGGTGCTGTTGTGTATGGATTGTAACTATATACTTGTGCCTTTAAAGATGAATGTAACCAGTTCCACAGGAAATGCATACTTATCATAGCTTATATTGAGACATTGTATCCAGCTGCATAATAATGCGAACTGCTACCAGTCACCCCGGCCGCGGGAAATCTTCCCGCCACAGATACACCTGGACAAGAGTGGTGTGTCTCAGGATGACATCTCTCTGACAGTAGCCAATGGGCTACCGTGTAACCACATTCAAATGTATAGTGACCGTATAAAAAGAGCTGTACCTCCGCCATTACCACATGTTCGTACTGTACTCCATGCAATAAAGATGTGTTAAGCCAGGCTACAGCTGCTTTCATTGTCTTGGTTTCCAAACACCAAATTGGCGACAAGGATGGGATATAGCTTCCCAAAAGTCGAAGATTTCTGAATTCGACACGAGGCATCCCGAACGATGGGACCTATACGAGCTTCATTTCCGAAATGCGATGGATGCTGCCGACGTTACCGACGAGGGAAGGAAACGGTCCCACCTCCTCAAGAGCATCGGTTTCCCCACTCTAGAACTGCTAGTTGGCCTCCTGGCACCAAGAAAAGCAGATACGGTGCCCCTCAAGGAGATCCTAACAGTCCTGCGGGGACACTTCAAACTGAAGGGGACCTTTTTTCTGGCCCGAGACCAGCACCCGGGTGAGTCCGTGGGAGACTACGTGGCGGCCTTGCGAGTAGTGGCCGGCCCGTGCGAGTAGGAGAACTTAGATGTGATGCTCAGAGACCGGCTGCTGACGGGTCTACGGGACGAGGAGACCCAAAGGAGGTTAATGCAGCAGGGCTGCGACCTGACCCTAAAAGATGCGCTGAGCGAAGCCCTGGCTGCTGTGGCTGCGAGGAGCGGGGTAAAGACGTTCAGAGTGCAGCCCCCAGCTCTAGAGGGACCGGCCATCGCGGTACACACCACGAAATCCCATTGTTGGGGGTGGGGGAATTCTCGGTACAATTCAAACACCACAGGGAGAAGCTGCCCCTAGTAGTCCTGAAGGAGGGGGGGTGTTGTCTCCTGGGAACACAGTGGTTCAGGCCCCTGGGAATTTCAATAGAGGGGATCCAAGCCGTCAAAGACAAAATAGAAGCGGAACTGGACAAATTGGTGGGCCAGGTCTTTTTGGTTCCAGTGGACTCTGCGGAGTGGGAAACTCCTATATTGACTGCTTTGAAGCCTAACGGGAAGGTTAGGATCTGCGCAGATTATAAATGTATGATAAATAAGGCAATACATCCTAATGCATACCCGGTGCCGGTTGTTAGCCACCTATTAGCCACGTTGCACGGGGGAAAGTATTTCGCAAAATTGGATTTGGTGCAGGCGTACCAACAGCTGACCGTAACTCCAGCTGCTGCCACTGCACAAACAATTGTAACTCATAAGGGAGCTTTTTAAGGTCACGCGCCTACAGTTTGGCGTGAATTCGGCCCTTGGGATTTTTCAGTCCCTCGTGGAACGTCTGCTTAAGGGGCTCCCCGGGGTCCTCCCATATTTTGATGATGTGTTGATAACAGGGGGGAGCGTGACAGAACTGGCTAAGAGGTTGGACAAAGTTCTGTCTAATTTTCGAAAAAACAGGGTTGAGGTTAAAGAAAAGCAAGTGTGTGTTCCTAGCGAGGGAAGTCGAGTTCCTTGGGTTTAAAATAACCCCTGACGGAGTAAAGCCCTCTGAATCAAAGGTTGTGGCCATCCAAAATGCCCCTTGACCCACCGCGAAACCAGAGCTGCAGTCATTCCTAGGGCTCCTGAATTTCTACCATTCCTTCCTGCCTAGGAAAGCGTTGGTTGCGGAGCCACTGCATAAGTTACTTAAGAAGGATGCGGTTTGGCGGTGGGGAGACAGTCAGGAAAATATGTTTAAAGAATTGAAGACTCACCCCCGATAAGTCCCCGCAGACCTCGCCCAAGCCACGGCCAAGGATAAGACCCTTTCCCGAGTGAGCTCCTGGGTTCAAAAAGGGTGGCCAACAATGTCTCCTGGGGAGGAGTTCACGGCTTATGTTAGGAAAAGGGATGAGCTTTCCATAGAGAGGGGCTGCATCCTATGGGGCCAGCGGGTGGTTATTCCTGAGTCCTTGCGCTCGAGAATCCTCAAGCTATTACACATCAGCCACCCCGGGATCATTCACTCTAAAGCGCTGGCCCGAAGCTACTTCTGGTGGCCCCAAATGACATAGAGCACATGGTTGGCACTTGTGAGGGGTGCAAAAGTTCTCATCCCGAGGAGTCCCGACTGCCCCACAGAGAATGGGGCACAGCCCGGGGGCCATGGTCTTGGGTACACATCGATTTCGCAGGTCCCTTCAGAGGCTCCCTTTTCCTGTTAATAGTGGATGCTTACTCCAAGTGGTTGGAGGTTATCCCCATGTCCAACACCTCCTCAGCCGCAACAGCAAAGCAATTGCACAAGGTGTTTAGTTGCTTCGGGATACCGGACGTGCTTGTGAGCGACAACGCCAGTACTTTCATGTCTGCGGAATTCCAGGCATTCATTGAGAGAAACGCCATTCGGCACATCACCTCCGCCCCGTTTCACCCCGCCATGAATGGTCAGGCAGAATGCCTGGTGCAAACTACAAAGGAAGCATTGCGGTGGATGTGCCCCGGAGATCTGAACCAGCAACTGTGCCAGTTCCTGCTGTGCTACAGGGTGATGCCACTGGCATCTGGGCTCTCATCTGCAGAGCTCCTCATGCACAGGAAACCCGCAACGTTTCTGACTAGGTTGGATCCAACCAGGCTGGAGGATAAAAGGAGGAACATAGAATTGGGAAGCATCAAAAGTTTGGAATAGGAGAGCCTGTGTACTGTCGAAATTAAGCGGCCGCAGGGCCAGCCTGGGTCCCGGGGGTAATCACTGAGCAAACAGGGCCAGTCTCGTACTATGCAGAAACCAGCACAGGTCTACTCTGGAGAAGGCACGCCGACCAACTGAGGAGAAGGGTTACCAAGAGGCATAACACTGAAAACCAGCCCCAGAATTCAGCGTTAGGGTTCTCCCCCACCCGTTTATTCAAAGGGGGAGGCACAGGGTACCCCTCGGGTTCGAATGCAGTGTCAGTTGATACAAATCCATATCCTGGGGACAAAATGGATACCTTGGAGGAGAGGAGTGAGTTTGACCAGGAGGGAGAGTTGGATTGTGATTTTGATTTACGAAACCGGGGGGGGGGGGGTTTGGAGTGGTCACCCACCCGTCCAAGCGAAGAGAGGGGTTTTTCATTAGTCCCAAGAGCCCCCGGTTTCTTGGCATTGGAGTTCACCCCTACCCCACGTCTACAGCCCTGGATCCCCCAGTCAGGGCCAGCACAAATGAGAAACCCCAGTTCCCCATATTTGTAGTCAGAGGCAGCTCGCCCACAGCAAACCGCTGTCAATCCCTCCCATTGCAGGGCAAGAACCAGGAGAGCAGAGAAGCGTGAGGGTCCCCGAACCAAGCACAGCAGCCGCGCGTCCCAATCGCTCATGCGGAAAACCACATTGGTTGAGGGACTTCATCCCATCCTAGGGGGGAGGGTTGTTGTGTATGGATTGTAACTATATACTTGTGCCTTTAAAGATGAATGTAACCAGTTCCACAGGAAATGCATATTTATCATAGCTTCTATTGAGACATTGTATCCAGCTGCATAATAATGCTCACTGCTACCAGCGGTGGTAGCAGTGAGCATCAAGCTCACATGGTTCATATTCCCCAATCGCCCCGGCCGTGGAAAATCTTCCCACCACAGATACACCTGGACAAGAGGAGTGTGTCTCAGGATGACATCTCTCTGACAGTAGCCAATAGGCTACCGTGTAACCACATTCAAATGTATAGTGACCATATAAAAAGAGCTGTACCTCCGCCATTACCACATGTTCATACTGTACTCCGTGCAATAAAGATGTGTTAAGCCAGGCTACAGCTGCTTCCATTGTCTTGGTTTCCGAACACCAAAGGTGCCCTAATTTATTTTATTTTTTTTTTTTTTTGCCATACCACAGCCTACCCTGCCAAAGAGCTGGGAGGAGCCATCAGGTAAAACATGGTTGTCCAATGTTTGGATCAAGATGCTTTATGTTGTGCCGATTCAGAATTTTAAAAAATGCAATTTATATCCAAGACAATTTAAAGCAGCCTTCCTTAGTCTGGTGATCTCCCAATGTGCTGGGCTATTCACCATCACCCTTGAGATTATAAGTGTTGCAGTTCAGAACACCTGAAGGTCATCAAGTTGAGGACTGGTTTAACATTTGAGTTGATTTTAGATTACTCCTTATGCTTGTACAACTGATATGTAACATCAGTTTGCTACTCTTGAAATGCCTATTACTTACACAAAATAGAAACTTTGTTAAAAGTTATACTCAATGCTCCACAAGATTACAAAATTTGGAAAAAGTATAGACCGCTATTAAATTAAACAAATTATATTGGACTGCCAGACCACATTTCATGCTTTGGCTTCAAGCAGTCAGTGACTCACAGTTAGCAAAACAGAGGAGATTCCCTCCTCCTCTTGCTGTGTCAGATATTGTCATCTACCACTACATGTCTTCAAATGTAAGAGTCCTTCTGCCTCATGCTATATATAGTCTAGTCTCACATCCTGTTTCTCACAGCAGTCAACTACTAGAGGGTTTAGGGAAGCTCGTAACAAGCATACAGTACAAGTAAACCTTGGTGTCTTGCACGGAAGACAAAGGAGCCGCAGTAGGGGCTAAAACACAGCTTTATTGCATGATGGTCAGGGTGAACATGAGGTAATGGCGGACAAAACAGCTCTATTTATAGTACACTGTACATTTTGAATATCCCGGGTGGTAGCTCATTGGCTACTGTCTGTGTGACGTCATGGATCGTCACCCCCATCTTCTCCAGGTGTGGTGTGGCGGGAAGGTTTCCCGCTCTTCAGGTATTCGGGGAATCTGTACCATGTGAGCCGGATGCTCGCTACTGCCACCAGTGGCCACTTAGCTCGCATCCTTATACAGCTTGCTACAATGTGTTTCTGATTAGATACAAATGGATACATTGACCGGATACAATCTGTTAAAGGGACTTGCAACATTCATTCAGTACATAACATAAACTTACTGTAGCAACTGTTCAGATTTTCAACCATACCATTCATTCTCCTGTCTCCTAATTTAATATACAGTACCCCATATTTCTTGATCCATCATCATCTTGCTGTTTTTGTGATTCCCTCCTCATTTTATTGATGCATGGATGGATGGATTGGAAGGGCAGCTTGTGCACACTTATGTCCATAAACATTTCTCACTTTTATTCTTGGGGAATTTTTGATTATTCCTTTATTTAGTTAGCATAAAACAAAAGGCAAAACAACAGCAGCAGTAAAGAAAGCATGAGATAATAGTCAAATCTCAGACCTAACCCCTTCTCATAGTGACCAGCCCTTTGTATAATAAAAACCACTATGGAAATATTTAAGTAGGGGAAAAAGGTATATTTACCCACTGTTTCCATTTATAGTTACCATCAATGGAAAAATAGGGGAAATGGAGACTCCATCATGTGCAGGACCTCCTTCCATGCCTGCTGCATGGAACTTGGAGTCAAGAAAAAGAAAGGGCAATGGAGAAAACAAGCAAACAAATAGGAAGATTGGGAGGGACAAGCCAGTATTGGGGAAAAGAACTTTACCAATGGGTTGTTGATAAAGGACAATTACTTTAGCTGGTAAAAGCCTCCTCTCACTTATACCCAGTGTTAGTGCATGCAAGATTGTTGCCATGTCAACTTCCCTCCCCCATACTTGCCAAGTTGGGGTGGTGAAAAACGGGAAGCACCGCTGTGTCTGACGGGCATGCATGTGTCAAGGGGTTGCTGCAGCTGTGCGCATGCACAAAGGGGTTACTGCCCATGCACAATGACCCCTTCACGCATGTGCACTGCTACAATAACTCCTTTGCGCATGCACACTCCTTCCTCTGATGGGCGCACGTGCGCAGTAACCCATTTTCTGGCCATTCAAATATGGAATGGCCACAGGAAGGACTGGGAAAGTGGGGTGAAATACAGGATTTCCCTGCCAATACAGGATACTTGACAGGTATGCCCTCCCCCCATGAATATATTCACCATGAATGAAAAAATGATCTGCTTAGAGACAATGGGATTATTCATGCTGCTCTTTTTATATCTGTGCCTCTTCTTCTCTCATCTCTTTTCAGCCACTGACTTTAATTTATCCTTTTACCTGTGCATCAGTTTTTTTATATTCATTATGCAACAGCATTCTGTTCCAATTTATTATTTTGTGGTGGCATGAGTCCCCATCTCTTCTGTTGAGGTCCTGTAAACGTCCATATTACAAACCTACTGGATACTGTATTTTGATTATTCCTCTTAGCTAGCAGAGTATGAGGAAAAAAGAACAACAGTAACACAGAGAAAATGTTGAGAGGTCAGCTCAGTGTCACTTATTGCCCACTCCTCTGGTTTCTTTGCCACACAAACTAGCACTTTGCATGATAAAAGTACTCTATAAGCATTCAGACTAGAAAAAGATAACTTTACTTACAGTTACTATATGTAGTTACAGTCACTAGAATGAAAAAGGGGGAGTGGAACGGAGTCTTATCCACACCAACAAGACCTCCCATGTTTGCTGGGAGAAAGATGACTATCATCATTATCATCAACAACAAAATGGAAGTTAAAAAGCAAACAGGACGTGGAAGTGGAAGGCATGCCTCAAATGTCAGAGGCATAAACTTTACCAATCATGTTAATGGCAAAGGACAATCACATTAAACTATAAAGCACCCTCCCACTGATGCCCAGCATTCGTGTATGCAAGATTGCTATTATCCCAACGAAATTTTGGGGTTATCCAGAATCGACCAAGACCTCTATCTTGAATGTGTTGTTGTTGTTCAGTCGCACAGTCGATTCCTGTTAGAGGGTTTCCAAAGGTTCGGCCCAAAGACCCCAGTACTCATTCATTTGTCTTTATAGTTCTTTATTTCCACTGGCTGCATGGTGGTCAGTGAGGGTCAGTGGTCAGGATAGGAGAGAGGGTCGTCAGGTAGGTGAGGGTCCTTTAATAGGGTTAGGTGAGGTCAGAGGAGATCAGAGGGGATAGGGTTACACGAGCAGTGCATTACGGTACATGTAGTTCATGGCAGTATGATATCACCCCTGACAAAACCCATTCTGAAATCATGCGGACAGAACGTGATGTGATTTGGATTTGTTGTTCTCCTACTCACTAAGACATAGGCCATTTAGCAAATAACTGTGTTGGGCTAATGGGAGTGGTTTGGTCAGGATGTCCGCTATCTGTTCTTGGGTTTCACAATGTATCAGGTCTATGAAACATCCCCCTATGAGTTCCCTTACTTTTCTGTACTTGATATCAATGTGTCGGGATCGCCTGGCTAAACATTCGGCCCTTGCCATGTCTATGGCTGTTTTGTTGTCCTCGTGAATGACAATGGGAAGGCTGGGTTTTTCCCAGATGAGGGAGATTAGCTCATTTATCCAGATCAGGTCATCTGCTGCGTTAGACAGACAGACGTACTCTGCTTCAGCGGTGGAGGAGACCAGTTTTTGTTTTTCAGTGCACCAATATATGGGGCTGCCATTCAGCATCACTATGTAGCCGGATGTACTTCTTCTGGTCTTTGTACATCCGGCCCAGTCGGCATCAGCATAGCATGAAATGTTTATCCTGTCGTTTATTTGAGGGGTCAGCAGTAACTTTGTATCCATGGTACCCTTCAGGTACCTCAACAGCCTTTTGACGGTCACCCAATGGTGGGTCCTTGGGTTGCCGGAGTGGCGTGAGAGAAGGTTCACTGCCAACGAGATGTCCGGCCTGGTCCAGTTGGCGATGTGCAAGAGTGATCCGATGATGGATCTGTAGAGTGTGATGTCCTTGAATGGTTCTCCCTCCTCGTGGGAGTTTTTTTATGAAATCCGTTTGCATGGGGGTCCCACATGGGTGGGCGTCGGACATATTACACTTGTTAAGGAGCTCGATTATCTTCTCCTTCTGAGAGATGGCAAAGCCGTCCATTATCCTTGACACTTGTACCCCTAGGTATTTGTTCACTTTTCCTAGACTCTTCAGTGAGAACTCGTTTTGTAGGCCTTTGGCGAACTTATCGCATCTGGACTTGCTTTTCCCAAAATACAACAGGTCGTCGACGTAAACCAGAACCTTTTCTACCCCTTCTGGAGATTTTCTTAAGAAATCACATTTGTCATCCCTAACTGGGGAGAAGTTCAATTTCTTCATGGTTTCAGCTAGGCATTCGTACCATCTTCTGCCAGATTGCTTGAGTCCGTAAAGGCTCTTGTTTAGCAGCCATGTTTCTCCACTGCTGCGTCCAAAACCGGGTGGAGCCCTGACGTATATCTCCTTATCCAGTTGTGCGTGTAAGTACACTGTCTTACGTCGAATTGATATACTTGTTCTCCAAGTACGGTTGCCATTACTAGTGCGGCCTTAACACTTTCTGGTTTCACCGTTGGAGAATATGTGTCCTCGTAGTCATCTGGGTATAGTTGGGTGAAACCTTGGGCCACTAGTCTGGCCTTGTACAGGATCCGTTCGTCCTCTAGCTGTTTGACCTTGAATACCCACTTTGTTCCCACCGTCTTTTGTCCTTCAGGTACTCTTGCAGGTGTATATACGTCAAGGTCTTCGAGACTTTCCATTTCCTTCTCCATGGCCGCCCTCCACTTGTCCTGTTCTTCAGGTGGTAGCTCTGCTATGTCTTCATAGCTCGCTGGTGCTTCGGGGTAGGTCTCCATACTCAGAACATAATCCTCCAGTCCTCTTAGGGTTTGGTTCTTGGTCGATCTGGTTGACCTTCTAGTCGCTTCTTTTGTGGGACTTGGGGATTCGACGTCTCCCGTGTCTGTGGTGCCTGTACATGCTCCTTATGTTTCAGATTTGTCACATATTGTATCTCTTGGTTGGTCAGGCCTTGCCTCGGGCAGTGCTGCCTTGACCCCTTCATGCTCTAGGTCGCTCATCAATACTTCATTTGCGTGTATCTTGCCCCAGTTCGTGTGCTCGTGGAATGTGGCTGATCTTGAAACTACCAGTCTCTGGTTGTGGTCTATGAAACGGTATGCCTTCGAACCTGGCTCGTAGCCTAGGAACCTTAGTCTTCTGGTTATCTTGTCCCCCTTCTTTCCAAGTTGCTAGGGTATGTCCACGTCTGCAGGTAAGCCGAAGACGTGGAGGTGCGCCAGCTTGGGTTTTCGGTTGTACATTGCCTCGTAGGGTGGCTTACCAATAACACTAGACCACAGACTGTTTAACGTGTAGTTGGAGTACAGCAGCGCCTCTCCCCAATATGAGAAGCTTAGACCTGCGTCTTCTATCGCACATCTGATCATGGTTTGTAGTAGCCCATTTCTTCTCTCAGCAACCCCATTTTGGAAGGCTGAGAATGGTGCAGTCTTGAAGTGCAGCATCCCCTTCTCCTTTATCCATTCTTCAAACTCTTTTGACAGGAATTCCGAACCTCTATCCGTCATCATTTGCTTCACGTTTACGTTGTGTTGAGTCCACACCCTTGTGTGGAATTCCTTAAACTTGCTGAATGCCTCGTCCTTACTATTAAGCGTGTATACATAACCGTACCTGCTGAAGTCGTCAACTATTGTTAGGAAGTATCTCTTCTGGCCTATTGATCTTCTGAGAGGCCCTACCAAGTTGAGGTGCACAAGCTGGAATGGGTGGTCCGACTTCTTGGCCGAAGTTTTTGGTCGTGGCTCAGTTTTGGACTTCGAGCTCTTGCATACAGAACATTCCAGGTAGTGCTTGCAGCTTTTGACCTTCAGTCCCTCTGAGCATTCCAACATTTTCTTGACGGTGGGAAAACCTATGTGTCCTAACTTTCTGTGTAGTAGGTGCGCACAGTCATCATGGTCTGGTTTCCCTATGGTTATCCTTGGTGTTTTTTTCTTCATTCCATTGACCTCTCCATCCCTGGTGGAGTTGTGGAGGTCATCCGCTTCCCCTTCTGGTCCTTCATTTCGGTGTTCCTCGGGTTCATCTGTTGTGCCTTCCTGTGCTTCTTCTTCTTCATTACTGTCGAGCAATCCTATGGTGACTTGTCTCTCTTCGTCTTCCCCTGCGATGAAGTATGGTAGTCCGCCTACGATTTCCACTCTTCCAATTTTCTTTCCCCTTCTTTCAATGGACACCTTCTTGTTTCCGAAGATTATTCTCAGGTCTGGGTCTTCTGTGAGTCTAGTAGTGGCCAAAACATTGTAAGGAATGTGTGGGGCACAAAGGACGTTTCGGACCAGCCCAATTTCAGGGATGTGTATGTCGCCTCTGCCGGCTACCTTAGTGTGTGCCTGATTGGCAACCTTGATGCTAAAGGAGTCTTCTTCAAAAGAATCAAATATCTCTCTGTGGCATGATGTGTGTGTGGTGGCACCGGAATCGATCAGCCAGCACTGCAGGTGGGTGCCCGTGGGCCTAGTTGCCCTATGGTGTCTACTTCCTTTGCTGTGTTTCACTGCATTTATAGAATCAGGCTTGTGTCTCTCTTGGGGGTCTAGAACGCCTGCCTGGACTGGGTGATCTCCACCGTCTATTATCTCTATCCTCGTTGTCCCTCCGTTTGCTTGGGTACTCGTCTCGTGACTCACGTCTCAGCCTCGGTGTGTCATCATGGCATGTTCGGTCATGTGAAGGGCTGTGTCTCGCATTCCTTCTGTCTTTGACTTATCTTGGGCAGTCCCTTTTAATATGTCTTCTGGAACCACATGTGTAGCATTCCCGCGTTGGGCTGGTTTGCTCTGTGAATACTGCCCTCCTGTGTGGCCTGTCCTCCCTACATATCGTGGGTTCTGTGAAAACTACCCTTTTGTGTGGCCTATTCTCCCTGCGTATGGCGGCCCTGTCTCTCCAGAGGTTGTCTTCGGCTATAAGTTTCCTGGTGACATAGTCCAGTGTGACATTGTCATCGCCGGTGTTGTCTAATTGGGTCAGGAAGTCGTCCCAACTTGGGTCGAAAGAATTTTAGATGATGCTGACTAGGTGCTGTTCAGTAATGGTTTCAACCCTTCTTATGAGATCAGACCTCATATTGCTTAATCTTATCAAATGCTCACCCATGCTATCTCCCTCTTTAATCTTGTATGCGAACAGCTCCCTCAGTAGTAAGCACGTTGTGCTCCTGTTCCTGCAATAAAACATGTTATACAAATTTCCTCAAACATCATAGACAGTTGACTCACTTGAAATACACCCATACATGATTGCATCTATGGTACCCAAAAGCAGGCAAAATGCCTTGTGATGCAGTCTGTCCACCTCCATGGACCATGGCTTCTCTGGTGGGTCTTGAATTAGGTGTAAAGCCCCCTCCCTCATTAAAAGTACCTGAAATTGTTGGTTCCAGTCCATAAAGTTCTTCCCAGTCATGCCGAGGGTTGGGAAGTTATTTGGCAGTTGGCTCTGTTGGGCTTGGTTGCTTGAATAGTTCTGGTGTCCCGGGCTGTCTTTAAACTGGCAGAAGGGTATGGGGACACAAACTGTTGGTTTTGAAAGTCCCGCCTGTTCCTTTTTTGGTTGCCTACAGGGGGAGCCCATTCTCCTCTCGGTGCTTGTACTTCTCCTTCTTCGCCAGCGGGGGAGCTCTGCTGCCTTATCTGCACCTGCGCAGAGCTCATTCATCATTGGTCTTCGAGGTGGGCGGATCTCCGTTCCAGAGGTCCTGCTTGCCTTGGTTGGAGCCTCGCTGGGAGTGCAGCTCCGTCGCTGGGGCTGCTTTCCTGGTTGGGAGGCCAGGCGGAGTCGTAGGAGGGATGTTGCCTTCTTTGTTGGGCCGGGGGAGTTCCGTAGCGCCAGGACTCTGCCTCCTCAGATCGTGGCCTGGCGTGGGGGTCTGCATCGTCGTCAGAGCCTCTCCCGCAGTCGGGTCGGATGGGCAAAAGGTCTCGGTAGGTTTCTGTTTCTCTCATTTCCTTTGCTTGTGTTCTCAGTTCCCCATGCCCCTCGCATCCGCATTGACTTTGTCATGGGGGAGGCCTCTGCCCCCCCTTGAGACTCAGCCATGCTGCTGGCGGTGTCCCTTTTAGGTGCTTGTCTTCCTCTTGGGGTTTTCCACTCCCCTTCTATTGTCTGGGGGCTGAGGATTGGCATAGCCCACGTTTCTGGGGTCCGTGCATCCAGCCTCCCGGGTCCCAGGGTCCCTTCCTTTTTTTGCATCGCTGGCCCGCTTGGGTTGTCCCTGGGTATCGTTAGCCGGATGGGGTTTCCCACCAGATGGTCTGAATCTGAGACCACCGTCTGTGATTGGTTGGCCATCTCGGTCAGATTTGGGATCGGCGTTGTGTCTGGTGTTCCCGCCACGGAGGTCCCTGGGGTAGAGCTTACCGCGCTGTCGTTGGAATGTTCACCTCCGTCGTTTATCAAGGCCAGTAGCTCTGCCATGGAGATTGTCTCTTTCCCGGCGATCCCGGTTTTGGATCCATCTTTGAGCCCCTTGGGTTTGGCCTGCATCTTCCCCCCCCTTGCTCGTCTGGGTCTTCCGTTTGGTCATTTTTGCTTTCTGGTGTTAGTTATGGGCAAAACCAAACCTCTGCTACCACTTGTTAGAGGGTTTCCGAAGGTTCAGCCCAAAGACCCCAGTACTCATTCATTTGTCTTTATAGTTCTTTATTTCCACTGGCCGCATGGCCAGTAGTCAGGATAGGAGAGAGGGTCGTCGGGTAGGTGAGGGTCCTTTAATAGGGTTAGGTGAGGTCAGAGGAGGTCAGAGGGGATAGGGTTACACGAGCAGTGCATTACGGTACATGTAGTTCATTTCAGTATGATATCACCCCTGACAATTCCAACCCTTTGCAACCCTATGGACCATTGTCCTCTAGGCACCTCTGTCCTCCACCATCCTCCTCAACCCCCCCAGCTCTGTGCCCATTGTGTCTACAATACCATCTAGCCATTTCATCTTTGGCCGCCCCCTTCTTCTTTTGCCCTCTACCTTTCCCAGTATCAATGCTTTCTCAAGTGAATCCTCTCTTCTTATTTGATTTCCAAAGTACTTCAGCTTCATCTTTACTATTGGCTAGAGCTGTATGAGCATGAAAATACTTGGAAACAAAAGGCTTATTACTTCTAAGCCTTGAGATTCTATACAACCATTTATCATTAATTTTATGTATCAACTAGCATTTTTTTTTTGCCTGGGCCTGCCGGGCAGTTATTATGTGTGAGTGGGTGGTTTGGATGTTGTTGTTTTTTGGGGGGTGTGCACCCCCCAAAAAAACAAAAAACCACCCCAAACACCAACACACAGATAATAATTGCCTGGCAAGGCAGGAGTGGTGTGTGTGTGAGAGAGAGAGAGAGAGGAAGCTGCCAGTGATGAGGCTGCGTGCGGGTGAGTAGGGAGGGAAGAGGGGAGTTGGAAGGTTTCCCCCCATCCCTGCCATGGGGGGGATGGGTGGCCTCCCCCCCATTAACTGTTTCGAAGAACCTTCGAAACAGTTACTGGGGGAAAAAAGAAAGGCAGCAGACAGTGGTCTGTTACGGGAGTTGACGAAGCGCTGCCTGCTGCTTCCCCCCCCCCCGCCTCACACAATCACACACACACACACACACACACACACACACACACACACACAAAACACACGCTGTAGCTCCGTGGGGAGAGGAGGTTCTTCCCCTCCTCTCCCCAAAGCCTTGATGACCACACACACACTTACCAAAGCTGTGCGGGGGGAGGAGGGGGCTCTCCCTCTTCCCCCCCCAAGCCTCGGTGATGACACCTAGAAGGGCGCACCGGGGAAAGGCCCAGCCGGCAAAAGGTAAGTGGGACAGGGGACAGAGACTGGGGGTGGGGGCAAGTTGGCAGGGCGGGTGGGCGGCATACTTTGGAAAACATTCATGCAACATGTTTGTAGAACTTTTTGTCTAATATAGCTTACTAGCATTTTTTCCCCTGCCTTGCCGGGCAGTTATTTTCCTTTTGTTGGTGGTTGGGCTGTTTTGTTTTGTGTTTTTTTTGGGGGGGTGCACGCACGCATGCTTGTACACACACACACACACACACACACACACACACACACGTGTGTGTGTGTGTGGAGATCGGCATTCAGCTCTTGTCTGTCAGAGAAAGCAAGCCCCTTCTCCGACAGGCAAAGGCTGAATGTGGAAGGGGCTCACTTTCCTCCGGGAGGTGAAGGCAGAGAACGGAGCGGTGTTCTCTGCCTTTGCTTCCTGGGGAAGTGGCTCGCTTCCCTTGGTGGGTGGGGGATGAAGGCACCAGTGTCTTCAGCCCCCGCCCACCGTGTAAGGCGATGGCTTCTCTCCAGGAGACGAAGGCCAAGAACGGAGCGCCGTTCTCGGCCTTTGTCTCCCTGAGGGAAGCGGCAGGTGTTCGGGGAGATGCGCTCCCCCTCTTCTTCCCGCTACCCCACTGAAGCCGCGGCGAGGCTGGCGCTGTCCTTCATCACCGGGGTAGCGGGGAGAAGAGGGGCTCCCCCTTCTTCCCTGTAACCCCGCCGAAGCCGCAGCGAGGCCAGCACTGGCCTTTGTCTCCAGGGCAGCGGGGATGGCTTCCCTTGGCGTTTTTTTTACACACGCACCGGCTGCCCCGCCTCCTCCACGCTTGCCCCTTCAGCCTGATTGGCTGAGGGATTGCATGGTGCGGAGGACGCTGGGAACTGTAGGGTTTTTTTGTTTGGGTTCGTGGGGCGTTTGCCCCACTCTCGGCTTCTGGACCCTTGCGGCGATGCTTGCAGGGTCATAAGGTAAGTGTGGGTGGCCCGGTACCGGACATGCACGGCCCATGCACCTTTTTATAGGTATAGATCTTAATCTTCCCCAGGGTGCCCAAAGTAAGGGTTTGGAAATTGGAAGGTAATTTTCTAGTCTGCATTCTGCAAGCAGACATTGTAACATTTGTTTACTTGAAGTTAAAGAGTGTGACTGTTTCTTTGTTGTATGTGTTGAACTTGCACTTATTTTCAATTAAGTTCAAAACAGCCCTTCAAAAATGTTTGGCACAGGACTACAGCCACATCCCAACTGTCCTTGCTTCTGTTCTCCCCCAGTAACCATAGTACACACCATGTGCTCATCTTCTGGGATCCTTTAGGCAATTCTACCCCAGGGAAGTTTCTGTTGGAATTTGTGTGTGGTGTAAATTTCCATTTTATAAAGCCAGGAAATTCCATTCTTAATTTAAAAATTCAGTTTATGAATATAGGATATAATACTTCTTTAGTCATAATTCAAAATGCTAGAAAATGGTCTAAAAGTACTGCACACTATCGCGCCTGCATTGTGAGCAGCAAAAAGGATGCCAAGGGCATACCAAAGGGCAATCCAAATATGACAACACCAATGGCAGCAATTAAGATGGTCTACTGTCCTTCACACAGAGAATTATACCATTAATTGGTACCTGTCATGAGTGTTTCTGACCCACATCTTTTTGGGGGCCCTCAACAGACTTCTATCTTTCTGGTGTGAATATGATCTCTCTGGATTTGATTGCTTCCAGGACATGTGATTGCTGGAACCAATTCAAAGCAAACCCATTAGATTAGATAGTTCTAGTCTAACCTGTCTATTGCATGAAGTGGCTTAATAAGTCATCCAGGGGGCGTGACTAAGATGGCCGCCGACTAACATCTAGTTTCGGATGCTCGCGCCTAACAAAGTGGTAATTAATGTGACGGAGTGAATTGGAGAAGTTTTAAAGTGGTAAACTCTAAAGATAAGAACCTTGCCTGTCTTCCTGGAAAGTTTTGCGATCTTTTGAGGCTGGATGGTCGATGTTCGGGAGGCTTCTTTGTGCGGTTGAAGCTGTGACGGTAGTTGCGGCTTTTCTGCCAAGGAGCCGAGAACGGGGGCCAGCGTGACTGAGCAGAAGGCTTTGGAAGGCTGGAACTGACAAAGTGCTGCTTGATTTGAAAGCAGGCTGCATGTAAGTGCACGAGCGGAACTTTAAATATTTTTAAAACTGGCTGGGGTTCCTTACTAAATGAGCCCGGACTTTGAAATGGAAGTGGGTGGAAGTGGATGAGAGCAAGTGGTGGTTTCGTTAATGGCGGCCGGTCCTGGAAAAAGAAAGTGACCAGCGAGACTGTGAGGGAAGTTTCGGAGCTGGCAAGGAGTTGTTTGGCATGAAAACAGCTGCATGTAAGTGCTTGAATGGAGTACTAAAGGTTAAACTCAGCTGGAGATCTTTGTAGCGATGTCTGGCCGCTAGGGCGGCGTTAGGTCCCGGAGGAGACTGATCAATGACGGTCAGGTCATGTAATTAGGTGAATCAAACCCTATATTTTATTCACCCCCCTTAATTTAGCTGCCCGCGGAAGCCACCGCCAGGAGCAATCTCACCCAAGCAGCCTCCGCAGGGCTGTTCCATGCCAGATGGGCATGGGGAAACCATATTTCCCCTTTCTTTTTTATTTAAGAACCTGACCGGCGATCTTGCGCAGGAGCGGCATCAGCTGTTGGTCGGGAATGACGTCACGGGGTTTCCTTCTGCGGTGACACTTCGAGATCAGCGGGGGGATACATTGAGCAAAACAGCAAACCGCAATGCCTAGTATAACTACCCCCACCACCACCTTGATCACCGTCTGAAGCCACCCCCATGGAATTCATGACCACATCCATTTCCACAGAGAGCTCCACCAAGCCCCCCATGCAGAGCCTTCTGTGATGCCTGCTACTATGGTGTGGAGATCTGTGATCTGGCTTTGAATCTTACGAGAGTTGTCCGTAAGATTAAAGCAGCACATACCATGAAAAGACTCGCAGCCCAAATGGTGCAACAATAAGAGATAGTCGATAGCCGCCCGATTATCGAGAATGGCATGGCGAAGTTCCGCCTGCTCCTGATTGAGGAGCGCTATCGCTGAGGAGGTATGGTTGATGGCCTTTGCTAAGCCGCAAGCCAAGCGACCGATCCTCTTCGTGTTGCCGACGGCTAAGCCGGGCACGCCAAAGATGCTGACTGCCAAAGAGAGGTATTCGGCAGGTCTCATTACTCTAAAGCTGCTCTCACAAGAGCTGTCTAACATGGTGGTGCGAGTGCGCCTTATGAGTGAGGGAACATGGGATACATTAGAAGCATTGGGCACGTCAGGGCTAGGGGCAATCATGTCCTTAGTAGGAAGCAACAGAGTTAAGCGACTGATACAACATATAGAGTCTGTAATATTGGCAGGAATATAGTTAAATGTGTACTGGTTACAAGTGAAGAACCATCCGGACGGTAGGGTGATGTGTGCATACTTTGAACCAAGTGACACTGGGTCGTTGCAAGTCCAATTGCCGCTGCCTACATCGAGGCAACGGCGCCGGGCTCGGCCGGGTCCGGAGCAACCGTGTATCCGGCCGCAGGTAGAGTTCGGGCTGACCGCCACTCGAGGAGTGTGGAGAGTGGCTGCATCAGCCGGCAAGGTCATGGTTAGCCGCATCTCCCAACGAGCATATTCCGAGGAAGCTGATGGGATGTATGGGCTGAAGAGTCTCCTCACCAGCCAGTCCCCGTCCCGGGGGTGTGCGCCTGGAGAATGGCACACCGGGACAAGGCAGGTGCTGAGGATTGAGGCAGAGCCAACGTCCTGCCTGAGGCAAAAATCGGACTGGTTGACAAGGGTGGCCAACCTTTCCCAAATGTTGTACTGCATCCGGGCAGAGAGGTCTCCGCCTGGCATGAGATCGCTGGCCTCCAGTGAGGCGGCCTGGACGCCTCCCCCCAAAAGCAGGGTGAGGGCCAGGATGACGTGACCGCCATGGAGTTGGCGTGAATCCGAGCGAAGATCGCAACCGCAAAGCTCTCCGGTGTCAGCTCCTCTCCCTCGCGCTGGATGGCGTCCTGGGCATCATGGCAGAGGGCCTTGACCATCCCCCAGGTGATCTTCGGTGCTGTCGTCTGCGACCGCTGTCTCTCCCGGCGGGTCCCCTCGGTCAGGGCGAGATCCTGCATCTCCGGGATCGGACTCGGGTCGGCCTGGGTCCACGCCATGTGGTTCCAAATGAGGCTTGACGCACCGAGCTGGGATCCAAACGACACCTGTAGGAGACATAACTGCAGCATACCCTCTCCCCCAGGTTATGAGTGGCACCGGGCCCCTCCAAGAAGGGTCTGGTGGCACTCGGTACCGGACCATAGGTCGCGGGAGAGCTTCCGAACGGCGGAAATGCTTCTCCTGCGGCGTACAATCCGAAAAAACATTGAGGTGATTGTATGTGAACAATACCTTGTTCAGGCAGAACTGTGCTTCTCCCTGTGATTTGGGGAGGGCTGGTGGCTCCCCCCTTTCTGTTTGTTTTTCAATATAGGACTTTAGCATCCGATTGACCCGCTCTACAATCGCTTGCCCTTGCGGATTGTAGGGAATTCCAAATGTGTGTTTGATGTCCCATGTAGCCATGAAGGCGGCCAACTGCCTGGAACTGTAGGCCGGCGCGTTGTCCGTCTTCACGTGCCGCGGCTTGCCCATCGCCGCAATGCAGGAAAGGAGGTGCTGCTCCACGTGGGAGGCAGCCTCCCCTTTCTGCGCCGTCGCCCAAACGAACTGAGAAAAAGTGTCAATGCAGACATGCATGTATTGCCATCTGCCGAACTGCGGCACATGCGTGACGTCCATCTGCCATACCTGATTAGCCTCTGTCCCTCGTGGGTTGACCCCGCACGAGGGCCCCCCCCGGTGCTCCTGCACAATGCTGACAAGAGCGGACTATGCCCTGGGCTTGAGAAAGCGGCAGATTGAACTGTCTGGTGAGTGCCTTGGCGTTTTGGTGAAAAAAAGCATGACTTTGAATTGGAGTAGTAAAAACTCCCAAAACCGAACGTTGCTGAATTTCCTTTGCCGCCGCGTCCGCTCTGCTATTGCCCGCGGAAATCGGACCCGGTAGGTCTTGGTGACTTCGGATGTGGGCAATATAGAGCGGCTCTGTGCGGTTCCGCAAGTGAAATTGAGCAGTGAGAAACAGACTAAGCAAGTTTTTGTCTATCGCGGGAGTGATGTAGGCTCCCGGTAGACTGTGGAGTAGATTCCTAATGTATAGGCTGTCAGTAATGATGTTTAAACGTTCCTTGGCGAAGGTGCGCAAGGCAAGGTTCACGGCCGCCAACTCCGCCTGCTGCGCGGACTTCTGTGGAAGAGTTAGCAGCGTGTGCCAAGCTTTGCCCTCCTGCCAAGTCAGGACACCATATGTGCGTCCCCCATCGGTAAAAACTGTCTTGGCCCCCTGAAGTGGGACCAGCGAAAGCAATTCGAACAAACTGACTGTTCCTGTCTGGAGTGAGACAAGTCTGGGGTCTTTGGGCAAATGGTATGCCAAGCTTCCAGTGAATCCTTCCAAGGCTATCGGAAGAGAGTCACCTAGCTGCATCAACTGATGAATTTGTTCCTTGGTGAACGGGACTGTGATCTTAGCTAAATCGTGCCCAGAAATGTCCCTTGCTCTCAGCCTGCCGCGGTAGATCACCGCGGAGACCAGTTCTTGGGGCGGAACAATGTTCCGAGAAGAGGTGTTGGGCAAGTATACCCACTCCACAATTTTCGCTCCCTTCTCTGAGTCTACTCCTAGCGCCCCAGTGAACATGGATCCTGACCGTACGATGTACAAATTCAGGATCGGGGCATATGGCCCCTGGGCGATCCTATCCACCCACCTCTGGCTGAGAACTTGGTTCACCTTCTCGAGCGCCAAGCGCGCGTCTCGAGAGATTTTTATCCGGTCTGCCGGCTGCTTACCTAGGGTTAGCAGCGAGAAGAGCGGTTTTAGAAGATCCGTATCTAAACGAAAATACGGTCTGGCCCAATTGATGTTTCCCAAAACTTGCTGCAACTCTACAAGGGTGACTGAGTCTTGTAAATTTATCTGAGGCAGAACTGGCGCTGCAAAAGAGCGGAGAAGCCGGTGGCCCAAGTATGAGAAGGGCTCGGTTCTCTGCACCTTTTCCGGGGCAATGAGTAAGCCTTTGTCCCCCAGGCTGGCCTGGAGGTCAGAAAACATTTCGCTGCCAAGTTGCGGCAATGCTACCAGAATGTCGTCCATGAAGTGACACACAATAGCTTTAGGGTAAAGGCTTCGGAACTTTGCCAGTGCGTCGTGAACATAAATTTGGCACAGGGTGGGCGAATTGAGCATGCCCTGTGGCAAAAATTTCCACGCGTAACGCTGCGTGGGCTCGCCGTGGTTCACGACCGGCACTGTAAAGGCGAACCTTTCCCGGTCCCTGGGGTCTAAGGGGATTGTATAAAAGCAATCCTTGAGATCTACGACTAGAATCTCCCACCCCTCGGGGATCATGTTCGGATTGGGGATGCCGCATTGAAGCGGACCCATCGGCTGAATGCATTTATTGATCTCTCTGAGATCGTGGAGGAGTCGCCACTTCCCCGACTTCTTCTTAATCACAAAAATTGGCGAATTCCAGGGGCTTGTGGACCGTTCTATGTGTCCTGCGTCTAGCTGTTCCTTAACTAGCTGCTTGAGGGCAACTAATTTCTCTCCCACTACCGGCCATTGTTCAACCCAGACCGGAGTGTCGGTGAGCCATTTAAGTGGCAACGCCATTACCCGAAGGTAAGCGTAGCACCGTACTGCTGCAGAATGTCTCGCCCCCAAAGAATGTGCGGCCGAATTACCGCCGTGCCGTCAGCCTTTGGGATTGTGACTTCTACCCACTCTCGGCTTCTAAACGCTTCCTGAACGCCTCCTACCCCCCACACATCGGAGACCGGCTCAATGGCCCACTCTTTTGGCCACTGGCTCCTGCTTATCACTGTCACATCCGCTCCGGTATCGAGTAACCCTGAGAACACCCTTTTGTTCAAAAATACCTCGATAATGGGGCGCTGCTTCCACTCAATGTTGGTCTCCACTGTCGCTAAGACCTGGTATCCTTGCACTGCCTCACTCGCGCTCGAGCGGTCTGCTGAACCGGACTCTGAGCTGTCCCTGAGCCTTCCCTGGCTGCCTGCTGGCGAGTGACAAGGAACCATGATCAGTTGCGCTAACGTGTCTCCCTTGTGGATTGTTTGGGGCAGGTGTGTCCAAAGCTGGACCTGGAGAATGCCTGAAAAGTTCGAGTCAATGACTCCCGGAATTATAAAAATTCCGCGTGCTCCAGCTACACTACGGGGCAAAACTAAACCTATGAAGCCTCTGGGCAGGGGTCCTATGTATTGGGTGTCGACTAGATAGACTGTGCCTGGCAGGTCGCATGTAGCGTCCGCCTGGCAAGTCAATTCTAGCCCTGTGCTGCCCTTGGGGCTGGCCTGTGCCCTCGCAGTGCCTGGAATGTGCCTGGAATTTAGTCTAAATCTGGGGAGTTCTGGTTCTGGGTGAAGGAAGCCTCTGTTTGGACTGGGGCCAGAGACGTGCCCGGATTCCGGTTTCCCGAACTCGGACAATACCTGGCCCAATGGTAGCCTTTCTTGCACTTCGGGCAGAGGGTGTTCGGAGCCTTGGGACGGCCGGACTTTTGTCCGCCTCCCTTGGATCGGCACTCCCTAGCGAAGTGTCCGACCTTGCCACAGGTGTGACATGCCCCCTTGCTCTTGCCATTAGGTCTTCTTCCCCCCTGCACCGCTGCCGCTAGCAGACCCATCTTGTAGGAGTCTGTGCCAACGTCGGAGCATGCTCGGATCATGTCCGTTAAGGTTATGTCCGGGCGATTGCCCAGGGACTGCAAGATTTTGCGGCAGTCCAAGTTGGCGTTGTCTTTGGCTAACTTAATCATGAGCTCTTGTTGGGCCTGCTCATTGTCAATCTGCCTGCTGATTGCTTCTTCCAGGCGATTGAAGTCCACGTAGGGCTCCTGGGCTCCCTGCTTGATAGCGGTGTAATTTTTGGCCGTTTTGCCAGACGCTGGGACCTTGAAGTATGCCCTATAGGCAGCCTCAGCTGACATCTCTAGGGTGGTGAGAGGCAAGTTGATTTGAGCGTTGATGGACTCAAAGGCACCTGAACCATACAACTGGTCAGGGATTACCGCGCCTCCTAGCCTGGCAGCCCGAGCTTGCGCCTCTAGGCGGAACTCACTGTCCCAAATCATGTACTGGCTGGGGGTAAGCATCATCCTCATGACGGCTTTCCAATCATGAGGAATCCACATGGTGGTCTCGCACACTTGCTGAAGCGTGCCCCTCGTAAAACGGCTTTGGAGCCCTGTCTCTGAAATTGCTTTCCGTAAAGCCATGAGGAGCTTGTACGGGACTGGGGAGTGTACTATCTGCTGTGCGCCCGTGAGCGCGTCCATCTCCAAGCGGATGGGACAAATCTGTCTGAGTTCAGCTAGCTGTTCAACTGACAATTCCCCCTTCTTAAGTTCTATCTCAGCTGTGCGTTGAAGGGCACTCTTCATGACTAGGGAACCTGGGGCTGTCGGAGAAGCGCCAGCGCCTCTCACTCCTTGCGTTCCCTCAGTGACGTCTGCAGCTGTCACCGCGGGAAGGCTCCCTGCGCTACTCTGCCGATAGCTAATTGACGGATAGAGTGCCGTGGGCGCAGTCGGCTCGACTGGCTTGCCTGATGGTTCAACTAACGGGGGTTCTTTGGCCTCTACCCGGACTGGCTCGATCTGCTCTAAGAGTCTCCTACACTTCCTCCATGTGCGGACTATCCCTCCTGGAGCTTTTGGGGTTTGCTGAATGCAGTCTCCTATCTGATCCCAGAGCTTCAGGGTTAACGTACCTACTTCTGGGTAAAGTAGGCAGTGTTCCCTGAGGTACGCCAAAAGTCTCGCTAGTTCCCTGCTGTGAAAACGTAACTTAAAAACCCTGGCCAGGATTTTGAACTCTTGCTCCCGAGTTCTTTGGCTAGCGGACGGACTTGGCCTATGAGAACATGTCCCCATATTACCTGCGATTGGGTCTCTGGAAGATTCCTCCTCGGGACGAGTCGACGCGTCTTTGCAGGCAACAGGTTCGGGCGTCGGGTGTCTGGGGTAGACCTCGGAGCGTGGACCTTCTGCCACGGGCCCTTCTATCGGCCTCTGCGATGTCAGGGGCTCACAGCCTGCCCTGAGCGGAACGCGTTTCCCTCTATGGCAAACCTCTCGAAAGCGGGGAGGAAGCGGTAGGAATGTCTCTCTGGAATGCCTCGTGGCGGGCCGTTCTCTGTCCGGCTGGCTGCCGACCAGAGCGCCGCGCTATCCTCCGGGCTGGCGGGTCGCGGTTCAAGCGTGGAACCGGACCGCGGGGATCGCTACTCACGAGTAGACCTCTCCAGGGCCTCTTACTCACGAGTAAATCACGTCGGGGTCACCAGCTGTAGCGATGTCTGGCCGCTAGGGCGGCGTTAGGTCCCGGAGGAGACTGATCAATGACAACACGAGGCAACAGGAGCGAGATCAGATCAGTGGTTTATTGGGAAAATACATACACCTTATATAGATCAGAAGGCAGGTAGAAAAAACCCTCACCCGAAAGTCAATCACATCACCTTGTTTACTCAGGTTAATTGGGGAACCTCTCAAAGGGGAAGTTAATTATTTCGGACAAACACGGGATGAGGAAGACCATTGTCTTAGGGCTTAGACAGGGGCAAACATCTGCACTGTTTGCGCCGGGGATTTTCCCTGGCCAGGAGATGAGTGTTTACCTAATCAGTCACTGGAGTTAGCTATCTGCCTACCTTGCAGAATCGTCGGTCAGGTCATGTAATTAGGTGAATCAAACCCTATATTTTATTCACCCCCCTTAATTTAGCTGCCCGCGGAAGCCACCGCCAGGAGCCTTCTCACCCAAGCAGCCTCCGCAGGGCTATTCCATGCCAGATGGGCATGGGGAAACCATAGATCTTGTTCAATGAGCCCTGGCTTTGAAATGGAAATGGATGGAAGCAGTTGAAAACAAGTGATTGTTTCGTTAATGGTGGTGATTCTGGAAAATGAAAGTGGTCGTGTTTGGGCTATGGTTTTTTTCCACACACCAGGAGACCGCGCCATGTCTTGACGACAACAAATTGGATTAATTATTCATGTCTGGGCTTTAATATTGGAAGCTGACTAGGAGTTCCCCGGCTTAAACAGCTTGGAGAAAGTTTTTTTTTTGTTCCTCAGAAGAAGAAGAAGGGTTTGTTTTTTTTTACCCAAAAGTTAAGGCAGCCGCTGGAAAATGGTGCTTTGATTGTCCGCTTCAAGAGAAGGAGTAGGTGGCTTTTGTTTTTGGTTCCTTCACCGTGTGGATTACAAATACTTGTTTGTTTACTGTGGAATATATTGCCCCTTACCTCCTCTCCTTGCTGGTTGGATTTTGGGCTTTTTCCCCTTCTGGTCTCTCCCCCCCCCTCTTTTTCTTTTCTGGTGGCTTGGCTGTTTTAAAGGAGAAGCTTGGGCTGACTGTTCCCCTGAAGCCTTTTTACTGCAGTTGGAAGAAGACTGATTGGATTATTTGCTTTGGGGAAACGGACCTGTTGTGGATCAACATTTTTTGCTCTTCCTATTTCTCCTAAGCTGCCTGTTGGGAGAGTCGTTTCCTTCTGTTTTATCTCAGTGGATTACAGTAACTCGTTCATCTTCTGCTTGCGTATAAATTTCCCTATTGGATCTGTGGAACCCGCGGCTGCAGTGCTACAAGCTTTATTTCAGTAACTAACTTCTACAACGAACTGCAGCACTGGGCTTTTTACACATCACACTGTCATGGATAAAGGCACAAGAGGGAAAGCAAAGGAAGAAGAACTAGTTGTAAAGCCTAAGAAGGGAGGAAAAGCACCAATGGAGGAACCCGCTCAGTCATCATCCCCGCCCACAGTGTTATATGATCAGACTCAAATAATGGTGGAAATTGGCAAGCTGTTTCAAAAAATGGAGAAAATGCAAGCGCGGCGCCAAAATGGCAGCCGCGCTCTTTGCGCCCCCCCCATCGGACGAAGGCATCTGGGTAGTTAGGGGGCGTGGCCAGCTCCCTTATAAAAGGGGTGGCCATGAGGCAGCCGAGCTGCCATTTTGCGAAGCGACGGAGCGGAGAAGTTTTTCCCTCTTACCTCCGTCGCTTTTGACTCTCCCTTTGGGGTTCGTTTCGACGCGTCGTCTGCTGGGCAGCGGCAGGCGACGGGATGGGTCGAGCTGCTTGAGGCGCGTGGCACGACCTGGGCCACTGCCTCGCAGCTCCCCATTCAACAGACCGGTGCGGGTCAGGCCCCATCGACGAGCTCGACGGCGGTTGTGAGCTCCGACGCCCCCAGTGGGCCGGAACCCCCGGTGGGGGCAGCCTACGGGGGTGCAGCACGTGAGTATGCGGTCCAAGCTAGTGCACCTACACACGTGGCCACGTTGGGGGGGTTTCCAATGGCCTGGCTTCCCGCGGGTGGGGCGGTGGTCCAGCCGCTGACGCCCCACCTGGCGACGACAACTACCACTCAGGGCCCCGTGGTGGGGGTGTTTTCTACCCTGTGGGGAATGTTTTGGGGGTGGCTGGGTTAGTACAGGCCCCCTTTCAGATGCCAGCAGTTCCTGTTGTGCCCGTGTCGGCCTTGCTGACGGCGGGGTATTCCTTACCGCTGGGTGTCCATTTGGCACAGACCACCAGAGAGAAGATCTGGCGGGGGGATTACGTGGATATTTTCTCACTCCTCAACAGAGGGCCCACCAAGGAGTAGGGGGGGGCAGGATGAGAAGGATAAGGAGCAGGCACGTCGTAGCAAGCCACCACGCACGTGGGCCGACTGGTTGCCGGCCTACCTCATATACATGGCGGTGTACCTTAGGGCACGGCCGGATTTGGCAATTCCGATGGTCCAGTATTTGGACAACAACTACCGGGCGATAGTTGACTTTCCGGGCCCATCGTGGTTGGCTTATGACGTGTAATTCCATATGCGGATTCCCCGGCACCCCGACATTAGGTGGGTTGAGCCATGCCAGAGGCTGTGGCTTTTATACATGACGCCCACGCGCCCCGCACCCGGGGAGAGATACCATTGTGGACATGCGGTCCAGCGGGCGGCCCCAGCACAGGTCCACTGCCAGGGGGCGGGGCAGGGGGTTTCCAGCCCGCCTGCTGTGCTGGACTTTCTCGTCCAATGGTTCCTGCAATAGGAAGAATGGCAAATACAGACATTAGTGTCCCCCCTGTGCTGGCCCCCATGCGGCCTCTGCCTGTCCCAGGCCTGGAGGGATGCGGGGCAGAGGGAGGGGTGGACAGGGGGCTGGCAAGACTGCCGCAGATGGATCTAGTTCACCAAAGGGCTCCCTCCCCAATTAATGTGGACATGTTGGAGCGCTGGCTCACACTGTACCTGAAGGGAGAGGATGCGGATATCTCCTTCAGGGTTTTTGGGCAGGGGTTACGTATCCCTTTCATGGGTGATAGGTCCCCTCAGGATGCCCCCAATCTTTATCCCTTCGGGGGAGGGAGGAGGTGGCTCCTGCCAGCAATATAAGGAGGTCTATGCGGGCAGGGTCGTTGGCCCTGTCCCTGCGCCCCCGTTCCGGGGAGCATATTATTGCAATGATGCCATGCCTTTTGGCTGTTCCAATTCGGGCTCGGCATTCGAGCGTTCCTCCATCTTCCTAGAGTGGGCTTTTGTTCGCAGATCAGGGTCCCGGTCTGTAGCCCATTCCCTGGATGATTTTATTCGGGGCTGAACGGGGCTGGGACACGTCCACACGTCTCCTCAACACATTTCAGACGCTAATGGAGGAACTTGGTGTCCCTTTAGCGCCCGAAAAGACCGAGGGCCCACCTACACAGCTAGTATTCCTGGGGGTGGAGATTGGCACAGTAGCGCAGGCTTCTAGGTCGCAGCGGGATAAGGTGTCAAAGCTAGTGGCCCTTATCTCGGACTTGCTGGCCAAGCGCATGGCATCACCGAGGGACCTGCTGGTGCTACATGGTCACCTCAATTTCGCTGGCAGGGTCGTCGCACCGGGCAGGGAATTTGCTCGGCGCTTGCGCGACGTCATGACAGGATTATCCAGGCCCCACCATAGGGTTAGACTTCCCCAGGGTATCAGGGCAGACGTGCTTGTCTGGCTACAGATCCTGAGGGATTTCAATGGGGTGTCATTTTGGAGGTCTGAGCTCCTGGCTTCCCCTCGCTTTAAGATACAGTCCGATGCCTCGGGATCCCTGAGTTATGGGATGTACTTCAATTGGAAGTGGGCCTATGGTGGGTGGCCAGCATCCTGGGCAGGCACGGGTCGCCTGCGTGGTCTCACGTATCTGGAATTTTCCCTATCCTGGGTGCTTTGATGCTATGGGGCGAGGAGGGGGCCGACTCGGTTGTCCATTTTGGTGTGACAATGCGGCTGTTGTCCACATTGTCAATGCACAGACCTCTAAATCGCCCAGGGTTATGGACCCAGTGCGCCAGTTTGCGTTGCGCAGCCTGCGCCTCAACGTTCTTTTCAGGGCCAGGCATGTCCCTGGGGTTACTAACGATATTGCTGACGCTTTGTCCCGCCTGCAGATCTCCCGGTTCCGTGCCTTGGCCCCGGATGCGGAGGAATTTCCCTCGCCACTCCTGGATGGGATATGGAACATTGGCAAGGAGAGGTGAACCGGGCGATTGGCCTGTCACTAGCGCCACGCACGCGTAAGGCGTATCACCACGCATTTCATTCTTTCAGAGCATTCTGTACCCAATTTCAAATGCCAGGAACCTGGCCGATCCCGGTAACCCATGTTCTGCGGTGCATGGTTTACCTGCATGCCCAGGGCCTTGCGCCTCGCACCATAGCATCTAAGCTGTCAGTGTGGGCTTTTATGGCCAAAGTGGGAGGTCATGTGGACAGCACCACTCACTTCCGTGTGAGACATGTTTTGGAGGGGTGGGTGCACGCGCATGGGTGTTGCCCGGACGACCGCCACCCGATTTCCCCAGGGGTTTTTACCCAATTGGCCCGGGGCTGGCCTGGCCTCTGTTTTGATAAGATGAGGCAGCCCATTTCATGCGGCTACAACGGTGGCCTTTTTTGGAGTGCTCCGCATCGGCGAGCTTGAGATGCTGTATAAGGCGGATGCAAGTCGTAGGGCACTGGAACTCGAAGATGTCTGTGTGAACAATATTGGGCTCAGTTGGGGATACGCTCCTCTAAAACGTATCAGCACGGCGTAGGCAGTGGAGTAGACTGCTACGATGTTCCTCGGCAGACATCTGTCCGGTTGGTGCCCTACAGGATTTCCTTGCACTGTGTGGCACGCACCATGGCCCGTTTTTCTGTCACCAAGGTGGGTCTTCTCTTACTAAATTTCAATTTGGAGGGTGCCGGGAAGGCACTAGACAGTGTTGGCCCCTCTGGGGCTCGTTGCGGCACCCATTCGTTCAGGATAGGGGCGGCTTCTACTGCAGTTGTTTTTGGGTACTCCGGGGCTGAAATACGCCGCACGGGAGGGTGGGGATCACAATGTTTTCAGTTTTGTGTTCGCCCTCTTCAACCGTGAGTACCAGCTTAGTCACTGCACTGTTTCTCCCCCCCCCCTTTTTTTCCTTGACAGACCCTGGGTGTCGTTTTACACCGGTGACAGTATGGCTGGTGGGCCGTAGCCACGTGCACAGGGCGGCGCGTTACGCTGCGGCGACAGAGTGGGGACCCCGACTGGGACTGGGTGCAGCCGCACGTCTCAGGTAGTATGGTAAGCGCGGCATGTTATGGCGGGAACTGTTGCCATTCCTTTTCTACATCAGGGATGCTGACTCGCCCGATGTCCTGGTTATGTACCTTGGGGGCGATGGCTTGGGGCAGGTCACTGGCCTATCGCAGAAGCTTGCGGTTTGCAGTGACCTGCCCTAGTCACATCATGTGTGGCCTGCCACATCCCTCAATTGGTCGGACACGATACCGCGGTACGCTTACAGGGGGGCGTTCGGCCTCGAGGCTCTTGACTGAGCCGACGCTCCGTGAACGGGGCTATTGCCCGGTTCCTTTTCGACAAGGGGGGACGCGTCATTAGCCTCCCTGGCGTCAGTCTACAAAATTACGAGCTTTACTCAGGGGATGGGGCCCATCTGTCGCAGGGAGGTATGGACCTCTGGTTAGTGGAATGGCGAGCAGGCCTGTCGACCGAGCTGACGGTCTTGGGGGGGGCGGTGAGCCTTTTGGGAAGCCTCCCCGTGTGGCGGGTATCACTGGTAAGGTAAACATTTATGACCCACAGGTATCCGGCAGGTTCGCAATTGACTGGACAACACTAGACAGGCATAAGTTGGTTAAACGTTGTCCGGTCAACGACGAACCAGGCGACGGGGTGATGGCTACAGCTAGACAGCATGCATCACCCCGTGATTTCACGGATACGCGTCAGAGGGTGGGGTCATTAGTTAGATATTGACTACGGTCAACAATTTGTTTGTTGTCAACAAACAAATTGATACAAATAGATACATTGTAACAATTGCCGTTGGCAATTTTGGGTGGTACCTTACCAGTGTTACTTCGGCCTGCTTGCCTTAAAGAATTATGATTGGTCAATTACCAATAGAAATTTATAATTCGGACTAGGGCATGAATCAATAAATGTGGCCCAATGCCGTTATCCACTTTTACCAGTGTCTGAGTCCTTTATTGGGGGGTGCGCCTGCAATGCAAGCGCGGCGCCAAAATGGCAGCTGCGCTCTTTGCGGGCCCCCCCATCGGACGAAGGCATCTGGGTAGTTAGGGGGCGTGGCCAGCTCCCTTATAAAAGGGGTGGCCATGAGGCAGCCGAGCTGCCATTTTGCGAAGCGACGGAGCGGAGAAGTTTTTCCCCTCCACCCCCTCCCTAGTTAACAGTGTGATATTTTGGTCGCTTCGGGGCCGGGTGGGAATTTTTGGCTGGGACCCACAATTGGCTCTCGGGTCCTGATTTTTTCGCCCATCCCACACTGTTGCTATGGTTTGATATAGGGGTTTCTGTTGCTGCTGTTGACTTTGGTCACATGGGCGGGTATCACTGGTAAGGTAAACATTTATGACCCACAGGTATCCGGCAGGTTCGCAATTGACTGGACAACACTAGACAGGCATAAGTTGGTTAAACGTTGTCCGGTCAACGACGAACCAGGCGACGGGGTGATGGCTACAGCTAGACAGCATGCATCACCCCGTGATTTCACGGATACGCGTCAGAGGGTGGGGTCATTAGTTAGATATTGAGTACGGTCAACAATTTGTTTGTTGTCAACAAACAAATTGATACAAATAGATACATTGTAACAATTGCCGTTGGCAATTTTGGGTGGTACCTTACCAGTGTTACTTCGGCCTGCTTGCCTTAAAGAATTATGATTGGTCAATTACCAATAGAAATTTATAATTCGGACTAGGGCATGAATCAATAAATGTGGCCCAATGCCGTTATCCACTTTTACCAGTGTCTGAGTCCTTTATTGGGGGGTGCGCCTGCAAATGAAGATTCAAGGGTGAAAGATAGAAATGAAATGATGAAAAAACAGGATAAGATGATGTCATCATTGGCAGACTTTACAAAAAAGGTGGACCTAAATTTAAAAAAATTTGAGGGAAATATGAAATTGGTTCAAACAGAGGTAGATGCCATAAGGAAGGAAGCAAAAGGGACTCAGGAGGTGGTGCGGGAGAATAAGTTGAAATTGGAAGAACAAGGGAGAAGGATTGATGCTGTGGAAGATTTGATGAGAAAGCAGAGCATTGTGATCCATCAGGTGGTGGAATGCACACCGGATTTGTTAAGAGAGAGGGTGGTTCAGTGGTTAAACGGTCTGAATATGGGGAAAGAATTTGTTCAGGAGGATTTTGTAAGTGTATTTAGGGTGGGTCCAAGAAGAGGGAGTGTGGTTCAAAGAAATGTGCTGGTTAAATTTGCGAATTGGGCAGATAAGTTAAAAGTAATGGCTCATCTGAAACGAGTTGGTTCTGCTGCGTTGAAATTTGATGGTTCAGATGTTGAAGTTTATAATGATATTTCACTAAAATAAAGAACATGGAGGTACAAGATGAGACCTGTTACTAAACTATTGATGAGTAAAAACATAAGGTATAATTGGAGATTTCCGCAACAATTGCGTTTTTCTATGATAAGAGAATGCGAGTTATTGATGAAGGTACTAATCCATTGGAATATCTGAGTATGTTGGAATTGGTAAGAGCAGATTCGGAAGAATGGAAAAATCTTAAGAAGGAACTGATGGACTCTGGAGCTTTGGGGAGGGAATATGAGGGGGGGGAAGCCGGTGGGGCTACAGGTGGAACACCACAGCGGGGAGAGGAGGAGGAGGAGCCGTCTTTGATCATAGTGGAGGAGGAGGTAGGTAAGGAGCAATGAGCATTAGATTGTACTGACTTTAAAGAGCTAATAGAGGTAGAATAGGTAAAAGCGCGTAACACCAACAGTAGGGCGCATCTTACATGTCCCCCCTCTCCCCTCTTTGGTTGACAGAGGCGGCTTTTTGCAGGAAGGTGGGGAGAGTGAAAGTGTGTGTTTTATGTAGTGGGTATAGTGGTAGGGTTGTTGGTGGCACGCCCGATGGAGAGTTTAAAATTGGAAGAAGAACTTGGTTATGGGAAGTATTAAAATAATATCGTGGAATGTAAAAGGTACAGGTTCTGTTCTTAAGAGACGTAGATTGGAATTGGCGTTGAAAAAGGATAGACCAGATATATTGTTTTTACAGGAAACACATCAGAAGTCAAAAGATACGAATAAGCTTTATTTGGGATGGATGCAACACTATGAGATGGCGTTCGGTACTTCGAAAGCAAGAGGGGTGGCAATTATGATTTCAAGAAAGTTGGGATTTGAAATTACAAAAAAGATTGCGGATCAAGAGGGTAGATATTTGTTGTTAAGAGGAAAATTGGAGGATGAGGAAATTATGTTGGTAAACATTTATGCTCCGAATGACCGCCAAGCAGAGTTTTTGGAAAAAATCCGGAAAATAGTGGAGTTGGAAAATGTTGCAAAAATTATTGTGGCTGGTGATTTTAATTTGATAAGGTCAGGATTAGATTGTACAAATATAGTTCGAAGTGGAATTGGTGTGAAAGGGAAGGTGCTGGACAATTGGATGAAGGTTATGGGTTTGAAGTATTCGTGGAGAGAGTATAAGGGCTCAGAAAGGGCATATTCTTTTTTTTCACACGTCCATGGGACCTACTCAAGAATAGATTATGTTTTTCTTTCGGAAAATTTAATTGGAGATATAGAAGGTGTGGAAATGGGGATTATTAAGGAATCGGACCATGCTAAAGTATATTTGGAACTAAAAGCACAAAAAATATACGAAGAGTAAGAAATTGGAGGTACGATCCTAATTTGTTTAAAGATCAAAAAAGTAAAGAGGTAATTATGGAAAGTTGGAAAGAAAGCTGGCAGTGGAACGACAATAATGAGGTTAATTTTAATGTTGTATGGGATACCATGAAGTCAGTTTTTAGGGGGGAGAGTATAAAATTGGCAAACTTCAAATATAAAAAATACAAAGCAGAACAGACAGAAAAAGAAAGAGAAATAAAACAATTACAGGAGGAGCATGCGAAAAACAAGGACAAAAATTTTTTTATGAAATTACAAGGACTTAAGGCAGAAGTAATGGGTAAGGATATTGATAAAGTTAAACGGGATTTGATTTATCTAAATAGAGAATATTTTGAATTTAGTAATAAGAATTCAAAATTATTAGCAAGAGCAGCCAAGGTTAAAAGGGAAAAAAGAGAAATTGGTGTACTGGTTGATAAGCAAGGCTTAAGATGTAATAAGAATAGGGATAAATGTAAAATTGTCAGGGAATTTTATCAGGTACTATATGCAAAAAAGGAAGTAGATTTGGAAAAGCTTAAAAAGATATTGGAGAAACAGTTAGGGAGTGGGATAAAACAAGAGCATAGGGAGAAAATGGAAGAAAAGATATCTGATAAAGAGGTTAAGGAGGTAATAAGCAGATTGAAGATAGGGAAAGCCCCTGGGGACGATGGATTATCGACAGAGTTTTATAAAGAATTTAAGGAGGTGGTGGCCCCGAAATTGGTGAAGTTATATAATTATATACTAGATGGAGGATCAATTCCGACTTCATGGTATAATACTACAATCGTTCTTCTGCCAAAACCTGGTAAGAATTTGGAAAGAGTGGATTCGTACAGACCAATTTCACTTATAAATCAAGATGCGAAAATCTTCACAGCAATATTGGCTAACCGTCTAAATAGTTTTATGGGAGAATATATAAATGTTGATCAAGTTGGGTTTTTAAAAGGACGACATATGGTGGATTTGACTAGAAGGGTATTAGATTTAATAGATAATGTAAATCAAACAAAGGAAAAGGTGGGACTATTATCATTGGATATCTTCAAGGCATTTGACTCATTGCAGTGGTCCTCAATCAAGGAAATAGTTAAAAAATATGGATTTGGGGATAAATTTAATAGGGTTATAGATTTACTATATCAAAAAGGAAATGCTAGGGTTAGAGTAAATGAGGAGCTTACGGATGTGGTAAAGTTAGAAGCTGGTACGAGGCAGGGCTGTCCATTATCTCCTATTCTGTTTATTATGGCAATGGAAATCTTAGCTAAAAGTATAAGGGAGGATTTAAATATAGAAGGGATCATGGGTAATAAAGTGAGTATGTACGCAGATGATACATTGCTTATGGTAAAGCACCCGGAGTTGGTAATGGACAGGATTAAAGATCATTTACAGATATTTCAAGATATAACTGGGTTAAAGATAAACTGGGATAAATCAGAATTGATGTTGTGCAATTTGAAACCAAGTGAGATGGGTAGGACAGTGTTGACACTTAATATACAAATTAAGGATAAGTTGAAATACTTGGGGATAATTATTTCAAACAAATTAGAAGAACTTAAACAATTGAACTATGACAGCTTGAAAGTAGAATTTAAGAACAAAATACAAGAGCTTCAGAAGTCAAAGCTGTCATGGTTCGGAAGGATTGCTATGTGTAAAATGATATTGTTGCCAAAGCTTAACTTTTTATTTGATACACTAGCGATCCATTTGAAAGAGAAAGAAATTAATGAGTTTCAAAAGATGTTCAATGGTTTTTGTAATGGAGGTAAAAAATCTAGGCTTCCAAAGAAGTTATGGTATTTGTCTCAAAAAAAAAGGGGGTTTGGGATTGCCAAACTTGCTAGCATATTACCGGGCTTTTCAAGTTAAGAATGTTGTGAAGATTTTGGCAGGAGAAAAAACAATTTGGGAGCAATTGGAGATGAAAGAATATAGAAACATTGGAAATTTGTTTTTTTAGGAATAAAGGATAAGCTGAGAAGACCAAATAATACTATGATGAGAGGTCTCGTGGAGGTGTGGAAGAAGGTAAAAAAGGATATGGTCCCAAATCTCTCTCCAGTTTTAGAACTGACTGATATGATGTGTTTCCCAATAAAGTTAGATAAGGAAAAAATGGAAATATTGGATAAAAATGGGATGCTTTTATTGAAGGATTGGTTAAAAATATGTGAGTCTCTTGTTGAGCGGAAAAAAATATTTGAGATATTAAATTTGAATTGGTTTCAGAGGTTGAAGGTGGAAAATTGGAACAAAAAATATGGAAAAGAAGTAGGGCTAGATAGAATGCATACAGAATTTGAGGAGTTGGTATGGAGAATTAGAAAAGGGGAAAATAGTATAAAAGGTCTTGTGAGTAAGCTTTACAATATACTGAATAGAGGGGTAGATCCACATGAGGATTTGAGACGGAAGTGGGAACAAAGTTTGAATATAACAATTGGGGAGATGGAGTGGAAAAACAAATGGAAAAAGAGGATTATGAGAACAATGTCTGTGAGAATTAAAGAACATAATTTTAAAATGTTGTGGCAATGGTACTTGACGCCATTAAGACTTTACCAGATGGATAATAAAAGAGATAAGTTATGTTGGAGATGTAGAGAATTTGATGGAACATACGAACATATGTGGTGGAGTTGTAAAAAAATAAGGGATTTCTGGGGGAGAATAGAAGCTGAGTTTGGTGAAATAATGGGTAGAAGTGTTTAGTATATGAGAGTCAAGACACAAGGCACAGCCAACGGCTGGGTTAACTCAGGTTTATTGCATGGTGGACAGAGGGAACATGAGGTAATGGCGGACGAACAGCTCTCTATATATGGTAGTAACGTATTTTGAATGTGGCTCCACGGTAGCCCGTTGGCTACTGGTCCGCGTGACGTCATGGCTGGTCACGCCCTTCTTGTCCAGGTGTAGGTAGCGGCGGGAAAACTTCCCGCGCTGCGGTCTTTGATGGGTTTGAACCAAGAGAGCTTGGACGCTCGCTGCTGCCAGCTGGTGGTCATTAGCTCGCGTCCTATTACAGGGTTTATGTGATACAGCTGAAGGTTACATTGTTACTCATAGGCAAGGTTACATTGGTTCAGATACATTGATATCACATGTGGAAGGTTACACTATTAGAACACAACACTCCTCCCCCCTAGGATGAGACGAAGTCTCTCAGCCAAGATGGCTTATTTCGAACACGCTGGGGTCTCGGCGCGGGCTGCCCTGCCCTGGCTTCGCTCCCTCCTCCTTGCTCCCTGGCTGCCTGCCCTGTAACGGGAGAGGATGACTCGTTAGTGGTTTGCCGCGGTTCTGCGGCTTTGCTGGAAGGTGTGTGCTTTGTTTGGGAAGAACCGGGGGCACTGGGGACTAACGAAAAACCCCTCTTCTCGCTCGGACGGGTGGGGGAACACTCCAAAAAACCCCCCCGGCTAGCAAAATCAAAATCAAAATCGGCTTCGGGGAAAGCGGCAGCGGCGGCCGCACACTCCTTTTCCCTCCCCCCGGGCTCGGATAGAACTGGGGTATCAAAAGGATATGAGTCGGGCTCACTGCTTTCCCTCCTGACCTCGGACTGGTGTCCCTCTCTGTCTCCCCCTTGGGCTAAACGGGTGGGGGAGAACCCTATCGCTGAATCCTGTCGCTGAGCCCCACTGATCGGCCCCTCACTCACTCGGTGCCTCAGTTGGTCAGCGTGCCTCCTCCAGAGGAGGCCGGTGCTAGTTTCCACCCGATATGACACTGGCCCCGTCTGTTCTATTATCGTCCCTGGCACCCAGGCTGGGCCTGCGTTGGCATAGTTCCTGCAGTGTACAGGATCGCCTACGCCGAAACCTTTCGAGACCTCTAAACCTATGTTCTTCCCTTTGTCCTCGACCCTCGACGGGTCCAACCTGGACAAAAGCGTCGTCAGTTTCCTCCGCATCAGCAGCTCAGCCGGCGAGTATCCAGACGCTAAGGGGGTCACTCTATACGCTAATAGAAATTGACAAACTTGGTGATTTAGATCTCCCGAGCCCATGCGCCGCAGCGCATCCTTTGTGGTGCGCACCAACCATTCCACCTGGCCATTCGTGGCCGGGTGAAACGGCGCGGATGTGACATGCCGAATTGCATTTGCCCCCATGAATGCTGCGAACTCAGCGGACGTGAAGCAACTGGCGTTATCGCTGACCAAAGTGTCGGGTAAACCGAACGTGGAAAAGACCCTTCTTAGCTGGCGAATGGTAGTGGCGGAGGATGTGCTCTTTACCGGAACGACCTCCAGCCACTTTGAGTATGCATCCACCACCAGGAGAAACATGGTTCCTCGGAACGGGCCAGCAAAATCTACGTGCACCCTGGACCACGGTCCCCTTGCTGCGTCCCATTCCCTATGCGGGAGGCGGGCCACCTCCGGTCGGGAGCACTGACATGCCTCACAAGTGCCAACCATATGCTCTATGTTGGCGTCCAGCTGGGGCCACCAGAAGTAACTCCGGGCCAACGCCTTGGAGCGGACGATTCCCGGGTGGCTGACGTGCAACAGCTTTAGCACCTTCGGCCGCAGGGACGTAGGAACCACCACCCGTTGGCCCCACAAAAGGCACCCCCTCTCTAAAGACAATTCTACTCGCTTTCGGAAAAATGGGTCGAATTCGGCGCCTGGGGATGACGCCGGCCATCCCTTCTGCACCCACGAGCATACTTTCTCTAGTGTTCTGTCCTTTCCGGTCGCCCTGGCAATGTCGGCCGGTACTATCGGGGGTGACTCCAAGACCTCTATTAGTAATACCTGGCGGTCTCTTCTTACCCCTGCCTTCTGGTCGTCCGACAAGGGTAACGGCGACCGTGAGAGTGCGTCTGCATGGCTGATTTCCTTCCCTGGCCGGTATTCTAACTCATGTTGATATGCGTTAAGAAAAATAGCCCACCGCAGCATCCTCGGGGACAGGATCTGTGGCGTGGGCTTATTTGCAGTGAATATTCCTAACAGGGGCTTGTGATCAGTAACGACCTTGAACGGCCGACCATACAGAAAATCGTGAAATTTCTTGGTTCCCGCTACTATCGCTAGTGCCTCCCTATCGGTCTGTGCGTAATTCCGCTCTGCTTGGGACAGGGACCTTGAATAAAACGCTATCGGGGCCTCCCTTCCGTCGTTTAACACGTGGCAAAGCACCGCCCCCACCCCCACCGGGGATGCATCGCAGACTAAAACTATGGGCCGTTTGGGGTCGAAATGAGTCAGGATTGCCTCGGATGTGAGGAGTTGCTTTAACTCTGTGAACGCTCTTTCTTGCTCGTCACCCCACAGCCATTTTTCCTCTTTTTTAAGTAACCGATGGAGCGGCTCGGCAACAGACGCCTTCCGTGGAAGGAAGGTATGGTAGAAATTGAGAAGCCCCAGAAACGACTGTAGCTCGGTTTTGGAAGTGGGGCGAGGGGCTTTCTTAATGGCGGCTACCTTAGATTTGGACGGCCTAATTCCCTCGGGTGTGACACGGAACCCTAAAAACTCAACCTCTGTTTCGAAAAATACACATTTGTCTTTCCTCAGTCGCAGCCCCGCTTTTTCGAACACGGTCAGGACCTTATCCAGTCTGCGAGCCAGCTCGTCCTTACTCCCCCCCGTTATCAACACGTCATCAAAATATGGCAACACCCCCTCCAGTCCCTTCAGGAGGCATTCCACTAGCGACTGAAAAATGCCAGGTGCCGAGTTCACGCCGAACTGTAACCTCGACACCTGGAACGCCCCCTTATGTGTGACTATTGTTTGTGCCGCCGCTGTGGCGGGGGTTACCGGGAGTTGCTGGTAGGCCTGTGCTAAATCGAGTTTAGCGAAACACTTTCCCCCATTTAGCCTGGCCAGAAGGTGGCTGACCACTGGCACCGGGTATGCATTAGGGCGGATTGCCTTATTAATGGTACACTTATAATCAGCGCAGATGCGCACCTCCCCGTTAGCCTTCAGTGCTGTTACAATTGGAGTCTCCCACTCCGCGGAATCCACAGGAACAAGAATTCCTTGACCCACCAGTTTGTCCAGTTCCGCCTCTATTTTGTCCTTTAGCGCGAACGGTACCCTGCGCGGTTTAAGTCTTATCGGGCGGACCTCCGGGTCTAAGTCGAAGGCTACAGGGGGTCCCTTGAACTTTCCCAGTCCACTTTTAAAAACAGCGGGGTGCGCATCACACACCGTTTGTATTGGGTCCTCGCCTACGGCATGCACCCCCCCCATGAACAGACCTAAGGGCTGAAACCACTGGGTTCCGAGGAGGCTACAACTCCCCCCCTTTTAGCACCACTAGGGGAAGTTCCGCAGAATGTCTCTTAAAACGAACCCGGAATGTCCCGACCCCCAACACTGGAATGCTGTTCCCCTGTACGTCCCGTAGTGTGGCCCTCAACACTTTAAGTTTGGGCCGCACGTGGGGGTCGATTTTCAAGAACTCTCTCTGGGGAATTATTGAATAGGAGGACCCCGAGTCAACTTCCATCCTAATGGGGGTCCCTTGTACTAGTACCTCAACAAAGTAATGGGGCTGTCCCGCAGACACGCTGAACACAGGAGCGTCGCCCTCGCTGTCGTCCGAGATGCGGCCCACGCCGTCCTGCTTCCTCGTGGCCCGGGCGCCATCTTTGGGCCTCGCTGGACGGTCCGGTCTGGCTGAGCGGTCCTGCGACTGTCTCCGGCCCTCTTTCCATTTCCTGCACGCCTTGGCGATGTGCCCCCGACGTCCACAGTTGAAACACTCGGCTTTCCTGAATGGGCACTTCACGCGCTCATGGGCCGCTCCGCAACCATCGCAGCGGCGCCCACCTCTCCGGACCTTCTGGACCTCCTCGCCATCGCTGCTTTCAGAAGACGATTTCGAGGTCGGTCGGGTTGCATGCACCGACTGACCGGACTTCCCGTGCGACGTGTTTTCCGCTTTGCCGGCCCTCGGACGCCACTCACGCCACTTGTGCATCTCATCTACTCCAGCGTTCGTGGATTCCGCGGCTTCCGCGGCCTCTACAACCTCTTCCAGTGTGGGTGGTGGCTCCTTGTTCATCAAGCTGCGCTGTACTTCCTTGTCCTTCAGGCCACACAGCACTCCGTCCCTGAGGGCCATATCTAGGATGTGGTCCCATTTGCAGGGGGCGGCGGCTACCCTCATAGCCGTTACGAAGGCTTCTACCGACTCGTCCGGCGCTTGAACTCGCCTCCAAAACGCGCTCCGAGCGGGAAACATTGCCCTCGAGGGTCGGAAACGCTCACGCAGCAGTTTCATGATGTCACCGGCTTTGAAATCGCTCACCTTCTTCGGTGCGAGGATGCCCACCAGCGTCCGCTTGGTTTCCATCCCGAGCATGCGGGTGAGGATGGCCCTCTTCCTTTCCTCGTCGTCTTCTTTGACTTTGAGTTCCACCAGTGCCGCCTGGAAGTCCATCTCAAAAAGCTCCCAGTCTTGCGGTTTGGTGATGTTGAACCCGCTCTGTGTCCTGGCTCCATGGGGATCCATTATCCCACCTTCGTCGCCAATTTAGTATATGAGAGTCAAGACACAAGGCACAGCCAACGGCTGGGTTAACTCAGGTTTATTGCATGGTGGACAGAGGGAACATGAGGTAATGGCGGACGAACAGCTCTATATATATGGTAGTAACGTATTTTGAATGTGGCTCCACGGTAGCCCGTTGGCTACTGGTCCGCGTGACGTCATGGCTGGTCACGCCCTTCTTGTCCAGGTGTAGGTAGCGGCGGGAAAACTTCCCGCGCTGCGGTCTTTGATGGGTTTGAACCAAGAGAGCTTGGACGCTCGCTGCTGCCAGCTGGTGGTCATTAGCTCGCGTCCTATTACAGGGTTTATGTGATACAGCTGAAGGTTACATTGTTACTCATAGGCAAGGTTACATTGGTTCAGACACATTGATATCACATGTGGAAGGTTACACTATTAGAACACAACAAAGTGTTAAACTGGTGTCAAGTATCATTCTTTTAACGAATGTGGAAGGTTTGGGTTTAAACAAAGATGAAAAGGAATTATTGGAAATTGTATTGACAACGGGTAGACAATGTATAGCTAGAAACTGGAAAAATGACATAGAAATACAGATTGGAGAGTGGTATAAAGAAATGTGGAATTTAGCACTGAATGATAAACTGACATGGGAGATTAAAGTGAAAAGGGATAACTTAAAAGAGAATAGATTTTGGAATATATGGAAACCATTTGTGGACCATTCTTGTACGGCAAATGATAGTTCAGGACCAGTACCATCTCAAAGAAGTTTTTGGAGTTGAGTAGCAAATAAACTCTCCGGGCATTGTATATATTCACAGGGTGTTTATTATTTATCTAAAGATTAATGGTAGCACAGAAAGTTCTTATTATTTTGGATTTTGAAACAATGGTTTTTTTCTTACTATTTTGTGGTTATATAGTAATTAATGAGTCTAGATATAGTTATGTGCTAACATTCAGTAATGTTTGTTAAGATGATACTATGGATTTGTTTATGTATTGTATTGTTAGTTATTGTTTTCTTTTCTTTTTTTGTATGTCTTTGAAAAATTCAATAAAAAAAATTAAAAAAAAGTCATCCAATTCCAGGTACTTGCAAATTAAAAACTTCTCTTGTTGGTATCACTCCGTCTAAGATCAGGACAGTAGCAGTGGATGCCAAGAGAACTAAGCAAGAGAATGATCCTTGACAGCCAGTCGTATCCAACTCTAGGGTTCAGTGCTCATCTCTGTTTACAACCAAAGAGCCAGTGCTGTCTGCATCTGCAGACATTTCCGCAGACATGACTAGGCACCGGAGCGCACGGAGCGCTGTTTACCTTCCCACCAAAGTGGTACCTATTTATCTACTTGCAATTTCTTGCTTTGGAACTGCTAGATTGGCAGGAGCTGGGGACAGAGATGGGAGCTCATTCTGTCATGCAGTACTCAGGTCTCGAACTGCTGACCTTCCAGTCGTCAAGTTGAGTGTCTTAACTACTTGAGCCACCACAGTCTTGAGGGCAGGTAACAGCAAAACTAAATTAGATGCTCACTGGACAAGGAAAATTAAAGCAGGATATAGCCGATGAACTCGACCTCCCCTACGTCACTTGGAGGATCCTGAATAGACTGAGGGTCGGAGTCCCTAAATGCAAGACCAACACGCTTAAGTGGGGATTGCTGACAGGCAACAACACGTGTTGTGAATGTGGAGATACAAAATCCGGTTCATTTCCTGGTCTGTGGATTACTGCCAGAAATGCCGATGAGGGCATAAGTTTGGCCAGTGAAAATGCCAAAAAAGTGGCTTCATTTTTGCAGTCCAGGGTTTGATAGGGACATGAAAGAAGAGTAAAGTAAAGGTAAAGGTTTCCCTTGCCCGAAAGCCAGTTGTATCCGACTCTAGCGTTCAGTGCTCATCTCCGTTTCAAAGCCGAAGAGCCAGCGCTGTCTGCTTCTGCAGACATTTCCGTGGTCATGTGGCAGGCATGACTAGACACCGGAGCGCACGGAGCACTGTTTACCTTCCCACCGAAGTGGTCCCTATTGATCTACTTGCAATTTCTTGCTTTCGAACTGCTAGGTTGGCAGGAGGAAAGAAGCTACTGTCAACTTAAGGTAAAGGTTTCCCTTTTTCGAAAGCCAGTTGTATCCAACTCTAGGGTTCAGTGCTCATCTGTTTCAAATCCGAAGAGCCAGTGCTGTCTGCTTCTGCAGACGTTTCCGTGGTCATGTGGCAGGCATGGCTAGACACCGGAGTGCACGGAGCGCTGTTTACCTTCCGCCTATTGATCTACTTGCAATTTCTTGCTTTCGAACTGCTAGGTTGGCAGGAGCTGGGACAGAGACGGGAGCTCATTCCATCCTGCAGTACTCGGGAATCGAACTGCTTTCCTGCCGCCTTCCAGTCAGCGTCTTAGCCACTTGAGCCACTGCAGTCAATTTAAGATTGTTCTAATCCAGCCCCACCGTTCCTAAGGAAACCCACGAGGAGATGCAGGTTGCCTCTTCGAGCTCTGCCCTGTTCTCCATTAACACGGATGAGAGAAGAGTTATTATGGCCAAGCTGTCCACCTGCTCCCCCCCCCCCAACCGGAACCTCCCGGCGGGTTAGTTTCTCTTTCCCCAAGTTGTCACTCCATCTTCTCGTAGTCCAATCAGAGGGGCTCCTTCCGCGCTTCTCCCGCCAGCAGCCAATGAGAACGGGCGGGCGGTCGTCTGTTTTGCGGGTGACATTTAACAATAGCATAGCAATTACACTTCTACGCCGCCCCATGCATGGCGCTTAGTGGGCTTCTCTGGACACTTCACAAGGGTAATTCGCATATATATATATATTTTTGCCCCCAACACGCTGGGCATTCATTTTACCGGCCCTCGGAAGGATGAAAAGCTGAGTCAACCTTCAGGCATATCAGAAAACAAATAATAATAATAATAATAATAATAATAATAATAATAATAATAATAATAATAATAATAATAATAATAATAATAATAATAATAATAATAATAATAATAATAATAATAATAATAAAACACTACAACATTTAAAGACTATGTGTCCGGCCCGACACCAATACATCCGCTCCACGACGCCCTCATTGCTCCCGGAGCGGAAGTAAAAGGCGCCTGCACTGCAGCACGGGTGAGTTTTACTTCCGCTTCCAGAAGCAACGAGGGCTTCACGGGTGGCATGGGGGGGCCAGATCTGGCCCGCAGGCCATAGTTACCACCCCCTGAACCACGTGACCGGCCGCAGCCTGGAAAACTTGGGCAGCCCTGATGTAATTTATCATCATCCACCCACTCACATCAGCCTGGATTTCGCTAGATGACACGTGTCTTGGCATAAATCCTGCGCCAACCTCTCGAAAAGGGTGACATCATCTTCGAAGGGGGATGAATGAAAACTCTCCCGAGAGGAGCAACGGCGCATCAGCGTCTCCGTCCCTTCCTTGGCGTCCCCTCTGCTATATTTTTACTGTGAGATTTCGTGGATCAAGTCCACTTCTTCAGGTCTGATCCACGAAAGCTCACCGTAAAAATATAGCAGTGTTTATCTTGTGGGGGGTTTTTTTTTGACCGTTTATTCCTCATTTTATAACTGTATGTTTTATTATTCTTTTCTTTTTGATTCTTTATGTATATGTGAAAACTTTCAATAAAAAAATATAGCAGTGTTTATCTTATATTTTTTGGCTGTTTTTTACTCATTTCATAACTATGTTTTATTATTATTTTCTTTTTGATTATGTATATGTGAAAACTTTCAATAAAAATATAGCAGTGTTTATCTAGTATTTTTTTGTCCTTTTATTACTCATTTCATAACTATGTTTTATTATTATTTTCTTTTTGATTCTTTATGTATATATGAAAACTTTCAATATTTTTTAAAAAAAAGAAATATAGCAGTTAAGTCTTTAAAGTGCTGCAGTTGTTGTTTTTGTTTTTCTCTGATATGCCTGAGCCACATTCTAACACGGCTACTCTTCCCCCCCCCCAAAAAAAAAAAGAGTAAACCTTGGGACCCATCAGGATCGAATTGACAACGTTTTGGCGTCGACGGCCGACAGGACAGCAGTTTAACCACTACGCCAGGGTTCTGGATGTTGGAGCTGCCTGGAGGAGGAGGAGGAGGAGGGGGGGGATGTGTGGGCGTGGCTTACGTCGAGCCCCCGCCCCCTTGTTTAATGGTTCGATGTTTGCCACGGACTGAGTGTAGAACCGGGACAAATAGGGGAGGGAGGGAGGGGGGAAGAAAGGGACGGTTCCATTGGCTGAGACGTGGATGCCGGCTGGTCTCTGATTGGCTCATGGCATGAGACGCTCGACCGGGCGAGGGCAGCAGCAGGAGAACAGAAACCAGCTTGGCTTGGACTTTGGAGAGAGAGAGAGCAAAGAGGCTTCGTGGTGGCGGAGACTCGGTCCTAAGCGGAGTCGATCGGCCGAACTGGACTCACTCCCCTTCCTGGCAGCTGAGATCCTGGTAAGGTCACGGGGTGGGGCTTCTGCCGAGCCGGGGGGCGCCGAGGGACGGAGACGCTGACGCGTCGTCGCTCCTCCCCTCGGGAGAGTTTTCATCCCCTCCCTCCGGAGATGTCACCCCTCGACACGTGTCATCTAGAGAAATCCAGGCTGATGTGGGTGGGTGATAAATCACATCAGGGGTACCCAAGTTTTTCGGGCTGCGGGCCGGTCACGTGGTTCAGGGGGCCGGTCACTATGGCCTGTGGGCCAGATCTGGCCCCCGATGCCAATTCATCCGCCCCGCGAAGCCCTCGTTGCTTCTGGAAGCGGAAGTAAAACACACATGTGCAGGCGCGTTTTACTTCCACTCCCGGGAGCAACGAGGGCTTCACAGGCCGGATGAACTGGTGACAGGGCCCAGATCTGGCCCACAGGGTGTAGTTTGGGCACCCCTGAATTACATTTATCCTACCCTAGATAGCCAGAATGGTGGGATGATGGAAATTGCAGTTCCCATCCCTGGTGTTTGCAGAGGTTGGGTGGCTTGTTTCAGCTTTCTTTTTTGCAATGCAAACCTGGATTGAAGTAGGGGGGGGGGGACCTGTAATGGTTTTCACACATGATAACAGCAGAGTCTGTTATTTTTATTTATTTAAAAAAACCTCCTTAGTGAGCAGTGGCTCAAGTGGCTAAGATGCTGACTGGGAAGCAGAAGGTGAGCAGTTCGATTCCCGAGTACTGCAGGACGGAAATGAACTCCCGTCTTCGTCCCAGCTCCTGCCAACCTAGCAGTTCGAAAGCAAGAAATTGCAAGTAGATAAATAGGGACCACTTCAGTGCTCCGTGCGCTCCAGTGTCTAGTCATGCCTGCCACATGACCACGGAAACATTTGCAGAAGCAGACAGCGCTGGCTCTTTGGCTTAGAAAGAGATGAGCACTGCACCCTAGAGTCGGATACGACTGGCTTTCGAGCAAGGGAAACCTTTACCTTTACTATCAACCCTACCCATTCAGGAGCTTGGGATTGTGCTTGTTGCAGTCCACAACACCAGGAGGGAACCAGGTTGGGGAAAGCTACTGCACAGTGTGCCTTCCCCGTGTAGCTCCCTGCTAACAAGATGATGCTCTTCATAACAATCCTGTGCCTGATTTCAGATGCAAATGCTTGTATATCAAACAGCAAGCAAGCCACGAGATGCCTTCTTAGGAACACAGCCTGAGGTTCTGAAGTATTTTTCACGCATCACTAAAAAGTAGCAATTAAGATTAACTTTTGAGCGTCCAGATATCTCTCTGTCAGGTAAAGATGGTGTAAAATGTGGACTTAAGGCAGTGGCTCAAGTGGCTAAGACGCTGACTGGGAAGCGGAAGGTCAGTAGTTCAATTCCCGAGTACTGCAGGACGGAAATGAGCTCCCGTCTTCATCCCAGCTCCTGCCAATCTAGCAGTTCGAAAGCAAGAAATTGCAAGTAGATAAATAGGGACCACTTTGGTGGGAAAGGTAACAGCATTCCGTGCGTTCCGGTGTCTAGTCATGCCTGCCACATGACCACGGAAACGTCTGCAGAAGCAGACAGCGCTGGCTCTTCGGCTTAGAAACAGAGATGAGCACTGCACCCTAGAGTCGGATACGACTGGCTTTCGAGCAAGGGAAACCTTTACCTTTTAAGGCAAAATACTGGGGCAGGTGTGATACCTTTGGCTCATGCCATCTTTGCTTCATAAAGAGTTCTTGAAGTTGTTGAAAGCTTGTTTAATTTGACACTTCTTCGTGCCCCACTAAAAGCATTGTCCATTGTATAACAGCATGCCCTGTGTATGGCTTCTGTGAACAGAAACACACTATATTGTGCAAGAGTGAGTTACATAGCCATGTTAAAGTAGGTCATACTCAGATCCCAAGAATAAAAACCTTGGCAGCATAATGTTCAAAGAGGTAGGAACTGGAAATGCGTGGCTATTTTTCTGCAACATATGCCCCCCCCCAAGGTGTTTTTACCGTACAGGTCTTCAAATAAATGTTTGGATGAGAAATACAACAGTATGAGATCTGCTTTTGCTCTGATTGTCACCTGCATTCACACCATGAAATTTAGACCCTGGTGAGTACAGGATCAGCCTTTGCTTATATTGACTGTGTGAATGAGCCCTGGTGGCACAGTGGTTAAACTGCTGTACTGTAACCAAAAGGTTGTGAGTTCCATCCCGACCATGGTTCAAAGTTGACTCAGCCTTCCATCCTTCTGAGGTCGGTAAAATGTGTACTCAGCAAATGTGGGGGCAAAGTGCTAATTAACTTGTGAACTGCCCAGAGAGTGCACTAAGTGCTTGGGGCGGTACATAAGTATGATTGCTTTGCTTTTTGCTTTGCAACAGGAAATCCTGATTTGCATTTTGGAAGATGGACTCTTGGGATTCATGCAGAAGGTCAACAGCAGCTACTTGTTATGGCCGTTGTATATTATCTCCAGTTTTTGAAGGCAGTAAGCTTCTTAAAGACAGTCAGTGGGGAAGGGTATCATCATGTCCTTAGACCAGGGGTGCCTCAACTCCGGATCCGGCCCCCGATGCCAATTCATCTGGCCCAAAAAAGTCCTCGTCACTCCTGGAAGCGGAAGTAAAATGCATCATAGTTTGGGCACCCCTGGTCTAAGGACATGACGATACCCGTTTTACTTACTTATTTTTAATATTCCTACTTCACTTTGAAGTCTATTAGGTGCCTTCCAAATAGTTCAGCCATAAACCTATCCTAAGGGAAGATACTCTTTGGCGTTCATCCATTTGGCAAAGTATGTTGAGTTTATTCTCCATTAGGTTTAACCCAGCTTCTTCTGATTTAATTAATATTTAGAGCTTGAGAGGAGTGCACTAAACTTTCCCTCAGTTTTAGCCATTGTCTAGGCTGGGAAATCTTTACCTTTAATGTAAAGGTAACCGTTGCTCGAAAGCCAGTCATATCCAACTCCAGGGTTCAGCACTCATCTCTGTTGATAGCCAAAGAGCCAGATGTTTCCATGGACGTTTGGCAGGCACACCTAGGCACTGGAGAGCACGGAACGCTGTTACCTTCCCACCAAAGTGGTCCCTATTTATCTACTTGCAATTTCTTGCTTCTGAACTTCTAGGTTGGCAGGAGTTGGGACAGAGATGGGAACTTACTCCGTTATGCAGTACTCTGGTATTGAACTCCGACCATCCAGTCTTCAAGTTCAGCGTCTTAGCCACTAAGCCACCACAGTCCTTTTTGTTTGGTACTTAGACCATTTTTTGTCTTGTTTTATTTTATTAAAAGTAATTCAATTCTTACAGTACTAAAAATTCTGTACATAATCAAAACAACATTGTGTATCCCCACCTCCTTTGGGATAACAGTTCACACAATTATTTCATGCCTTAATTTCTTTGGATCCTGTTATTATCATGTATCACTATACCCTCCCTCCCTCCCTCTGAAGAACAATAAATTTTGTCCTAGCTATTTCACTTTTCTTATTTCCCCCAAATTACTTACAATACATAAAACAATTTAAGGCAATGTTTTTGAATCAGAGTGGGAGGCAAGCTATGACAAACCTAGGCAGCATAATAAAAAGTAGAGACATCAGCCTGCCAACAAAAGTCCGCATAGTTAAAGCAATGGTCTTCCCAGTACAGTGTATGGCTGTGAGAGTTGGAGCATAAGGAAGGCTGAGCGCAGAAGAATAGACGCCTTTGAACTGTGGTTCTGGAGGAGACTCTTGAGAGTCCCCTGGACTACAAGGAGATCAAATCACCTTGAAAGGACAAATACTGAAGCTGAAGCTCAAGTACTTTGGCCTCCAAATGAGAAGAGAGAACTCACTTGAGAAGGCTGTGATGCTAGGAAAGATCGAAGGCAGAAGGAGAAGGGGGGGCAGAGGATGAGATGGCATCGTTGATGCAGTGGGTGTAGATCTGGGTGGGCTACGGAGGATGGCAGATGACAGAGGAATCTGGCATGCAGTGGTCCATGGGGTCACAAAGGGTCAGACTCAACTGTGCGACTGAACAACAAAGGCAGAGGTTAGTTGGTAGAAATTGTATTCACTCTGGCTCTCCCTTTGATGTTTTATTGTTATTATGGACTAATTGCTCTTACCCCGCAAAAGCAGTGGGCGTACTGTGTGGTTTGTCCTGAACCACAGTTGACAGTATCTCCAGCCAGCATGACCCATAGGGATAATAGATGCTGTTGTACAGTTGATCTAAAGTGTATTAGGTTGTGCAACATTGGTCTAGAGCAGTGGTTCCCAAAGGGGCACACGCCCCATGAAGGACTTCAGTTCCCAGAAGCCTAAGTCAGTTCACTGGCTGACCAGTGCTTTGGGGAATAGACTTAGGCTTCTGGGAATTGAAGTTCAAAAATTAAAGTTTGGGAAACACTGGTCTAGAGCATTGGAGGTGAATCCATGGCACGTGTGCCAGAGGGGGCACTCAGAGCCCTTTCCGTGGCCCCAGCACAGAGTTCACCCCATCCCTCTGCCCAGCAGCCCAATGGGAGCATTTCCTTCCTTCTCCCAGCATAAAGTTCACCCCGCCCCTCTGTTTGGGCACTCAGTCTCTAAAAGGTTTGCCATCACTGGTCTAGGGCAGTGGTTCCCAACCATGCCCCACCTAAGCATCTCTAAAATCCTGATCCCCCCCGTACATATAATTCTTATTATTCAAAAAGTGAACTGTTTACGTGGTGGGAGTCTAAAGGCCATTCACTGTTAATAACTCATTCTCGAATTGGCACCCTTAAAAATCAAATCACCCCCCTGTGGGGGCCTGTGCCCCATGTTGGGAACCATGGGTCTAGAGTAGACCCTCAATGTAATGGTTTATGATCATTGAACTTCTCATATGGCTCCCTTTTCTTTGGTCATTTTCCCTCCCTTAATAATCTTCTCTTGCCAGTTTTGGCTCATTTAGTTTGGTGCCATAGACCGGTTGTTGTGAGCCACACTGTCCCTGCTATTTACCGCAGCCATACCAGGCTTTTGGCTTTTTGTAATTGCCCTGGTACTGTGATTTTGATATTGTAACTTGATGAAATGTTTTTGTATACTTGATACTTTATTTTGTAAACTGTTTTGTAATTGCCCTAGTATTGCATTTTTGATGTTGTAATTTGATGTAATGTTTTTGTATGTGTACTATACTGCTTTTGATTTGTTTTTGTATATTGTGTCATGATATTTTGTAACTATAAATTGGGATTTGATACTGTTATCTGACTTGCTGTGCTGTACCTTTAAATTATCTGTAAGCCGCTTTGAGTTGCCCATCGGGTCAAGGAAAGCGGGATATAAATAAATAAATAAATAAATAAATAAATATATTATTGTTATTATTGTTATTATTGTTATTATTGTTATTATTGTTATTATTATTATTATTATTATTATTATTATTATTATTATTATTATTATTATTATTATTATTATTATTATTATTATTATTATTATTATTATTACTCTGATATCATAGCAGGGCAGCATAGAACCTTTGGTTGGTTTTAATAGTGGGCTCTGGAAATTGTAGGATCTGAAGTGTTAAAGCTTGTCTGGAAAGCTGTACGAACGGAAACTTACTAGGCCAATATGCTGGGTTAATGTGGACAATTTAACATTTGGAACATTGTTGGAAAACTTGCACTTTAGGCTGTGAATGTTGTAATTGTGGAGCACTGCACTAATAAGTTGTCTTGGCGCTTATGCCAAGCAGTCTTTTTAAGAATCAGGGTTCTGTGCAAGTTTTTGGAGTCAAGTTGAGGCCAAGTGTGAATGATGAAAAGAAAAGGTGAGGGGCAAAAATCATGTCTTGTGGTTTTTACCTTCTGATTTTCTGTAGAAAAGAAAAGGGAATGGCGGATTTTCCTGATTTTGCTTCCCTGGCAAATAAATTAAAAAGCACAGTCATCCAGTACTACAACACTGAAGAGAGTGAATGGAGACTCGCTAAGAAAACAGTAAGTTACCAAGCCTTAATTTTTACAGATTGCTTTATTTATTTATTATGTATAATTCAAATTTCTAATCAGGCGAACCCAACTCAGGTCGGCTCACAACAGGATTAAAACATACATATTGAAAACAATTAAAACCCCAACATACACACCCAGCTATTAAAAACTAACCACATTAAAACTGTCTGCATTAAAAAGATGGGGAGGCTTTATTCTATAAGCCAACAGGTGGGGGCCACTCTTCCATCCATGCCCCACACCTGCCCCGCCAACCAGGTTTTTAATTATTTTCTGAAAGGCAGAAGCTCCGTCTGCTGCCGCAACTCTACTGGCAGGAGGTTCCACAAGGCCGGTGCGGACACAGAAAAGGCCCTCCTTCATGTGCCAGAGAGGCGAGCCCCTCTGGCAGATGGAACAATTAGAGAGCCCCTCTGGTCCGCTCTGGTTGGACAGACAGACACTCTTGGGATGATGCGGTCCCTTAGGTATCCTGGCCCACTACATGTTTTGTTTTGATAATAATGTAATGTGATTCTTTTTATTTGGTTCTTTTTTATTTTATTCATTGATATATCAGTTGTAATGGATTTGACGAATGGGATACTCTAAGAGTGAGAAAATTATAAAAGGCCATGTGGTTCTTGCATACGACAAATGCAAGAGCAGGTGTTACCTTTGATATTTTTTTTTTAGGGGTTGGAATAGCTGGTTGGATAGCTCAGTGCAGAGTATGCTGCTCCAGTATGGAGCGCATGATCCACACATGCGAAACAAGTTAACATTGCTGTTAATGAAGCAATGTGTATAGTGACAGGAATCCTCAAGCCTACACCAGTTGAGAAAATATATCCACCTAAGATAAGGAGAGAAGTAGCAGCAGACACTGAGAGAACTAAGCAAGAGAATGACCCTTGACATCCTCTGAATGTATATGAGCCTTAAGTCTTCTGGCTCAGATCCGGGAAGAGCTTTATGGTAAGAACAAACATTCTTGAGGGTAAGAGCAAAATCAAATTAGAAGATGGAGGAAGGAGCTCACTGGACAAGGAACAACATTAAAGGAGGATTTGGCTGAGGAACTCAACCTCCGTTATGTCTCTTGAAGGACTCTGAATAGGCTGAGGGTTGGAGTCCCTAAATGCAAGACCAACATACTCAAATGGAGGCTTCTGGCTGACAACAGCATGCTATGTGGATGTGGAGAGATAAAGAATCTGGCTTATTTCCTGGACTGCCAGAAACATGCACCAGTGAGGACTTAAGTTTGGCCAATGAAAAAGCCAAGAAAGTGGCTTCATTTTGACAGTCCAGGGTTTGATCGAGACATGAAAAAAGAAGGAGATGCTCACTGACATCTAATGTAGCTGATTTGGAATTGATGTGTGTTCTATGTGTTCTGGACACAAATCTTCCATGAACAACAAGACAGCTACATTCCACTTCAGCTAGAGCCACTATATTTTCTTTGAACCTATATTTGATATGTTCATGTCCTCAGTCTTTTATGTTTGTTTAAACTAAATATAGTTGAATTGGCAATCTTGTATTTAACAGACCAAGAGAATGGCAACAGGCCCTATCACTTCCTGGAAAATAGATGTGGAAGAAGTAGAAGCAGTGACAGACTTTACATTCTTAGGATCCAAGATCATTGCAGATGGCGACTGCAGCCATGAAATAAAAAGGCGACTGATGCTTGGGAAACAAGCTATGAGAAACCTGGGGAACATAGTTAAAAGTAGAGATATCACTTTGCAAACAAAAGTTTGCATAGTCAAAGCAATGGTATTCCCAGTGGTAATGTATGGTTGTGAGAACTGGACCTTAAGGAAAGCGGAGCGCAGAAGAATAGACACCTTAAAATGTGGTGTTGGAGGAGAATTTTGAGAGTCCCCTGGACAGCAAAAGAACAAATAGGTCAATCTTAGAAGAAATCAATCCTGACTGCTCCTTGGAAGGTCAAATAGTGAAGATGAATCTAAAGTACTTTGGACATCAAATGAGAAGAGTGGATTCACTTGAGAAACCCTTGATGCTGGGAAAGGTGGAGGCCAAAAGAAGAAGGTGGTGGCAGAAAATGAGATGGTTAGATGGTATTGTTGATGCAATGGGCACAGAGTTGGGTGGGTTGAGGAGGATGGTGGAGGATCGGGGTGCCTGGGGTGCGATAGTCTATGGGGTTGCAGGGGGTCGGAATTGACTGTGTGACTGAACAACAACAACAAAGAATACATAATCAGATATGTTCTCTTCATTTTCTTCTGCAGAAAGATACAGTGGTTTGGCGCAAGCCCTCACAAGAATTCAGTGGATACCTGTAAGACAACCTTTCACAAATACAGTTTCTAGTAGATAGGTATTCTACTAGAAACAAATACAGTTTCTAGTAGAAGGAGCAATACTGTATAGGGACATGGAATGTGAGATCAATGAACCAAGGTAAACTGGAAGTGGTAAAAAATGAGATGGAAAGAATAAGCATTGACATCTTGGGAATCAGTGAGCTCAAATGGACAGGGATGGGCGAATTCAGCTCTGGAAACCATCACATCTACTACTGTGGACAAGAAAACTTTAGAAGACATGGAGTAGCCATAATTGTCAATAAAAGAGTGAGAAGAGCAGTAATGGGATACAACCTCAAAAATGACAGAATGATGTCAGTAAGAATTCAGGGCAAACCCTTCAATGTTACTGTGATCCAAATATACGCACCAACCACGGGTGCAGATGAAACCACAGTGGACCAGTTCTATGAGGACTTACAACACCTCATAGAACAAACACCAAGAAATGATGTTCAAATTATTCTAGGAGACTGGAATGCCAAAGTAGGCAATCAAAAAGTGGAGGGAATAACAGGCAGGTTCGGTCTTGGAACACAGAATGAAGCAGGACAAAGATTGATAGAGTTCTGCCAAGAGAACGCACTGGTCATAGCAAACACCCTCTTCCAGCAACACAAGAGGCGACTTTACACATGGACATCACCAGATGGCCAACACCGAAACCAGATTGACTACATACTCTGCAGCCAAAGATGGAGAACCTCCATACAGTCAGCAAAAACAAGACCTGGAGCAGATTGTGGCTCAGATCACAACCTACTGATTGCAAAATTCAGGCTTAGACTAAAGAAAATAGGGAAAACAAAGAGACCAGACAGATATCACCTAGACAGCATCCCTAAAGAATACACGGTGGAGGTGATGAACAGATTCAATGGCTTAGACTCAATAGATAGAGTGCCAGAAGAATTATGGACAGAGATGAGGGACATCATGCAGGAAGCAGCAAAGAAAACCATACCAAAAGAAAAGAAGAGTAAGAAAGCAAAGTGGTTGTCTGATGAGGCTCTTAAAATAGCAGAGGAAAGAAGGAACGCAAAAGTCAAAGGAGAAAGGAAAAAATACAATAATCTGAACACAGAATTTCAAAGAAAAGCAAGGAGAGATAAGGAAAACTATCTAAAAGAACAGTGCAAAGAAATGGAAGAAAACAACAAAAAAGGCAGAACCAGAGATCTTTTCAAAAAAATCCGGGAAATCAAGGGAACATTTAAAGCAAAAATGACCATGATAAGGGACAAAGACGGAAAGGAGCTAGCTGATGCAGAAGAGATTAAGAAAAGATGGAAAGAGTACACAGAGGAACTCTACAAAAAGGAACTCAACACTCCTGATAGTCACAATGATGAAGAAATTGAACCTGAGCCAGACATCCTGGAGAGTGAAGTCAGAAAGGCCCTAAAGAGCACTGCAAACAACAAAGCTAGTGGAGATGATGGTATCCCAGTTGAATTTTTCAAAGCTCTAAAAGATGATGGCATCAAATTACTGCATTCAATATGCCAGCAGATTTGGAAAACAAAACAGTGGCCACAGGACTGGAAAAGATCAGTATATGTTCCAATCCCAAAAAAGGGCAATGCCAAAGAATGTTCAAACTATCGAACAATCGCGCTCATCCCACACGCCAGCAAGGTGATGCTCAAGATAATACAGGATAGACTTCAGCAGCATGTGGAAAGAGAATTACCAGAGGTGCAGGCTGGTTTCAGAAGAGGCAGGGGGACTAGAGACCACATTGCCAACATACGTTGGATCACGGAGAAAACAAAGGAATACCAGAAACAAGTTTATTTTTGCTTTATTGACTACACTAAGGCATTTGATTGTGTGGATCACAACAAGATGTGGCAAGTGATTAAAGAGATGGGAATACCAGAACACCTCATATGCCTCCTGAGAAATCTGTACATGAACCAAGAAGCAACAGTTAGGACAGAACACGGAATGACCGAGTGGTTTGGAATAGGAAAAGGAGTAAGACAAGGCTGCATTTTGTCACCCTGCTTATTCAACTTATACACAGAGCACATAATGCGCAATGCAGGGATGGAGGAAGCACAATATGGGATCAAAATTGCTGGGAGAAACATCAACAATCTGAGATATGCAGACGACACCACCCTAATGGCAGAAAGTGAGGAAGACCTAAAGAATCTCTTGATCGGTTTGAAGGAAGAGAGTGCAAAAGCTGGCTTGAGACTCAATATCAAGAAAACCAAGATAATGGCAACAGGCCCGATCAGTTCCTGGAAAATAGACGGGGAAGAAGTAGAAGCAGTGACAGATTTCACTTTCTTAGGATCTAAGATCACTGCAGATGGAGATTGCAGCCATGAAATAAAGAGGCGGCTGATTCTAGGGAGACAAGCCATGAGAAACCTGGGGAACATAGTGAAAAGCAGAGACATCACCTTGAAAACAAAAATTAGAATAGTCAAAGCAATGGTATTCCCAGTGGTAATGTACGGATGTGAGAGCTGGACAATTAGGAAAGCTGAACGCAGAAGAATAGATGCCTTTGAAATGTGGTGTTGGAGGAGAGTTTTGAGGGTACCTTGGACAGCGAGGAGAACAAATAGGTCAATCTTAGAAGAAATCAACACTGACTGCTCATTGGAAGGTCAAATAGTAAAGATGAGGCTAAAGTACTTTGGGCATCAAATGAGAAGGGAGGATTCACTTGAGAAGGCCGTGATGTTGGGAAAGGTGGAGGGCAAAAGAAGAAGGGGGAGGCCAAGGATGAGATGGATAGATGGTATTGTAGACACAATGGGCACAAAACTGGGAGGACTGAGGGGGATGGTGGAGGACAGAGGCGCCTGGAGAACGATGGTCCATAGGGTCGCAAAGGGTCGGAATCGACTGTGCGACTGAACAACAACAACAACAGTAGATAGGTGTGCATGTCCAGTCCCACTTGTGTATGCTGTGTGAGAAAGAATCACGCTCCATTAGTGCAGGAATAGCTCACTTCCCAATTAATTACTCCCCCAACTTCATGACTACTATCACGAGATGTTACTGTTTGCCAACTTGTCACAATTCTGACTAACATCCTGTTCCTATTTTTTCTTGCACTAATTCCAAAACCTGAATCTTCATGTGTTGTTGAATTTCAGCCCTCAGCAGCCTTGCTTGACATGGCCCGTGGTCAAATATTCTGAGAACTGTAGGTAGATAACATCTGGAGACAGTGGTGGCTGGTGGCTCTAACTTCAGTGTTGCTGGAATCTGTTATGGGTTTTATTCTGAATATTGCAGTAGTTATCCAAAGCTGTATTTTGTCTCCAAAATAGGTTCAGCATCTTGTATAACTCCTGTAAAATTTCAGGTTAAAATTCAAAGGTGGACTCACAGCACCTCTGAAACTGAAGTCACTGTTACTCTCTGGAGACCCAATATTTGCTACCACTACACTATAATAATCTTTCTCATCAACATATGGCCTGCAAAAGGACCAGGATCAATATTTCATCCTTGTGTGGCTCCCCTTTAATGAAGTAAACTCTGTAATTAATATCCTTGAAGTACAAATCTTCCCATCTGATCTTCAGAGCTGTTGACAAAATAAAAGGTCCCATTTGGGGATCGGGTCCCCTGCCCTCCCCAGAGGTGGTTGGGGGGAGGCGGAGATCCCAAAATGGGCAAAAAAAACCGGTCACGACGGAAGTTTTTTTGCCCATTTTGGGCTCTCTGCTCCTCCAGCCACCTCTGGGGAGGGCGGGGGACCCAATCCACGCTGTTTCTGACGTCCTCCGACCTGCTCAGGCGCTACTGCAAAGCAAAACCTGCAGCCAAGAAAGGAGATTCCCCCGGCGTTTTGCCTTGCAGCAGTGCCTGAGAAGGTCACAGGATGTCGGAAACCGCGGATTGAGTCCCCTGACCCTACCAGAGGCAGCCGGCATTTTTTTAGGGTTAGCCAATTCATGCACCGAATAAAGCTAAAAACCGGATAACGACCCGACTTATGGAACCAAGTTTTGTCATGATCTGGAGTATTACTGTACTCACTTGAACTTGTATAAACTTTTCTTTTGACTACTCAGCATTATGCTGCATTAGATATAATACAAAAACTGAAGGCATCTCTAGTGTATTTAGAATCGCACTGCATTAGGGGGGAAAGGTAGAGAAGACCAACATGTATGAAAATAAAATGAAAGATTTCTCTGTCAACCGCTTAAATGTCACAACCAACTGCATACGTTACAGTGTTGTCACCTTAGACCAGTGTTTCCCAACATTTGGTTTTTGGACTTCAATTCCCAGAAGCCTATTTGAATTCTCCGAAGCACTGATCAGCCAACCTACTGACTTAGGCTTCTAGGAATTGAAGTCCCCATGTGGGGCATGGGCCCCATGTTGGGAACCATTGCCTTAGACACAGTACAAATTAAAATTAAGTAAACTGTTAAATCCCCTCCCTTTTTTAAAACTAACATTTCCATCTGTGATTTTGGGGAAATATTTGTGATGCCTTCTTTAAAAATGAAAAATAATGATCCCCTAGGGCCGTGATGGCGAACCTTGGCACTCCAGATGTTCTTGGATTTCAATTCCCAGAAGCCCAAGTGCCCTGTGAATCCACATGAATGGGTTTACTGCGATTCATCCGGCCCACGCTGCCCTCGTCGCTCCCAGAAGTGGAAGTAAAACACGCCCGTATGGAGGAAGGGTTAACCCGGAAGAGTTAACCGTACGGGCGTGTTTTACTTCCGCTTCCGGGAGCGATGAGGACAGCGCAGGCCAGATGAATTGCAGTAAACCTATTCGTGTGGATTCACAGGGCGCTTGGGCTTCTGGGAATTGAAGTCCAAGAACATCTGGAGTGCCAAGGTTCACCATCACGGCCTTAGGATACTGGATATTGATAACAGGAAGGTTAGCATGAGCACTTCCCTTATGTGAGCTACTTGAAGCATACTGAAATTCATTAAAGGCTGGAACATTGGCTAAGAATCCTTGTATTGAATTTGTTTTTGCAGTTACAAGACACAAGGGATTGTGGAAGATGTCAGCAACAGAATAGTAGATCATATACGTCCTGGACCTTATCGGCTATATTGGGACAGCCTAATGACCACAATGGACATTATTGATGAGTTTGAAGAGGTAACACTTTGTTTATTTGTTGTATGCTTCTTCTTCTTTCGTGTCTAGACCAGATGTGAAACTGCCAAAATGAAGGCACCTTTTGGTGAGTTCATTCTGCAGTTCCTATTGCCTAACCTAGTGTGAGAAAGATTAGCTGGCAACACAAGCTTGCCGTTACCCGGGTACGCCCAATTGTGGTTCAGAAATACCACAATCTTCGAGGAGGCTTTTTCCTTGTACCTTAAGGTAGAACTTAATGCATTGAACTATTTATCTTGAAACGTAAAGCTAGCCTTTTTTTTTTTTACAGACGCTTCTTACTTTGCATGTTCCATGGTTGTCTGATAAATGACCTCAGAATGTTTGGTTAATCATGAGCATTTGTAAGATAGCTGGATGTTTTCCAAACAGAGACCTGGGCATTTCATTCTTTAGTGGCAGGGTAGATTTCTTGACTGTGCTAGGCCAACAACTGGATATCCTTGTGATAGGGAGATATAGGGTAAAATTATGTTGCTTATTTATGTTTGAGGAAGGTAAATGCTTAACTTCCAACATGTTCTTGTGTGCAACTAACAAAGCCCTGTTTAGATTTTCAAGTCAGCATGTGCTGCTAGTTTAGTAATTGCCAGAAAGAACGCAGTGTAAGCTTTGTCATTTGCCTTCTGAAGGCATAAATAGGCAACAACATTTAAAGGGGTTTCCAAATTCTGATCCTAATCTCTAAACAGTGTTTTTGATGTTCCTGGGTGTGACAATCCGTTTACTCCCAGGTAGGACTCGGTAGTCCTCTGGCCTCCTGGCGATGGGATTGCGCCTGATCCTGCTTACCTGGCCCAGATCGGACCCAGCAGTTCAGAGCTTTTCCTATTGGTATGCCCAGGCACTCTTGACCGGAATCTAGGTAGTGAGCAAAGGGTGCCTGTGAAACTAGAGTAGATTCAGGTAACGTGTGCCATGTAATCATTCCAGAGTCTTTTCAGGCATTTTAGAAATATATTGAAAGCAAATCAAGATATAGGACACAGTCCAGCAAAATCATTTCAAAGAAAGGAAATAAAGCAAGATGCTTCTCTAAGGGATAGCACATCTGCCCTGCCCCCTTTCTCTCAAATGGCTACATTTTGCCCATCCCTCTGTGGGTGTGTGTGCCTGGGTTATATCTCCCCTACAGGGTCCACCTTTTGTCCCTCCCCCTTAGGGATTCCAACCAATGATCTTACAGCAAGACATGTCAATCACACATTGACACAGGATATACCTAGTTTTGTCACACCGGGAGTTGTTTTGGGTGTGCCATGTATGCATTCTTTGGACTCTGGAGAATCCTAATGTCTCCCTCAGTAATCTTTTAGTGTTTTTAGTTGGGAGGGGGAATGGTGTCCTGAAGTTGTGAGTTTGTTTGCTGATCAAAGGGGAAAGAGAAATAAATATTTTCCCCACCATTGCAGGTCAGCAAGGAGGAAATATTTACACTTTCCTTCTCTCTGTAAATAAGCAGAGCAAGTGTATACTTGCTCACATAGTGAAGTAGCTTTGTCAGCCACTTCACCATATAGCCAAATGGGTCACTTCAGGTGTTTGAATATGTAATTTAGCCCCTTCTTTGTCCTCTGAGCAGGGCCATAGCCAGGATTCTAGATGTGGGTGGGTGAATATTTTTTCAGGATGGGCAACAATGTCATGTAGTATATATGTCATGTATATATAAGCAGCCAGGAGTTTGAGGGTGGGCAAGCTGCCACCCCCTGGTTATGGTTATGGCCCTGCCTCTGAGTAAACCCAGATCACCTCATAAAGGCAGCCTGGCCATGCTCTAAGATGCTTTTCAGAAACTAGTTAGATGATTACATGAGAAATGCATAACTGCATTTATTTCTGTATGCTTAAAAATAGAAAAATTGCAGCTGTAGGGGACTCCAGCCAGAGCAAGGAGACTAGCAACTTTACCCTCTTATATGGTACTGTATTTTCTCTACAAATATCCCCTAAGATTTAGCTCTTTTCCCTTGCCTAGCCAATTCTTCATAAAGTGAGATTTTGTTGTTGTCTTGCAGAATTGCTGCATCATGCGTTACACTACTGCAGGCCAACTGTGGAACATTATTGCACCCAGAGAGTTCGTTGACTTCTCTTGTACAACAAACTATGAGGATGGCCTTCTCTCATGCGGTAATTTCTCATTAAATGTCTTTTGTCTTCCAACCTCACTCTGTAAGGTGTGAAATCAGCTATACATAGCTTTGTGACACTGATGGGATTGTTGCCATCCATGTCTTCAAAGTTAAGAAAACAGACAAGAAAAAAAACATTATAAAGAATAATGTTCTTAACGAATTAAAAGGGCTGTACAAAAATTGCATAGTTATTGCATGGAGAAAAAATTGATTTAATGTAATGGCTGATTTGCACTTTCTTGGTATTTATGGCATAGGAGCTGTATTGCACATGATATACAAATCCCATTCAGGTCTTATAGCATGAAACCATGTAGGCGTTTTACAATGATATGGATGGAGATTAGAAACCTGGGGAACATAGTGAAAAGTAGAGACATCACCTTGCAAATAAAAATGTGCATAGTCAAAGTAATGGTATTCCCGGTGGTGATGTATGGGTGTGAGAGCTGGACCCTTAGGAAGGCTGAACGCAGAAGAATAGATGCCTTTGAAATGTGGTGTTGGAGGAGAGTTTTGAGAGTCCCCTGGACAGCGAGGAGAACAAATAGGTCAATTTTAGAAGAAATCAACCCTGACTGCTCCTTAGAAGGTCAAATAGTACTAAAGTACTTTGGACATCAAATGAGAAGGGAGGATTCACTTGAGAAGGCCTTGATGCTGGGAAAGGTGGAGGGCAAAAGAAGAAGGGGGTGGCTAAATATGAGATGTCTAGATGGTATTGTAGATGTAATGGGCACAGAGCTGGGTGGGTTGAGGAGGATGGTGGAGGACAGAGGCGCCTGGAGGACGGAGATCCATGGGTCACAAAGGGTCAGAATCGACTGTCCGACTGAACAACAACAACAATGTCCATCTCATGTGCTCAGCTTCCCCTTGCCTGCCATTTGGAATTCATTCAAATCTTTTTTTGCACAATGTGAAGATATGAAGAGTCACCTGAGAGTATGTTCATGTGAACACGCTTTAGTACTCATATGATTGGCTGTTCAGAGCTCCCAGTCATGTAAGTGTAAGCATGCTTAGGTGAACGTACTTACAAGCATCTCTTGGGACTGGGACTTTCTTTTGTTCATACATCACCACCCAACTTAAAGCCTTACACAATTTTAGGCTGTAACACTCATTGCAGTGGCTCAAGTGGCTAAGATGCTGACTGGGAGGCGGAAAGTCAGCAGTTTGATTCCCGAGTACTGCAGGATGGAATGAGCTCCCGTCTTTGTCCCAGCTCCTGCCAACTTAGCAGTTCGAAAGCAAGAAATTGCAAATTGTCAGCTGCTGACAGTATAGTCTGATGGTTTGGGTTGTCAGAAGGAAATCTCTCTCACCAGTGTCTTTGGGTCCTAGTCACAATTATTTCTTTAAAATGCTGCATATATAGAAATAAGTGTATTGAATTTACGTAAGTGGCTTACACTGCTTTACTTTAAAACAGGTGTTAGCCTCGACTACGGTGAAGTAAGACCAAACTTTGTGAAAGGCTTCAACCACCCTTGTGGCTGGTTCTGCTTCCCGCTCAAGGAGAATCCTAGACACAGCCTTTTGATCGGTTTTATCCAGACGGATCTGCGTGGAATGCTCCCCCAGTCTGCAGTGGACACCGCCATGGCTAGCACGCTAACCAACTTTTATTCAGACCTCAGGGAAGCCCTGAAAGCGTAATCACACTGTCAACCATTCCCCCATGTTCTTCTTTTGCTCTGCATAGTAGTTGTTTAAACATAGGGTAGGTCCGTGATGGCGAACCTTGGCACTCCAGATGTTCTTGGACTTCAATTCCCAGAAGCCCCTGTGAATCCACCACACAAATGGCTTTGCTGTGATTCATTTCCCCCCCCCCCCACACACACACCACCCTCGTCGCTCCTGGAAGCGGAAGTAAAATACGCCCATACGGGTGCGTTTTACTTCCACTTCCAGGAGCGACGAGGGTGGCGTGGGCCAGATGAATCACAGCAAACCCATTCATCATCATCATATCATAGTTTTATTTGTACCCCGCTTCCCTCAACCCAAGGTTACTCGAAGCGGATTCGTGTGGATTCACGGGGGCTTCTGGGAATTGAAGTCCAAGAACATCTGGAGTGCCAAGGTTCGCCATCACAGGGGTAGGTCGATAGCTTCCTGCATGAAGATTTCCTACGTTTTCCCTTTTGGTGTTATGTGCCCCCATTTGTATGGGTCAGTTATAAACGTATTTGCTCTTCCATAAGGATTCAAACTCAGACTTGCATCTTGAGAAACAGGTGTTATATATATTGCACAGTAGTCTGAGAAACCTATGGTAATACCTCAGAAATGGACATGCCCCAATTTGTTCTTTTAACATTCACACCCTTTCCACCAGAGGTCGTAAGAAACACGTTTTCATTTCATTGATTTCAAAAAAGAGATCCAACTTGATTGGACAAACGGCTTATCCAGTCCAGGATCCTGTTTTCTCTGAGGGCCAGTCTAATGTCTTGGCTGGCATTTGGATCTACCTGGTCTATGGGTCAACTGTGATGATCCGTGAACGAATGGGAAAGTTGATCCCTTTTATGGGCTCCCTGAATGGGGGGACTCTGCAGATAAAACCTAGAAAAAGTATCTTTTGTGCCTCAACTCTGAGAATCACCCACCCAGCATAGCCACCTATCTCCTGAAAAGGGCACGAGGTGGCTTACAGCATTAAAAAAATTAAAAACTACAAAACTAAATCATTAAATAATTTAAAAAGAATTAAGCATATATAGTTACAAAAGATGTAGTCCCTGATAGTTACCTTTCCGAGGACACCAACCTGAATTGCCACTTCCTGTGAGGTATCCACAGTGTTGGTGGCATGTATTCATCCCCTTTATGCTGTAAAATAGAATGTGTATGCCTGGCTGTCTCGGGCCGGGCATGTGGTGTTAACTCCATGTAAACCTGAATTGGGGCATGAACATTTTTGTGCTTGTTTTTAGGAAATAAGTGAGAAAATGAAGCCCAGTGTTAAAGCTGAGTGACTTGAAGGACTTTTGTAAACAAAAGTATTTTAATATTTGCTGTATTTTATTTGTAGGTTATTGAGGATTTTTAAAAGCATGTATAGAATATTTACTTGATACTGTATATGGTTTGTGTAACTGGACTTCCACACATTATGTAAATAATGTAGGCGAACTGTACATTGCAGTAAGAACAGAAAGTGTTTTCAAGAAATGCATACTTTCACATGGCGTTTACAACTCATGTGTGTAAGGCAGGAGAGAACACACAGTCCAGACTTCTGGGGACCAGACAGATCCATCCTTGGGACTTTGGAGAGCTCCCCTCTATGACCCTCATATCTCCAGTATTTTTTTCTTTCTTGCAAAAATGGGGGAGGAATGAAAAAAAAAAACACCTTTGTGTTCATTTTGGAGAGAAATTGCAAAACATGGCAAAAATGTCCCCCCCCCCCCCCCAATCACCTAAAGCAGTGGTTCCCAATCTTTGGGTTTTGGACTTCAATTCCCAGAAGCCTACGTCTGGTTGGCTGATCAGTGCTTTGGGAAATTGACTTAGTCTTTTTGGAATTGAAGTCCAAAAACCAAAGGTTGGGAAACGTTGCCCTAAGGGACCATTTTTCGATATATTTTGTTTGTTTAATTGGGAGAATAGTGCCCCAGGGTATTTTGCATTTGGCCTTCTGGGGATCACATAGCCCATAGATTGCCTGGTGCACCATTCCCTTATTCTAAGATCATGCAATTAGTCTCACTTTTATTCGAGAACAAGCAGTGAAGAGCATGATAGTTTTGAACTTCATTTGGGCTGGGGTTGGTGTCATCATGTATATCCTTTTAAACAACACAGCAGTAGAATACCAAATGCGGTATAGCACACTGAGTGATGAACTAGGACTCTGGAAAACAGGGTTCAAATCCTCACTCAGGAATGGAAATCCACTGGAAGAGTGGAACTGGTAAAACCACTTCTTAAATATCGTACATACCTTAAAAACCCTGTTAGGTTCACTATAAGTCAGTTCTGACTTGATGGCACATAATTAACTGACTATCACAGCACTCCACCAAAAGGGTAGAAAAATATGTTCAGACACAGGGAAAGAAAACAAAATTATGTGCATTGCTCGGAATTGTACTCATTAATGACATGAGAGTAGAAATTTAGGCCTAAATCCACTTGGTACTTTTAAGTAGAGTACACCCACTTTCAGTGGATTGTTGCTTCCATCAATGCCACTGACTAAATGGTTCTATTCTAGTTGGAACTAACACTTGAATTTAGGCCAGGGGTTCTCAACCTTTTCCAGCCGTGGACCGGACCACACCCCATCAGACAGCTTAGTGGTCTGGTGGTCTACCTCCATAAACGCTGCTGTAAAATGCATCCACGGCTGTGGTTAATGTTTACGATGGCCACAGACTCATTTATGGCTGCAGTAAACACATTTACAACGGCTGTAATTTACTCTGTGGCTGATACTGGCAGCAGGGGCAGGGGCAGCTGGAGCGAGGTAAGGGCTGGATTATTGTGCCACGGGCTAGATCCGGCCCATGGGCTGTAGGTTGAAAACCACTGATTTAGGCTATATTAAGAGACAGGTGCCCATAGAAAGAAGCTTCTGCCTACTGGAAGTGGTTTCACCCAGTGGATGTGGAAGACGATGCTGCAGGTGGAATCTGCTCACATTCACCTAGCAGACTGGCATCCTTAGAGTCTGAGCAGAATAAACCTCTTGTGACAATCTCAGGAGCATATGTGGTAGTGCATGTTCAGTTAGAAACACCAAAAGCTAAGGAATAATGTGTCCTTCAAAACATCTTTCAAATAAAGGATGGAAAACTCAGAGTAGATCAGTGAAGTAAACAGCACACATTCAGCACTTGTTCACTTGAAAGATATTCTGAACACACGTTCTCAGCAGCATTCAGGGAGCACATGGGTGTTTCTTTTTAAAGGAGAGGCTAGGGTAGGGGACAGAAATACATGATTATCAAGTCCAATTGCAACAGTTCTGATGCTTTCTGAAGTTGACGAGCACTAAGGGGCATTCTGGTGGCCTGTGAAAGAGACGGTACCAACTGCTTTGAAAATGCAATGCATGCACACAGTGTGTCTGTGAGAGCATAGACAGTGGTGTGGAAACTGACCTGTCCACTGTAATTTCCCCAATGGGTCTCCAAAGAATTAAATGAACATTACAGTAGGTATTTTTGCAGCACAATATAAAGATGCATCTAGGCATCAATATGTGGGAGGCTAAAACTGTACATGTAGTTGAGAGTCTAAGGCCCCTATTTCCTACAGTTCATCTGAGAGGCGCCCCATCAATAGCTTTCATTTGCTGTTATTCCTCTGATATTTAGAGTCTGGTCCTGGAAGTAGCATGTAGTCATTACTAGTAGCCATTGATAGCCTTATTCACCATGAATTTGTCTGACTTTAAAAAGCCATAGGATATTCCTTCTTGATTAGCAATTGTCTGGATGTCGGATCATTCAGTCCTTGTTTCCTTGGTGAGATGATTGGATGAGTACTTGTGTGGAGTGGTCCAAGGGTATGAGAATTTTTATTAAAGTAGCCGTATATTTTTCAGGAAAAAGGCATCAATGTTTGTGCAATGTTTGTTAGCACTGCAAATGCAAAACTGGATACTTTTGAATGAACTCAGGAAATATTATAAATGGCACTAGCATGTTCAGAGAGTAATATCTTCTGAAGGTATATTTATAAATCATTACTTGTGGCTTTTTAAAAATGGAAAGTGGAAAATGCTTCTGTGCATGCAACATAAGATGAGGGCTGGATGAGATAGGAACAGCTTTGCACTTGGTTTTTTTCTTTTCTTTCAAAAGGGCTGAACAAATTCTTGGTTTCGTTTAATGAGTTGCTTACGAACAGTGACCTAAGAGTTTGTTTATTTTTCAAAAAGCAGTGCTGTTCTCAAAAACAAAAGACATTGACATCGGGCAGTCGAGAACGGCGGAGAAGGCCCGGGAGAGGCGGGTGTGCGCGGAGTGGGGGGAAGCGACCGTCTCTTCTCCGACCCACGCTTGCGCTTCTTCTCACCGTTCTTGTCCTTCTTCTTCTTCTTCCTCATCGGAAGCACGGAGGAAGAGGCCGGCGGTGGTTGAGCGGCAGCGGCGGCCGTGGAGGCGGACGCGGCGGGAGCCAGAGCGAGCTCCATCAGGTGAGCCTTGAGGCGATTGCTTCGGTTCTGCACCGCGAGGCGCGTAAACTTTTTGCAATGCGGGCAAGACTGGCTCTGATGCGACTCTCCCAAACAAAAGAGGCACAGGCTGTGTCCGTCGGAAGCCGGAAGCTTCTTAAGGCAAGCCGTGCACTGTTTAAACGCTGCAGCCATCAACCGCGGAAAAAATTCTTCCAGTGGAAGTTTCTGGAGACGAGTACCCCGAAGGGCCGACCAGCCGCCACCCCCTTGAGGGGGGAGACGGTGATCGATGCGAAAAATTGGCTACTGAATCCACTCAAGAGAAGAGACAGAGCCGGGGTGGCGATCCTGCCCGGAGGACAAGATCACCGAGAAAAATTGAGATTTGCCAAAAAGACTTTCCCTCAGAAGGGCGAAAAAATTGAGGAAGCTCTCAACGATCGTCCTGCTGCTACGGCGGAAAGAAGAGAACTGAGGTAAAATGGCGCGCGGGCGCCTCAGGGTGGGCGGTACGGTGGGCGGTCTTACCGCCAAAACTTTTGACCAATAGCTTTTCAAGCCTCCGATCGGCTGTTCTGCGCAGGCGCATAACCCATGAGTGTGGATTCACAAACTATACGAAGGAGAACTTAACATTGATTAGCTTGATTCCAAAATGTGAATTAGCAGCAGCAGCAGCAGCAGCAATAAAATGTTAGTATCGGTAACTATTATTAGCAGCAAAATAATAAGGCATGGGAATGTGTACAAAGTTGCTATAGCTATTAAAAGTAGAAAGCCATCAAGTTTCAGTAAGTAAAACGTGTTTTTGTTCCATGGTACTTAAAAATCTTTTATTTGATAGTACCTAAATATTGATTCAATATTTTGGTTAAGAATAGATTGATAATAGTATGAAGTTGTACACACACAAAAATTCCTGATGCACAGAAAATTCATTTGACTGTTTTGGTGATGCATGATCTTGTAAGACTTTTATAATAATTTATTTTTCAAAACAAATTCTTAGTATACTTTAATGATTTGTGCAGATGTTTTTATATTTACTTGCTGACACAAGTGATCCCAGTTCTGCTGAAGGTAAAGGAATTGCATCTGTTCATTGAAGTCATGCTTCTCCTACAGGGAAAAAATATGAGAATTGTAATGTATTTCTGTTCCATACAATAACTGGTTTGAGACTATTTATATAAGATGTTTATGATGTACATTAAACAATGAAGTTCAAAATTTTTTTTTTATAATTAAAAGTATATAGGATGACTTCCCTTATAGAGTCATGAAACTGCCTTATATTGAATCCAGTCATTCATCTGTCCTGCCTGGAACTGTTCATTTGGATTGCAGCAATTTGCCAAGATCTTCTCCCGTCTCTTTTCTAGCTCCTGTCAACCTAGCAGTTTGAAAGCAAGACGTTGCAAGTAGATAAATAGGTACCAATTTGGTGGGAAGGTAACAGTGTTCCATGCACTCTTGTCCAATCATGCCTGCCACATGACCACTGAAACATCTGCAGATGCAGACAACGCTGGCTCTTTGGCTGTAAATGGAGATGTACTCTGCCCCCCTAGAGTTGGGCACAACTGGCAACCTTTACCTTTTCAAAGCTAACATGTTTCCTAGCCTAGTTGCCTAAAGAGTGCACTTACAAATCACTAGAACAGATGTCACCAAATGGAGATAATGTAAGTGTATAGCTGCAAAATTCAAAAAGCTTTTTATAATTTAGAGAAAAAGGCACCAGGTCTCTCTCAAGGAGGAAAGATATGGTGAGTAGTGTGGCTGCTGAGTCTGCTGCCCAGCTGCTGACTGTGGATGGGCAATTTTAAGATCATTGCTCTTCTTCTTTGTGTGCTTCATCTACAGGGTGTCCCAAAAGTCACCATACACAGGAAAAAATAATAATAAACTCATTATATTTTACACTATATTTTATATTAATATTTTTCTTATTTTTATACTATGTAAGGTTTTGTAATAAATATTTTGTCAATATAGGTACATTTAGCTACAATTTCCCATTTTCCCTGTGTATGGCAACTTTTGGGACACCCTGTATAAACCAGATCTGGACCAAACAGCCCTTCAAAGAGAATACAGCAGTTCCTCAGTCAGAGAACCGTCTTCTATAAAATAGGACTGTGATGGTGAACTTTGGCACTCCAGATGTTCTTGGACTTCAATTTCTAGAAGCCCAAACCCCCATGAATCCACACGAATGGGTTTACTGCGATTCATCCGGCCCACGCTGCCCTCGTCGCTCCTGGAAGCAGAAGTAAAACGTGCCCATATAGTTAAGGCTCTTCCAGGTTAACTCTTCCTCCATATGGGCGCGTTTTACTTCTGCTTCCAGGAGCGATGAGTGCGGCATGGGTCGGATGAATTGCAGTAAAGCTATTCGTGTGGATTCACGGGGGCTTGGGCTTCTGGGAATTGAAGTCCAAGAACATCTGGAGTGCCAAGGTTCACCATCACGGAAATAGGACATAGGGAACACAGAACTCAGCTGCTTTCTACAAGCAGAAAGGGTCCAGATCATAGCCAGGACTGTTACTCAAGCCTCCAGTGGTACAGAAGCAGCTCTAAATAGAATGAATTCTGCAAAGGTTTAGGTGGGTCTATGCCTGTCACTTTTTAGATCTTGCTAGATCTATCCTGAAATCTCCCACAGATCTCACAGAGTGACAAAGAGCAATCCAAAGCATATTTGTTTATTTTTCATATAGTACATGCAAAATTTTCAGCATCCAAGTTAATCATCTTAATTCTGCAAATGCCAGTTTCTGTACTGGTATATAAATGCTTAAGGAAGTCCCATTCATGAAAGCTGCAGAAAAAGGCAATCAAGTGATTAGTTTCAAGATCTTTGTAACATCTCTCCTACCATGGAACAGAAAAGAAATGAAAGCACGATCCAGCAGACCTACGTTTTCTACTTTGCAGGCATATCTGCAAAAATTGTGCAAAGTTAATGAAAAGTAACATATGTAACACAACAAAGCAATATAAAAGGTTTCAGGAAGAAGTGACTACTCAGAGGTGGAGACATTCAGAAGAAACATCTCAGTTCAGTATTCACAAATCTTGTTGAAACCCCTGGACCATTTGCTGATGTCTCATCTTTGTGTGTGTGTGTGGGGGCTGCAGTGGCTCAAGTGGCTAAGGCGCTGACTGGAAGGCGGCGGGTCAGCAGTTCGATACCCAAATACTGCAGGATGGAAAGAGCTTCCGTCTCTGACCCAGTTTCTGCCAACCTAGCAGTTCGAAAGCAAGAAATTGCAAGTAGATAAATAGGGACCACTTCGGTGGGAAGGTAAACAGCGTTCCGTGCGCGCCAGTGTTTAGTCACGCCTGCCACATGACTACGGAAACGTCTGCAAAACCAGATAGCGTTGGCTCTTCCGCTATGAAACAGATGAGCACTGAACCCTAGAGTCGGATACGACCATCTTTCAAGCAAGGGTGACCTTTACCTTTACATCTTTTTAAAAAAGTGTTACATATGGAAAAGAACAGTAGATCTGCATACTTTTCAAACCAAAACATAACACAGAGCTTAGAACCAATTTTAATGATATTTGGTAATAGGTTTTACTGAACTTAGTAGAGACAACTTCTGAGTAGACACTCATAGAAATATAAACATGCTTCTGGGCTGCAATCTTATGTATAACTGAAAATAATTCATATTCAGAACCAATGTACAGTTGATTCTTGCTGGATCATGTCCCTGCTTTGCTTTTAAGAGCTCTGACTTACATATTTTAGTAGAGTGCACACAAGCAATGTACACTTCCATGCACCTTCAATTTGTTATTATTAAAAATGAGCCCCAAAGACCTTTTGTGTACTCTAGGGCAGAGGCAATTTTACTATGCTCTGGGCACCCAGCAGCTGCGTTGCTGCTCCCCAAGCATTATTCTGTAAAATTTTTGTGATAAGAATTTGGTTTTAAAAAGAAAAATATTTTTATTGGTTTGGCATGGGAGCAGATATGTTCTTCCAAAGTTTAGAGAAAGGTGTGCAGGTGTCCTAGAACCTCTAGAGTAGTGTTTCCCAATGTGGGGCCCATGCCCCACAGAATGATTTCAATTCCCAGAAGCCTAAGTCACTATACTGGCTGATCAGTGATTTGGGGAATTGACTTAAGCTTCTGGGAATTGAAGTCCAAAAACCAAAGGTTGGGGAACAATGTTCTAGGCCTAACCATACCTGTCCTGATAATAAAAGCAACCTTGTCAAACTACAAATAGTTCAGTATAAACCAACATCTTGAAGTGTTTGCCCTGAAGAGTTTCTAAGAAATTAAATCCAAAGCTAAAATCACACATTAAGACTGCAATCCTGTGCGCAGAGCTGGGAGTAAACTCCACTAAACTCCATTGGGCTATATGCCGGGTAAATGTGCAGAATAGTGACCTGAAGTACTATTTAACACCATAAATTCCCATAACTCACCCAGGAGTCAAAGGTAGCACACTCCTTTGAGTCACCATGATGTCTATGTGATTGCAGATTTTCATAATAGCAATATTAATCTGTCATGCCAAACAAATAGCAATAAACCAAGGTGAAGGAGCAAATAATTTGCACCTTTATCAACATGGAAAAATTGTAACACTAATACTGTTTACATCAAGACTTCATCTTCCACAGGTACAAGTACTACAACGTACCTGAGCAAGTGTCTAGCTTCACATATAGATGACTGAGTGTATCTATAGCTGTAATTTTTGGAAAGAATGTTTAAATTTCTATATGTTTTGTTTGCCCAGCAGATCACGTTAAGACAAAATGCTACAACTCTTAGATTTTGTCATTAGTTGTGGCATTAGAGAGTCTCTTATTTCTACTAATGTGCTATTTTATACACTAAGGTTAACTTTCTGAAAGGATAGCTTTCACAGTCGTACAAGAAGGCAGCAAAACACCATTCATAATGTGTGTTTCCACGGGGGTGGAGCATTAAAAACAAAACAATTATGTCCCTGACATAATGGTCCTAACATCAAGCTGGATATCTGGATTATGGGATACAACTGACAGAGTAATCTTGAATCATTTCAGTGGAACAGGCTATGATGTAGTTGATTAAACTTAGAAATAGGGCCCTCTGGATTCTAAGGTGTGCACAGAGCTCTATATGCACAGAAAATACCAGTCCTCTTGAATATTATCCCAGAGCTCACATGTAACAAGGAATTTCAATGCTGGTCCAGAGCATGACCCTCCATAGGAGAAATAGAACCATCCCAATAGAATAAATACTTTGAAGCATGCAGTGACTTTTCAGGCATAATCTTTGATTTATTTATTTTTTCAGGCACAAAGTTAAGTTGCTAAGACAGATACAAGTCCACCTCTGTTTTCTTCACAAGAAAAGCACCTTGGAATGTAGTGGTTTCTTGTGCTTGATATAATGATTTCTTGGACTAAATGTATGCTTTCCAAAGAGGTATTAATTACGAGTACTTTAAATTGTGTCAAAATATCATGATATTTTAAGATGCATTTAAAAAAATCATATAGGATACTTTCATTGCAAAAATGTCATCTATAAAAAATTAATATACTAAACCTCGTATAAATAATAATTAGTCCTTATAACTGCATACTCTGTGCATTCTGTGCAACCTCATGGCATAACTTATTTTTAAAATTATTTGTTCAGAAATATTACTGAAAAAAGAAAGGAATAAGTAGTTGAGGAATAACTATCTAAAGCATGGGAATATTGGTTGAGTGCCTAAAAAGCAATTAAAACTACAAGTCTATACCTACAGTTTGTACCAGACAATATTCTTTCTTCTGAATAGACACATGCAGTATTCTGCTGTAAGATGGTTGCCACTTCTCAATTTCTTATTTCTATTGTGTGTTAAGAAATTCAAATGCTACAAAATGTATAACAAAAGCTTGCTCTTAGACATCTATTCTACTGATTTTTCAACTCACCACAAGTAATTGTGCCTGAGTAGAGAAATTAGCACTGCTTTGAACACAAGTGTCTGAATTTGCCCTTACACTGATTTTTCTTTGGCACACATATCAATAACTCTTCACTGACAGGTAAAAAACTGGTTTACACCACCCTTCAGTATCATTTTATCTATACATTTCTATCTTGCCATTCCTTCTGTTGCTTTCTCCAGTATTTCAGATGCTCTCCCACAGGAAGTGTAGAACTGTACCTCCTTCTTGCAGAGCAGTTCCATAACAGCAAACTAATATTCCTCTACTGTGTAATCATGCAATCATGATTTATTCTGGCTCTTAAGAACAAAATCGTTCCTTGCTTCCCACTCTTAGCATCAATCAGCCAAAGTAACGGTAGGTGGCAGACATCTGAGAGATATTTTGGTTATCATCAAAATACTGTATAGAAATGGTTACTGAGAGAGGTAAGGCATTCTTAGCATGAGCTTCAGTAGCAGACAGTTTCATAACCACCTGAAGGCAAGTTTCACGCTTTCACAGGAATGTGTGGAATGTTTTTTGCATATAAATCTCTAAGTTCTCAATTGTAAATAGTTTGCAAATTCTCAGTGACAGATGCAAAACATTTCATATGCTGTTTTTAAAGTACCTAGGGGATCTTTTAGTGACCATCTTTCTACTGGGTGATTATGACTTTGAAAATAAGCATATCAAAGAAATGTCATGAACTCCAGAAAATGATTATCTTACCCAAGTCAGAACCATTCCTTTTAGAGGTTATTCATAAACACGCTATGTGAGATATGTGTTGATCATAAGGAGGGCTCACACTCTCCTTGTTCTCTTTCACTTGTTGGTATTACTATAACTATCACTTTATCCATGGCATGCCTATAAAAGACGGTTTACTATTTATTTATTTTTTGTCAATACCAGTCACATGCATTGAAGTTTAGGTCACCAGCTAGAGCATTTTGCATCTCCAAGCAAAGCCACTCTGGAACAGCCAATGCTTGACAGTTCTTTCTTGCTGAATGGTAACTTGGCTGGTGTACAAAACGATACAAATCAGCTGAAAGAAGATACCCAAGATCCTATGGTTGTTCCTCAGTTACTTTTTCCTGAAAGACCACGTCTTGGATTTCAACAAGACTTGTTGCTGCATCTTTTTCTTCTACTTTTTCTTCAGCCTCACTTTCTGGACCTAGAAGTTGGTTTTGACTTTTATTGCCATCTTGGTTGCTGTGGCAGCTTGCACTTCCAAGACGAGTTGATGCAACAACAGCCTTCACAGCAGCCTGATTTTGTAAAAAAAGGAAAAAGAGGTTGTTATGTTGATGCTGCTATGCTATGGTCTTCTTGCATTGAAGGAATGTGACCATCTGTTCCTACGAAGGCAACTGCCACATCTTAGTACAAGAATGAAGAGCCTACAGCCTACATGCCAAATTAAGTCCATGTTGAATTCTGATCTACAAGCTTCTTCTACTAATTACAGAGGAGGAGCTATTTAAAGTTTGGTAAGCTGTTGCATGGCAATGAACCCTGTTTTGCAGACTGGTAAAACTTTGCATGAGGACTGCGGTGGCACAAGTGGTTAAGATGCTGAACTGGCTGAGTGGAAGGTTGGAGTTCGATTCCTGGGTACATGACAGAGTGACCTCCTGTCTGACCCAGCTCCTGCCAACCTAGCAGTTCTAAAATAAGAAATTGCAAGTAGATAAATAGGGGCCACTTTGGTGGGAAGGTAAATAGTGTTCCATGCACTCTGGTGTCGAGGCATGCCTGCACATGTCCACAGAAACATCTGCAGATGCAGACAGTGCTGGCTCTTTGGCTATAAAAAGAGATGAGCACTGAACCCTAGAGTTGGATACAACTGGCTTTCGAGCAAGAGCGATCTTTACCTAAAACCTTGCATGGAATAGGACCTCTAGATCAGTGTTTCCCAAACTATGTTCCCTGGATGTTCTTGGACTGTGGCTCCCAGAAGCCTTCTGCATAGCCAACACTGAAGACTTCTGGGAATTGTAGTTCATGATTACATAGGGACCCAAGTTTGGGAATCACTGCTCCAAATTATGGCCTGGGGAAATGGTGCAAAGAATCAAGCCCTGTTTCGGAGACCAGGGAAATGGATATAATATGGAATCAAGTTTTAGTTCCTTGCTCAAGCAAGTATTCTGTGGAACCAGTCTCTGGTGTGGAAGTTAAGAAAGTTTGGTGTAGAAAACACACTTTGGTTTGTTGCCTAGGAAGCTGTTACTAGAAACACATCCTATTTTGCGGGTCAGAAAAGATGAACTCCTGATTTATAGTTTAGGAAGCTATCTGAAGCCCAGGAAGTGATATTTCCTCTTTCATATTGTATGGATTAACTTTTCCTCGGTTTGCACCTTATATTTATTAAGATCTACTTACCAAGTACTGTAGAAATATACCTACAACCTAAATAACTGTAATGTAGCAAATAGTTTCCCTCCCCACAAAAGAAATATCTGGGATCTCAGTCTGTTTCTGTAAAGGTAAAATGGTCAGCCATTCACATTTTAATGGAATAAAGAAACCTTTAATAGACCTTTGTATTTAATACATACATGGAAATTCTGTATCAGTGGAATAATAGTAATAGTAAACATTACAATCATTTACATAGGCAGTACTCATACACACTGAGAGCAATTAAAAACAGTGACTAAAACAATGACCATAGAATAAACCAGTGATGGCGAACCTATGGGCACACATGCCAGAGGTGGCACTTGGAGCCCTCTCTGTGGTCACCCATGCAGTCACTCCAGCATAGATTTTGCCATGCCCCTCTTCCCAGCAGCCCAATGGGAGCACTTCCTCCCTCTCCCATCACAGTTCACCCCACCCCTCTGCCCAGCAGAACAAGGACATCTGCCCGTCCCACTGGAGCGGACCGGAGGGGCTCCCTGATAGTCCCATCGGCTAGAGAGGCTTGCCTCTCTAGCACGAGAAGGAGGCCCTTTTCTGTGTCCGCTTCGGCCCTGTGGAACCTCCTGCCGAACAAGCTGCATCTACAGGCAGAGCTTCTGCCCTTCCGAAAAAACCTTAAAACCTGGCTGACGCAGTAGGTGTGGGGGCGGCTGGGACGATGGCCACTTTAGGGTGGCTCATTTGAGGGTTACCCGGGGTTTTAGCTTAGTTTTAAAAGAAATCCTATGATGTGGCTGCTGGGAGAGGGTATGTTAATTTTAAATTTTAAACAATTTTATACTTTTACTTCATTGTTTTATGTTTACCTATGTTGTGGCTTTATACATGTAAGCCGCCCGGAGTCGCCTCGGCGAGGGGGCGACAGCATAAATATGACTATTAAATTAAATTCCTCCCTCCTCCCAGCACAGAGTTTGCCCTGCCCCTCTGCCCGATGGGAGCGTTTCCTTTTCCCCCTGTTGCTGTGTTGGCACTTTGCAATAAATAAGTGGGTTTGGGGTTGCAGATTGGGCACTCAGTCTCTAAAAGGTTCGCCATCACTGGAATAAACCATGAAGAAATAATCATGTTCAAAATGCTGGTACTGGAGGATACTATTGCAGTATCAGGCTCCTCACCCCCCCCTTTTTTTGGTAGTATTTCCCTTATTTATGAAGGGAATCCCAGATATATTTACTAAAATATAGCCCGTTAATTACATTACATTTCTGGGATTTAAACAAAAATACCAATTATCTTAGAAGATATCCATCTGTGAAATCTTAATTTTCTTGGAGGGCTGCAACTACATTGATAAATAATACAGCAAATGGTCTGGGATTAAGATGGTCTGGTTCATATTACTGTATTTTCCATTAACTATATGATACAGGTTGAGAACCCCTGCTCTAAAGCACATTTTAGAGAAGGACAGGAGAATGAAAGGGGAAATGGACATACAAAGAATGTGGCCTCATTCTATATTGCTTTGCTGTATTAGCAGCTTTCCCTGGTCGGAGGGAGCTTCTATGCCCGCCAGAAATCAATGCCATGTCCAAAGCAATGAATGAGGGGAACTTTATATTATCATTTCAATAGTATATTTTAAGGAATGCTGTTAAATTTCATGGAAATATTGGAAAATATCACTAGATATGTTTCAGTGGCAGTGGCAAAATATTTTTTTTAAAAAAATTATGTAAAGTACCCTCTCCTCAAAAATATACCTTGAGTTTACGCCGAGCGTTGAATTCTTGGAGTTTCTTTTGGGCTGTATCCATATGAGCAAAATTAGCTGCCTTCCCTGTGACCCAGGGGTGTTGTAAAGCTTGAAATGTTGTAAGTCGTTTTTTGGGGTCAAGCACGATTAGCTTCTTTACCTGCACAAGAACAGACATAAAGTGTGGTGAGGAAGACCATCTTTCTAACTTATGGCTTACACACAGGTTAAAGTTTGGAAAGTTTTTATTATTATTATTTCAAGTCTAAGAGTCCTTCAGAGAGCATAACCAGTGGCTACGTTGACTGCAATGCCATCAGCATGATGGACACTGTCAGCTGTGACAAGAACAAGTGAACTATTTGTGAACAATGTGGGTTCCAGCAAAGATGGGGAAAGATGGACAGAAGCCACCAGCGATCAGCTTTGTCAAGATAAAAGACACAGGAATCGTATATTTAACATTTTGCATTCTTGCATTCTTTTTTCTTTTCTGCTAAGGTATGGTAACAAAAATATGTATCATGCTATTTTTCTGTATAAGAATGGCCACTTAATCTATATCAAATTATCTGTAGGCCCACAGTATTCACTCTGGCTAAAACTAAACCCAAAAAGAAAAGGAAATAAAGGGGAACCTCATACAACAATCGCTCCGTATAGCAACGAACTAGCATAGCAATTAGTTTTTTGGGGGAAATGGCGTCCCGCATAACACTTTTCCCTATGGAAAAAAATCATACAACAATTTTTCAATGGGAAAAACCACTTAGCAAAAAAAAATTGTTGTACGATGCATCCCATAGGGAAAATCGCTATACAATGCATGCATCATATAGCAAATGTTTCGTACAACAATGAGCCCCATGGAACGGATTAAAATCATTGTATGAGGTACCACTGTACAGTACTGTATATAATTATGTAGGTCAAGGCTCTGAAACTTTATTTCAACAATGTCTCAAAGTGCATTTTAATACAGGAGAGTCACAGTTCCTTTTTTATTATTTCATAAGAATATTTCATAAGAATACAGAGAGAGAGAGAGAATGAGAGAGAGATTCCACAATTAAGTTGCAATGCTGTTTGTCCTGAAAACAATGGTGACATTTGCGGAACATACCAAATCCTTGGCGTTTAGTGATACATCATCCCACCAAGGGGAAACAAAGTCATATTCACAGTTCAGAATCCTCTTGAACATATATTGGTCTCCTCTTTCATCATAGAATGGTTCAAAGCCACAGAGACTGAAAGCAAATTAAGAAAGAAGTGATGTACATTAATCATATAGTTTTAGTACTTTTTACACCAACAATATTTTATGCCCGTGTAGTAAAGAAATACAGACATATTGGTGGGTTAAAAGGCAAGGAGCACGTTACCCTCTTGATATTGCTGTACTGCCACTCTTCATTCCTGCTGGTTATCGTACCTTGACATGTCCAGAATTTAAATCCAGCAAATTACAAAAGGACATGCTTTCCATACCCTGCCTGTATTACTTCCCTGGTAATGCTGGTTACAAAAATAAACCTGGAATCTAGCATTGTGGCTTTTCTAATAAATATTTGGATTTATTACAGATGAAGAACAGAAAAATGAACCAATCAAGTGGTCTGATTGCACATACTCTAGCTGTCAAATAGGATTGGAATAAAAGGGAGATTTCAACTGTAACATTTTACAGATGATTATGAAGAGAAAAAGCACTTTGGTTTAATCTTTGTGCAACAAGAGCTGAAGAAGCACTGAAAACAACTTTGAACATGCTCGTAGTAAGCTATCTAACTCAGGGTATTGATACTTAACTCTCAAAATATGAGTCACTAATTGTGTGCCAATACTAGCACATTCTCAAGGAATAATTCATTCCAAGAGTGTGAAAACATGTTTTCTTTTCTCAATTTATAGCATGGTAGTTCCAAAGAAAGGGGGAAATGCATCAATACAGTGAGGGGGTGTTATGATCAGCATATTTTCTGTTACCTGAAGCTGACAGGAGTTATTAGGTTGTCACAACTATCCCACAGCCCAACCAAGGTAGCTGCAGCCAGAACGTATGCCTCACAATCTAATTATAGCTCACATCTCCTGTCCTGTCTTAAAAAGAATTTGCAAGGGATGTACGGGATTCCCAATCTGTCTTTTGCAAACTGAAAATCATGAAAAACCTGAAAATACCTCATGTAGGGCTATAGGAGGAAGCAAAGCAGCATCAGAAATACTGTACTGTACTCTGTTCTGTGGCTAATGTAGTAGGAATTCTGGTAAAATATAAAGACTGCCATCTAGTGGTATGAATGCAGAAAATTAAACAAGGAAGTAGTAATAGGAAAGAACTAGCAGCATTGGGAATTCAAAGATTTGTATGCATTGTAACTTCCCCTTGCAAACTCTTATACAGTGGAACATAATTAATGCAGTTAACGTAATTAATACAGTTAATGTAATTAATGTGTTCTCTGGGACATTTCTTACAGCAAAAATTACTTTAACCGATTTCCCCATACGAATGCATTGAATGCAATTTCCCATAAGAATGCACTGAAAACCAAAGTACTTTAAACAAAATGCAGTTTCCCATACGAATGCATTGAAAACCAGTTAATCCGTTCCAGAAATAAATCCATATACCAAGCCACTATTTTCTATGGATTTTAAGAAGAAATCACCCCTGACTGCTATTAGAAGGTCAAACAGTAAAGATGAAGCTGAAGTACTTTGGACATCAAATGAGAAGCGAGGACTCACTTGAGGAAAGCCTTGATGCTGGGAAAGGTGGAGGGCAAAAGAAGAAGAGGGCAGCCAAAGATGAGATGGCTAGATGGTATTGTAGACACAATGGGCACAGAGCTGGGCGGGTTGAGGAGGATGGTGGAGGACAGATGTGCCTGGAGGACGATGGTTCATAGGGTCGCAAAGGGTCTGAATCAGCTGTGCAGTTCGAAAGCAAGAAACTGCGAGTAGATAAATAGGGACCATAAATAGGGATCTTTTCTGTGGGAAAAGATCTTTGGGACATGAAAGGAGCCTCATTCGGGCATCCCCTGAGTGGAGTTCCTCCAGCAAAAACCCTTTCAACCCATAACACACCTTTGTATGCTTCTGACATTATTATTTTTTAAAAATGTAAGAGTGTATAATTGCATTCTGACACAGAAATTTTAAATTTGCAGATTTGACTCACATATCACTTTTTAGTCCTTGTGTAAAATAGATACAATCCTGACCTCAGTTATACATGAGAAAGAACAATTGTCTTTAGAGGGATTCAGATATAAATAACAAAATCTGGGCTAGTCTCCAAATTTCCCTCATCACTGGTTTTATATTTCCCACAGATTATAATTTTATTTGAGATTAAATCAGATTCCTGTTTGCATCATGCCCTGATAAGGTAATCTGGAATTAAATTTAAAGAAAATATACTTTCTAGAACATATACTGTAGGTGCTCAATCTGTCCTGTGCCCTTTCAGGGACACCCCAACCCAATCCTTGTTCAGGTTCATGATGGTATTTGTGTGATTCCTGCTGTCTGTGAAGAAAACCATTTTAGCACATGATAAAATAGACCATTAACCACAAGCATCCCACAGAGATGGCAACTGCCTCTTTTTCCTTAGGAGTGCCCACAAACAGATTTCTCCTACTGATGTGGCATTTGGAGCTTGGAAAAAGTACATTTTTGTATTACAACACCAAGAATTCCCACTGACCATACAGCACTAGCCAGTGGATTCTGGAAGCTGTAATCCACAGAAGTAATTTTTTTAAAGTTACATCAGTACTATTCTGTGGGGAACTTGGGTGAACTGGTGACCACAGGCATCAGGAGAAGCAATACTGGTGCAAAGCATGCATTGGCGATGTGAAACAGAGGTCAGGGACAGTTGTGGGGAGGAAAATTTTTCTTTAAAGAACTTTCAGATCTGCCTTAATTAGAATCATTCGGAAAGAATAGTACATGGAGGAGGAAGTGTGATTGTGCAAGAATATGCTGTATTTATTTAGTGTAAGGGACCAAGGACAACAGGACAGCCGAAGGGTTGGCTTAACACAGGTTTATTGCATGATGATCCGGTGGAGCATGAGGTAATAGCGGTGATACATCTCAATATATATACAGTAGCCCTATACATTTGAATCTTGTAGCACGGTAGTTCATTGGCTGCTACCGGCGTGGCCTCGCCCAGGCACGCCTCTTTCCTGCTGCTGAATGCAGATCTTTCTCCTGCTGCTGAATGCAGATCTTTCTCCTGCTGCTGAATGCGGGGAAGGTTTTCCCGCGGCTGTCCGTGATTGAGCAATGTGAACCATGTGAGACTGAACGCTCGCAGCTGCCCTCTATGGGCTGCCTGCTCGCGTTCCTTTACAGCTGAGATACCTTGTATTTGGAGTGGTTACATTCTTGCCTTTACAGTACAATGAACATGCAACATACATACATAACATCCCTCCCCCCTAGGATGGGACGAAGTCCCACAACCATTGTGGCTTGCCGCACGTGCGCTTGGGGCGTGCTTGCGCCTGACCTAGTGCTGGAGAGCCAGTGATCTCTGACTCAGCGGGTACTTGTCCTGCAACGGGAAACGGGGATTCGTTAGAGGCTCTGTGGGGCGTCCGTGCCTGCCTTGCGCCCGGGGATGAGAATGGAATGAACAGTTGGGAGGTGAATCCCTGCCTGTTGCTCTCGGACCCGGGGGACCCTCCTATTGTGAACCGCGGAACCGATGAGGTCGCCCTTGTGGTTCTGCTACCTTCTGTTCCCCGCTCGGGGGACCTTGAGACTGGTGGGCGGACTTGCTGTTGCCTCCTGTCTTGGGGGTGTCGGTCTCCGGGAAATTGGCGCTATGTTGCATTCTAACTCACAGGGGCTACTGGGGCTGGGAGTACCAGGGGCTGAACTGAAACCCCTCTTTTCGCTAGGATGGGTGGGGGACCACTCCGCTAACTCCCCCTGGTACTGTAAATCAACGTCTAAACTTCTAGGGGCATCTGTGTTTTGGGGAAACTTCCGAGGGGTATGTGTGAGGTCGGGGCTCTTCCTTTCTGCCGCGAAGTCCCGCAAAAGATCTCTGAGGATCGATTCCCTTTCCTCCCCCCTTGGTGGGGACCCATGTCCCCCTTTTCCTCCCCCTTGGGCTAAACAGGTGGGCGAGTACCCTAACGCTGATTCGTGGCTATTTTCGTCTTCGTCTTGCTCTCCGGGGACCCTGCGCCTGAGTTGGTCCGCATGTCGCCTCCACACGAGGCCTGTACTGGTCTCCACGCGGTATGAGACGGGGCCGGTTTGTTCTATTACGGTGCCCGGCACCCAGGCTGGCCCCGCGTTGGCGTAGTTCCTGCAATGCACCGGGGCGCCTACGCTGAAACTCTTTGTGGGTTCCACCCCTATGTTCCGCCCTTTGTCCTCTACTCTCGTGGGGTCTAGCTTGGAGATTACCGTGGCCAGCTTCCTGCGCATTAACAGCTCCGCGGGGGAGTACCCTGACGCCAATGGGGTGACCCTGTACCTTAGCAGGAATTAGCACAATTGCAGGTCGAGGTCTCCGGGGCCCATGCGCCGCAGCGCGTCTTTTGTGGTGCGCACGAGGCGCTCTACTTGGCCGTTGGTGGCCGGGTGAAAGGGGGCGGAGGTGACGTGCCGAATGGCATTGCGATCCATGAATACCCCGAACTCGGCGGACGTGAAACAGCTAGCGTTATCGCTGACGAGGGTGTCGGATAAACCGAACGTGGAAAAGACCCTCCGTAACTGTTTAATTGTAGTGGCCGAGGAGGTGCTCGAGACTGGAATGACCTCCAACCACTTGGAGAACGCGTCCACCACAAGGAGGAAAAGTGTTCCCCTGAACGGGCCAGCAAAGTCTACGTGTACCCGGGACCAGGGCCCCCTTGCTGCGTCCCACTCCCTATGTGGCAAGCGAGCCTCTTCTGGCCTGGAGCTTTGGCACGCTTCGCAAGTGCCGACCATGTGTTCGATGTCGGCGTCTAGCTGGGGCCACCAAAAGTAACTACGGGCTAGTGCCTTAGAGCGGACGATCCCCGGGTGGCTGACGTGCAGCAGTTTAAGCACCCTCGGCCGGAGCGACGTGGGGATCACTACCCGCTGTCCCCACAAAAGGCAACCCCTCTCTAGGGACAACTCTAGTTTCTTTTTGAAAAATGTGTCGAATTCCGCTGCTGGGGAAGACACGGGCCACCCTTTCTGTACCCAGGAGCAAACTGTAGCTAGCGTTTTGTCCTTGCCGGTCACTTTGGCGATGTCGGCCGGTACTACTGGAGGGGAGTCTAGGACCTCTATCATTAAGACCTGGTGGCCCTCTCTTCCTCGCCCACGTGGCAGCAATCCCGGGGAATGGGGGACCTCGACAGGGCGTCCGCATGGCTGATCTCCTTTCCGGGCCGGTATACCAACGCGTGCTGATACGCGTTGAGAAAAATGGCCCACCTGAGCATCCTCGGGGACAGGATTTGGGGTGTGGGCTTATCTGCGGTGAATATGCCTAGCAAGGGCTTATGGTCAGTCACTATGGTGAAGGGGCGGCCGTACACAAAATCATGAAATTTCTTGGTCCCCGCAATTATCGCTAGTGCTTCCCTGTCTGTCTGGGCATAGTTTCTCTCCGCTTGGGACAAGAACCTAGAGTAGAACGCTATTGGGGCCTCCCTCCCGTTCTCCAGTACGTGGCATAACACCGCCCCCACCCCCACCCCCACCGGGGATGCATCACATATTAGGACCACTGGGCGTTTGGGATTGAAGTGGGTCAGTACAGCATCTGATGCCAGGAGTCGCTTCAGGTCATTGAAAGCCTTCTCCTGGACGTCGCCCCACTTCCATGCCTCGTCCTTTTTTAACAATTTGTGTAGCGGTTCCGCCACTGCTGCCTTCCGCGGAAGGAAGGAGTGGTAAAAGTTGAGCAGTCCAAGGAACGACTGCAACTCGGGCTTGGAGGTGGGGCGAGGGGCCTTCTTGATGGCGGCCACCTTGGATTGGGATGGCCTTATTCCCTCGGGAGTAACCCGGAACCCTAGGAACTCAACCTCAGTTGCGAAGAAAACGCATTTGTCTTTCCGCAACCGCAACCCCGCCTTTTCGAATATTGCCAGGACCTTTCCCAACCTTGTTGCTAATTCGGCCCGGCTCCCCCCTGTAATCAATACGTCATCAAAGTAGGGTAACACCCCCTCTAACCCCTTCAGGAGGCATTCCACGAGTGACTGGAAGATCCCGGGCGCCGAATTCACACCGAATTGGAGGCGCGATACCTGGAACGCCCCTTTGTGGGTGACTATGGTCTGCGCAGCAGCTGCGGCGGGGGTCACCGGGAGTTGCTGGTAGGCTTGGGCCAGGTCGAGCTTAGCGAAACACCTCCCCCCGTGTAACCTGGCCAACAAGTGGCTGACTACCGGCACCGGATACGCATTAGGGCGGATCGCCTTATTGATGGTGCACTTGTAATCAGCGCATATGCGGACCTTCCCGTTGGCCTTGAGTGCTGTTACAATTGGAGTTTCCCACTCCGCAGAATCAACAGGGACAAGAATCCCCTGGCCCACCAATTTGTCCAACTCCGCCTCTATTTTGTCTTTTAGTGCGAAGGGCACTCTGCGCGGTTTAAGTCTGATTGGACGTACTCCAGGGTCCAGGTCGAAAGTCACTGGGGGGCCCTTGAATTTCCCGAGCCCCTTTTTGAAAACCTCGGGGTGCGCGTCGCACACGCTCTGTATTGCATCCGTCCCGGCGGCGTGTGCTCCCACGGCGTGCACCCCCCCAATGAACAACCCCAGGGGCTGGAACCATTGAGTCCCGAGGAGGCTGCATTTACCTCCCTTGAGGACGACTAGGGGAAGCGTTGCGGTGTGCTTTTTAAACTGGACCTGGAACTTCCCAACCCCCAACACTGGGATGCGGTTCCCTTGCATGTCCTTCAGTGTGGCCCTCAACGCTTTGAGCTTGGGCCGCACGCGGGGGGCGATTTTCATGAACTCTCCCTGGGAAATGACGGAGTATGAAGAACCCGAGTCCACCTCCATCCTAACAGGGGCCCCTTGTATTACTACCTCAACGAAGTAACGGGGGTGCTCCGTGGAAACGCTGCAAACCGGAGCGTCGTCCTCGCTGTCGTTGGAGATGCGCCCTACTCCGTCCCGCGTCCTCGTGGTCCGGGTGCCGTCCTTTGGCCTCGTGGTGCGGTCCTGCCTCGCCGAGCGGTCTGGAGAACTCCTTGTGGTGCGGTCCTGCCTCGCCGAGCGGTCTGGGGAACTCCTCTTGGCCTCGCGCCGTTTCCGGCAGACCTTGGCAATGTGCCCGCGCCGGCCGCAGTTGTGGCACTCGGCCTTGCGGAACGGGCATTCGGCGCGGGCGTGGGTGGCGCCGCAGCCGTCGCAGCGCCGGCCCTCTCTCTGGACCCTCCTGACATCCTCGTCGTCGCCGCTCTCCGCGGACGAGTTCGAAACTCGCCGGGCCGCGCGCACCGAGCTCTCTGCCTTGGCGGGTTTCGGGCGCCAGTCCTGAAGCTCTTGCACCCCGGCAGCTGTGGCCTCCGCGGCCTGTGCCGTGTCGAGGACTTGTTGCCACGTGGGAGGCGGCTCCTGTTTCATCAGCGCGCACTGAGTCTCGGTATCCCTCAGACCGCAGAGCAGGCAGTCCCGGAGGGTGACTTCTGGGGTCTCCCACTTGCATGGGCCGGCGGCCAGCCGCAGGGCCGCGGCGAACTCAGCGACCGATTCCCCGGGCGCCTGGACTCGCCTCCAGAACGCGCTCCGAGCGGGGAACATGGCTATCGCGGGCCGGAGGTGGGTGCGCAGCGCCGCCAGGAGCTCTGTGGCCTTGAAGTCGCTCACCCTCCTCGGCGCGATCAGGTCCACCAAGGTCCTCTTGGTCTTGTGTCCGAGCATGCGGACGAAGATGGCCCTCTTCTTGGCCTCATCTGAGACTTCGAGCTCCACTAGCGCTCCATTGAAGTCTATCTCAAACAGCTCCAAGTCTCCCGGCTTCCTGATCTCGTAGCCGGCGCATGTCTTGGTCCCGTGGGCAGCCATAATCCCATCCTCGTCGCCAATTTAGTGTAAGGGACCAAGGACAACAGGACAGCCGAAGGGTTGGCTTAACACAGGTTTATTGCATGATGATCCGGTGGAGCATGAGGTAATAGCGGTGATACATCTCAATATATATACAGTAGCCCTATACATTTGAATCTTGTAGCACGGTAGTTCATTGGCTGCTACCGGCGTGGCCTCACCCAGGCACGCCTCTTTCCTGCTGCTGAATGCAGATCTTTCTCCTGCTGCTGAATGCGGGGAAGGTTTTCCCGCGGCTGTCCGTGATTGAGCAATGTGAACCATGTGAGACTGAACGCTCGCAGCTGCCCTCTATGGGCTGCCTGCTCGCGTTCCTTTACAGCTGAGATACCTTGTATTTGGAGTGGTTACATTCTTGCCTTTACAGTACAATGAACATGCAACATACATACATAACAATTTACCAGCGTACTGTATTTCCCTACTTAAAATACACCATAAAAATGGAGTGTGTCTTATATTCAAATACATCTTATACGTGGGCAAATAAGGTAAGTTAAAACCAGTTAAATACAGTGAATTAAAACTCAAAGTGCTGTTCCAACTATAACAGTGCGAAGGCATAAAAGAAAATGAAATATTCTAATAAGGCACAACAGTACAAAATAAAACGAATACATTTTTAAAATACAATTAATCTTCAGCACCAGTCCATGACGAGCAATCTTAACCAGATCAATCTTTTAAAAAAATCCTCAATACTCCATCCCACAAAATATTGGAAATATTTAATGCAATAAAAGTTTTCAGAACATATTCAAACATTTAATTTATCATCACTGGTTCACCTCTAACTCAGACTATCAAAACCCCAAACCACAGAACATTCTTCTCAATAACCTTCTTTTTCTCAGATCAAGAGGATTCCAAGAATGTGCTGCATAATGCACCAGCAAAATATGAAACAAACTTTTGACTCTGCATGTGCTCTTAAGCAGAGCTGCTGCTGAGGAGAGCCAAACAAAGGAAGTGAGCACTGGTAAGTTTTGCAGTTGGAGTAGAGCTGCTTTAGAGGCCCGCGCGCCTAATGGCGTGCGAGATTGCAAACTAGTAACAAAGGAAGGATATAGTCTTACTAGGTAGAAAGGTAGTAAACGTGTACATTTTTGAGGCCCAGAATACTGCACTTGTTAAAATGGATTCTGAGGGAACAGCTGTAGTTACCTGCAATACTTGTGCCATGTTTGTGTTCTTGCCAAAGCATATGGAGAACTACACTTGCAGCAAGTGCAAGCTGGTTGCACTACTAGAAGAGAAGGTCCAGCAGCTAGAGGCCCACATATCTAACCACCAACAAATTAAGGAGCTTGAGCTGTTCTTGGACAGAGCGGAGCAGACTATGCTGGACAAAGAAGAGACAGGGCACAGTTCTGAGGGAGAAGGCCCTCCACTAACTCAGGAGGGAGATGTTTGGAGGAATGTGACTCAAAGGAGGAGAAGAGTAGGGGATCACTCTGAGAGTCTGAAATTACAGAATAAATTTGAGGCTATTTCCCTCATCACACCTGATGAGGAACACACAGAGGAACAACTGGTTCCACCTGATGATCTCTCCTTCATCACACTTGATGAGATCCAGGAAGATAAACAACAGGAACAAATTGAGGTTCTCTCCCTTAATATGGTTGATGAGGTGCATGTAGATGAACAGATTGCAGGAGAGAGGCTCCTTGTACTAGGCGATTCAATAGTTAGAAATACAGAGAAATGGATTTGTGATGCACATGATAACCGTATGGTGACTTGCCTGCCAGGTGCATAAGTTGCAGACATCACAAGAAATCTAGATAAATTGTTAGAGAGAACTGGTAACAAGCCAGTTGTCATGGTACATGTTGGTACCAATGATGTTGGGAAGGCCAAGCGGTCTGTCCTGGAAGCCAAATTTAGGTTGTTAGGAAGAAGATTGAAGTCCTGGACTTCCAAGGTAGCATTTTCAGAAGTGCTGCCTGTCCCTCGCGCAGGACCTACCAGGCAGGCAGAGCTCAGAAGCCTCAATGCGTGGATGAGGCGGTGGTGTCGAGAGGAGGGCTTCAGATTTGTCAGGAACTGGAGAACATTTTGGGACAAGCCAAATCTGTTCAGGAGGGATGGGTTGCATTTGAACCATGATGGGACCAGATTGCTGGCACTCAACATCAAAAAGGCTGCAGAGCAGCTTTTAAACTGATAACTGGGGGAAAGCCGACAGGAGCTGGGCAGCATCCGGTTCGGGAAAGTGTGTACTTGAGTAGTGAGGAGGATGCAAAAATTATTGAGCAGAGCAAGGAGCTAGTCACCAGCACTCTAGCAGAAGGATGCAAGAGGCAGTCTAACAATGCAACTGGACTCAAAAGACTGTATCAGGAAAGCGTATATAAATGCTTGTATACAAATGCCAGAAGCCTCCAGAACAAAATAGGGGAGCTGGAATACTTAGCAATAGATAAGAATATTGATATTATTGGTATCACTGAAACCTGGTGGACGGATGATAACCAATGGGATACAGTTATCCCAGGCTACAAACTGTACAGGAAGGATAGGAAGGGGCAAACAGGAGGTGGTGTAGCCTTGTATGTCAAAGAAGTGATAAAATCGTATGAATTGGAATATCTAGGTGATTTAGAGTCACCATTAGAAGCTCTGTGGGTAAGAGTACCAGGCCACAAGGATGGTCTAACAGTAGGCATATACTATCGGCCTCTGACCCAAACTCAAAAAGGAAATTTCCCAAAGATGAGGAAACTAGTAAAAAAGAAACTGAAAGGGAAAATTGAGAGAGTCCAAACTCTCCAAGAGGCATGGAGGTTGTTTACAAAAACAATAACAGAGGCCCAATTGGAATGCATACCCAAAAGGAAAAAGGGCACTGCCAGGTCCAAGAGGATTCCGATGTGGCTTACAGGAGCTGTTCGGGAAGTGATCAAGAGCAAGAAAAGCTCATTTAGAAGATGGAAGGCTTGTCCAAATGAGGACAGCAGGCAGAAACATAAATTCTGGCAGAACAAATGCAAGGCAACAATCAGGAAAGCAAAGCAAGACTTTGAGGAGCGTATAGCTAAAAATACTCAGAGAAATAAAAACTTCTTTAAGTACATTAGAAGTAAGAACCCAACTAGGAAGGCCACTGGACCATTAGATGACAATGGAAGGCAAGGGGTTATTAAAGAGGAAACAGAGATTGGAGAGAGTATTCACTGAAGAAGACAGAGACCACATGCCCAAAACAGAGCCTATCTTCATAGGGAGGGAAACCGAAGAATTAAGCAAGATAGAAATAACCAGGGAGGAGGTCCTTGCATGTCTTGTTAAGCTAAACACTAACAAATCACCAGGACCAGATGGCATCCATCCACGAGTTCTCAGGGAACTTAAAGATGAAATTGCTGATCTCCTAGCCAAAATATATAATAAGAACATAAGAACATAAGAACATAAGAACAGCCTTGCTGGAACAGGCCACAGCCCATCCAGTCCAGCATTCTGTCTCACACAGTGGCTCACCATTTCCTTCAGGGTATTCCCAAGGAGATGCCTTCACCTGCTTAGGATTCCCTGGAAATGGCATTGAGAGATATCCTGCCTATCTCTCCAACCCGGAGGTTGTCCTTAGGTAGCCATAATTATAGCCATTGATAGCCTTGTCCTCCATGAACTTGTCTAATCCTTTCTTAAAGCTGTCAAGACTGACAGCTGTCACCACTTCTTCTGGCAGGGAGTTCCATAGACCAGTAATCCTCTGGGTGAAAAAGTACTTTCTCTTATTTGTTTGAGAACTAGTACCCAAAAGTTTCATGGAGTGTCCCCTAGTTCTAGTGTTGTGCGATAGGGAAAACAGTTTTTCCTTATCCACTTTGTCCACACCGTGCATGATTTTATAAACTTCAATCAGGTCACCTCTTAGACGCCGTCGTTCAAGAGTGAAAAGGCCCAACCGTTGCAGCCTCAGATGATAAGGAAGGTGTTCCAGTCCCCTAATCATTCTGGTTGCCCTCCTCTGTACTTTCTCCAACTCCATAATATCCTTCTGGAGGTATGGCGACCAGAACTGTACACAGTATTCCAGATGGGGCCTCACCATAGATTTATAAAGAGGCAAAATGACACTTGCTGACTTATTTTCTATACCCTTCCTAATGATCCCTAACATTGAGTTTGCTTTTTTCACTGCTGAGGCACACTGGGTTGACACCTTCATTGAGCTGTCCACCAGGACACCAAGGTCCCTTTCCTGGTTTGTCGCAGGAAATCTTTCCCTCAAATCAGGCTTTGTGCCTGATGACTGGAAGATAGCGAATGTAACACCAATTTTCAAAAAAGGATCCAGGGGTGATCCAGGAAATTACCGACCTGTCAGTTTGACATGTGTCCCAGGTAAAGTGATGGAAACCATCCTAAAAGATAGAATTAATAGGCACATAGAAGAGAAGGCGCTGTTAAAGGAGAGCCAACATGGCTTTTGCAAGGGCAAATCATGCCTCACTAATCTGTTGAATTTTTTGAGAGTGTCAACAAGCATGTGGATAAGGGGGATCCAGTTGACATTGTTTATCTGGACTTTCAGAAGGCTTTTGACAAGGTCCCACACCAAAGGCTCTTGAATAAACTTACCAGTCATGGAATAAAGGGACAGGTCTTGTCCTGGATCAGCAACTGGCTAAGGGACAGGAAACAGAGGGTAGCACTAAATGGACACTTCTCCAAGTGGAGGGAAGTAAAGAGTGGGGTCCCCCAAGGTTCAGTACTGGGACCCCTGCTTTTCAACCTCTTCATAAATGATCTAGAGGTAGGAGTAAAAAGCAAGGTAGCCAAATTTGCTGACGACACTAAATTATACAGGGTAGTGAAAACTGTGAGAGATTGTGAGGAGCTCCAGAGGGATCTCTTGACACTGGGGGAGTGGGCAAAACAGTGGCAAATGAGCTTCAACATTAGTAAGTGCAGAGTGATGCATGTTGGGGCAAAAAACCCCAATTACATTTATAAACTGATGGGGTCTGAACTCTCTGCGACAAACCAGGAAAGGGACCTTGGTGTCCTGGTGGACAGCTCAATGAAGATGTCAACCCAGTGTGCCTCAGCAGTGAAAAAAGCAAACTCAATATTAGGGATCATTAGGAAGGGTATAGAAAATAAGTCAGCAAGTGTCATTTTGCCTCTTTATAAATCTATGGTGAGGCCCCATCTGGAATACTGTGTACAGTTCTGGTCGCCATACCTCCAGAAGGATATTATGGAGTTGGAGAAAGTACAGAGGAGGGCAACCAGAATGATTAGGGGACTGGAACACCTTCCTTACCATCTGAGGCTGCAACAGTTGGGCCTTTTCACTCTTGAACGACGGCGTCTAAGAGGTGACCCGATTGAAGTTTATAAAATCATTCACGGTGTGGACAAAGTAGATAAGGAAAAACTGTTTTCCCTATCGCACAACACTAGAACTAGGGGACACTCGATGAAACTTTTGGGTACTAGTTCTCAAACAAATAAGAGAAAGTACTTCTTCACCCAGAGGATTACTGGTCTATGGAATTCCCTGCCAGAAGAAGTGGTGACAGCTGTCAGTCTTGACAGCTTTAAGAAAGGATTAGGCAAGTTCATGGAGGACAAGGGTATCAATGGTTATAATTATGGATACTTAAGGACAACCTCGGGGTTGGAGAGATAGGCAGGATATCTCTCAATGCCATTTCCAGGGAATCCTAAGCAGGTGAAGGCATCTCCTTGGGAATACCCTGAAGGAAATGGTGAGCCACTGTGTGAGACAGAATGCTGGATTGGATGGGCTGTGGCCTGTTCCAGCAAGGCTGTTCTTATGTTCTTATGTTCTTAAACAGAATGGTCCTTCACCATAAAGAAACAATCCATGAAATGGGCTACTAGCATTGTGCTACCCCTTCAGGGCTGTATGAACTAGCAAAAACACAGTAGTGATGCCACAAGGAATGGACATTAATGCTCAATAGGAATAAGGGAGATATACACTGACAGCTTACGTATGTTTACTTCATAGTAAGTCTTATTTGTTCAAAAAAGGTTTATTCCTTCATAAAAGCACATAGAATAAAGGAAAGTTGTTACCTCCAGTTGAGCATCAGCAGCCATTAAGCCATTGGCCATCATATAAAAATTAAATACAATTAAGAAGTAATGCCTTCTTCTTCTTTGCATTAATGGCAAACACCCTTATTGTTCAATAAATTAGGAACAATAAATGTACAATTCAAATAATTAGGGGGCTATACTTCCTTCAAACAATTTAGCTACAATAGGATGAAGCAAACTGTTCAGCATTTTAGTTCTTGTTGGCCCTACAGTATTTAAAATATAAAACCTGGTTATTAGAGAAAGAACAAAACAATAACTTTTGGTTCCATGAACTTACAGAATGTAGGTGATTATTCCTAGTGACCACATGTCTACTTCTGGGCCATAGGCGCATCCTCGTAGAATTTCTGGTGCTGCAGATGATAAAAACCTTGTCAATAAAAGAATGGATAAATACTGCTGGAAGAATTCCTTTCCACCCATGCCCACAGGAGATGTGGGGTGTGCACAGTTGGGAAGAAAGCAAAGGGAAATCACATTGCCTAAGTGAAAGTCCACTGGCATGACTTTAGATGTAGCTGACTATGTTTTCAAGAGATTTACATTTTTGCTAATGTTGGTCTGGGTTTAAGCAAAAATAAGAAATTATAAACAAAGTGAACGCACATAAAGTGATTCTAATTTTATTGTACAGTATATAATAAATGAACATACCACAGTACCCAGGAGTTCCACAGACTGTTTTCATGGTCACTTGGTCTGCAACAATCTTGGAAAGTCCAAAATCAGCTGTTACAAATCAGAATTTTTTAATTAATTTTTCATGTTTTTTCCTGAGATAATGTGGAATTCAACTAATACAATATATATTTCTTTTAAAAAATAATATAGGTAAAGGTAAAGGTTTCCCTTGCTTGAAAGCCCGTCGTATCTGACTCTAGGGTTCAGTGCTCATCTCTGTTTCAAGGCCGAAGAGCCAGCGCATGACTAGATACGCACGGAACGCTGTTTACCTTCCCACCGAAATGGTCCCTATTTATCTACTTGCAATTTCTTGCTTTCGAACTGCTAGGTTGGCAGGAGCTGGGACAGAGACGGGATTGCTCATTCCGTCCTGCAGTACTTGGGAATCGAACTGCTGACCTGCCGCCTTCCAGTCATCATTTTAGCCACTTGAGCCACTGCAGTCCCAGGAAATAATATACAAAATTATTATGGAATCAATTATGTAGCATTAAGTGAACATTAGCAACAACAATAATTGTGTGCCATCATGTCAATTCTGACTTATGGCAACCCTTTCCAGGGTTTTCTAGGTACAGAATACTTAGAAGTGGTTTATCACTCTGTTCTTCTGCAGTTATCCTGGGACTGTGCAGCTTGCCCATGACTACACAGGTTGGTTCTTTTCTTGGAGGCACAGTGGTAACATTAACAAAAAGTAAGTAAGTACTTTTTGTGAAATCATATTCTAAACTGACCACACATACACACACACTTGAAAGTTTCACTGTGAGAGCTTGAAACAGCTATTCTCATTGATAAGATTGTCCTCACTTTTCTCCTTCATGGTTTTGAATACTCCCTTCTCAGCATTAACCTTTCACTAGGACAGTGATGGCCAGCCTTGGCACTCCAGTTGTTCTTGGACGTCTGCTGATCAGGGTTTCTGGGAATTGAGGTTCAAGAACACCTGGACTGCCAAGGTTGGCTATCACTGCACTAGGACACCAGTCCACCAACCAAAGATGGAAAAGACCACATACCTATTTTTAAAGGAGCATCTGGAGCTGGGGTTGCATACAGTAGATTTTCTGGTTTCAAATCACGGTGAACAATTCCATTGGCATGTAGATACTAGAAAGAACAAGGACAGGTTCATGTTTTACATTTATGTTTTGGGACCAAAATGTATTTTCACAATAATAAATTAGAGTGCACTAGTTCAGTTCCATTCCCCAAAAGTAGACAAACTAAGGGTTTAGGAATATGATTTGCTACCTAGAGGCCTTCTGAATATAGTACAGGCTGTAATTTCAATAGGAGAGTAGGCAATTTCTGAATGCAAGAGAATAATTCACATTACACCAAGTGTTAGCAAACTCTACAGCTTTATTAGAGTCATTTTTAAAAATAAAATAAAATGCCTAAATGCTACAAGGTTGGAATTCTAAGTAGTAAAGATGTGAGCCTGGAATACTAAACAGAAAAAATGATGAATCTTTTTTTAATTTAGAATTCCCTGGACTTGTTAAAATGGCAGATGACCTGAATACTAAGATGCTCATTCATGTTTTAAAATGTATCTAAGATTTACACACTACTTCTCACATAAAACTTACAAACCAATCTGTATAAAACATTCCAAGTGAAATGTATCAAATCAAAATCTGTAAAAGATAAGCTGCAAGGAAAATTGCTGTTTGAAAGCCAGATCTTTCATCCCCTTCAAGAACAGGAAAAGCTGTCTTATACGCATTAGATCTCCAAACTACTACCTCTAAATCAGTGTTACATACTGACTGGCAGAGCCATAACAATCAGGTCTGGAGCTTGAGGCTTCATTGACCTACTGGTTTATAATGGACTGTGTGACAGTGGCATACACAGCGAGGGGATGGAGGAAGAAGAGGAAATGCCTTCATCTGAGTGCACAACTACCATAGTTTCCACAATGAGTCTACCTGTGTTTTGTGTTTCCTTTTGCCTGTGGAAGAGGGACTGAAGGTGGCCCATTGGCTTGGCAAAGGTGCAATCCCTCTATTTATGGTCCTGCTGACTGGCTTTGGCTCTCCAGGCTTTCAGAAGCTTTTCTCAGCACTATTTGGGGAGGTCTAGCATTGAGCCTTCTTCCTTCCAAAGAATTAGCCCTAACTATGGGCTATAGATCTTCTGCCTCTCCTCAGGACTGGTCTTGACTAGCCCAGAAGTGGAGATCGTGGGGACTAGATGGTGAGTAGCTCACAAGAATCTTTTGTTTTATCTTTCCTTCTCATGTCAGAAGAAAAATCTCTTAATAAATGATCATTACAGCCTTGATGACTGCCACTGACATGACTGGCTAGCATCTTTACAACATGCCTGGAAAATATGCTCCTACTGAGGATATGTCTGATGCTATATCCACTGTTCACAAACTGCCTTGCACAACCCTTCAATTAACTTCTGGGACTATTTTACCCCCTCCTTGTTAGAGTGGTCATATATTCTCTATTAAGCAGATCAATCGTTCTATTGAAAGTACTCTTTATATGAATTGCTGTCAGTTGAAGTCTGATTTAAAGATAAAGAAGTTACAATGTGATCACTCAGGGACTTACTCTATTTCTCATCCCAGTGATTTACTTTGTTGTTCTGTGACGTTCAAAACACAAACTAGTTCTTCTTATCATTTTCCTTTCCTTTCAGGAGTTTTGGCTGTATGCTCAATCTTAACTTTTATCTAAAAACAAATTAATTCAGTAGTAAATGCAATGTTAATAGATTTTAAAACCAATTCCAGAAGGGATGGTTTCAACAAAATTCCATAGGAAGTGTGGCACTTTGGTTTCCATCAATTTGCAACTTGTGGGAAATACCTCAGAGTTATATACAGTAAAAACTCGCCTAAAAAGCACTTCGCTTAGAAACAAATTCACTTAAAGAACAGAATTTTCTCTGAATGGTCGCCTTGCTTAATAACTAACGAAAACCAACCAAAAACTCACTTAACAACTAAATTGGGGTTTACAATCCCCCCGCCAGAAGTCACAATTGGTCACTTACAATGGTGTTTTGCTTAAAAAGCAATCCCGTGGAACGCATTATGTTCTTTAAGCGAGGTACCACTGTACTGCCAACTGTGCATGGTTTATCAGCTTGATGAAAATCCAATGCAACATTGACATAACACGACATTCTCCTCTTACTCTCTCCCTATCAATCATCTGTGCACCCTCAAAATGTACCCTAAAGGATATTCATGTCTTTGGGATAAGTTTTGAGGATGCACAGAACTGCCTCATTTGCTAAAAGCAGCTGTAGCATAGCAATGCCCTTGGATCCTAGTTCATCATAATTTCCAACTTAACAGTGGCCATATGCTTTAGTGACCTCCAAATGATCCAGTCATTAATAGCTGTGCACAGGTCTTGCAAATTAAAAGCTGTAGCTTTTTTATTATTATTTGAAGGTCTTTGTCTTTGCCCACTATCTTTTCCCAGTCTATTCCAGTGAGTTATTTTCTTATGAACTGCGCAATATGCAATAGCCTCAGTTGAGTCATTTTCATTTCTAGAGTGTTCAGTCTTGATTTGATCAAGTACCTCCTTATTTGCCCTTTCTTTTTTTAAATTTTTTAAAAAAAATTTTAAAATTTAAATCCACATATTACATATAACAAAAACAAACACATCAACTTAATACAAAACATTCACCATGTGCTATTTACATTGCCATAAGGGACAGAGTTACTTAATTCTTATTTAATTCCTTTCCAAAAGGAATTTTGATCCGGCATTGGCTTTTGACCTTGATCCTTATACAGTATATAGTCTATAAAACACCTCCACATATCCTGAAATTTATTTTCTTTTATTAAACCTTTTCTTAAATTTAATTCCCAGATAAGCTTAGCGTTTAAAGCAATAGTCCATAACTCATTGTACCATTCCTCAATTTTTGGAGTAACATCATTCTTCCATTGTCACGCTATACAGTGTCTGGCGCCTGATAGCATGACTGCCATTAATTCCCTTTTACTACAATCAACTTTATCAACATCCATTAATAGTACTATAATTGCGTCCAATTTAAAGAGTGTCTTTAACATTTTATTCGTGGTGTTAATTTTAACTATTTCTTTACCCAGAAACATTAATGATTCGTCTCCCAATTTTTCACGTAATTCAATCTCCCCCCCATATCAATTTTTACCTTATTAAAATTTTACAAATATTTTTCAGTTAAAATGCCCAATAATAATTTGTAATGTTCGGGATTCCTAAACCACCCCTTTTTTGTGAAAGATACCACAACGGTTTCGATATTCTAGCTTTTTCCCCATTATTACAATAATTATTTATTAAATTTTGAAATACATGTAGTTCCTTCCTTTTAATATTTATTTGAAGAGTATCGAATAAAAAATTTATTTTAGGTAGCAATTTCATTTTACACAACGACACTCAACCAAACCAAGATAAATTTAATTTTTTGTATCTTATAATGTTTTCCTTTAACTCCTTTTCCAATTTGTCATAATTCAATCTCTTTAAATTATCGTACTTGTTTGAAATATTTATTCCTAAATACTTAATACTAGTCCTGACCTGCAAATTAAATCTGGATTTTATACCTTCTTGTGCTTCAACATTCCCATTTTAAAAAATTGCCTCTGATTTATCCCAATTAACTTTAAGCCCCGTCACCCTATAAAATTCTTCTAAGTGTACATATACTTTTTCCAATGATTTTTCAGGATTTTTTAACGTTAATAATGTATCATCTGCATACTGGCTAATTTTTATCCCATCTAGACCTTTCAACTCTGTATCTTCTCTTATAACATTAGCAATTAATTCCATGACCATTATAAACAGTGAAGATGACAGTGGATCCCCTTGTCTTGTGCCAACTTCCAGCTTAATTTCCTCTGTTAGTTCATCATTTATTTTTACTCTTGCCGATCCCCTTTGATATAATTGCCCAATTACTCCACAAAATTTCGAACCGAATCCATACTTTTCTATAATTTGTTTTATGGTAATCCACTGGATGGAATTGAAAGCTTTAAATATATCTAATGAAATAAAACCTGTGTGATCTCTTTGCTGCTGTGCAATGATTGACATATCAAGTATCCTTCTTGTCAGGTCCGACATGAACCGACCTCGCAAAAACCCAGCTTGATCTTTTTGAATATAGTTACCTAAAAATTTGTTTAACCTGTTGGCCAAAACTGCAGTAAAAATCTTTGCATCCTGATTCATCAGGGAGATCCGTCTGTATGATTCGATTTTTTCCACATTTTTTCCTGCTTTGGGTATTAAAATAATAACTGAATTATACCACGATGCCGGTACTATACCTCCTTCCATTACATAATTAAATACCCTTTCAATCCTTGATACCAAAGCTTCCTTGAAGTCCTTATAAAATTCCACAGACAAACCATCTTCACCAGGGGTTTTACCCACCCTTAACTTATCTATAACATCAGTAATTTCTTTAGAGGTTATTCTTTCATCCATGTAGTTCCTATGTTCTTGATCTAATTTTATCCTTGACCATTTATTTAAATAACTTCTTAACTCAACATCATTTATCTCCTTTTTAGAATAAAGCTCCCTATAAAAATTACAAGCAATGTGTATCTTATCTTTCATTTTACTTATTTGCCCTTTCTGACAGCCCATGATAACCAGAAAATGCAGTAATACCACATTTTGACTTAATTATTCCTTCTGCTCAATAGTTTTCTTCACCTCTCCTATTAATGCTTGAAGTGGGATGAGGTGAAAAGGAAATGCACTGCTTTCAAAGTGAAATAAAAAAGAAGTGGGGTTAATAGGCCACATTTAAATAGGTTTGCCCACAAAGAAATTGGATTATATTGATCTCCACTTCAAGCACTTTCTATCCATGTTGCTTCCTTCTTCTTTCAACATCTCTTGTGATCTTTCTGCCTGAATTTGCAGTAGCTCTACACTGATTTCCTTCCCAGCCTGTCTCTTTTCCCTGCCTAATCCCTTCTCTTTCCCTTCTTCTTCTGTTCTAGTAAAGGTCACCCTTGCTTGAAAGCCAGTCGTATCCGACTCTAGGGTTCAGTGCTCATCTCTGTTTCAAGCTGAAGAGCCAGTGCTGTCTGCTTCTGCAGACATTTCTGTGGTCATGTGGCAGGCATGACTAGACACCGGAGTGCACAGAACGCTGTTTACCTTCCCACCAAAGTGGTCCCTATTTACTAACTTTCTATTTGCACAAAAGCTTACCCGATCTCTGATCTCTTTCCTCTTCAGCGAAGCTGCAAGAAAAAGGTGCACTACTGCTGTTGCCTCCTCCATCTCTGCTGTTTCTGCAAAAACTATTGCTTCTACACTAACTTTCTCTTGCGTGCTCTCTCTTTACGATCTATTTCTGTAAGGTCTAGCTTCTGGCACCGAGATGAATCAGAGATTCTTTAAGCAAATTAATTTATTTTATGAAACATGTCTGAGATACCCAAAAGAAGCTACTATTTGTCTTTTCCTGAGTATTATGCAAGCAGAGTATTTACCATATTTGTTGGTGTATAAGACACATCAGAGTATAAGATGCACTCTGTTTTTCTGGTGTATTTTAAGGGGGGAGTGCATCTTATACACTGAGAAATACAGTGCTTCTGTTGAATCTGGAGAACTACTTTTATAGACCTGTTGAAGGTTCTTCTCTATTTGATGGCAGTACAGTAGAACCTCGGATAAAGTCCGAACTCCGTTCCACAAGTTTGGACTTTATCCGAATCAAATGGGTGATACATCGGATAACGTCCAAAATGGACTTTATCCGAGGTTCCTATATCGAATATCTTGGATAACGTTAATTTTTTAGCGGTCATCACATGTGCATGAAAACCATGACTTTATCTGAATCGGACTTTATCCAAACTGCAGTGGTTCCCAAACTTTTTTGGCCTCCCGCCCCCATTTCCAGAAAAAATATTACTTAGCGCCCCTTGGAAATTAATTTTTTAAAAATTTTAATAGCAATTAATAGGAAAGATATATGTATTGATGTTTCTACCTTTTTCGTAAAATATAGTAAAGAAAGGTGTAAAATTAGAAACATTGAACTTTGAAATTATGAAACTATTTATTGAACTCAGAATAGAATGTAATACAAAAAAAGTTAAAACATTCGAAATCATCTTAATGAGAAGGATGAACCTGGTGTGCTGCTACCAATTTAGTAATCCTCACGATTGACTATTTGCAATTGGTTTCTTTTTTTGTTAATAAATTGGTTACCGCACTGAATCCATGTTCCACTAAATATGATGAAGGAAATGCAATTAAGAACTCTTGAATTACAGCCCATATTTCAGAATAAGCCGTAGGGATCTCCTTTTGCAGCCAGAATTGTTGGTAGCCGCTTTTGAATTTAAATTTACATTTATCATTTGTAGTTACTTCCATCAGTTCTTCTTGTAACTGTGGAGATTCTTCTGTGTTTGCACTTGAAAAGGGATCCAAAATCCAATCAGGTATGTTCATTTTCAAAATATCATCAAATCGTTGATTAAAATCTGAATGGAGAGCATCCAAGTGCTCACAATAAGAAAGTATGTCTTCATCTTTATTTTCTGCTCCTGATAAATTTGGGAACTGGTTGAATTCCACTCGTCCAAAGTTTCGTTTGTACAGAAGAAGTTTTGTCACAAATGCAGAAATAACAGATTTTGTTTTTATTAAATTCACTTCATCACCTTGAAGCTGAAGATTGCTTTCATTAAATTTTTGAAACAAGTCTGTCAAGTAAGCGATGTCACTTTTGGATTGAATTAAATTGGATCGTAAAGCATCATTTTTATCTTTCAAGAACTCCAGCACCGAGTTAAACAGTTTATAAAACCTATCTAAACAGGCACCCTTTGACAACCAACCAACTTCTATATAAAGCAGCAAATGATTAAATTCTTCATCGTGTTTTAATACAAAGCTGTTTAAATAATCTGTCATTCAATGATTTGCTTCTGATTGTGTTGACAGCTTTAATTACATATTGTAATGAATTATGTGGGCATGCACTTAAATTTTTGGCAACTAGATGTTGACGATGGCTGATACAGTGTACTGTGAATGCATTCGGCACCTCCTTTTTTAAATATGCAAGAAAACCTCTGTAGCGCCCTACCATCGCTGGAGCACCATCTGTGGCTACTGATAAGATATTACTCAGAGGTATTTCATTTTCTTTAAAAAAACTCATCCAATGCATGAAATATTGATTCTCCTTTAGTATCAGTTTGCAAATATTTTGCAAATAATAATTCTTGGCAAATTTGTTCCTCCTTTGTGAACCGCACGTATGCTAAAAGTAAAGCTTCATTTCCTGGCAAAGTTGACTCATCAAGTTGAATAGAAACCGAGATGTTTTTAAATATCCACACAATGAATCTTCAACATCTTGAGCCATTTCATCAATTCTTCTTTGCACTGTATTATGGCTCAACGAAATTTTCTTGATAATATCAGATGCTGGCTTGTGTAGCACAGTACTATTACTTCACTTATAACCGGTATAATTAGTTCTTCACCAATAGTATGAGGTTTTCCCAATTTGGCAATCATTAACAAAATATTGTAAGAAGCAAGCAAGCCATCGCCATCTTGTGTGGTTGCGGTTGAAAAGAGTTTTGCCAATGTCAGTTGTTTGATAAATTTTTCTTTTAGTGTTCAAAAATAAGATAAATCCTTATCTTTTTATCACCATGAATTTTAGTCAAATGTTCTTGTAGTCTGGAAGGCTTCATAGCTTCGTTTGATAAAACTTTCTGGCAAATCAGGCACATTGGTAATGTATTGTTTACAGGCGACTCAATAAAGCCATATTTCAAATATTCGATATTATATTGTCTACATTTTTTCTTTGGTTGAGCCATTATTATCTGTAGAAAAAACAAACTTTTTATGCAGGTATTTTTAATAATATATTTTTAGTAATTTTTTGAAATATTTTTGTAAAAAACAAACTAAAATAAATACTGATGAAATAAACAAACATGATATTATTAATTGTAAAGCGCATATAATTATTACAAAATAAATAAATAATACTCACCAACTATTTGTTAGTTAACTTTAACTGGTCACAATATCACAACAATCTAACCTTTGTTTGAGTTATATTACACGTAATAATTATGGGGAAATCTCCTAATTCATAGCGTGCTCCAAAATCTGCTGGTAATACTGCCAGTAGCCAGTACTACCGCTGTCATTCCAGGCTTTGGCCTTGCGAACGACCAATCGCACGAGTGGCAGTTACCCTCAGCAATGCCCGTAATGCTCACATGTTTTGGAACTGCAATTCAGTGGCACCACATGAACAGTAGCAGTGCGCGATTGCACATACCTCAATGCAAGTGAGGGAGTATGCGGGAACCGAGCCAATGTCCAGTACGTTGTTCAAAGAAAAATTAAGCGTTATGAGCTGAATACATAAATCTATTTTTCTAAATCTTCTCTTCTTTCTTTTATACTACCGCATCATCGCCCCCTTACAGTTATTCATCGCCCCCCAAATGCACCTGTGACCATCACCGCCCCCCTGGATCGCTGCAGCACCCACCAGGGGGCGGTGGCGCCCACTTTGGGAATCATTGTACTACTGTATCTTGTCCATTCTTTTAAAATGATCTCCTGCTACATTAGGTTGATTGTGAAACAAAAGCTTTTCCACGGTGAAAGGGATCTTCCCTTCATTATTGCCTTCTCATTTCATAGTCTTTTAAATATTGCTATCAACACTACCACTAACAAACTACGGTAATGGTTCAGTACAAATGTCAGCCTCTCCATACTTTTACTCTTCATCTGATGACAAAACATGTCTTAGAACCAGATAAAATATAGGTCAGGTTTTATTTTAATCAGTTCACCAATGATATTGTGAAGCTTCTTCGGTTCTTATCCAAATGAATTAGATACATTTTAAAGAATAAAGGCAAAGGAGAAGACTAGAGCATTCTAAGAAGTAATGAATTATATCTTCTTCCCTCCCTGTGGAAATTAAAATAGCATACAGTAAAAATAGCTGAATAATATAAACTGGCAATAACAAACTACGAAACTCATAGCAACCAACATATTTATGAGGAATCAAAAGCCTTATTTAAAAATGCTTTTAACAGCCTTCCTAAGTGTAAGTAGTAAAAAGCCAATTTATTTAGGGACATTATATTTCTGCCTGCCTACTCGCAAGTATTTATTTAGGTATTTCATTTCAAAACAGCATTCCATCAATCAAACCATGATTTTAAACTGCATAAATGTTTTCTCAGAGTGGAAGGCGTATTAGAAACTAATGGGTTTTTAAATGTTTTATACTATTATGATTATTCATTTGTAACTTTATTTATTTATTATTTTCAAAATTCAATTTAAAAAGAAATACAGTATAAATTAGGTCAATATTAGGTAAAGGTAAAGATCACCCTTGCTTGAAAGCCAGTCGTATACAACTCTAGGGTTCAGTGCTCATTTCTGTTTACAGCTAAGGAGTCAGCGCTGTCTATGTCTGCTGATGTTTCCGTGGACATGTTGCAGGCTGTTTACCTTCCCACCAAAGTGGTCCCTATTTATCTACTTACAATTTCTTGCTTTCAAACTGCTAGGTCGCCAGGAGCTGAGACAGTGACGAGAGCTCTCTCCGTCATGCAGCACTCAGGTCGTAAATTGCCGACCTTCCAGTTGTCAATTTCACTAAACCACCCCAGTCCTATAGGTCAGCATTACTGAATTGTTATAAACATGATGACTTACAGTAAACCCTACCTCAAACCAGTAAATAGTCTTAGGAAGCCAACAAAGCTATGATTAAAATAACTCAGAGATAAAGTAAAACCCCATTTTATGGAAACCTTATTTTTCCAGAAACCTCATTTTACGAAAGGGAATTTTATATCAATTATTTGCACATGTTTCATTTCTTGCATATAAGGTTCTTGCAGTCCTTAGTCTGATAAATTGTATGCTAAATTAGACACATAAGCAATACTGATTTTTCAGACTGAACAGAAGTACCATTTGTGTCCTCAGATGCTGGGCTTCACCTCCCAGGCCATTGGCCATGCTAGATGGGACTTCTTTGCATCAGAATTGAGCAACACCTTGGGGCCAATGTTTGGGAACTTTTTTTTCTAAACAGTTTAGGTTTTTATTCTAACTTGAAGACAGACTAGATGGTTTTGGCAAAGGGCTTCTTTGAGGAAGTCTGTTTAGATAGTAGATAATATATCTTATATATAATTCAATCTGTATGTCTCAGAGCTTTCTGTTTCTTCACTATCACCTGCTGCTTCCTCCTTCTAGGCCAAAAGGAGGTTTGTCCTTTTTGCCAATCTAACCTCCTTTCCCTAAATACCACTGTATTTTCTGTCACACATTTGTCCTCCTTAATCTTATATTTAAGGAAAAACTTGCTTCATTTTGTTGGTAAATTTGGAGGGAAAATCCAGCCTGGGAAGAAGTGCCCTGCATGGTGTCAGCTGGACATGGTAGTGAATAGAGGTGACCCTTCTTGCCAGGCCACAAAATGCCGCTCCCTCCACTGAGTATGAAGGGATGGCCCTGGCTTCTGTCCATCCCTGCTACACAACATCTATCTTTCCCTAAACATTATATCCATGATACTTATATTCTGTTTTTTTTATTCTTATGTACTTGTACACAAGAATCAAAATAAAACCTCAATAAGGTGAATTAGCAGTTGGATCATAACCATTTAAAGTAATTAGCAATTGGATTATATTAATTAAGGCACTACAAAAAAGGAGGTAGGCTATCAGAAGATGCCCTTTATTTTAACTACTCTTAAATTCATGCTTATCCATAATTTGTAACTGCTCATGCCCAAAAGCCTTATTTAAAATGGCATTTTCTTAACTTTTTCTTATCTTGGTAAAAACATGAGATGAAAACGGAGTCACTAACCAATTATGTTACATTATCTAGAAGTTCAGTTCGTTCTCTATGACTCATCACATTTCAATTAGGATATAATGAACTACATTATAATGGCCTTCATGGCAAGAACTGAAGATCAATTAGTTCTTTAATTCTGGAACTCCTACTGAATGGAACAGAATATTCTAGAACTTCATGACCTAATATTTTTACTAAAAACAGCCATACAACCAAGGCAATGGAATTCAAATCAGAGATGAAGCTCACTTAAAAAAAAGTTAACTGACACATAATGGTGCCTATCCTGTTCCATAGCTCCATTGGTATAATTGAAATGACATCAATGGCAGGTGCAGATTGCTGCTTATAAAAGAGTTTTAATCTCCCCCCCCCCCCATTTTGGACTATGTAGGCAGTGAAATAAATTTGCATGCAACACACACTCAAAGCAGGAACTCTTTAACAGTGGCAATTTGCCACTGTCAATGAAGGCACTCCCACTATTTTAGTGGAACACAACTCTCCAAGTATGGACAGCATCATCTGCTGAGGTGGAAAAGGAGAGATAGAGCTGCCTATCATCAGCATACCGATGAAAGTGAACTCCATATCTCCTGATGACATTGTGCAACAGTATTTCAAAGATATTGAACAGCATCGGGGAGATCAATGAACCCTGGGGTACTCCATATTGCTGCACCTAGGACTCCAACAACTCCTCCTCAAGCTGAACACTCTGGACATGGTCCTCAAGAAAGCCTGGCCCCCAATGTCCAAATTCAGTGGCCTATCCAGGATAATACCATTGTCAACAGTATCAAAGATTGCTGAAACATCAAGGAGAACCAGCGGAGTTCCCTTGGTCAGCATCCTTGAGAAGGTCAGAGCTGCCAATGCTGTTTCAGTTCCATGACACTAGGTCAGGCAAAAAGGAACTACAGAATGAATTCACCAAAAAGAAGCTTTGTTTTGGCAGTTTCACATCTGGCCTAGACACAATAGAAGACCAGCATCCCTGATAGCATCCTGGATATGTTGACCCTTATTCTACACCAATCTGGCATTCAAGAGCATCATGGACAGACTGGAAGGAGACTGAACAAAGAGGCTACCATGAACCTGTGGTATGGGTTGGAGGTTGGAAAACAAAACAGATGTTAAATATTTGTTATGCCGTTCCTTCCCTCTCAATCCTCGGCATACTTTCCATTACCCACGAGCACCAGAATTTTCACCCCCCTTGGCTCCACCCCACCTTAGCAACCAACAATTTCTTAACAAAACAAAAACAGAAAAAGTTCTAAGCAGATCATTGTAACCCAATAATAACTAATAATCACATTCAATGATCTCCACCCCCACACCCCAGTAAGGCTAAGACCCTATTCTCCCACCCACCCACTCCCCAAAAAATCAGGAAAACAAAACCCATAAAATAAGAATATTTCTTAGGATTAATATTAATATAAATAAATCATCAATACTATTACATAACTCCACAAAATAAAAACCAATATATAATAAAAATTATTAAGGGGGGAGAGAGAGAGAGAGAGAAAAGCTCTCCCACTGTGGTGATTAAAACACAGTTCCTTAAGCCTACAAGGGCTTCCACTTTAGCACTGCATATAGTCCTAGGTCATGAACAGAACTTGCAATGCTACTGGTATGGCTGGATGGGAGCAGCACATAAGGTAGGTTGGCAGGCAAGAAGTATAAACACCAAAACCTTTTGGAATGTGAAAAGCCAGCCACAACTTTATTGTTTAAGCTAAAGAGCCTGGCCCATGAATCCAGGCACTGGAGTTAGGACCACAAGGAATTCAGGATTCGTCTGACCTGTTCTGATGGCCCCATTCCAAGCCTGACACTATGGTAGGGGAAGTCTCACAAGAACTTGTGCAAGCCATATAGCTCTCAAGATATGATATGGTTGCCAGATGAGTAATTTTGTGGCCTTCATCCTGCTTCTCCCATTGGTCTGGTTATCTGACACGGTGAAGAAGCTTGTCATGACCCACATGAGAGAGAGAGACCTGCTCCATTGATGATGGCAAGAAGCTTATAGAGTTTGGTTTTTGTGTATCAGAGAGAGAGAGAGAAGCACATGAAGCTTATGCAAACAAGGGGGGAGGGAGAATTGTTTTTCTTTTCCTAACAGAAGCAGTACCATCTGTGGAATAACAAAATTAGATCCAATTCATAGTCTGTTTTATCTAAAAATAATTATGTTGAAAAATTATACTCAAGTTCTTTGCCAGACATAGTAATCTGGATGTAACTGGAAGAGCCACTGCCAAAGCTTTGGCCTCTTTCTCAATATGAAAGATCAAAAATAAAAGTGAATTGTTTTTACAGAAATTGAGGGCTTTGGCAACAATCTTTTAGGTTTGTAGCACAGAAGATTATGATGTTATCAGAATGGCATCTTTGACTAAGAGATGTTAATGTTTTTTTTACAAAGATGAACAAAAAAAAAAAAAAACTAATCCCAGAACTGTGAGGAATTTATTCTCACCACTGTGTAAATATTGACTCCATAACTCATTCCAAATCAGTAAAATAAATGTTCTGAGTCTGTAAGATGGATGAAGACTTACAGCAACTGCCTCTAGGATTTGTTTCACAGCATCTGCAGCATCTCGTTCACTGTAATATCCTTTTTCAACAATCCTACAAGAGAGAGAGAGAGAAACCCAGATGTCTTTTAGATTGAAGGAAAGCCATATCCTAGGTAAATGTATCATTAAAAATTTATCATAGAATAATCAAAGAGACCTATTTTACAGTTATGATGTCTCCTGAATACAAAACATCGTTTGCTCATATCTAAAAATAGATTTACTCTTGTCTTCAGTACTGATTCATAGTTAATATAAAAAGATACTTTCAAGACATCAATTTAAGGGCTGTGAAAATAAAATAAATTTGTGCTAATCAATATTATAAGCTTAAAATGAACACCACTATAAGCTATCTATATGATTATAGATTCTAGCATCCTTCATGGCAATACATTTTTTGCTTTTTTTCTTCCCAGGTGCCATGTACCTTCTGGTGCTTCATAGACTGGGTCAGCAATAAGTCCCACTGAGATCAATTTGATTCACCTCTGAGCAGATGTATAAATAATTACAGCTGTGGCTTGAAAACTTAATGACCTTGTTATAAAGTGATTTACAGGTATAAATAGCAACCGGCCACAATGTGTTTTGTATTGCATTTTATATGGCATTCTGCAATATATACTGGTCCTTTGTTACAAGACATCTTTAAAATGTGCAGATCTAGATGTTATTCCTATATTTAAATTTATTTAATTTAATTTAATTTAATTTAATTGTCACATTTATATACCGCTCACTCGGCCAAAGCCAACTCAGGGCGGTTCACAATAAAAATTAAAAAACACATGTTAAAAACAGTTAAAACTACCCACCCCCTAAAAACAAGGGCTGCAGGATCCAAAGGCACCATGGGGAAGAGTTCTTCTACACCAACCACCCAATGGAGGTTACCCTTCCACCTGCACCCCACACTTGACCCGCCAGCCAGGTTTTAAGTTCTTTTCTGAAAGGCAGCAATTCCGTCCGGAGACGTAGCTCTGTTGGCAGGAGGTTCCAGAGGGCCGGCGCAGACACGGAGAAGGCTCTCCTCCTTGTGCCAGAGAGGCGAGCCCCTCTGGCTGATGGAACAATTAGAGAGCCCTTCCGGTCCGCTCTGGTTGGACGGACAGACGTCCTCAGGGCGATGCGGTCTCTTAGGTAACCCGGCCCACTACCATATAGGGCTTTAAAGGTCAAAACCAGCACCTTGAATTGCACCCGGAGACAAACTGGCAACCAGTGCAGCTCCCGGAGCAGTGGCAAAGCATGGGCATAACGCCCACACCCCATCACCACCCTGGCTGCTGCATTCTGGACCAGCTGTAGCCTCCGAATGGTCGTCAAGGGCAGCCCCATGTAGAGCGCATTGCAATAATCTAGTCTGGAGGTGACCAGAGCGTGAGTGACCATGAGCAAGGAGTCCCGGTCCAGGAGTGGGCGCAACTGGCGAATCACCCGAAGTTGGGCGAAAGCCCTCCTGGTCACAGCCGCCACCTGTTCTTCTAGCAGTAGCCGCGAATCCAGGAGGACCCCCAAGTTGCGCACCGGGTCTGTCTGGGGCAAAATAGCCCCATCCAGAACCAAAGATGGTAGCTCCCGGGTTAACGCAGGACCCCTTATCCATAGCCACTCAGTCTTGCTGGGATTCAGTTGTAGCCCGTTAGCCCCCATCCAGACCCCAACAGCTTCCAGGCACCTGGAAAGGACTTTGATGGCATCACTGGGGTCCCCATGGGCCGAGATGTACAACTGAGTGTCATCCGCGTACTGATGGTACCGCACCCCATGGGAACGAATGATCTCACCCAGCGGCTTCATGTAGATGTTAAATAGGAGAGGAGAGAGCACCGAGCCCTGAGGCACCCCCCATTTGAGGGGCCTAGGACTCGACCTCTCACTCTCCAACCACACCGACTGGGTCCGACCCCTCAGAAATGAGGAAAACCAGGACCACACAGTGCCCTGGATTCCCAATCCTTGGAGCCGTTCCAGAAGGATACCGTGGTCAACGGTATCGAAAGCCGCTGAGAGGTCAAGAAGAGCAAGGACGGATGGGTGACCACCGTCCCGCTCCCGCCAGAGATCATCCATCAGTGCGACCAATGCCGTCTCGGTACCATATCCAGGCCTGAATCCTGACTGAAAGGGGTCCAGGTAATCCGCTTCATCCAGTACCCCCTGCAGCCGACGCGCCACTGCCTTCTCCAACACCTTCCCTAAAAAGGGGAGGTTGGAGACAGGCCTATAGTTGGTTAGGACAGCTGGGTCGAGGGAAGGTTTCTTCAGGAGGGGGTGCACCAAGGCATGTTTTAAAGGTGCAGGAAACACCCCCTCCCGCAATGATGCATTGATCATAGCCCCAACCCAGCCACCTGTCACCGCCTTGGAGGCTTTCACCAACCAGGTGGGACAGGGGTCCAATGGGCAGGTAGTGGCGCGCACAGCTGCAAGGAGCCTGTCCACTTCAACAGGGGCAACTGGATCAAACCGGTCCCAGATGGTATGGCAAGACTGTGCTCCAGCTCCCTCCGGACTCTCCCCATCCACGCCAGGATTAAACCCCGAGCGAATCCGATCGATTTTCTCCACTAGATGGTCAGCAAAGTCCTCAGCCGACCCCTGCCAACCAGGCACCGGGGTCCCCCTACCAAGGAGAGACCTGGTAACCCGGAACAGGGTGGCTGGGCGATTATCAGCAGAGGCAATAAGGGTGGTGAAGTATTGCCGCCTCACCACCTCCATCGCCACTAGATAGGCCCTAATAGCGGCTCTAGCTAGTGTCCAATCGGAGTCTCTCTGGGTCTTCACCCAGCGGCGCTCTAGGCGTCTCTTTGCCCGTTTGAGCTCCCGCAGTTCATCTGTGAACCACGGAGATGACCTAGCTCCATGAGCTCTGAGAGGCCGTAGTGGTGCGATTTCATCCAAGGCCGCTGTTGTCATCCTGTTCCACAGGTCAACCAGCGCCTCGGGCGAATCGTGTTGCCGATCCAGAGGGAAATCCCCCAGTTCCCTCTGGAATCCATCAGGATCCATCAGTTGCCGGGGGCGGGCCATTCTAATAGGCCCTGCCTCCCTACGATGAAGCGTCGCACCCAGGAAGTCTAGAGCCACCAAATAATGATCTGACCATGGCACAGGTGTTATGTCTAGTTTCTGTAGTCTCAGATCACTCTGCCACTGCTCCGACAAAAAGATTAAATCTGGTGTGTGGCCACTGCCCCTGGTCGGGCCCTGAATTACCTGAATCAGGTCCATAGCTGCCATGGAAGCCATGAACTCCTGAGCCACCTCGGAGCCAGTCCCCAGCGAAGGCAAATTGAAGTCCCCCAGAACCATCAGTCTAGGGAACTCCAACGCCAACGCTGAGACGGCCTCGAGGAGCTCAGGCAGGGAGTCCCTTACCCTGCAAGGGGGCAGGTACAGGAGTAAGACTCCCAACTGACCCTTAGAGCCCAGACGCAGAAGCAGGGCCTCACAACCCAGAATTTGTGGAGCGGTAGCCCTGGCGACTCCCAGTGACTCCCTGGCTATGATGGCAACGCCACCGCCCTTACCCTCATCCCTAGGCTGGTGCCAAATACTGAACCCAGCTGGACACATTTCTGGCAGAGGAACCCCATCCTCTGGTCTCAGCCAGGTCTCAGTGATACATGCCAGGTCGGCCCGCTCCCCCATAATGGAATCTTGTATCAGGGGGGCCTTATTACATACCGACCTGGCATTCATCAGCAGCAGCCTAAGGGCAGGGTCACCCTGGGTCAGCTGCTCAGGACCTAGAGGTGTAACCGGGGGGCTGGAACGAGGGACAGATACTAAGCATCTGCCCCGCACTCCCCGAGTGCGGCCCGCCCCTCGGTACCCGCTATATCGCCCCATGCCCATCACAACCTCTATATTGGCCTCGGGAGCCTCCCTGATTGCCTTGGACAGAATGCTGCCTCTCCTTCCCGGCTGGCCGGGCAGTCTCTCCCTCCCTCCCTCCCACCCCCATATAAAACCGCCCCACCCACTCCCCCCACCACCCTCCGCAAGGCTCCAGCGGTGATGGAAGTGGTGGGGCATTCTTCCAAATCTACCTTGAGCCCTCAACTGGGGTGAGACATTCCACCCACAGTAGCGACGGCAGTGGGCCGGCTTTTCAAGGCCATCTCGAATCGTCACCTTAATTTTATCCCCATGGACCTCCAAGCCAGCCCCAGACAGACTGCTGCTGCTATTCCCTGGCAGGCAAGTTAGTCCCTCAATCCTTCTAACTCTCCCTCCCTCCCTCCACCATCTCCTCCCCCCTTTTGGCCCATATTGTGTTATTTGTTGAATTAGCACCTCGGTGCTTTGGTTGTCAACTAATTTAGAGTTAGGTCATGGATGGAAACAGTAGAAGTTTCTCCAGGCAATATTGTTGGTATGGGGAAACATGAATCAGATTGTATGGTTTGTATGGATATGGTTTGTATGGATATCGCTGGAGCAATCTGCATGATTGCTCCTGAATGATAACTCTGCACAGCAACAATTTTGCTACTGGGAGTAAGACCTGTGATTTACATATTGAGTGTGCTGATTCCAAATCTGAACTCAGAATTTGCCTATCATACACAGACTTTAAGTTATAGGTGTGCTATAGCTGTTCAAATGGTATTGGGAAATGCATTTTTACATGGCAACATTATAACAGTTGCAGCTACCGCTATGCCTGCTGCCGCCTCAGCTGAATCACATCCCCTGGTGGCATGAATGTTCCAGCAGTGGCCAGGCATGTCTGGGTAAGTCAGTTAGCTGACATCAGAAATAGGTATATAAGGCGAGATGGACCAAGGGCTTGTTTCTAGTACAAAATCACCTTATTGGATAGTACATCTAGACCATAGTCAGTCTATTTTGAGCTAAAGATGAGCAGGCGCAGCTGTGTTAATAAATTGGACATTTTTTGCTACATTTATGACAAATATGCCCTGTGTGATCAACACAAGAACCTAACCAAGGGGGTGAGATTTGCTTACTTAAGATCTTGAAGTCCTAGGCAGAATCGGACTTCAGATTTGGATTCAGCGCACTTGATTAGTATAGGACACATGGATTAAACTAAGTAGCAGACACATTTTTCTTTTGTGATGCAGTATAATAAGAAGTGCTTCTAAGTCAGGGGAAAATACTGAGTTTGTGAGTTAACCATATATAACTGAGCTAGTCCTAGGAAACCATTCCCCTCAATATGTCTTTTATAGACAAGACAGGGAGTGGGAGTAAGACAGAGGAGGCTATTATATGTTAAGGGCAGAAAAACAGACTACTTACAGGGTCCCCCAGTGGCTATATAAGATGTTACTTGAGTTCCCAACATTAGTGAAACATTCAGATATACTGAAACTGTTAGTCTACAGAGCTAAGAATTTTACAGTGTTAAAAGCTCTATTGTGCAGAATGATAGACAAAAAGAACTATCTTCCTACCTTTTTCTCTGATGCAGTCACGCTGAAATCATTATGTCTACTTAAGAATAACTGATTTGAAGATTACTGAAATAAATAATCTGCTATCTTATGTCTAGGAAGAGAATTTGTTCCATACCTTTCAAAGTCATATGCTGATTGTAGGAAAGCTAATAGACTAAAATGTGATCAAATATGCTACAGTTCATAGCAAACACCCTCTTCCAGCAACACAAGAGGAAGACTTTACACATGGACATCACCAGATGGCCAACATTGAAACCAGAATGATTACATGCTCTGCAGCCAAAGATGGAGAACCTCAATACAGTCAGCAAAACCGAGACCTGGAGCAGACTGTGGCTCAGATCATAACCTACTGATTGCAAAGTTCAAGCTTAGACTAAAGAAAATAGGGAAAACAATTAGGCCAGACAGGTATGACCTAGACAACATCCTTAAGGAATACATGGTGGAGGTGTGGAACAGATTTAATGGTTTAAACTTGATAGAGTGCCTGTTGTGTCCAAGTGTTACTCATTTCAAAGGAACACAGCGCGTGAACCGGATCCGCCAAAGGGGCGCCCTCTTCAAAGGAGGGGCACATATCAAAGCGGAGCTGGAAACCAAATGGGGTAATAAACTGGAGTGTCCGCTGGTATGTTTCCTTGCTGTTGTTGAAATGGAAAACCGCTGTATATAAGATACCATCTTTCCCCACATCCTCAGTCTTGTCTCCCGATCTGAATAAACAGTCACTATGCTTAACCCACTCGCAGCGTGCTAGTCTACTTCTTGCGAGAATCTAACATTGGCGACGAAGGTGGGATATGGCTGCTACTGCATCTTCAATCGGACCGTTTGACATTGCAAAGCCGGAGGCATGGCCCATGTACGAGATCCAGTTCGAGAACTTTGTAATCGCTGGGGAGATCGAGGATGAAGGGCGACAGAAGGCGTTGTTCCTGGCCCATTGTGGTTTGCCCACGATTGAGCTGGCCGGGCATCTGCTGCTGCCACAGGCACTGAGGGAAGCCCCATTGACCGACATCCTGGCGGTGCTCCGAGAACACTTCAAGCCAGTTGTTTCCATCTTCCCAGCCAGGGTTGCCTTTTACCGGCGAGATCAGAAGGAGGGGGAGACGGTAGCTGAGTACGTTGCGGCTCTCCGACAGGCTGCCGTGCCGTGCCAATGGCATGACCTGGAGGAGGCTTTAAGAGACCGGCTTCTCGTGGGCCTCAGGGACGAAGCTACTCAGCGGCGGCTGATGAAGAGAAATAGGTTGACTTTTGCCCAGGTCCTGGAAGAAGCTTTGGCGTCCGAGGCTGCACACGCTGGGGTGAAAATCCTCCATGCCCAAACTGCTGCTCCTGCCCGTGGTGAGTCGGCCGTCCAGCTGCAGCAGTGCGATACTCCAGTGGATACAGACGATGCAGCAGAGGAGGGTACTGTCGGGAGGGTTCGCCAACAAACCCCCCAAGCTTCAAGGAGCAACATCGCGCCATGCCAAGGCTGTGGGGGAAGGCACCTCCGCTCACGGTGCCCGTTCAAGACGGCCGAATGCCACAAGTGTGGGCGGAAGGGGCACATTGCACGGGTGTGCCACCAGCGATCCGAAGGTCACCCCGGGGACAGAGGTCAGCGCAGGACGGAACACCCAATTTCCAAAGTCCGCGTCGGAAGGAAGACATCATCTGGGGTACAGTCAGTGTCCGGAAGGTTCTTCGTTGATGTTCGCCTCCAAGGGTGTCCCGTCCGCATGGAGATCGACTCAGGATCTGCCTACTCAATCATCTCACAGAGGGAATTTTTTCAACTTCCTCCAGCAGACCGGCCGAAACTGCGGGCTCTGCAGGTCGACCTGACCGATGTGCAGGGTCGACACATTCCAGTGTTGGGAATCGGAAATTTTGATGTGCGGTTCAAGGCCATCTCAGCAAAGCTTCCCCTAGTCGTGGTGAAAACCGGTAGGAATAACCTTTTGGGCGTGCAGTGGTTTGGGCCCCTGGGTATTGGGTTTTCGGGAATTAATGCGGTTAAGGCCGACCCCATTCAGGCTGTGTGTGAATGCTATCCAGATGTTTTCCGTCCCGGGCTGGGTAGGTTCAAGGGGGCCCCTGTTAATTTTGAGCTGGACCCAACTGTCCAACCCATTCGCATGAAGCCACGGAGGGTGCCGTTTGCCCTGAAAGACCGCATTGAAGCGGAGTTGGACAAGCTGGTGGCACAGGGCATCCTGGAGCCCGTGGACTCTGCTCCATGGGAGACACCTATAGTCACTGCTATCAAGGCGAACGGGGACATCCGCATCTGCGCGGACTATAAATGCACGATTAATAAGGCTATCCGAGCTAATTCTTATCCTGTTCCAGTGGTTAGCCATTTGCTGGCCACCCTCCATGGGGGAAAGTGTTTTGCTAAACTGGACTTGGCCCAAGCATATCAGCAAGTGCCTGTTAGTCCGGAATCTGCGTTGTGTCAGACTATTACTACTCATAAGGGTGCATTCCGTGTGAACCGTCTTCAGTTCGGCGTTAGTACGGCTCCGGGTTTGTTTCAGGCTCTTGTGGAAAGGTTATTGAAGGGTCTCCCTGGGGTGCTGACTTTTTTTGACGACGTGTTGATATCTGGGACTGACAAGGGGGACCTGGCCACTAAACTGGGGAAGGTGCTGGAGCGTTTCCAAAATGCGGGGTTGCGGGTTAAAAGGGAGAAGTGTTGTTTTTTTGCTCATGAGGTTGAATTCTTGGGGTTCAAAATCACGCCTGCCGGCATCAAGCCCTCTGAATCCAAAGTTCAGGCAGTCTGGGAAGCCCCACGTCCCACTTCGAAGACGGAGCTCCAGGCATTTTTGGGTCTCTTAAACTTCTATCACTCCTTTCTACCCCGAAAGGCGACTGTAGCTGAGCCCCTGCACCAGTTGCTGAGGAAACAGGCGGTGTGGAAGTGGGGGCCTCCTCAGGAAAGGGCATTCCGGGAAGTCAAGGAGCTGTTGACTTCGGATGCTGTCCTTACTCATTACGATCCGAAGAAGCCCCTTTTGCTTGTATGTGATGCCTCGCCGGTGGGGGTTGGGGCTGTTCTGTGCCATGACATGGGGGGAGGGAAAGAAGCGCCTATCGCATATTACTCCAGGTCGTTAACGGTGGCTGAAAAAAACTATGCTCAGATTGATAGAGAGGCGCTGGCCATAATCGCTGGAACGAAGAAATTTCATGACTTCATTTACGGGAGGGCTGTCACGATTATCACAGACCACAAACCGCTCCTAGGTATTTTTGTGCCAGACAAGCCCACCCCCCAAATCCTGTCTCCGCGGATGTTACGCTGGGCAATGTTCCTTCAGGCGTACCAGTACACGCTCCAACATCGCCCGGGTATCAGCATTAGCCACGCGGATGCTCTGTCCAGATCCCCTGCTGAGTATGTGGGTCGAATTGAGGCGGAAGGACAGGTCCTTATGTTGGATGTGTTAGACTCTCCCCCGATCTCCGCTGCTGACATAGCGGCCCAAACAAAAAAAGACCCCCTCCTGTCAAAAGTTGTCATGTGGGTTCTGAAGGGGTGGCCATTGTCACCGACCCCTGAGGAGTTCAGGGTGTTCTACTCCAAGAGAAATGAACTGTCACTGGAGCGGGGTTGCTTGGTTTGGGGGGACAGAGTAGTCGTCCCATCTGTACTTCGGAACAAGGTGCTCCGCACGCTCCATGTTAGCCACCCAGGTATTGTCAGGTCAAAAGCGCTAGCGCGAAGCTACTTCTGGTGGCCCCGATTGGACCTGGACATTGAGGCTTGGGTGGGGAAATGCAGGGACTGTCAGGCATCAAGGCCCGAGGAACCACGTCTTCCCCGCAGGGAATGGGATACGGCCAGAGGCCCCTGGTCTCGGATTCATATAGATTTTGCTGGCCCTTTCAGGGGAACAACACTTCTGATTATTGTAGATTCCTTTTCCAAGTGGGTAGATGTCATCCCAGTGTCAGGAACTTCCTCTGCCACCACAATCCGCAAATTAAGGCGGGTCTTTGCAAACCTAGGCCTGCCCGACATCGTGGTGACGGATAACGCATCGAGCTTCATGTCGGCAGAATTCCAGGGGTTCCTAAGTCGTAATGGGATTAGACACATCACGGCCGCTCCTTTTCACCCTGCCACAAACGGCCAAGCCGAGAGGCAGGTACGGACGGTCAAAGACGCGCTCTCACGCATGGGACCTGGGGATTTGGAGCTACAGTTGTGTCAATTTTTGCTGTCCTACAGAGTCACCCCATTGGCCTCTGGTTTGTCGCCAGCCGAACTGTTAATGAAAAGGAAGCTGCCGACTGTTTTTGACCGTTTAGATCCTCAGCGCCAAGAGGATCGGGGCCTAAATATAGACATTCCGACTTTAAAAGGTTTTGAGGTTGGGCAACCAGTCCACTGCAGGAATTATGCCAATGGGCCTCCATGGTTGGGGGGGGAAGTGTTGGAGCAGACTGGTCCGGTGTCTTACAGAGTGCAAATGGAGAATGGCGCGATTTGGAGGAGACACACGGATCAAATGCGGCTCCGGGTCCCTGGGCAGAACTCTAACTCCGGCCCAGGGAGGGAGCCACCAGGGGAAACAAGGGGAGACATGGAGAGTGATATGGAGTGGGATTTAATCAGTGACCCCCTGCCCACGTCTTCCCCAGAGCCCGAGGAGGGAGGGGAAGCTACCCCGAGCTCAGAGGCAGGAATGGAAGGGGGGCCACTCGGAGCTCTCCCCCCACTTCCAAACCTGTTGGGGGGTCCGTTGAGCCTACCCTGGTGCCTGAGACGCACGGGCGGCCCAGACGAGTTTCCTTGCTGTTGTTGAAATGGAAAACCGCTGTATATAAGATACCATCTTTCCCCACATCCTCAGTCTTGTCTCCCGATCTGAATAAACAGTCACTATGCTTAACCCACTCGCAGCGTGCTAGTCTACTTCTTGCGAGAATCTAACAGTGCCAGAAGAATTATGGACAGAGGTACGGGACATCATACAGGGGGCAGCAAGGAAAACCATGCCAAAAGAAAAGAAGCGTAAGAAAGCAAAGTGGTTGTCTGATGAAGCTCTTAAAATAGCAGAGGAAAGAAGGAACACAAAAGGCAAAGGAGAAAGGAACAAATTCAATCAATTGTATACACACTTTCAAAGAGCAAGGAGAGATAAGGAAACCTTTCTAAATGAACAGCATAAATAAATAGAGGAAAATAACATCAGTGGCAGGACTAGAGATCTTTTTTTAAAAAATTGGCAAAATCAAGGGAACGTTTAAAGCAAAAATGACCATGATAAGGGACAAAAATGCAAAGAATTAGCTGATGCAGAAGAGATTAAGGAAAGATGGCAAGAGTACACAGAGGAACTCTACAAAAAGGACCTCAACACCCTGGATAATCACAATGATGAGAACTTTGAACTCGAGCCAGACATCCTAGTGAGTGAAGTCAAGAAGGCCCTAAAAAGCACTGCAAACAACAAGGCCAGTGGAGATGATGGTATCCCAGCTGAATTTTTCAAATCCCTAAAAGATGATGGAAGATGATGGAATCAAATCATTGCATTCTATATGCCAACAGATATGGAAAACACAACAATGGCCACAGGATTGGAAAAGATCAGTATACGTTCCAATCCCAATAAAGGGCAATGCCAAAGAATGCCCAAATTAGCGCTCATCCATACACTAGCAAGGTCATGCTCAAGATAATACAGGACATGCTTCAGCAGCACGTGGAGAGAGAATTACCAGAAGTGCAGGCTGGGTTCTGAAGAGGCAGGGGAACAAGAGACCACATTGCCAACATACATTGGATCATGGAGAAAATAAAGAAATATCAGAAACAAGTCTACTTCTGTTTCATTGACTACACCAAGGCCTTTGACTGTGTGGACCACAACAAAATGTGGCAAGTAATTAAAGAGATGGGAATACCAGAACACCTCATATGCCTCATGAGAAATCTGTACATGAGTCAAGAAGCAACAGTTAGAACAGGATATGGAATGACTGAGTGGTTTGGAATCGGAAAAGGAGTAAGACAAGGCTGCATTTTATCACCCTGCTTATTCAATTTATACACAGAGCACATAATGTGCAATGCAGGGATGGAGGAATCACAATTTGGGATCAAAATTGCTGGGAGAAACATCAACAATTTGAGATACGCAAATGATACTACCCTAATGGCAGAAAGTGAGGAAGATCTAAAGAAGCTGCTGATTAGGTTGAAAGAAGAGAGTGCAAAAAGCTGGCTTGAGACTCAATATCAACAAAACCAAGATAATGGCAACTGGCCATGTCAGTCCCTGGAAAATAGATGAGGAAGAAGTAGAAGAAGTGACAGATTTTACTTTCTTAGGATCAAATATCACTGCAGATGGTGATTGCAGCCATGAAATAAAAAGGCGACGTGCTTGGGAGACAAGCTATGAGAAATGTGGGGAACATAGTTAAAAGTAGAGACATCACCTTTCAAACAAAAATTCACATAGTCAAAGCAATGGTATTCCTGGTGGTAATGTATGGTTGTGAGAGCTGGACCATAAGGAAAGCTGAGCACAGAAGAATAGACGCCTTTGAAATGTGGTGTTGGAGGAGTGTTTTGAGAGTACCCTGGACAGCGAGGAGAACAAATAGGTCGACCTTAGAAGAAATCACCCCTGACTGGTCATTAGAAGGTCAAATAGTAAAGATGAAACTAAAGTACTTTAGACATCAAATGAGAAGAGAGGACTCACTAGAGAAAGCCTTGATGCTGGGGAAGGTGGAGGGCAAAAGAAGATGGAGGCGGCCAAAAATGAGATGACTAGATGGTATTGTAGACGCAATGGGCACAGAGATGGGCGGGTTGAGGAGGATGGCGGACAGAGGTGCCTGGAGGGCAATGGTCCATGGGTTCGCAAAGGGTCAGAATCGATTGTGCAACTGAACAAAAACAAAATGCTACAGTTCCTTACAAAGCTGTTCTTGCATGTTACAGCAATTGCTATAGTATCTTAACCTATAAAACCAAGTGTTCACCGTTGGAATTGGCTATGGGCTGCTGTGCGTCGCCCTACTTACCCGTTCCCTCCCTTCGAGAGCACGGGCGAAGTGGCTACGCAGGTCAATGAATGGTTTAAAAAATCGCGATTGGGGCATCAGCCCCACCATTGGCAAGAAAGGGAAACAACTTCATTTCCCAAAAAGCATTGCGTTTCGCCGTGTTTCTCCCAGTGTCAGCCAATCAAGATGATAAAAACAACGGACTCAGTCTTTGTTTTACGAGCTGCAACCAATCAAAAGTAGCGTTTCAAAACCTTGCCGAGCGACGGACGTCAGAAACTACAAGTCCCAGCGTCCTCCGTGCTGTGACCCCTCAGCCAATCAGGCTAAGGGACATGAGCATGGAGGAGGCTGGGAAAGCCAATGCGCCAACAACTTCCCTCCAGGAGGCACTTCGCCTCCCGGAGGGAAGCCATCCCCAGCTCATCGCGGTGGGCGGCTGGCCATGTCGGATCCTGGACTGCCTGCTTTTGGCGGCCCCCACCCAACCGGCGAGGACCTCGGCACCAGCGGAGAGGGAGAAAAGGCTGCGCCACAGAGGCATGGAAGGTGAGGCCCGGCACAGAAGGCTGCACTGGGGAAACGTAGAGTACGAAAGGCCCAACTGGCAACGGGTAAGTGGGGTGGGGGAGAGGAATTGAGGAGGGGAACGGGCCTGGGGAGCATGCCACCCACACAGGTCATAGAGAAGAAAGGGGGAGAACGAACCAACCTCCTTCCCCCCAGTCTCAGTCCCCTGCCCCACTTACCTGTTGGCAGCTGGGCAATTCGTACTCTGCGCCTCCCCAGAGCGGCCTTCTGTGCTGGACCACTCACCTTCCATGCCTCCATGGTGTGGCCTTTCCTCCCCCAATGCCGGCGCCAAGGCCTTCATCGGTGGGGTGTGGGCCACCAAAATCAAGCAGCCCAGCCGGCAAACGATGCTCCCGCCCGCCCAGCAAAGGCCTCCTGGGTGTCCTCACCAAGGCTTGGGGGGAGGAGGAAGAGCTCCTCCTCCCCCTGCAAAGCTTCAGCATGTGTGTGTGTGTGTGTGTGTGTGTGTGTGTGTGTGTGTGTGTGTGTGTGTCCTCACCGAGGCTTCAGGGGGGAGGAGGAAGAGGCCTTCCTCTTCCTGCAAAGCTTTGGCATGTGTGTGTGTGTCCTCACTGAGGCGTCAGGGGGGGAGGAGGAAGAGTCCCTCCTCCCCCTGCAAGGCTTCGGCGTGTGTGTGTGTGTGTGTGTGTGTGTGTGTGTGTGTGTGTGTGTGTGTGTGTGCGCGCGTGCGTGCTCACCAAGGCTTCGGGGGGGGATGAAGAGCCCATCCTCTCCCCATGGAGCTATGGCATGTGTGTGTGTATTGTGTGTGGGTGTGTTTGTGTTGTGTGTGTGGGTGTGTTGTGTGGGTGGTTGTGTTGTTTGTGTGGATGTGTTGTGTGTAGTTCTGTTGTTTGTGTTGTTTGTGTGGTTGTGTTGTGTGTGTGTATTGAGTGTGTGTGTGGTTATGTTGTGTGTGCTGTGTGTATTGTGTGTGTTGTTGTGTGTGTATTGAGTGAGTGTGTGGTTGTGTTGTGTGTGTGTTGTGTGTTGTGTGTTGTGTGTGTGTGGGGTTGTGTGTGTGATTGTTTTGTATTTGTGTATTGAATGAGTGTGTGGTGATATTGTGTGTGCTGTATGTGTGTATTGAATGAGTGTGGTTGTGTTGTGTGTGCTGTGTGTGTATTTTGTGTGTGTGTGTATGTGTTGTGTGTGTGTGTATTGTGTGCGCGTGTGTGGTTGTGTTGCATGTATGCTTATATTGTGTGTATGTCTACCCCTCAAAACCACCCCAACCACAAGCACACATGTTATACCTGCCCGGCAGCGCAAAAAATGCTGATCTTAACCTATAAAACCAACCTATAAAACTTTACAAAGTTAAAAAAATAAAAAATTTACAAAAAACAACAAAGAATTCATTGTTTTATATAAAGCACAGGGGGAAAAAAGCCCGGCAACGCCGGGCAAACTATGCTAGTAATAGGGAAAAATAGAGCACAACAACCTCGAACAATTATGGTAAAGTGCTTTTGAATTAGGAGCAGGAAGAGAGAAAATTGGTATATTTAGAGGCACTGATGTACTTAAAAGCACATTAACAATACCAGCAAACTTTTCCCATCTACTTAACTGCTATATTCTTCTCATACAAACAAGATATTACTACTAATCAAGTTTCCCTAGAAATGTTTTATAAAACAGTCTGAACCTGGTACACAGCCCTGGTGAGTTACCTGTTGCTACTATATCTTTAGTTGTGTTTTTTAAAATGGATTCTGGGGTCAGCCACTAATTGCTGAGGGGTAAAAGCCAGGGATCAGCTTTATAATTGCTTGTATGTGCCCCAAAACCAATCTGTACCCCTATGCTAACCTACTGTTCATAAGTACAGTGGAAAAGGCTGTGCTGCTCCCTGAACTAAAATTCATTTGCCAGTCCACTTAGCACAGCAGCAAAATGACCTAGGGCATTCCTTATGCCAGGGATTCTCAACCTGCGGCCTGTGGGCCAGATGCAGCCCACACCACCATTTCATGTGGCCTCCACCACACCCAGAAGTGGCATGTGGTGGAGGAAGGGCAAAATGGCTGTCCGGCCCCCAAAGCTATCTGAGGGAGCATGACCTGGCCCCCAGCTTAAAAAGTTGAGAACTCCTACCTTTTATACTCTGCATGATAGTTTCACAAACAGTTCAAAATTTTAAGAAACGGCATTTGCAATTTTTGCAAACCAACCAATGTGTCATCCAGTAACCATGAAGGAACTTTGCTTGGTAAATATTACTGCCCTGAACATTTGGCATTGTTGACATAGTGGGACCCTGTCCCAAGATCTAGCTGAAGTATAACGGTAATATGTTGTACAAAATTGACTCAGAACAACAGAAGAATATCATTTATTGTATTGCTAGTTATCTGCCTTGGACAACTTGCTCAGACACAGAGAAAGAGAATGGTAAATCATTTCTTAGTACTCAATACTGTACTTAGAAAACTTTGGAAAGGGTCACCAAATGTCACAATTGACTTGATAGAAAACAACAACAACCATTTCAGAAGCAGTATTTCAGCAATCTATTGTTTCTGGCTTTTGTAATGTTGTGAGCTGCCCAGAGTAAGTGCATTTACGTGAATTGTGGCAGCATATAAAATCCATCCATCCATCCCATTCCTGCTATAGAATAATCTTCTAAGTCAGATCAGTATTCCTGTGTTGCAAACAGGAAGCCTGTCTGTTTAAGGACACTCAGTGAATGCATTGGAAATATAAGATTTGAGCTAGGGTTTGCAGTTCAAACTATATTCAATACACTACCTGGGTATGCCAAGTCTTAGGGGATGGTGAGGAGACATGGATGATGTCACTTGCACTGGTATTGCCAGTTTATGGATACACTATTCCCTGTCTCATTTTTACCCTTCCTCCTGACTGGTTTAACACAATATGCATGTAGTAACATCATTACACATAGCATTGCTTGGCCTCTTCATTGATTTAACAAGGGTAGTCAATAAGAGCAACACATATTAAAGAAGGTAGACACACCATGGCTGTAGCCCCTATGCCTTTCCACTGAAAGCTGCCAGTACATAGGACTGGAATGCCTGTGTCTAAAAAGATGCAGCTGAACTGTGTGGAAGAAAGTTCTCAAGGTTTGCTACCAATTAATTTAATTTAATTTAATTTTAAATTTTTAATTTTAATTTAATTTTCACATTTGTATCGCCGCCCCCTCGCCGAGGCGACTCCGGGTGGCTGACAGATAAAAAGCATAAAAACCATCCCCATTAAAAAAACAACCCACCCCCAACCTTAAAAAGAGGGGAGATCCAGATTATTTATTTATACAAGCCAGCAGGCGGGAGTCACCCCTCCATCAGTGCTCCACACCTGTCCCACCAGCCAGGTTTTAAGTTCTTTCCTAAAGGGCAGCAATTCCATCTGCAGCTGTAACTCTATTGGCAGGAGGTCTCTGGTGCAGACACAGAGAAGGCCCTCATTCTTGTGCTAGAGAGATGAGCCTCTCTCGCCGATGGTACAATTAGAGAGCCCCTCCGGTCTGCTCTGGTTGGATGGACAGATGTTCTTGGGGAGACGCAGTCTCTTAGATATCCTGGTCCACTACCATGTAGGGCTTTAAAGGTCATTACCAGCACTTTTGAATTGCACCTGGAGGCAAACTGGTAACCAGTGCAGCTCCTGGAGCAGCGGCGAGGCACAGGCATAGCGCCTGCACCCCATCACCACCCGGGCAGCCGTGTTCTGAACCAGCTGCAACCTCTGAATGGCCATCAAGGGCAGCCCCATGTAAAGCACATTACAATAATCTAGTCTAAAGGTGACCATGAGCAAGGAGTCCCGGTCCAGGAGCGGGCACAACTGGCGAATTACACAAAGATGTGCAAAAGCCCTCCTGGCCACGAGGCCTGAATCCTCACTTCTGCTATATATCTCTGTGTTCTAGCTGTGGTCAGAATGGGGTGAATGAGGCACAGCAACCTAATAACTGTGCATCCACAGAGCGGCAATGTCAGTACTAGTCTAGAAACTGCTGTTACCAGATATTTGCATATCTCTGTTGCATATCCTGCATTGTTTCCTCACTAGTTGATCATTGCAAGTGAGGGAGTGAGGAGAGAGTGAGAACTTTAGCCTGAATACCCTGGAGAAGACAATCCCAATGTTTTTCCGGCTTCTGGAGATGGGGGGATATTAGGAAGATTAAAAGGATGCTGATAAAGAAGGAAAATGAGAAAGAACTAAATACTCTAGCAAGGCTACATCATGAGCTTTTGGGTTCACTGTTCCCCCACCGTGCAGCAGTGTGCCACTTTAGGACTTATGACTACTATTTTCAGAACTTTCCGCACAGGAGGTGTTTAGAACAGTGGTTCCCAACATGAGACACACGCCGTATGGGGGGCCTTCAATTCCCAAAAACCTAAATCAGTACTTTGGCTGATTGGAATTGAAGAGTCAATAGAAGAAAAGCTATGCTGGTAAACATACATGGAAATTAAAAGTGGAAATCTCTTCATTTTCACCCACCATACAGGTGGTGGAATTTATTGTAACTAGAAGGCATCTACTTTGCTAGCACTACTTGTAATGTACAGTGGGACCTCGGATAAAGTCCGATTCAGATAAAGTCTCGGTTTTCATGCACACGTGATGCATTGCATAAAGTCCAAAACTGCAAAAAAAAAAAAGGGGGGGGATGTTATCCGAGGTATTTGGTATAGGAACCTCGGATAAAGTCAATTTTTGGATGTTATCTGATGCATCGCCCATTTGATTCAGATAAAGTCCAAAATCAGATAAAGTCCAAACTTGTGGAAGGGAGTTTGGACTTTATCCGAGGTTCTACTGTATTATGTTGAAAGGAGTGTTGTGCCTAAGTACATTTACTGGAGCTAGGCCCCTAACTCAGAAGTACAAATCACGTACTACATGCAGGAGGTGCAGGGTCCATCTCTCATAAATCTTCTGAAAATTCTCAAACAAATTTCTATTAACATGGCAAAACAAGAGTATTTTAATTAGGTTTTCCTGAAGGAGCTACAAATAATTCTGCCCAAGAAGGTAGAAGTTATTCTATTCCATGCACCTGAAGAAGTAAGCTAAAGTCCAGAAGTTTACACCAAATGAAACTTCTTAGTATTTAACGTCCAATTAGATTCTATTGCTTTTGCTAAAGAAACTTAAGACAGCCACTTTCACCCAGTAATTTTAATTATGTCTACATTTCTCCCAAAAATGGAAAAAGATCCAGTGAAATGTTTGATATTTAATCAGTCATCATTTCAGGTATGGCAGTCTGCCAACATAGTTCTTGTCTCAAAGCAGAAGGAAAAATGATACTTTTGCAAAGGACGCACAGGCTAGCTGTTTTTCCACAAAGCTGCTGGTCATGCAACGAAGTGGGATGCATTCTGGAGACTAACAGTCAGCAAGTGTAAAAATAGGAGGATGCTCAACCATCCGCTCCTCCCTTTCTGCCAACTTATTTTAGAGTTGTTTCAATTATTTTTAATAATAATGTAGAGTGGGTGGTTACCCTCTCACTATAAATGTAGAGCAGGGGTGCCCAAGCCGATTGCCACGTTGGGGAAATTTTCAGAGCCTCCTTCATTTCAAAATCCGCGGCACTAGGAGAGCCTCCTGGCATGCCCGGGATGACGTTACTGCAGCCTGCCTGGTTTACCATTCCAGTGCCGTGGATTTTGAAACAGAGGAGGCTCCAAAAATTTCCCTAACGCGGCGATCGGCTTTGGCAAAGGCTGCAGAGGGAATGGGACCAAGCCAGAGGCTGCTCGGAGCAGCTGGGACAAAGCACTATCACCACCGCCGCTGCTACTGACATCAAAACTGTCAGCAGCAAGAGAAGCCTGCCTCTGGCCCCCGCAGCTGTGTGGCGGGTAGCAGGACAGGCCCACAGGGAAAAAAGTTTGGGCACCACTGCTGCAGACTGTTGTCATGCCTTGCCTAGATTATCACTCCTTGAATTCCATCCATGTCTTGTTCCAGCCCTCGAGAAGGTACTCTGCTTCACATTTTCTTTCTCAAGCAATCTTTTGTTGTTGTTCAGTTGCACAGTCGTATCTGACTTTTTGTGACCCCATGGACCACCGCATGCCAGGCTCCTCTGTCACCTGCCATCTTCTGCAGCCCAGCCAGATCTATGCCCACCATGTGGCACAATTTGACAACAGATATATCCCACTGAGTCTGTAGATCACAGAGTTTTGCTGAGAAGAGCCCAGGGACAGGAGGAATAAGACAATTCTACTTTTTTATCCACTTGCCTTTGCAACAGGCTTAAAGTTACTCAAATGCTGATTTTTACCAATGTGTTCCTAGTCAAATAAGTGTTTCTATAAAACTGTGCCACAGGACTCTGGAACCTTTGGTCTACCACAGGGATTCTCAGTCTGCAGCCAGTGGGTCGGATGCAGTCTGCAGCACCATCTCATGTGCCCCCCTTCATACCATGAAGTGCCATGTGGTGGAGGAAGGGTAAAATGGCCATCCGGCCCCCAAAGCTGTCTGAGGGAGCGTGACCCCTCTGTCCATGGCTTTAAAAGGTTGAGAACTCCTGGTCTACTGGATAGTAGGAAATAAGAAGGCAGGGAATTCCTCATTACATGCTCTTAAGGACAAAGGTTAGAGACTTGATTAAGGCTATGCTTTATCCCTAGGGTCTTAGTTCTGTAGGCGGGGAAAAATAATAAGAATTATAAAATGTTTTAAACAGGCTAATTTTTACATGCAAAGCATGCTAATGATGTAGCTCTTACGTTATCTTGCTGATTAGATATTCTAGTTCCAATTTTCTTTCCCTGTCAACCATCCATCTGTTTCTTAGTGGGAATCTCACCACATGGATTTACTGGCAATCTTTCTACATTTGTCTCCTAAAGCTCTCCTTGCTCATTAATCACTATTGTTCTTTTGACCTTCAATCTCTCTGACATCTTGATGTATCCAGGATGTTTGCATGTTGTTTAGTGCTGCCAGAATATTGCAGCATGTAAAGTATGCAACATTGCCATAATTCACATAAAATATTTCCTTAGGTTAAGATCATATTTTTGTCGATTATATATAATAATCCTTAGGAAGGAAGAGACATACCATTTTTAACATTTATTTATGAATTTTTGTCCCACATTTCCTTCAAAGAATCCAAATTGCATTCATGGTTTCCCCTTCTACATGTTATCCTTTTAAAATGACCATGTGATATAATTTAGGTAGAGAGTGACCTGTGAAGGGTCTACAATGAGTTTCGCAGATGACAATTTTAACCCAGGTTTGCATGTAGAAAGTCTCAGTTTCACTTTTTGGTATCTAGGGACAGAGCAGGAAAAATATTTGCACAATCACCTGGCAAGAAACTACAAATCCATGTCAGCCACATACAGACAGATGGATTGATGGTTTGACTCAGTAGAAGCAACTCTCCTACTTTCTCCAAACACTGCATCCTACACATGCCCTTTTCTTTACAACAAGGTAGATGAAAAAATGCAAACCAACACCAGTATTTTAAAGTATTTACGTGAGACAAATAAAGGGCAGCAGTTGCCCTTACCATCAGACCTATATTCTGATGCAAGCACCAAATGCTGGAGTATAGTCAGTCAGGAAAGAAGGTAAAGTTAGCATTCTCAGCAGCTGAAGTTTAACCAAGTTCTGAAGAAGGAATAACATTTAACAGTCAGAAGAATTAGAATACTAAAGCAGACAGGAAAAACTGTGCTGTTGTGGACTAGTTGAAGAAAGAAAAAACAGTGTGGCAAAGATGAAGTCTGTAGGATCACAACAATATTTGTACAAAGGACGTTTTAAACCTTGTTCAACACCATCCACATTGATGGTCATCAACACATCTTTCGGAAGTGGATTCCATACTTTTATTTATTAAGTGTCTTTCTCTATCTTGAAGCTTCTACTGCTCACTTTGCTGGAAAATTTTGAGTTCAAGTATTGTATTGTTATTTTCAAGCATGAATTTTATGCACTTCGATCAAGACCTCTTCTTTCTTCTGAGGTAAAAAGTCCTGAACTACTTCTCTTATAACAGAGCTCCTTGGCCTCTTGATCATTGTTGCTTTTCCTTATCTGGATGATTTCCAGCTCTATACTATCCATTTGTAAGCACGGTGATGAGAACTCTTCACAGCCTCCCTAATGGGGTCAACACCATGCATTTAGCATGATGATCTTGGCAACTGTATTTTCTATTCATTTCTAAACAATCTCTGACATGACTTTTGCCTTTTTTATAGCACTTCACTGGCAGACAATATTTTTTTCCCAAGTTACACCCCCAGAATCCCATTGTGGTCAATCATCACTTGTTAAGATTCTATTAAGGCATAATCAAAGTGCGGACAGTCCGACCATACAATTCATAGCCTCCTGCTTTTCCAACCAACCAACAAAGAGCTATTTCTCGCATTACACCAAGAGTCTTCATTATGTTGATATTCCTCTGTAATACAGTACATGCCATAACTTATTCACACTTCACTTACCTCTCAAACAGCTCTCCTCCTGTGACCAGCTCTAAGACAAGGCTGATTTCTTTGGGGGTTTCAAATATCTCCTTCAGTTTTATCTGAGAAAGGCACAAAATAAGGAATTTTCCATTTCCCCCTTTTCACAGTGTGCATATAATTTAATGCTAGCTATAAGAATAACTCCACCATTGCCAGTCTCAAGCCTGGATGAGAAAGGAGGAGAGCTGGGCATCAGGTTAGTACCCCGACCCCATAAAACTTTATTGCTGACAAAGTAATGAAGAGCCTCATTGCCAGAAATGCTATAGTGGCAGAGCCGGGTGCTGCACAGCATGAGAAGGTGGTACTACTACTACTACTACTACTACTACTACTACTACTACTACTACTACTACTACTACTACTACTACTACTACTACTAGCTATAAGAATGAATTTACAATGAGAGATGGATATGGCATTTATCCCATTCATTTGCTTGAGCATTTTCTAATCCTTAATTTTTTCCTAAAGTCTTTCCTAAAGTTGTTTATGCAAGTTATTGTCTTTATATTCTTAAAGGTCAGCAGCTGTGGTGCAGCAGCAAATTTGAATGTGCAGGTGATCATTACACAGTCTCCATAACTATTCCTCATATGAAGAATCAAAACAGAAAGCTACTGGAGTGGTCCATAACAAGAAAAAGGGAGTAAGTCTTTTGTAAAGCGAATGGTCTCCAATTACTCACTCAGGCCCAAACCATGCTTTGGATGACAGCAAGTACAGTAATACCTTGGATAACGCTAAAACCTGGTTCCACAAGTCTTAGCGCTATCCGGTTTTTAACATTGTGTGATACACTGATTGCACAACATTTTTAAAAAGCCCGGTTCCCTTTCTGAAAAGCAAAGGGAACAGGGGGTCGATCCATCTGTCTGTTTGAAAAGGGCAGCAAGGATTCCATGCGTGATCGAGGACTGGTCTCCGACTTTGGGGCTTGGCTCTCCAGTGCTCTGAGCGTCTGAGCGCCGGTTTCCTTGAGGTGAGGGCGCCTCCGGAGATATCTGCCCCAAAGCCCGCAGGGCTGGTCTCTGTTGGGGAATTTGAGGAAAACCTTTGGATTGCACAACGTTATCTTAACATTGCGTGGTGCAAAGGTTTCCCTCAAATTCCCCAATGTTATACGGTTTTAATGCTGTGTGGTGCACACGTTAACCGGGGTATTACTGTATAGCCTGCTATAATATACGGTTTCTGGAAAAACCTATTTGTGTCCCATATACTTTGGAAAATGTAGCTAAACTCAGAGAAAAAAGGGAAGTATTGAGAGGTTGGTGAGTGATTTCATAGCCTCCACTACTTTAAAAACCATGTTTTCACTACACTATTGATCAGCAGTCCAGAGTAAAATACTGTACAACATATGATAAAAAAAACTTTTCTCAATATTATCTCTTGGAATCTCTTGAAACTCAAGAGAAACCATTTTAGATAAAGGCACAACCATGAGAAAAATCAGCTTAAGAAAAAAATAACAATAAAATGAAGAATATATTAATAAACAAATAGAAATCTTTGGCTCAAAATTAAGTCAAACAAAAAACAACAACACTGGTTTTTGTTAAATACAGTGTCTGAATTAATTTTTGTTGTACAGATGCAAAAGTAGAGTATCCTATTTTGCATTGTACATGAGATCTGCTGTGTGGGGCAGGATTGCACCATATCCATACTGCAGAAAAACAAGTAAACACAAGCATTATACATGGAATATGTTTTTAAAATCTGACTTACAATATTGGGATGTGAAAGCCGAAGTAGAACACCTATTTCTGTTCGGACAATCTTCTTATCTACCTGGATAAAAAGAAAAGTATTAATAAGCAGATTGTGGTATTTCTTTTAGAATATGGTTATTGTCTCAATCCCATGCTGATATGATAGGAATAAACTGATATAGAATTTACAAAGATTCAGTCCCCTTATAATGGCCAGAATCCAACTGCTTGTTTATGCCATATATCACAGCAATGAATTGCTGCTAGAGTTGGGACTTAGCACATACTTCCTCACTTCACACCAATTGTGTGCCTTGGCACATGTTGAGGAATATCAGCTGCAATTCCTTAAAAAGTAGCAGTTTGCTATTGGCATATTGGTATGCTGGTAAGCAATAGGATTCTGGCCCATATATTTAGGCCAGACTATGAGTTAAGAAATTAATATAGGAACAAAGTACTAGCATATCAAAAGAATATTCAGAAAATTCTGAGAGATAAATAACCAATTGTCAGGATCTGAGGCAGCTCGGGTATTTGCAGGTCCCCAGAAGCAGCTTTGATGCTCACAGAATTAGGTCCCCAGCCTAGAAGGCAGTTCTAATTCTTGTAGAGTTAGATTCTCACCCTCCTGCAGCTACTAGATCCCATCTGAGAGTCCTAAGGAAGGTTCAGGACTGTCATAAACTCCAGCCAGAGGACCCGTGTGGCTGAGCTATGGAAGACCAGCGTCTTCCCTCTAGAAGCTGCCTCAGCAACAATGTTTATTGGACTTGCTGTTGCTTGGCTTCTGAATCTTGTGCCTTGCTCCTGATTCTTGCCTTCAAAGATCCCCTGCCTTGCTCCTGGTTCCTGCTCCCAAAGACTTCCTGCCCTATTCCCAGTTCCTGTGGACTGTTGTGTCTTGCCCAGACCTTTGCTCCTTCAACACATCATTACCCAGCTCCAACCACCAAAGATACTCTGCCTCATCCGTCACCTGACTTCCAGCTCGCTTGGACTCTGCCCTGATGTCCAGATCAACCCTGTATCTACCTCAGGTTTTATTTTGGACTTGGATTCTGGACTGTGATATTGTTACTGTTTGACCTGTGGCCAGGTTGCCCTGGATCCTTTTTAACATCTTACTTGCCAGCCTGCCGTGCCCCAGATTCTGACACTAATATATATGACCAAAGTTTATTCCATTACCTGTAAAGTTAAAATATTCTTAAATCAAAGAGTAAATTATATTCTGTTTCTGGTACATCCATAGTAAACATCTAGAAAGAAATGTCTACAAAAATGATATCATGATGAACCTTAGCAATTCAAAAGAACAGTAAGATTATGAAAGAATAAAAGGAAAAGAGCAGCTTTAAAAGAATATATTTAGAATATATTTAGACCAATTATCAGATGTTGCTGTGGTTGGATTGTTACCATACAAAAGTAATGTAAGAATATCAATATTCCAGTTTTTAGCAATGTCTTTGATAATTAACAAGCAACATCACATGTGAAGAGTGGTTAAATCAGGTTATATAGGTGGAGGAAAAAAGAAAAAGTAACAGTGAGGAAGGCCAGTGTCAAGGTGTTGTGATTGTGATCTGTTGTACATCAGACCTATTTTACCTTAATTACATTGATGAGTGCCTCCAATGCATTAATGCAATGTAGTTTGGGTTCCTCAAATCATTTTCAATTCAAATCAAAGACAACCCTCAATAATAATACTAATAATTTCATGTCAGAAATTATTCTGGGTTGAAAGGATTTTTGCAGAAGAAACTCCTCTCAGGGAATGCCCAAATGAGGCTCCTTTTATGCCCCCAAGAGCTGGGACAGAGACAGGCACTCAATCCGTCATGTAGTACCTGGGTCTAGAACTGCTGACTTGCCATCCTTCCAGAGAACAAGGCAAGTTCTTAACCACCGAACCACCACAGCCCCAACCCATCAACTACTAAACATGATCAGAAATAGGAAACATTACTTTTTGGAGTACAGCTCCTAAAAAGTGGCCAAGCTGACGGTGGGATTCTAGAAGTTGGACTCCAAAAAAGCAATGCTTTCTACCTCCAGACATAATTCATGTATCTCATTGAACAAGAGTACTTTTTATGATCCAGCATTACCATCCAGATAGTGTTTTATGCAATGCAAGAACATATGGGCTAAATTCCTGTTTCAAGTTAAGCAAACAACATAACTTTTAAATATGAATGGCTGAGCAGAGAAAAACAAGACATTGAGGTTAACATTATTAAGCCTACATATAAAAAACAAAGAAAAGGAGGAATAAAAATGAAATGAACATCAGCAGTGACTAGAGCAAGAAGAGATCTGAACTATGAAAGGAAGATAGTTGTGGTTAGTTAATGAGGCTTTATATAATAAGATACTGAATATATATATAGAACTCAGTAAGAAATTTATCCTGGAAATGTTCTGTTCTTCAAGCATTGACATAAGGTGCCCTCTTTGTTTTATTGGCCAAAATCCTTTGGTGTGGGTTCTGCCAGAGAAATGAGAATGGAGATATCTTCCGGAGCAAATTGCCTCTGATTAAATCATTCCCTTTTCAATTTCAGGGTGAATACAACTTTAGTTCATTGCATACATGCTGTATACACTCAAAATTAAAAACCAAGTCTTTATTCCATAGCAATTTGCTGTTGAAAATGACATTTATTCCATTGTGTAACCAGAAGAGGGCAACAGGATTTTGCCAATTACATTATGAGGTACAATGGAACCTCGTAGAGCAATTGCCCCGTATAGCAATGAAATCGCATAACAATGGGGTTTTGGGGGAAATGGTGTCCCGCATAACAATTTTCCCTATAGGAAAAATCGTACAACAATTTTTCAATGGGAAAAACCACTTAGCAAAAAAAAAATTTGTTGTATGATGCATCCCATAGGGAAAATCGCTATACAATGCATATATCGTACAGCAATTGTTTTGTACAACAACGAGCCCCGAGCAACGGATTAAAATCATTGTATGAGGTACCACTGTACTTCATTTTCGTGCCTGTACACTTCATTTCTATATAATAGTAGTGGTCCTCTAGTGTTAATGTGTCTTGAATTCTCATTTTACAATAGAACAAAATTAATTTTAGAAATATACTCAAAGACAGATTTTTTTATCTGTCTTGTTTAGATGCTTGGGGGAGAGTTTGTTGTTTCTCCTATAGCTCATAAGGTAGGTTCTGCTCTGTGCTCTCAAAAGCCATAGCACGCTTGCTAAAACACGAGTGTAGGAAATAAATGCCTGGAGGGTAAATAAGAGTGAAGAGAGGAAGAATATGAAAAATATATTGTATTGTTTCTTTATGCTTCTGTAGCCTCTCTGCTACACACTCTCCATTTAAGAATATTGATGTCTTTGTAGAACTCATCATACAGTTTGATAAAGGGCAACATTAATTACACAATCCTTCAGTACACTCCATAAAGACCAGCAGTTTTTCTTCTTGGTTCGTACAATGTTCAAAATTCTATTAGGCAGTTTGTATGTTTAAGTTGCCAGAGGAAAAACTGTGAACACAACTTCATACAATGGAATAGAAGTTTTAGAAGTTCAGGCAAAGTGATTGACTTAACTGCAAATCATATTATACATGTCCTTTTTGTTCAGTTGTCCCTAATGACATACTAATTATACTCCTACTTAAACATTTTAAAGTTGCAGCCTTTGTTCAAGAGAATTATATGCAAATGAAGTACATGAGCATGGACTAGAATTAATAACCAAAGCTAGCAATGAATTCATTTTGCCAACCATGTGTTACTGCACACAGGTAATATTTATTTCTATAGATCAGGCATAGAGAACAGCTGTTTCCCTCCTGTGTTGTTGGGCTGCAATTTCTATGAGCCCTAAAAAGCACACCCAATGGTGAGGGATGATGGGAATTGTACTTTATCAACATCTGGAAAGCCATCCCTATCGCTGCTATACGATTTATATAAATTGGAAATGTGTCCCTTAAATTCTAGACAAAATGGATTTCATTGTTGTAATCAATGCCCCATCAATTCCGATAAATGGAAATGCTTTCCTTACAGCTATTGACATGCGAAAAACCATCAGTCTACTGCAGGGGTGCCCAAACCTTTTGGGCTGTGGGCCAGTCACGTAGTTCAGGGGGGCGGTCACTATGGCCCATGTCAATTCATCCTGTCTGCGAAGCCCCTCATCGCTCCTGGAAGCAGAAGTAAAATGTGGACCGGATGAATTGGTATCGGGGGCCAGATCCAGCCCATGGGCCATAGTTTGGGCACCCTTGGTCTACTGTGAGATTAGTACACACTAATTTCTCTGCTGAAGATAGCACTGAAGGGTTTGTAAATGTTGGTTTGTGAGCAGATCCAAGGTTCTATGGTTGCACGGGGTTAATAGACATAAACAAACATATTTTCAGGTCCTTCTGGAGCTACACAGTACTATTCTTATTATCATGTACATGTAAATAAGGCAGTACCTTTTCTTCATAGAACTTCTTGAGAGTTGCACAGAGCTCTTCAGCAGGCAACTCCTGAAACAACATTTTTATAGATTACTAAAACACTATTACTGTGAATGACTTTCTAACCCATTTTGCCTTGGTCCAATGAATACATCTGAGCTCACTATACTAATGTTCTCAATGAGCAGTGTATAGAAGCATATGACAAAGTACTGTAATCTCTTTTTAAGTAACACTTTCTGATACACTTACTCCAGCAAAACGTAGCTTGGTGTGTGAAAATAATAATCTATCTCATCTCTAAAATTACAGAGTTCCTAATGCATTTGCAAATTAAAGTCTGCCAAATGTGCCTATTACTCTCCATTAACATTTCAAACCATGACTTTTTCCGAGCATTTCATGTCACCGTGACTTATACAGGTAAATGTTTTTGACATCTTGTTGGTATCTAACAATGTAGTGCTTCTGTTTCTTGCTGAATACCAATTCTGTTTAAATTTGCTCATTTTTCAGTGATACAGAAGTCTATTTATATTTATAATTTATTTATTTATATAATAATTCAAATTTCTATTTATAATTCATATTCAAATTTTTATTTATATTGGCAGTCTACCACTGCCAATAATCCTCAAAACTCGTGATAAATCCTTGAAAGGGGGATAACATGAGAGAAAAATCAGGTTTTCTGTTCTCAATATTGTCTATATTCCTAGCCCTATTCTATTGGTTTCTGTTCTGCAATTGTCCTGTTACTAAAAGCTATATGTAATTTACTGGATATATTGTTGTTGTTGTTGTTGTTGTTGTTGTTGTTGAACTTGTATGCCGTCGTACTCGCAAGAACAACTACTGATTAGATCAGAAACCAAAAAAGAATTTCTTCCTTCACTAATAACATAAAAATATTTCCCCTTAAAAAGGCCAAGTTTTGAACTAAAAGCTCTCATGGTAAGTGATACTTGACATTATGCCTTGAATTCATGATTTACTCAGATTCAGACTCTATACCAGGGGTTCTCAACCTTTTCCAGCTGGGGACTGGGTCACGCTCTCTCAGTCAGCTTCAAGGGTCGGATGGCCATTTTGCCCTGCCTGCACAATGGGGGCAACCATTTTGTCCCAACAGCTTCAAGGGGGTGGCCATTTTGTTTCTCAAATGCCCTTGGAGGGGTGGGGTGGGGCCAAATGAAATGGCACCGTGGGCCGGAGCCAGAGATTGGGAACCCCTGTTCTATACTATCTACAATATACCTAACAAATTCCTGACATAAACTTTTAGTAAAGATCCCTCTTTTAAATTAGCTTTTCTCCCTGATGGGAGAAAAGCAGATGGACATTGATGCTGAAGGGGCTGACCAGGCACTATGACAACAGCGCCATGCATGTTCATATCTGAAAAGATTGTGCTGTTAATGCACAGGAAGTTAAATAACTCACTGTAAGTTAATGTTTAAAATGAAATGACAGGATAACACTAGGGCTGGATCAAAATGATAACAAGAATTTTGAAAGTATTTTAGGTACATTGGTCCAGTTTATTGCTTTTGTTAAGTGGAAAAACAAATATTGGCCAAAAGAGAAAAAATAAATAAAAGATGTCATATAGCATATAGGAGAGGGGGAGAGAGGAAATGAGAGGTTAAAAGCATACCTGTCAAGTTGCCTCCAAAGAAATCCGGGGACATCTCTGGGTGCATGTGCAGAAATGCCTTCACACATGCGCACCACTGTCTCTGGGGTATGCATGCATGGAGGGGTTTCTGCGCATGCACAGAAACCTCTTCACACAAGTGCACCGCTGCTTCTGGTGGCGCATGCGTAGAAACCCCTTTCACCGGCCACCAAAATACAGGATGGTGGCGGGAAGGAGGGCCAAAATACGTGACTTTCCTGGCCAGTACGGGATACTTGACAGCTATGGTTAAAAGTACACTTCCCCATGTGTCTGAACAGAAATAAAGTACAGTACTGTATAGTGAAACTCAGTCCCAAGTAAGCAACCAAAATTAAATAGCAAAAGAAAAAGGAGAAAGGATTTCTTAAATCTATTCCCTGTAAAATTACTAGGTCAGTTCATGCATTTTTGATGGAATCTCTTTCTCACACACACTTTTTTGGCCAGTTCTGTACAATACAGAAAGCATGATTATGAAATGGTTCAGCAGCTTCATATCATCCAGATTCTCTGTATGATAAAACGCATGAAATATAGCCATCTTGTGTCCTTGGTGGGGGGTGAAAAGGAGGGAAGAGCATAGAAAGGCAGATTGGTTTCAAAGCAGGATGATCACTGATGCAGGTAACTGCGTCCTGGAGAGAAAGGGTTCGTTCCACATGATCAGCCCTACTGTTCTCAATTCATCTCTGCCTTCTTTCTGATGCATGATGTTCTGCTATTCCCTTTCTCATTGCTCTGAAGTAAATCCTGCTAAATCAAGTAAGATTTGTTCCAAATAAACACATGCTGTTTACCAATGATGATGACTATTTCAGGAACTCTTGTATTTGTTGTTATTATATGCCATCAAGTCAGAACTAACATATACATTGAAACTCCCTGCTCTCCCCACCTTCACTGTTCTGATAGCAGCCCTTGTAATGCCATTAGAAGAAAAAATCCCTACTGATTTGATGTGTTCAAGGTGAAAGAATTGGGAAAAAAAACAGTTGTAAAATGTTCATGCATCCCCTTTCATTGGACATACATATGTTTTAAGATTATTATTTTTTGGCTAGGCTTTCATCTTGTTACAAAATGGAAGTTCCATCTCTTGAAGCTAAATGCTATCTACAATTAGGGATGTATGATGAACTCTCTTTTTAGATGTTTTTATAAACTTCTTTTAAAAGCATTTTCTCAGTTTATACCATTGATTTTCCTGCAGTGTGCCTCTGAACAACTTTGTTGTTATTATATGCTATCAAGTCAAAACTAACATATAGCAACCACAACAAAACTTTCATTCTGGTTTTGTTTCAATTTCTTTCAGGAGGGTTCCTCTACCAATTTCATTTATTTCATGCATCAGTCTTTTCATATGACATGAAATGGAAAATCTCTTTGCGGTCATTAATTTTGAGTTTCCCCTTTCATGTTTCTAGCACTCTAAAAGCCCCAAAGAACCATTAAATCTACTCCAAAGAGGCAGAACAACAAAGACTCTAATCCTCTAGAAGCAGGTTACTACAAAAACTACTACAAAAAGCAGGCTAAGGCAACAGAGAGTGAATCATTCTACTCCAGGGATGTCCAAACGACTGCCTGGGGGCCGGATCCGGCCCTCAATGCCAATTTATCTGGCCCACAAAACCATCATCGCTCCCGGGAGCGGAAGTAAAACACAGCCATACTGGTGCATTTTATTTCCGCTCCTGGGAGTGACGAGGGCTTTGTAGGCCAGGTGAATTGGCGTCGAGGGCTGGATCCAGCCCCCAGGCCATAGTGACCAGCTCCTTGAACCACATGACCGGCCCGTGGCCCAAAAAGTTTGGGCACCCCTGCTCTACTCCAAAAGCAGACCAACATTATATGAAAAACAGAGATCATCCTCAGATTGCCTGACGTTATACCTGCATGCATTGACACAGCCCAGTGGATGTTGCACACAAAAGTCCACCCACTACCCTCCACCCCGGCCTACACATCACCACAGATGCAAGCAAAATAGCCCCTCACTCTCTGACAAAAATATACTGCTTTAACGTAGTAAATATACAGTAAATGTATACAATAAGAATTTTAGAATATCAATCAAATAAGAAAAGCCCCCTTCATACACCCTTTAATTATTTTTGCCTCCAGTCTCCAGAGATAATTCGGGCTTCATTTGCTCTAGCAACCAGTTGTTCATCTTTTTGGAAATCCAGGATATCTACAAAGATCTCTACTAGCACCATATTTCAAACAAATTAAATAAATTATTTTTGTCAGCTTTCTATACTGTCCAGACCAATTTTGGTTACGGTCTTCAGTGACACATCCTTATACTGTATTTAATGATCTTTTCTAATTCTTTCATTGCTTCCCCTCTGAGTCTCAGGCTCCTCTTGATTTCTTAGCTAGAGTCTCCATTTGGATTGATGATTGAACCAAGGGGTACATAACATATTTCACTATTTCAGTTTCTATATTGTTAATGTTAATTCACTTTCACTAAAAGTCAGCTTAAGACATATACCTCCCCCTATGGAATAAAGGCTAGCCACTTAAGCACTGACTGGCAGTGGCGGTGATAAGTAAAAAAAAAAAAAACCACCTAGGAGGGAGGGGGAAATTGTCCGCTGCCTCAGGCTGGCTAGTAGGAGCTCTAAGGTAAGTTTTTTGCCTTTACAGGAACAATCCTTATTTCCTTTGCAAGGGCCACTTTCCATGCAGCTTTGGGATGTTAAGACTCTTTCCAGTTCTCCTGTATATACTCTACTTCCAAAAGGGTACTAAACTCAAATAAGCAAAACACGTGTGATGTGTAAATTAGTTCGAAAGCAAAAAAAAATTGCAAGTAGATAAATAGGTACAGCTTCAGCAGGAAAGGGAAGAACTCTAAACAGAGATGAACACTGCCCCCTAGGCTGCCACATGCCCATGGAAACATCTGCAGACACAGACAATGCTGTCTTCTTTGTACAAAGAGATGAGCACCACACCCTAGAGTTGGATATGACTGGCTTTTGAGCAAGGGCAATCTTTAACTTTACCAAACCTCCCCCAGAGAGGCCCTTGGTTCATGCCTCTAATCTACATCAGATGCTGGTATTTTCCCACTCATTAGATGAAATCCTGCTGGCATAAATGTTACTATTTAATTTAATTTACAACTTTAATATTGAAAAATAATTGCTGGATCATTAGTGGCAGTCCTGAGGCTGGTGGCAGTAATGTGGTAGCAGTTTTATGACGTGGAAGGCTCCCCAAATCTTCAGTCTAACCAGAGACTCCCAAAGGCTTTCCTTGCTCAACAGGTATCCCTAGGGAGCCTTAGAACCTAAAGAATATGTCTGGGAGGTCATAGAAAGCATTAAATTAACGTAAGAAATTAATATATCTGAAACAGAACTTAAAGCTCAAAATGAAGAAACAAATATATAGACTTACATTTTTGTTCAAAATTTTGACAGCAAATGGCTTTTGTGTTCCCTTCTGCTTGCATCTGTAGACAATGGAAGTAGCACCTCTGCATAAAAAGATAGCACAAGTTTTAATACAGATACAGTAAAACCTCTACCTATGATTTTTTTCTGTTCCATGAGGTTATTTGTATGCTGAAAAATTGTATGTAAAAATGCATTACATTACCAGAAGAGGCCACTAGATGTCACCATATTTTTTGTATGTCGAATTATTCCTATTAAAAATTTGTATGTCGAATGTTTTTAGCCAGGATTTCTATTTGTATGTAAAAAAAAATGTAAGTAGAGCTATTTGTATGTCGGGGTTCCACTGTATATGAATACATATACAGTATGCATATTTTTCTTAGTACCCTATTAGCCTCAAAACCCAAGTCAATATTTTGCAAATACAGTAAAAATAAACATGTCTTTCTCACATTTTTCATTGCACCATTTGGATTGTTAATTCTAATTCAAACATTTACTTTAGATTTTCTTTAAAAGATCTTCCTTTATGATTCATAGCTCTGCTAAGCAGTTGTGCCAACCTCATTCCCATTGGCTCATTTAAAAAACCCAAGAGCAAAAAGATTCCAGCTGTTGCATCGTTGTTACTCTTCAACAGAAGAGAAAGCAATTTAATTAGCAGCAATTTCTATTCTGCAGGAGAGTTATTGCACTGTTGGAATTACTTCTGGCACACTGGGAAATGTAGGTCAGAATCCTATTCACCACAGGCCAGAGTGTTATGCTCTGCCAATGAAGTTCCCATTATCTCTATTATGCTTTTCTGCTAGCTAGACAACACCTCCATTTACAAACCATAGGGTTATACCTGCAAGGAAATGACACATGCAGCCTTGCATAAATTCTGAAAAAGCCTCATCACTCATGCCACACTGTTGCATTAGCAGAGTGAGTGAAGAATATCTTGACTATAATGTTCAAATATCCAGTTTTATGATTTCTTAGTTCTTTTTAATCTTCAACTTACATACATGCCATAATACAGGAATTCTCAACCTGCGGCCCACAGGCCGGATGCGACCCATGCCACGATTCCATGTCCCCCCCCCCCGCCTCCACTACACCAGGAAGTGCCATGTGGTGGAGGAAGGGCAAAATTTATTTATTTTACTTACTTATTTTTTAAATTTGTATCGCCACCCCCTCACCTGGGGCGACTCCGGGCTGCTCACACAACCGGATATAAAACATAAAAACATTCATACTAAAATCATTTAAAACCCCGATAAAATACATAAAAACCCATTTAAAAAAAAACACCCACCCCATCTGCAAAGATGGAAAGTTCAAATAAACCAGCAGGCAGATGCCACCTCCCCAGCAGCACCCCACACCTGCCCAGCCAGCCAGGTTTTGAGTTCTTTCCTAAAGGGCAGCAATTCTGTCTGCAACCGTGACTCAGTCGGCAGGAGGTTCCATAGGGCCAGAGCGGACATGGAGAAGGCCCTTCTCCTTGTGCTAGAGAGGCGAGCCCCTCTAGCCAATGGTTCAGTTAGATAGCCCCTCCGGTCTACTCTAGTTAGAAAGGCAGATATTCTTAGGGCAACGCAGTCTCTTAGGTATCCTGGCCCACTACCATGTAGGGCTTTAAAAGTCATCACCAGCATCATGAATTGCACCCAGAGGCAAATTGGTAACCAGTGCAGCTCCCGGAGCAATGGCGAGGCACAGGCATAATGCCCGCACCCTGTCACCAGCCGGGGAGCCACATTCTGGACCAACTGCAGCACCCGGATGGTCATCAAGGGCAGTCCCATGTAGAGTACATTACAGTCTTCTAGTCTGGAGGTCACCAGAGCATGTGTGACCATGAGCAAGGAGTTGCGGTCCAGGAGCAGGCACAACTGGTGAATTACACTAAGTTGTGCAAAAGCCCTCCTGGCCACGACTGCCACCTGCTCTTCAAGCAGTAGTTGTGAGTCCAGGAGAACCCCAAAATTCTGCACCGGGTCTGTCTGGGGCAAAATAGCCCCATCCAGGACCAAAGATGGTAGCTCCCGGGATAATGCAGGGCCCCTAATCAATAGCCACTCAGTCTTGCCGGGATTCAGTTGTAGCCGTTGTCTCCCTTCCAGACCCCCACAGCCTCCAGACACCTGGCTAGGACTTTGACAGCATCGCTTGACTCAACATGGGCTGAGATATACAGCTGAGTATCATCAGCATACAGATGATACCTCAACCCATGGGAATGAATGATCTCACCCAACAGCTAGATGTTGAATAGGAGAGAGAGCACCAAGTCCTGAGGCACCCCATATTTGAGTGGCCTAGGACTGGACCTCTCACTCTCCAACCACACCAACTGGGTCTGGCCCTTCAGAAATGAGGAAAACCAGGACCACACAGTGCCCCGGATCCCCAATCCTTTGAGCCGACCCAGAAGGATACCATGGGCGATGGTATCGAAGGCTGCTGAGAGGTCAAGAAGAGCAAGGACGGATGGATGACCACCATCCCGCTCCCGCCAGAGATCATCCATCAGTGTGACCAATGCCATCTCTGTACCTTATCTGGGTCTGAATCCTGACTGGAAGGGGTTCAGATAATCCGCTTCATACAGGACCCTCTGCAACTGACACGCCATGGCCTTTTCCAAAACCTTCCCTAAAAAGGGAAGGTTGGAGACAGGCCTATAATTGGACTGCTGGGTTGAGGGATTGTTTCTTTAGGAGAGGACATGCCACGGCATGTTTTAAAGGTACAGGAAACACCCCCTCTCATAATGATGCATTAATTATTGCCCCGACCCAGCCACCTGTCACCACCCAGGAGGCTTTCATCAGCCAGGTGGGACAGGGATCAAAGGGGCATGTGGTGGCATGAACAACTGCAAGGAGCCTGTCCACTTCCACTGGGACAACTGGATCGAAACGATCTCAGATAACGTGGCAAGTCTGTGATCCGGTCCCCCCAGACCCTCCCCATCCATGCCAGGATTAAACCCCAAGTGAATCTGGGTGATTTTCTCCACCGGATAATCAGCAAAAGCCTCAGCCGATCCCTGCCAACCAGGCACCGGGGGCCCCTCTTCCAAGGAGAGACCTGGTTACCCAGAACAGGGTGGCTTGGCGATTATCCACGGAGGCAATAAGGATGGTGAAATATTGCCATTTCACCACCTTTATCGCCATCTGGTAGGCCCTAATTGCGGCTCTATTAAGTGTTCAGTTGGCGTCACTCTGAGTCTTCACCCAGCGGCGCTTTTTGCCTGTTTAAGCTCCCGCAGTTCTTCCATGAACCATGGGGATGACCGAGCCCCATGGGCTCGGAGTGGCCGTAGTGCCGCAATTTCATCCAAGGCTGCTTTCGTAGTCCTGTACCACAGGTCTACGAGCGCCTCGGGTGAATCGAGTTACCGATCCAGAGGAAAACACCCCAGTTCCCTCTGGAATCCATCGGAATCCATTAGTCGCTGGGGCGGGCCAATTTAATAAGCCCTGCCTCCCTATGGTGGAACACCACCCCCAGAAAGTCTAGAGTCACCAAAAAGTCTAGAGACACCTGAAGCTGTCTAAGGGAGCATGACCCGGCCCCCAGCTTAAAGTGTGAGAACTCCTGCCATAATACAAAAACAACCAATGACAGATTTAGGCGAGATGTATTATTACATAGAATATTTATGCTTCTGTATGATAAATACTAAGTGTCATGGTGGCTTAGTGGTTAAGACACTGAGCTTGGTGACTGGAAAGTCGATAGATCAACAGTTCAAGACCCAAGTGTTGCATGATGGAGTGAGTTCCCATTGTCAGCCTCTGCTCCTGCCAACCTAAGACAAGATATTGCAAGTAGAGAAATAGGTACTGTTTTGGCAGGAAAGGTAAATGTTCCATACACTCCGGCGTCTAGTCATGCCCACAGAAACCTCTGCAGTCACAGACAGCACTGCCTCTTTGGCTGTAAACAGAGATGAATACCGCACCCTAGAGTCAAACACAACTGGTTTTCAAGCAAGCGAAACCTTTACTTTTATCCTGTATACCTTACTTTTATTTGATTGAATTCACTGAATATTCCCAAAATATGGGTGCACCTATCACTTCTCCAATGGAAAAATACAGCGCAGCCTTTGTGTACTCAACATGCCTTATTCATACATTTGAACGTTTGGACAAATTATAGGAATATTGTGAATATACTTTAATCTTAAAGGTAAAGGTTTCCTTTGCTCAAAAGCCAGTCGTATCCGACTCTAGGGTTCAGTGCTCATCTCTGTTTCAAAGCCGAAGAGCCAGTGGTCTGCCTCTGCAGATGTTTCTGTGGCCATGTGGCAGGCATGATTAGACACTGGAGCACACGGAACACTGTTACCTTCTCAATGAAGTGGTCCCTATTTATCTATTTGCAATTTCTTGTTTTCAAACTGCTAGGTTGGCAGGAGCTGGGACAAAGATGGGAGCTCATTCTGTCCTGCAGTACTCGGGAATCGAACTGCTGACCTTCCGCCTCCCAGTCAGCGTCTTAGCCACTTGAGCCATTAGGCATGTATTTACATGGAATTCATTGCTACTAATACATTTGTGATGGTTGTATGAAAAGAAAAGGGAAAGGAAATCAGAGAACCGGAATTAACATCAAGTAGACCTGCCAACCTAGCAGTTCGAATGCAAGAAATTGCAAGTAGATAAATAGGGACCACTTCAGTGGGAAGGAAACAGTGTTCCGTGCGCTCCAGTGTCTAGTCATGCCTGCTACATGACCATGGAAATGTCTGCAGAAGCAGACAGCGCTGGCTCTTCGGCTTTGAAGCACAGATGAGCACTGAACCCTAGAGTTGGATACGACTGGTTTTCGAGCAAGGGAAACCTTTACCTTTACTTTTAGACCTGACACAGCTGCATGCTCAGGCCATAAATTAAGAAAGTTGTAGCATTTAGCAGACACTGGGGAAGCTACAAAAGAGAGAGAGAAAGTAGTTTTGAGCAAAAAAATTCTTTCAATAAAGGTGAAAGAGTCAATAACACTTCAGTTGCTGAACAAATTGTCAGAAATGGCAACTGAGAAAGGTCTGTAATAATGAATCATTTCCTACATTCCCATCTCTAACACTTAATCCTGTCTTCCTCACGACAATGCTTGTCAGATAAGTGTTGTTCCCAAAGGTTCTGCTGGATGCACAAGAATCCCTCTTCATATATATTGGTGCCTTCAAGAAAAGCATGCAGGGATTAAAAACCAAAGAAAGAAAGAGGACAATACCATAAGTAGACAATGCCTTTGAATCTGAGAAGAAGGGAACAGTGAGGGCCACATGGTTGATCTGGAAAGGGTATACAGTATGGCCATTAGGTCTCATTAACAACAGCATAGAGGTGTGACTTTGAACTTGCAACTAATATTACCATCGTCTTTCCTCCCCTCTCTGCTTGCCTTTTTATTTTTAAACTAGCTATTGTGCCCGGCCTTGCCGGGTAGGTTTGGAATGTGCAGCCCAGCAGGTGTGTGTGTGTGTGTGTGTGTGTGTGTGTGTGTGTGTGTGTGTGTGTGTGTAAGAGAGAGAGAGAGAGAGAGAGAGAGAGAGAGAGAGTTTTTATTTGTGGGGTGGTTTTGGGCCCTGCGGAGAGGTGGAGGCAAGGAAGGGGGGAGGTTCACACGTTCTGCCCCCTTTCCCTGCCTTGCCGGGTTTTTTTAACAGCGAGGGGAGTTTTTCCCATCGCTGTTTCGAGAGCAGCTCTTGAAACAGCGATGGGGAAAAGGGGAGCTGACAGTCAGTTTGCACTTCGTCTGGGAATGCACGTTCCTGGACAAAGTGCGGCCTGACTGTTGGCTTCCCTTTTCCACATCGCTGTCGAGAGCAGCTCTCAACAAAGCAAGGGGAGGAGGGGTGCATTCCCCATTGCTTTTTCGAGAGCAGCTCTCGAAAAAGCAATGGGGAAAAGGGGAGCTGATAGTCAGGCTGCACTTCGTCTGGGAACACGCATTCCTGGATGAAGTGTGGCCTGACTGTCGTCTCCCTTTTCCCCCATCACTGTTTCAAGAGTTGCTTTCGAAACAGCGATTGGGAAAAGGGGAGCAGACAGTCATGCCTCATTTCGTCCAGGAATGCATGTCCCCTGACAAAGTGCGGCCTAACTGTCAGTTTTCCTTTTTCCCATCGCTGTTTCGAGAGCTTTTCTCGACACAGCAATGGGAGGAGGTGCGCTTTCTCCATCACTGTTTCGAGTGCAGCTCTTGAAAAACTGATGAGGAAAAGGGGAGCTGACAGTCAGGCTGCACTTTGTCCAGGATCGTGCATTCCTGGATGAAGTGTGGCCTGACTGTCAGCTCCACTGGCACTGGCCTTGCCGCAGCTTTGGCGGGGTATCAGGGAGGAGGGGGAGCCCCTCTTCTCTCTGCGGCCCCATGGACAAAGGCCGGTGCTGGCCTTGCCGTGGCTTTGGCGGGGTAGTGGGGGGAAGGTGCGCACAATGGCCATTTGTTTTCTGTCACACGCACCGGCTGCCCTGCCTCCTCTGCGCTCGCGTCCTCATGCCTGATTGGCTGAGGCGTGCCGCAGCACAGAGGATGCTGGGGACCGTAGTTTTTTATTTAATTTTTCGTTCGTGGGGCGTTGGCCCCACTCTCGGTTCCCGGACCCTTGCAGCAACGCTGTCCGGGAGGTAAGGTAAGTGTGGCCGGCTCATTACAGGATGGGATGTATGTGTGCAGACACGCATGCCAAACACGCACGGCCCAACCCTCTTCTTATTGGTAAAGATTCGCATTTATCTGTCCATTTTCCATTGCATCATTTTTTGTTAAATAACAACAGCAACAGTTTTAAGCTACAAAAGTGTTGCATATTTGGAAAGTGGTGGATGTTTCATTGATGACACTGCCAGAGAAAAAAATACAAAATAAAATGATACAAATTAATTCTTCAAGGGAATTATTTTGCACAAAAAGGTTTCCCAAAGTGGCTCCAGCAACACAAGGTGTCAAGTATATATTTTTAAACAAATATATAAATAGTTCAGTGGCTTAGGCATCTGGCTGCAGAGTAATTCCCCACAGTGCCTCCTGGGAGAAGAACCAGCCTATATAGTCACATAGGCAAGCCACGGAATACCAGAGCACCTGCAGAAGAAGGGAATGAGAAACCACATCATCCACAAACACACAATTTGACTTGGAAAAGAGAATTCTTATTGAAAGTTGCCTGCTTAAATTGCTAACAGACAATAAATTTTAGTGTGGTTAAATTCAATTTTAGTTTAGTCTAGTCCTTACATTACATCCACTGATATCAGATGGACTTACATAAATGGTGATTAATAAATTCCATTTATTTCCACGAGACCACTCTAGTTTGGGATTATAACTGGATTTAGCTCACTCTTCTTGATTACAGATCTCTGGCTTTCATTTGTCATGGATTTTTAAAAGCATTGAATCTGACAGACGAACTATAATCAACCTTAGTTTATCTAGCTACCATCTTTCCATGGACATAACTGCCCAAAGCAGCTGAAATAAATGAAAACTTTTGTTCTAATCTGTATAGATTTGTTCTGAATTTGCACACATCAAAGAAATCCCAGCTAAGCATAACATCCAAAACTGTTGACAAAACCTCAGTATTTTCCATCTCCCTCCCACTTTGCAACTGAGTCAGAACCATCTCAAAAACATGTCACAATCTATAAACAGCAATATAGTACATTTCATTCTTTGTGCAAATCAAATGATTCACCAAGCCAACGATTCCATCATACAGATTAATGATAGAAAATGTATACCCTTGAGTTCTAGCACATACGATGTGTCTTTGCAGCTGCACAATTAGTATCATTTTCTCCCAAGAATAAGGTTCTGGGCCACTAGAACAAGGTAAGTGGTAATAGACTTCAGAATTTTTAGAAGAAGCCATGGAAAGTTCTGTAGAATGAAGGATTCATACCAAGACATAATTCAAGACTTAAATATTTGATGCACTCTAGTGCTGCAGTGGCTCAAGTGGCTAAGACACTGAATGGGAAGCGGAAGGTCAGTAGTTCAATTCCTGAGTACTGCAGGACGGAAATGAGCTCCCATCTTCATCCGAGCTCCTGCCAGCCTAGCAGTTCGAAAGCAAGAAATTGCAAGTAGATAAATAGGGACCACTTCGGTGGGAAGGTAAACAGCGTTCCGTGCACTCTGGTGTCTAGTCATGCCTGCCACATGACCACGGAAACGTCTGTGGAGGCAGACAGTGCTGGCTCTTCGGCTTAGAAACAGAGATGAGCACTGTACCCCAGAGTCGGATACGACTAGCTTTCGAGCAAGGGAAATATTTACCTTTACCTAGTGCTTTAAGTCTTGAATTATGTCTTGGTGATCTGCGGCCATGAAAGGTACACCTGTTCCTATGGGGAAGTGGTATGAATCCTTCATTCTACAAAACTTTCCATGGCTTCTTCTAAAAATTCTGAAGTCTATTACCACTTACCTTGTTCTAGTGGCCCAGAACCAATTTTTTTCATGAAAGGTCTTCAAATTTGGAAAGGAAATAAATTAATCTGTTAATGCATACACTCTTATAATATCTTTATTGCAATGATTCCATATGAATTTAAAATAATAGCAGCAATATTCTTCACTTTTCCACATCTTCTGATCCAGTCCAAACTGTAAGTTTTCCCTAGTGTCAATGAGCATATATGCCAATCATTGTGCATAGGGGAGTGATGCCGAATACAAAATGAGAGCAAGCTGTTTAGTAATCTATGTGGGTCGATATGAAAAAATACACTGTTAATGCACCTGTATAATACCAAGAAAAGCAGCTGCTTCTTTTAGAACACTTGTTCTCTTTCCTGCCCATGCAGAATCTCAGCAGAATTGACAGCATATTTTAGAACTATGTGTAAAATTATAAGTCTCTAATGAATTTTATTCTTACAGTGGAAGAATAAAGATTCAGGAAGGTAGAAATGGGCAATGAGGTCTGGTAGTCTCACCTGTATGGATGTCAGTTAATAACAAAGCATATATTGACAGAAATATCAAGTTACAACAAAAAAATTAATAGTTGTGAATATTGGTCTCTAGGTATAGACCATGAAATGTATACTAAATTACACATCTATGATCCTCCACTGAATAATATTTCAAGGGGGAAATATTAGACAGAACTACGTAAGTAGAAATATCTACTAGGAATTACTGGACCTATAGTTGCTTTATGTGCCAAAGGAAAATAGAGCTATCATTTGTATAAACATGGTGAAAAGGGGATATGGAGTGTCTGTGTGTAGACAGAGAGAGGCTGGATAATAACATGTAAACTGTAATAAAACAGAATGCTTGTCTATCCATCTGCCTATCTCCACTGCAGCTCCAATACCATGAAACCTAGATATTAGAAACTTGGCATGGATACTAAAGGGACCTTGAATGTGCATGTTGAGGATATTTTGTTTTAAAATAACTTTGATTTCAGTATCCAAAATCTGTTTCTAGGTGACAGCATCTTTTTCCGCTTCACAGCATGAGATGAAACTGGACGCAGACCTAGTAGATTATTTTCTCCACAGGGCCCCTAGGCAGTAACACACTATATAGACCAAGAGTTCTCTACCTTTTAAAGCTCCCTCAGACAGTTTCGGGGGCCAGATGGCCATTTTGCCCTTCCTCCACCACATAGCACTTCTGGGTGTGGTGGAGGCGGTGGGGGCCACATGAAATGGCACCATGGGCCACATCTGGCCCTCGCACCATTGGTTGAGAATCCCTGATATAGACTGAGAGAGAAGGAGAGAAGTTATCTGACAGAGAGATAGTCTTGGCAAGAGATGAGAGAAGAAAGTGAGGAGGGGAAAAGCTGCATCAACACCTGTATAGAGAAAGGAAAGGTTTTTTTTTTGAAGAAGGTATAGAAATGTAGGGCCATTTTCCATTTTGGCCAGCAACCTGGAGATTAGTACTTCTTGGAAAGTAAACACAGATTTTCAGCAACTTTCATGGCTTCTGCATAGCTTATATTTATTGCAACTTTCTTTCACTGAGTTTTGTTAGCAATAAGATAGTTTATTAATAGCTCCGTAATAACCAAGGTGTTGTATATAGCACTAGCAGAGATTGCCCGGCGGTGCCGGGCTGTTTTAAATTGTGTTATAAGGGATAAATTTTTTGGTACAGTAATTTATGTAAAAAAGAGGTGTGTTGGTGGTTAGGGGTGGTTTTGGGTGTGCACAACTACCACCACCCATACAATACCACTCCAACCACCAACACACACATTACAAATTCCTGGCAAGGCAGGAGTGGCGTGCGTACATGTGTGTGTTGTCCCCCCCAACCCTTCCAGAGCCAGGGGACCCTGCAGAGAGGGCATCCCCCTCAGGACACCCTGTTATTAAAGAGAAGAAACCAAGCTGTTTCTTCTCTTTTAAAACGAAGTGTTTGGGAGGGGGGTGTATTCAATCCCCTCTCCCTGATCCCCTGGGTTTGGTAGGGTTGGGGGGGCAAAAGGGGTCTGCCCCCCAACCCTTCCAGAGCCAGGGGACCCAGCAGAGAGGGGATTGCTCCCCCCAAAAAAACACTCTCCGTTTTTAAAGAGAAGAAACCAAATGGTTTCTTCTCTTTAAAAATGGAGTGTTGGGGGTGTTTGTGAATTCGTTCCCCTCTCCTGGGTCCAAAAGGTCCTGGGTCTATTTCCTGGGGACAGACCCTTTTGTCCCCCCAACCCTTCTGGACCCAGCACCTTTCATTGCCTCCCTCACCCACTCCCTAACCCCCACCGACTGCACTTAGCTTTTCCTGGTTCCCTCCACTGGGTCTTTCAAAGTCTTCCCCTCCGGCTCCCACCATTTTTTTTAAGTCAGCGCACGTTCCCAGCCTGCTCTGCGCTCGTATCCCTCAGCCCGATTGGCTGAGGGGTTGCACAGTGCAAAGGACACTGGGAATTGAAGTCCTTTTTCTTTGTTTGCGTTCGTGGGTCTCCTGCCCCACTGGCGCATTTCTCAACCCGACAGTTACCTGCGAACCCAGTTCGGGCGAGTGCACGGAGGCTCGGTCAGGGCTAGTGGGGCCTGGCTAAACATCCTTTGTCACATTCCAACGGTTAACGCACAGATTTATAGGTATAGATGGGGGTCATATATTATATCTGGTTTTAGTTTTAAAATAGTATATATTCCACATTTAAATATTAAAGGTTTAAATAACTGTTTGAAATGAGATATAAATGATTATGTGCTATCATTTATTATTATTATTATTATTATTATTATTATTATTATTATTATTATTATTATTATTATTATTATTATTATTATTATTATTATTATTATTATTATTATTATTATTATATTTCTATTTCTATTTTTTTATTGGTAGAAAGTAATTTTGTATTGTAATGTTATTTTGTATTGTACTTTTTTGTATAAGTATTTGCTGTTTATTTCTTTTTGCAAAAATTAATAAAAATATTATTCAAAAAAAATAAAGTTCCATGTCTTAATTGCATGAGGAAATATTCACTTGGTCTGCTTTCTAGCTTCCTGAGTTATGTGGTGGTCAGAAATCAGGAAGTAATTATGCTGAATGAAAATTTATTTTATCAGTTAAGACAATTATGGTAAAGAAATGCAATTTTATCCAAACACAAACACAGTAAACGATGTTTAGACACTAAAAGGGCAAATTCCTGTTTGAAAATCATGCAAAAGAAAAAAGTTTTAACAGTGAATTGCCATATATTCAGACATCTCTGCAGGCATTATCTTTTGCATACTGAGGTGTGCAGCACATTAGACAACAAAAATGTATATAGAGATTTCTTAATTTGTGCCCATTTGCAACAAAAAGTTATGTCTTTTGCTTACCTGCACAACTAGAGTTTCACTTATAAATTTGAACAATGCAAAATAGCCATAAAATAGCTGAAGAGAAGCTCACAAAGTGTCTGGGAAGCTGTATCTTCCTAAACAAAAGGAATATTTGGGAGGGTTTTGCGGGCCCCAGATAGACCACAGACTGCATCATCCCCAGCAAAATGTACACAAATGGATTTCTGGTTGACACTCTTCACCTATCTTTTATTTCTATTAAATTTCATGTTTCTTTTTTCAGGATGGAAGAAATGTGTATTAGTGTGAATAACAGCAATTTGATGCAGAAAGTCTCTCAATTTTAAAAAAATACATGGCTGACATCTATAGCAGAACTTATGACGTGTAAGGCCAAAGATATCAGCAGCAGCTGAGGTTTTTCATGAATTTTCCATTCCCCTCCCTAGCAGATGGGAAATATTATTGGAATGAATTTTGTTGGAGATTATCGTCTTCACATTTTTTTAGAAATAATTGCAGTTTAATCATGAACTGAAGTCCTATAGCAGTGGTGGTGAACCTATGGCACATGTGCCATAGCTGGCACACAGAGGCCTTTCTGTGGGCACGTGTGCCATTACAGGCAAGCTCCATCCCACCCAGCCTGCATGGCATCAATGGTAGCACTGCTTCTCCACCCACCCCTCTCACTCTGCCAATGGGGAGGTGAGAGGGGGAGGCTGAAATGCTGCCTGGGAGGTGGCAGCGAGGGTGAGGTGAGGTGAGCAGACACTCCCACCCACCCCTCCTAGGAGGCTGACACACCCGTTGTGGTGGTGGTGGTCAGGCACACCTACAGGGGGTGGGTGCACATGCCCAAGTGACATTGACAAGGGCGCCTCAAGTGTCACATGTGCATACACACCCATGTGACTTTGCCAGAGGTGTAACAGCAAGTGTCACATGGGTCACACAGTACCTGCCCGCATGCCGCCTCCTCCTTCTTGGGCACTTGATCTCTAAAAGGTTCTCCATCATTGCCCTATAGCAAAGACAGTGAGCTTTGGGGCCTGGTTTGATGCTGGGTTAGGTATCTTAGATTTCATTTGAAAGACTTTTTAACTTTAAGAATACTAAATGGGTGAATTTTCGAGAGCAGCTGGATAAAAATGTGGAGAAGATCCTCCTGCACCCAGATAAATATCATGAATTTGTCCATCTTGTGAAAGAAATATTGAAGAAAAATATTTCAAGAGGATGCTGCATCCAATACTTCCAGGGCCTGACTGATGACATCAAACCTCTGCTGGATAGATACTGTATCAGACACTCTTACAACCAGGATCCTTTCCAGGAAGATACTGTTGAAGCTGGGGAGGAAATTAAAATTGGAAATCATGATGATGCACATTAGTTGAGAAGCCATGATGCCTCACTCCAATGTCTGATGAAGTGGACTTGGTCCATGAAAGCTCGCATTTAAATATGAGTGCCACAACATTTGTTGTCTTTTTTTGCTGTTTTGTTTACATTCTGCTTGCACAGACTAACAGGGCTACCACTTCAAACATATATAAATCATGCAGTTCTTTCCTTTTCTCTAAAGCTCACAATTTGAGCAAGGGAGGAACGAAATAATGGATGGGATTTTTCTACTTTTATTTGGTAAAGATTTATTATAGGTACCCTACTTAAACAGCAATTTAGCATCCCGCTAACTGTTAACATTTTGCCTCCTCCAAATTGAGTTCCAGAAAAATTAGACTCTTGGGTAAACTAGCTGTTAACTGAATTGTCAGTCTGCTTCTAATAACATTTCTGTCTCTCCACCAGTTCTACACTAGAGCAAGAAAGGAGATTATTTAAATATATATAGAAAGTTATAATAAACATTTTCTTCTGCAAAACAAATTGACCTTTTACGTTCAGTACATGGCATTGCATTGAAACAGTTTGAATATAGGATAAATGTATACAACAGCATAAGTAAAAATTAAGTGTTTATATTTTTTTTGTTCCATCTAAACAGGTCAAAACCATTGTGCCTACACAAATAATAACAAAATTTCTTTTGTATACATAACAAAATTAACTACTGCGTGATTTTCACACATTAGACAATCCTTTATGTTGAGAAAATTATTACTGAAAATGGTTCTAAATCCTTCTTTGAGAATTATAGTTCTGTATGTTTTTCAGACAGAATAATTAAAATAACACAAGTTACCCAAATTAAATTACTTAAGTCATGATAAACCCATTTGAGGTTGCAATATGATAATTGTAACAGCACCAACTTCCATTTAGCAAAGGCTATAATTAGTATAAAGAAAAAGGGCTCCCGAATCATCTCATTTTCTCCCCTAAGATAACAGGCTAAGAAAACCATGCTTCCTCAAAACATTCACAGAACCTGAAAATAAGCTATATTTACCAAATATTCTTTCCCCTCTTCACCCAAGATGAGGACATTTGCTTTAGAAACCTCACCCATTAAAAACCTAACTATTATAGACAGATACGTAGACATCTGTAACTTCATCCAGCATCCTTGGATGCAATGCATCTTGCTTTACAGGTTTTGTATTATTTTAAGTGAGTAGTTGTTCTCCATCATTCCTTCGTTGACCTCAGGCTGAATCTCCCTCTCTGACTCCTTTATTCCCCTTGCATTAGACTGGCTCCTGTTCTATTCTTGAGAGAAGATAGTAGTAAAGTAAGTTCTGAACAGTTCTATTTTGTCCATTGCCTATTATTATCTTAATCTTTTTAATTCCATAACCTTATCACTTTTTTGTTCTCTTGCTCTGAGCACAGATGAAATATCTATTTTCTTATATTATTCCCTCTTGCAAGTCTGCCCTCATTCTGACCTTTAGCCTTCCTGATCTTCTCCCTTAAAATGCTGGTTATTTCAGATCAGAATGAGCTCAGACTTGTGGGGAAGGATTGAGTGAGGCCAGGGAAGTTATAAGCAAACACATTTATTTTACTCATATTATTGGAGCAAAATCTTCTTGCTGCTATTGGCGTTTTGCACATTTAGCTAATGCGTCACTATTGCCCATTGCATTCGATTAAGTTCACTGAGTTAATTTCAGTATATAATTGCCATTTCATATCTTCCTTAGTTCAACATACATATCATTTGTAGCTTCAACAATTACTGTTATTAACATTAAATCTTATCATTAATTTAATTTAATCCATTATAAGACATCTTCATATCAGTAATATATATAAACATGATAGTCCTGGGGCAAAAGGAAGCAGGTGGATGTGTTTTCACCCTCAGTAAGAATTGTAAGGGACATTAGTTTAAGTAGAATTGGCTATCAGGTTTACAATGTCACTAGACCTACTACCAGGAGAGTGCTAGTCCCATGGTTGAGAGTGGATTTGAACTCACATCTCATGAGCCCTAGTCAATTACTCTATCCCAGGGGTTCTCAATCTACAGCCCACAGGCTGACCTTGGACCCCAATGCCATCCCATCCAGCCTGTCACTGCCTCCGCAGCACCCGGAAGTGGAACCAGGCACATTTACATCTTCTGTAAAATGCACCCACACGTGCGCAAATGCACCTGTGACTGTCATAAAGGTGAAAGTGGGTGCATTTACATTGGCTGTAAATGTGCCTGCTTCCACTTCTGGGGGGTATGGTCTGGCCCACTCAGCTGTTTGGGGGGCATGGTCAGGCCTGTGGCAAAAAAAGTTGGCCATACTGCCTCTTGATTCACCTAGGGACACTTTTTGTTTTCATACTATTCACAAAACAACAGGAGGAAGTCTAGAAATCCCTTTTTGATAACCTAAATTAGAAATGTTGTTTGTGCAAATAATCTATTACAACACTGCAACTATATGTCTGAAATATAGCAGGCTTCATCTGTGCAAAAGGGTAAAATGTGCCCTCAGATGTCTTCTAATTCTGTGAGGTAAAAAGGCAAAGCCATTTGGTAATTTCTCCATGAATATCAACAAGACAACACACAGAACCCCAATTCTTCAAAGTCTGTTTCTCCTTTGCATTCACGCTGAACTGGAGGATGTCCAAAGTGGTCTGAATCAATTTTTTGCATCTTCTGCAGTGCTGAAGCAAGGACTGGAACTGATTCTTGTCTTTGGTAGATGCTGAAGACTTTTAAGTCTTCCACAAAACTACTTAGTGACTAGTGAGAATTTATGTCTGGAAACCTGTCATTGTGAGGATTAATCTCATTAAACATACACATGATAGCAGAGCCTCAAATTCAATATACAAGGAAAATTAATTTTGTTCATGAAACACATATCAGAAAGTGTACAAGGAGGTCACATGCATTAATACAAAGGCCGTGGTAACCATCTATTCATGATAATTGAATTGCTACTGACTCTAAACTTAAGATGAACAAAAGAAATCAGATATAATACTTAGGATTTCTATTTCAGTAGTTACCTGAAATACAAATGTTCAGAAATGTAAATGGCATCTTCTTCATACTTCCATGTTTTTCATCTTAAAAGTATATGAATAATTTCTCCTTCCTCTGATCTTTTAAGACTTGAGTAGTGAGCCTGCTTTCAGCTTTTGTTTCAGAAATAAAAGTTAGAAGCAGGTACATTACTCAGGTAACCTTAAGATTTTAAATGCAGATCTGATGGAATTCTGTATGTAACAAAATTAATACACAAACCAGTATATTCTCTTCATCTAATGTTAGAAATATAAACTGGATGTGTGAATCTATATAATTAGTAGTCCTACATTTAATATCACATTGCCTTCTTCTCATGCTGCAGGATAAAATTTTAGTAGAAAACTAATAATGAACATGCTAAGTACACTAAAACTCACCAAACATCATCTAGAAAGGAGGCAAAGTTAAGGATCCATAGGGAGACTTTGGTGCTCTGCAAATAATAGGCAGCAGCCAGCAATACGGGCCAAACACACAACTTTATTTGGAATAAGAATAGGAGACCAGAGCTAGCAACACACCCTCACATTCCTTATTTATCTCCGATCAGAACTGACAGTTGGGAAAAAACATTGGAACCATTGACAGCTCTGTCTCGTGCACTTCTCATTCTGAACCTTCCTGAAGTCTCGCGAGACTTCGGACCATAGTAAAGCAAATACATATGAAACTCTATCACAACAAAGACAAAATGCCAAACACATTTCCTTAAATACACAACACAGACATGTACAAAACATGTAAAAACCCACATGCATAAAACGACCCAAAATCTTTAGATGTATTCTGAACTTTCAAGATCATATTTCAAACCTTCTACCATATGCCTAATTCAAGTTATAGAGTTTATTAGTCAGACACTGTATCACATTGAACTAGTGCATCCTTTAAGCCAGGGGTTCTCAAACTACGGCCCGGGGGCCAGATGCAACCCATGACACCATTTCATGTGGCCCCAACCTCCTCCGCTGCACCAGGAAGTGCCATGTGTGGCAGGTAGGGCAAAATGGACGTCTGGCCCCTGAAACTATCTGAGGGAGCGTGACCTGACCCTCATCTTGAAAAGGTTGAGAACACCTGATTTAAGCTCCCCACCCCCACATAGTTGAATTCATAACTATTGGTGCTTTTCAAAGAAAATTGTGAATTGGCATCAACAGAAAAAGCATGCATGAGTTCTTGTGAATTATAATCTAGGTCACAGTACTATGGAGGCAATCCTGTTCTCTCACTCTGAAAGATTCTGAAATGCTGGAGAGGTCAAATTATGAAGAGAGTGGAGTGCTTTAATACTTGATTGAATAAGAATGGATGTTCCTGTGCTGAGTACTATGCATTATCATAGTTTTCTTAGAGAGATGGAAAGAAAGAAGACACATTTATTTGTAAAGCTGTGGAGTATCCTGCCAATTATGGTAAAATAATAATTGTATGTGGTCAAATCAATTGTGTCTAATGGTGACCCTTCACACACACACACACACACACACACACACACACACACACACACACACACACGCACATGCACGCACGCACACGCACACAGTCTATGAAGCTTGACTCACTGAGCTATCCAGCCATTCTCAGTTATAGTATAATAATAATTTCGTGTCAGAGATTACTCTGGTTTGAAAGGATTTTTGCTGGAGAAACTCCGCTCAGGGGATGCCTGAATGAGACTCCTTTCATGTCCTCAAGTGTAGCTCTCAGGTATCAAAACCTGACCTTTCAGTCTCCAGCTCAGCATCTTAACCACTAAGCCACCTGGGGAGCTGCAGTTATAGTATAAGAAAAGTAGTACTGTATTGATTTTGATTCTATTAGACAAATTTTTTCTTACACACACACACACACACACACACACACACACACACACACACACACACACACAATTCAGTATTTTAAGGATATCTTATATAAAGTCAGAATTTTACTTCCACTGACTTCAGAAGCAGCTCACACAAATGAAGCTAAATTCGTTTAGCAGATTCAAAAAGATAAGCATTTCTGGCCTTTGTCTTTGTTCAGACATTATTCCTCCACACACACACACACACACACACACACACACACACACACACACACACACACACACACACACACACACACACACACACACACACACACACACACACACACACACACACACACACACACACACACACACAAAAGGGGGGGCTGGTGAAGTCAAGCATTGTTTCTGAATCAACAAGCAATTGTTTCATGACCCTCAACAAAACAGAACATGATGCCATGGTTTTCCAAATTTTGACTTGTATGACGCGTCCCAAACAGCATAATAAGTTTATAGTGCGCTTTCTCATGAGGTCACTATACTGATACAAAAGAAGAACATAAATAAGTGTCTCTTGCAACTTGTTTCCCAAAAATAGTATTTTCTTTGAAATTCAGGTCTTCACTACAGGCCAGCTCTCTTCACAAGGTGTTTCATTCTTGAGGCTATTTTGTTATATTCTTCTGTCTATAAGTAATCAAAAACAAAGAAGACCAGTAAAGCACCCAATTTAAGAGCTCATATAAGTGGCCAAACTTAGCAATAGGGGAAAATGCCATGAAAAATCTCTAGCGGATTACATTTACCAGATCTTTTCAGGCTCATAGCATCTGCTCTCAGAAACACCAGGAAATCTTAATATTCCACTCTCACAACTCCATGCAAAGTATGCTGAAAGCATGTACCGCTTCAATTCTACACATCCTGCGGATGCTTCTTGGTGGTCTGATGGTTTCCATCAAAAGCTGCTACTGTGTGTTCAACTACAAAGTGCAGCAGTGCATATTATACAAGGTACAGCTGAGTTCGGAATTTAATGCAAACGTTTTTCAATTTTCAGTAGGGCATATGCATTTCAGACTTCTGCCACCTTAGGCACCTAAAGTCAAGCCATGTCCAAATGCTGAAATGAGGTTTTCACCAGCCTGTAACTAGATTAATACATCGAGAGGAATAGAATTTCTGTTCCCATTTGGCTGAATACAGCTGGCTTTCGTAGGACCATGAGGGTGAACTTTGGCACTCCAGATGTTCTTGGACTTCAATTCCCAGAAGCCCAAGTCCCTGTGAATCCACACGAAGAGGTTTACTGTGATTCATCCGGCCTGCACCGCCCTTGTCACTCCCAGAAGCAGAAGTAAAACGTGCCAGTCCGAGTGCATTTTACTTCCGCTTCCAGAAGCGACAAGGGCGGCGCAGGCCGGATGAATCGCAGTAAACCTCTTCATGTGGATTCACGGGGGCTTTGGCTTCTGGGAATTGAAGTCCAAGAAAATCTGGAGTGCCAAGGTTCACCATCATGATCTTAGGAGGTGGGCAAGAGAGACTACAGTGGCATCTCTGTCCAGTTTAGAGAGAAGATGAATCTCAGATGATGGTCACACAGAACAAATGGCTAGGATTCAACAGAAAAATGAGGCTTTGCTATGACAAAGGAAAAAAATAGAGGCAACTCTCTGGCAGTATTCTATAGGATCTAGGGCAGAGGTTGTCAACCTTTTCAAGCCAATGACTGGGTCATGCTCCATCAGACAGCTTTGAGGGCCAGATGGCCATTTTACCCTTTCTGCCACACATGGCACTTCCTGGTATAGCGGAGGCAGTGGGGAGCCACATGAAATGGTGTTGTGGGCCATATCCAGCCCCCAGGCTGCAGGTTGAGAACCCCTGATCTAGGGGATCTAGAATTCCAGAGATTTCTCAGAAATATAAATATTAGAAGGAAGCAAAATACATATTCACAATTATGTGTTTAGGTGCCTAAGGTGGCAGAAGTCTGAATTGCATCTGCCCTTCTGGAAATTGAAAAAATGTCTGCATTAAATTTCGAGCTCAGCTGTACCTTGTATAAAATGCACTGCTGTACTTTGTAGTTGAACAACACAGTAGCAGCTTTTGATTGAAACCATCAGACCACCAAGAAGAATCAGGTAAATCTGGTCCAGCAGTATCATTCATTCAGCCAGCAATAGATACATAATTCACTGAAGCACAAATCATCTCATATATTTTTTAAGTTGGGGAATGTATGTCAGACACAGAGACTGCTGAAAAGCACAGCCCAAGAAGATGTACAACTGTCTAAAGAAATGAATATAAGAAGCTTGATTCTTCTCCCTGTATAAACCAGAACTTGAAAAGAGCATGTAAAAATTAATGCATTAATGTCAAATTTGTTTGTATGGGTTTTAGACCAATGCCAGAAAAAGGCCTTCAAAATCTAACATTTAAACACAGCATTTTAAAAGGCTGTGCTGACATACATTTTGTTCATTTAAAATGTTAGAATGTATGTCCCTCTGTAGAAGTGAGCCCACACTGTCCCTCTGCAAAGGCAAGAGAGTCTATGGTTTCCTTTAAAAGCTAGATTTATATTACATAGCCCAGACTTCAATCCATGAATAGAATTATGATACCTATACATCTTGGTCCCCACACCCAAGAATCTGGTATTGTTCCAGGCTTGTAGCAAATGTAATCTTAAACCACTTGGAGACCCAACAGTGGGAGCTACTGCTTCATAAAGAATCAATTGGCCATCCCAATACAGTGTTTACAATGACACTATGTGAGCCTTTGCTTAAGAGAATATGCTTCCTTGAAAGGTGTTGCAGAATGCTGTTGAATTATCTGATCCTAGGCAGCTACAGCGGTTGTGGTGACTCTGTTCCTAATAATATAATAATATTTGTGTGTCCACAAGTAAATTTTGACTTATGACAACCCTTCCCAGGGTTTTCTAGATAGAGAATAAACAGAAGAGTTTTATCATTCCTTTCTTTTGGGGTCATCTTGAGGCTGTGCAGCTTGTCCAAGGCCACACAAAATGGCTCTTCTTGCAGAAAGCACAGTGGAGAATTAACTTTCAACTTCTAGTTCTGCAGCCAGATATCTAACCCACTGAGCTATTCAGTTCTCTTCCTGCATTCTAATCAATTCAATTGCAGTAGCCCACAAACTGGAAGAGAAAAAAAACTGTCTTCAGTCTCCCATGGATTTTTTTAAAAAAAATCTTATTAGAGCAGAAGGTTTAGTTGAACTGTCCATCCCACCAATATAGAATAAAGCACAAAATTAAATGACTGCTTAATGAACATAAAAAAGAACAATTGAAAACCTATATTGGTACAAAGAGGAGCTCTTTTTCATTTGTAGCCAACTGCAGGATGACCAGAAACATTTGGATTCAAAATGTAATAACATAGCTGTTTATATCTGTCAGTTCAATAGTATAACTTCCTTTCCCTTCAGCTCCAAAAGTAAGTGGCACAAAAACATCAGATTCTCAAGATTATTAAACACTAGCTGGGGTGCCCGGCTTTGCCTGGGTGGTCCCAACCCAGCTAGCTAAGTGTCAGAGTTGCCCGGGAAACCCACTGACCAGGGGTGGGCCTGTGATGTGAGCTCAGCAATGACATCATAATCCCCCCCCGGTTGACCTAGCACTGGGGCAGACACAACCTTCCTGTCAAATATACCCCCCTTTGCAGATCAATTTAGAGGGCAACCTCCCCATGGGCTTTGGGACCCCAACATTGACCTGCTCACGTGTGCAAGGTACAAGTGTGCTGAATCTCATGGGGTTTGGTCATGAGGTGAGGCAGCCCATTCCGGACACCGAACCCACACCTTTGCTATACATATAGATCTTCAACAAGAGGAAAAACTGTCAGCTGTTTAATGATCTTGAGAAATGGAAATCTTTCTTGCCCCTACCTTTGAAAGGGGGGGGGAGAGAGAGAGGACATTTTCCATTTCTTTTAAATTGTTGCTAACTGACACAGTACACAGCAACAGCTGCTACATTAGCAGCAATTTTTTTTAAAGGAAAGATCCCATTCCCCCCTTTCAAGAGGGGGTGGCAAGATTTCCATTTCACAAGATTAAGTGGCTTCCTCCTCTGGACTCTGCTTGCTTAGTAATCTTAAGAAATGATAGGCTTTCCTCTTTATCAATCTTTATCATGCTAAATAAAGTCACTTGAGGTGTGGTGAGGTTAATCTTTGCATACACATGCAAGGGTCACCCAAATAACATGCCACACCTCAAAACAACCCTGTGTTGCCTGATTCAGTCACACAGTAAATCTTATTTGCTTAGCTCATGTTCTGATTGTAATGTAAAACGACTTTGCAACCTACAGAGTAATGCAGCAAATTGTGTCAGATAAACAATATAATAATAAGACTTGTTGTTTGGGAGTTTAGAAAGCAATTAATTTCTACCTAGAACAAAAATGGCAATAAAGCAGGGCATTTTGAAAAAGTCTCAAAATTCCCAGGCCCTCAATGACTGGAAACTTATTGAACCTTAAGGAGGAAGGCTGCACATTCATACAAGCCAGTGAAAATGAGAGTCTCTAAAGGTTGTCTGTGAATTCATAATTAATTGGCTTCCAGATACCCAGATGGATAACAGATACCAAAATAGATAGAAGCACTGTAGTTACATGCCAATGAAAGTAGATCTTAATTATCAATACAATGTAATTTTTGAAGAAAACAATGTTTCAGCTTTTTATCCAGCACCAGAAATTCTACTAAAGAAAAAAAAAACCAGCTGCATAATTTAGCATGGACAAACGTAAATGAGGTATTTCTATATGAATCATAACAAAACATTTTACAATAAGTGGAAGTACTATTGCTACAGAAAAATGTGATCCATCTGGAAAATGTCAAAGCTCAGATCATGCAAAATACTGATCTTAAACTTAGACCAATTAGCTGTAGAACTGCACTAACCACACACTTTGGTACTTCAAGAACAGATAAAAAAAATAGTGAATGAATTTGTTCAACCTTAGTATTAAAACTTTGTCCAAACAGCTGGACAAAGGAAAAGTTGGGGTAATCTTTTTTAAATGAAATATTAAAAGTGCTACATAAACAGAACAATCACACTTCATGTAAAAATGCAGAACAGATGAATGATTGTGAGCTATTGGAAGTGAAAATTAAGAGTTTAGCATTTTATAAAAGTGAATTCTGTAATATTTGCCATTTAAAATTTGTTCTTATTTCTTGGATACCAAGGGAAATTAAGGCATGGCATTTTAAGTGTGTCAGATAGATGAAAATAAAAGGGCAAAGGTGGTGAAGGGAAGCTGGTGAATCCTAGTAATTTATACTAGACTGCAAGGATATTATGTTCAGTGGCATGATGACGTATCATGATAATGGTGGTGATACTTGTAACAGCAGCTATAATAGCTTTCTGTACTGCCCAGGAAGCAACCAGAAAAAGAAAATGCTGGCCAGAATCCTTTTGTGAATTTACACTGGCATTAAGTGTTCATTGCATTAAGCATGATAGTGATTAAAAATTTGTGCTCAAATTGCTAGTGGTACACTAAGTTGTGTATTGCAAACAATTATCACTATTTAATGAGTTGTCACTTGCATTCCTATTGGCACAATAGGAATGCAAGTGGCAACTCATTAGGTAAAGGTAAATGTTTCCCTTGCTCGAAAGCCAGTTGTATCCGACTCTAGGGTGCAGTGCTCATCTCTGTTTCTAAGCCGAAGAGCCAGCGCTGTCTGCTTCTGCAGACGTTTCCGTGGTCATGTGGCAGGCATGACTAGACACCGGAGCACACGGAATGCTGTTACCTTCCCACCGAAGTGGTCCCTATTTATCTACTTGCAATTTCTTGCTTTCGAACTGCTAGGTTGGCAGGAGCTGGGACGAAGACGGGAGCTCATTTCCGTCCTGCAGTACTCGGGAAACGAACTGCTGACCTTCCGCTTCCCAGTCAGTGTCTTAGCCACTTGAGCCACTGCAGTTAATTAAATAATGATAATTGGCTGCCATAATTCATGCAATTATACTTAAGGTAAAGGTCACTCTTGCTTGAAAGCCAGTTGTATCCGACTCTAGGGTTTGGTGCTCATCTCTGTTTATAGACAAAGAGCCAGCATGTCTGCATCTGCAGATGTTGCCATGGACATGTGGCAGGAATGACTAGATACCAGAGTGCATGAAACACTGTTTACCCAAAGTGGTACCTATTTATCTACTTGCAATTTCTTGCTTTCAAACTGCTAGGATGGCAGGAGATGGGACAAAGACGGGAGCTCACTCTGTCATGCAGTACTTGGGTCTCGAACTTCTGGCCTGCTGATCTTCTAGTTGTCAAGTTCAGCGTCTTAACCACTAAGCCACTGCAGTCCCTATGTAATCATTCTTATACAAGGAAAAATCCACTTGCCAAGAGCGGTTTCCTTTGCCCCTTTCCAGAAACCTATCTACCCAATGAATGTAGTAGTAATGCACTCAGGAATAAAGCTGATGAGCAGATAAAGATTCAATCCACTTTAGCACTCTTTGGGACTGTAGCAGAAGGGTTCAAAATTCTTGAAAGGTGGGAGAGAAAAGGAAAGTTTTTTTTAAAAGAAAAGAATCCTTCTTCTTCCTGAAATTTCTTTTTCACCACAAACCTCAAAAAGTGCAAGTGAGAGCCAGTTGCAAGCTTCCATCACCAGCATTGACAACAGAAGAAGACTTTTATAATCATCTCATTTAACAGTTCAAACTTCTGTATTTGTTTCTTATAAAAAGAAAGATGTGGGCACTCCTATAGGTAGGCTATATGGGCATGTTTCTAAGTTTAGTGAAGTTATGACGATTTTGCACGACAAGTGAATAAACACTTTTACACTTTCCAGTAGATTTTTTCTAGACCTCTCTTCTACCCAGCCTCCTCAAAACCACCTCCATGCAACTATTTTAAATTACTGATCTGCCTTCTGTACTACATACCTGCAACTGATCTAGATTTTAGATCTCACTATCTATTTTTATAATTCCACCAGTTTCTCTCAGGGAAATAGAACCAAGAAGCAAACAGTTGAACTTTAAAATCAAATACAGTAAAACCCTGTTTTATGGGAATATCTGTTCCGTAGCTTTTTCCATAATATGGTTTTTCCGTAAAACAAAACAATTTCCATAGGAATGCATTGGGAAAAAGAAAACGTTCCTGGCCCACAAAAAAATAATACAGTAATTTTTTTAAAAAAAACCTAAAACACAATAAAAGATAAAGGAAGACAAAAATAAGCTTTCTACTTTTTCCACCATTCGAGAAATCTGGGAAATTATGTTCCATAAAATGGTTTTTTCCCATAAAATGGTTTTTTTCCATAAAACAGGATGCATTTTTAACAAAATTCCTTTCTGTAAAATGGTAAGGTTTCCCTTGATCGAAAGCCAGTCGTATCTAGGGTGCAGTGCTAATCTCTGTTTCAAAGCCAAAGAGCCAGCGCTGTCTGCTGCTGCAGACGTTTCCATGGTCATGTGGCAGGCATGACTAGACACCGAAGCGCATGGAACGCTGTTTACCTTCCCACCAAAGTGGTCCCTATTTATCTACTTGCAATTTCTTGCTTTTGAACTGCTAGGTTGGCAGGAGCTGGGGCAAAGACGGGAGCTCTTTCCGTACTGCAGTACTGGGGAATCGAACTGCTGACCTTCCACCTTCCAGTCAGTGTCTTAGGCACTTGAACCACTGCAGTCCTTCTGTAAATGAGGCTTTCATAAAACAAGGCTTCCGTAAAACAGGGGTTTGTTGTAATCATATTCAAATGCTAGTGAAAATTGCAGCTGACTTTTTTTTAAAAAAGGAAAGGGATATTTGCCTACAAAGAAACTTAGACACCAAAACCATACATTGCTTTAACACTGTTAATTTTCATGGTACAGAACATTTTATAATATATATACATATATATAAGACTAAATTATTGACTGATATACACTTTTTAAAGAATAACATAATTCTCTCCCCCACCCCCCACCCCCCGTGGTGAAATGAACTCTCTCATCTATAGCAGATATGACACACCCATGATGTGAATGGAATATATCTATAGCAAGCATACTTTTATATACCATCCCATAGCACTTAGTACACTCTCTGGGTGTTTACAATTTAATTAGTATTTTGCCTCCAACATGCTGGATACTCATTTCACTGACCTTGGAAGGATGGAAGACTAAGTCAACATTGGGCTCGTCAGTATCGAACTCAGATCATGAAGAGAGTTTTAGCTGTAGCACATGGTGGGGACAAATACACTGTAAAAACATATTTCAATTCTGGAGAAATTCATTATAATTCTGCTTGTATTCTATAGACCAGGGGCAGCCAGTATTGGTGCCCAAGGTGTTCTTGGACTTCAATTCCCAGGTGCCCTGATCTGCAGATGTGCTTACTTGGTCTTCTGGGAATTGAAGTCCAAGAACACCTGGGGGACCAAAGTTGGCCACCTGTGCTGTAGACTAATAATGTTAGAATGGGGCGAACAAAGTTCTATTCATGGATCATCACTCCCAACACTAGCTATGCTATCTAGAGCTAACTGGATGTTCAACAACAGCTCCAGGGCTGCACGCTTTTGCGCCCCTGCATTAGGAAAAGCAACTATATATTCATTTTTAGCCATTTTGTCAGCCTCAGCTTATTCTCCCTCATCCAGCTTCAAATTGTCTCCAGGCATTGCTTCAGGACCTAGACAGCCACCACTGCCATGGAGGAAAAGAAGAGATAGAGGTGAGCATCATTTGGATACTGATGATAGTGAACCACAGATCTCCAGTTGGCCTCACATAGACGTTAAGCAGCATGTGGGAGATGGCTGCACCCTGTGAGACTGCAAAGTGCTGGACCCAAGGACCGGAAAACGTATACTCCAGCTGCACCATCTGAATATAGTTATCAAGAAAAGATCTGAACCAAGCCAAAAAACACTCCTCAGTCCCAAGAACCCTGTGAATCTTATTTTGTACTACTCACTAAAATTAAACTGAAGAGGCTAAATCCAGCTGTTAGTCCCAACTAGAACAGAGTTATTGAATTAATATTTATATTGACTTGAGTCCTATTCATTTTACTAATGTTTGAACTGCAAATTGGATTTAGCCCAAGATTACCACTGGCAACCTTATTTGCCAACTCCTGTATCAAGCATAGAAATTCTACAACACATTTCAAAGTTATATTTTAATATATTTTGATACATAGTGTCAGAGCAATATAAACTTGTAAAGATTTTACCAAGTGGCTTTACAGCAAATCCACCTGCTGAATATATAAAGGTTGTCAATCAGTAAAAAGATACATGAAATAAGGTCATACCAAACATAATTGCTACATATCATATGAGCATGTTCTTTCAACAAAAGACTTCTTAAGTATGAGTGGCTATTTTAAAAACTAATTTACTATTTTCAGAGCAATGTGCTTATTAACATATGGTCTTTTAACTTTTGCTGTGCTAGGCACAGAAGAGTTTGTTCTGCTTTAAATATAGGTTACATATACTCCAGAATCCTATTGCTAACTTATGCTTGCACAGTTGGGTACAACAAGGAACAGAGGCAGCAACATGTTAATATATGGCACCAGGACTCAGTGAAATATCACTTATACAAATGTACACTGGAAACAGAATTCTGTCCAATTACACACTAATAAAACAATTCCAACTAGAAGAGATAATTATTTCATTGACAAACATAACTGTAAGTGGTTGACATCAAGAGCATGTTAAATGTTTTCATAGTCTTTTGTCAAAGACTGGTTGCCAAAGCAGACACAATAGTCAGCACAAAAACAACAAGGGTTTTATGGCACAGTTATAATGAGTTTTATTTAGCATATGTTTCTGTGGACCTAACTTACCTCTTCAGTTACATGGAGCACAATAAATAAGCCAATTAGAAAAAGAAAACATCTTAGTGTTTCCACCACAAAGTCCTGTCCTAACATCATGTCTGACCAAACTAAGTTGATGTTTAATTCCATAATGGCAAGGAGTCAGAAAAACATATGGGATTGCGATGATAAGATGTCTTTTAAGAGATTGCTTCTTCTGACAACAGGATCTCTAGTATCTAGCTGGCTCTTGAGTAACCATAGCACTAGGGAACCATCATGCATGGGACAGTTTTCTCACATTACCAGCTAGATGACCCAGGGAAGCTTATATGCATTTTGCATGATAGAGACAGGCTAGCAATTCATAAATGTTTTGATCAATCATTATTGTGTATTCCAATATGTAGCAAAGTTGGTCTTCAAAAATTAAGCCATCATGTTACACAAAGTTAGATGATAAGATTTCACCCCATAATGTTTTAACACTTTGATTCATTTTATTATAATAAAACCTCCATGGTGTAAAGCAGGCTGATTGAAGAATCTTTAGCAAGAGGCCACTCCATAGTTATTTTTATTATATGCCGTCAATTTATTTCAGTTCAATACACATCCAGTATAGAGGATTTATTTAAGCTCTCCAGAATCATTTTTCCTATCCACCAGTCCGTACCTGTCAACCTTCCTGGATTGGCCGGGATTTCCCAATTTTCGGTGCCAATTAGCGCCATTTCCCGCCCGCAGCTGCCAAAACCCCGGAATTGGCAGTGGGGGGGAGAGGTACTGCGCACCCCTTTTGCGCAGATCGCCTTCTACGCATGCGTAGAAGGCTTTTATGCATGTGTAGAACCCTTCTATGCTTGCGTAGAACCCTTCTATGCTTGCATAGAACCCTTCTACGCATGTGTAGAAGGCGATCTGCGCAGAAGGGGATTGTAGAAGGGTTCTACGCAAGCGTAAAAGCCTTCTATGCATGTGTAGAAGGTGACCTGCGCAGAACGGTTCTGCGCAGGTCCCATATTTTCCAGAGCCACGGTTGACAGGTATGCACCAGTCTGTCATAGCTAGCTGTTCTCTAACAAAGGACCATAGGATCTTGTTATGAAACACAAAATGTATCAGCCCTGTGGTGCAGTGTCTGTGTGACATCTTGGTTGCAGCCACCCGTTGAAAGTGAAGGACTTCCAAATGCACAAAAAGGTTGTAAAAACCTACTCCCCACAAGGACAACCATTTGTGCATATGTCCTGTTTGCTTTAACCATACCATTCTGTACCTAGAAAAATGTGAAAATTGGTTAAGTTGCTGAGCTGGAGACTGGATTTTGATACTCGAGAGCTGCACTTGAGGACTCATTTGGGCGTTCCCTAAAAATCCTTTTAACCCAGAGTAATCTCAGACTCGAAATTATTAGTAGATTACACATTATTATTATTAACTATGTACACAAATCACTTCCACTGGTGCATTGTGCAACTGATCACACGGGGGATGCATGACTGATTGCACAATTGAACTGTGCAAATCCTTTTGCCAGGTGTAACATCTGGAACATGTAAGCCAATTAAAACATTATGTTATATCAGCATAAACAGAATTTTGCCCATGGAGATAGAAGTGTAACTTTGGGAAATCTGATACTTATTGAGGCTTTCTTATCAAGTATTTCTGAATAGAACTACCAATGGGGATAGCCTTGAGGCAATATCAGGCCAGAACATTAGACTTGAGAAAATAATGTCAATAGGCTATAGGCCTGCAATGTGTTTCCATGGGAACCAATTGTTAAAAGAGTCTTCTTAAATTTTCTGAATAGCTGTAAAATACTTGGAGACAAAAGGCCTGCCCCCTCACAGTTGGATGTGTTGTACTTTAGATTACTATGTATTCAGAGAAAAAATAGTTGATATAAATTTGAAAGTTCATATTTTTAAAAGAACATCTTTTGTAAAGAAGTTGTGTGGTATCACATCACATTCAATTTATGATCTAATAGGGATTTTCAGGTCTGTCAGATATCAAAAAATGGTTTTCCATTGCTACTCTCCAGTGAATTGCCATGGGGCCTTCTTAGGATCTAAGATCACTGCAGGTGGTGACTGCAGTATCAAAATAAAAAGAAGATTAATTCTTGGGAGGCAAGCTACTATGGCAAACCTAGGCAGCGTAATAAAAAGTAGAGACATCACCCTGCCAACAAAAGTCCACATAGTTAAAGCAATGGTCTTCCCAATAGTAATGTATGGCTTTGAGAGCTGGACCATAAGGATGGCTGAGTGCAGAATAGACGCCTTTGAACTGTGGTGCTGGAGAAGGCTCCTGAGAGTCCCCTGGATTGCAAAGAGATCAAATCAATCAATCCTAAAGGAAATAAATCCTGACTGCTCCTTGGAAGGACAAATACTTAAGCTGAAGCTCAAGTACTTTGGCCACCAAATGAGAAGAGAGGACTCACTTGAGAAGGCCTTGATGCTTGGAAAGATCTAAGGCAAAAGAAGAAGGGAGTGGCAGAGGACGAGGTGGATGGATGGCATCATTGATGCATTGGTCATAGATCTGGCAGACAATGGAGGATGGCAGATTACAGAGGAGCCTGGCATGCGGTGGTCCACGGGGTCACAAAGGGTAAGACTCAACTGTGCAACAAACAACAAAGCACAGGATTGGACACAGATCTAGCTGGATGACTACACTAAATCTTTATGAAGATTTATTATTACAACTTATGATGTTCTTGTGAGTCAATGACCTCATAAAGGTCCTGTCGTTATAGCCCTGCTCAGGTTTTGCAAATTTAAGGCTATGATTTCCTTTATGGAATTAATCTACCTCATATTCGGTCTATTTATCCTACTACCTTCAAATTATTCCAGCCTTACTGTCTTTTCCAAGAAGAGTATGAATACAATAAATATATTAGGAGAAAAGATTGTGACAAAAATTGACTCTTAGAAACTTCACTACTTTAACTTAAACCTTTCAAAAAATAATATTGCCCTCTGATTTGAAATGGATTCAACATAAGAGAACCTTAAAAGGGCACACTTAGGAGTTTCTTATTCAGAAAGAATGGACACTTGCTGTAATTAATGTGTTAACGGGAAGCCAGTATGCTGCATCACTTAGTAGCTACATCATCTTTTCAGTTTTAACCAGAACATAGTCTTAATCAACAGAGCTGAATGCTTGGTGGCACCTTTTTTAATCACAGCTGCTGTTAAGAAAATACTTATTTATATTTTTATTGCATTTTTATACTGCCCATCTGGGATATTTACCACTCAGATTTTTACTCAGTCTAACAAGAGTTAAAGATAACTAATGAGCTTTAAATCTTATGCTACTCATTCTCTAAATTCTTGTTGATTCACTTCTTAATATAATTATTAGAATTATAGTTCCACATATAAAGCTGGCCCAGGCTTACAATATCCTTCAAGATGTTCTGAAGATTTTTGTGGTATGTGTGATGAAAATAAGAATGGACCACCCTAACATTGCTGAGATGTGTGCTGAACAACTTTATTTTCCTTTTAATTTGCTTTCCAGTAATTTTTACAGAAAATTCAGTGTTGTCTCTTTACAAACACCGAACCACCCAGCACTGTATGATGAAGGTACTGTACTCCACTGATACATTACCAGTTCATTGGAGTATTTTGGGCCAGATTAGCACAGGTAGGCTACCCATCTCAGGATTTTGTATCCTACTCCTTTCAAATTTGGGCAGCCATTGAGGCAGTCCAGCTCTCACAGCCATGCATGCATTTTGACCATATGAAGTAGATAGGCAGACGGAAGCCAGAGACTTACAAATGCTGCATCAGAAAGATTGGCACATGAAAATATGCAGAGCATTCAAAAAAGAAACCACTTTACTTAGATTTTTCACACAAGCGTTCAACAATGTATTTGATTGTACAGTACTTGAGAGGACTGCAAAGGAAGATTGCTATTTATGCCTTGAAAATGTAAGTCTTTGCTGTTTAGTATCAAGTATTGGAAACACCACAGGTTATGTACTGTGAATGCTTTGCCAAAATGACATTTGTTTCAACTACAACAAGAATAAGATTGGATCTACATCTGGTCTAATAAGACTGAATGAAATGGCAGAGTCATGACTTGAAAGAATTGACTACTAGCACATCAGAAACGATGCTCAGTCTTTTCCTACAAATACTTACTGTTAAGTGTTTATATGTTATGGAGACATTCAAACTATATATTTCCACTTACAAAATGAAGTGATACAGTTCACTTCACCCATCTCTGGTATAATATTTAGGTCTATGTTACAGATGATGTTACAGCAACACACTGCCTGGCTGTACTGTTCAGAATTTACCAATGCCTTCCTTACAACCTATTTTTTTCTGCTCTTCCTCACTTTTCACTGCCTTTGGTTATTTTATTTTCACCTTATGATTTCTCTTTTGAGATCTATTGAGCACTTGTCCCTTACCATCACTCCCCTGTTCCCTTCAGCAAAAAATGACAAATCTCATCTTCACCTAACAAAGCTCCCATCGCTCTTATTGCTTCTAGAACTCTTTGGATGGACAAAAGAGAAACAACTTGTCTTGCCTTCCACCTTTTACAACACTATGATGTCTTTTTTGCAAGCAGCATTGTACTGTGTATATACAGTATTGGAATTTGGCAGGTTGAAGCCAAAGGATAGCTTTATTACAGTTTCCATTCCCAAAAGTAATGTAGCAATGATCTGAGTTGAAAAATCATAGCACCCAGACTAGAGTAGAAGCAGAAAATTGTAACATATTGCTTTAGTACCAGCAGCTGATTACTTAGGAAAGAACCAGAACTGGAGCAACCAAAGTCAATCAAAGGGCAAATACTTGGAGCAGTAAATAACACAGATACATGCAGAGATACAGATCACATTTTAAAGAAAGGTGATTCACAATTTTGCCTCCAAAGAGATACCTACTATGGGCTCAACCATCACTTTTACCATGTGTTTTCATAAAGATTCCATCAGTGAATGATGAGAAACTTGATGCTTCTATTTAACCATGTCAAGACAAAATAAAGAACTTCACATACAATGATGATGCTTTTGTTCTTTTCATACTCAAATATTCGTGTGTGCATGTAAAAGGACTTTGCAATCAGTAGACAATATTACACAGTTCAAAAATGACCCCAATACACTGAGAGTTAAATTAAGCTTTGTGTGGGTTTCCTGGCATGCAGAAGCAGCTATTTCAGGGAGTTCTCAGTATATTATGACTTTCCTTAGCCCCTGCAAAACATACATTAAATGAAGATTTCAAAGCTTAATATTTTAAGTTCTATTTAAGTATCTTCTGGTACAATTCCAAAAAGAAGCACAGAATTGAAATGACAAGAAGAGCAAGGCTGTGTATTTTCAAGCTCTCTAATGATTACCCAGGAATCTTCTTCTGTTTCATACTGCTACTAGTCACAGGATTTGCTTTCCCCATTTCAAGCATTACCACAACCTTCCAGCTTGTGTAGGAAGAGACATTTTCCACTTGGCTGGCTGTCCTGAATGCTGGCTCCTATGATTGTGCAAATAAGTATGGACACAATTCCAGCACAAATGGCTGGGAGGAGACTGACAGTTTGCTACCCTCTCTTTCCTCTCACAAGTCTTTTTTATTATCATTCTCTATGAAAACTTTAGAATAAAAGCAACTTCTACCTAGGGTAGTGGGGGGGGGGAATAATCTTTGTTAGGGAAGTGCTACCTATCATCCTATGAAGGAAAATGTACCTTACACATTACTAATATACTGTATTCACATTCTGGAGTCAGTTCAGCACAGCATATATTTTTGGAATCCAATGTTCTCATCTCATATGAGCAGCTGGATACCAAAACTCCACTCATGCATTTCACCCCTCTGAAATATTACTGATCTTAGAATACTGGGCACAGAAAAACACTATGGTCGGAGGGACTGGGCAGCTCAACAATTTTGCCAAAGTACCTATGCTCCTATGGGGAGGGGGCTAAGCGCCATAATAAATGGGCATGGTATCATAACAGCAGCAAGTTAATGGCCTTTCCATTATCCTGTGCAATATTATAAACTTACAGTTAGTTCAATTTATAAGTTGGTTCAGTGCCAAAAGAGGATAATGACCAAAAGGTGACTAGCCAATCAAAGGACAAAAGGGTTTGGCTAATGGGAAAACAGAGGTTTTTGAAAATAGCAATGGGTTCTTTCCTTTTCTCTCTCTGTGTGCAACTTCAGAGGGCAGAATGTGGCCATTGCGCTACCTCCAATGATTGTGGTGGACTATGAGAAGACCTATGATAGTGAATACTGTTGGGAAAGAGTAAGAATTTGGGGCCATGTGCAACTCCCATTAGGATGTTTTTGGAGCCTCTGGGCCCATTACACTCTCCTTCCCTCTGCTAAAAACTGTCTTCTTCAATATTGCTGAAGAAATTGATGCTCTCCTGCTATTAAACTAAATGAGAGCTCCATCATTATAACCAGAACATGCTCTTGAACTGTGACTATCTATCTATCTGTCTGTATGTCTGTCTGTATGTCCAACATGCATACAGCTGTCTTCTTTACTAGAAATGTAGCAGTCAGATGTTGTACACAGCATACCCACATCAAAAGGGACATTGCAGGCGCACCCCCCCAATAACGGACTCAGACACTGGTAAAAGTGGATAACAGCATTGGGCCACATTTATTGATTCATGCCCTAGTCCGAATTATAAATTTCTATTGGTAAAACGACCAATCATAATTCTTAAGGCAAGCAGGCCGAAGTAACACTGGTAAGGTACCACCCCAAAATTGCCAACGGCAATTGGTTACAATGTATCAATTTGTATCAATTTGTTTGTTGACAACAAACAAATTGTTGACCGTAGTCAATATCTAACTAATGACCCCACCCTCTGACGCGTATCCGTGTAATCACGGGGTGATGCATGCTGGCTAGCTATCGCCATCACCCCGTCGCCTAGTTCGTCGTTGACCGGACAACGTTTAACCAACTTATGCCTGTCTATTGTTGTCCAGTCAATTGCGAACCTGCCGGATACCTGTGGGTCATAATGTTTACCTTACCAGTGATACCCGCCCATGTGACCAAAGTCAACAGCATCACAGAAACCCCTATATCAAACCATAGCAACAGTGTGGGATGGGCGAAAAAACCAGGACCCGAGAGCCAATTGTGGGTCCCAGCCAAAAATTCCCACCCGGCCCCGAAGCGACCAAAATATCACACTGTTAACTAGGGAGGGGGTGGAGGGGAAAAACTTCTCCGCTCCGTCGCTTCGGAAAATGGCAGCTCGGCTGCCTCATGGCCACCCCTTTTATAAGGGAGCTGGCCACGCCCCTAACTACCCGGATGCCTTCGTCCTATGGGGGGGCCCGCAAAGGGTGTGGCGGCCATTTTGGCGCCGCGCTTGCATTGCAGGCGCACCCCCCAATAACGGACTCAGACACTGGTAAAAGTGGATAACGGCATTGGGCCACATTTATTGATTCATGCCCTAGTCCGAATTATAAATTTCTATTGGTAAAACGACCAATCATAATTCTTAAGGCAAGCAGGCCGAAGTAACACTGGTAAGGTACCACCCCAAAATTGCCAACGGCAATTGGTTACAATGTATCAATTTGTATCAATTTGTTTGTTGACAACAAACAAATTGTTGACCGTAGTCAATATCTAACTAATGACCCCACCCTCTGACGCGTATCCGTGTAATCACGGGGTGATGCATGCTGGCTAGCTATCGCCATCACCCCGTCGCCTAGTTCGTCGTTGACCGGACAACGTTTAACCAACTTATGCCTGTCTATTGTTGTCCAGTCAATTGCGAACCTGCCGGATACCTGTGGGTCATAATGTTTACCTTACCAGTGATACCCGCCACACGGGGAGGCTTCCAAAAAGGCTCACCGCCCCCCCCAAGACCGTCAGCTCGGTCGACAGGCCTGCTCGCCAGTCCACTAATCCAGAGGTCCATACCTTCCTGCGACAGATGGGCCCCATCCCCTGAGTAAAGCTCGTAATTTTGCAGACTGATGGCGGGGAGGCTAATGACGCATCCCCCGCCCTTGTCAAAAGGAACCGGGCAATAGCCCCGTTCACGGAGCGTCGGCTCAGTCGAGAGCCCCGAGGCCGAACGCCCCCCCTGTAAGCGTACCGCGGCATCGAGTCCGACCCATGAGGGATGTGGCCGGGCACACATAATGTGAGTAGGGCAGGTCACTGCGAACCGCAAGTTTCCGCGATAGGCCAGTGACCCGCCCCAACCATCGCCCCTAAGGTACGTAACCAGGACATCGGGGCGAGGCAGCATCCCTGATGTAGACAAGGGATGGCAACAGTTCCCGCCATAACATGCCGCGCTTACCATAGCACCTGGGACGTGTGGATGCACCCTGTCTCAGTCGGGTCCCACTCTGTCGCCGCAGCGTAACGCGCTGCCCCATGCAGCGTAACGCGCTGCCCTGTGCACGTGGCTACGGCCCACCAGGCTTACTGTCACCGGTGTAAAACGACACCCAGGGTCTGTCAAGTAAAAAGGGGAGGGGGGGAGAAACAGTGCAGTGACTAAAACTGGTACTCACAGTTGATAAGGGCGAAGACAAAACTGAAAACATTGTGATCCCCACCTTCCCCTGCGGCGTAATCAAGCCCTGGAGTACACAAAAACAACTGCAGCAGAAGCCGCCCCTATCCTGAACAAATGGGTGCCGCAATGAGCCCCTGAGAGGCCAACACTGTCTAGTGCCTTCCCAGCACCCCCCAAATTGAAACTTAGTAATAGAAGACCCACCTCGGTGACAGAAAAACGCGCCATGGTGCGTGCCACACAGTGCACGGAAATCCTGTAGGGCACCAACCGGACAGATGTCTGTCGATGGACATCGTAGCAGTCTACTCCACTGCCCACGCCGTGCTAATTTGGTTTAGGGGAGTGTATCCCCAACTGAGCCCAATATTGTCCTGACAGACATCTTCGAGTTCCAGTGCCCTACGACTTGCATCCGCCTTATACAGCATCTCAAGCTCGCTGTTGCGGAGCGCTCCAAAAAAGGCCACCGTAGTAGCCGAATGAAGTGGGCTGCCTCATTTATCAAAACAGAGGCCAGGCCAGCCCCGGGCCAATTGGGTAAAAACCCCTGGGAAAATCTTGCATCCGCCTTATTCAGCATCTCAAGCTCGCTGATGCGGAGCGCTCCAAAAAAGGCCACCGTTGTAGCCGCATGAAGTGGGCTGCCTCATTTATCAAAACAGAGGCCAGGCCAGCCCCGGGCCAATTGGGTAAAAACCCTGGGAAAATCTTGCATCCGCCTTATTCAGCATCTCAAGCTCGCCGATGCGGAGCGCCCCCAAAAAGGCCACTGTAGTAGCCGCATGAAATGGGCTGCCTCATCCATCAAAACAGAGGCCCGGCCAGCCCCGGGCCAATTGGGTAAACAACCCCTGGGGAAATCGGGTGGCGGTCGCCCGGGAAACGCCCGCGCACGCGCACCCACCCCTCCAAAACATGTCTCACACGGAAGTCATTGGTGCTGTCAACACGACCTCCCACTTTGGCCACAAAAGCCAACCCTGACAGCTGAGATGCTATGGTGCGTGGTGCAAGGCCCGGGCATACAGGTAAACCATGAACCGCAGAGCATGGGCTACTGGGATCGGCCAGGTTCCTGGCAGTCGAATTGGGTACAGAATGGTCTGAAAGAACTAAATGCGTGGTGATACGCCTTACTCATGCATGGCGCCAGTGACAGGCCAATCGCCCGGGTCCCCCTCCTTGCCAACGTTCCACCTCTCGTCCAGGAGTGGCGAGGGAAATTCCTCCGCATCCGGGGCCAAGGCACGGAACCGGGAGATCTGCAGGCAGGACAAAGCAGCAGCAATATTATTATCAACCCTTGGGACATGCCTGACCCTGAAGAGAACGTTGAGGCCCAGGCTGCACAACCAAACTAGCGCATTAGGTCAATAACCCCGGCCGATTTGGAAGTCTGAGCATTGACGATGTGGACAACAGCCACATTGTCACGCCAAAAATGCCCAACCGGGTTGACCCACTCCTTGCCCCATAGCATCAGAGCACCCAGGATAGGGAAACATTCCAGATACGTGAGACCACGCAGGCGACCCGTGCCTGCCCAGGATGGTGGCCACCCACCATAGGCCCACTTCCAATTGAAGTACATCCCATAACCCAGGGATCCCGGGGCATCGGACTGTATCCGAAAGCAAGGGGGAGCCAGGAGACCAGACCTCAAAATGACACCCCGTTGAACTCCCTCTGGATCTGTGGCCAGACAAGCACGTCCGCCCTGGTACCCCGGGTAAGCCTAACCCTATGGTGGGGCCTGGATAATCCTGCCATGGCGTCGCACAAGCACCGAGCAAATGCCCCGGCCGTTGCGACGACCCTGCCAGCGAAATTTGGGTGACCATGCAGCACCAGCAGTTCCCTCAGTGATGCCATGCGCTCGGCCAGCAAGTCCGAGATAAGGGCCACTAGCCTTGACACCTTATCCCGCTGCAACCTAGAAGCCTGTGCTACCGTGTCACCCTCCACCCCAGGAATACTAGCTGTGGAGATGGGCCCTCGGTCTATTCGGGCGCTAAAGGGACACCAAGTTCCTCCATTAGCGTCTGAATGCGTTGAGGAGACGTGTGCACGTGTCCCAGCCCCGTTCAGCCCCGAATAAAACCATCCAGGGAATGGGCTACAGACCGGGACCCTGACCTGCGGACGGAAGCCCACTCTAGGAAAGTGGTGAAATGCTCGAATACCGAGCCCAAATGGAACAGCCAAAAGGCACGGCATCATTGAAATAAAATGCTCCCCGGGACGGGGGTGCAGGGACAGGGCCAGCAACCCTGCCCGCATAGACCCTTTTGTCAAAGCTGGCAGCAGCCACCCCTTCCCTCCCCCTAAGGGATAAAAGATTGGGGGCATCCTGAGGGGACTTATCACCCATAAAGGGATCAGGAACCCCTGCTTAGAACACTGAAGGAGATAACCCGCGTCCCCTCCCTTCATATGCGCTGTGAGCCAACGCTCCAACATGCCCACCTTAATCAGGGAGGGAGCCCTTCGGGGGACTAGATCCATCTGCGGCAGTCTTGCCAGCCCCCTGTCCGCCCCTCCCTCTGCCCCTCATCCCTCCAGGCCTGGGACAGGCAGGGGCCGCATGGGAGCCAACACATGTGGAACACATCTGTCCGTAATTGCAATTCTCCCCATTGTAGGAACCATTGGGCAAGGAAGTCCAGGACAGCCGGCAGGCTGGAACCCCCTGAACAGGGTGCGTGGGCATCACGTACGAAAGCCACCGCCTCTGGCATGGCCCATTCCAACTAATCTCGGGGTGCGGGAAAATCCGCCTACGGCGTTCCTCGTCACAAGCCAACCACGATGGGCCCGGAAAATCGACCATCGCCTGGTAGACAGTGTCCAAATACTGGACCATCGGAAACGCCAGATCCGGCCGGGCCCTAGGGTACACCGCCACGCCTATGAGGTAGGCCGGCAACCAGTTGGCCCACGTAGTTGGTGGCTTGCGACGACGTGCCTGCTACTATCCTTCCCCTTCCGCTCCCCCCTTTTCTCCTTGGTGGGCTCTCCGTTTAGGAGTGAGAATAAATCCGCGTACTCCCCCCGCCAAATTTACTCTCTGGTGGCCTGTGCCAAATGGTCACCCAGCGGTAAGGAATACCCAGCCGTCGGCAAGGCCGATACAAGCACCGCAGAGACTGCGGGCATCTGCAAAGGGGCTTGGACCAACCCAGCCACCCAAAACGATCCCCTCGGGTAGGAAACACCCCCCCCCACCACGGGGCCCTGGGTGGTAGTTGTCATCGCCGGGTGGGGCGTCAGCGGCTATACCGCCGCACCACCCACGCGAGGCCAAGGCCCTTGAAAAGCCCCCCCCAACATGGCCATGTGTGTAGGTGCACTAGTTTGGACCGCATACTCACACGCTGCACCCCCGCGGGCCGCCCCCACCGGGGGTTACGGCCCACTGGGGGCGTCGGAGCTCACGACCGAGTAGAGCTCATCACTGGGTAGGTTGGGGAGCTGCGAGGCAGTGGCCGAGGTCGTGCCAAGCGCCTCGAGCAGCTCGACCCGTCCCGTCGCCTGCCGCTGCCCAGCAGACGACGCGTCGAAATGATAAAGGGCCGGCCGGCCCGCCTACTGCAGGCATGGGTACAGGTCCCTGTACCCCGGGGCCCGAATAGGGCCATAACCCCACACCCGGGCCCGTTAAGGCCGATGTAGCAACCTGCCAGGGGAAGGGGACCGGACCACCCCCCAAGGTTGGAAGGCCCCGGAGCGAGCTGCGCCCCTATAGAGGAAGGGCCAGCGGCATGGGCAACACCAGGAACGGTGTCCACCGCTTGCGGGCCGAGGGCCGCAGCCCCTACTGGACCCATGCGTGGGCCAGCAATCTCCGGCCAGGAAAAAAGACCCCCATTCCACCGGTCCCGGTGGGTGCCGGGGAAGGCGGCCGCTTGGGAGGCGCGGCCGCGGCCCTCCGGGAACCTCACGAGCGGCGCTCGCAGCCGCCTCCCTCTTCAAGGGCATCCCTGCAATCGATGGGAAGCCGAAACGAGAGAGTTCAGCAAGCAAAAGGCTTCCCAGGGAAAGGTAAAAGCGACGGAGGTAAGAGGGAAAAACTTCTCCGCTCCGTCGCTTCGGAAAATGGCAGCTCGGCTGCCTCATGGCCACCCCTTTTATAAGGGAGCTGGCCACGCCCCTAACTACCCGGATGCCTCCGTCCTACGGGGGGGGCCCGCAAAGGGCGCGGTGGCCATTTTGGCGCCGCGCTTGCAATGTGGTCACACTCTCAGTTTACTTCAAATATGGAACTAATCTCCAGGGTGAAGTAGCTGAAGTAGTGAGGCATGGTATCAGATGTATTTCAATTATACAGTTAACCACAAAATTTTGTTGTTGTTCAGTCGCACAGTCGACTCCGACCCTTTGCGACCCCATGGACCATTTTCCTCCAGGCGCCTCTGTCCTCCACCATCCCCCTCAGCCCTCCCAGCTCTGTGCCCACTGTGTCTACAATACCATCTAGCCATCTCATCTTTGGCTTCCCCCTTCTTCTTTTGCCCTCCACCTTTCCCAACATCAATGCCTTCTCAAGTGAATCCTCCCTTCTCATTTGATGTCCAAAGTACTTTAGCTTCGTCTTTACTATTTGACCTTCCAATGAGCAGTCAGGGTTGATTTCTTCTAAGATTGACCTATTTGTTCTCCTCGCTGTCCAGCGGACAAAACAGCTGACTGTTTTTTGAAATCAGTAAGAAGGAATTTCTTTGCCATGTGAAATTCACAAGCAGCTTGCACACTAAAGCTAAAATCTAATATGGTTTCCCCCTTTTTCATGGGGGAGGGGGGAGAAAGATCACTGTTTTTAAAAATAACCTGCTATCTGACATTACCTAATGAACAGATTGGTAGATTGGCAGGTAGCCAATAGGTGATGCCATTTGGTAATGATGCCAAAAAGAAGACAGGGACAAGTTATCTCTAAGTTCACAAGAAAGAGTAGGGTTTTATTAAAGGACTTGTTCTTGAGTGGCATTATGTATTAGCTTAAAACATGCTTACTGCCAAAGATGACAAGTTTAGTCCAACACATTTAAAAGAAAAGAAATTGAAGAAGGCTGGAACATGACCCAAATCTTCCCAATGCTCATTGGACCACTGTTTTATCTTATTTGTCTATGGAGACACTAACAGTATTTCAAGTAGTAAATGTGCTCTTATCAGTCCTACAGCGGAAGAAAACAGACCTCAGAAAGGCAAGACACTACTTAAGAATATCCTGTCAGGATGTAACTGATCGAATTCTCTACTGATTCAAAGGGCCTAATATGATCTACTACACTAACCAAAAAAAAAAGTTCAGCTAGTGTTTTCTAATGCTGAAATTTGTAACATTGTAAATGTATTCAAACTGTTATCAACAAAAAAACACAGAATCTTATTCAATAATTTAAAAAGAGCTAGTTCACTAGATGGGGATTGCAGCCATGAAATAAAAAGGCGACTGATTCTTGGGAGACAAGCTATGAGAAACCTGGGGAACATAGTGAAAAGCAGAGACATTACATTGCAAACAAAAATTAGAATAGTCAAAGCAATGGTTTTCCCAGTAGTAATGTATGGATGTGAGAGCTGGACAATTAGGAAGGCTGAACGCAGAAGAATAGATGCCTTTGAAATGTGGTGTTGGAGGAGGGTTTTGAGAGTCCCCTGGACAGCGAGGAGAACAAATAGGTCAATCTTAGAAGAAATTAACCCTGACTGCTCATTGGAAGGTCAAATAGTAAAGATGAAGCTAAAGTACTTTGGACATCAAATGAGAAGGGAGGATTCACTTGAGAAGGCATTGATGTTGGGAAAGGTGGAGGGCAAAAGAAGAAGGGGGAGGCCAAGGATGAGATGGCTAGATGGTATTATAGACACAATGGGCACAGAGCTGGGAGGGTTTAGGGGGATGGTAGAGGACAGAGGCGCCTGGAGGAAAATGGTCCATGGGGTCGCAAAGGGTCGGAGTTGACTGTGCGACTGAACAACAACAACAACAGTTCACTATTAGTGAAACTAATACTCCATTAGCAAATTAGTACTAAATAATATCCATGGCTATATCATTGGGGGGGGGGAGCCGAAGCGATTTCACAAAACAATATGTTCCATCAGCCTCTATGAGTAGAGGTTAACAAACCCTCTCATCTCTGAGTATTGGTAAAAATCATTATAAGTCCAAATCTAACAAAGTAATGACCAGTCCCTGACAGAGAGATCAGTTACAGCTCTTGTATCTACAGATTAACTTCCACACTGGAAATCCAATTTAAAGGCATGAACTACAATCTGACTGATGTATGGTTACAGGCACACATATATCTGGGTAGTGGGGGAAAGAGGCAAAGCAATGATTACTGAAGATTAATTTTATTATCCTCCACCGCCGCCGCCGCGAGGAGGCTGCCCGCGGCCAGGAGCAGCCGCGAGACCACCCCAGCCGGGGGTGAGGAAGACCAGGCAGGCGGCGGGAGAGGTCGCGATCCTCCACCGCCGCCGCGAGGAGGCTGCCCGTGGCCAGGAGCAGCCGCGAGACCACCCCAGCCGGGGGTGAGGAAGACCAGGCAGGTGGCGGGAGAGGTCGCGATCCTCCACCACCGCTGCCGCGAGGAGGCTGCCCGCAGCCAGGAGCAGCCGCGAGACCACCCCAGCCGGGGGTGAGGAGGACCAGGCAGGCGGCGGGAGAGGTCGCGATCCTCCACCGCCGCCGCTGCGAGGAGGCTGCCCGCGGCCAGGAGCAGCCGCGAGACCACCCCAGCCGGGGGTGAGGAAGACCAGGCAGGTGGCAGGAGAGGTCGCGATCCTCCACCACCGCTGCCGCGAGGAGGCTGCCCGCAGCCAGGAGCAGCCGCGAGACCACCCCAGCCGGGGGTGAGGAGGACCAGGCAGGCGGCGGGAGAGGTCGCGATCCTCCACCACCGCCGCCGCGAGGAGGCTGCCCGCGGCCAGGAGCAGCCGCGAGACCACCCCAGCCGGGGGTGAGGAGGACCAGGCAGGCAGCGGGAGAGGTCGTGATCCTCCACCGCCGCCTCCACGAGGAGGCTGCCCGCGGCCAGGAGCAGCCGCGAGACCACCCCAGCCGGGGGTGAGGAAGACCAGGCAGGCGGCGGGAGAGGTCGCGATCCTCCACCACCGCCTCTGCGAGGAGGCTGCCCGCGGCCAGGAGCAGCCGCGAGACCACCCCAGCCGGGGGTGAGGAGGACCAGGCAGGTGGCGGGAGAGGTCGCGATCCTCCACCGCCACCGCCGCGAGGAGGCTGCCCGTGGCCAGGAGCAGCCGCGAGACCATGCCAGCCGGGGGTGAGGAGGACCAGGCAGGCGGCGGGATAGGTCGCGATCCTCCACCGCCGCCACCGAGAGGAGGCTGCCCGCGGCCAGGAGCAGCTGCGAGACCACCCCAGCCGGGGGTGAGGACGACCAGGCAGGCGGCGGGAAAGGTCACCATCCACCACCGCCGCCAGAGGCAGAGGAACAGCTGACCCATGGGGGAAAACATCCACTGCCCACCACTGCAATGTCCCTGGAGCAAGGGGCCCAGAGACAACAACCCCACCTGGGGAGTGAGGACACAAGGATAAGTAGCTGATGTAAAAAATGTAGCTGAATTAATATAGCAACTGACATAGAGACTTTACACTGACTTAATATAGCAATTAACATAGAGACTGTGATTTAGAGTGTGATAATATGCATGATAATATGTTGTTTAAACTGTTTTAAACTTTTAAAACTGTGATATGATGTTTGATGCGAGAAAAAAAATGGCGTAGAAACCGGCAAACCACGCCTCAAAGCTTGCCAAGAGAACCCTATTGACCAAAACAAAAGGCAAAACAAAGGAGCAGGCTAGGTGATACAGGATGCTTAACACCACAGAGTGGAGGAAGGGGAGGGACAGGAAGGAGGGAGGAGGAATGCAATGTTGTAAGGAGCAATACTGCATAGGGACATGGAATGTGAGATCAATGAACCAAGGTAAACTAGAAGTGGTAAAAAATGAGATGGAAAGAATAAGCATTGACATCTTGGGAATCAGCGAGCTAAAATGGACAGGGATGGGCGAATTCAGCTCTGGAAACCATCACAGCTACTACTGTGGACAAGAAAACCTTAGAAGACATGGAGTAGCCATAATTGTCAATAAAAGAGTGAGAAGAGCAGTAATGGGATACAACCTCAAAAATGACAGAATGATGTCAATAAGAATTCAGGGCAAACCCTTCAATGTTACTGTGATCCAAATATACGCACCAACCACGGGTGCAGATGAAGCCACAATGGACCAGTTCTATGAGGACTTACAACACCTCATAGAACAAACACCAAGAAATGATGTCCAAATTATATTAAGAGACTGGAATGCCAAAGTAGGCAATCAAAAAGTGGAGGGAATAACAGGCAAGTTCGGTCTTGGAACACAGAATGAAGCAGGGCAAAGATTGATAGAGTTCTGCCAAGAGAACGCATTGGTCATAGCAAACACCCTCTTCCAGCAACACAAGAGGCGACTTTACACATGGACATCACCAGATGGCCAACACCGAAACCAGATTGACTACATACTCTGCAGTCAAAGATGGAGAACCTCCATACAGTCAGCAAAAACAAGACCTGGAGCAGACTGTGGCTCAGATCACAACCTACTGATTGCAAAATTCAGGCTTAGACTAAAGAAAATAGGGAAAACAAAGAGACCAGACAGATATCACCTAGACAGCATCCCTAAAGAATACACGGTGGAGGTGATGAACAGATTCAATGGCTTAGACTCAATAGATAGAGTGCCAGAAGAATTATGGACAGAGATGAGGGACATCATGCAGGAAGCAGCAAAGAAAACCATACCAAAAGAAAAGAAGAGTAAGAAAGCAAAGTGGTTGTCTGATGAGGCTCTTAAAATAGCAGAGGAAAGAAGGAACGCAAAAGTCAAAGGAGAAAGGAAAAAATACAATCTTTTGAACACAGAATTTCAAAGAAAAGCAAGGAGAGATAAGGAAAACTACCTAAAAGAACAGTGCAAAGAAATGGAGGAAAACAACAAAAGAGGCAGAACCAGAGACCTTTTCAAAAAAATCCGGGAAATCAAGGGAACATTTAAAGCAAAAATGAACATGATAAGGGACAAAGACGGAAAGGAGCTAGCTGATGCAGAAGAGATTAAGAAAAGATGGAAAGAGTACACAGAGGAACTCTACAAAAAGGAACTCAACACTCCTGATAGTCACAATGATGAAGAATTTGAACCTGAGCCAGACATCCTGGAGAGTGAAGTCAGAAAGGCCCTAAAGAGCACTGCAAACAACAAAGCTAGTGGAGATGATGGTATCCCAGTTGAATTTTTCAAAGCTCTAAAAGATGATGGCATCAAATTACTGCATTCAATATGCCAGCAGATTTGGAAAACAAAACAGTGGCCACAGGACTGGAAAAGATCAGTATATGTTCCAATCCCAAAAAAGGGCAATGCCAAAGAATGCTCAAATTATCGAACAATTGCGCTCATACCACACGCCAGCAAGGTGATGCTCAAGATAATACAGGATAGACTTCAGCAGCATGTGGAAAGAGAATTACCAGAGGTGCAGGCTGGTTTCAGAAGAGGCAGGGGGACTAGAGACCACATTGCCAACATACGTTGGATCATGGAGAAAACAAAGGAATACCAGAAACAAGTTTACTTTTGCTTTATTGACTACACTAAGGCATTTGATTGTGTGGATCACAACAAGATGTGGCAAGTGATTAAAGAGATGGGAATACCAGAGCACCTCATATGCCTCCTGAGAAATCTGTACATGAACCAAGAAGCAACAGTTAGGACAGAACACGGAATGACAGAGTGGTTTGGAATAGGAAAAGGAGTAAGACAAGGCTGCATTTTGTCACCCTGCTTATTCAACTTATACACAGAGCACATAATGCGCAATGCAGGGATGGAAGAATCATAATATGGGATCAAAATTGCTGGGAGAAACATCAACAATCTGAGATATGCAGACGACACCACCCTAATGGCAGAAAGTGAGGAAGACCTAAAGAATCTCTTGGTCGGTTTGAAGGAAGAGAGTGCAAAAGCTGGCTTGAGACTCAATATCAAGAAAACCAAGATAATGGCAACAGGCCCAATCAGTTCCTGGAAAATAGACAGGGAAGAAGTAGAAGCAGTGACAGATTTTACATTCTTAGGATCTAAGATCACTGCAGATGGGGATTGCAGCCATGAAATAAAAAGGCGACTGATTCTTGGGAGACAAGCTATGAGAAACCTGGGGAACATAGTGGAAAGCAGAGACATCACATTGCAAACAAAAATTAGAGTAGTCAAAGCAATGGTATTCCCAGTGGTAATGTACGGATGTGAGAGCTGGACAATTAGGAAAGCTGAACGCAGAAGAATAGATGCCTTTGAAATGTGGTGTTGGAGGAGAGTTTTGAGGGTACCCTGGACAGCGAGGAGAACAAATAGGTCAATCTTAGAAGAAATCAACACTGACTGCTCATTGGAAGGTCAAATAGTAAAGATGAGGCTAAAATACTTTGGGCATCAAATGAGAAGGGAGGATTCACTTGAGAAGGCCGTGATGTTGGGAAAGGTGGAGGGCAAAAGAGGAAGGGGGAGGCCAAGGATGAGATGGATAGATGGTGTTGTAGACACAATGGGCACGGAACTGGGAGGACTGAGGGGGATGGTGGAGGACAGAGGCGCCTGGAGAACGATGGTCCATAGGGTCGCAAAGGGTCGGAATCGACTGTGCGACTGAACAACAACAACAACTATATTCAAGAAATACATTTGTCCCACTTTTACTAATTTCATACCTATAGAGTTATATTTAAGGTGGGGCAACTAGGGCTTTAATCTAGGGCAATGATGGCGAACCTATGGCATACATGCCAGAGGTGGCACTCAGAGCCCTCTCAGTGGGCACCCATGCAGTCACCCCAGCACAGAGTTCGCCCCACCCCTCTGCCCAGCAGCCCAATGGGAGTGTTTTCTTCCTCTCTTGTTGCTATGTTAGCACTATGCGATAAATAAGTGGGTTTTGGGTTGCAGTTTGGGCACACGGTCTCTAAAAGGTTCGCCATCACTGATCTAGGGCACTGAAATTTACATGATGTACAGATTAAGCTTCCATTGCAATTTGCTGGTGGAAGTGTGTCAATACAACCATCTTGACTCAGTACACTGCCTTTGGCTGCTCCTTCCCAAGCAGAAAGAGACACTATACAAATTGGACTCAGCACAAAATTGATAATGCCACTATGTGCTCATATTTAAGCGTGCTTTCCCATTCATTTTCTGCTTCTTAAGGCCACTTTCCTATGATCCACACTTATCTGATACAATAGGGAAGGCTTAGGCAACAAAATTGCTAGCTACGGCTCTGTATACTCATTAGATTATTGCCAGTGGAAAAGAATGCCTTAGAATCTCAGTGGCTCCCAATGTGGGGCATATCCCCCACAAAAGGTATTCAATTCCCAGAAGCCTAAGTCAGTACATTGGCTGATCAGTGCTTTGGGGAATTGACTTAAGCTTCTGGGAATTGAAGTCCAAAAACCAAAGATTAGGAAACACTGCCTTTGATAAATATATTTAAATTTTAATATCAGCTTCTTACAACATCCCCTTGTAGTAAAGAAACAGTGTTGTTGTTGTTGTTACCTTACGAAATCCTGAAGATCTTTTACCATGTTAACATTTGTGGAATGTGTTAATATGATACTTTAGAAAAGGAGATTCAAGGAGCAAGAAGTACATGATTGAATCTTTATAAAATAGGTATACACTGTATACCACTATTCCCAGAACAGTGTTCATTAAATATTAACACTATATTATAAATATATAGGAGTAAATTAGGAAACCAAGTCAAATATTAAAATGCAAGCTATAGTGATCTGCTAACCTTACTCATGAAACTTTAATCTCCGTTGATTGCCCTTGCCCACAGAGAGGTAATCTATTGTAAAAAGTCTTCAGTTTATTAACTATGGACTACACATGCATGCCACTTTACATTATTTGTACTGATACACAGAAGATACAAAATTGTGTAGCCAAACTATTTATAGAGCAGAACAATTTTTTAAACAACAGAATGCCTATATCATTCATTTACATTTGTGACTGTTCTCTCCAGTACCTTGTTCAGACATCTCCATTTGCTTAGAAAATGAGGTGAATAGAATTAAAGCATTGGGGAAGAAATATTGTTTTTCTTCTGTTGAAATGGATAAGGGAGTTCCACTGGCATTTACCCACCCATGGCTGTTCTGCCCTCCCTGCCATTGTTCTGTTCTTATGGATGCTAAATAGCATCCTGCCACTCTCACTGAAACCAGCAAGAGTGGGAAGCATGCAGCAATATATGGAGATGCCACGAGATAGATATCAAGAGAGAGTATGGACACAGGTGCCATTTCCCAAATGTCTGCTCTTTGAAGGTCCACTGTGTTCATCCCATATTGAGTAAGCAAATAGAAAACTGCACAGGCAATGTATCGGAGTCTTTGATACCTAGGTGTTCAAGGTTGTTGAGTATCAAGTACTAAGCTGAGATTTCCAGAAGAATGTCAAGAAATACATCTCCTACATTGTTTATGTTCAGCTGATATTATTCACCCACCTTCTGCCTCTTGCAGTCTTTCTTGCCTTTCTCACTCCACTATTGTTGCCAATTAGATGGAATAACTTGTGATACTCCATATGTTGTTGGATGCCAACTGCCAGCAGTTCTTACCACTGTGTATGCTTGCTTGGAATGGTGGGACCAGCAGCCTAATTACATATTTAGAACCAAAAACGATCTACTTCTGCTTTACAGGTGAGAAAACACCCAAAACTGTTCCAAAATTTGTCTAATATGCATTAGCGGAAAGATTGCACAATAGCACAATAAATCTAGTACTGTATCTGAGTGAGAAAATATTACCATATTCATAACCTCACAAGTGTTCTAAGTAAAACACTCTTTCGCTGATCCCTCCTAGCTCAACCAAATATTGATGTATTCATAATCTTTCTGCAAGGAAATGAAACATTGCTTTTGTGAAGCAAACTTTGGATGGAATGAAACATGTGTAAGGTTGAATATTGTTCACTATAATACGAAAGCTATGTGGAACTGTCAGGTTCCTATCTCTGCAGGATTGCCTGCTAAATTTGCAAGCTGATCTAAAATAGCACTAGGAACACAGAATTTTCAGAAATGGTCCGTCAACACAAATACAAATGCTCATGCTCGATCAAGCATTCAACAGCTGTTACCACTGAATAATTATCCTCAATAATGATGCTCTTGAGATGATAATTGCAAAACATTTCTTTAAGTTTCTGAAGTAGAGGCTGTAAGCTTACCCTCTTCCCATATAACTAGTGCAAGGCTGTTTCTTTCTTTGAACTACTAGGGCAGTGATGTTGAACCTTGGCACTCCAGATGTTCTTGAACTTTGATTCCCAGAAGCTCAAGTTTCAGTGAATCCATACGCACAGTAAACTCATTTGTGTGGATTCACAGAGACTTGGACTTCTGGGAATTGAAGTCCAAGAACACCTGGAGTGCCAAGGTTCATCATCACTGTACTAGGGCATCCTTTTACTATGTAATAAGGCCCCCCTGATACAAGATTCCATTATGGGGGAGCGGGCCGACTTGGCATGTATTACTGAGACCTGGCTGAGACCAGAGGATGGGGTTCCTCTGTCAGAAATGTGTCCAGCTGGGTTCAGTATTTGGCACCAGCCTAGGGATAAGGGTAAGGGCGGTGGCGTCGCCATCATAGCCAGGGAGTCACTGGGAGTCACCAGGGCTACCGCTCCACAAATTCTGGGTTGTGAGGCCCTGCTTCTGCGTCTGGGCTCTAAGGGTCAGTTGGGAGTCTTACTCCTGTACCTGCCCCCTTGCAGGGTAAGGTACTCCCTGCCTGAGCTCCTCGAGGCCATCTCAGCGTTGGCATTGGAGTTCCCTAGACTGATGGTTCTGGGGGACTTCAATTTGCCTTCGCTGGGGACTGGCTCCGGGGTGGCTCAGGAGTTCATGGCTTCCATGGCAGATATGGACCTGATTCAGGTAATTCAGGGCCCGACCAGGGGCAGTGGCCACACACCAGATTTAATCTTTTTGTCGGAGCGCTGGCAGAGTGATCTGAGACTACGGAAATTAGACATAACACCTGTGCCATGGTCAGATCACTATTTGGTGGCTCTAGACTTCCTGGGTGCGACGCTGCACCGTAGGGTGGCAGGGCCTATTAGAATGGCCCGCCCCAGGCAACTGATGGATCCTGATGGATTCCAGAGGGAACTGGGGGATTTCCCTCTGGATCGGCAACACGATTCGCCCGAGGCGCTGGTCGACCTGTGGAACAGGATGACTACAGCGGCCTTGGATGAAATCGCACCACTACGGCCTCTCAGAGCTCATCGAGCTAGGTCATCGCCATGGTTCACAGATGAACTGCGGGAGCTCAAACGGGCAAAGAGACGCCAAGAGCGCCGCTGGGTGAAGACCCAGAGAGACTCCGATTGGACACTAGCTAGGGCCGCTATTAGGGCCTATCTAGTGGCGATGGAGGTGGTGAGGCGACAATAGTTCACCACCCTTATTGCCTCCGCTGATAATCGCCCAGCCACCCTGTTCCGGGTTACCAGGTCTCTCCTTGGTAGGGGGACCTCGGTGCCCGGTTGGCAGGGGTCGGCTGAGGACTTTGCTGACCATCTAGTGGAGAAAATCGATCGGATTCGCTCTGGGTTTAATCCTGGCGTGGATGGGGAGAGTCCGGAGGGAGCCGGAGCACAGTCTTGCCATGCCATCTGGGACCGGTTTGATCCAGTTGCCCCTGATGAAGTGGACAGGCTCCTTGCAGCTGTGCGCGCCACTACCTGCCCTTTGGACCCCTGTCCCACCTGGTTGGTGAAAACCTCCAAGGCAGTGACAGGTGGCTGGGTTGGGGCTGTGATCAATGCATCATTGCGGGAGGGGGTGTTTCCTGCACCTTTAAAACATGCTTTGGTGCGCCCCCTCCTGAAGAAATCTTCCCTCGACCCAGCTGTCCTAACTAACTATAGGCCTGTCTCAAACCTCCCCTTTTTAGGGAAGGTGTTGGAGAAGGCAGTGGCGTGTCGGCTGCAGGGGGTACTGGATGAAGCGGATTATCTGGACCCTTTTCAGTCAGGATTCAGGCCTGGATATGGTACCGAGACGGCATTGGTCGCACAAATGGATGATCTCTGGCGGGAGCGGGACGGTGGTCATCCATCCGTCCTTGCTCTTCTTGACCTCTCAGCGGCTTTCGATACCGTTGACCACGGTATCCTTCTGGAACGGCTCCGAGGTTTGGGAATCCAGGGTACTGTGTGGTCCTGGTTTTCCTCATTTCTGAGGGGTCGGTCCCAGTCGGTGTGGTTGGAGAGTGAGAGGTCCAGTCCTAGGCCCCTCAAATGGGGGGTCCCTCAGGGCTCGGTGCTCTCTCCTCTCCTATTTAACATCTACATGAAACCGCTGGGTGAGATCATTCGTTCCCATGGGGTGCGGTACCATCAGTACGCGGATGACACTCAGTTGTACATCTCGGCCCATGGGGACCCCAGTGATGCCATCAAAGTCCTTTCCAGATGCCTGGAAGCTGTGGGGGTCTGGATGGGGGCTAACGGGCTACAACTGAATCCCAGCAAGACTGAGTGGCTATGGATAGGGGGTCCTGCGTTAATCCGGGAGTTACCATCGTTGGTTCTGGATGGGGCTATTTTGCCCCAGACAGACCCGGTGCGCAACTTGGGGGTCCTCCTGGATTCACGGCTACTGCTAAAAGAACAGGTGGCGGCTGTGACCAGGAGGGCTTTCGCCCAACTTCGGGTGATTCGCCAGTTGCGCCCACTCCTGGACCGGGACTCCTTGCTCATGGTCACCCATGCTCTGGTTACCTCCAGACTAGACTATTGCAATGCGCTCTACATGGGGCTGCCCTTGACGACCATTCGGAGGCTACAGCTGGTCCAAAATGCGGCTGCCCGGGTGGTGATGGGGTGTGGGCGTTATGCTCATGCTTCGCCACTGCTCCGGGAGCTGCACTGGTTGCCAGTATGTCTCCGGGTGCAATTCAAGGTGCTGGTTTTGACCTTTAAAGCCCTATATGGTAGTGGGCCAGGTTACCTAAGAGACCGCATCGCCCTGAGGACGTCTGTCCGTCCAACCAGAGCGGACCGGAGGGGCTCTCTAATTGTTCCATCAGCCAGAGGGGCTCGCCTCTCTGGCACAAGGAGGAGAGCCTTCTCCGTGTCTGCACCGGCCCTCTGGAACCTCCTGCCAACAGAATTACGTCTTCGGACGGAGTTGCTGCCTTTCAGAAGGGATCTTAAAACCTGGCTGGCAGGTCAAGTGTGGGGTGCGGGTGGAAGGGTAACCACCATGGGGTGGTTGGTGTAGAGGAACTCTTCCCCATGGTGCCTTTTCGATCCTGCAGCCCCTGCTTTTTAGGGGGTGGGTAGTCTTAACTTTTTTACTGTTTTAACTGTTTTTAGGATTATTAATATTGTCTGTAAACTCCTTGGGTTGCCCTGGGGTTACTTTTTATGTTGTTAGCCGCCCAGAGTCGGCCTTGTGTTGAGTGGGCGGGATATAAATTGAATAAATAATAATAATAATAATAATAATTCTTGCTTTCAACTCATTTAAATAATCCATTCCCCCTCCCTAGCAACTACTGGCAAGGCCACAATGGTAAAGTAGCATTTGAAATCTCTTTTTCAAAAATCTCATCTGCCTGACTGAACAAGTTTAACATAGCTGGGTAAAAATGTGTTTGTGTTTTTAAAAAAAATAAAAAATAAAAATCAAATCATCTCATGCTAAACTATTACCAGTGGTGCACTTCTCATTACACATATGAAGAAAGAGCCATGAGCCAAAAACAGCAGGAATAAGCTCCTTTTAATGCAATGGAGCAGGAGTGGAAGAGTCTCTATCACTGTGGTAGAACAGAAATGGTGAGAGACTAGTACATCACAGTCACCCAAGTTCGATCTCCAGAATCAGCCAAGTGCAACTGAACAGCACCTGGCAGCTGTCCTGTTTGCCATAGGGATGCTCCACAACAACCTCAGGGTACACAGAAAGAGCCTCCTTGAAGATTGTGGTATTTTGGAACCACAATCGGGTGTACCCCAGGAAATGGCAACCTCGTGGTGCAGGCTAATCTTTCTCATACTAGGTCAGGTGGAAGGAACTACAGAATGGATTCCCCCTTAGACACGGAGGAGGAGGAGAGAAGAAGAAGAAGAAGAGGAGGAGGCAAGGAGAAGAAGAAGAGGAGGAGAGAAGAAGAGGAGGAGGGGGAGAGAAGAAGAGGAGGAGAGAAGAAAAGGAGGAGGAGGAGAGAAGAAGAGGAAGAGGAGGAGAGAAGAGGAAGAGGAGAGAAGAAGAGGAGGAGGAGGAGAGAAGAAGAGGAGGAGGAGGGAAGAAGAAGAGGAGGAGGAGAGAAGAAGAAGAGGAGGAGAGAAGAAGAGGAGGAGGAGGGAAGAAGAAGAGGAGGAGGAGAGAAGAAGAAGAGGAGGAGAGAAGAAGAGGAGGAGGAGAGAAGAAGAAGAGGAGGAGAGAAGAAGAAGAGGAGGAGGAGAGAAGAAGAAGAAGAGGAGGAGGAGGAAGAGGAGCCCCCTCCTCTCCAATTTATTCACAACCCTCCCAAAGCAGAGGCAATATTACATCCCTCTTCCTTACCGTATTCGGGATTCACCACCCCCATCCCGTGCTCCAGAACTGCCAACCTACTTTCCCCATCTCAAGGTGCCCTGACCCTCCCTCTCCCCTCCCCCCCCACTCCTGTCCTGTCGAAGCCACCCCCTTCCTTCTCCCCTGCCATTAATGCTCTCTGTAGTATGAAACAAACGCAGCAGCTCAAGCCCTCGCCACCTCCCTGGCGCTGCTGTCGAGGAATAATATCCCTCCTCTCTCTCTTCTCTGCACTGGCATCTCTCCCTCGCCTCCTCCTCCTCCCACCCCAACAGCCATTGCCTGTGTCGAGGAGTTTTATTGCACTTCCCTCGCCGGTCCTTGCCAGCAAGGGGGGGGGGCTCCCTCCAAGTCCAAGCCCCCCAAATTCGCCCCCCCGCCTTGCTGGCCCCACGAAACCAGCCCAGCCTCTGTCCTCTCGAGCGACCCCAGAGCTGCCCAGCCTGTCCCGCCGCCTGAAGCTCCGGGACAGCCCCGGCCTGCCTCCCCGTCCCCGTCCCCGTCCCCGTCCCACCCCTTTAGCGCCTCGGCTTTGCACCACCGCCGCCGCCTCAGTGCTCTTCTTCCTCCCTCCCTCCCTCCCTCCTTCCCGGGCGCCAAAGCTTACCGTCCCAGCTCCGACTCGAGCTCGTAATAGTCGGCCAAGGTGTCTCTGTTGGAGCCGTCGATCCAGTAGTCCGCAGCCAGGGCGGTGGGCCCGGCCCGGCCCGGCCCGGCAAAAGGGGCCCCCGTCGAAGGCGCGGTGGTGGTGGACGACGGCGAGGAGGAGGAGGAGGAGGAGGAAGGCATGGTGACTTTCAGCATGGGCCGTAGAGAGAGAGAGAGAGAGAGTGTGTGTGTGTTTGTGTGTGTGTGTGTGTGTCCGCCGAGGCTTCGCCGGCTTCTCCACGGGCTGAGGAGAAAAGCAGAAGAGGATAATAAACAGCAGCAGCAGCAGCTGCTAGCGGCGGGCTCGGCGCTTCCACCTCCGCCTTGGGCTCCTCCGGGAGACCGGGGGGGGGGGGGAGCTCCGGAGAGCTGCCCGAGGTGCCCAAACTTCCAGCCCCGCGCAGCAGCGGCAGCCAGGAGAGCGCCTCAGGCGGACACAGAGCCCCAGAGAGTGAGAGGGAGGGAGCGCGGGACTCGGGAGGCGGCCGTGGGCGGAGGGGAGGGGCAGGGGGGGGCTTTTTTGCGCGCGCTCCCTTCGTCTCCCTCAAGCGCGCGCCTGCGCTCTGGCCCTCTCGTTCGCTCTGTCTGCCTCCCTCACCTCGCTCACACACACACCAACCACCCCCTCACACACACGTAAGGCACGAAGCGCCCACCCCACATGAGTAGGGGATAGGCAGGGAAGAGAGAAGCCCCCTCTCCCCCGTTCTTGGGGGGGGGCTGGGGGCCTTTCTGAATGGCGAGGAAGCTGGCCAGGTTGCCAGAGGTGGGAAGCAGAACTAGGGAGGGAAAGCTGTGTGCCAAAGGGGAGGAGAGGGGGGGCACGGAGGCCAAGAAAAGAAGAAGCCAGCCGGCGCAATTAAAGCCCGCGCTTCAGTCAGAGGTGCCTCCCTTGGAAGGGGAAAAAAAAGGGGTAAGCTGCTGCGGCGACTCTGTGTGCGCGTGCGCGAGACCCCTAGGGGAAGACTGGGATGGGACACCCGGCTTGAGGTGCCCCAGGCCCAAAAGCACCCCGGCCGGCCCGGGCTGGCCTCCCTGCCCAGAGGGCGCGCGCGTGCTGGGCACGCCTCCCTGACACCCACCCACGCGCCTCATTGGTCGCCTACTACTGCTCCCCCTCCTCCGCCCCTTTTCCAGACCAGACCCCCCCCCCCCCAACCTGGTTGTATGTGTGGAAGCAAACTTGCGGTCCTTGGTTGGACAGGCTGAGGCTCTGCGGGACGGTGTAGTACACCGGGTGTACACGGGTCAAGTTTACGCTTGTCAAATGCAGCAAAGGACGGGTCGAAATTCTTATTCGGGGCTCTACACGTATTATCAGCCCCTAGGAGTGGCAGTCCCTAGGGGACTGCAGTGGCTAAAGTGGCTAAGACGCTGACTGGGAGGCGGAAGGTCAGCAGTTCGAACCCCGACCCGAGTACTGCAGGACAGAGTGAGCAATCCCGCCTCTTTGTCCCAGCTTCTGCCAACCTAGCTGTTCGAAAGCAAGAAATGGCAAGTAGATAAATAGGGACCACTTCGGTGGGAAGGTAAACAGCATTCCGTGCACTCCGGTGTGTCTAGTCATGCCTGCCACATGACCACGGAAACTTCTGCAGAAGCAGACAGCGCTGGCTCTTTGGCTTTGAAACAAAGGTGAGCACTGAACCCTAGAGTCGGATACGACTGGCTGTACCTTTACCTAGGAGTGGCACAGTTTGATTTGTCAGGGCCATTTCACTTATTATTGGATTTCACAGGCAAATCCACCTTCACCCTCAAATATAGTTTCAAGAGCTATAAGGGAGTGAAGCCAGGTCTTGCAGGGTCACAGCACTGGGGTTTTCTGGGCAGTAGGGCAGCTGTTAACTAACCTGACAACCCTGAGGACTAGCTGCCTTGGCAAAATCCACAGGGAAGGGTGATGGTCCCCAAGTGGATTAAATCCCACTTGAATCCAACATGATGGAGGGCAGCAGCTTCATCAATACTGGCCTGGGGTTGAGGAGTGCTTTGCGTGCCAAAAGGGCTCAGGACCAGAAAGTGACTTGTGGAACTGGATCAGTGGTATGGGATCATGCTGTGATGTGGAAGGCAGATGAAAGGCCACTGCATTATGTTCTCAGGACAGTCTTCATGGCTGATCACCATGAAGATCACCAATTTTCAGAATCAGATATGGCGCAAGAAGAAGGGACTACACATCCCATGCCACTCCCTTCAGACTTCTCTTTTTTAAAATGGACAACCAACACAGTAACTGGGAGAGAAACTGATTTGTCCAGTAATAGTGGCCAGATCCTTTTGGTAATTAACGTACAGTATGTGGTATTTAAGATGTGCATTGCACAACAGTGATTTTGCCAGCTGTCTTACTAAACTTGCATGCCTCTCACTGTTTGGCACAGCTCTTTGAATGCAACCAGTACAGTGCCTTAATTAGCAGTAATTTGCTGCAGTCAATTAAACAACTAAACTTACACACAGTAACTTTGTAAATCATCAGCATGTTTCTGGCCACTATACAGATAAGACAAAGTACTTGAAGGTGGTTTCATATTGGCTGAGGAATTAAAGTCATTAACTTTACAAAAAAATGGCACGTTTGTTTATGAGGGCTGATCTAATTGTTTGCATTTTTGGATTCTCCTGCTTGGTGTGTGTGTGGGGGGAGTGGCTATGAGGACTCATGACAGGCATCTGCAGTTCCATAATTGCCACTGCTCAGTAAATACCCAGTCACAGCTGGTTGTGTTTGCATGTGTTTGTGAGGTGATACAATCATTTGCAAAATGTCCATGGTTAGTGGAAACTGTAATTACTAATAATGAAAATGGTAATATAATGATGACCAAGTGGGACCAGAAGAAAGTGCAAGGCTGAATGTTCTACATCAGTACTGATCACACCGGAGAGATTACAGAGTCATTGTGGGCAGAGCTTTCAAATAATGAGTTACAATTAACAATTACAAGTAACTTATAGCTCATTACTTAAAATTAGGACATAATAAAATTAAAATTTAAAAATCGCCAGATAAGCATAATCTGGCATAAAAAGCCATGATTTTTAGTTACTTTCTACATTACATTTTCAGGCCATGTTAAAGCCACCACATCGGTGGGGAAGAAAAGCTACAGCTTTCAATAATGTTGGTGAAAAGATAGTCTCACCAAGAGAGGGAAAGTGTTGAGATATCTTGCCCAAAGGTCTTCAAAAAGCTTGATCACACATATTAGGCCATGCACAAACATAGTCAATTGTGTCCTTGATTACATATACAGTACCACTGGTAGGTTACACTCACCCAAAGGTTGTTTCCTTTATTCTTTCAGAACACACGGTTCATCCAGTCATTCATATCTCTACCTTGGTGTCCACTTGATGTTTCTGCTTGCCTGATCTGGAACTTTTCTTGCTTTTATTTCTTGTTGCTAGGTGACATCACCTATTTTTTTTTGTGACACGGGGATGTTTTGTGATAAAAGAAATATAAAAGTATTAAACAACAGCCAATGGATGTACATATCCATTTAAAACAATTTTGAAAGTAAATGTTGTAAATGTAAAATTGTTTTAAAGTATGTATTTCTGTACATGAAGCAGTAACTAAGTGCATGACATTTTAAAATCGTAAGCACTTACTGTATAACATTATAGTTAACTGCATAGTTTGAGCAAGGCAAATTTTAACATCCTGTCACCAACACAAAGACATTATTTTGTATTTAAAATAGCGATTTATCATTACAGTCTCAGCTATCTGGATGCACTAAGACATAAAACACCCCAGATATATGTGGCATTGTTTTGAGTCCATTTTCTAATAGACATCTCTAACTAATTTCCAGACAAACTCAGCATAGAAAACTGGGCTACAGTCCAAGGAAAGCCATCTATGTCTGTCTAAGAAATAGAATCAAGCGCAAAGCTGGATTTTTCTCCATCATGGCTTCAGCTGCAATTTCCAAAGCTGGTGGAGAAAGGTTTATAAGTGACATTTTTTCAGCTGTGGGAAGCTGAACAATGAAAACTACCAAGAAGTCTTAGTTAATTGCAGGAGTAGGCATGGTTGCAGTAACTCAAGTGGCTAAGACGGTGACTGGGAGGCGGAAGGTCAGCGGTTCGATTCCCGAGTACTGCAGGATGGAATGAGTCTTTGTTCCAGCTCCTGCCAACCTAGCAGTTCGAAAGCAAGACATTGCAAGTAGATAAATAGGGATCACTTCAGTGGGAAGGTAACAGCGTTCCATGTGCTTCAGTGTCTAGTCATGCCTGCCACATGACCATGGAAATGTGCAGCAGCAGACAGCGCTGGCTCTTTGGCTTTGAAAAAGATGAGCACTGCACCCTAGAGTCAGATATGACTGGCTTTCAAGCAAGGGAAACCTTAGGCATGGTTGCATATATCAATATGGCTTGTGGCTCATGCTCAAGGGAAGTCATTTTGCTGCCTGAACAAGATAGTGCTCCCCTTCCCCTTACATGTGCAAAACCTAACTTGATAGGCAATTAAAATTTTCCTTTAAAGGGTTCGGTTGATAAGTTAGTGTCTGACACTTCACCTGAAGGCAGCAGTCTACTTCAAGGGATGGAATGGAAATCAGATGAGACACTGCGTTTTCTCACAGTATTTTATTGTCACATCTGATCCCTGAGGCAAATGGCAGAGCCAGCTTTGCTCCCATACAATCGCTGCATTGACCATGGACTGAACATTTGGAAACTTTGGAACAGCGCTGCTAGTTTGTAAAATGGTGATTGTAAAATGAACAGACTGTGGCTCAGATCACAACCTACTGATCGCGAAATTCAGGCTAAGACTAAAGAAAATAGGGAAAACACGGAGACCAGAAAGATATCACCTAGACAGCATCCCTAAAGAATACGCGGTGGAGGTGATGAACAGATTCAATGGCTTAGACTCGGTAGACAGAGTACCAGAAGAATTATGGACGGAGATGAAGGACATCATGCAGGAAGCAGCAAAGAAAATCATACCAAAAGAAAAGAAGAGTAAGAAAGCAAAGTGGTTGTCTGATGAGGCTCTTATAATAGCAGAGGAAAGAAGGAACGCCAAAGTCAAAGGAGAAAGGAAAAACTACAATCATTTGAACACAGAATTTCAAAGAAAAGCAAGGAGAGATAAGGAAAACTACCTAAAAGAACAGTGCAGAGAAATGGAGGAAAACAACAAAAGAGGCAGAACCAGAGATCTCTTCAAAAAAATCGGCGAAATCAAGGGAACATTTAAAGCAAAAATGACCATGATAAGGGACAAAGACGGAAAGGAGCTAGCTGATGCAGAAGAAATTAAGAAAAGATGGAGAGAGTACACAGAGGAACTTTACAAAAAGGACCTCAACACTCCTGACAATCACAATGATGAAGAAATTGAACTTGAGCCAGACATCCTGGAGAGCGAAATCATAAAGACCCTAAAGAGCACTGCAAACAACAAAGCTAGTGGAGATGATGGTATCCCAGTTGAATTCTTCAAAGCGCTAAAAGATGACGGCGTCAAATTACTGCATTCAATATGCCAGCAGATTTGGAAAACAAAACAGTGGCCACAGGACTGGAAAAGATCAGTATACATCCCAATCCCAAAAAAGGGCAATGCCAAAGAATGTTCAAATTATCAAACAATCGCGCTCATCCCACATGCCAGCAAGGTGATGCTCAAGATAATACAGGATAGACTTCAGCAACATGTGGAGAGAGAATTACCAGAGGTGCAGGCTGGTTTCAGAAGAGGCAGGGGGACTAGAGACCATATTGCCAACATACGCTGGATCATGGAGAAAACAAAGGAATACCAGAAACAAGTTTACTTTTGCTTTATTGACTACACTAAGGCATTTGACTGTGTGGACCACAACAAGATGTGGCAAGTAATTAAAGAGATGGGAATTCCAGAGCACCTCATATGCCTTCTGAGAAATCTGTACATGAAACAAGAGGCAACAGTTAGGACAGAACACGGAATGACAGAATGGTTTGGAATAGGAAAAGGAGTAAGACAAGGCTGCATTTTGTCACCATGCTTATTCAACCTATACACAGAGCACATAATGCGCAGTGCAGGGATGGAGGAATCACAATATGGGATTAAAATCGCTGGGAGAAACATCAACAATCTGAGATATGCAGACGATACCACCCTAATGGCAGAAAGTGAGGAAGACCTAAAGAATCTCTTGATTGGGCTGAAGGAGGAAAGTGCAAAAGCTGGGTTGAGACTCAATATCAAGAAAACCAAGATAATGGCTACAGGCCCAATCAGTTCCTGGAAAATAGATGGGGAGGAGGTAGAAGCAGTGACAGATTTTACTTTCTTAGGATCAAAGATAACTGCAGATGGGGATTGTAGCCATGAAATAAAAAGGCGACTGATTCTTGGGAGACAAGCGATGAGAAACCTGGGGAACATAGTGAAAAGCAGAGACATCACATTGCAAACAAAAATTAGAATAGTCAAAGCAATGGTTTTCCCAGTAATAATGTATGGATGTGAGAGCTGGACAATTAGGAAGGCTGAACGTAGAAGAATAGATGCCTTTGAAATGTGGTGTTGGAGGAGGGTTTTGAGAGTCCCCTGGACAGCGAGGAGAACAAATAGGTCAATCTTAGAAGAAATTAACCCTGACTGCTCATTGGAAGGTCAAATAGTAAAGATGAAGCTAAAGTACTTTGGACATCAAATGAGAAGGGAGGATTCACTTGAGAAGGCATTGATGTTGGGAAAGGTGGAGGGCAAAAGAAGAAGGGGGAGGCCAAGGATGAGATGGCTAGATGGCATTGTAGACACAATGGGCACAGAGCTGGGAGGGCTGAGGGGGATGGTGGAGGACAGAGGCGCCTGGAGGAAAATGGTCCATGGGGTCGCAAAGGGTCGGAGTCGACTGTGCGACTGAACAACAAAAAATGAACAGTGCTTTCTAGTAGAACAAGTTGTGGGGTAGTTTTTGAACCTCAAATATAATGAGAATTGAGAGTTAGAACTCTGGATAGGCTCAGGATTGTGGTTATGACTGGGGTTTCACATACTTTCTCTTGTATTTCCTGACTCCCTGTAAGGATTCCAACATCCCTTAAATGGGACCAAACTTCTGATGACGAGATTGCTTCATTTCTACCAGTAGCAAGATAAATTAGGGATATAGGTAAGTTCTCTGTTTGTTCCAAATGTATTTTGCCCATTTTGCAATAATGAATGTGGAAGTGAGAAGTGGCTGAAATCTGAGGACATTGTTTGTACTGGTTCAATTTGTAATGCCGCAAAATATCTACTCCATGAGTTTGGTTCCTTGAGGGCTATGCAACAAAATGTGACTCTGAGCAACTTACTTGAGTGACTATGTTGGCCTTTTATTCTGCAATTTGCATTAGATTAGACACAGATGAATTTGAATATTAGCTGCACAATGTAAAATTCAATGTAGGAAAGCCATTTGTGAAATTGTTTCTTTTAGGTAAACAATCATCCTTTTTTTTGCTCAGACAGCAGGGGTGTTTTAGATATGTTTCACTTGACTAGCATCACTCTCTCTGCTTTCTGTTGTATCTGATCTCCTGATCCAAAGACAAAAGGGTGCTATTAAAGGCATCAGTTCCCCTCAACAGAACTCCCTTGTCTCCAAACGGTACTGTATTTGGGTTTTTTCCCTAGGTCACTTAGGGGGGATTTTTTTTTTTAAAAAGGACAAATTGTCAAATATTACCTTGTCAAAGGCAGCTTCTGCTTATGGACCTCAGTGGAAACAAAGCTGTTGGCCTCTACCTGAAAATTGCTTGCTGTCTGGATGTTGTTGTTGTTCAGTTGCACAGTCGATTCTGACCCTTTGTGACCCTATGGACCATTGTCCTCCAGGCACCTCGGTCCTCCACCATCCTCCTCAACCCACCCAGCTCTGTGCCCATTGTGTCTACAATACCATCTAGCCATCTCATCTTTGGCCACCCCCTTCTTTTGCCTGCCACCTTTCCCAGCATCAAGGATAGTTAGAGTGATTACATCTGCAGAAATCCAATTTGAAAACTGATGGATCACAGCAGATCCAAAAGTATTTCCCCGATATGCTGTTACACCATACAATGTTCTATTCTGGTGAATCAGAAACTGATTGCCTCATCACTGCTCTCTGTTGTAAAGGTTTCTATTATAAACATTGTCCTTGATAAAAGAATACACTTCCTCTAATACAGAAACTGAAACTGAGATGTTAAGTCACAGAGTATATATTATAGATAATGGGCAAGAGTTGGTTAACTCTCACTACAGAATCTTCACTGTAGTGTGCACAATGTATGTTCTAGGATGCAATTCCATCTCATGTGAAGTACTGATAAGATATGTGCCTGTGAACTTGGATGTAAAGTAATATAGAGCTTCTTAACTGTTGATTTCTGGACCACAATTCCCAAAATACCCCAGCTAGCATAGCAACTGATCCTGTATGCTAGAAGATGCTTCAGAAAGCTTTGCAGTGACTAGCGAATCCATGATAGAGGCTCCTCAGAAGACAAATATAGAATAATTTTTTAAAGCCTTTCAAAAAGTGTGCACATTTATTTAAACAAGGTACAGACACGACGAGTTAAATATAAAGCGATTAGGCTGAGCAGTTTCCATGAATGCTTTGCTATGTCAAAACCACAATTTACCATGTTCGGGGGAGGGGGGAGAGGCTCTAGATGTGCACTGAACCAGAGAACAGAAAGACTCTGTTGTGTCCTAATAGTGTAACCTTCTACATGTGATATCAATGTATCTGAACCAATGTAACCTTGCCAATGAGTAACAATGTAACCTTCAGCTGTATCATATAAACCCTGTAATAGGACGCGAGCTAATGACCACCAGCTGGCAGCAGCGAGCGTCCAAGCTCTCTTGGTTCAAACCCATCAAAGACCGCAGCGCGGGAAGCTTCCCGCCGCTACCTACACCTGGACAAGAAGGGCGTGACCAACCACGACGTCACGCGGACCAGTAGCCAACGGGCTACCGTGGAGCCACATTCAAACATGTTCCTACCATATATATAGAGCTGTTCGTCCGCCATTACCTCATGTTCCCTCTGTCCACCATGCAATAAACCTGAGTTAACCCAGCCTTTGGCTGTGCCTTGTGTCTTGACTCTCATACACAAAATTGGCGACGAGGATGGGATGATGGATCCCCACGGAGCCAGGACACAGAGCGGGTTCAACATCACCAAACCGCAAGACTGGGAGCTTTTTGAGATGGACTTCCAGGCGGCACTGGTGGAGCTCAAAGTCAAAGAAGACGACGAGGAAAGGAAGAGGGCCATCCTCACCCGCATGCTTGGGATGGAAACCAAGCGGACGCTGGTGGGCATCCTTGCACCGAAGAAGATGAGCGATTTCAAAGCCGGTGACATCATGAAAATGCTGCGTGAGCGTTTCCGGCCCTCGAGGGCAATGTTTCCCGCTCGGAGTGCGTTTTGGAGGCGAGTTCAAGCGCCGGACGAGTCGGTAGAAGCCTTCGTAACGGCTATGAGGGTAGCCGCCGCCCCCTGCAAATGGGACCACATCCTAGAGATGGCCCTCAGGGACGGAGTGCTGTGTGGCCTGAAGGACAAGGAAGTACAGCGCAGCTTGATGAACAAGGAGCCACCACCCACACTGGAAGAGGTTGTAGAGGCCGCGGAAGCCGCGGAATCCACGAATGCTGGAGTAGACGAGATGCACAAGTGGCGTGAGTGGCGTCCGAGGGCCGGCAAAGCGGAAAACTCGTCGCACGGGAAGTCCGGTCAGTCGGTGCATGCAACCCGACCGACCTCGAAATCGTCTTCAGAAAGCAGCGATGGCGAGGAGGTCCAGAAGGTCCGGAGGGGCGGGCGCCGCTGCGATGGTTGCGGAGCGGCCCATGAGCGCGTGAAGTGCCCATTCAGGAAAGCCGAGTGTTTCAACTGCGGACGTCGGGGGCACATCGCCAAGGCGTGCAGGAAATGGAAAGAGGGCCGGAGACAGTCGCAAGACCGTGCAGCCAGACCGGACCGTCCAGCGAGGTCCAAAGATGGCGCCCGGGCCACGAGGAAGCAGGACGGCGTGGGACGCATCTCGGACGACAGCGAGGGCGACGCTCCTGTGTTCAACGTGTCTGCGGGACAGCCCCATTACTTTGTTGAGGTACTAGTACAAGGGACCCCTATTAGGATGGAAGTTGACTCGGGGTCCTCCTATTCTATAATCCCCCAGAGAGAGTTCTTGAAAATCGACCCCCACGTGCGGCCCAAACTTAAAGCGTTGAGGGCCACACTACGGGACGTTCAGGGGAACAGCATTCCAGTGTTGGGGGTCGGAACGTTCCGGGTTCGCTTTAAGAGACATTCTGCAGAACTTCCCCTAGTGGTGCTAAAAGGGGGGAGTTGTAGCCTCCTCGGAACACAGTGGTTTCAGCCCTTAGGCCTGTTCATAGGGGGGGTGCATGCAGTAGGCGAGGACCCAATACAAGCAGTGTGTGACGCACACCCCGCCGTTTTTAAAAGTGGACTGGGAAAGTTCAAGGGACCCCCTGTAGCCTTCGACTTAGACCCGGAGGTCCGCCCGATAAGACTTAAACCGCGCAGGGTACCGTTCGCGCTTAAGGACAAAATAGAGGCGGAACTGGACAAACTGGTGGGTCAAGGAATTCTCGTTCCTGTGGATTCCGCGGAGTGGGAGACTCCAATTGTAACAGCACTGAAGGCTAACGGGGAGGTGCGCATTTGCGCTGATTATAAGTGTACCATTAATAAGGCAATCCGCCCTAATGCATACCCGGTGCCAGTGGTCAGCCACCTCCTGGCCAGGCTGAATGGGGGAAAGTGTTTCGCTAAACTCGATTTAGCACAGGCCTACCAGCAACTCCCGGTAACCCCCGCCACAGCGGCGGCACAAACAATAGTCACACATAAGGGGGCGTTCCAGGTGTCGAGGTTACAGTTCGGCGTGAACTCGGCACCTGGCATTTTTCAATCGCTAGTGGAACGCCTCCTGAAGGGGTTGGAGGGGGTGTTGCCATATTTTGATGACGTGTTGATAACGGGGGGGAGTAAGGCCGAGCTGGCCCACAGATTGGATAAGGTCCTGGCCGTGTTCGAGAAAGCGGGGCTGCGACTGAGAAAAGACAAATGTGTATTTTTCGAAACAGAGGTTGAGTTTTTAGGGTTCCGTGTCACGCCCGAGGGAATTAGGCCGTCCAAATCTAAGGTAGCCGCCATCAAGAAAGCCCCTCGCCCCATTTCCAAAACCGAGCTTCAGTCATTTCTGGGGCTTCTCAATTTCTACCATACCTTCCTTCCACGGAAGGCGTCTGTTGCCGAGCCGCTCCATCGGCTACTTAAAAAAGAGGAAAAATGGCTGTGGGGTGACGAGCAAGAAAGAGCGTTCACAGAGTTAAAGCAACTCCTCACATCCGAGGCAATCCTGACTCATTTCGACCCCAAACGGCCCATAGTTTTGGTCTGCGATGCATCCCCGGTGGGGGTGGGGGCGGTGCTTTGCCACGTGTTAGACGACGGAAGGGAGGCCCCGATAGCGTTTTATTCAAGGTCCCTGTCCCAAGCAGAGCGGAATTACGCACAGACCGATAGGGAAGCACTAGCGATAGTAGCGGGAACCAAGAAATTTCACGATTTTCTGTATGGTCGGCCGTTCAAGATCGTTACGGATCACAAGCCCCTGTTAGGAATCTTCACTGCAAATAAGCCCACGCCACAGATCCTGTCCCCGAGGATGCTGCGGTGGGCTATTTTTCTTAACGCATATCAACATGAGTTAGAATACCGGCCAGGGAAGGAAATCAGCCATGCAGACGCGCTCTCACGGTCGCCGTTACCCTTGTCGGACGACCAGAAGGCAGGGGTAAGAAGAGACCGCCAGGTATTGCTAATAGAGGTCTTGGAGTCACCCCCGATAGTACCGGCCGACATTGCCAGGGCGACCGGAAAGGACAGAACACTAGGGAAAGTATGCTCGTGGGTGCAGAAGGGGTGGCCGGCGTCATCCCCAGGCGCGGAATTCGACCCATTTTTCCGAAAGCGAGTAGAATTGTCTTTAGAGAGGGGGTGCCTTTTGTGGGGCCAACGGGTGGTGGTTCCTACGTCCCTGCGGCCGAAGGTGCTAAAGCTGTTGCACGTCAGCCACCCGGGAATCGTCCGTTCCAAGGCGTTGGCCCGGAGTTACTTCTGGTGGCCCCAGCTGGACGCCGACATAGAGCAGATGGTTGGCACTTGTGAGGCATGTCAATGCTCTCGACCGGAGGTGGCCCGCCTACCGCATAGGGAATGGGACGCAGCAAGGGGACCGTGGTCCAGGGTGCACGTAGATTTTGCTGGCCCATTCCGGGGGACCATGTTTCTCCTGGTGGTGGATGCATACTCAAAGTGGCTGGAGGTCATTCCGGTAAAGAGCACATCCTCCGCCACTACCATTCGCCAGCTAAGGAGGGTCTTTTCCACGTTCGGCTTACCCGACACTTTGGTCAGCGATAACGCCAGTTGTTTCACGTCCGCTGAGTTCGCAGCATTCATGGAGGCAAATGCAATTCGGCATGTCACATCCGCGCCGTTTCACCCGGCCACGAATGGCCAAGTGGAACGGTTGGTGCGCACCACAAAAGATGCGCTGCGGCGCATGGGCTCGGGAGATCTAAATCACCAAGTTTGTCAATTTCTATTAGCGTATAGAGTGACCCCCTTAGCGTCTGGATACTCGCCGGCTGAGCTGCTGATGCGGAGGAAACTGACCACGCTTTTGTCCAGGCTAGACCCGTCGAGGGTCGAGGACAAAGGGAAGAACATAGGGTTAGCGGTCTCGAAAGGTTTCGGCGTAGGCGATCCTGTACACTGCAGGAACTATGCCAACGAAGGCCCAGCCTGGGTGCCAGGGACGATAATAGAACAGACGGGGCCAGTGTCCTATCGAGTGGAAACTAGCACCGGCCTCCTCTGGAGGAGGCACGCTGACCAACTGAGGCACTGAGTGAGCGAGGGGCCGACCAGTGGGGCACAGCGACAGGATTCAGCGATAGGGTTCTCCCCCACCCGTTTAGCCCAAGGGGGAGACAGGGGGGAAAGCAGCGAGCCCGACTCATATCCTTTTGATACCCCAGTTCTATCCGAGCCCGGGGGGAGGGAAAAGGAGTGTGCGGCCGCCGCTGCCGCTTCCCCCGAATCCGATTTTGATTTTGATTTTGCTAGCCGGGGGGGTTTTTCGGAGTGTTCCCCCACCCATCCAAGCGAGAAGAGGGGTTTTTCGTTAGCCCCCAGTGCCCCCGGTTCTTCCCAAACAAAGCACACACCTCCCAACAAAGCCGCGGAGCCGCGGCAAACCACTAACAAGTCATCCTCTCCGATTGCAGGGCAGGAAGCCAGGGAGCAAGGAGGAGGGAGCGAAGCCGGGGCAGGGCAGCCCGCGCCGAGACCCCAGCGTGTTCGAAATAAGCCATCTTGGCTGAGAGACTTCGTCTCATCCTAGGGGGGAGGAGTGTTGTGTCCTAATAGTGTAACCTTCTACATGTGATATCAATGTATCTGAACCAATGTAACCTTGCCAATGAGTAACAATGTAACCTTCAGCTGTATCATATAAACCCTGTAATAGGACGCGAGCTAATGACCACCAGCTGGCAGCAGCGAGCGTCCAAGCTCTCTTGGTTCAAACCCATCAAAGACCGCAGCGCGGGAAGCTTCCCGCCGCTACCTACACCTGGACAAGAAGGGCGTGACCAACCATGACGTCACGCGGACCAGTAGCCAACGGGCTACCGTGGAGCCACATTCAAACATGTTCCTACCATATATATAGAGCTGTTCGTCCGCCATTACCTCATGTTCCCTCTGTCCACCATGCAATAAACCTGAGTTAACCCAGCCTTTGGCTGTGCCTTGTGTCTTGACTCTCATACACAAAAGACTCATAACATCATGTTTTGAGAATTGTTTCAGAAACTCTGGCAGCAAAATGCTGGCACCCCTCCTACTCTCTTCCTGCAGAATCTTAAGAACCAACCATCTTAACATTAACCACATCCTACACCACTCCATGTTTGATTCTTGTTTGTAAATGCCAGTCAGATTCCCTTGCTGCAGCCACTCTTTCAACATAACCAAGATCAGAGCTTTGGACATAGTAGACAAGACTCACCACTCCACTGAGGTTTTTCTTAAAAAGGCTCACATGGTGTGGTGTTACTATTTTAATATCTCCTTAGAACAACTTTGAGAATCAATGCTTGACCTCAAATCTATCAATAACTTCAAGCAGTCTAATGTTCTTCCTTGCCAAACTTTGATGGTGAGTAGTGAAAGATGACTCCAGTTTATTTCATAGGTACACTTCACCACTGCTTTAATAATATTTTTTTCTCATTTTTCTGAAGGCTGCCTATAGAAGCTGCAAGCCAATCGGAGTCCTGTATCTTGCATTTCCCTCCAAGAAGGGAATAAAGAATATAAAGGCCTAAGGCTTCATTTTTCACTAAAAATTTAAATGTTCTTAAAATAATTTATCTTTTGTGCTATTTTAATTGAAATTTGCCTCTACTTTATAATTTCCAGTGTTTGAAAATCAGGTGATCAATATACAGCTCAATAAATTGTGTGCTTGCACTGAAGGAAGTCCTACTGGCTATTCATCTGGTATTGGAACTTATTATTTATTTATTTATTTATTTTGTGGATTTGTATCCTGCCCTCCTGGTGGGGAACACCAATCAGGGCAGCTAACAACATGCAAAGGCAAGAGAACAACAATACAAACAATATAAAATAACAATGAGCTAAAAACAACAGCAGCTAAAAACAGTAGTTACTCCCCACAACTAAAAAAAGGTTAAAACACATAGAACCAATCAGGTTATCAATAAAAACTACTCTCACCCTCCCCACACACACCCCACATTAAAATAAAAACAGACAGAAACAAGCAGGATCCCTCAGACAGGCTAAACGAGCCAACAGGCTTGTTTAAGTATGCCCCACACCCGTTGGCATAGCCAGGTCTTCAGCATTTTTCTGAATGGGAGAAAATCTGACTGGCGTCGCCGTTCTGGTGGCAAGAGGTTCCACAGGGCTGGGGCAGTCATGGAGAAGGCTCTCTTCCTGGCCCAAATATGATGGTCTTCTTTTGTAGAAGGGACCAGCACTGAGCCCCTCCTGTCTACCCTTGTAGGATGGGCTGAATACCTTTGGGTGACACGGTCTTTTAAGTATCCTGGTCCAATGCCATGAAGGTCTTGAGCAGGAAGAAAAATGACCATAGATATTGGACTTCAGAAAGACAACTTCTGGGTGCAGATCTTTTGTATTTTTAAATTACACCTGTAATACCCTCTTCTTTACACTTGAGGAACCTACCACCTCACATGTAATTTGCCTCTTTGTGTGGAAAACAGAAAGGTATTAGTATGAAAGGGCACAGTGGCTGAAATCCTGTTCTGTGAGTTATGCCAATGGTTGGTGGTGTCATTAGCCATGGCAGTAAGGAGCACATCCACACATGCAAAACAATTTGACACCACTGTTAATGAAGCAATGCATATAGTGACCGGATGCTTCAAACCTGCACCAGTTTTAGAAAATATATCCTCTTGTTGATATTGCTCCACCTAAGGTAAGAACAGAAGTAGCAGGTCTGCTGGCTCAGTTCCAGGAAGAGTTTTATGACAAGAACAAACATTCTTGAGGACATGCAAGAACAAAACTAAATTAGAAAATGGAGGAAGGAGCTCACTGGACAAGGAATAATGGTGAAGAACTCAACCTCTAAGTCACTTGGAGGACCTTGAATAGGCTGAGGGTTGCTCTAAATTTAAGACCGACATGGTTAAGTGTGGGCTGCTGGCAGACAACAACATACTGTGTGAATGTGGAGAGACACAGAATCTGGCTCATTTCCTGGTCTGCTGCTTAATACCAGAGACATTTACTAATGAAGACTTAATTTTGGCCAACAATGCCAGGAAATTGGCTTCATTTCATGTCCAGGACATGAAAGAAGAAAAAGAAGCCATCATAAGAAATTGTGTGGCTGGCCTATCATGTATGGCAGAATACACTCTGACGAGCAGGGAAATAGCGTCCTGATGGGGCCTGATTGGTGAACTGGATTCCAGCCAATGCAACAGGCTTGCAAGGCAGTCCCAAAATTATTCTTTATCATGGTCAGATATTTTTTTTTCTTGCTGAGGCTTTCAGTTGCTCTGTAAAGGTAATCCACTACAGATATGAATGGTTTCCAAAAAGCTCTTTTGCAATCTCATACAGAGAAACAGATGTTTGTATCCTTGGTGGCACACTCACTGGCTGAAATCAATTTGTATAGTTTATGCAGGTGCCATTAAATGTTATGCCCATAGTAGCTACAAGAGTGCCAATGTGGAAGTGCTATTCACAAAACACTTCTGCTGGTGCATAGGAAAATCTGTCAAAATGGGAAGCATTCACCCACTTGCACAATTGCCTTGTACAGACCTTGTTAGCAGGTTGGAATGCCCAGTACATTTATGGTGGTGAAGTTTCATGTTACGCATTGGTGAACTGGATTCCAGCCAATGCAACAGGCTTGCAAGGCAGTCTCCAAAATTATTCTGTCTCAAAAAAAAAACCTTAACTCTCTCTCCTTTAAAAACCAAACTAGCTATCTTACACTTATGAAAGAGAAGGAATGGGTTCAAATTCCAACCACCAAGGCAATAAAATTATCAGAAATCATGCTACAGTATCAAAGGAATGAATAAACAGAAGAGCGGTGAATCTATTTTTAACAAGATCTGAAACTTCTTTACTTTTTTGGCTCCAGTTACATTTGACATCCATTTTTATTATTTATAGCTGTCAGCTTTTGTTTTAGTTACAGATGACACCACTGTTATATTAGTAACCGCTCTATTTGACTGATTTGGGTTCAGTTTTTTTCACAAACAGATGTAAAAAAATGTGATCTCAATATTAGTAGAATACTGAAGATGAATAATTTATTGACAATACATCTTTGGAAGTCTTTTATGTATGCACAATTTCATGTTATTCTAGGACAAAGATGTCTTAAATTGACTAAGTGCCTAAGACGCTGACTGGGAGGCAGAAGGTCAGCAGTTTGATTGTCGAGCACTGCAGGATGGAATGAGCTCCTGTCTTTGTCCCTGCTCCTGCCAACCTAGCAGTTCGAAAGCAAGAAATTGCAAGTAGATAAATAGGAACCACTTTGGTGGGAAGGTAATAGCGTTCCATGCGCTCCGGTGTCTAGTCATGCCTGCCACATGACCATGGAAATCTCTGCAGAAGCAGACATCGCTGGCCAGTGGTGGGCATAAAAAAATTCCTACCACACTGTGGGTGTGGCCATATGACTGGGTGGGTGTGGCCTGTTGGCCATGTGACTGCTCTTCACTACAGAGCTATGAAAATAGAAGCCTCTTCTATTTTCATCACTCTATAGCGAACCTCTGAAGTAATTTCCCCCTGGTCCAAGGCTTTTCCTGGGCTCCGTTTCACCCCAAAGTGCCTTCTCAGCCACTCCAGAGTGGCTGGGGATGCACTTTGGGATGAAACAGAGCCCAGGAAAAGCCTTGGAGGTAGGGGAAAATGGAGCTAGCCCCCTCTGAAGCCTCTTCTAGGAGGAGGAGGAGGAGGAGGAGGTGGGCGGGGTGGGGAGGTAGGCAGGGCTAGCCATTTTCACTACTGGTACGCACGTACTGGTGCAAACCCGTTGATGCCCACCACTGGTGCTGGCTCTTCGGCTTTGAAACAGAGATGAGCACTGAACCCTAGAGTCAGATATGACTGGCTTTCAAGCAAGGGAAACCTTAATTTTGGACCATAAAGGGAATTAGGTGTAAAATGGGAGGGGAAATGAAAGAGGCCTCCCTGAAATTCATCATATATTTTTCCAAGTAAAATGATTATGTATGCAGTATATAACAATATTTAACTGTGAACAACAAATGATAGCTTTTTATTCAATTCCATAAATCCTCCAGGCAAGAATTTTGGAACACAATTGCAAATGTATGAAGTAAAATCTGAGGGACTTCTATACCCAGCAAGATTTGAACATAGTTAAGAAGTCGCCGTTTTCACCTTATTTGCATTTTCTGAAAATATTCAATAGATTTATAAATTACTTACATGAGTTGTTAGCCCCTTCATCTAGAAAAGCATTTTTGGCACTAGGATTTCAAACTGTGCTATCACTATATCTAGAAGGACGCTATGCCTGGACATCAATATCACAGTTCTTTTGTACATATGGAGCCCAAGCAGTAGAGCGTGTACAACATTAAATACTGCACTAATTTTTATATTCCGAACTTAGAGCAAAGTTCGTATCAAAATCTCTAGAGGATGTACAGTACTAGATAAAAGTGACCAAAACAAAATCACCTGACTGTTTTCTGATGTTAATAAAATTGTAACAGATCGAGTAGCAAGATTTGCAACAGCTAAATGAAATGCCTTAACTCCACCATCCCAAAAGTATATGTATTTTAACTGTAACTTTTCAGCTTTAATTTTAAATTGCCTGTACAGTACTTTGTTTCTACACCCAGTATCTTGTGACAATATGTGTCTGTACTTGTATCCTCTTTTAACTGTTAACATTGTTTTTAAGTTGACATTTCTGAAGCGCATATATTTTAATTGGAATGCTAGTTGGCATAGTATGACCAAAATGGTTAAATCAATAATAAAGCTGAGCTGAGATAAATCTATATAAGAATATTCACAGGCAATGAGATAGAGAATTCAGATGGTATGCATACCCAACATAAAAAACAAACAAACACCTAAGCCTGGATCCAACTAAACCATTCAGTAGCACACAATCCTTAGGTCGCCCTTCCTCAAAAGCCAGTCCAACTGTAGGATTTAGTACTCAGCTCTGTTTATAGCCAAAGAGCCAGTGCTGTCTGAGTCTGCAGACATTTCTGTGGACATGTGGCAGGCATGACTAAATACCGGAGTGCACAGAATGCTGTTTACCTTCCCACCAAAGTGGTATCTATTTATCTACTTGCAGTTGCTTGCTTTTGAACTGTTAGGTTGACAGGAGCTGGGACAGAGACGGGAGCTCATTCCATCATGCAGCACTCGGGTCACGATCTGCTGACTTGCCAATCTTCCAGTCATCAAGTTCAGCATTTTAACCACTAAGCCACCCAATCCCCACATTAGCAGAAATAAATCTCCAGAGTTAATGCAAGGGAGTGATCCAGTTTTTCACTGAGGTACTAGTTAAACTATAAATAAGATGTTCACAAACAAACACCAGTGAAATTCAATAGAGTTTTACCAGCCCAATTTTTAATTTTGCTCGCAGATGATACACCATTTCTCGAAAGATTAGATTACAAGTCTGCCTTGAGGATTACTGCGGCTATAACCCATTAAATATTAACTACGGTAAGTCTAAAAGGATGGTCTTCTCAAATATTGTTAATGTTGCAATATTTGAAAATAATATAATTGATATTAGACAGATTAAATCTATGCAATATTTAGTTATTAAGTGTCTCTTTTGGGTTTGTTGGCTGAATATATTTATGACTAGTCTGTCTGCCTGGCTTTGCCCGGGTGATGTTGGCGGGGTGGTGGTGGTGGTGTCTGTTTATTTATTTATTTACTGTTTAGATTTCTATACCGCTTTCCTTCCCGTAGAGGGAACTCAAAGCGGTTTACAATAATACAAAGCAATATAATGATACAGTATAAACAATACAAAGCAATATAAATGACATAAAACATTTACAAATCACATTTCAAAAATAACAATGTTATAAAATACAAGAACCAAAATACAATACAATATACAATATACTAAGTAAATTAACAATATCCACAAGAAAACATACTATAATCATTCAGTGAGTCCTGATGGAGCAAAGCTCAACATCCTCAACTAACCTCAATCTCCCACCCAACTACAGGTGAAGGGGGAGACTACAGCAAGGTCATCAGGGCGTGCCCCACCACAGCTGTTGCTGCCTCCAAACCTGTCCCAGGGCGGGGAGGTGAAGCCAGTCTGGCGGTGGCAGCGGGGGCGCTCCTAAGAGTCCTCCGGGCACACCTCGCCACAGCTGTTGCTGCCTCCAAACTTGTCCCGAGGCAAGGAGGCAAAGCCGGTCTTTGAAGCCCCCGCCCCGCCACAGGTGGAAGTTTTTGGTGGCTGGGATGAGGGGGTAGCATTTCTCCCCTCCAGGTGGGCAGGCATGGGTCTGGAGAAGTCCGGCCAGGGCTCTCACCCTTTGAAGCCCTCGCCCTGCCGCAGGTGCAAGTCTTTGGCGGCAGGGATGAGGAGGCAGCACCTCTCCCCTCCAGGTGGGCTGTCCTGCCTTCCAGGGTCTGTCGGGGGTAGAGTTGGTGTTTATCAGCCCTCTTTGGCTTGGCTGCATTGCTTTTGGTGTTTGGGCCGCCGTGGTGGGAGCCACTGCTGTGGCCTCTGCCGCTGCCTCCCTTGCTTGCCCTCCCACACATCTTTGCCGGCAGCCTCCTTGTCCGGTGGCTCCTGTCAGGTTGCTGCATGCTGGGGGTGATGGTCTTGTTCTGCACATGTGGTGGCCATTGCTGTTGTGGCTGCACGGCCGTTGCCCCGCTACTCCTGTGCTCCCACTGGCCATCCCTATTGGATTTGGCATGTCGCAGTGGCTGCTGGGGTGTGTAGTTTTTTTGTTTTTTCCATTTTGTGAGGCACAGGGACCCCCATGGCATTCCGGACCCCAACAGTCCAGAGGGTACACGCCCGAGGTAGGTGTGTGCGCAGTTTCTGCATGATGGGTCCAGGGGTGTTGATTTCTATACTGGACCCACAAGCATTACACCTCTCTCTCTACACACACACACACACACAAGCTTTTTTGTGTGTGTTTTGGTGGTAGGGTTTTTTTGGGGTACACACCACACTCAACAGAAATAAAACAGAAATGTTTTATGCCGGTGGGAGTGGACAAATTAACGGCTAAGCAAAAGGGGCAAGATGGTATTCCCTGCTTTCCTTTTTTGTTAATCTCTTTCTTCCCCTTTCCTTGCCTCCCCCTCTCGCTATTACGCTGTGGACTAAGAGTGTTGGTTTTTAAAGAAGAAGAGAGACGATAAGTCTGTCCCTGCATACATTTATTTGGAGATACAAGGAGAAGCAAGAAGCTGTTGTGGCGCAGTTCTTTGAGAAATAAATTGCCTGTAGATTGGAACTTTGGAGAACAGGAAAGTGAACTCATCAGTGTTACCTTTGTCTCTGCTGATTCTTCCTTTTTCTCTCCTTAAAAGAGATTTGGAAAACGTTTGCAATTTACAATAGAAAGTTGGCTCCCCCTACAGTTGAATTTTTGAGATCAAGAAAAAGAAAATTTTTTTTCCTCTTTCTTTTTCTTTTTTTTTTTAACTGCTGTTCTTGTCTGGTTTGAAGCTTTTTAATTTTTAAATATTTTTTCAAATAAGTTTTTTTTAATTGTTTTTTTTAAAATAAAAAAATTTTTTTTTCTTTTTTTCTTTTTTTTCTCTCTCTCTTTTTCCTCCTTTTTTAATTCCTTTTTTGTTTTTATTTTTATTCTATTTTGACTTTTGACTTTTGTGGGGGGGGAGAAATATTAAAATAGATAAAAATATAAGAGGGAAATTAACTAAATTTAAACTGGGACAACGGAAGTTTGAATGACTCTCTGGGTATACATGTGTGTGTATATGTGTTTGTAAATACACGCGCATATATAGGACAGAGAGAGGGAGGGGGAGGGGATAAGGGCTAAGTATTGTACTTGGAAAGTTTAATAAAATTGGTTAGAGATAAAATATATGGTGAATTTTGAATGATTAAACTTTGTATGTAAATTGACAATAAGCAGTTAGAAATATATTTGAATGAAATGGCAGGGGAGAGGGAAAGAGAAGGAGAAGAAATTGGCTTGGACAAGAGTGCAAAGACCAACGTCCTCCGATAGAAGTTTCAGGAGGCTTACAAGATTGGATGAGGAGGAAGAAGAAATGAAAAAAGCAATGCAACAAGAGATAAAGGACTTGGAGGAACAAGAGACAGTGAAAAAGAGGGCACAACAACTACAGCAGCAGCAGCAACAGAAGACAATAATATCACCAACGGCGCCTACTCCATCTGTGGTAAAATCAATCGTGATAACAACAGCAAAAGTAACAACGACAACAACAGCTATGTCAACAGTGTCAACGACAGCGTCGATAGCAGGAACAACACCAACAACGATCGTAACCACGTCCACGGCCACAACACCAACGACATCGGCGACAGGAGGAGGAGAAGGAACTAAATCTGAATTTGAAATCCTTAACGAGAAATTTGATACTCTGGGGAATAATATTGGAAATATGTTTGCTCATATTAGAACAGAATGGAAGAAGGATTTGCAAGATGCATTAGTAAACATTATGAAGGGAATTGAAGGCATGAAAGAGGAAACCAAGACCATTAAAAAAGAGCAAGAAGAGATAAAAAAAGAGCAAGCAATGATAAAAGTAGAGGTCATGGACTTAAGAAAGAAAGAAAAGGAAAGAGAAAATAAGGTTGGGGATCATGAAAAGAGATTGGAAAACGTAGAAGAACAATTAAGAAAAGCAAATGTTATAATTCGAAAATTCCCAGAGAACTCACCAGACAAATTAAAAGAAAGAATAGTGAAATGGCTTGACGAAATTATGGAAGACGGCTTCACGCCGCATGAGGTGGTAAATGTATTTAGGCTCGGTTCAAGAAGGGGCAAAACTGGGTCAAGGAATGTCATGTTAAAATTTGCTAATGTATCAGATAAATTGAGGTTAATGGCGCTTATACGTGAAAAAGGACCAGAAGTTTTAAAAGTAGAAGGCCATGATATTGAAGTGTACAACGACATTCCAATGGAGGATCGTTTTTGGAGACAGTCGATGAAGCCAATCACAAAAAGATTCCAGGAAAGGGGAATAAGATACAATTGGAAATTCCCAAGACAATTAAGTTTTTTTTATTTGGGAAGAAGATATTTAATTAATGAAGATATTAATGTCTTGGACGTAATGACAGATGCCAAATTATTGGAAGCAGGAACTAAAGAGTGGTTTGACTTGAAGGAAGAATTGATTATATCTGGTGGTTATAGAAGAAGGGATAGCAATGGAAACGAGAATATGCCAAAAGGGGCGGAAGGAGGAATAGCTCCGGACGGGGAGTAGGTTCAGGCCCAATTCAGACTCCTATGTATGACTGCACCCCCCCTCCCCCCTCTGAATTTTGGAGGCCATTTGTTAAAAAAAGAAATGGGGAGGGAGACTAGTAGATTGTTTAGTGTATTTTTTCTTTTAGATGTTTTTTCCTTTTTTATTATTACTATTACTTTTTTGTATAAGGTGAAGGAAATGTTATATGTTGATCACATGTCCGTAGGAGGAAGTGGGAACTGCAAAAAAAGGGAGGGAGATACATAATAGATGAAGGATATAAAAGTATTAACATGGAACGTGAAAGGTACTGGTTGTCAAGTGAAGAGAAGGAGGTTGGAAGCGGCACTCAGAAAAGATAGACCGGATATAATTTTTCTTCAGGAGACCCATCAGAATTCGGAAAAAACTAATAAATTATTCTTAGGATGGACCCAAGTTTACGAAAAAGCATATGGTTCCTCAAAGGCTAGGGGGGTCGCAACTTTGATATCAAATAGAGCGGGATTCGAGATGATAAAAAGTATATCAGACCCAGAAGGTAGATATTTGATAATAAAGGGGAAGATAGAAGAAGAGGAAATAACGCTGGTGAACTTGTATGTACCAAATGAACATCAAAATAGGTTTTTAAATAAGATATACCGAATATTAGAGAAAGAAAAAACAACAAAAATGATTGTAGGGGGAGATTTCAATTTAGTAAGATCAAATACAGATAGCACGAATATGAAGAGAAGTGTAGGTGGAAATAAGACGTTTGTGTTAAATAACTGGTTGAAATCCTTGGGGTTGAAAGATACATGGAGAGTACTTAAAGGGCAGGAAAGGGCCTACACGTATTTTTCACAAGTGTACAATACATATTCCAGAATAGATTATATATTTGTCACGGATAATTTGATAAGTAATTTAGACAGTATAGAAATTGGAATATTTAAAGAATCGGACCATGCAAAAGTATTGGTGGAATTGAAAATAGATGCTATAAAGAGCCCGAAAAATTGGAGATATAATGCTAGACTGTTTAGAGATAAAAAAAAGTAAAGATCAAATGGTAGAAAAATGGGAAGAAAATTGGAAGTGGAATGATACAGGGGAAGTACGAATTGGTACCGTATGGGATACTATGAAAGCAATATTCAGGGGTGAAAGTATTAGGTTGGCAAGTATTAGAAATAAACAGTTAAAAAGTAAGCAAGAAGAAACAGAAAAAGAGATTAAAAGGTTACAGGAGATACATGCAATAACCAAGGATAGAAAAGTATATGAAAAGATGCAGGGACTAAGGAAGGAACTAATCGGAAATGACATGGAAAAGGTGAAAAGAGACCTAACATATTTAAAAAGAGAATATTTTGAATATAGTAATAAAAATTCAAAAATGTTGGCAAGAGCGGCTAAAGAAAAGAGAGGCAGAAGAGAAATAGGGATATTAGTGGATAAGGAGGGTATAAGGCAAAATAAGATTAAAGATAAATGCAAGGTGGTTAGAGAATTTTATCAAGCCCTATACTCTAAAAAGAAGATAAACTTAGATAAATTAAAAGATAGATTGGAAATGCAAATTAAAAATAAAATAAGTCAAGAGCATAAACAAAGAATGGAAGAATTAATAACTGAAAAAGAGATAAAAAAAGTAATAAACAAACTGAAAGTAGATAAAGCACCTGGAGAGGATGGATTACCTGCTGAGTTCTATAAAGAATTTAAGGATATAGTAATCCCGAAACTGCTAAAAATTTATAATGGTATTCTTAAAGGGGAACAGGTACCTGCATCGTGGTATAGAACAATAATTGTCCTATTACCAAAACCGGGAAAAGATTTAGAAAAAGTAGAATCATACAGACCTATCTCCCTGATTAACCAGGACGCTAAGATTTTTACGGCTATACTGGCAAACAGATTGAATAGTTTTATGGATAAATATATAAATAAAGACCAGGCCGGCTTTGTGAAAGGGAGACATATGGCAGATTTAGTAAGGCGAGTACTAAATTTAATAGACGTGGCAAGACAAAATAAAGAGAAAGTAGGTATACTATCATTAGATATTTTTAAAGCATTTGACTCTGTACAATGGGTAACAATTATCGAGATAATTAAGAGCTATGGATTCGGTAATAGGTTTATAAAGACAATAGAACAATTGTACCAACAAGGATATGCTAAAATCAGGGTTAACGATGGTTTAACAGAAGAATTAAGATTAGAGGCAGGAACAAGGCAAGGATGTCCCCTATCTCCAATACTATTTATCATGGCGATGGAAATACTAGCCAATATAATAAGAGAAGACAAAAATATAGAAGGAATACTGGAAAATAAAATTAGTTTATATGCAGACGATACTTTGTTAATTATGAAACACCCCAGAAGAACCATGGAAAGGATTCAAAAGCATCTAAAGGATTTTGAACAAATTACAGGTCTGAAAGTAAACTGGGAAAAATCAGAATTAATTTTAAATAATATAGAAAAAGAAGAGCAAAGGAAAATCAGGGATGAATTTAAATTACAGATTAAAGGGAGCTTGAAATACCTGGGGATAAATATATCTAATAATTTAGAGGACCTGAAAAGACTAAATTACGATAAACAAAAGAAGGAACTCAAGACTAAAATTTCACAATATCAAAAACTGAAGTTGTCTTGGTTTGGCAGAATAGCACTGACTAAAATGATGTTACTACCAAAATTAAATTTTTTATTTGATGCCTTACCAATTCAGCTGACAGATAAGGATATTGAGGAATTCCAAAAACTATTTGATAGTTATTGTAATGGGGGACGTAGACCTAGAATTCTAAAGAAAATGTGGTACTTACCTCAAAAAGAAGGTGGTTTAGGAATGCCTAATTTAAAGAATTATTATAAAGCCTTCCAGATAAAGAATGTAGTTAAGATACTGATGAAGGAATTGGTTATCTGGGAGGAAATCGAGATGAACGAAGTAAAGGAAGTTGGTAAGAGTCTTTTCTTAGATAAGGAAACAGGAAAAATATTGGTTAAAAACAGAATGATGAGATCTATATTGGGAGTATGGAAGAAAGTTAAAATGAAATTGGCCCCAAACATCTCACCGATAATTGAAATAGAAGACTTGAATAACTTCCCAATAAGATTGGATAACGAGATTAAAGAAATTTTGTTGACAAATAGGGTTCTCCTATTGAAAGATTGGATACGAGTCTGCAAAGATGATGCGAGGAAAAGAGAGCTATATACTCAGATGAAGTTGAATTGGTTTCAGATAATTATGGTGAATAAGTGGAATAATAAATACTGGAGGGAACGAAGCTTAGAAAGAGATAGGACGGAATTTGAGGAATTAGTTTGGAAAATTAGGAGGGAAGAAATTGGTATTAAAGGGTTGGTTAGTAAAATCTATAAAATAATAAACACAGATGGTAATCCACAAGACACATTAAGAAATACATGGGAACAGGATTTGAACTTGAAAATAACGGAAAAGGAATGGCAAAATAAATGGAAAAAAAGAATTATGAGATCCCTATCGGTCAGAATAAAGGAACACAATTTTAAAATGTTATGGAGGTGGTATCTGACACCCGTGAGACTGCACCAGATGGATAAGAAGAACAACAAAATGTGTTGGAGATGTAAAAATAGTCTGGGTACATATGTTCATATGTGGTATGAATGTAAAGAGGTAGAAAACTTTTGGACAAAAATTGAGACTGAGATAGGGAAAATTATGGGAGTACGTCTCAGATTGGGGCCAGACACCATCTTATTGACAGATGTTGAGAATATTAAAATAGATAACGATAAGAAAGAGTTGTTGTCTATGATGTTAGTAATGGCAAGAAAGTGTATTGCAAAAAATTGGAAAAGTGATATAATGTTAAAAGTGCAGGATTGGTACGGGCAGATGTGGGATCTCGCATTGAATGAAAAACTAACATGGGAATTAAATCTTAAGAAAGGTATAATAAAAGAAAGTAGATTTTGGAAAATATGGCGAAAATTCGTGGAATACTCATTGACAAGAGATGAAATAAAAAAATTGACACCAGACCAAATGAAATTTTGGGAACAATAGAAATGAATGGGAGATCCCACAACCTCCTAGGACAATGTATATAGCACCAGGGTGATGAAGTCTGTAAGTGTATGTAATATACAGTCTGTCTTTTTTTCATATATTATGATTTTATGTTTATTCATTTTTTTGTTTTTTTTTGTTGTTATGTATAAAATGTTTGTTTTATGTCTTATGTTTTAAAAAATTTATAAAAATTTAAAAAAAAAAGAAATACACACACACAATACATACACACAACAACACAACCACACACACAACAAAACCACACACACAATCACACACACACTCAATACACACACAATGCAACCACACACAAAAACACACACAAAAAAACAATACACACACACACTGCACACTCTGCAAACAGTGCACACACTTAATACACACATATACACAACACAAACACACCCACAACACACCCACACACACTCATTACACACATACACAACACAAACTCACACACACAACCACACAACCACACACACACTCAATACACACACAATGCAACCACACACAAAAACACACACACACAAACAATACACACACACTGCACACAGCGCACACACTTAATACACACACATACACAACACAAACACACCCACAACACACCCACACACACTCATTACACACATACACAACACAACCTCACACACACACAATCACACAACCACACACACACTCAATACACACACAACGCAAACACACACACAAATAATACACACACACACTCTGCACACACTTAATACACACACATACACAACACAAACACACCCACAACACACACACACACTCATTACACACATACACAACACAACCCCACACACACATGCACACAACACACACACACACACTCATTACACACACAACACTACCACACACACAATACAAACACACATACACGCCAAAGCTGTGTGGGAAGAGGAGGGGATACCCCTACCCCCAAAGCTTTGCCAAGGAGAGAGAGACACACACAACACAACCACATGCACAACACAACCACACACACACAATACACACAAACAGCACACACAACTCAACCACACACACACACACACACACACACACACACCACAACCACACACACACAATACACACACACACAGCACACACAACTCAACCACACACACACAATACACACACATACTCAAACACAACCGCACACACAACACAACCACACACACACAACACACACACAATACAACACAACACACACACATGACTGGTGCTGTGTGTGGCCTCGCCAAGGCTTCGGGGGGGAGCCACACACAACACAACCACACACACAATACACACACAACCCCCCCTCACACAACCCCCCCCCCACACACACACAATACACACACAATACAAAAACAGAATGTTGGAGAGAGCATCTAGCCAGGCTGATTGGTTGCGCGGCACGGAGGATGCTGGGAACTGTAGTTCTTTTTTCTGTCCATGTTGGTGGGGCAGATGCCCCACTCGCGGCTGCTGGACCCTTGCGGTGATGGTCAGTCAGTCTAAAGGGAAGTGTAGGCGGCTTGATATGGGATAGTAGGGACGAGTGCGGGCGTGTATGCTGGATTCCAGTGGTTAACGCCCCTTCTTATAGGTAAAGAGATAGATAGATAGATAGATAGATAGATAGATAGACAGACAGACAGACAGACAGACAGACAGACAGACAGACAGACAGATATTTCATTTCATTTCATTTAATATTTCTATACCACCTTTCTCAGACTAATGGCCGACTCCAGGCAGTTATCTATATCTAGAGATAGATAGATCGATTGATCGATTGATCGATCAATAAACATTTGATATTTGACTCTAATTGTGTAAGCATCTCAGTGGATGTAGGTCCTCACATTTAAATTCATTGCCTTGTTATTCAAGAATGAGAGGAACCTGCCAAGACTGACTTTTGCAGATGAAGACTTTATTTCTCTGGCACACAGTACCGATCAGCATGGAGAAGGTAGCCCTTGCTAATGGGCCTGACACATCTCCAAATATAATTTCTAAAGAACTGAAATGCCTTTCAGTTTTTGTATGCCTGGGTTCCATCTTGACCTCAATGTGTCAAAATGCAAACAATACAATTGCATGGTTTATAGGAGCAATTCATTATTTGTTCTTTACACATTGGGTCTGCTACAACTGTTGCCTTACAGCAAAAGTGAAGCAATTGGTGTGATATTTATTGCCATCTGCTTCAGGAAATGTTTAATCTCTTTTAATCACTATAATCCCTTTGTTGTGGTTGTATTTATATTAAGAATAAACATTTTTAAGAGTTTGACCTTTGAGACAAAGTTGGTTTCATCATATTTTGTTACTCTTACTCAACTGTTAACCAAACAGTGTTTTAAGTGTGTTAACCTATGGTCTGTGTGTATGGTTTGGGAGTTGTACAGCTAGGGAAAGAACAATGCTGTCCAGGGTTATAAAGACTGCAGAGGGGATAATCGGGTGTACTCTTCCCACTCTAGATCAAATCTATGCTGCCAGGTGTTGTAAGAAAGCTATAGAGATTGCACAGGATAGTACGCACCCCGGGAATGATCTCTTTCAGCTTCTGCCTTCTAGAAGAAGGTATAGGGTCATAAAGACCAGGACCAGCCGCTTGAGAAATAGTTTCTACCCAAAAGTGGTTCTGGCTTTTAATGCAGTGAAATGCAGTCTATGAGGGAGCTTCAGTATATAGTTTTTAGAGTTTTAGAGTCTTAGAGTTTTAGAGCTTTTTAGGGGTTAAATGTGTATATGTGGGGTGAGAGTATGTTGATAATTTTGTATAGTTGTATTTTGTTTAGGTTTTGTTGGGTCGATAAGTGGTTTTTCAGTCTCGTTCTGTGCAGGACAATGACAATAAAGATTTATCTATCTAAAACTTAAGTTTAAGTAACATGATAGTGAAGAAAGATGATACATTAGATCAGTGGTGGTGAACCTATGGCACACGTGCCAGAGGTGGCACTCGGAGCCCTCTCTGTGGGCACCCATGCAGTTGCCCCAGCACAGAGTTTGCCCTACGCCTCTGCCCAGCAGCCCAATGGGAGAGTTTCCTCCCTCCCCTGTTGCCGTGCTGGCACTTTGCACTTTGCACCGTGTTGGCACTTTGGGTTGCAGTTTGGGCACTCAGTCTCTAAGAGGTTCACCATCACTGCATTAGATGCACTGGAGATTGTATTTCAAATGGTAAATTTGTGGAACAGTAAGGAATGGCCAATTTTGAACTATGGTTGCCAGTAATAGACTGTGGAAATGATGGGTGAGTCTTGCTCCTAATTCAGGATGAATTTAAGGACCTCCTGGAACCCAATAGCCATTTCTGGGCACTGAATATAAATACTCTAGGACTTGAAGCATGGTTGGGATAGTGCAGACACATAAACCTTGTCTCATGTCCTTACCCAAATTGGGAGGTAGATTTTCAGCATGGCTTTTCTATTCTTCTAAATGCTCTTACAGTGCTGTTTTATTGATTATTCCTATTAGTACTTTTATGCTGTGTATTAATATCACTAAAGCCATACAAAATGCACATTTTAACATATGTTTAGCATCTCAGTAAGTCATGTCTGGATACCCAGTTGGGTTTAGTGGATAGAATTACAGACTTGGAAGACCCAGGGACCCTGGATTTGAAGCCCAGCTCAGTCATGTAAGTTTGCTGGGGCATACAACTGGTAAAATCACTCCTTGTCTATCTCCCTTATCTTGAAAATCCTAATACTGTACAGGAGTAAGCAACATTTTTAGGTTGGGAACCAAATCGTGGTCCTTCAGACAGTTGAGGGGGCCAGACTGGTGGCCCCCTGACTGTAAACACTGCAGTAAATGTGTCTGTGACTGTCATAAACACGTCCATGGCTCTTGTAAATGCATTTATGTCAGCTGTAAAACAAGTGTGCGGTCGATTCCGGTGGCAATAACAGTGGCGACATCTGGAGCAAGGATGCTGGCTGGATGATTTGGTACCACAGGCCAGATCTGGTTGCCGACCCCTGCCCTAGTAGGTTTGCTAAAAGTCTTTCTTATTTTAGGAGCCTCTTAGGAGCCCTGGTGGCACAGTGGTTAAACTTTTGTACTGCCGCCAGAACATTATGAGTTCAATCAATGGGGGTGCTCAACGCTGGCTCAGCCTTCCCCCTGGCCATGCCCACAGAGTAGGTAGTAAAAAAAATTGAATCCCACCACTGGGTGTGTCAGAAAGCAATAGATTAGAGCAGGCACCTTCCTAATAACTTTACCCCCAATAAAGGTTGTGTACAGAAACTACTGCATGGTTTGGATACAGGCTTATGGTATCTCCCAAATATGCTCACGGAAATCAATTGGATTAATTTGGTCATGGATAAGGAAAGTTGCCATATGATGGCATTCAAGCATAGATTTCCTATGGAGACATACCTGTATATTTAGGCTCAGCCGATGAAGGAAGGGTAGGAAATGATCCTGTCACATTCATTGGACATGTGGGGGTTAGTATTGCACTGCTTGATAGGTTTATACTGTATATTTGATGCTTTTGTACATCTTTTTTGCTCTGATTAATTCAGTGCAGTATTCAGGGTCCTCTTCCTGCTTCCCACTTTATCCTAGCAGCAAGTCTGTAAAGTGAATAACTGGGCCAAGAGAGAGTGGCCAAAGGGACTAGAACCTGGGTCTCCCTGGTCCTAAATCAACATTCCATCTACACCACATTGGCTTCTGCTGTATGTCCACACATAGTTCCGTGAGTATAAGATGTGAGCTGTCAAGAGGGCTCAGATATGTTTAAAAACTGGATAAAAATAAAAGAAATACCCATTCAAGCTAAACATGTGTATTGTTCTTATGTGTCATACACTTTTGGCTTGCACTGACCCTGTAAATCAGCACTTCCCAAACTATGTTCCATGGAACACTGATGGACTTCAGTTCCCAGAAGCCTAAGTCAATACATTGGCTGATCAGTGCTTTGGGGAATTGACTTAGGCTTCTGGGAATTGAAATTCAAAAACCAAAGATTGGGAAGTCCAAAAACCAAAGATTACAGACTGCTGTAAATGAATAACCACCTAAAATGTCCTGTCAAATACTGCCCTGCTCAAATCTTGTATGCGGGTATGGCTTTCTTTATTGTAAAATCTTTTGCTGCGTAAATTGAATGTATAATGCTTGCTTTTTCTATATAAATATGTGGATAAAATTATTTGGCAGAGGAACATCTAAACACCATTTAAAAGGAAGGACATTTTCTGCCAGTGAGTTTGTAGAACATATTTCTACATGTAAAGCAAAATATACAGGTGCAAAATTTATTATAGCATTGGCTGGTATCTCACATAAGATTTATGTAACTTGTTGTTGCTAATTGCCACTAATTGATGAGATGTGAGGGTGCACCTCAGCTACACAATTGGGCATGTATGTGGTTAGACACACAAGTAAGAATGTTTTATCAATTAGTGGCAGCTAATTAACACATCTTACACTGAATATCAATAGGATTCTCTCCCCCACTCACCATTTTTCTCTCTTTCTCTCCCCCTTATGTGTCATATTACTAAAACATAGAGAGAGCAAAGCTAGTACAGTATATAATCAGCAAGGGATTAAAAGGAATCAGTGCTTCAGAAACTCCAAGGCAGTAACCAGACTATACATAACAGCCAATTTTATTGAGACGATATTAGCACTTCCTGGGTAAGAAAAAGAAAGGTTGAAGCTCTCATTTTTCTAAAATGTACAGTATAACAAGACTCTGTTCTAGAAATCAACCAAAAGAAATAAAGAAGATCACTTTGTGCTTTTTTATTATGAAATTGTTAAATGATGCTTTTCTGATCGCTGGTCATGTCCAGCGTGAGAAGAATGTAGGGTGTATTGCTGCTAATGGCAGCAGAGGTATTCAGAGTTTGGAAAAGTTGATTTTTAAACTCCCAGCTGTAGGGTTACTGATTCTATTAGACTTCCAATAAAAAAGGTTATTAACAGTGGACTGTTTCCAGATGGCATTGCATTGTTCTGCGCTTTTATTGTTTATTTGCACATTGTGTCAAGTGAAGGAGGAATAAAAGAAGACTTGATCTCTGGTCAGAATACATTGGTGGCAATGACAAGTTGGAGGGGGCCGCGCTAAGCTAGTACCTTGGACTCCCGTATCCCTATTGGCTGAACATAAACCAAGACATCTGGAGCCCAGCATCAATGGAAACAGCATTCCAAAGCATCTCCCTTTAGGAAGATCTGTGAGCAATTTTGGAACAATGCCCACCAGATGGATTTCTGCCATTTTCTAGGCTGAGGGCTAGGTATTATTTGCCAGCCTCTGCTGGATGGCAGTATTGACAGTTGAATTAGCATTTATGACTAAATATTATTAATACATCAGCTTCTATTGTTTTCCGAGTATGGTTCCATAGCTTTGAATGCCTTTGCATCTCCCACACATACTTTTAGGTACCCTTCTTGAATCGGTACAGAAAAAAGCCCTCCAGAATATATAAGTATTTCATTTTGGACAATAATTATCATATGCAATCATGGAGGAAAGTATGGGATTTCGGGCAATGGAATAGACCTGGTGCATTAAACATATGCTGTGGCTAGGTCCAGTCATATATTATTGTGGAGAAAGATTATTATTCATATCAATTCTATCCTGGAGCAGTTTCTAAATTTTGTAGATGTACACATTTTGTTAAATTATCTGTGTTTGAAAAATAACCAGCAGTCAAAGGAAATTGATTTTCTTTGGCTGGATGCGGCTAAATGACTACTATAATCGGAGAAAGGATAAATGGAGGAATAAATTCTCATATTCCTAGAACTGCAGTGGCTCAAGTCGCTAAGACGCTGACTGGGAAGCGGAAGGTCAGCAGTTCGATTCCTGAGTACTGCAGGACGGAAATGAGCTCCCGTCTTCATCCCAGCTCCTGCCAACCTAGCAGTTCGAAAGCAAGAAATTGCAAGTAGATAAATAGGGACCACTTCGGTGGGAAGGAAACAGCGTTCCGTGCGCTCCGGTGTCTAGTCATGCCTGCCACATGACCACGGAAACGTCTGCAGAAGCAGACAGCGCTGGCTCTTCGGCTTAGAAACAGAGATGAGCACTGCACCCTAGAGTCGGATACGACTGGCTTTCGAGCAAGGGAAACCTTTACCTTTACCTTTATTAAATCAATGGATTGAGGACCCTAACATAATTTCAGCATTTGACTGTGGCATATAGATGTTGACTGCACCTAGACACTTGATCATTTTTCATTGAAGTTAATTCTTAGTGATTTTGTGGAGTTTTTTTAAAAAAGAGTCTAGGATGGTCTTTTGTTGTTACTATTGTTGCTTTATTTCTTTGACCTTTGTTTTAGTTGGTTTGTTTGTATTTCTTTATTTGTTTATATGTTTCAAGTACATTTTTTAAAAAATAGTGATGACCAGATTATCTTCTCCAGTTGTTCACTCAGAATTTTTAACAGCAGAAAGTTCAAACACAACATTAAGACAATACATGCATATAAATCCCAGAGTGTTAATGGGTTTTATTCCCTTATATGTATGCTTAGAATGCAATGATGCCTTTTTAAATATCCTGTATACATTTTCGTTTGATAATCACCACTATTCTTGTTTTCTTACACAACTAAGGAGTTAACTACATTTACTGGTTTATCTGTGGAACAAAAATCTGCATTTACAAAAGCACAACAAAATTTTTACATTGTTTTAAAAATTAGAATCCAAATTGTGATTCTTAAAAATCAGGATGTATAAAATATTTTTTTTAAATTCCTGAGCTGATGATTATTGTGGCAAAGAGTGGATTGAAAAAGTTTGTGTGCATGTGTTATCTTCTAGTTATTTAATAATCGTTCTTCCTGTAATTAAGTAATGTATTGAGAACTACTGCAAAATGTTTCTCAAATACAAGTGTAGTATATATTGAGTCACTTGTTAAATCTGTAAACCCATGCCTGCGAAGGCATGTTAAGGACAAAGAGACAGGGTGGATTGCCTTTCCTCAGGCAGTAGAGAAAGTCCACCTTAGAGGATGAAGTTCTATCTTCAGGGTGGGAAATTGCTGGCAGAAATCTCTGATGGGAAAGTTTCAACTTACAAGGAGGCTCTGTAAGATCTAAAGTCCTTCTGCTCTTATGAGACACACCTGTACCCATAAACACACACACACAGTAAAACAAAGCTACTCATTAAATTCTCTGCCACTGGGACTAATGGGTGGGATAGAAAGAAAAAGAAAAGTAGCCAAAAAAAAACTTGATGGTTGGAGAAGAGGAAAGGAAAAAAATATGACACTGATACTGATATTGTATGGATTACGTTATATTACTGAACTTGTATTAATATATTTTTATCTATTTTGTATGTTGACATTTATTGTATCGCTTTTTCTAAGCAGGTGGCGGCCTTTGTACAGCTTCGCGTCATCTCCCAATTATGCCCGCTCCTGGCCCTTTCCGCGGGGCCATGTTTCTGCTGGTAGTCGACTCCTACTCCAAGTGGTTGGAGGTAATCCCCATGAACAGCACCTCCTCTGTGGCAACCATTAAACAGTTGCGCAAGCTTTTTGCCTGTTTCGGCCTGCCAGACATCCTTGTTAGCGATAACGCTAGTACCTTCACGTCTGCAGAGTTCAAGACGTTTATTGAGCGGAACGCCATCAGGCACATTACCGCTGCCCCGTTTCACCCCGCCACAAATGGTCAGGTAGAGCGCCAAGTGCGCACTACGAAAGACGCACTGCGGCGCATGGGTCCCGGTGAGTTGAACCTTCATCTGTGTCAGTTCCTCATCTGCTACAGGACAACCCCCCTAGCCTCAGGATTTTCCCCAGCCGAACTCCTCATGAGGAGGTGTCCGGTAACACTTTTTGACCAGATGGATCCATCCAGGGTGGAGGATGAAGGGAGAAATATAAATATAGGGGCAGATAGCACCAAAAGCTTTTCGGTAGGGGACCCGGTTCACTGCAGGAACTACGCGGCCTCGGGGCCAGCGTGGGTACCGGGGACAATCATCGAGCAGACGGGGCCAGTATCCTACAGGGTCGAGACGAGCTCGGGTCTACTCTGGAGAAGGCATGCCGACCAACTCAGAAGGCGAGTCACCAGTGAAGGGGAATCAGCATTAGGGTCCTCCCCCACCCGCATTACCCAAGGGGAAGACACGGCGGCATCCGCCGATACAAATGCATATCCTGGGTTCTCAACCACAGAGGAGGATACTTCGAGAGAGAGGGATGGGTTTGATTATGATTATAATTATGATTATGATTTACAGTACCAGGGGGGTGTAGCGGAGTGGTCCCCCACCCGTCCTAGCGAAAAGAGGGGTTTCAGTTCAGCCCCTGGTACCTCCAGTCCCCCCAGCCCTTTTGTTTTAGAATATACCATAGCTCCAGCCCCCCGGAGACAGACACCCCCGAGACAGGCAGCAGGGGAGAGTTCGCCCACCTCAGCCTCTAGAACGCCCGGAAAGGAAACAGGGGGTGGCGGGACCACGAGGGCCTCCTCGTCAGTCCCGAGATTCGTACTGGGGGGAACCCCAAGCTCCCCAAGCGGTAGGCAGGGGTTCACGTCCCAACTGTTCATTCCATTCCCGTCCCCCAATGCAAGGTTGTTGCAGAGTCCCCACCGAACCACTAATGAGTCCCCACTTTCCGTTGCAGGACAGGACTCTGCGGAACCAGGAGCCTCCGGCTCCCCTGTGTTAAGTCAAGCAGCCGCGCGCCCCAAACGCACGTGCGGCAAGCCACAATGGTTGAGGGACTTCGTCCCATCCTAGGGGGAAGGGGTGTTATGTATGTACAATGTTGCTTTAAGAAATGTATGAATGTAACCTGACCACAATTACAATGTAGCTCTGCTGTTAAGGAACGCGAGTAAGCTGCCTATAGAGGGCAGCTGCGAGCGTTCAGCTCACATGGTTCACATTCCCCAAATCACCGGCAGCCGCGGGAATCTTTCCTGCGTGAGGATCACCTGGAGAAGATGGGCGTGACTCAGAATGACGTCACGCCGGTAGCAGCCAATAAGCTACCGTGTAACGAGATTCAAATGTATGTTCCACAGTATATAATGAGCTGTACCTCCGCCATTACCACATGTTCATCCTGATCATCAACCAATAAACCTGTGTTAGTCCTCACTGCGACTCCTTCTTTGTCTTCCGTGCAAGACACCAAAGTGTATGATCAGATTCTTCCTGGATGGTTTCATCAAAGTTTTTAATTGCTTCAGTTGAAAGCAAATAGATTTATTTTTTTTACTCTGCAGCAGTAGAATAGAATAAAGAACAGACTATTAAGAACATTAGTGTGAAAAATTAGAATAATGCTAAGGAACAATATAACAAACAGAATGGTAATAGACCATTTGAATAGCATTACTGAAAACTGATACAGTACTTAGAAGTGCAGCTATTGAGGAATAGGAAAGATAATGCTTTGTCTAAGTCCAAAACCATCCATACAAAGACATTCCTAATTACACGATATGAATATGAAAGTGGAGAATGAAGAAAGCTGACAGGAAAAAATCAATTCATTTGAACTCTGGAGTTTAAAAGTATCATTAAGGACACTATGATTCATCAGGAAGAAAAATAAATGGATTCTAGATCAATCAAGCTAGAAACTGAAATGGCTAAACTGAAGTTGTCATTAATTTGGATGTATCAGGAGCTGACAAGATTGACTGAAAAAGACAATAATGCTAGGAAATGTTAAAGGCAATGAAAAAGAAGAAGCACTAAAATGAGATTGACTAAGTTGTGTTTGCAAGACCTGAGCAGAACTGTTAATGATAGTAACACAGACAGAAGTTTCTGGGTATCAGGAAAGGACAATTAAGCAGGTATTTGTTGCTCTTTCAAGGATGATGAAGGTATGAACATAGATGTTTGGAGGATTTTCTACCTTATGTGCCAAAAATGACTGGTCAGACTTTAGACACATGCTACCTAGCCTTTAGGATACCTAATGTGATGCAGTGGTGGGATGGGCCATTGGGCAAACAGGACTCAGCCAGGGGTGCCACCCAGGCCCTCAGTAGCATGGCACCCTCCTTGGGTGCCAATCCAAAGAGCTGAGCTGCAATGCCCGGAATGATCAAGCAAAGGAGCAGGGCTCCGTGTTCCTTGGCCTGCCTTCTTCTTCCTGTGCTGCCAACGATAAGATTACAAAAGCTGCTCAATTAGCAGCAGAGCCACCGTGGCTTAGAGGTTCAATTTTGCCTTGTAAACAGGAGGTTTTTGGTTTGAATCCCCAGAGGGGAGATGAAATTAGAAAGTGAGTGGGAACATATATATTTTGTTAGGGTTAGATGCCCTCATCACTCCCTATCCAGCGCCCTTTTAGCTTAGTCAGCATGCCTCTGGTGTGATGTAGTGGAGAGAGCAATGAACTAGGGCTCAGGAGACCTTGGTTCAAATCCTGACTCGGCCATGGAAACACGGTGTGCATTTGTGTGTGTGCATTCTGCCTCAACTCAAAGTAAATCTCTGACATAAAATTATTATTATTATTCTGCCCCAACACTCAAACAGCAAAATGTTTAGAGTTGACTTTGGAAAGAAGCACAATAAAACATTGAGAAAAAGACAAGAGAAAGAAGTCTGTTAATGGCTAGAAGAGAACACTAGACTGAAGCATTCTGCTGAATGGCACTAACATTTTTAATATGTGCAGAGGTGATCTAGCACAAAACTAATATATCAGTGTAGTGATAAAGTGATCTAGTGCTGAACTTAACAATTTCTTCAAAAACAAATGAATAATATTGTAAGTGTTTTGCTGTCCAAAACATCATGGCCAGTTTAGTATGTCACCAGAATATCACTCACTGAAGGGGTACCTCAATCTTCACCCCCAAAAGTGTCCCTAGCCTGCCCTTAGGAAACCCCTCTTAGCCCATAGCCCCCCCAGCTTCTGAAAGGGGGAGAGGCCATGTCATGGGGCCGCGCAACCTGGAGTCAGTGCCAAAAGGCACGACTGCAACATCCTTCATGGACACCCCCCAGACTAAGCTGATGAGTGCGTCCTTATCGGACCCACAAGATTGCCTTCCAGGCCATAAACTCCTTATCTACCCCACCAGACATCCCCATTCCACAAACCATTGTTTGTCCCTACCAACTGGTCGCTCTCTGCTGCACGTACACCCATCAATGTATGTACACTCATTAATGTATGGCCAAAGTACACGAAACCTATTGTTGTGAACTCACTTCCTCTTAGCCTGTCACGGACATATGCTGCACTAGGCACGTATGGACCGAGGGTTATTGCCAGGTAATAAGAGGTCGCTCAGCACTCCTCACTGTCACCTCACTTTAGTGTATTGCACGGAAGACAAAGAAGGAGCCGCAGTGAGGGCTAAAACACAGCTTTATTTCATGATGGTCAGGATGAACATGTGGTAATGGCGGAGGTACAGCTCATTTTATACTGCAGTAATACATTTGAAATGGGTTGCACGGTAGCTCATTGGCTGCTACCTGCGTGACGCCATTCTGAGTCACGCCCATCTTCTCCAGGTGTTCCTTGTGCGGGAAGGTTCCCGCGGCTGCCGGTGATTGGGGGAATTTGAACCATGTGAGCTGAACGCTCGCAGCTGCCCTCTATGGGTAGCTAGCTCGCGTTCCTTTAACATACATTCTTAAAGTAATACTGTTACATACACAACACTCACCTTGATGCCTTGACCTGCGTGTGTGTCTGATTTCATCCCCATGAGCGGCTCTGATCCCTACAACTCAGACATGCCCCCTCCAACCATTTGGAGAACAAGACAATGGATCATGCAGGGAAAAGTCTGTTTGAATTGTTCTGGTTTGAAAAAAAGCTGAAGCACCAAAGAAAAAGAAGGTTGTGTCAGGAGCAAAAAGGGCTAGGCTGATTCAAATTGGCCTTTGCATCATATGATCAGTTTTTTAAAAATGCAAATTAAACCATATTACACCTGCAGCAAATCCCCACAGTATTTGACCACGTAGTCACAACCTCACTCACTCATCTATCCTATTTTGAAGATTCTACTTCTTTTTGCCAGGGGCTGTTTTCCAAATTGACTAATGTGATCTGGAAGTACAATTTAAAAATAATAATAAACTGTTGAAAGCTCTGATCTCCTCTACAATTTGAACTAGTTCAGCACACACCTTTGATATTAAGCAATGCCATCATTCAGCCTCTCTACTGATAAAGCAAGGGGGTAGGAGGTTCACTGTGTAGGAACAGTGTCATAATCTCCCTTGTGATGTTGCACCAGCAATACATAGTGAGCAAAAGCATCATATTACCCCAACATACCCAGTGCATCACGTAGAAGAAGACTGTGTACAGAGTCATGCTAGATCAGACCAAAGACCTGTGTAGTCCAGCCCTCTGTTCCCATGGGAGCCAATTAGGAGTCTCTGAGAGCCCACAAGCAGGGCATCATTGAAATAGTACCCTTTTACTCATGTTCCCAACATTAAAGAAGTATTCAGGATTGGGTATATACAGATTGGCAATATACAGCTATCATGATGAGTGGTCACTGCATATGCTCCATGAACCTGTCTAATCTCCTCTGAAATCCATTCATGCTGGTGACCATTACTATATCTTTTGGAAGATGATCCCACAGCTTAATTATGCACTGTGTGAAGAAGTACATTTTTCTGTATGTTTTGATTCTCCCCACCACTCTGTTCATTATCAGTGGGTGGCCTTTTGCTTCTTGTACCATAAGAGAGGGAGAAGAATATTTCTGTATCCCCTTCATTTGCACTATGCAGAACATTATACAGCAATCTCATGCCCCTTCCTTTTTCTTCATAGGAAAGTGCTCAATAAGGCAGTCTACACCCTTGAGCTGTGGGACATCTGAAGTAATCTGGTATGAGGGGACCAGCAGGATGAGGAAAGTCTACTGTCTCCACAGTTGCTTTGTGCCCTCATTTTCTCATAATGGTTGGAAAGCCATTTGGACTAGAGTGTGGGGTGACACAAAGGGGGTGTGAGTGAGAAGGTGCAAGTCCTGTTGACAGTGTGCAGAACCTGCTAAAGGAAGTTATTGTTTCCTCTTACTGTGTCTGATAGAACTTCCTCTGTGAGGTGATATATGCTGTTGGATCCTGCCATATAGGCAAAATATGATTGACAGTGACTTTTTAAAGGACTCCTGCACTGCATTAGTCTTAGATCCCTCTTTATGTTTTCCAGAGACATCTTTTCTTTGATGAGAAGAACATGACATTGGTGAAGTTATGCATGCACTTATGTGAAAATAGCATCCTAACGTTATTCTTTTAACATCTACCACGTTTGGTAGTTATGACAACAAAGGATGATTTCTATTGCTGAAGTTCAGATTGTTATAATGCATATGTGCTGTCTGTGACAATTGAGTATAATTATGTACATTAAATCTGTCTATGGCTCTTTCTGCTTTCTTCTCACTGCTTGCATTTCTGTTAATTCTTATTTTTTGGTTTTGGAGTCAAACGTTTTGCTCCTCATAATGGTTCCCCAAAGGAAAAAGGTCACTTTCAAGTCATCAAAATTAAATTGCTGCATTATACTTGTATTTTGGTGAATGTTTTCATTCTTGGGGTACTGAGAAGATAAATGTTTCACATGCCCCTATTGTTTGCTTCCATGTCCCCCAAAAAACTGGAATAAAGGTGTTTGAAAGACACCTCAAACACTTTCTCAATCCCTGAAAAGGTTGGCTCACCCTTAAAACTAAAGGGGAGAAGTTTCAAAGTAGTACAGAGATCTTCCCCCTTTCCTCAGTTAACAAGATTTAGTAAACAAGACAGAATCTTGTCAAAATGTTAGAGAAAAGCAGAGGATCAAGCCAGTTGACACACTTAATGCATTAAAAATTGAGCCATCTGGAGTGATGAAAGACTTCAGATTGTCCTAGCAGAAGCATGCCTCCATTATTCAGGCATATTAGTTCCCTTTGGTTCTTTGATTGGTTACCAGACAGCAAACATGGACATCATTTGCAAGTCTGATTATGTTTGAAATAGTTTCATGCCTGGGGGAAAACAGCAGGAAATATACATGTCTTTAAGGTGTTATTTGATCAAAGCTTCCAGTTGACTGGCCAAAAGAAGAACCACTGGAGGAGCTAGTAAGGCTTTTTGAAAGTGAAAAGAAGGTCAAGAGAGAAAGAGGCTGTATGATCACTTTTCCTTTTGGGAATCTAGCCTTCTAGTGGATCATGTCACCCCTTTTATCCCTGGCTCTGAGTCAATATTAAAACCATGAGATGTAGGTCTTTGGCTATAAATAGAGATGAGCACTGAATCCTACAGTCAGATACAACTGGCTGTTGAGCAAGGGCAACTTTTTCCTAACAAGAGATAATATTGGTTACACAACCACAATAACTAAGTTTCAGCAAAAAATAAAAAATAAATATGGAGGGAATGGTAGTGATGGTAGAATGTACTACATTCCCAGAGTTTACAGACTTGGCAACAGGAGGATGCCAGAAAAACACTGCCATGTGACAACCAGAATAGTTCTGTATGTTCTCTGTCTGAACTGCATAAATGCAAGGAAGATGTTTGTCAAAACCAAGAGGAAAATCCTCAGTCTTTTATTAGGAATGAGCAGAACCACTCAACATCAAAGGAGCAGAAAATTGTTAGGTCCTGAGATTATGTTTCTTATTGTTCTTGATAAACAGTATTGCAGATTTGGGTGAGCTTTAGCACATGGTTGGTTTCTCAGAAATTTGCTCACTCAAGATCATAAGAACAGTTTGGTTGTCCTTAGGGCTATAGCAAGTGTCTGCCACTAGGAGGAGCACGTCACATTTTCTGGCAAGTTTGTTGTTCAGTCGCACAGTTGATTCCGAACTTTTGCAACTCTATGGACCATTGCCCTCCAGGCACCTCTGTCCTCCACCATCCTCCTCAACCCGCCCAGCTCTGTGCCCATTATGTTTACAGTACCATCTAGCCATCTCATCTTTGGCCGTCCCCTTCTTCTTCTGCCCTCCACCTTTCCCAGCATCAAGGCTTTCTCAAGTGACTCCTCTCTTCTCATTTGATGTCCAAAGTACTTTAGCTTCACCTTTACTATTTGACCTTCTAAGGAGCAGTCAAGGTTAATTTCTTCTAAGATTGACCTGTTTGTTCTCCTCACTGTCCAGGGGACTCTCAAAATTCTCCACCAATGCCACATTTCAAAGGCAAGACTGGAGTGATATAAATGGCAAACCAGTGATTTTTCTCATAGCCAACAGAAATGTTTTCATCCCTATTCCCACCCCCCCCCCTCTAACAATTTTTATTTCACGAGAGTACTCTGGGTGTGGAAGTTATAGTGTTGCAGCAGGACCTCAGCAATCCAGGTTCTGCTCCCTACTGAGCGAGTGAGTGGCTTCTCAGACTGACCCACTCAAAGGATCCTGTGAAGATAAACAAGAACGGGTGGAATAGACATAGGATGAATAGACAGACATCTGGTTTCCTGAAATAACTTGATACTAATGTACTGTCTGCTATGTTTATAGCCATAGTAGATATAAATAGTAGAGATTTTTCTTGCAACGATATAATTTTATGAGGCAAACAGTGATTGTGAAATGTCCTTCTTGAACCAAGATGGTGCAGAGGCAAAATGAATCAAATTGGAAGTGCTACCTTTCGAGGGGGCGGGGGAGAGGGCACTGAATGTGAACCACTCAAGAACAGAATGAGAAATGTGTATTGTTTGCATGCACATGCATGCACAAAGGATTAATTCTTGTAGTGTAACTATTTTTTTTTTTAAAGAAGGAAGAAACAATACCAAGCACAGGTAATATGTGATAGCAGCAGAAGTCCTTAACTTGGCTTTGCAGCTAAAAACATCTAGGAAGAGTAGCACTTAGAGACTTTCCTCAATATTTGAGCAGATGAAGCATGAAGAAGTCTTGAGCTCCATTTTGATGTGAAGCTGTCAGTCTTCTTCCTTGGCCATAGGATCAAGAAAGATATTGATTTTTCAAAAAAATTGTTTTCCCCATTACAATTGCATTGCTTGATTTTAACATTTTTAACCAGATTTAACATGAAGTACCTATAGGGCAGTAGTGAACCTTGACACTCCAGCTGTTCTGAAACTTCAATTCCCAGAAGCCCTGATCAGCAGATTTGCTGACTTGGGCTTCTGGTAGTTGAAGTCCAGGACTAACTAGCGTGTCAAGGTTTGCAATCACAGTTATAGGGGTTACTGGTCCACTGCATAAGAGCCCATTCTTTAAGCTTCATGGTCACTACAGATATACACAAACAACCCTGGCTGGAGTTTTGTCATTTTGAATAGGGTGGGCAATTTTTTAAAAATTGTTTTTGTAAACTTTCAAAAGCATTGCTAGTTGAGCAGTAGAAATGTTTTAGACAGATGGATAGACAGACAGATAGACAGGTAGGTTTTTATTTATATACCGCCTTAATCAACCCAATGGGTGACTCTAGGCAGTTCACAAGCATTTCAAAAGACAATATAACAAAAGATAAAAATACAATATTACAAAACACAGAAGAAAGCACTATATAGGATCTACAATGTATTAAAAGTTAAGCACAAAATACAATAGGTTAGGTACAACAGTGGCAGCTGCAAAATATTTTAAACCCACGGGGCGGGGGGGGGGGGGACAAGGACGCCGGCATGATATTACTCCCAGCGTCCGGTGCTGCAGGATATTACTCCCAGCGTCCGGTGCTGCAGGGTCCGTTCCAGCTCACCTGCAGAGGAAACAAATGTTCATTAAAAATATAAAGTGTCCACAAGGAAAACAAAATATAAGTTCCCAACCATAGGATACACAAAACATGTTGTACAAGTCCTAGCTGCTCATGTCCAACAAAGCCAGGCGGGACCAAGAGGATGGTGTCAGCCAGCCACAGGTGCCTCTCCTCCAGAGCCAGTGGTGTGGCATTGGGAGGTAAGAGGCAGTGGGGTCCTCTCACTGGTGGAAGGCAGTGGATTCTGGGAATTGCAGTGCAAATAAAGAAACTGAAGTCCAAGAACACTCGGAGTGCCAAAGGTTCACCATCACAAGCCTAGATCCTCTCTGCTCCTGTCACCAGGGGGGAAGAAGCTGGTAGGCAAGGCCTGGGACAGGAAAAGGTGGGGCTAACACAGGAAAGACCGGTAGCATGTCACGGCGGCTGCTCACCAGACAGTCAGGTGAAAGATGGTAAAGACAGGTAGATATTTGGCTTTTTTTGTTGAGTTGAAATATGAATCAGGAATTCTTCCAGTTCCCATTGTTAGCCATTAAAATACACCAGCTGACACCGGGTTAAATTACTGTATATATATTCACAACCATCTTTGGACATCACGTAACAACAAAACATATGCAGAATTGATATCACATATCTATACCTATAAAATGGTGCATTAACTGTTGGAATGTGACAAAGGATGTTGCACCAGGCCCCACTAGCCCTGTCTGAGCCTCCGTGCACTCGCCCGAACGGGGTTCGCAGGCAACTGTCAGGTTGAAATTTTCGGCCAGGGGGCAGGAGCCCCCCGGATGCAAACAAAAAAAGGGAACTTCAATTCCCAATGTTCCTTGTGACACGCCAGAGCCAATCAGGCTGAGCGGCGTGGCAAAAGGAACGTTGGGAAACGCGCTGCAGCCAATCAAAAAAAGCCACAGGAAAAAAAACGCTGCAGTAACCAAACACGTGCCAGCCAGCATGGCCCGAGGAAAAGAAAGGCCCCCCCCGCCGCCGCCACTGCCCTTCCTTCCCATGGGCCAGCCAGCATGGCCCGTGGAAAAGAAAGGCCCCCCGCTGCTGCTGCTGCCCTTCCTTCCCATGGGCCAGCCAGCATAGCCCGCAGAAAAGAAAGCCCCCCCCTGCCGCCACTGCCCTTCCTTCCCACGGGCCAGCCATTGAACCTGACCTGTGGAAAAAGAAGACCCCCCACCCGGCCTTTCCTTCCCACAGGCCAGCCATCGAGCCTGGCCTGTGAAAAAAAAAGACCCCCCCACCTGCCCTTTCCTTTCCACGGGCAAGGCTTCTAGCCTGCCCCCCCCAAAAAGACCCCCCTTGCCCCTGTCTTTCCTTTCCATGGGCCAGGCATTGAGCCTGGCCCACAGAAAAGAAAGACCCCCCTAAAAAAGTAAACACAAAAACACTCAAAATCCAAAATCCAAAAAGGAAACACAAAAACAGCCAAAAATAAACAAGAAAAAACACACAGACCCCCCCAAAAAAACCAAAACAATCCCCCCCCCAAAAAAATAAAACCAGAAAGCTTACCATGAGACGTCTTCTCTCCATGACGACCGGAACTCAACTGAGAAAATAAAGAAAATACTTACCGGAAGTAACACCCAGAGGACAGAAGAGAAAAATTGTAGAGAGGAAGAAAAGCTCACCACCCCCACCCAGAGGCCACTAGAGAAAAAGCATTCAAAAATATTGAAACTAATAAGATTAATTCCCAAATTAATCAAATAAGTTATCAAAACATTCAAAAATATTCACACTAATCTCAAAAAATACCAAAAAAACAAAGAAATCACTTTTCACTCAAAAAACCCAAAAACCCAAAACAAAAAATAAAAAATGCATAAAAATAAAGATTTAAAAAACCAAAATTAAATTTTAAATTTAAAAAAATTAATTTACATTAAATAAAATAAATTAAATTAAAATTTGCATAAACATAAAATAAAAACCTTCCAAAACCAATTTAAAGAGCCCGGCACTGAGGAAGCCGGTGTGCAAACAATAAAAATAAAACACACACTGGGAGCACAAGTCCGCCACAGGCGGATGCAGTGCCTCGAAGCCACAAAATCACAAAACCTTTCAACACCATTTAAAACAGCCCAGCACCATTGGTTCATGAAAAAGAAACAAAACCCTTTACTATCCAACACAATTTTACAAAGCCCGGCACCGCCGGGCAAAATATGCTAGTTTACATACAAACATAATCATGGCTGTATGGATGTGTAAGTGACATTGCCTCCTTTGATGCTCGGCAACTTAATAGATACTGGTTACATCACTACCCACAAGCAGCATACAAAACTGAGCCAAGGTGGGAGGGTCTGTCACTAGAAATTGACTTCTAGGGTGCTAGTTTAAAGGGCAACTTAATGATGAAAATCATTTTCAACCTCCCTGTTGCACAAATATAGGTTTCAGTGAAATGGATGGTGTTATATCTCCCCTTCAAAATGGTCGATGGCCTATAATGAATTGTAGAGTCGCGAATGATTATCTTAAAGCAGATTCCATAAGACTGATAAAACAATTTTCTATATCAAATTATGTTTCCCTATTGTGGGTACCAACAGGTATTGGACATTTGTGCAATGGTACACAGAGTTAGCTGCTTAGAATAAAGACAGGTGGGTATTTAGGGACTTCGGTGGCTCAAGTGGTTAAGACACTGAACTCGCTGACTGGAAGGTCAGAGTTTGATTCCTGGGTACTGCATGATGGAGTGAGCTCTCATCTCTGTCCCAGCTCCTGCCAACCTAGCAGTTCGAAAACAAGAAATTGCAAGTAGATAAATAGGGACCACTTCGGTGGGAAGGTAAACAGCATTCCGGGCACTCTGGTGTGGAGGCATGCCTGCCACATGTCCACGGAAATGTCTGCAGATGCAGACAGCACTGGCCCTTTGGCTATAAACAGAGATGAGCACTGAACCCTAGAGTCGGATATGGCTGGCTTTCAAGTAAGGGTAACCTAACTATTAGAGAGAAAGATGGACAAGTACTCTGTATCAATCCCATAGCTGTGTGAAATGGGTCTGGCTGAATTTACCCAGGACTTTTGGGATAGATTCTGAAGTAGTTATTTAAAATATTGTTTGGAAGGCAAGTATTGCTCATTTCAACTGATGCATAACAAATGCAATGTGGGAATGAGTTTCAATTGGGAGTTTCAGCCCTTCATTGCAAAGCAAGTGTACCAAAGGGGACAGTTAGAGAGATGTTATAGAAGGGTTCTAGATCAACTCTTGAATAGGGGCCTGAAATTGACTCACTCCAGAGATATGGGTGTCTCTGTCCCAAATGTTATTTGGTAGACTATTTCTAAGCAAACACCTCAATTGCAGGGGCAACCAAGTGTTATGTATGCATATCAATGTACTGTAAAGCTATCAAGATATAAATGTTCCATCACAATTACAATGTATCTCAGCTGAAAGGAACGCGAGCAAGCAACCCCTTGGGGCAGCTGCGAGCGTTCAGCCTCACATGGTTCACATTGCTCAATCACGGACAGCCGCGGGAAATGCCTCCGCATTCAGCAGAATGAAGATACTCGCATTCAGCAGGAAGAAGATACAACTGCGAGAGTAAGGCGTGCCTGGGCGAGGCCACGCCGACAGTAGCCAATGAGCTACCGTGCTGCAAGATTCAAATGTATAGTCCTCAGTATATAATGAGATGTACCACCACCATTACCCCCATGCTTCACCGGAACACCATGCAATAAACCTGTGTTAAACCAACCCTTCGGTTGTCCTGTTGTCTTTGGTCCCATACACCAAATTGGCGACGAAGGTGGGATATGGCTGCCCACGGGACCAAGACATGCGCCGGCTACGAGATCAGGAAGCCGGGAGACTTGGAGCTGTTTGAGATAGACTTCAACGCAGCGCTGGTGGAGCTCGAAGTCTCAGATGAGGCCAAGAAGAGGGCCATTTTCGTCCGCATGCTCGGACACGAGACCAAGAGGACCTTGGTGGACCTGATCGCGCCGAGGAAGGTGGGCGACCTCAAAGCCACAGAACTCCTGGCGGCGCTGCGCGCCCATTTCCGGCCAGCAATAGCGATGTTCCCCGCTCGGAGCGCGTTCTGGAGGCGAGTCCAGGCGCCCGGGGAATCGGTCGCCGAGTTCGCCGCGGCCCAGCGGCTGGCCGCCGGCCCATGCAAGTGGGAGACTCCAGACGTCACCCTCCGGGACTGCCTGCTCTGCGGTCTGAGGGACACAGAGACTCAGCGCGCGCTGATGAAAAGGGAGCCGCCTCCCACGTGGCAACAAGTCCTCGACACGGCGCAGGCCGCGGAGGCCACGACTGCCGGGGTGCAAGAGCTTCAGGACTGGCGCCCAAAGCCCGCCAAGGCAGAGAGCTCGGTGCGCGCGGCCCGGCGAGCTTCAAACTCGTCTGCGGAGAGCGGCGACGACGAGGACGTCCGGAGGGTCCAGAGAGAGGGCCGGCGCTGCGACGGCTGCGGCGCCGCCCACGCCCGCACCAAATGCCCATTCCGCAAGGCCGAGTGCCACAACTGCGGCCGGCACGGGCACATCGCCAAGGTCTGCCGGAAACGGCGCGAGGCCACAAGGAGTTCTCCAGACCGCTCGGCGAGGCAGGACCGCACCACGAGGCCAAAGGACGGCACCCGGACCACGAGGACGCGGGACGGCGTCGGGCGCATCTCCGACGACAGCGAGAACGACGCTCCGGTTTGCAGCGTTTCCACGGAGCACCCCCGTTACTTCGTTGAGGTAGTAATACAAGGGGCCCCTGTTAGAATGGAGGTGGACTCGGGTTCGTCATACTCTATTATTTCCCAGGGAAAGTTCATGAAAATCGCCCCCCGCGTGCGGCCCAAGCTCAAAGCGTTGAGGGCCACACTGAAGGACGTGCAAGGGAACCGCATCCCAGTGTTGGGGGTTGGGAAGTTCCAGGTCCAGTTTAAAAAGCACACCGCAACGCTTCCCCTAGTCGTCCTCAAGGGAGGAAAATGCAGCCTCCTCGGGACTCAATGGTTCCAGCCCCTGGGGTTGTTCATTGGGGGGGTGCACGCCGTGGGAGCACACGCCACCGGGACTGATCCAATACAGAGCGTGTGCGACGCGCACCCCGAGGTTTTCAAAAAGGGGCTCGGAAAATTCAAGGGCCCCCCAGTGACTTTCGACCTGGACCCTGGAGTACGTCCAATCAGACTTAAACCGCGCAGAGTGCCTTTCGCACTAAAGGACAAAATAGAGGCGGAGTTGGACAAATTGGTGGGTCAGGGGATTCTTGTTCCTGTTGATTCTGCGGAGTGGGAAACTCCAATTGTAACAGCGCTCAAGGCCAACGGGGAAGTCCGCATATGCGCTGATTACAAGTGCACCATCAATAAGGCGATCCGCCCTAATGCTTATCCGGTGCCGGTAGTCAGCCACTTGTTGGCCAGGTTACACGGGGGGAGGTGTTTCGCTAAACTCGACCTGGCCCAAGCCTACCAGCAACTCCCGGTGACCCCCGCCGCAGCTGCTGCACAGACCATAGTCACCCACAAAGGGGCGTTCCAGGTATCGCGCCTCCAATTCGGCGTGAATTCGGCGCCCGGGATTTTCCAGTCACTCGTGGAACGCCTCCTGAAGGGGTTAGAGGGGGTGTTACCCTACTTTGATGACGTATTGATTACAGGGGGGAGCCGGGCCGAATTAGCAAGGAGGTTGGGAAGGGTCCTGACAATATTCGAGAAAGCGGGGTTGCGGTTGCGGAAGGACAAATGTGTTTTCTTCGCAACTGAGGTTGAATTCCTAGGGTTCCGTGTTACTCCCGAGGGAATCAGGCCATCCCAATCCAAGGTGGCCGCCATCAAGAAGGCCCCTCGCCCCACCTCCAAGCCCGAGTTGCAGTCGTTCCTTGGACTGCTCAACTTTTACCACTCCTTCCTTCCGCGGAAGGCAGCAGTAGCGGAACCGCTACACAAATTGTTAAAAAAGGACGAGGCATGGAAGTGGGGCGACGACCAGGAGATGGCTTTCAATGACCTGAAGCGACTCCTGGCATCAGATGCGGTACTGACCCATTTCAATCCCAAACGCCCAGTGGTCCTGATATGCGACGCATCCCCGGTGGGGGTGGGGGCGGTGTTATGCCACGTACTGGAGAACGGGAGGGAGGCCCCGATAGCGTTCTACTCTAGGTCCCTGTCCCAGGCGGAGAGAAACTATGCCCAGACAGACAGGGAAGCACTAGCGATAATTGCGGGGACCAAGAAATTTCATGATTTTGTGTACGGCCGCCCCTTCACCATAGTGACTGACCATAAGCCCTTGCTAGGCATTTTCACCGCAGATAAGCCCACACCCCAAATCCTATCCCCGAGAATGCTCAGGTGGGCCATTTTCCTCAACGCGTATCAGCACGCGTTGGTATACCGGCCCGGGAAGGAGATCAGCCATGCCGATGCCCTGTCGAGGTCCCCCATTCCCCGGGATTGCTGCCACGTGGGCGAGGTAGAGAGGGACCACCAGGTCTTAATGATAGAGGTCCTAGACTCCCCTCCAGTAGTACTGGCCGACATCGCTAAAGCGACCGGCAAGGACAAAACGCTGGCCACAGTTTGCTCCTGGGTACAGAAAGGGTGGCCCGTGTCTTCCCCAGCAGCGGAATTCGACACATTTTTCAAAAAGAAACTAGAGTTGTCCCTAGAGAGGGGTTGCCTTTTGTGGGGACAGCGGGTAGTGATCCCCACGTCTCTCCGGCCGAGGGTGCTTAAACTGCTGCACGTCAGCCACCCGGGGATCGTGCGCTCTAAGGCACTGGCCCGCAGTTACTTTTGGTGGCCCCAGCTAGACGCCGACATCGAACACATGGTCGGCACTTGCGAAGCGTGCCAAAGCTCCAGGCCAGAAGAGGCCCGCTCGCCACATAGGGAGTGGGACGCAGCAAGGGGGCCCTGGTCCCGGGTACACGTAGACTTTGCTGGCCCGTTCAGGGGAACGCTTTTCCTCCTTGTGGTGGACGCGTTCTCCAAGTGGTTGGAGGTCATCCCAGTCTCGAGCACCTCCTCGGCCACAACAATTAAGCAGTTACGGAGGCTCTTTTCCACGTTCGGTTTACCCGACACCCTCGTCAGCGATAACGCTAGCTGTTTCACGTCCGCCGAGTTCGGGGCATTCATGGAGCGAAACGCCATTCGGCACATCACCTCCGCCCCCTTTCACCCGGCCACCAACGGCCAAGTAGAGCGCCTCGTGCGCACCACGAAAGACGCGCTGCTGCGCATGGGCCCCGGAGACCTCGACCTGAAATTGTGCCAATTCCTGCTAAGGTACAGGGTCACCCCATTGGCGTCAGGGTACTCCCCCGCGGAGCTGTTGATGCGCAGGAAGCTGGCCACGGGAATCTCCAAGCTAGACCCCACGAGAGTAGAGGACAAAGGGCAGAACATAGGGGTGGAACCCACAAAGAGTTTCAGCGTAGGCGCCCCGGTGCATTGCAGGAACTACGCCAACGCGGGGCCAGCCTGGGTGCCGGGCACCGTAATAGAACAAACTGGCCCCGTCTCATACCGCGTGGAGACCAGTACGGGTTTCCTGTGGAGGCGACACGTGGACCAACTCAGGCGCAGGGTCCCCGGAGAGCAGGACGGAGACGAAAATAGCATCGAATCAGCGTTAGGGTACTCCCCCACCCGTTTAGCCCAAGGGGGAGGAAAAGGGGAACATGGGCCCCCACCAAGGGGGGAGGAAAGGGAATCGATCCACAGAGATCTTTTGCGGGAGTCCGCGGCAGAAAGGAAGAGCCCCGACCACACACATACCCCTCGGAATTTTCCCCGAAACACAGATGCCCATAGAAGTTTAGACGTTGATTTACAGTACCAGGGGGAGTTAGCGGAGTGGTCCCCCACCCGTCCTAGCGAAAAGAGAGGTTTCAGTTCAGCCCCTGGTACTTCCAGTCCCAGTAGCCCCTGTGAGTTAGAATGCAATATAGCGCCAATTTCCCGGAGACCGACACCCCCAAGACGGGAGGCAACAGCGAGTCCGCCCACCATAGCCTCAAGGTCCCCCGAGCAAGGATCAGAAGGTAGCAGGACCACAAGGGCGACCTCATCGGTTCCGCGGTTCACAATAGGCGGGTCCCCGGGGTCCGAGAGCAACAGGCAGGGGTTCACCTCCCAACTATTCATTCCATTCCCATCCCCGGGCGCAAGGCAGGCACGGACGCCCCACAGAGCCACTAACGAATCCCCGTTTCCCGCAGCAGGACAAGCTCCCACGGAGTCAGGGATCACAGGCTCTCCGGTACTAGGTCAGGCGCAAGCACGCCCCAAGCGCACGTGCGGCAAGCCGCAATGGTTGCGGGACTTCGTCCCATCCTAGGGGGGAGGGGTGTTATGTATGCATATCAATGTACTGTAAAGCTATCAAGATATAAATGTTCCATCACAATTACAATGTATCTCAGCTGAAAGGAACGCGAGCAAGCAACCCCTTGGGGCAGCTGCGAGCGTTCAGCCTCACATGGTTCACATTGCTCAATCACGGACAGCCGCGGGAAATGCCTCCGCATTCAGCAGAATGAAGATACTCGCATTCAGCAGAATGAAGATACTCGCATTCAGCAGGAAGAAGATACAACTGCGAGAGTAAGGCGTGCCTGGGCAAGGCCACGCCGACAGTAGCCAATGAGCTACCGTGCTGCAAGATTCAAATGTATAGTCCTCAGTATATAATGAGATGTACCACCACCATTACCCCCCATGCTTCACCGGAACACCATGCAATAAACCTGTGTTAAACCAACCCTTCGGTTGTCCTGTTGTCTTTGGTCCCATACACCAAACCAAGACTCTCCCATAGACTCTGATAAACTGCAAAAGAGATAGAATGGAGTGAGACAATTTCAGTTAATTGCATTCAAGATGATGTTTCTATGAAAGCTCAGCATTAAAACAAAGGGCCAAAGTATCAAAAGTTTTGTATCTACTCAATTAGTTTATAATCAAGCTTCCATCTGTGGGTTTCTCTCTTCTTTCTAAAGATTACTACTTTGCTCTCTGTATTTTTGATAACCAGATGTTCTCTTGTACTGAATTTGCTCTACTTAGCCAAAAGTCTTCCCATGCCAAGTAGTCTAGTGAAGATCATTGCAATTGCATATTTGTATAGAAGGACTGAATGCTTTTAAATGCCCTAGTGTGAGAGAATATTGATTCCACAACCCCTTTGCCTTCTTCCTTTTATACTGTAGTAATCTTTTCCCTGTGGGGTCATGGTAGCTTTGTTGTTAAGATGCTGAGCTTGATGACTAGAAGGTCGGCATGTCAGCAATTTAAGACCCGAGTGCTGAGTGATGGAGCGAGCTCTTGTCTCTGCCCCAGCTCCTGCCAACCTAACAGTTTGAAAGCAGGAGGCTGCAAGTAGACAAATAGGTACTACTTTGGGAAAGGTAACAGAGTTCCATGCACTCTGACATCTAGTCATTTCTGCCATATGACCATGGAAACATCTGCAGATGTAGACAGCGCTGGCTCTTTGGCTGTAAATGGAGGTAAGCATCACACCCTAAACTCCCACACCCTAAAGGCCAATAGGACTGGCTTCCTTCCCAGTCCATCTATGGGGAGGATAAAGGGCTGTGGGCTACCAGGCTGAGCTGAAGACCTGCTGCCACCTGAGGACTGCTCCCACAGCTGTGGGGAGTCCCACCCTTCCTTCCCAGTCCATCTGTGGGGAGGATAAAGGGCTGTGTGCTACCAGGCTGAGCCAAAGACCTGCTGCCGCCTGAGGACTGCTCCCACAGCTGCGGGGAGCCCCACCCTTCCTTCCCAGTCCATCTATGGGGAGGATAAAGGGCTGTGTGCTACCAGGCAGAGCTGAAGACCTGCTGCTGCCTGAGGACTGCTCCCACAGCTGTGGGGAGCTCCGCCCTTCCTTCCCAGTCCATCTGTGGGGAGAATAAAGGGCTGTGGGCTACCAGGCTGAGCCGAAGACCTGCTGCTGCCTGAGGACTGCTCCCACAGCTGTGGGGAGCCCTTCCTTCCTTCCCAGTCCATCTGTGGGGAGGATAAAGGGCTGTGGGCTACCAGGCTGAGCGGAAGACCTACTGCTGCCTGAGGACTGCTCCCACAGCTGTGGGGAGTCCCGCTGTTCCTTCCCAGTCCATCTATGGGGAGGATAAAGGGCTGTGGGCTACCAAGCTGAGCCGAAGACCGTCGCCTCTCGAGGACTGCTGCTGCTGCTGCGGGGGGAGCACCTTTTCTTTTCTTCGTGCTCCTGGGTCCTGCCTTACGCCAATACAAAAAAGCCAGACTTCTTCGCCTCCTCCCAGAGCCACTCCTTCTCCCGGGGAAGTATACCTTGTGTTGTGTTAGGCCTGTGGTCTGTGAGGCAAGACGTTTTGTATCACACTGTATGGGCTTATGATCTGTTGTACATTGTATCTCTGGGGATCTTATTTATTGTTACTATGTTATTGATTATATGTATTTGACTATAATAATAATAATAATAATAATAATAATAATAATAATAATAATAATAATAATAATAATAATAATAATAATAATAATAATAATAATAATAATAATAATTTTAATTTGTACCCCGCCCCTCTCAGCACATGGACACTAAATTGGCGACGAGGATGGGATCCATGGCGTGTCCCAAGATCAAGCCTCACCAGTTCGATATCAGCAATCCAGAACAATGGGAGCTGTACGAGTGCCAGTTTCGGCACGCAATGGATGCTGCAGGCATCGACGACGAGTGGAAGATGCGCTCGCACTTCCTAGCCCAGGACCGGCCACGCTGCGCATCCTGATGAACCTGGTGGCTCCCCGGAAGGTCGACGTGGTGCCCATCGACCGCATCCTTGCGCTACTGAGAGAGCATTTCCAGCCGCCTGTTTCCATTTTTCCAGCCCGAGTTGCATTCCACAGGCGGGATCAGCACCTGGGAGAATCCGTATCTGCCTACGTGGCGGCCCTCAGGCTGGCGGCCGTCAATTGCCAATGGGAGGACCTGGATACGGCTCTCCGAAACTGCATGCTGTGTGGCCTGAGGGATGAGGAGGTCCAGAGGAAGTTGATGACCCGCGACCATCGCCTCACGTTCAACGAGGTACTGCGGGAGGCCCAAGCGGCCGAGGCAGTGAGGAGCGGGGTCAGAGTTTTCAAGTCCCGAGGGGCCACACCTGAGAGGGCCAAGTCACCCGTGCAAGCGGCCCGGCGGACTTCGGCAAAAACAGCCTGGCGGGCACCCCGGTCGCCCACAGGCACCCCAGCGACATCTGAGGAGTCTTCCACAACGGCGGACTCCTGTTCCAGCAAGGACGACGACGTACAGAGGATAAAGAAGCGCGGAGAAAGGCGCCAGACCAGCGAGCGAGGAAGCCACCGTTGCGATGGCTTTGGGGCATCTCACGACCGGACGAGATGCCAATTCCGGAAGGCCGAGTGCCACAACTGCGGCCAGAAGGGCCACATCGCCAGAGTCTGCAGGCGGGGGCGAGTCGAGGACAAGGGCGCATCGAGACACCCTCAAACACACCAACGCAAGGCAGCCAACATCGGAAAGGTCTCAGCCAACGACGACGCGGCAGGCGTGAACCGCGTGGGCCTGGAGCACCGGCGCTTTTACGTAGAGGTACTGTTACAGGGGGTTCCAGTGAGGATGGAGATAGACTCGGGGTCGTCCTACTCCATCCTGTCCCAGAAGGAGTTCATGCGCATTCCCCCAAATGCGCGGCCCAAGTTGCGGGCCATGAAATCATACCTATGGTACGTGCAAGGTTATGGGATCCCAGTGTTGGGGGTGGGGAACTTCACGGTGAAGTTCAAAAACTACACAGAAAAACTGCCCTTAGCGGTTCTCAAGGGGGGAAGATGTTGCCTTTTGGGAACCCAGTGGTTTGCTCCCCTGGGAATTGAACTGTCCGGCATTAACGCCATAGAGACTGACCCAATGTGGGACGTGTGTGATGCGCACCCGGACGTTTTCAAGAAGGGGCTCGGGACTTACAAGGGCCCCCCAGTTTCCTTTGAGTTGGACCCAGAAATCCGGCCCATATGTCTCAAGCCAAGAAGAGTTCCTTTCGCCATAAAGGACAAGATTGAGGCGGAACTGGACAAATTGGTGGGGCAGGGGATTTTGGTTCCAGTTGATTCAGCGGAGTGGGAAACTCCAATTGTTACAGCCCTAAAATCCAACGGGGAGGTCAGGATTTGTGCAGACTACAAATGTACAATTAACAAGGCCATTCGGCCAAATGCATATCCGGTGCCAGTGGTTAGCCACTTATTGGCCGCGCTGCATGGGGGGAGGTGTTTTGCCAAGTTAGACCTGGCGCAGGCGTACCAGCAGCTCACAGTAACCCCAGCTGCTGCCGCTACGCAAACCATCGTTATGCATAATGGGGCATTTAAGGTAACATGCCTACAGTTCGGCGTAAATTCGGACCCTGGGATCTTCCAGTCCCTTGTGGAACGCCTTTTAAAGGGGCTTCCAGGCATGCTCCCATATTTTGATGACGTTTTGATAACAGCGGGGAGCAAATCAGAACTAGCGGGGAGGCTAGACAGGGTTCTCTCTGTATTCGAGAGAGTGGGACTTAGGTTGAGAAGGGACAAATGTGTATTTTTTGTGAGGGAGTTTGAGTTTCTAGGGTTCAAGATAACCCCGGAGGGCATCAAGCCATCCGAGTCCAAGGTTGCGGCTGTGAAAAACGCCCCTTGCCCCACCACGAAACCGGAGCTACAGTCATTCCTAGGGCTCCAGAGTTTTTACCATTCCTTCTTACCAAGGAAGGCATCCGTCGCAGAGCCACTACATGGGCTACTTAAGAAAGAAGCGGTTTGGCGGTGGGGAGATAGGCAGGAGAAAGCATTCAAAGAGCTCAAGGCGCTCTTATCCTCGGATGCTGTTCTGACTCATTTCGACCCGAGGAAACCAGTAGTTTTGGTCTGTGATGCATCACCAGTGGGGGTGGGGCAGTGCTGTGCCACATGTTAGAGAGCAGGCGGGAAGCCCCGGTTGCATACTACTCTAGGTCACTTTCAAAGGCGGAGCGCAACTATGCGCAGACAGATAGGGAGGCCCTAGCTATAATCGCGGGAACAAAGAAGTTCCACAATTTCCTATACGGCCGCGAGTTCACGGTGGTGACTGATCACAAACCCCTTTTGGGAATCTTTACTACAGGCAAGCCCACCCCACAAATTCTGTCCCCCAGAATGCTACGTTGGGCGATTTTCCTTAACGCCTACCAGTATGAGCCGGTCTATCTCCCAGGGAAGGAGATCTCCCATGCGAACGCACTGTCCCGATCTCCCCTCCCTAGTTTAGGAGACCCCAAATGCGAGGTAGAGCAGGACCACCAAGTCCTGCTGATCGAGTCTCTTGACTCACCCCCGATAGTTCCCGTAGATCTCGCCAAAGCCACGGCGGCTGACAAAATCCTGTCCCAAGTCAGCTCTTGGGTAAGAAAAGGATGGCCCACTACTCCCCCCCGAAGAGGAATTCAAATCATTTTTCAGGTGCAGAGTAGAGCTTTCCCTTGAAAGGGACTGCCTCCTCTGGGGCCAGCGGGTGGTCATCCCAGAGAAGTTACGAGCAAAGGTGCTGAGGCTACTGCATAGCAGCCACCCGGGAATAGTGCGCTCCAAGGCACTGGCCAGGAGTTACTTCTGGTGGCCCCAGATAGACACGGATATAGAACACTTAGTGGGCACGCTCTCGGCCCGAGGAGTCCCGGCTGCCCCATAGGGAATGGGACATGGCCCGCGGGCCATAGTCTCGAATACACGTCGACTTTGCTGGCCCCTTTCGCGGGTCCATGTTCCTGCTAATAGTCGACTCATATTCCAAATGGCTAGAAGTCATTCCCATGACTAGCACCTCATCTGCCACAACCATTAAACACTTGCGCAGGGTGATCAGTTGCTTCGGCCTGCCGGGCATCCTTGTGTGCGATAACGCCAGTACTTTCACTTCTGCGGAATTCAAGGCGTTCATCGAGAGGAATGCTATCCGGCACATTACCTCTGCCCCGTTTCACCCCGCCACAAACGGTCAGGTAGAGCGCCAAGTGCTCACTACGAAGGACGCACTGCGGTGCATGGGTCCCGGTGAGTTGAACCTCCAACTGTGTCAGTTCCTCATCTGTTATAGGGCAACTCCCCTAGCTTCAGGACTTTCGCCGGCCGAAATCCTCATGAGGAGGAGGCCGGTAACACTTTTTGATTGGTTGGATCCGACCAGGGTGGAGGATGAGGGGAGAAATATAGAGACAGGGAGCTCCAAAAGTTTTGCGGTAGGGGATCCGGTTCACTGCAGAAACTATGCGACCTCGGAACCAATGTGGGTCCCAGGTACGGTCATCGAGCAAACGGGGCCAGTGTCTTATAGGGTTGAGACTAACACAGGTCTACTCTGGAGAAGGCACGCTGACCAACTCAGAAGGCGAGTCACCAGTGAAAGGGAGTCAGCGTTAGGGTCCTCCCCCACCCGCGTAACCCAAGGGGGAGACACAGGGACGTCCTCAGGTACAAATGCATACCCTGGATTCTCAGACGAGGAGGAGGATACTTTGAAAGAGTGGAATGAGTTTGATTTTATGTTACCATACCAGGGGGTGTCGCGGAGTGGTCCCCCACCCGTCCGAGCGAGAAGAGGGGTTTTAGTTCAGCCCCTGGCACCTCCAGCCCTCCCAGTCCGTTTGTTCTAGAGTATACCCCATCACCAAGACCCCTGAACCAGGCAGCAGGGGGAAGTTCATTCTCTCCATCCTCAAGAACGCCGAGTCAGGCAGCAGGGGGTAGCGCAAGTACTCTGGGTCTCCTCGTCAGTTCCGAGGTTCGTGCTGGGGGGGTCCCCAGGTGCCACGAGCAACAGGCAGGGGTTCACATCTCAGCTGCATGTTCCATTCCCTTCTCCCAATGCAAGGTTGCAACAGAGTCCCCGGCAGACGTTTAATGAGTCCTCCCTTTCCATTACAGGACGAGAGTCTGCGGAACGCGGAGCCCCTAGTTTGCCATGAAGTGACCCACACACTATGATCACAGAGCCATCTCCTGCAGCACACATGAGATGAGATAGCAGAATTCAACACCGGGACTGCAGTTCCCCTGAGCTGAGCCAAGCAGTGGTACGCCCCAAGTGCACATGTGGGAAGCCACAATGGTTGAGGGACTTCGTCCCATCCTAGGGGGGAGGAGTGTTGTGTATGTAACAGTATTACTTTAAGAACGTATGAATGTAAACTGACAATGATTACAATGTAACCCAGCTGTTTAAGGAACGCGAGCTAGCTGCCCATAGAGGGCAGCTGCAAGCGTTCAGCTCACATGGTTCGAATTCCCCAATCACTGGCAGCCGCGGGAACCTTCCCGCGCAAGGATCACCTGGAGAAGATGGGCGTGACTCAGAATGACGTCACACAGGTAGCAGCCAATGAGCTACCGTGCAACCCTTTTCAAATGTATTACTGCAGTATAAAATGAGCTGTACCTCCGCCATTACCACATGTTCAAGCTGACCATCATGAAATAAACCTGTGTTTTAGCCCTCACTGCGGCTCCTTCTTTGTCTTCCGTGCAAGACCATTTATTGTTACTATGTTATTGATTATATGGATTTGACTATAATAATAATAATAATAATAATAATAATAATAATAATAATAATAATAATAATAATAATAATAATAATAATAATAATAATAATAATAATAATAATAATAATAATAATAATAATAATAATAATTTTAGTTTGTACCCCGCCCCTCTCAGCACATGGCCGACTCTGGGTGGCATTACAACATAACCAAAAACACAACATACAGTCAAAATATAAACAAAACCAACAGTGAGTACAATACAGGTAATACAAATAAATTACACTAGAATTTTCTACAAAATGGCAATTTCTACAATGTTAACAATACAATATTACCGTGTTTAATACAGACCCAAACATAAACACGATCCCTCAACTACTAATGTCCCCAAAACATAGTCCCTAACAAAGCCAAAGAAGAGGACGATCTGATCCCAAACAAATGGTAAAGATACAATGTAAACCCAGAAACACAAATAAATTACAGGTACAATAGAAATTTCCACAAAGTGGCAATTCTCAATTACAAAATACAATAATACAAAAACACAATATAGGCAATATAAAGTGTGACTGCACTACAGCCACACTAACAACATCAACTGTCACATGCACTCAATCCTACCCCGCCCCCCAGCAGATAAAAATACAAAAATGAAAGTTCTAGTGCCTCACACAGCCTTTTTAGAGTCCTGGCCGGAGGCGAGTGATGAAAGGTGGGCCCGAGGTGCAGCGGTGGCGATGTTCGGCATCTTCACTGCGGGCCCCGCCTGCCAAAAATTACTTAGGCAGCAGCGGTGGCAGAAGCAGCAGCAGCAGCAGCTCTGGTGCCTCCAGCACCTTTTAAACTCCCCGCCCGATGGCCAAGGGGAGGGGTGCTGTGCGCAGCTGTTTCTCCTCCCGGAGCCGGTGGCAAGAGCTCCGGGAGTGGCTTGGGCGGCAGTCCCAGTTTGGCGGCAGCAGCAGCAGCTCTGGCGCCTCCAGCGCCTTTTAAACTCCCCGCCCGACGGCCAAGGGGAGGGGTGCTGGGCGCAGCTGTTTCTCCTCCCAAAGCCGGTGGCAAGAGCTCCGGGAGTGGCTTGGGCGGCAGTCCCAGTTTGGCGGCAGCAGCAGCAGTATTTTGTTTTAGTGTTTATTTTACTGTTGTGAACCACCTTGAGTTGCCCTTTGGGGAAGAAAGGTGGTATAGAAATAAAGATAAAGATAAAGATAAAGATAAAGATAAAGATAAAGATAAAGATAAAGATAAAGATAAAGATAAAGATAAAGATAAAGATAAAGATAAACATAAACATAATAATAATAATAATAATAATAATAATAATAATAATAATAATAATAATAATAATAATAATAATAATAATAATAATAATAATAATAATAATAATAATAATAATAATAATAATAATAATAATAATAATAATAATAATAATAATAATAGAGACCTAATCTCTTTTTTTCCATAGGGATTTTTTTCCACAGGGAAAATTGTTATGCGGGATGCCATCCCCCAAAAACAACAACAACAAACAACCTAATTGTTATACGATTTTGTTGCTATACGGGGCAATTGTTGTATGAAGTTCAACTGTAAATAGTTCTCCTGGGAGCATATACTCTCCAGGAACCTTGTTAATGGACAAAAGGCAATCATATGATTATTTCATCATAAGTAACTTTGTCCCAATGAAGTCAGGACGAAACAGGAGGAATGTGCAAGGTATAAATTGGTTCTGGTTTATTCCCGGTAATAGTTTGTCTCAAACAAACTGAAAAATGGGCTTGCTGTTGTGCTGAAGTTATTTCGTTATCTAAAGTGCCCCTCTTTTCCCTTGACATTAATGAGCAAAATCTACCTGTATCATTTCCCAAGACTTCCACACTTAAATCTAACCAAGATTTCCTAATGTGATTTCCCTTTTTCTGCAGCAAGTCTTCATAATTTCTGTTGGATATAAGAGAATTTTTTAAATAAATCCTCTTGCCTCAGTCTCCTTAGTATTCCTGCCAGAAATACATTTATCAATGGCGTGCTGAGCATCAAACTGGCCTTGAGAGCTTCTTAGAAGTGACAATTAAGGGTCTAATTGCTTGAGCAAGTTATTCAAAAATTTTGAAAGGATCTGGGGGAGATTTAAAAAAAAACTGTTCTCTCAAGGGTAACAACTTTGTGGAAATTAGAAATGAGTTCATCTGTTCTTGTAGTTTTCCAGTCAAGTACATTTTACAAGTAAAAATGGACAATTATAGTTCTAAAGTGGCTGTAACTAATGCTTTTCTGCTAATGAGCAGAGCACAAAAAGGTATTACAGATAAGTTACTGGCCATTTTATACATTTTTGAAGTCCATGTTTTAAAAATAAACTGGAAAGGGCATGATGTATTTATCTAACCACATGGGAGAACATGTCTGGCCAGACATCCCGCTACAGTAGACCGTATAGCCAGCGACTCAACGCCGAGTGTCAGGTGGCAGTTAACTAACCTGACTCGCTAAAGGGGCCAATGCCTACGGGCGAATGAGCCCCTTTAGGTGGGGTGATGGTCCCTCTCAGTGGAGGAAATGCCACTGGAAACCATCATATTGGGCCCAACAGCAAAATGAGCAAAGGAACTCTGATTCCCAATGGTCATGGAGGCAGAAGAGGCCATGCCAGATAGTCTGGCTGTGAACGCACACCTTATCCATATCCTCAAGGCTGTGGCAGTCCATTGCAGTCCCGGTGTTGAATTCTGCTATCTCATCTCATGTGTGCCGCAGGAGATGGCTCTGTGATCATAGTGTGTGGGTCATTTCATGGCAAGCTGGGATCCACCTTTAACAAATTCACAGCAATGACATTTTTCCTGTTTCAAGAAAAAAATCCATTCTCGGATACTAGTAGCAGTTGACGACATAGGAGAAAGGAAGATCGCTACTGAAAACTCTGTGTAAGCAATTAAGAGTATTTGTGAAGTACATGTTAGCTACAACAAAAGTTCCTTTGCTTCAGTTTGGCAACTTTTAATAATGAGCTCTTATTGTCCATTGTGGTGGTTCATGTGATGATAACTATATTCCACCTCCATGGCTGTGTCTACATTTAATAACTGCTGTTTATAAGAGTTTTGCCACATGTTTATTTCTACAACTCTCATCTGGTTCATGATCTCTTAACTAGGAAAAATAGCGACAAATATTGATGATTGAATGATTATTTAAGCAAGCCAGTTTCACAGTGCTGTTCACAATCCAGGTTTGCCCAGACCAACTGTACTTAAAATCAGCTGTACAGTAATACCTCATACAAAGTCCACTTCATACAACATCGGATTCATACAACATCGCCTAATTCCTTGAAAAAAGTTGCCTCATACAAAGTCGTGTGACTTTGTATGACGCATTGGGGTTTTCCCAGGTTGCATTGTGCCTGGGCATTATAAAAAGCAGGACACATGCGTGCATCGCTCTTGTGGGTTTTGCATGAGGCGAAGAGTGTTTAGGAGTGGTTTTGAGCATGATTTTGGATTTTTTTGAATTTTTTTGTCAGAATTTTTAGAATCATTCCTGGGATTTTTGCAGCATTCTTCAGGTTCTTGGACAATCAGGGTTGTTTGACAGGTTTTTGTAATGTATTTAGCCTTTAGACAATGATTTCTTAAATTCTTTCAGTTTCCTGTCTGTTTCCTTGGCTTTGCCCTGAAGTCTGTGCTCTTACAGTACAATGTATCTCTATGGAAAAGACGTTGTATGAGGCATCACGGCAAGGATTTGGACGTTGTATGAGGCATCGCGGCTAGTATTTTGCATGCCTCATACAAAGTCCAAACTTGTGGAACCAAGTTTGGACGTTGTATGAGGTATCACTGTACTTCCTAGTTGTGGGAAAATAGAAAACTATTTGAGGCGGAAAATGCAAAAAATCAATAATAAAGTTGTTTCAAGTCTATTCTCTTTTATGACGCATAATTCTTTAATCAAGTCTGTATTCTTTTATGATGTTTTCACAGAACCAAAAGTAACAAATATATTGTAGGGGTCTCCGTGTTGTATAATCACTCTTCAAAGTCCGTAAATGCCAGTGTGAAAGCTGTACTTCCTAGTTGTGGCATAAAAACAAACTGTGCAAATGAAAGTAAATTCTTCCATTCTCCTCTTAGTAGCCATGTGGGGCTGAGGAGTGAGCTCAAGTTTCATTCAGCCCCCACCGCCCAAGTCCTAGTATTATGTACAGTCGCACCTTTGTGTGCAGTTGTTGAAATGATATTAAACCCGCTTCATTCTACATCCTTCTAATCTTTGTTTTCATGCTGACAGTCTATAATTGTGTTCATGGAATTAGATCAAGAATTGATGCCAAAAATCATGTTATATAAATGGGTTTTTAGCCCCAAAGGGACTGAAGAACAAAGCGATACTAATCAAAATGCTTATTTAGGAGTCTTTGTACAACGTACTTTACCATTAACTGCATCCCATTTCTGCAATCTGAATAAATTATGCCTATTTTAGGAAGAACTTTGCTCTCTCCAATGACACTTTCCCAGTTCCCTCCCTTCAAACATCAAACACCCTGGCTATTGAATTCAATCAACTTCCGTTTCAGCACATGACTCTATGATTTTAGGAGAGACAGTTGCTACCAGATATGGGGAGAAAATTCACTCTATTGAAAAATCAGTATCTATTTCTAAGATCAGTGATTGGAGGGTATCTTCCCCTCATAATAGTCTAATTCAGTATCATAATGGCATTCACAAAAGGATTTATTTGAAGGCCAGATAAAGACCAAGACACGTAATACTGTACTCTTAATCTCTCAACATTGAATGCACTATAGTCATCCCTCATTTTAGCTTATAATGGAAATTTAATTTCCATTTAAAGTTTGACCTTTCCCTAAAACTGTATTTCCGGGATTCCGAGGGAAGTTGTCTTAAAGCAATTCATTTCTAATGTGTACTTCTGTGGTTTTCAATTTGCAACTTATTGAAGAATAAGCAAGCAAAGCACCTTGTCAGAACTGGTGGGGAAAAACAAAAGGCAGTAAAGAGCACAGAAGATTTAGCATTTTAGCAGGCATCACAGATGAGAAGATGCATGAATCCTTTTGGGATGTGACCAGTGATGCACTGCAGAAAAAAATTATTACCTACTCTGTGGGCATGGCCAAGCATCCTGTATTATGGGCTATGGAGGTGGGTGTGGCCAACCAAGTGGGCGTGGCATAGGAGAATTTCCGCTACCGGTTCTGCAGAACCTTACAGAACCTGCTGCAGTGCATCACTGGATGTGACTACTTATTGTTTTCAGAAATGAAGGATGCTGATGCTCTACTCTTCCTGAGTGAATAAGCTTACTTTAATTGGCTGCCAACACTTAAAATATTACTTTTGCCAGGTGGTGGCAAATTCTAGGATTAACTGCAATGTACATTTTATCTGCAGTGGCTCAAGGGCTAACACGCCTCCTGGGAGATGGAAGGTTAGCAGTTCAATTTCCGAGTACTGCAGGACAGAATGAGCTCCCGTCTTTGTCCCTGCTTCTGCCAACCTAGCAGTTCGAAAGCAAGAAATTGCAAGTAGATAAATAGGGACCACTTCGGTGGGAAGGTAACAGCGCTCTGTGCGCTCCGGTGTCTAGTCATGCCTGCCACATGACCACGGAAACATCTGCAGCAGCAGACAGCGCTGGCTCTTCGGCTTTGAAACAGAGGTGAGCACTGCACCCTAGAGTCAGATATGACTGGCTTTCGAGCAAGGGAAACCTTTACATTTTATCAGATGAAATGGCTAGATTCAGGGAATCCAAAAAACCCTCTTAAATGATAGGCAAAACTAGATTATAAGTAAAAAGAACACAATTTCATTCTTGTTATGGTTAAGTCACATTTTAGGTTCAAACATTGCTTAACAGGGTGAGAGTCATGTCAGCAAAAACAGAAATTCTCTTTATATTTGGTCTGATGAACAGATGAGCAGTTGTGGGTATTAAAACCACTGAAATGGAGGATGATGTCCTGCACTGGTTAGCCCAGTATGTAGAATTCTATTGTCCCTCAAGTAATTTCTTAGTAGAAAAAGTAATGTAGCAAAACAATAGGAAATCGAGTATGTTGAATTCTTCAATGATTTTGTTTTTGCTATGTGCTGCCATTTTCTAACTTCTTCTTCTTGTACCGTATCAGATTCTGAATACTGGCGATCATCATGGTGATCAGCTATGAAGAATGTCTTGTGGATATGCCATGGCCTTTCATTTGCCTTTTACATCGCAGTGCGACACCCATACCACTGATCCAGTTCAAGACACTTTTTGGTCCTGAGCCCTTTTGGCACACAAAGTCTCCAGGCCCAGGCCAGTATTGATGAAGCTGCTGCCCTTCCATTAAGATGAATTCAAGTGGGATTTAATCCATGTGTGGACCATCACCCTTTCCTGTGGTCTTCACCAAGGCTGCTAATCCTCAGGGGTTGCCAGGTTAGTTAACTGCCACCTGACACTCAGCGTTGAGTCGCTGGCAGTATGGTATACTCTATTACCATAACAGGATAACCTGGTCAGATCCCCATTTTCTAACTAGAGAGACCTAAATAAGATTTATGAGGCATGTGAGATGTTAGAAGAGAATTTACATTGCCTCTCCCATTTATTGCTATAGCCAAGCATGGATTTGAATTCAAGTATCTTGAGACTTCATGCACATTCTACCCACTATATGACATTGCCTTACGTACCTACTGCTGCAGACTTCTGATTTAGAGCTTCCTTCTTCATTCCCTTTTGCAAAACAATTGTTTTAAATTTTAAAAAATTCAAGCAAGCCCCACAGGAAAGTGGGAGCAGCTGTTCTGTGGCCCCTGTGGCCATAAAACTGCCGCCACCGCTGCCGCAGACACCTTCCCTCAGCCCGGCTGGCCAGAGGGAAGTGGGAGCAGCTGTTTCACAGCCCCTATGGCCATAAAGCCGCTGCCGCTCTGAATTCCTCTCTCGGCCTGTCTGGCCTGGAGGGAAGGGGACTTAGTTGTAGGGGGATGGGATTTTGAGGTTTTGTAAAATTATATAGTTTCTGATGTTTCTTTTTTACTGTTGTATTATTGTAAGGTGATGTGATTCTGTGATTTTTTGTCAGCCGCCCAGAGTCGCTATGCGAGTGGGGTGGCATACAAGTTGAACAATTAAATTAAATTTAAATTAAATATACATTGCACCTCAGAATTCACAAATGTTTTGGGGATTTTATATTAGACACCCTGATTTGAAGTAATCTTTCCAGGTGAGTTTTCAGTGTGGTAGCCACGTCTTAGGAAGTGGACGTGATGTATGGAAGTATTACATTTTCATTGTTTTTGTTTTGTTGCTTTTTTTGTTTATCAAGCTTTTGACGCTAGATAAAAATATATTTTTACACACCTAGTCAAACCCTTAGTCTGACCAAAATTGCCTTGCAGAACCTAGATTTTGCTGATGACATTGCTTTGCTTGAGTCCAATAGTGACAACTGCCCAGGATAGAGGAGCAAAGAAAATTGGCCTTAAGATAAATGCTGAGAAATCAAAGGTCGTACATGTGAACTCTCACGACTGGGATGCAGGGAATCATACTTGGGTCACAGCAGCTAGAGAAAGTGGAGAGGTTTACTTTTGGGGGCAGTGTAATTGCTCAAAATGGAGATGCAGAGGTGGATGTCAAATGCCATCTTGGAAAAGCAACAGCTGTCTTCCAGAGAATGAATAAGATCTGGTCCTCGCTATCTATATCACTGAAAATTAAATCCCATTTGTTCTCCTCCATAGTGATCCCGACAGCCATCTATGCCTGCAAGACATGGAAGACATCAGCAAGTATCAGCAAGAGACATTGCGTCTTCCAGCAGAGGTGCCGTCATTGAATTTTAAAGATTCACTATTTTGACCACATTACCAATGAGATGCTTCAAAGGAGTGGCTCGTGCAAATTACATAACATCGTTGCACAAAGAGGACTCCAAATGTCAGGCCATATTTTCTGTATGGAGAAAAAACAGGATCCCTAAGTTGGCAATGGGTTGGGCCCCTCCTAATGCCAAATGACGAGGTCGCCCTCAAAATACATGGTGGAGAACTTTCATGGGAGACTTGAAGAACCTGGAAATGACATGGGAGGATGCCAAAGCAATTGCCCAAGACTAAAAAGCTGCTGGAGATCCCTTGCTGCCCAACATGGGAGGATCTAAGTCTAAGCAAGTTTAGTCAAACCATTAAGCACTGGCAGAGTTGACCATACAAAGCTATTTCAGGAAGTTCATTCATCCTTCACAAAAGTTCTTGATTTTTCTTTGTAATTGTTAACTATAGTCTGCAACAAAGCACCAGAACTGCAGCGACTATACTTATTTTCATTCGAACACTGGACTCTGGTCTAAAATCATAAGCAAAGGCATAATCTTTTGAAAAACTTTTGCCTACATGTTTTCATGGGATGATGATAACTATAAGGGTGTTGTACCACGCTGAGACGTACTGGTTTGCAATTTTATGTGAAAAGATTGTAGAAAATCATATTTAAATTTGAACAAAATGAAGTCAATATGAACAAATACAGCTAACTTTTTAAAAATCTGGTATGTAGAATTAAAAATTACACACATTTTATAAAAGAAAGCAGAAATTTAACATCTTGATTCTTTCAGAACAAAAGTACTTTATAGCAAAGCAGTTTTAATGTAATTTAAAATGCAAAGACTTTGGTTGAAAAGAGTCTGTAAATGGATCCAGATTTCCTCCAGCTGGGGTGACAGCCTGGATAATTCTGCCAACAAAACTGGCTCCGAGGAAAGGATTTTAAGATGTAACTGAAAAAGAAACATAAAATACATTATTTAATAATAGGGATCGTTTTAAGAACAAGATATCTTTTAGACAACCAATGCTATTATGTACCACATCACTATCTGTACTAGCTAATGAAACTCTACAGCTACTCTTACAAAGCCAACATCTCATAAATTAATCAAACAAACTCACTTTTCTCAGGGAGGAATAAATCCTATAACACAGCATGACAAAAAAATAAATATTGTCTGCCACTTGGTCTAATCCATGTGTCCTATTCTAAATCAAGTGTGTTGAATCCAAATCTGAAGTCCGATTCTACCTAGGACATCAGGATCTTAAGTTAATTACGTGTATAGAGGTGACTGTCTGGTTTATTAACACAGCTGCGCCTACACATCTTTAGCTCAAAACAGAATCATTATGGCCTAGCTGTACTATCCAATAAGATGGTTTCATGCTAGAGACAAGCACTTGGTCCATCTCGCCTTATATACCTATTTCTGACTTCAGCTCACTGACTTGCCCAGCCGCCGCTAGAGCATGCATGCCACCAGGGGACGTGATTCAGATGAGGCAGCAGCAGGCATAGTGGTAGCCAGAACTGTTATAATGTTCCCATGTAAAAATACATTAGCCAATTACTGACCATTTGAACAGCTATAGCACACCTGTAACTTAAAATCTGTACATGATAGGCAAAGTCTGAGTTCAGATTTGGAATCAGCACGCTCGTTATCATGTAAATCACGTGTTATTCACAGTAGCAAAATCGTTGTTGTGCAGTGTAATTAACTGCTGGGGTAGAGTACTATTAAGGAAAGCAGTGGTGAATGCTATTAAATCACTTAAGTCTTCTTCTGGAAAACTGAAACAGGAGAAATAGGCTACAGTGGTGAAAATCCTGTTCTTGCAGTTATTCCAGTGTAATTTGGATCTAGGTGCAAAAAAATAAATTGTAAAGAACTAAAAGTTTCCTATCACCAACTCCACCCCTTCCTAGGGTTCCTTTTTGCCCTGAGGATTTTTTTAGGGAGCTCCAGAATAGTGTTGGGGGTAGTATATAACAGTAAAAAATCGCTGCTAGATTTGTAACCAGGACGGAGCAGTGCCAGTGATTTTTGACTACTAAAGAATCCCACCTTCTTTCCTAAGGCTTCTCCAGGGAAAACAGAAGCCCAGGGAACCTGGTAATCTGAAGGGGCAAAGGATAAAATAATAATAATAATTCAATTTGTTTTCATTGCCTATTTTCTGGAGCCCACATCTGGTTCATGCTAGTGTAAATATGCAAGCAGGATTTTGCCCAACTGAAAATCTGCCAGTGTGAAAAGGAAGGAATGAATGGTATGAAACGTTTCCTTCTGCTTCAATAACGCAAGGATGAGATTGTTCGGCACACAGAAAATTGTGCTCCGTGGCATTGCACTGAGAAGTGTAAAAGACTGCATTTACCTTAAGAAACAACGCAAGATAGGCCTGGACCAGTTCAAAGTCAGATTTTGTATTCAGCATCGCCTCGATCATCCTTAGAAAGCTCTGCATCACCTCGACAGATCCTCCACCATCAGGAGACAAGCCTCTCAATTCTATTTCAATGTTCGATGGTCCCAGGTTCTTCAAAACACTAATTGGAGGGTTATCTGTTGAAACATTATATATATCTAATGGGGTATCGCTTCATAATCCAGAGCATGAAGAGAACAGCATTTGTCTGTGAAAATTTTCATTGACATTTTCTCTGCCCCCTCTAAAAACAAACTTCCAAAAGGCAAACCATTTGGACTATGACTTCTGTCTTTATTTTCTAATGAGTCAACTGTTTGTTTTACACTATCGGCTTTCTGCAACTGAGAAGGCCCTTGCAAGATTTTGCAAATTAAACTTCAGATCTCAGGATCTGTTTCATTTTTAAGACGAACCTTCACTCAGGAGCCTTGTCTATGAGGCAAGGTTGCAGAATTTGACAGAATAATAAAAGGTCTATCTAAAACAGGGGTCGCCAACTTTTTAAAGTCGGGGGCTGGGTCACGCTCCCTCAAACAGTTTAGGGGGCTGGACTGGTGTCCCCCCCCTCTGCTGTTTATGGCTGCTTTAAACACGTCTACAGGTGATTCTAGTGGCGGCAGCAGCGGTGGCTGGAGCGAGGGCTGGATGATTTGGCGCCATGGGCTGGATCCGGCCCACGGGCCGTAGGTTGCCAGCCCCTCATCTAAAATATGTGCCAACCCTCTGAAGGAAGGAAAATGGAAGACTACTACTTAACTATGGCCATCAGGCAACAAAGTCCATATACTGTGAATACCTGCATTTTCCCGCGAATGAAGGGAGTCCTTTGTAGCCTTATAGACCTATGGAGCTTCTTGGGGGTAATTAGTATAAAGAAGCTTCAAAATATACAAGGTGACATAAATATGTACTATCCAGCTTATACTTACAGTTACTGCTTCTGAGAGCTTCTTCCAGCTGCTTGAAGAATTCAGATTTTTGGGCTAATATGCCAAGATTAACTACTTTAGACTGGAATTTAAAAAAGAGGCTGTCACTTGAAATGTGCAAAATATTTTCACAGATACATATAGCTCGAACTGTTGCTGTTAGATGATTTAACTTTTTGGTACTGAGAAAGTCATACTGAAGACTAATTAGAAGCAATCACAGGCCATTCCTTGGGTCTTTTAAGACTATACCTCCACATTAACATAAGGGCGGCAAGTAGAGAACATGCATCTCATAAAACAAATGGAATAACTGAAGTTTATTTGAATGAAACAAAATAAGCTTTCTTTGAACACTCTTTCCATAGTAAAATATGGACAGAAAGGAAGACCATTATGACATATTAGATTAAAAAAAAAACTTTCAGGAGATACATATAAATCCTAAGATAACATAGAGAAGTTCCACAGTGATAATAGGTGTTATCTAAATAGTTCTTTTTTTACCTGTTGTGCATAATTTTCCTGTTCAACAGAAGCATATCGTGGTACGAGACCAGGAACTGTGGGGATGAAGAATGGTGCAGATTTTGACACTTTTGGTGGTTCTTTGGGTTTGTTCTTTTGCTGTAAATTGGACATTTTATATCATCAGCATCAAGGAATTTCCATATTTATATTGCAGCTTGAACTCAGGACTTACCATAATTTATTTATTTATTAGTTAAAATTTATATTGCCGCCTACTCCCCACTTCTAAAAGGACCAAAAAACTTATCTAGTACAATAAAACTCCATATAACGAATTTAATTCGTTCTGCGGGGCTAATTGTTGTACGATTTTATTGGTATACGATGAATGCATCGTATAACAAATATCTCTTTTGGATGCATTGTACAACAAATAGCTCTATGGGAAAAATCGTACAGAGAAAAAAAAATCATTGTACGATTTTCCCCATAGATAAATTCGTTGTAGGATGCATCCCATAGGGAAGCACTGCATCGTACAACAACAAAAACCGTTGTATGATGTAACTTTTTTCCAAATTCAATTCGTTGTATGATTTATCTTAACCTATAAAACCAAGGGTTAACCGTTGGAACTTGCTATAGGTTGCTATGCCTCGCCCTACTTGCCTGCACTCACCCTTCGTGCACACGGCCGATCTGGGTCTGCAAGTCAACAAAGGATTGAGAAAACAGGCAGTGGGGCAACAGCCCTACAAACACGAAAAAAGGGAAACAACTTCATTTCCCAACATTCCTTGCGCCGTGCCGCGCCAGAGCCAATCAGGCTGAGAGGCTCTCGCACGGCGTGGCACAAGGAACGTTCGGAAACGCGCCGCAGCCAATCAAAAGAAAACCGTTTTTAAAAAAACGCAGCACAAACACAAAGCACAAACCCATAACTACAAACCCCAGTGTCCTGCGAACCATGAGCGTGCAGAACGCTGAGGAAGCCGGCGCGCAAAAAATAAAACAAACAAAAACACCAGGAAAGCAAGTCCGCCAAGCCGCGGGAACCAAAGCCCCCCCTCCCCAACGGCGCCTGAAGCTCCTAATCGGAGTTTCCCCTTTAATATCACTGGGTGGGGGGGGGTGTTGTGCTCCCCCTCTCTACTGGCTCCCCTGGGGTTCGGAGGGTTGGGGGGACCAAAGGAGTCTGTCTCCCCAACCCTCCTGACCCCAGGGGACCTGGCAGAGAGAGGATTCCCCTCCCCCCACACACACACGCCCCATATTAAAGAGAAGAAACCAAGCGGTTACTTCTCTTTAAAAATGGAGTTTTTTTGGGGGGAATCCCCCTCTCCGATGGCTCTCCTGGGTCCGGAAGGGTTGGGGAGATAGACCCCTTTTCTCCACCCAACCCTCCCAAACCCAAGGAAGCCAGCAGAGAGGGGGATCACAAACACCCCCCCCCGATATTAAAGGGGAAACCACAATTGAGATTTCCCTTTTAATATCAGAGGGTGGCCTGGATTCGAGCCCCTCTCCTGGGTCCCATGAGTCTGGAAGGTTTGGGGAGACAAAAGGGGTCTGTCCCCCCAAGCCTTCCAGAGCCAGGGGAGACGGCAGAGAGGGTATCCCCCCGTAGGTCACCAAAAAACACAAAAACAATCAAAAACATTCAAAAATACACAAAAACAAATAAAAATAACACCAAAAAACAATACAAAGTAAACAACAACAAACATTTCCAAACACACCCAGCACCCAGCCAAACACTACAAAATCCAACCATCACCACCACCCCAAATAAAGAAAAACAGCCATCTCACCACCACATGACCTCACACCACAACGACTGGAAAAGAAATGAATAAAGAAAGAGACAACTTACTGGAAGAAGCTCCACCCAGAGGCCACAAGAGAAAAAACAGTCAAAATACAAGATAACCCCTACCAGCACCACTTGCTGCCCACAATAGTAAAAAAATTCAAAAAGACACAACAGCCCCACACAAAAGGCCCCAAGAGAAAAACAAGTAAAAACAAATAACACAAAATCACAATTTTACACAAATCAAAAACAGATGCCAATAAAAAATAAATAAAAACTATTCAAAAATCCTGTGCTGAATTTTTACTCAAATAAAAAACAAAAACATCAATACACAGTTTAAAAACATTTATTGTGAAAAACATGTACTTTCACATTTTTAAAATTATTACCTACAGTACAACAATTTAAAAAAATACATACTAAAAAAATGTTGGGTTAAATAATTTTTTGGGAAAAAGTATATCATCCTTTATTCTTTTTTTCATCCACAAAACCAAAACACCAAACAAAACTCATCACAGTTTATAACAGGCCACCAATTTTTTTTGTATAATTTTTTAAAAAATTTCAATTATAGACTAACCTCTTCATTACAAACATTAACAACAACAACAAAAACTTTCCAACACCATTTAAAACAGCCCGGCAATGCCGGGCAACCTCTGCTAGTTTGTTGTATAATGCAATCTTTATATGAGGTTCTACTGTAATTTTAAATCAGTCACAAAAAGAAACAATGAAACCAATGTATACAAACCAAATTCAAATGCCTCCTAGAGCACTAAAAAGTATTTGTTATTATATGCCATCAACTCTGTTCTGATTTAAGACAACCTTAACAAGGTTTTCAAAGTATGTGGGATGTTTTTAGTGAGCGGTTTATCATTGCTATCCAACAACTCAACGAGTTTCCATGGCTGAGTAGGGTTTCAAACCAAGGTTTCCTGGGTTGTGGTCTGACATTCTAACCAAGGAATCCATAAAATGCATATTACTAATCACAGAAGATGAAAACGTTAGCTTATGTAAGTGGGATAGCTTTTTAAAGTTTCAGTGGTACATTTTTAACCCTAGTAATTTCTATAAACTGATTGTAAAAAAGGATCCCAATTTAGTATATTTTTGCCTCAAGTAGCTTTCAGTTTTTTGGAGTTAGAAGAGAAAGAAATCTCTATATAGACTCATATTTGTTTCTATGAACCAGTTTTTTACTAGAAAAATCTTTGTCTGAATATATTTATTACTAGCAGAGGTTGCCCGGCGTTGCAGGGCTGTTTTAAATTGTGTTGGAAGGTTAAATTGTGTTAATGTTTTTTAAAAATTGCTTAGTCTGTAATTTTAATTTTTAAAATGTTTATTTATGTAAAATTTTTTTGGCTTGGCTCTTATTAACTGTGATCTGCTTTTTTGGTTTTTTTTTTGAAAATTAATAAAAGAACAAAGTATGATATAATTTTTTCAAATTGTTTTATGTAAGCGAATAATGTTTTAGTTTTTTGAATTTTTTTAATTAGTTGTACCGTAGGTAATAATTTTAATAATGTAAAAGTAAATGATTTTTTATATTCAATGTTTTTAAAATGTGTTTAGATGTTTTGGGTTTTAATTTGAGCTAAAACTCAGCACAGGATTTTTAAAAGTTTCTATTGTATTTTATTGACATATGTTTGTGATTTGTGTTAAAGTGTGTGTTAGTGTAATTTTTTTGACTTGTTTTTATTGGTGTGACCTTTTGTGTAAAATTGTGAATTTGTGTTATGTTTTTGATTTGTTTTTACTCTTGTGGCCTTTTGTTTGGGGCTGTTGTGTGTTTTTGAATTCTTTTTACTATTGTGGCCAGTAGGTGGTGCTGGTAGGGGTTATTGTATTTTGACTGTTTTTTCTCTCCTGGCCTCTGGGTGGAGCTTTTTTTGGTAAGTAGTCTCTTTCTTTATTCATTTCTTTTCCGGTCCTCATGGAGGTAGGACATCTTTTGGTAAGTTTGCTTGTTTTCTTTCTTTTGTGTGTGTGTGTGTGTGTGTGGGGGGGGAGGGTTGGTTGGAATTTGTATTTTTTGTCTGTTTGTTTTGTTTTTGATTGTGTTTTTGTTTACTTCATATTGTTTTTGGTGTTTTTGTTTGTTTTTGTGTATTTTGGGATGTTTTTGACTGTGTTTTTAGTAATTTTTAAAAATTTATTTATTTATTTGGTGGTGGGGAGGGGGCATGGTGGTTGGGGGTTAGGAAGGGTGGGCTAGCTGGTGGGGAGGGGGCATGGTCGTTGAGGGTTAGGAAGGGTGGGCTAGTTGGTGGGGAGGGGGCATGGTCGTTGGGGGTTAGGAAGGGTGGGCTAGGTGGTGGGGAGGGGGCGTGGTCGGTGGGGGATAGGAAGGGTGGGCTAGGTGGTGGGGAGGGGGGCATGGTCGTTGGGGGGTTAGGAAGGGTGGGCTAGGTGGTGTGGAGGGGGGCGTGGTGGGTGGGGATTAGGAAGGGTGGGCTAGGTGGTGTGGAGGGGTGCGTGGCGGGTGGGGATTAGGAAGGGTGGGATAGGTGGTGGAGAGGGGGGCATGGTCGTTGGGGGGTTAGGAAGGGTGGGCTAGGTGGTGTGGAGGGGGGCGTGGTGGGTGGGGATTAGGAAGGGTGGGCTAGGTGGTGTGGAGGGGTGCGTGGCGGGTGGGGATTAGGAAGGGTGGGATAGGTGGTGGAGAGGGGGGCATGGTGGGTGGGTGTTAGGAAGGGTGGGCTAGGTGGTGGGGAGAGGGCGTGGTCGGTGGGGGTTAGGAAGGGTGGGCTAGGTGGTGGGGAGGGGGGCATGGTCGGTGGGGGTTAGAAAGGGTGGGCTAGGTGGTGGGGAGGGGGTGTGGTCGGTGGGGTTAGGAAGGGTGGGCTAGGTGGTGGGGAGGGGGGCATGGTTGGTGGGGGTTAGGAAGAGTGGGCTAGGTGGTGGGGAGGGGGCGTGGTCGGTGGGAGATAGGAAGGGTGGGCTAGGTGGTGGGGAGGGGGGCTTTATTGTGTTATGGTGCTTTGATTGTGTGGAGTCGTGAAAGTAGATTGGGGTTTCTCCTTTAATATCAGTGGGTGGGGGGTTGCGACACCCCTCTCCGCTGGCTCCCCTGGGGTTGGGAGGTTTGGGGGGACAAAAGGGGTATGTCCCTCCAACCCTTCTGGACCCAGGAGACCAGGGAGAGTGGATCGATTCCCCCCCTCCAAATAAAAAAACCTCCATTTTTAAAGAGAGGAAACCGCTTGGTTTCCTTAGCGTCCTGTGCGCTTATGTCGGGCAGGACTCTGGGGCTTGTAGTTATGGGTTTGTGATTTGTGGTTGTGGTGCGTTTTTTTCCTGCGGCTTGATTTTGATTGGCCGCAGCGCATTTTTCAATGTTCTTTGTGGTCGCGCCTCTCAGCCTGATTGGCTGTGGTGCGGCGCGGCGCAAAGAACATTGGGAAATGAAGTTGTTTCCTTTTCGCGTTTGTGGGGCTCTTGCCCCACTGGCGCATTTCTTAATCTTGCGTTTACCTGGGTACCCAGTTCAGGTGTGTGCATGAATGGTGAGTGCAGGCTAGTAGGGCCTGGCTAAGGAGCCTATGCAAAGTTCCAACGGTTAACCCTCGATTTTATAGGTTAAGATTAATCACAAGGTTTTTTTCTTTCTAAAATATTGTGTTGAGAAAGAAAAATGTAAATGGCTGACTGGAAACATGATTGATTGCAATGTAGGTGCTGATACATTGTAAGTCTGAATCTGCAAAAAATCCAAAAAAACTTTGCACCTGTGGTGGAATTCTACCCCTTGTCTCTGGAAAAGATTTAAGAATATTTAATACTGGAAAAAGCAAGCAACAGAGGATTTTCTAAGCATTTCCGAACCTCCAGAGTACTGAAGATTATCCCACACTATTGCCTTGAAGACACTGTGATCGACTGTCTGCAACAGCTAATACAGGGGTTCCGAACCTTTTCAAGCTGGGGGCCGGGTCACGCTCTCTCAGTCAGCTTCACGGGCCGGACGGCCATTTTGCCCTGCCTGCACAATGGGGGTGGCCATTTTGTCCCAATGGCTTCAAAGGGATGGCCATTTTGTTTCTCAAATGCCCTTGGAGGGGTGGGGGGGCACATTAAATGGTGCCACGGGCCAAATCCAGCCCACAGGCCTTAGGTTGGGAACCCCTGATCTAATAGAACAGTCACATCTAATCCAAACGTTTAAATATACAGTAGAAGGCTGGTACCTTAATAATATCAAGATTGAGGAGGTTCTTCCATCTGGATTCTGGCAGCAAAGAAAGGGTCACTAATGCTTCTCCCAGCTGTTCCCGAGAATCATATTCTATCATTTCATCGCTTGTTTCCTCCTCTTCTGTAACATCCACATCTTTCAATTGTAGCAAGTAGATAAAGATATGTCAATACATATGTCAAACTGAGAAAAATACTTTTAAATAACATCAAGTCCTGAATTGTGAGGGAGCTGCTCAACTATTCTGGAATAAATCTCTACTACAGCAACAGCTCCCCACATTTTAATTCAAAATAAAGTGTGCTTTACTAATTTTGTGAAGAGCATAACATATATATGCAAGCAGTAGTATTTCATTGGCTCCAGCTGCACTGAAAATTGAAACATCAGACTACAGGAGCATCTTTGGCATGCATAACACTGTCACTTTCTGTGGCATTGAGCATTAGCACTATTTTGATTGGTGTTTGCAAAAAGACCCTAAGCACATGCCTTAAAGTCTAAATAGAGCCCCACTTCTGGAACAAATACAGTCCCGATTCCTAAGAAGTATTTTAGGAACTGATAGCAACACGTCTGCCCCTGCAGTCAGAGGAGAGTTGGGCTTTTTCTCCTTGTATAGCCATTTAGTATTTAAAACATTCTCATATTGGTTGAGGATCAATCAATGGACTCTAATAGGCTTCCAAAATTATGCTTAACCGAACAGATAAAGTGGGATCATCCCAAATCCTGGGTTAGTCAACTCTGTGAATTAATTTCTCATTATGGTTCAGTATTTGCTCTCAGTGGCCACTTAGGCCAAGGAAATTTTTAAACAGAAAGTCTTAGATATCAGTGCACAATCTGACTTGGAACTACTGGCCAAAAATGGTTCTTTAAGGCGGCTGGTTGCTAACAAAATTACGTTTCAACCTGAAATTTTTTTATTGATGTGCCTCCCTCATCCTTTAAGAAGGGCTTACTGTAGAGCTAGATTCGAGTTACTAGATTCCATGAATAAATATGGGTGTTTTCACCACTTACCATATCATGAAAGAAGGTGCATATGTGGTTCTCCAAATATTGAAAATATCTCTCATATTTTATACAATGATATTAGATTTAAATACTTTGCATCCTTATTGGGAAAAACAACTTTCTGGGATTCTAATCATAAACTGTCCTATCTCCTCCTGGGTTCTAACATGCACATTGTATGTAGAACTGCCAAGTTTATAATTAAGGCATCAGCTAAAAGAATCCAATATATAAATCAAATTGGGGTATCCTGCAAGGGAGATTCACTTATCTGACTATGGATATTCATGTATTAATTGTATTAAGGCACCTTCTCCAGTTTACATTCCTTTTAAAAGTAGCTCAGGTATGTACATTTTGTATTTAATTGTATTTTTACTGTATTTCATTACACTCCATTGTATTGCACAGATTTTAATTCTTCTGCTATATTATTGATAAGGTTGTAAGACTAATCAATTAATAAACATTCATTCTAATTAATTCATTCACATGCCTTAATGTTTCTGTAATCTTCAGTGACAGTACAGTTACAACAAATTTTGTGCAATATATTCTTATTACACCATTTCACATATTGATTAGGTTGTGCAATCCACAATGACTTCTGCCAAATAAAACATGTTGGTCTTTAAGAGGCTACAAGACTCTCTGTTGATTTTACTCTAAACTAATTAAAATAAATAAAAACATAAAATACATATTTGACAAACCAAGGAAACAAAATCAACAAAAACAATATCGTTTTCATATCTCTTTTGAAGTTAATGACTCAAATCATACAACTGGGAATCTACTTCAGGGCATGAATCTAGAATGATGTCTACGTGTGAACCTTTGCATGTAGACACAAAACTAGACTACTTCCAGTTCCATGACGCACATTCTCCCATAATTTCCTGGCCAATATATCAGTTCTGCTTTACATTAAAAAATGACACAACATCACTATACTGGAAACAATTACCGCACTGTCTAAAACACTACCATTGCTGACGGCTTGTCTGCATGGACTAACACAATGCAAAAGATAACATCAGATTGCATGGGAGTGTCTTTTCCCTCCCTAACATGGAATGTAGTTTCTGAAACTCTCTGTGTCAAACAAACACTTAAATATGTTTACGTTCATTCTATATGAAAAATGCACCTAAAAGCATAACCTGAGCCCAGGGAAGATTGATAAGATGGATTTCCAAAGTCCTTGTCTTGCAAGAGGAAAGCTTTCAGGTTTGCACTGTTAGAGCTACACACTGAGAAGCATTTTGTGACGGAGACCAAAAAGATCTTTGCCAACACCAGCTGCTAAAGACAACATGTCCGCTCCGGCCCTCTGGAACCTCCTGCCAACAGAACTAAGTCTCTGGACGGAATTGCTGCCTTTCAGAAAATAACTTAAAACCTGGTTGGCAGGCCAAGTGTGGGGTGCAGATGGAAGGGTGACCTCCATTGGGTGGTTAATATAGAAGAGGAGAAGAGAATTCCTTCCCCATGGTTCCTTGCACCCTTTTTTAGGGGGTGGGTAGATTTAAATAATTTGTATCTTGTTTTTATCTGGGATTGTCAACCGCCCTGAGTTGGCCTCGGCCGAGTGGGCGGTATATAAATTTAAGAATAAAATAAAATAAATAAATAAAATAAAGCATCTTTTAAACCTAACCAGCACTTGCAAGATAGTTATGAATATCTTTTCTTGACTGTCTTACTGCAAGATGCTCTCCTAGACTGAGAATGATCTTAATGACTGGGAGCTATCATGATAATGACACTCTGGCGATGATAAGTCAAGTCACCAATGGTTTTCAGTGCAGATGTTGAGTTCCCTTCATTTCCTAGACATATTTCAAAGTGAAGAACAACACCTGGACCCTTACATGGTTTGAAGGATGCCTTCTACCTCACCTCATAACTGCCCAGGTTAATTGAGAGTGATGCTTTTAACCATCCCATTATTATTATTTTCAAGTCACTCAATGTATTTTACATCTGTTATTCACTGGAACCAAAAATACTACAGGCTCATAGTATTACCTTGAGCAGGACACGTTCCAGGAAGCATTACTACAGAAGGCTCATAATCTGACGGGAGCGGACGTAAGGAGACAAGTGAATACAACGAGCGATTAGACCTGTAAAAGTAAACAAAAGCAGCAACTGAGTCTGAGAAAAGTACTCTACATATTCCGTGGTTCCATCTGCTATATTTAATGTCAACTAATAGTAGTCGTAGATGGAAAATAGTTTGCAATCTTAGAACACTGATTACAAACAAAAAGCGTCAAATCAAATGAAATTGGGACTATACATACAAGAGCACTTTAGATTTGCATCCTAAATGCCAGTTTTAATCCAATGTAACAAAGCAACTTGCTTCTTTTTTTAAAATAATTTTTATTAATTTTTTCCCCAAAGACATACAAAAAAGAAAAGAAAACAATGACTAACAATACAATACATAAACAAATCCATAATATCATCTTAACAAACATTACTAAGTGTTAGCACAAAACAATATCTATACTCATTAATTACTATATAACCAGCAAATATTAAAAACTATTATTTCAAAATCCAAGATAATAAAAAATTTTCTGTGCTACCACAAATCTTTGAACAAATAATAATCACCCTGTGAATATATACAATGGCCGGAGAGTTTATTTTCTGCTCAACTCCAGAAACTTCTTTGGGACGGTACTGGTCCCAAACTATCATTTGCCATACAAGAATGATCCACAAATGGTTTCCATATGTTCCAAAATCTGTTCTCTTTTAGGCTATCCCTTTTCACTTTAATCTCCCATGTCAATTTATCATTCAGTGCTAAACTCCACATTTCTTTATACCACTCTCCAATCTGTATATCTATATCATTTTTCCAATTTCTAGCTATACATTGTCTACCCGTTGTCAATACAATTTCCAATAATTCTTTTTCATCTTTGTTTAAACCCAAACCTTCCACATTCGTTAAAAGAATGATACTTGACACCAACTTAACACTTCTACCCATTATTTCAGCAAGCTCACCTTCTATTCTTCCCCAAAAATCCCTTATTTTTTTACAGCTCCACCACATATGTTCATATGTTCCATCAAATTCTCTACATCTCCAACATAACTTATCTCTTTTATTATCCATCTGGTAAAGTCTTAATGGTGTCAAGTACCATTGCCACAACATTTTAAAATTATGTTCTTTAATTCTTACCGACATTGTTCTCATAATCCTCTTTTTCCATTTATTTTTCCACTCATTCTCCCCAATTGTTATATTCAAATTTTGTTCCCACTTCCGTTTCAAATCCTCCTGTGGATCTACACCTCTATTCAATATGTTGTAAAGCTTACTTACAAGACCTTTAATACTACTTTCCCCTTTTCTAATCTTCCTTACCAACTCCTCAAATTCTGTATATGTTCTATCTAACCCTACATCTTTTTTATATTTTTTGTTCCAGTTGTCCACCTTTAACTTCTGAAACCAATTCAAATTTAATATCTCAAATATTTTTTTCCGCTCAACATCAGAATCACAAGTTTTTAACCAATCCTTCAATAAAAGCATCCCGTTTTTATCCAATATTTCCATTTTTTCCTTATCCAACTTTATTGGGAAACACGTCATATCAGTCAATTCCAAAATTGGAGAGAGATTTGGGACCATATCCTTTTTTACCTTCTTCCACACCTCCATGAGACCTCTCATCATAGTATTATTTGACCTTTTCACCCTATCCTTTATTCCCAAAAAAATCATATTTCCAATATTTCTATATTCCTTCATCTCCAATTGTTCCCATATTATCTTTTCTTTTGCCAAAATCTTCACAACGTTCTTAACTTGGAAAGCTCGATAATATGCTAACAAATTTGGCATACCCAGTCCCCCTTTTTTTGAGACAAATACCATAACTTCTTTGGTAGCCTAGATTTTTTACCTCCATTACAAAAACTGTTGAACATCTTTTGAAACTCATTAATTTCTTTCTCTTTCAGATGGATCGCTAATGTATCAAATAAAAAAAAATAATCTTTGGTAACAATATCATTTTACACATTGCAATCCTTCCGAACCATGACAGCTTTAACTTCTGAAGCTCTTGTATTTTATTCTTAAATTCCACTTTCAAGCTGTCATAATTCAATCGTTTAAGTTCTTCTAATTTGTTTGAAATAGTTATCCCCAAATATTTCAGCTTATCTTTAATTTGTATATTAAGTGTCGACACTATTTTACCCATCTCACTTAATTTCAAATTACACAGCATCAATTCTGATTTATCCCAATTTATCTTTAATCCTGTTATAGCTTGAAATACCTGTAAATGATCTTTAATCCTGTCCATTACCAGCTCCGGGTACTTCACCATAAGCAGAGTATCGTCTGTGTACATACTCACTTTATTACCCATAATCCCTTCTATATTTAAATCCTCCCTTATACTTTTAGCTAGAATCTCCATTGCCATAATAAACAAGATAAGAGATAATGGACAGCCCTGCCTTGTGCCAGCTTCTAACTTTACCACATCCGTAAGCTCCTCATTTACTCTAACCCAAGCATTTCCTTTTTGATATAATAAATCTATAACCCTATTGAATTTATCCCCAAACCCATATTTTTTAACTATTTCCTTAATTGAAGACCACTGCAATGAATCAAATGCCTTAAAAATATCCAATGATAATAATCCCACCTTTTCCTTTGTTTGATTAACGTTGTCTATTAAATCTAATACCCTTCTAGTCAAATCTGCCATGTGTCGTCCTTTTAAAAACCCAACTTGATCAACATTTATATATTCCCCCATGAAACTATTTAAACGGTTAGCCAATATCGCTGTGAAGATCTTCGCGTCTTGATTTATAAGTGAAATTGGTCTGTACGAATCTACTCTTTCCAAATTCTTACCAGGCTTTGGCAGAAGAACGATTGTAGTGTTATACCATGAGGTCGGAATTGATCCTCCGTCTAGTATATAGTTATATAACTTCACCAATTTCGGGACCACCACCTCTTTAAATTCTTTGTAGAACTCTGTCGGTAATCCATCATCCCCCGGGGCTTTCCCTATCTTCAGTCCACTTATTACCTCCTTAACCTCTTTATCAGTTATCTTTTCCTGGATTGGATTGTACAAACATAGCTAGAAGCAGAATTGGTTTGAAAGGGAAGGTGCTGGATAATTGGATGGATGTTATGGGCTTGAAGGATTCGTGGAGAGAGTTTAAGGGCTTGGAAAGGGCATATTCCTTTTTTTCACACGTCCATGGGACCTACTCAAGAATAGATTATATTTTACTTTCGGAAAATTTAATTGGGGATATAGAAGGTACGGAAATTGGGATTATTAAGGAATCGGATCATGCTAAAGTATACTTGGAATTGAAAGCACAAAGAAATATTCAAAGAGTAAGAAATTGGAGGTACGATCCTAATTTGTTCAAAGACCAGAAAAGTAAAGAGGCAATTATGGGAAGTTGGAAAGAAAGTTGGCAGTGGAACGATAATAATGAGGTCAATTTTAACGTTGTATGGGATACCATGAAGTCGGTTTTCAGGGGGGAAAGTATAAAATTGGCAAGCTTTAAATATAAAAAATATAAAGCAGAACAGATAGAAAAAGAAAGAGAAATAAAACAATTACAGGAGGAACATGCAAAAAATAAAGATAAAAAAACTTTTATGAAATTACAAGGACTTAAGGCAGAAGTAATGGGTAAGGATATTGATAAAGTTAAAAGAGATTTGATTTATCTAAATAGAGAATATTTCGAATTTAGTAATAAGAACTCAAAACTGTTAGCAAGAGCAGCCAAGGTTAAAAGGGAAAAAAGAGAAATTGGGGTATTGGTTGATAGGCAAGGTTCAAGGTGCAATAAGAATAGAGACAAATGTAAAATTGTTAGGGAATTTTACCAGGCACTATATGCAAAAAAGGAAGTGGATTTGGAGAAGCTTAGAAAGATATTGGAGAGACAGTTAGGGAATGGAGTAAAACTAGAGCACAGCAACTTGCTTCTGAAGATAAGACAAATATAGAAGTAGTTTTAGACATAAAATAGAACTTTCCCCTAAAAAGGACTGTAGTAGGCTGCTGAAATCTAATCATGTACAGTGGTACCTTGCTTAAAGAGCATAATGTGTTCCCCAGGATTGCTCTTTAAGTGAAACACCATTGTGACTTCACCAATTGTGACTTCTGGCGGGGTGGGGAATGCAAACCCAATAGTTGTTAAGTGAGTATTTATAAGAACATACATAACAAGAACAGCCTTGCTGGAACAGGACACAGCCCATCCAGTCCAGCATTCTGTCTCACACAGTGGCTCACCATTTCCTTCAGGGTATTCCCAAGCAGATGCCTTCACCTGCTTAGGATTCCCTGGAAATGGCATTGAAAAATATCCTGCCTATCGCTCCAACCCGGAGGTTGGTTGGTTTTAGTTGTTAAGCGAGGCGACCAGTCAGAGAAAAGTCTGCTCTTTAAGCGAGTTAGTCTCTAAGCAAGGCGCTCTTTATGCGAGGTTTTACTGTAACAGAATAATGGAACTCACTTCCAAATCGCAGTTGTTTGAATCTAGTTATATTAGGAAAATGGTCCCAATTCACTATCCAAATAATGCATCCTCAAACATTTGCAATTATCTGATGGGTCATTCTGCTGAAAACTGACTCACCAAAGGTAAATTCCAAGATCATCCACATGGGAAGAAGCCAAGAAATCTCCAGTGGGAGACATAGTGATGCTTACTGCTGCTGAATCTAACAGGAAACAATCAACAAGGCTGTAAGAAAAAATAATACTATATTATTAGAAAACTCATTATTGCTGCTGAATCTAACAGGAAACAATCAACAAGGCTGCAAGAAAAATAATAATATGCTATTAAAAACTCATTTTTCTTTTAATGATATATACATGAAGGTAATTCATTGTGATCTATTTAATTATGTTTGTCATAGTGGCAGAATGGAGCAGCAAGATCCACTGGAGTACTCACTTTAATATCCTGCTAGTGGTTGTACCACCTAAATTTTGGGGGCTCAAATGGTTTCTCCTCCATTTCCATCATCTTAGGCAGAATATTTAGCTTACTTTATGAGAGATGTTTGCCTCAAATCAATCTTACTACTATGTACTATTGACAGAAAGCCTTCATCAATTTGGCAGAAGAGCAATTCAATGGCTAACGTTAGCAGAATGTGAGTAATCTGGAGTTTCAGCTCCGGCACCCAGGGGGGGGGGAAGCAGGGGGGCAGGCGGTGTGGAGGACAATGAAGGGCCCCATGCACCCAGCGCCACGGAGGGTGGCGCGGGGTGGGGGGCAGGCCTCCGGGGGGAGGCCCGACAGCTGAGGGGGAATGGGGAGGGGGGCAAGAGGCAGAGGCCTGCCTGCTCTGGCAGCACAAGGGGGGGCTGGGGGGGAAAGGAGGCCCCCATGGGGCGGGCAGCGCATGGGGGGCCGTGAGGGGACGCCCGGGGAATGCTGGCACACGTGGGGGGGGGGCAATCTGGGAGAGAAGGGCGCACTCCCAGCCTGGCAGCGTTTCCCTTGTTGCCAGGCGATGGCTGCAGCTCTTCCAGGTTGCACATGCTGGCCTGTGTGCGCAGCCCAGAAGAGCTGCGGGCATCATCTGGCAATGCGGGAGACGCTGCCAGGCTGGGCGCGCACTCTTCTCTCCCAGGCCCCACCCCACCCTACTGATGCTACATGGGTGGGGAACCCAAGACGGGCGCTTGGGGCGGGGGGCTCCTCACAGGGTGGGGCAATCCATCGCCCCCCGCCAACATCCACCAGCCCACCCTGCTCCCGGGATTGCCTGTGGCGTCGCTGACAGGAAAGGCGGAACACCTGCAGTTCGACTCCCAAGTACTGCAGCACGGAATGAGCTCCCGTCTTTGTCCCAGCTCCTGCCAACCTAGCAGTTCGAAAGCAAGGCAACATGAGTAGGGAAAGGGGGACCACTTGGATGGGAAGATAAACAGCATTCCATGCGCTCCGGTGTGTAGTCATGCCTGCCACATGACCACAGAAACGTCTGCAGAAGCAGTCAGTGCTGGCTCCTCAGCTTTGAAACAGAGATGAACACTGAACCCTAGAGTTGGATACGACTGGCTTTTCAGTAAGGAAAACATTACAAACAAACACAGTTAATAAATTTGCCCCGTGCAGTGTCGGGCACCCCTGCTAGTTGTAAATATGAGTAGGGCATTAAAACTTACTGCAGAATCCAACTACAATCATGTATCAGAAACTGGAAACTGCACTACTGATGTGCATAATTGTCTGGGCTATCCGCTGCACATTCACACATACCTGGGTTATGTCTCCAGGTATATGACAGATGGCCAGAAAACTATGATGGCCAATGGCATGACTCCCCCTCTGTAATATGTTACAACAGGACTTTGTCCATTTTTGTATACATAAAGAAACCCTCAAGACCTTCAGTGAATCTTAAATCTGGCTTATGGCTTCAAGTATAGCAAGTCTAGTTGAAAGTAATCCCTAAACCTACTTACCATCCAGACGGTAGATCCCAAGTCCTAATGGTACAGTCCATAGATGCAGTTATTAACCAGCGACCATCAGGACTGAAAGCCTAGAATAAAAAAGCATTCATCATTTGATAATAAACTGATGGCCCACAAATTGGCTGTTAATATCTTAGCCAGAAGTCACTTGGCAGTTTAATTTCATCTTTAAAAATGTCTATTGTGATAAAGCTAAAAACTAGAACATGACTAAAACAGGAATGGAGAATATATCACCTTCCAGATAGTATCAGCATGTTATTTCCACCATTTTTAATTTTTTGCCATGCTAGCTATGGCTCATGGGAATCGCAGCCCAACATTTTGAAGCTGCACATTCTGGCTGACCTACTCAATCAGTTGCATAAGTAGTGCTATCTAGCGAATTACATCATGTACTAGTGACCTCTGTCTATACTGTATTGATATTCTGCACCACATACTGTTCTTTGTAGAAGCCCAATGTATCTTGCAGACACCCACCCACACACTCACACTAAAATTCCAATGAATGTTAAATTTACAAGATTCACTTCCACTCCTTGGATTGGCAGGGACATCAACAAGTAAATGAATTGAGGATTCAGATGCTAGGAAGCCAGTCTACTAAACTGACTATAAAAACATCTACTAATTCAACAGGGATTGTTCAAAACTGGATTTATGTACAAACCAAGAATACTTAGGAAAACCTACAGACTAACAAAAAGCAGGAATACAAATTTTATATTCCTTCCTTTAGAAAGTTCAGAGTGACTTTAAATAGGATTTCCAGTTATTCATACAAAAAGGAGGGTGTTGCATGTTCTCTCTTTCCTTACTGGTCAAGAATTTTATACTTTCAGGCCAAACAGTTCATACATAATTCCAACATTTCGTTCTGCGCAATTATCTAAAGTGCAAGTTCTGACATAATGTAGATTCTCTTTGGCACAAAGCCTTTCATATTAGTTTTGATAGAAGTGTGTAGATGAAAACGTACCATGTCATTTATTTGGCCTTGGTGCCCAGAAAACCGTCTCACAATTTTTCTTGTCTCTATATCCAGAACTACAATGCCAAAGTCATCCATTGCAATTCCCAGAATGCCACTAGGAAAATTCATTAGAATATAAAGAATCGTTCAAAATACACAGTGACTGCCCTTATCTGATACATTTAGAAGCCCTTTTAGAAGCCCTTCTATTTTTTCAAAAGATCAACCATATAGCTTTAAAACAGACCTCTGAAGGGATAGTTATGGGTAAAACTGTCCTAAATATTATTCTGTATAGGGATGGGGGTAAAGAACCACATGTTGAATCTAACAAGGACACATGCAAGGCATGAAGAGCAATCAAAATCAATATCTTAGCAACTTATTCAGAATACTGTAGCAGAATTTCCTGAGATCAACCTGTTAGTTGCACAGAAACCCTGTCTGAATGGTTACAAGAAAACCATTGCACCATTTTATGAAGACTAACCATTTAGCCATATCTATTTTTCATATTTTATCTCTATATTGTAATTTTATCATGAAATACTATGGGTGCAACTGTTTTTTGCAAGTAAGAATAATGAAGTGTATAAATGTTTTAAGCATTTTAACCTCAATCTAACAAATTTTGTTGTCTCACCTGTCTCTGTGAAGCAATATCTTGCTTGGAGAAGAAGGAAGATTAATGGAATGGACAATGTTTGTGGTCTTGAACTTCCAGAATTTGATTAACCCCTCACTTCCCGCAGTGATTGCGAGTTGATTTAATCCATCCACAGCTACTCCTCTTATGGAACCTTCATGAGCTTTAATTTTAAAAAAGGTGATTAGCATTCATTTTTATTTTAGTTCCACTTTATGGGCTATATGAAGCAAATAGTTTAATCTCATACAGATGACAAACTTAAATCTAGATAAACATATATTTTGTATAGCTCACAATCTAAACACTGTGACATCTTCCAGGAGAGCAGAACTAAACCAACGTGTCATCTTTTCTTGCAATACGGTATGCTCTATGCGTCCTGGAATTCCAGGTAAATTATCTTCCTTCTTTTGCATGACAAAACCATATCACCAAATATGCTAGGAAGATGTTATCATAAGAAACTGTAGTTGCAAAATCATGATTTCAGAATCAATTTTAATTAAAAGTTAACTGGCATAGATGAGCTGAGATGTGTATCAGAGATTAGAAAAATCATTATAATGATACTTTTCAGGAAGACTGAAGAACCTCTACATGCTGATGGACTACAGCTCCCATGATCCTTCACTATCAGCCAGACTGTAAAGTGTTGATGGGAACAGGAATCTAGTAACATATAGTGGACCACAGTTTTCTTATCCCTGCCTCTCAGGCATGCAATTATTCCTCTCATTATTTCTGGATTGTATCAGGTGATCAATCATGTATTAAGTTCATGAAGCTTTATTTCCAACCTCTATTTAATGGCTAAAATATGCTGACATTTTACATTGAAGCCAATGATCTGTCACTTAATAGCAATAATACTTATATACTGCCTGATATCACTGAGAGCATTAGCATTACCCACAAGAAATTAGCATTTTGTCCCCAATGCACTGGATACTCATTTTACCAACCTTAGAAGGATGGAAGATTGAGTCAACCTTGAGTCTGTTGGGATTAAACTCAGATTGTGAGCAGAGTTTGGTTGCACTACTGCAATTTAGCCACTGCACCATGGAGGTGCTTATAGGCTGGCTCAAGTAGCTAGAGCTGCTAGACCAGTGATGGGCAGTCTTGGCCCTCCAGCTGTTCTTGAACTTCAATTCCCAGAGGCCCTGATCAGCAGGAGTGCTGATTTGGGCTTCTGGGAATTGAAGTTCAAGAACAGTTGGAGGGCCAAGACTGCCCATCACTGTGCTAGACTGACGTCTATTTCCAGAAGAACATTCTTTGTTCAATGGTCAAACTGTTTTACTTCCCTTCTGTCTCATTTATATACAGTACAAATATAAATTGGCATATGTTAGTACCACAGGTACGGTACCACTTCACATGGACTAAACAGACAATATGAATACGAGTCAGTGCTTAGTTCCTACAGAATTTTATGCATATCGATAAAGGTAATTTTAGAAAGAAAGAAAGAAAAACAGAATATTTCAGCTCCAGAACAATATGTTGCCTCAACTTCAGCTCCAGGATTTATGCATAGAACAAAACAGAGAAATTATAATTAGAATGTTCTAAAGTTTCAGATTTTCACCTTTTTCTCCACCAAAACGTCCTCTGTGAATGCCAGATTGCATATTGTATACATCCACATGTCCTGTTGTAAGTCCAATTACTGCAAAGTTTCCACAGGAAGTGATATCTACTGCCTTTCAGCCAAAAGAGAATGCCAACATTATTTCTATAAATAACATTTTTCATCTCCTTCTAATGTCATTTCCTGGCTGCGTTAAAATGAAAAACTTAAGAAAGCAAGAAAACCTGTGTCCCATATGAAGAACTCAGTAGTCTAATAAAATTTTACTTTATCATACATTATGTTTTGCCCATTATTTATTGTTTGGTTTATCATTTGTTTAATTTTATATTACTTGTAAAACTATTTTTTGTACACCACCCAGAGTGGGAGAATATCCCAGGAGGCCGGGATAAAAATGTAATAAATAAATAAAAATAAGCATCTACTTCAGTATTGTGACTAAAAATGTCATCTTCCTTACATGATCTGATAGCAATTATTCAATGTAAACTATTTTTTTGTAAACTAGTTTTTATTTGAACTGATTAGCCAAATCAGCTTTTTGAATATTAAAACTGCATTATACATAAATGCTTCATAAACTTATATGTATACTGTGCACTCCGGTGAATAGTCATGCCTGCCATGTGTCCAGTCATGCCTGTTATCTGCCACGTGTCCATGGAAATGTCTGCAGATGCAGAGTGCTGGCTCTTTGGCTATAATTGGAGATGGGCACCGAATGCTAGTCGGATACGACTGGTTTTCGAGCAAGGGCGATCTTTACCTATGAATGTATGTATGTTATCTATACACCTCTTTCTCCTCACAAGGGACCCAATGTGGCGCAAAGCAATTAAAACTATACAATAATCACAGTTCTAAAAATACCATAAAGCTCTATTAAAAACCAATTAAACATTTGTCAATATTAAAACTAAAATTAAACACAATTTAAAACATTCAAGAAACATTTTAAAATATACAAATTCAACAAATATAGCATTCTTGTTTCTTAAAGACCTGCCTAAAAGGGGAGCCCTTTGTCTTCTTCTGCCTAGACGATGGAGGTCAACCTAGCTTCATGCATTTCAAAGGCTGGAAACAGCCTTTGAGGAGGCTCTCTCTCTGTCCCATGTGCTCACTGGAAGCAAGAAGAAGAAAAAAGGTATCCCCAGAAGATCTTAAATTCAGGAAAGCTTATGTAGGGTGATTTGGTATGAGAAAGTGAACTTGATCCACAGAAACTACAGGTGAAACTCGGAAAATGAGAATATCGTGCAAATGTTCATTCAGTTCAGTAATGCAACTTAAAAGGTGAAACATATATATGAGATAGACTCATTACATGCAAAGCGAGATAGTTCTAACCTTACTTTGATGCTTATGGCTAACAGCGTATGAAAACCCCAACCCCCCTATTTCATGTACCCCATAATCATCACATAACCTCATGTACGCTGTACGACATGATCATCACAATTATAACGAATTAAGGCATGACATCTCTCACTTTGCATGTAGTGAGTCTATCTCATATATATGTTTCAACTTTTAAGTGAAATGAATGAACATTTGCATGATATTCTAATTTTCCGAGTTTCACCTGCAGTATTAAAATATAGTTGTTAATCTTTAAGGTGCTACAATAATTTTGTCTTCTTTAATTTCTTTTCTTGTCTCATTCACATGCACAGAGGAACATAACTGCTCCTTTGAATGCTCCTCTAGAGAGCACAGACCTGATCTATAAGGGTCATAATCAGCACTTTGAACTGGGCCCAGAAACAAACTGGCAACCATTGAAACTGTTGTAGTAAGGGAATTACATAGTAAAAGAAACCAGTGCCAGCCAGCAGTCTGGCTTCAGCATTCAGAAACCATTGCAGTTTCTGAACACTCCTCAAAGGCAACCCCACATTTTTGCTGTAATCCAAACAAGGTTAACTAAAGCATGCATCATCATGCTGAACAGCACCGGGGACAGGGCTGAAATAGGGTAGGTGGGAGTGTCGGCACAGGGCAATAGCCAGGTGTCAAATAGGATTCCCCCAACACCACATTATGAAACTGGCCATCTAGGAAGAATTGGAACCACTGTAAGACAGTAACTCCAAAAGGATAACACAGTTGGTTATTTTGAAAGTAGCAGAGAAGTCCAGCAGAACCAATTAAGACACACTCCCCTTATCCAGTTCCTTGTGTAGATCATTTATGAATGGAACCAAAGCAAAATCTTCACAGCAGGACATTGAGGGGTCAGTGTCCCTCTCTCTTATCAACATGTTTAACAAGCCCTTGCCCACCTGGAAGAGCTCTGCTGGATGCATCAGTCCTGACACAATGGTGGCAGAGAAGAATAGCTTCTTTGCGGCCACCACTACCATGGAATAGTGTTTTCAACTGGAACTGTTCAACTTTTTCCACCATTGTTGGTCTGGTCTCCATCCCACTTGTTTCACTGCCACAGCTGTCTAGTACACCAAAGAGCTAATAAGAATGAATTTCATGGGAGGGGATGCTTAGGGTGGATCATGTCAATATCTTCGCCATTTTCCCATTCCAGAGATCAGGCCAGGAATTGACAGGATGACATGCCAAGGCAGCAGAAAACTCCTCATGAGCAGTCAGGAAATCATTTGGACTCATCAGACTTCCAGGGCACACCATTTTAATTAGCCCTCATCTCTGCAAAGGCTCAGAGTTACAATAAGCCTAAACCCTACTAGGTAGTGCTCTATTAATGCCAATTGAACTACTGAGTTTCTCCACACCCAGATCATTACCATCCTGCTCATTACAAAACTTCAGGTCAAAAGTGTGTCTTGCAACATGTGTGGGACAAGATACCACCTGGGAAAGCCCCATGTTTGCCACAGTAGAGATTAAGTCCTGAGCCACTCCTGATTTTATTTATTTAGTTATATTGCCACCCAATTCAGAAGACTCTGGGTGGCACACAAAGAATAAAAACCAGCATCACAGTTAAAAACTCTAAACCTATAAAAACTCCATTACATATGGATGTAAGACATCCTTCTACACCAGGCAGAAGTCCTTGTGCACCATGCCCTGGGATCAGTTTGGACAGGTAAATTATTGTGCACCAGGATGGGTTGTATGCCAACAGAATCCCTTTCCTCTCCTGGGCACCCAGTTAGGTATATAAACTCAAACCCAGCAGTCTGTGGGATGGAGCACTTTGTGATGGTGACTCAATCTTGACAGACTATTGTATCTCCTCTCCCTCCCCACCCCACCCCCCCCACCCCCAGTCTGGCCTGCTGCTGGGCAGAGAACCCAGGTGGGCAAAGCTGAGAAAGATTAATACCCTCAGTTTCATCCAACCAGGTCTCTGCAATGCAAGCCAGGTCAGCATGTCCATTCTAGATGTTAGCTGTCTTATCTTTCAGATCTGGCATTTGGAAATTATACCTTTAACCAAGGATGTTCAGTGACTGTATGTGTATTTTCACTTTCATTTATATACCGTATTTGCTGGAATATAAGACCCATTCCTCCCCCCCCCTTAAAATACACTGGAAAATGGAGTGTGTCTTGTACTGTATATAGTAGCCTGTTTTGGTAATAACAGGGTGCGTCTTATACTCCGGTGTGTTTTATACGTCGGGGAAAAAGGTAACTGTATTTTATTGTTCTATTTTATTATTGATTTTACATTATATTTTCTATGTAGTTGTGACTCTATTATTATATTATAGTTTTGTACTATGCTGTTGTATATTATAATGTGTTTTTTGTAGATTTAATTTTGTATATTGCGTTTATGTATTTACTTTGTATATTGTTGATTTATGTTGTGATTCTTGTGAGCCGCCCTGAGTTGGTGCATGCTGAGTGGGCAACATACAAATCGAATAAATCAAATCAAATCAAATTATATATGTGAAGTTAATTTCAACGATTTAAAAAAGCTTACTGTTGCATATACGCCGAGAGGTTTATTTTTGTTGAAGTCTTTTGGTTTCAGTTTATGGATACCCATTGACGTTTTCTGATAATTCCACGTAGTACAAGTTACATAACCTTGATGGCAAGCAATGATTCCATCCCAGTCACTCTGTCGAGCTGTCTCTGCAAAGCAATAAAAATTCATTAAATGCAGAATTCTTACTGAATATATGAGTGAATTCAAACAGGGAATGGACTGAACTGGGAACTTCAGATAAACTATTTAAAGTTTCTAGACAGTGAAAATTATGGATGGTTATGATTAACAGTTACAAATGGTTCGGATAACTATAGTTAGATCAGACCTAGAAGAGGAATAAATATGTGATAAAGAAAATACAAGTACTGTATCTGCAATGTAAAGAATGACATTGATATATAGGAAGGATGTTTGATACAAGTGGAACCCCATATAACGAACGCTTCATATAACGAAAAATCCATACAGGAAGTGTTCGTGTGCTCTGCACGATACCCTGCATAACAATTTTTTTTGTTATATGGGGTCTTCATGAAGCTGGGTATACCCCGCTTAACGTAAACCCTGTATAACAAACTTTTCCCCGTTATGCATTGTCACCCATTTGATCTGCATAACGGGGAGAAACATATAGCAAAGAGCTCCGTGGAACGGAGCTTTTTTGTTATGCGGGGTTCTACTGTATCTGTAACCCTATTCTATTGTATCTGTTGATTAACCTCTAGTATTTATTTTGCAATAAAATAAAAATACCTTTTGGTTTCATACAGCAAACACCTCTTCACATCAGTGGCAGTTACCAAGTGACCAACAATCATGCTGTTGGTCACCAGTCTGGCCAGGTTATCCTGGTATGGTAATAGAGTAGGCCATAGTGCCAGCGCTGAGTATCAGGCGGTGGTTAACTAACCTGACAACCCTAAGGACTAATGGCTTGGGTGCTGAAGTTCACAGGGAAGGGTGATGGTCCCCATTTTGATGGAGAGCAGCAGCTTCATCAATACTGGCCTGGGGCTGAGGAGGACTTTGCATGCCAAAAGGGCTCAGGAGCAGAAAGTAGTCGCGGAACTGAATCAGTGGTGCAGGCAGTGGTGGGCTCCAGCAGGTTCGGGAGAACCGGTAGTAAAACTGGCTGGACCCGCCCACTGCCCTGCCCACCACCACCACCTCCTCCTCTCACCCCACTCTGTACACGACTCCAACATCCTTGCTGCTGGGTGCGGGCACCCAGAGTGGGGTAAGGCTGAGCCAGCAGTTACTCTGCTGCAGTTAGTCTTTAAAGGAAAATTAGAGCATTGAAGTGTAATTGCTAAATAATGGTCTGACGAAGGGGACTCAATCCATCACATTAAAATACAGCAGTTTAACCACGCCCACCCAGTCACCTGGCCATACCCACAGAGTGGCCATGGGTACAGAGGTCATGCTGCGATGCAGAAGGCAGATGAAAGGTCATTGCATTATATTCTCAGGACAGTCTACATGGCTGATCCCCATGATGATCACCTATATTTGGATTTGGATACGACAGAAGAAGAACAGTCATGCTGGCTACTTTAGCCACAGATGAGCTGAAGGGGGAGCTAAAGAAATATTTCACTGCTGAAAACCTTCCAGTTTGGAGCTGCTTGCTGATGGCATTAGTCTGGCATAAAATCTTTTCACAGAATGAATAGGAAGTTAAGAAGGAGCCTAAAAGTCCCAAAGTGCACTTGATGTGTTTCATTAGTAGTGGAAGCAGATTCATGGACAGAAGCCTGGATATTACTGGAAAGTGGCAACTCAGCAGAAGGAGACAGGGGGCTGTCACATCTATCTTTCCCTTTGAGAATCTAATTCAGTTATGTGCGCAAAAAAAGTTCTAAAATACTGAAACCTGCTCACTGTTTTGTGAATGACTAGTAAATTCTAATACAGGCATTGCCCCTTTCCAGAACACAAAGGAAAGGAAAGACAATGAATAATGTCAACAAATGCTAAGTCAATCTAAGGACTTTTATAATCTTAAGAAAAATTAAAACAGTAACACGTTTTACTTATAAACGATGACAAAATATACTACAATTTTGAATTTTCCAGAATGATGGCAATACCATTCATCTGGCACCAGTCTCAATTTTGTAAGAGAAAAAACTGGGTTATTTTATTGACGAGGCATGTAAGTTCTTATAGAATACAATAGAATCCTTTATTGGCCAGGTGTGCTAACACACCAGGAATTTATGAAATACTTTATGAAACTGACATCACAGAAAAGTGTGTGTGTGTGTGTGTGTGGGGGAGAGTAGCTGGTATCTTCTTATTTCACCTATTCAGTCATTCAAATCAAGGGAAGAATCACCTACCTGTTGCAAACGTTGTAATAGGAGGAAGGGCCATTGTATCATACTGAAGGCTTTTCGTTTTTGACTTCTTCTTGTTTATAGAACCTTTAAAATACACAAATTATGACAACAATGAAACTTCAAAAATTGTATATACAGGTGAAACTCAGAAAATTAGAATATTGTACAAATGTTCATTCATTTCACTTAAAAGGTGAAACAAATATACAAGATACTCACTACATGTAAAGTGAGAAAAGTCATGCCTTAATTCGTTATAATTGTGATTATAATTATGTTATAATTTGTTACAATTGTACAGAGTACATGAGATTATGTGATGATTATGGGGTACATGATATTGGGTTTTTTCATAAGCTGTAAACCATAAGCATCAATATTATAACAAAGTAAGGCTTGAACTATCTCGCTTTGCATGTAATGAGTCTATCTCATATATTTGTTTCACCTTTTAAGTCGCATTACTGAACTGAATGAACATTTGCACGATATTCTAATTTTTCGAGTTTCACCTGTATAAGGGAAAACTTATCCTGGCATCACTCTATTCTGACAGTGTTACTTTAAAGCATAATATACTCACATTAGGATGGGGTGATATGTTTTAAAAAAACATTCAATTAATCGAATAAAGCAAATAAACAAACAGTCATTTTAATCATATTTGCCTCAGTACTTGCATTTCAAGTATTCCTATAACTCAGTGGTTTAAGTATCTGGCTGCAGAGCCAGAGGTTCAGAGCTCAATTCCCCACTGTGCCTTCTAGGCAGAGGCTGGAATCAATGATCCATAGGATCCATTCCAGTACTACAGTTCTAAGATGATAAACATTTCAGAGGAAATTCACATTATCTTTTTTCATATAAACAGATTCAAAGAGTGTTTAGAAGTTGAATAACCTTGCAGTGATGGCCAACATTGGCACTCCAGCTGTTCTTAAACTTCAGTTCCTAGAAGCACAAGTCTCTGTGAATCCACATGCAGTAAACCCTTTTGTGTGGATTCACAGAGACTTGGGCTTCTGGGAATTGAAGTTCAAGAACAGCTAGAGTGCCAAGGTTCAGCATCACAGACCTAGTGTATACTGAAAGGCTTATGAATAATTGTAGTACTCTTACAAATCAATGTATCAAATAATTTTAACTTTCATTTGATTATTTGCACACTTGATATTTTATATAGTCACACTTACCACGTCCTAAACTTTTATTGAATCTTTCATGCACTGTAGAAAATGACTGCAAGGTACCATCTTGACCTATGGTATAATATTAATAAAAGGTAAGAAATGGGAGAGACACACCTATACGTGAAACTATTTAGACATGCTGAAACTGCAGATTGCAATATTGCATTTATAATAACTAATTCATGGCTACCTAGCATCATTCGAAATTATCCCCAAATCAACATATACATGATGAGACACTGCTGAGAACAGGAATTCATTTATAAAACTACAAGACACCAATTTGGATTGCTCACAAAAGCCCTAATATTTTCCTGAACTCAAATACTAGGAAATCAAAAGTGAAACAGGCCAAAACAACATTCATGATTCAACTGAGATGAGCTCCTAGAAAAAGCTGCCTACTTCCGACCAGTATAACTTGAAATTGAATTTCAAAATCTGATACACTATGTGACAATATGTCTTGAAAGACCACACTATTTACTGCAAAACACATGTACTCATTTCTGCAAAACAAAAACCTGAAGAAGTTCTTACTGGCACTCAGAATCTGCTGTCCATTTTGCCCATGATATCTTATTTTTGTTGGTGGTGCACTATGTCCCATTCGGTATCTCAGCAGTCTACCATTTCCTCCAGGGCCATCGAAGATCCATACCTATCAACAATTAGCAAACAAAATTAAGAACTATGAGGTAAAAAGAAAAACTATGACAAAAAGGTGTCAACACTACAAACTTGCAATATGTAAGTTTAGATTGCAACAACTTCTTCCCAATGTTCCCTTTCATTTTTACTAAACATACAACCAAAAGAAAAAGAACTGTAAAACCCAAATATATGACAAATCAAAACAATAAACCTATGTGCATCCCCATCCATGGGACTTTATGTGGAAATTATTTCAGTATTTTTATTGTTTTTACCATACCTTTCATTCATAAACAGACACAAACGGCCCCCCATACACATTTATTTTACAGAGGTAAAAATGCACATATATTTTCTGGTTAAATTGAACAATTGTAAAGATAGTTACAGATAAGAATAAAAGGAATACATGGCATGACCATGTCATAAACTGGGACAAACTCTGAACCCAGGATTGAAATGAGCTGCTTCATAGAAACTGGAGAACCAATGACGTCAAAGTTAGTAACCTTGAAAAGTATATCCCAGCAATTCCAAAAGTTTGTTAATTATTTAGTTGTAAAACAGAGATATACACTGTTAACTACAGAAATAGACTTTTTGTTTGAATATGAAATCTTTATTCAGGAGAATAAAGCTCACAGACATTCACTGCATTCTTAGATGTATTATGTATGGATCCTCTTAGAAACATCCACATGGAAAATGAAAATAAAAAACTAAATATAACTTACCCTTATAGCATTGTCCGAACCATTAGTAATGAGAAGTGGCTCTCCTTGGACAAATGACATACCCGATATTGCTGTGGAATGTGCATCTCTCATCTGGCCCAGAAGTTTCTTTTCTTCGAGATCCCACAATCCAATATGTCCAACAGGGCTTCCAGCAGCCATAACTGGGTGCCCATCTGATTATATAAAGAGAAGAAAACTCAAAAATATAGACTTCCTATCCTAATGTTTAAAGCAGGTCAGACTAAAGATTTTTGTAAATGAATAGCACAGCCATTTATTATTAGAAAATAAAGTCAAGTGAAATCAAAACAACTCTAATACACACATCAAATGAGAAGAGAAGATTCGCTTGAGAAAGCCTTGATGCTGGGAAAGGTGGAGGGCAAAAGAAGGGGGCGGCCAAAAATGTGATGGCTGGACGGTATTGTAGATGCAATGGGCACAAAGCTGGGTGGGCTGAGAAGAATGGTGGAAGACAGAGGTGCCTGGCGGGCAATGGTCCATAGGGTCACAAAGGGTCGGAATTGACTCTGTGACTGAACAACAAAAATACACACATACACGAACAAATAAAGTTCTGAAAACAGATGTCTTAGTTTAGAAATTGAGAAGTAACAGCAAATTATGGTTTTACAAAACCAAGAAATTATCTTCAAAGGTGTCCACACAGAGGAAGAAGAAACACTCAAGACAATTCATGATCCTCAAAACCATGGCTTAGAAAATCTTCTTAATTGAAACTACAATATCAATTGTGCTAATCAAATAGCTTGTTCCTGTCAATCCTAGTCAAAGATGACTTTGCATTAAAGGAAATATTATTTAAAACTGTGTTTCAATTTCAGGTTTTAGCTCACATCTATGATCTAGTTGACACTGTATCTTTTGTGCATATTTTCCAATTGTTATTAGTGTTCAGTAAATGCTGAAGTTTACCTGTACGAAATGATACTGCTGTTATAGGACCCCAGTCTTGCTGAAACTTCATCAGTGTTTCATCAAACTTAATATTGTGCACTATTATGTGACCAGACACAAGGCCTACTGCAACAACATCCACTGCTGGTGCCTGTAAGGAGGTTAGTATGGTTACATCAATATCACTTTTTGGATGTCAAAACACATCACAAATATCCTGTCAATAACATGAGATAGCAGATACCTCTTGTGGTTACCAATTACAAATTTGTTTAGTCTTTAAATATCCATTTAAAGATTCTGTTTAAATTCCAGACCTCAATGGCACAATGTGGCTGAATGTTGTACTCTTCTGTTTATTGCTCCTGCCTACAAAGACCGTATAGCTTCCTTCATCACGGGTGTTGAGGACCTCTAGAGAACCCAAAAGCTTGAAAAGCTTTGTAGTATTTTGCTTGGTCTCAATAAAAATACTATCTAAAAACTGATTTTGGGTTTTCCCTCTTATGAACCAGCAAGATTACAGTAAAACCCCTACTTACGAAAAAAAAGTCAATTCCGTAGGCTTTTACTTAAATCGATTTTTTATGAAACTCGAAGCAAACCCATAGGAATTTTTTTTAATGAAACTCGAAGCAAACCCATAGGAAAAATGAAAATTTTATGTAAATTGAAGCAAACCCAAAGGGAAATGAATTTTTATGTAACTTGAAGCAAACCGATAGGAAAACGAATCTTTATGTAACTTGAAGCAAACCCATAGGAAATCGTGTAAATTGGGACATGGCTTTAGCACAAAATAATTATGTAAGTCGAATTTTATGTAACTCGAGGCATATGTAAGTCAGGGTTTTACTGTATAGCTTTTCTTAATTTATATAAATCAAATTTTTGGTCAGGTTATTACTGCTTGCATGCCAAAACAGAAAATCAAGAGTAATTTCAGTTTGTCAATAAGAGATTTACAGATCACATCTTAAAAATCCAAGCCCCAAAATATAACCATACTTTCCGGCGTATAAGGCGACTTTTTAACCCTAAAAAATCTGTGCCAAAGTCGGGGGTCGTCTTATATGCCGGGTACTCCGGAGCCAGGGGCCACCAGGAGACCACCACCCCCAGCTGGGGTGTGAGGAGGAGGAGGACCAGCTGAGCGGCGGGGAAAGCCATCCACCGCCGCAAGGCTTCCGGAGCCAGGGGCCACCCGGAGACTACCACCCCCAGCCTCGCGGCGGCGGCGGTGGATAGCTTTCCCCACTGCTCAGCTGGTCTTCCTCCTCTTCCTCCCCCCCCGGCTGGGGGTGGTGGTCTCCGGGCGGCCCCTGGCTCCAGAGGCCTCGCGGCGGCGGCAGTGGATGGCTTTCCCCGCCGCTCAGCTGGTCCTCCTCCTCACCCCCCCCCATGACTGTGATTGAAGTTCTGATGTCTTAATTTACATTCTAAACTTGGTATCACAATAAGTATTCCTTTAAAATATGTGAGCCTCCAGTGACAACACAGAATTGAAGAGTACTCTCATGCTATAGACATTACCTCATTAAATATATTTGTCCATTCCCTATACCTCAAAACCCCACGGCACCTTTGTCTTGTTCAGATTCAGCTTTAGGAACAAATGGCAAAAGAGGCTCCCAAAAATATCAGAACATAAATTGATTTTACTTATCTCACAACAATATTATAACTATTATAATTATATATATTTTATTGGTCTACAAACCACGCTTACCTGCTCAAGGACTGTCACTCCTGCACCCCATCCTGGAAATGTATACAGCAGTTTGCTGTGAGTTGGAAAAACAGTTAACAAACTTTAACATTTATTTAAAAAACACCAATAAAGATGTTTAGCAATATGTAGCCTTTGCAGAAACACATCAAAAGCAGAAAGTCATACAATCAAACCCCTATAACAGTGGTTGCCAAACATGGGGTCCAGACTATAGTTCTCAAAAATGTGGGTGTTGGCAATTATAGTCAACGAATATACGAGTCCTCAGTTTTGGGAACTGCTGCCCTAAAATAGGGGTGGTGAACCTTTGATACTCCAAATGATTTGGACTACAATTCTCACAATATAAAATGGGGCTTTGGGGAATTGAAGTCTTACTGATGAGCTTCAACATCAGTAAGTGCAGAGTGATGCATGTTGGGGCAAAAAACCCCAATTACATTTATAAACTGATGGGGTCTGAACTCTCTGCGACAAACCAGGAAAGGGACCTTGGTGTCCTGGTGGACAGCTCAATGAAGGTGTCAACCCAGTGTGCCTCAGCAGTGAAAAAAGCAAACTCAATGTTAGGGATCATTAGGAAGGGTATAGAAAATAAGTCAGCGAGTGTCATTTTGCCTCTTTATAAATCTATGGTGAGGCCCCATCTGGAATACTGTGTACAGTTCTGGTCGCCATACCTCCAGAAGGATATTATGGAGTTGGAGAAAGTACAGAGGAGGGCAACCAGAATGATTAGGGGACTGGAACACCTTCCTTACCATCTGAGGCTGCAACGGTTGGGCCTTTTCACTCTTGAACGACGGCGTCTAAGAGGTGACCTGATTGAAGTTTATAAAATCATGCACGGTGTGGACAAAGTGGATAAGGAAAAACTGTTTTCCCTATCGCACAACACTAGAACTAGGGGACACTCCATGAAACTTTTGGGTACTAGTTCTCAAACAAATAAGAGAAAGTACTTTTTCACCCAGAGGATTACTGGTCTATGGAACTCCCTGCCAGAAGAAGTGGTGACAGCTGTCAGTCTTGACAGCTTTAAGAAAGGATTAGACAAGTTCATGGAGGACAAGGCTATCAATGGCTATAATTATGGCTACCTAAGGACAACCTCCGGGTTGGAGAGATAGGCAGGATATCTCTCAATGCCATTTCCAGGGAATCCTAAGCAGGTGAAGGCATCTCCTTGGGAATACCCTGAAGGAAATGGTGAGCCACTGTGTGAGACAGAATGCTGGACTGGATGGGCTGTGGCCTGTTCCAGCAAGGCTGTTCTTATGTTCTTATGTAAATATCTGGAATGCCAAAGGTTGACCAACCATGATCTACAACATGGGTGCCCAAACTTTTCTTTAGCCGGGCCAGTCTCGGTCCTGACACACAGGTGCGGGCGCCGGAGGCAGGTTGCTTACGTTTTTGGCATCATCCATGGTGGCAGCGGTTGCGGCAATCGCACTTTCTCCCTGTTGTCCTGAACGTGGACCTGCTCTTCCCTAAGGCAGCAGAAACCCCTGCCAAAGTGGATCACTGCCTTGTAAAAAAAAATTCGCTGTGTCCTCTCTTTGAAATCTGCAGTATTAGGCGGCAATGACTACATTTCCCAGACTCCCTTGGCCTGTGGCACTGAGGGAGTCTGGGAAATGTAGTCATTGCCACAAGGTCCATAATGCCACGAATTTCAAAGAGGGGACGCAGCAAAAAAATTTTTACAAGGCAGCAATGCCTTAGGGACGAGCAGATCCACGTTCAAGACAACAGGGAGAAAGTGCGACCACCACCGCTGTAAGTGATGTCAGGCGTGTGGGGTTGTGTGGGGTGGGAGCATGTCTGGGAATGCCCAGGTTCTCACTGCAGGCCTGATTAATGAGATAGTAGAGGTAAAGGTTTCTCTTGCTTGAAAGCCAGTCGTATCCGACTCTAGGGTTCAGTGCTCGTCTCTGTTTCAAAGCCACTCTGCGGACATTTCCATGGTCATGTGGCAGGCATGACTAGACACCGGAGCACGCAGAACACTGTTACCTTCCCACCAAAGTGGTCCCTATTTATCTACTTGCAATTTCTTGCTTTCGAACTGCTAGGTTGCCAGGAGCTGGGACAAAGACGGGAGCTCATTCCGTCCTGCAGTACTCGGGAATCGAATTGCTGCCCTTCCGCCTCCCAGTCAGCGTCTTAGCCACTTGAGATGCATGGGCTGTAGTTGGGGCGCCCCTGCTCTACAACTTTTTTAATTAGCTGAAATCCAGCCTTATCATTTATAGCTACCATTTTTAAGATGAGTAGTTCCAAACTGGGTAATAAGATGAAATCTAAATATGCTATCATTTCCAAGCATCCCAGAATGGCTGACCACATCCCTATATAATGTCTACCAAAGCATTCTGCCTATTGAAATTCATAGCCATGAGCCACATTGGGTCTGTTGGCAGTCTTTTTTTGGGAGTGCCATCTTGCTTTATCCTGCTAACACCCGAGGACTGTCTTCTTCTGCTAGAGGCCCTCCTCAGATGCTGGACTAAAATCCCAATTTTCTCCATTTAACTTTAACGTATTATAACATATATGGAGGAGACATCTATCCTAGAGCGACTGGACAGACTTTAAAGAAATATTAATCCTCATTCCAGTGATGTCAACTAAAGAAAGAATCATGACCTAGGGCACTATTTACTTGGTGAAGACAGGATGTTAAGGTCCAAAGACCCCATAGCCTCCTCCACAGGAGAAGAGTAGCAGAACACTCATCTCTATAAATGAAGGGGAAGCTATTCATTTCAGGTTACTCCTCTACAATAAGCAAAACAAATGTTGGTAAGACAGAGTAAGCTGCAAGCAAGACCACACCAGATAGATGTCATCTTGCTTATAACAGCCACATACTTGTGCACCAAATATTCTAAAACACTGGCAGAAAGAGTTGTTTTTAGAAGCTTCATCATTATCTTTTGGATAAACATAGTTGTCATGTACAAGAAAATTCAAGTACTACTGCTCCAATTTGAAACTGAGGAAGAACAAGTAAAAATGCATATGAGAAGTTTTTTTAGCAAAAAAATTATCATTACGATGTTGGGAAAATCTATGGGCAAAGGGCATTAAATTTAAAGCCTGTCAAGGTCAAGCACTCAGAGGAAACTAGCATAAAATGTTCTACTGGTGCTGTAGCACACCGAAACAAATTTAAAAGATGGATAAAAACTATAGAGGCATCTGTTGGAAGTATAAAATGATAGGTGGTATATATATGCCGGACTTGTATAAAGATGAAGAGATACTGGATAACTATGCATGCAGAAATGTAAATGAAATTAAAAATTAAATTTCTGATGGACCCAAGGATGATTTTATTAGGATTTTTGGCAAAATAATGTTCAAAAAAACTTTACAAGACTATTTTAATATATGTTAGCAGCTTGCCAGGGTGATTTTTGCAATGAAATGTAAGGCAGAGGAATGCCCAACTACAGAGATTTGGAAAGACTAATGAGCTGAATAGGCAATAATGGCAAAATAAGCAAGTTATGTAAATAAAAGACCGTGTAAATAAGGGGTGGCCAACCTATGGCACGCGAGCCAGACTCAGCCTGAGGCACCATTTCATGTGGCCTGTGATGCCACTGCTGCTGCTGCTGCTGCTGCACTGGAAGCATCCACTACAGCTGTAAAACACGTCCGTGCCTGCAGCTGTAACAAACTCAATTTATGGCAGCATTTACGACGGGGGGAACCACATGACTGGCCTGCTTAGCTAGTCTAGGGGCGTGGTCAGGCGTGCGGCATAAAAAGGTTGGGAACCCCAGGTGCAAATAGACCGCAAGTCTATATTCGGGTAATAATTAAGATTTCTGATAGATCATGACATAAGAAAGCTTTTGAATCTGACTATATAATTGATACTGGCCATATTAAATATCTTCATCTGTTTTATTCATGAAATCCTTAATCACTTAAAATACCTAATATAATGAAGATTTACAATATAAGACCTGGCTTGAGCAGTGGGTGTGGGGGGGCGGCTGGGGAGATAGCCATCCTGGGCTGGCTTGTTTAAGTATTGCCGGGCTGTCAGCTTCTGTAATCTTGTGATGCATCATTGGAAGGTATTTTAAACATTTTAATTTTAAGCAAATCTAATTTTTAGTGCTTTTAAATGTTTTTGTAAAGTTTTTTATTTGTTTTATGTGTAAGCCACCTGGAGTCGCAAAAAAACCCTATGTTGATTATTCTTTTGAGTACTGAGGTCTAATAATAATTTCATGTCAGAAATTATTCTGGGTTGAAATATTTTTTGTTGGAGAAACTCCTTTCATGTCCCCCAAGAGCTGGGACAGAGATGGGCACTCAATCCATCATGCAGTACCTGGGTCTCGAACTGCTGACATGACAGACTTCCAGCTAACAAGGCAAGCTTCTTAACCGCTGAACCACTGCAGCTCCACCGCAGTACTGGGGTAAAGGTTTCTACTGCTCAAAAGCCAGTCATATCTGACTCTAGGGTTCAGTGCTTATCTCTGTTTATAGCCAAAGAGCCAGGACTATCTGCATCTGCAGACGTTTCCATGGACACATGGCAGGAATGCCTTGACACCGGAGTGCACGGAACGCTGTATACTGAGTAGTGACAGAACTATAATTAAATAAAACAGACTAACAGCAGCCAGTATATTTCTTTCTAAGTTTATTACTGAGATTAATGAGAAGCTAGAAGAATAGAAGAGGAAAGAATCTTCTTTCCCCTCTGAATAGTATGGTTATGATTCAGTACAGTATAATATAATTATATATTTTTGGAAAATATGTGTTTATATATCTCCCTAGTTGCCTATACTGTATGTAATGATTTAGGATACCGCAATCCATTATTTTATTTTTCTGTATCTTAATTCCACACACCCCCAAAAGAAAAGATAAATTTTAAAAATTCAAGTACAGTGGTACCTCGCATAATGAATGCATTGCATAGCGAAAAATTTGCATAACAAGGCGTTCATTATGCAAGGGCGATACCCCACATAGTGAAAAAAATTGTTCATTTTGCAGGGGTTTTGGTAACCAGGGTATACCTGCTCAATGGGAACCCCGGTTAACAAACATTTTTCCCCGTTATGCGGGGCATCTCCCATAGGGAACTGCATAACGGGGAAAACCCGCATAGCGAAGAGCTCCGTGGAACAGAATTTTTTAGTTATGCGGGGTTCTACGGTATTCTTATTATCAGCTTGTACACTAAGGAATTACAGAAAAAAGAGAACTCCACTTGTGTTTCTGCCTAATTCTGGCCAACTTCCACCTTCCCATGCCCATTTCTTGTCATAAGGAATGATATATGGAATCTTTCTGAGGCTTTCTAGTACACAAAGGATATTGGAAAGGGAAGACAGGTTGTGAAATTTGCAGCTTGTTCATTCCTATTGCAGTTCCCAAGGTTCAGACCAGTGTCTGAAACTGAGTTGACTAACTCTGGGGGTTTAAATGGCAATGATGTCATCAACAGCAGAAGTTACTCTTTAATTCTATTCCTTTACAATGCACCCTGGAAAACCCTTTTGATCTGAATAAGTCTTTGGAAATTTCAGGATAGAATTTGGGAACAACCTTTAGTATTGCTACCAGCAATTTTCACCTGCCCTAAGGCTCCCAAAGGCTTCCCCAGGTTGAAAGGAATGCCCAGGGTGAATCAGAACCTGGGGGCGGGAGGAAGAGGAAGTATTACATTAAATTAAAGAGTAACATATTGACATCATTGTTATTGACACCCACAAAGTTATTCAACAGAATTTCAACCACTTCCACCCAAAAGCTAACACTCAAAGATGATTGCCGGATGCACTAGTGGCTATATTACATATACAGTAAGGTAAAGTAAAGGTTTCCCTTGCTCGAAAGCCAGTCGTATCCGACTCTAGGGTGCAGTGCTCATCTCTGTTTCTAAGCCAAAGAGCCAGCGCTGTCTGCTTCTGCAGACGTTTCCGTGGTCATGTGGCAGGCATGACTAGACACCGGAGCGCACGGAACGCTGTTACCTTCCCACCGAAGTGGTCCCTATTTATCTACTTGCAATTTCTTGCTTTCGAACTGCTATGTTGGCAGGAGCTGGGATGAAGACGGGAGCTCATTTCCGTCCTGCAGTATACAGTAGAACCCCGCATAATGAAAATAATCCATCTCGCGGATCTCTTCAGTATGCTGTTTTTCGTTATGCAAAATGAATGGGTGATACCCCACATAAGAAAAAAAGTTTGTTATACGGGGTTTCGTTAAGCGAGGTATACCTCACTTAACGAAAACCCTGTATAACGAAAAACATTTGTTATGTGAGGTATTGCAAATAGTGCACAAACGCTTTGTTGTACGAATTTTTTGTTATATAAGCATGCGTTATACAGGGCTCCCCTGTACTGAAATATTACTCAAAGAGAAAATGAAATGATAAAGGTCATGTTTTTAGGATCTTTACCAATCTTCCTCTTATCCTAGAAATCTATACATGAACTTAAGAACAACTTAAGTTTTGCATTAGAGTCAATAAATATCCAAGCATTTTGAAACTAGTTATTATAATTTGGAGAACTAAGAACTGAGCTGTAAGAATGTCAGAAAAATAAGCTGTAACAAATTAAAGCATAGCAGTATCTTGAGTGATGCTCAAAGTACAGTATAATAGTACCATTTATGATCACAATTTTAGAATTTCTTCTGTTCAAAATACGCAATGCTTATTAATTCCTTATTCATATCCTATCAGCAACCTGTACTTATTCAATTTTACATTTTGCAGTTAGCAGGATACCTGTTAACCAGGTCAATCTGTTTTTAATATAATATAAAGTTCTTACTTGGATTTTACATTCCACAATTGTAGGCTTCCTTGTTCACTACCAAGAAGAATTTTATTCAAATAGGTACTTGGATGCATCATAGCAGAAACCATAAATACATTCTTATCAAAATTCAGTTGCAAGTATTCTTCTGCAAAACAAAAACAGCATTAGGTCATTTTCTAATGCAAATATGTTTAATGTATTTGCCTTTCAATAGGCATTATTTTACAAAGAGCAAATTCTCACCTTCTGTCTGGGTATCCCAAATAATAAAAACACTATCACTGTCTACAGAGATTACATGATCCCCAAATGGCAGCACAAGATGGATATCTGTCCTGTGTCCTTTATAAATGTGAACTACCTATAATTCAAAACACATTTATCAATTCATTAGAACAATGCCATATTTAGACAGTAACACGTGTTTGATACAGAAAAATGGGGTATAAGCAGAAAGTAATTTAAATAATACCTCAAACATACAAATGTCAACATTTGTCTTATAAAAAAATCCAAACTATAAACCAGACATAAAGTTTTGGATTAATGCCTTTCTCCCTTGGGGGAAAGAACCAAGCCCTTGACAGTGCAACTAGGCTAAGCACTTTGAAACTTGGCACAAGTTCAGGACCAAACCATCATCTACCTCTTGAGCTTTCTTCTGGTGATTTCTCCCAATTTGGAACCTTTGTTTTTAAAAATTGTGTAGAACTGCTTATATTAAGTTTATGCAGATTGCTTTGAAAGTGGTACCTCGCATAACAAACGCATCGTATAGCAAAAAATTGGCACAACAAAGTGTTCGTTATGCAACGGCAATACCACACATAACAAAAAATTTCGTTATGCAGGAGTTTTGGTAATCGGGGTATACCCGCTTAATGGGAACCCCAGTTAACAAGCTCCCCCCCCCCCCACCGGTTATGTGGGGCATCTTCCATAGGGAACCACATAACAAAAAACTGCATAGCGAAGAGCTCTGTGGATCGGAGTTTTTTTGTTATGATTGTCTCATGAAGAAGGAGTAGGAAAAACCTGTTACTAGAAAGGTTTCGGGACAACGTCATAACTTCATTATTAATAATTTTATTGTAAGAAACAAAAAGGCAAAACATAAGACCTACGGTTTTCTTTTTGATATACAAAAAAATAATAAGGCATATACAAGACCTACAGTTTTCTGTTTGAAACAATTTTCAGAGCATATATAAGACCCCAACCTTCTAAGACAGGGGTTCCTAACCTAATGCCCACAGGCCAAATCCAGCCAACAGCACCATTTCATATGCCCCCCACCCTTCCATGGGCATACAAGAAAAAAATGGCCACCCCTTTGAAGCTGTTGGGACAAAATGGCCACCCCCATCATGCAGACAGGGCAAAATGACCATCAAGCCCTCGAAGCTGACTAAGAGAGCATGACTCGGCCCCCGGCTTGAAAAGGTTGGGAACCCCTGTTCTAAGACACTCAGGGTATCAATGAAGCTCCCCTTTCTTCTTCTCACATGAAGAAGAGTTGGGAAATGCACTCTCTAGTTCAGGGGTGCTCAAATTCTTTGGGCCGTGGGCCGGTCACGTGGTTCAGGGAGCCGGTTACTATGGCTCTGGGGCCTGATCCGGCCCCCAACGCCAAATCATCCAGCCCGCAAGGCCCTCGTCGCTCCTGGAAGCAAAAGTAAAACACACCCTACGGTTTGGACACCCCTGCTCTAGTTCGTAATAGGGTTAAAGCAGTCTCTCCCCCCCCCCCCTTTGTGGCACCTTTCAAAATTGAAACAGAGTTTACAGAATACATTTTAAGTGTTATTTCCATAGTTAAGCTTACTGGAATGAGCGAGAAAAGCAACCTACACCTCGATGCCCTTCCCCTCTAAAGAAAATCTTGTGTATTCCCCTCTCCTGAGCAGGATTTGATGAAGCCCTGAGGGGCTCACATCATGTCATTAGTCACTGTTCTGAAGGAGCAAGTAGTAGAACTCAACCGTACTCTAAGAATAAGCATTTTCATGTCACTTGAACCAGTTCCTTCTAACTACTTTAGGTGTAATTATGTTAAACTCTAATTAAAAAGTCCAGAGTTGGACAAATCACAACAGCCAGTTAATTATAGACATGTATCTACACTATCACATGACTATGTATTATGTTGGGGGTAGAAATAATAGAAATGTGTATGAGATTATAAAGGAATTATACAATTGTTTAACAAATTACATCCAAATACAATGCATTAAGCGTTAGTGTGCAAACTGCACTCTAGTTTTCCTTCCAGTTTTGAAAATTCCACCGCCAAAGAAACAAAACAAGGAGAAAACATCCATGCTTAATCCCCACCTTCAAGACTGCTGAAGGTTTCAAGTCCATTTCAAAGAAATCTCCAAAGCAGCCACATTTAGAAACACAACACAACCCATCTGCTTAGATATTGAAGTTTAAATTTAAGCTCGGATACTACCAGAACACATATCTCAAATAAAAATGAACCTTTTACAATCAGATTAAATCATGACATATTATTTAATAATGATACAAACCTCTTTGTTTCGAGCAAAGGCATAAAGAAGATTGTCACATGCTGCAAATACCAACATTCTGTCTGCTGCCAAATAAGTGATATTCTGTGGCAAAGCATTGCCTAAAAGATAGGGGGAAAGCAAAAATACACCAACCTCTGACATTTTTACATGCTTGTACCAAAGTAACACACTGATACAATTGTCTTTCCCAAGATTAAGACAGTCAAATTACTACAAATTACACCAGGAGGGACATTATAAGAAATACTCATTTGGATGTTCTGGCTAAAATCTATAGGACATACAGTCAACCATCACATAATGACGCGTTCGGGTAGCGTTATTTTCACTTAACGGCGCGTTGTTATGCGCCACATGTTCCCCCTATAACAATGTTTTAGCATCATTATCCGGATAACGACGCTAAAAATAACCATCGTTATCCAGATAACGACGCTAAAAACGTCATTATGCGGGAAACTCCATAGAAACCTGCATAACGACGAAAATCGCTTAACAACGCTACTTGGGGAACCAAGTAACGTCGTTATGCAAGGGTCTACTGTATAGTAAAATCTTGTGTCTTCTACTTGCTATATAGCAGGGGTTCCCCACCTGCAGCCAGCAGCATTATTTGATGTGCCCCCACCACCACCACACCAGAAAGTGCCATGTGGTGGAGGAAGGGCAAAATGGCTGCCCTTGAAACTGTCTGAGGGAGTGTAACACACCCCCTGGCTTAAAAAGGTTGAGAACTCCTGCTATATAGTATTCAGTGGCACTTATACACTGTCAAGTGCATTCAAGACTGCAGCCTTCATACCAAGAAAGAATGCTCAAGTACTTACACCGGTAAGATTCAGAAACTACTGTATATCTGTTGGATATAAACATTACTATCCAGAGTCCAATGGGACATATAAGTGCCTGGGAATACTACTTTCAAGCCTGGTTGGTCAAGGCGTCTAAGGCGGTGACAAGTAGTTGGGCCGAAGCAATAGTCAACGCATCCTTGTGGGAGGGGGCGTTTCCTGCACTACTAAAACATGCTTTGGTGCACCCCCTCCTGAAGATGCCAGTGCACAATTCAACAATAATGGCCAACTACTGGCCTGTATCCAACCTCCCCTTTTTAGGGAAGGTTTTGGAGAAGGCAGTGGTGTGGCAGTTACAGAGGGTTCTGGATGAAGCGGATTATCTGGACTCCTTTCAGTCAGGATTCAGGCCCGGATATGGTACCGAGACTGCATTGGTCGTGCTGTTGGATGATCTCTGGCGGGAGTGGGATGAAGGTCATCCCTCCGTCCTTGATCTTCTTGACCTCTCAGTCACCTTTGATACCGTCAACCACGGTATCCTTCTGGAATGACTCCGAGGATTGGGAATCCAGGGCAGTGTGGTCCTGGTTTGCCTCATTTCTGACGGGCCGGACCCAGTTGGTGTGGTTGGAGGATGAGATGTCCAGCCCTAGGCCTCTCCAATTTGGGGTGTCTCATGACTCGGTGCTCTCACCTCTAACATCTACATGAAGCCGTTGGGGGAGATAATACGTTCCCATGGGGTGAGGTATCATCAGTATGCTGATGATACTCAGCTGTACATTTTAGCCCATGGTGATCCAAGCGATGCAGTCAGAGTCCTATCTAGGGCTCTGGATGGGGGACAATGGGCTACGGGTCAGACACCCCACGTTATGTTGGGAGTTACCATCTTTGGTTCTGGATGGGACTATTTTGCCCCAAACAGACCCGGTGCGTAACCTGGGGGTACTCCTGGACTCGCGATTACTGCTTGATGAGCAGGTGGCAGTCGTGGCCAGGAGTGCTTTTGCACAACTTCGTGTCATACGCCAGTTATGCTCGCTCCTAGATAGAGACTCCTTGCTCATGGTCACGCATGCTCTGGTCACTTCCAGACTAGACTATTGTAATGCGCTCTACATGGGGCTGCCCTTGATGACCATTCAGAGGCTGCAACTGGTCCAGAATACGGCTGCCCGGGTGGTGATGGGGTGCAGACATTATGCCCGTGCCTCTCCATTGCTTCAGGAGCTGCACTGGCTGATAAGGTGATATCGCTCCCTCGTTCTTTTAGCTGTTTGGGGTAATCTTTGCAGTATTTTTTTAATTGGGTTTTAAATGTCTTTTTAAGTGATTTTGATTTTAATGTTGTGAGCAGCCCAGAGTCGTTTTGAGTTGGGCGGCTATATAAATTGGGGGGAAAATAAACAAACAAATAAATGAATGAATAAATAAATATTACTTCTATCATTGCTAGAAAAGGAGTATTGGATAAGTGTTAAGTAACAGACAGGCAAGCAGTAAAATTAAACTGGTGAGTTGTCCAGTGTTCCACTCTGAACAAACTACTTAAACATGCCTGAACATACTGTTCTCTCTACACAAAAATCCATTCATGGGATTGTAATCCATACTTTAAACAATGTCTATCAGGTACAATAGTTGTTAATCATTTTAAAGAACTGTGCAAATTTTTTAAACTTAAACAAGCGAGAAAAATGTAACTGAATACATGGGGAACTATTTAAATGTAAACTTTAAACCATCCAGAACTACAGTAATGCACTGGATATTTTGGCAGCCAATCACATTTAAAACAGCACCTCATACTGTAAATGTTCATAAGAAAGGTTGGTCTGTGCATTCTAACAGTGCTATGCTGTCTCTTTTTATATTTGTTACGCTACATATTAGGTTTTGTAAAAATAGTTATCCTAATTTGCATATTATTTATATAGTTTTTTAAAAACTTCTCTAAAAAACATATTTTTGAGATTTCATTTTGCCAACTTAAAAAGGAGTCATGCTCTTCCAAAAGAGGAAACCAGACTTAGGTAATATGATTCTGCAAGAATTATAGAAATGGATATGATACATCATCAAATACAATTAGTAATATATTAATTATTCCAGTTCAGTGCTATCCCATGCTTTTCAGGCTCCAAAGAATGTATTGACCAGTTATGTGGCAACTTACAATTGGCTTTTACACATATATCAGATTGTGCTGGTTGTACTAGGACTCAAATATATGACCTTATAATAATACGGTTCACTAAAGGTATTCCTAGTTTTCTAAAATAATGTTAATTATTCTGAGTTGAAAGGATGTTTGCTAAAGGTAAAGTATAATATCCAGTACATAAGTAGTGCTAATGCTGCAAAATAGAATATAGCACCTAACCAGAAGAATTTAATCATCTCAATCATATCTCATTGCACAAATAACATGAAAAAATGCAGAAATTAGTCAATATCAATCTCATTAGGGTAAAAAAAAATGTTGATTAGAAATTAATCTTCTTATATAGTGGCTGAAATCCAGTTGGCATAATTTTACACCATGCAAAGAGCATGGCATCTTCAGCTGACAACACAGTTTTTAATTTAAAACTTCTTAGCTTCCAACCTTCAGATTCCAACACTCCCTAAAGCAGTAGTGGTGAACCTATGGCACGCATGCCAGAGAGGGCACGCTCAGCCCTCTCTTTTGGCACGCATGCCATCGCTTCCTCCTTCTGCACAGAATTTGCCCCGCTCCTCAGCTCAGCAGCCCAATGGGATCACTCCCTCCCTCACCCCAGCACAGAGTTCGCCCTGCCCCTCTGCCTAGTTGCCCAATGGGAACGCTTCCTCCCTTCCCCAGCACAGAGTTCACCCCACCCTTCTATTTTGGGTACTCAGTCTCTAAAAGGTTTGCCATCACTGCCTCCGTTTTGCTCTGGGAAAGCTTTATGAAGCCTAGGGCAGTAGTGGCGAACCTATGGCACACATGCCAGAGGTGGCACTCAGAGCCTTCTCTGTGGGCACCCGTGCAGTAACCCCAACACAGAATTTGCCCTGCCCCCTGCCCAGCAGCCTAATGGCAGTGCTTCCTCCATCTCCCCAGCACAGAGTTCGCCCTGCCCCTCTGACCAGCAGCCCAATGGGAGCGTTTCCTTTCCCCCTGTTGCTGTGTTGGCACTTTGCGATAAATAAGTGGGTTTGGGGCTGTAGTTTGGGCACTCGGTCTCTAAAAGGTTTGCCATCACTGGCCTAGGGAATTGGGAAATAACTTTTGATATGACTGGAGGAGACAGTTTTCTATTATTCAAAAAGCCTTGAGGTAAAGTTGAACAACAGGATTTCAGCCACTATTTGAGTGAATACTTTGTTATTTTTTATTCTTTATTTCTCTTCAAACGTTCATCTCTGTTGAAAAGATTTTTAAACCAGTCACACAATTTTGTAATAGCACTTTTAAAAAATCATCTATGGTACATGTAACAATTTATAGAAGAACCTTCCTTATGCAGAAAAAAAAGCATTATTATTTTCATCTATACAGATATCATACTTACTAACAGCAACTATGCCTAGCTTCTTCACCTAAAAGAAAAAAAGAAAAAGTCAGGTTTTGCTAGAAGTACTAAGCCAAAACAGGTATCATTTTAAAATACAAGATCCTCAGTACAACTCTACAAAGGCCCACTTAATCAGTAGTGGCACTAACTCATCAAACCTTCCCTGTAGTGCAACTTATTATATCAACTGAATCAATGTACAGTGGACCTCCGAACAATGACAAAACTTGGTTCCCAAGTTATGTTGTTATCCAGATTTTGATGTTGTGCGGGTGGAATTTTTTTCGCCCATTTTCGGGTCTCCGCCACCCCTGCCACCTCTGCGAGGCTCGGGGGAGGCAATCCAAGCTGTTTTCGACCCCACCGGACCTTTTCCAACACTGCTACAAGCAAAAAGCTACAGCAGACAAAGGGGTTTACCCTGGGGTCTTTGCTTACGGCAGCGTCGGAAAAGGTTTCGGCAGGGTCGAAAACAGCTTGGATCGCCTCCCAGAGGTGGCGGGGACCTGAAAATGCGCAGAATTTTTTTGCCCATTTTCGAGTCCCCACCATCCCTGGGAGGCTTGGGAGAAGCGATCCACGCCTCTGTCCAAACCTATGGCGCGATCTCCTACCCTTTGAAGCTAGAAAATCACCGTGTGTGTGGGTGGGTGGGGTGGGGTGGGGGTGTCCCTGTTTCCGGCTCTCTGCCTCTCCAGCAGTGTGTAGGAGGCTTGGAGGACCGATCCTGCACTATTCCCGCCTTCCCAGGTGCTCCTTGTGGCGTGCAACAGCTGATAATAGTTGCGGCTGCCATTTTGAAAAACAAAAACCCCAAACAAAATGGCAGCTGCAACTATTATCAGCTGTTGCGCAGCACAGGGAGCACCTAGGAAGGCGGGAATAGTGCAGAATAGGTCCTCCAAACCTCCTACACACTGCTGGGGAGAAAGAGAACTGGAAACAGGGACACGCTCTCCTGGCGATTTTCCAGCTTGGAAGGTAGGAGATGAAACATGGCCGCTTGAATAATGACACTACGTCGTTAACCAAGAGATGACTTTGATGCAAAAAAATGCGTCGTTAGTAGAAAACAACGTTAATCGAACGTATCGTTATCCGGGAGTCCACTATAGCTTCTAATTATCCAGAAACTACACAGAATATCTCATATAAATACAGTGGAACCTCATACAACAATCCCCCCATATAGCAACGAAATTGCATAACAATTAGGTTTTTGGGGGAAGTGACGTCTCACATAACAATTTCCCCTATGGAAAAAATTGTACAACAACTTTTCAATTAGAAAAACCACTTAGCAAAAAAAAAAGTCGTTGTACGATGCATCCCATAGGGGAAATCGCTATACAGTGCATGTATCGTATAGCAATTGTTTCGTAAAACAACAAGCCCCGTGGAACGGATTAAAATCGTTGTATAAGGTACCACTGTATGTTGCTTTCATTTTGTTTCTTAAAAGCTGGGAAACTTCACATGCAAATTGATACAATTTGTTTAAACTCCTTTAGGGGGAAAAACATATTTTTATAATACTTTATTCCCTACAACTATTTTTATGATTCATAGAATTTGGCAGTAACTGGGGAAACTAACTCTATGGTCTTCGGCTGGAATCTTTCTCATGTTGAGCCGATTCACAAATGCATTTCCATCATTCGCTGAACATGAAATGGCCATGTGTTGTTAAACAATAATGACCCATTAACCACTACATGTTATCTGTGAATGCAATTTCTGCTTGTTAATTACATAAACCACAGAATGAGTAATGAAATATTATCTATCGCAAGAGTGCTTACTAACTACATTTATTTATTTAGCATATGGCACTTGTATGAACAAACATCTAAACAATTTATATATTCAATTGCACCCATAGAAAATCTTCGCTATTACCCTCATATGCTCTAAGTCAGGGGTGCCCAAACTATGGCCCAGGGGCCGGATCCCACACCGAAGCCAATTCATCCGGCCCACAAAGTCCTCGTCGCTCCTGGAAGCAGAAGTAAAATGACAGCTGTAAAACACGCCGTAGGGCATGTTTTACTTCCACTTCCAGGAGCGATGAGGGCTTCACAGGCTGGATGAAATGGTATTGGGGGCTGGATCCGGCCTCTGGGCCATAGTGACTGGCTCCTTGAGCCACGTAACCGGCCCACGGCCCGAAATGTTTAGGCACCCCTGCCCTAAGGCTACAATAAAACAGTGTTGTACAGTAAAAACCCTGGGTTACGATGGACGTCTGTTCCAACAGCCTCCGTTGTAACCTGAAATGGTCGTAACTTGAAGCACGATTTCCCATAGGGATTCATTGAAAATTTTAAAAGACGTTGCCGACCAGACCCCAAATAATTCTTTAAAAATACAAAAACACACACAAAAATGCCAGCTACAATTGTCCCCCACCCCCACAGAAGCAAGGGAACAACCTCCCTATCTTTTCCACGGTGTTTGGGGACCTTATCCGATGACAGAATCGCATCTCCTGAGCAGTAAACAGTTTGGGTGGGGTGGGGAGCCATTTTATGCCCCAAAATGCTGGCATTGGCCATTTTGTTTTTCAGGACTACATCTCCCAGAAATCTTGGCAGTTCAAAATGGTCGATGCCAGCATTTTGGGCCATAAAATGGCTGCCCCCCCCCTTGAACTGTTTATTGCTCAGGAGATGCGATCGTGTCATTAGATAAGGTCCCCAAACACCATGGAAAAGGTAAGTAGATTGCTCCCTTGCTTTTGTGGGGGATGCTTGCAACCCAGAAATCAGTCGTAAGCCGAGGCATTATTTTAATTAAATTCATAGTCGTATCCCAGGGCAATCGTAACCCAGAGCAGTCTTATCCCGGGGTTTTACTATATAATATGTTGCACAGTCTGCCATGGTGCCCCGCACTCACATGCTAGTGATGGTAGTTCCCCCATTTACTAAAAGTCTGCACATCTATCGTGCCCTGTATGTACTCTATTATGACTACTCCATAACTTGCAAGGTTGATCAAAACCTGGTGGTGTTTCAGTTACACATTGAAAATTCTGGTACTGGCACGGCATTTTTTCCATCCATTCTTTTCTCCATGCGTCCTGCAGGTTGAACCCTTCATTGCCTCCAATAGTGGCAATGCAGGATAAAGGTGGAGTCTGTTAATATGGTCAAATATGTCAGAATTTACTGGTAGTTCTGGATTCTGAACTATTTTACGGTACTCTCTTAAAAGAGCGTTTTTCCTGCAAAGTTCTGGCAGAGGAATGTTACTTAACGCTGGTAGCCAGTAAGTAGGTGTGGACCTAATTGTTCCAGATATACTGTAATGCGCATGGTGTTATTTAGCTGTGTATCAACCTTGCTTATTTTATTTTAGTTGTGATGTATTTGTTGGTGGTGGGTTTTGATTTGCTATGGGTATTGTTGTTACAGTAAAACCCTTACTTATGAAAAAAAGTCTGTTCCAGCGGCTTTTGCTTAAATCGGTTTTTTATGTACCGTAACTTGAAGCAAACCCATAGGAAAAATTATTTTTTTACATAACTCGAAGCAAACTCATAGGAAAAATGAAAATTTTATGTAAATCGAACCAAACTCATAGGGAAATAAATTTTTACGTAACTCGAGGGAAACCCATAGGAAAAATAATCTTTATGTAACTCAAAGCAAACCCATAGGAAATTGTGTAAATCGGGACATGGTTTTAGCACAAAATCATTATGTAAGTCGAATTTTATGTAACTCGAGGTATATGTAAGTCGGAGTTTTACTGTATTTGTTTTCTGTTTGTTCACTGCCCAGTGTGGGATAACACCCAGATGGGCGGTATAGGAATTCAATAAAATAAATAAATAAATAAATAAAATAGACCACTCAACATAGAGGAAGTGTAGAGCGCAGCCAGTTGATGAAATTATCCCACAAATACAGAAACTGAGTGAATGAGAGCACCGAACAGAGCAAACTTTCTAGATCGGAAGCAATGGCTGGCTCTATGCTTTCATTGGGGCTGTGGTGACTCAGTGGTTAAGAAGCTCACCTTGTTAGCTGGAAGGCTGGCAAGTCGGTAGTTCGAGACCTGGGTACTGCATTACGGATTTAGCACCCGTCTCTGTCCCAGTTTTGGGGGACATGAAAGGAGCCTCATTTGGGCATTCCCTGAGTGGAGTTTCTTCCACAAAAATCCTTTCAGCCCAGAATAATTTCCGACATGAAATTTGTACATTTAATTAGGTAAAGTTAAAGGTCGCCCTTGCTTGAAAGCCAATGTATCTGACTCTAGGGTTCAGTGCTCATCTCAATTTACATCCAAAGAACCAGTGTTGTCTGCTTCTGCAGATGTTTCTGTGGTCATGTGTCAGGTATGACTAGATACTGGAGCGCACAGAATGCTGTTACCTTCCCACTGAAGTAGTACCTATTCATCTACTTGCAATTTCTTGCTTTTGAACTGCTAGGTTGGTAAGAGCTGGGACACAGACAGTAGCTCACTCCATCATGCAGCACCCGCTCTAACTGCTAACCTGCCAACCTTCCAGTCATCATGTTCAGCCTCTTAACCGCTAAGCCACTGCAGTCCCACAATTAATTACACATACAGTGGAACTTCATACAACAATTGCCCTGTATAGCAACGAAATCGTATAACAATTAGGTTTTGGGGGGGAAATGGCAGTCCCGCATAACAATATTCCCTATGGAAAAAATTGCACAACAATTTTTAAATGGGAAAAACCACTTACGGTAGCTAAAAAATCATTGTACGATGCATCCCATAGGGAAAATTGCTATACGATGCATGTATCGTATAGCGATTGTTTCATACAACAACGAGCCCCGTGGAATGGATTAAAATCGTTGTATGAGGTACAGAAAGGTACAGAAAGGAAGTTTGGGCAGAAACAATCCTAGCAAGGCCACAAAGCCTTAACATTTAGGTCTTTCTTCCAGATAAGCCACATTTAAGTGTCAGTCTATCAGGGGAACTACCAGAATAAAGAATTACAGATTCGAAAATTATTATTATTATTATTGGTTTATTTATACCCCGCTCTCCTGGTGCATGCACCTCTCAGAGTGGCTTACAATACAAAGAAAAAAATAACAGTATATAAAAAAATTAACAGTACTGTACATAATGCATATAAGTAACAAGTCAAGAAAAATCCTGAATGGCACATTCCTAATACTGTAATTATCTTCAAAAGTGTAACTTTGCACTGATCAGCCAATATACTGACTTAGGTTTCTGCGAATTGAAGTCCAAAAACCAAAGGTTGGGTAATGCTGAGGAAGGACATGCAAAGTTGTACCGGTACTTCTGTTTTCTTCAGAACTTCTTTACTATAGACTACTGTACTGTGGGATCGAGGGCCAAATTCAATTTGTACAGGAAATCCCTAATTAAACATTGTGGCATCTATTACAGCAGAGGCATGGAAGTGCCTTTCCATGGATACATCATAAAATGATAAGGTCAAACTACAATGGACAATTTAAGGAAGCATTTCACAATAAAATAAGACACAAAGATTTATGTAAAACACATTAACCCAGAACAGGGGTTCCCAAACTTTTTGCGCCGTGGCCCTGACCATGCCCCCCCCGGACAGCTGAGCGAACAGCTGAGCTGCCGTAAAACATGTCCTCGGCTGTCGTAAATGCACTTACGACAGCTGCAGGTGCATTTACGGCAGCGTTTATGGCATGCGCAGGCACGCCTATGCATGTTTGGGTGTGTTTTACAGCGGTCGTAAACGCTTCTATTTCTGTTAGCGGCGAGGGTGGCGGCAGTCCACATGAAATGGTGCCATGGGCCAGGGCTGGCCCACAGGCCATAGTTTGACCACCCCTGACCCAGCACTATACGAATTGAATAAATAAATAAATTAGGGGAATAAACAAGAAACAGTCTTGCAGCATCTTAAAGACTTAACGCATTTTTATTTAGCATAAGCCTTTGTAAATTGAAGCACTAATACACAATACCCCAAACAAAAGACATGAAATCTTTAAGGTGCCGCAAGACTCTTTGTGTTTCCAATGCAAAAGTCTAACCATTTTGGAGGCAAAAAAAACCCGACTTATACTTGAGTATATACGGTAAGCATGGAGTTGTTCACTATGACTACTCTCCCCTCCTCAGTGAGTTTCCATAGCTGAGGAGTGACAATTTGCGGCTACAAATTACCCAATTATATTTATACCAGCATAAAATCCCAATAATATTATAGCCAACACTGGAGGGTGTGTGTGTAGTGAGAATCAGAGAAAATATGTCTGAGAATGGATGTGACCTTAAGTTAGGTCTTCACATGCAGTTAGTCTTGAATGTTCAGCATCCCTGCTGTTGTTGTTCAGTCGCACAGTCGGTTCCGACCCTTTGCGACCCTATGGACCATCATTCTCCAGGCGCCTCTGTCCTCCACCATCCCCCTCAGTCCTCCCAGCTCTGTGCCCATTGTGTCTACAATGCCATCTAGCCATCTCATCCTTGGCCTCCCCCTTCTTCTTTTGCCCTCCCACCTTTCCCAACATCAATGCCTTCTCAAGTGAATCCTCCCTTCTCATTTGATGTCCAAAGTACTTTAGCTTCATCTTTACTATTTGACCTTCCAATGAGCAGTCAGGGTTAATTTCTTCTAAGATTGACCTATTTGTTCTCCTCGCTGTCCAGGGGACTCTCAAAACCCTCCTCCAACACCACATTTCAAAGGCATCTATTCTTCTGCGTTCAGCCTTCCTAATTGTCCAGCTCTCACATCCATACATTACTACTGGGAAAACCATTGCTTTGACTATTCTAATTTTTGTTTTCAAGGTGATGTCTCTGCTTTTCACTATGTTCCCCAGGTTTCTCATTGCTTGTCTCCCAAGAATCAGTCGCCTTTTTATTTCATGGCTACAATCCCCATCTGCAGTGATCTTTGATCCTAAGAAAGTAAAATATGTCACTGCTTCTACTTCTTCCCCATCTATTTTCCAGGAACTGATGGGGCCTGTTGCCATTATTTTGGTTTTCTTGATATTGAGTCTCAAGCCAGCTTTTGCACTTTCCTCCTTCAGCCCAATCAAGAGATTATTTAGGTCTTCCTCACTTTCTGCCATTAGGGTGGTATCGTCTGCATATCTCAGATTATTGATGTTTCTCCCAGCGATTTTAATCCCATATTGTGATTCCTCCATCCCTGCACTGCGCATTATGTGCTCTGTGTATAGGTTGAATAAGCATGGTGACAAAATGCAGCCTTGTCTTACTCCTTTTCCTATTCCAAACCATTCTGTCATTCCGTGTTCTGTCCTAACTGTTGCTTCTTGGTTCATGTACAGATTTATCAGGAGGCATATGAGGTGCTCTGGAATTCCCATCTCTTTAATTACTTGCCACATCTTGTTGTGGTCCACACAGTCAAATGCCTTGGTGTAGTCAATAAAACAAAAGTAAACTTGTTTCTGGTATTCCTTTGTTTTATCCATGATCCAGCGTATGTTGGCAATGTGGTCTCTAGTCCCCCTGCCTCTTCTGAAACCAGCCTGCACCTCTGGTAATTCTCTCTCCACATGTTGCTGAAGTCTATCCTGTATTATCTTGAGCATCACCTTGCTTGCATGTGGGATGAGCGCGATTGTTCGATAATTTGAACATTCTTTGGCATTTCCCTTTTTTGGAATTGGGACGTATACTGATCTTTTCCAATCCTGTGGCCACTGTTTTGTTTTCCAAATCTGCTGGCATATTGAATGCAGTAATTTGATGCCATCATCTTTTAGCGCTTTTAAAAATTCAACTGGGATACCATCATCTCCACTAGCTTTGTTGTTTGCAGTGCTCTTTAGGGCCTTTATGACTTCGCTCTCCAGGATGTCTGGCTCAAGTTCAATTTCTTCTTCATTGTGATTAACAGGAGTGTTGAGGTCCTTTTTGTAAAGTTCCTCTGTGTACTCTTTCCATCTTTTCTTAATTTCTTCTGCATCAGCTAGCTCCTTTCCGTCTTTGTCCCTTATCATGGTCATTTCTGCTTTAAATGCTCCCTTGATTTCGCCGATTTTTTTTGAAAAGATCTCTGGTTCTGCCTCTTTTGTTGTTTTCCTCCATTTCTCTGCACTGTTCTTTTAGGTAGTTCTCCTTATCTCTCCTTGCTTTTCTTTGAAATTCTGTGTTCAAATGATTGTATTTTTTCCTTTCTCCTTTGATTTTGGCGTTCCTTCTTTCCTCTGCTATTTTAAGAGCCTCATCAGACAACCACTTTGCTTTCTTACTCTTCTTTTCTTTTGGTATGGTTTTCTTTGCTGCTTCCTGCATGATGTCCCTCATCTCCGTCCATAATTCTTCTGGTACTCTGTCTACTGAGTCTAAGCCATTGAATCTGTTCATCACCTCCACCGCGTATTCTTTAGGGATGCTGTCTAGGTGATATCTTTCTGGTCTCCGTGTTTCCCCTATTTTCTTTAGTCTAAGCCTGAATTTTGCGATCAGTAGGTTGTGATCTGAGCCACAGTCTGCTCCAGGTCTTGTTTTTGCTGACTGTATATGGGCAATGAAAAGATTCTGGCATCTGAAGTTAAATAACAACTGGAGCCACAGGTTTGGGAAATATTATGGTAAAGGTTTACAAAATTAGAACTTATAAGCACTTAGTGAAATTATTGGCAATAGGTGAAGGGGAAAATATTTCACACAATACTTAAAAGATCTGTTTGTTAAATTTATATACTGTCTCCCACAACACATCAAGTTAGCTTCCTCTTCTCTCTTATCATGAGTTTATTCAGATTTTGGGAGGAGTAGTTCATAGGGAGCCTAGTGAGCAGTGAAATTGTCCCTTCCCAGGAAGCCCTGAGAATCCCAAGGAGCACTAGGGAAGTTTCCTTGCTTATGAAATGAGAACCAGGCTACCAGAGGCATGCACAGAGTTAGGGAAAACTGGTCTATAAACGTTTCTTTTTGGGATGTAGTCCAAACAATTCCAACATCCCATCCATACCAGCACGAGTGAATCTGTGAACGAAGTCACTGAGTTTTCAATGCTAAGACAGCACTTGTTAAGATCCTAGCCTGTATGTGGAATACATTTCACCGCTTTCAGGCAAGACAATCTTTTTTTTTTTAAGGATGTGTGTGTGCACAAAATGCCTCAAGCGAACACATACATTTATGGTACACGAAGACTGTTCTACTTTAGGGTTTTATTTGAAGCCCTACAACTGCCAAAAATTAATACATAGATTAATATAAGATATACATGTCAGCATTCTCAAGATAATATCGCTAACTGTATTATAAAATTAGCAGGAAGCAGTGGGAAAGGACATAATTATTCTTGGAGTTAAATGAGAGAGCTATTTGACTTGGAGGTACATGAAATAAATTTCTACCACTGGAGACAAAACTGACTTTCACATCTTTTCCAAAATGAGTAGGACATAACATTATCATACAAGAGATGTATGTGACATATTTATGTCTAACAATTGCTGTAACAGCATATGTGACATATGCTATAGTAACAGCATACATCACCTGAATACAGAATTTCAAAGAAAAGCAAGGAGAGATAAAGAAAACTTCCTGAACGAACAGTGCAAAGAAATGGAGGAAAACAACAAAAGAGGAAGGACTAGAGATCTTTTCAAAAAAATTGGCGAAATCAAGGGAACAATTAAAGCAAAAATGACCATGATAAGGGACAAAGATGGAAAGGAGTTAGCTGAAGCAGAAGAGATCAAAAAAAGATGGCAAGAGTATGCAGAGGAACTCTACTAAAAGGACCTCAACACTCCTGATAATAACAATAATGAGAAATTTGAACTTGAACCAGACATTCTGGAGAGTAAAGTCAGAAAGGCCCTAAAAAGCACTGCAAACAATAAAGCTAGTAGAAATGATGGTATCCCAGTTGAATTTTTCAAAGCCCTAAAAGATGATGGCGTCAAATTACTGCATTCAATATGCCAGCAGATTTGGAAAACAAAACAGTAGCCACAGGATTGGAAAAGATCAGTGTACGTTCCAATCCCAAAAAAGGCAATGCCAAAGAATGCTCAAATTACCAAACAATCGCGCTCATCCCACATGCCAGCAAGGTGATGCTCAAGATAATACAGGATAGACTTCAGCAGCATGTGGAGAGAGAATTACCAGAGGTGCAGGCTGGTTTCAGAAGAGGCAGTGGGACTAGAGACCACATTGCCAACATACGTTGGATCATGGAGAAAACAAAGGAATACCAGAAACAAGTGTACTTTTGTTTTATTGACTACACTAAGGCATTTCACTGTGTGGACCACAACAAGATGTGGCAAATAATTAAAGAGATGGGAATACCAGAGCACCTCATATGCCTCCTGAGAAATCTGTACATGAATCAAGAAGCAACAGTTAGGACAGAACACGGAATGGCAGAGTGGTTTGGAATAGGAAAAGGAGTAAGACAAGGCTGCATTTTATCACCCTGCTTATTCAACTTATACACAGAGCACATAATGCGCAATGCAGGGATGGAGGAATCACAATATGGGATAAAAAAAGCTGGGAGAAACAGCAACAATTTGAGATATGCAGACGATACCACCCTAATGGCAGAAAGTGAGGAGGACCTAAAGAACCTCTTGATTGGATTGAAGGAGGAGAGTGCAAAAGCTGGCTTGAGACTCAATATCAAGAAAACCAAGATAATGGCAACAGGTCCGATCAGTCTCTGGAAAATAGATGGGGAAGAAGTAGAAGCAGTGACATCACCTTGAAAACAAAAATTCGAATAATCAAAGCAATGTTATTCCCAGTGGTAATGTATGGGTGTGAGAGCTGGACCACTAGGAAGGCTGAGTGCAGAAGAATAGATGCCTTTGAGATGTGGTGTTGGAGGAGAATCCTGAGAGTCCCTTGGACAGCAAAGAGAAGAAATCAACCCTGACTGTTCATTGGAGGGACAAATAGTGAAGATGAAGCTAAAGTACTTTGGACATCAAATGAGAAGGCCTTGATGCTGGGAAAGGTGGAGGGCAAGAGAAGAAGGGGGTGTCCAAAGTTGAGATGGATAGATGGTATTGTGGACACAATGGGCACAGAGCTTGGCGGGCTGAGGAGAATGGTGGAGGACAGAGGTGCCTGGAGGAAAATGGTCCATGGGGTCGCAAAGGGTCGGAATCGCCTGTGCGACTGAACAACAACAAATCTGACAAGATTCCCTACATCATCATTAAATGTAAATATGTAAAACATGAATTGCTTTAGGCCATTAAGATAAATAGGTAGCAGGTGAGGTGCTTAGCACTTCCTAATGATCTTATCTATGAACATAATACTATCTGATCTAAAACATGTATCACTTGCCTAATAATCATATTACCTACAGAATTGTGTTTTGTTACTTTAAGAAGTAATGGTACATATGAACTATAGTCAGCTAGCTTGGCTGAGAGTTTTAGTGCCTAAATGTAAGACCAACATGCTCAAGTGGAGCCTGCTGGCAGACAACAACATGCTGTGTGAATATGGAGATATAGAATCCAGCCCATTTGCTGGTCTGCCAGTTTCTACCAGAAATATGCACCAAGGTGAACAAAGCCATGAAGGTGGCTTCATTTTGGCAGTTTCAAGTTTGATCTGGACACTAAAGGAGAAGAATCTTTTTCTAAAAATCTCACATCCCTTATCCATTGCAGGATACTGAACCCTGATCATACAGGACATCCCTAGTTAGCTGACACCTGTCTGCTTCTTTATCAGAAATTGAGGTCAGAGCTCCACATACATTCCCATGCTGATGATCTCTCAAACTGGCACTCTGAATAAGAGTAGGCAGGAGAAGGGAATGAATTAAGATGTGTGTGGGGGGGAGTCAATTGTCCAGCTTTGTATCCAGGCACCCAGAGAAGGTATAATTTAGGGGCAAAGTTTATTTTCCCCCTTCATCAGCTGAGATGGAGAGTGAATAAATGAACAGGATGGAAGAGAGAATATAGTCTCTCTATGTGAGTGCACTTGTCCATGCGACTTCACACCGCTTCCTTTACTCCGCCTATTCCCGTGATGGTGAACCTTGGCACTCCAGATGTTCTTGGACTTCAATTCCCAGAAGCCCAAGCCCCTGTGAATCCACACAAATGGGTTTGCTGCGATTCATCCGGCCCATGCTGCGCCCATACCTGTCAACCTTCCCGGATTGGCCGGGATTTCCCCTTTTTCGGAGCCGATTTGCGCCATTTCCCGCCCGGAGCTGCCAAAACCCCGGAATTTGGCAGCGGGGGGGGGGGGGGAAGTACTGCACATCCCTTCTGTGCAAGTCACCTTCTACACATGCCTAGAAGGCTTTTACACATGTGTAGAAGGCTTTTACGCTTGCATAGAACCCTTCTATGCTTGCGTAGAACCTTTCTACGCATGCGCAGGCTATGCATGCGTAGAATGGTTCTACGCAAGCATAAAAGGGTTCTACGCAAGCGTAAAAGCCTTCTACACATGCATAGAAGGCGACTTGCGCAAAACTGTTCTGCGCAGGTCCCGGATTGTCCAGAGCCGCGGTTGACAGGTATGGCTGCGCTGCCCTCGTCGCTCCTGAAAGCGGAAGCAAAATGCGCCCATACGGGTGCGTTTTGCTTCTGCTTCCAGGAGCGACGAGGGCAGCATGGATGAATTGCAGCAGTCCCGATTCCTCTCCCTGCATTTGTGTTTTAAGAATTAGGGGGGGGGGGACACATCTTAACAGTCAGAGCAGTATGACACCGCCTGCCTCAAGAGCTGGTGTTGAGCGGAGCATTCAAGACTTCACCAATTTCTATCTGTGGGCATGCACGGAGCTGGTATGAGTTCTGGGCACCTTTGGGAGATGGGAGAAGCCTCACAGAGGAGAAGTTGCGTTGAAGTGAGACAAAGGCATGGCCGCGGCGACGGGGGACGACACCGGGCGTGGGGCATCTATAGTGCCTTTGGATCCTGCACCCCTTGTTTTAGGGGGTGGGTAGTTTTAACTGTTTTTAACATGTTTTTTAAATTGTCATTGTGAACCACCCTGAGTCAGCTTTGGCCGAGAGGACAGTATATAAATTTGACAATTACATTAAATTAAAACACTGTCATTCTTTTTTTTCCCCCATTGTCTTTTTGCTCGGCTTGTGATATTGCTATATTGTGTTTATTTTATTTTTTAATTTATACTGTGTACTTTTGCTCTGTTATACTGTATGTGAGCCGCCCTGCGCGAGTAAGGCGGTATACAAATATAACAAATAAATAAAAAAATAAGAGAGAATTGGAAAGCAACCCTCTTCTTGTCAGCTCTGCTTTGATTCGGATTCCAGGCATTGTGCAGAGGGCTGGACTCGATCGCCTTAAAAGGCCCCCTTCCAACGCAGTGATCGGATGATTACTATCCATCTGATGAGCCCTACCACCACCACCACCACCCTAGTAGTATTATATCCCTTTGGTCCTCTGACATGCAAGCCAACCCTGTAGGGTAGAGTTGAGGGAATGAACTCTTCCCGTCTTGCCCCAGGAAGGCCAGCAAGCCAGGGACGGTCCCAAGGTGGGGGCGCGCGGGCGGGGGTCTCGAACCCGTAGACTCACGTTATAGGTGTGGAAACTCCTCCCCGCCGCGGTGACCAGGTAGAACTCTCGGTGGCGGCGGTGGTAGCGGAGCACGTGCGCCACGTGGCTGGAGTAGAGGCCGAGCGCGCGGAAGCCCGCGAAGAGCGCGCTGCCCCCACTGACGGCGGCGACTGCCGCCCCACGCCCGGTGTCGCCCCCTGTCGCCGCCGCCGCCGCCATGCCTTCGCCTCGCTTCCACGCAACTTCTCCGCCGTGAGGCTTCTCCCGTCCCCCGAAGGTGCCCAGAAATCTCGGCCACTTCCGGCCCATGCGTGCCGCGCACCGGTGCAACTGCAAAAGCCGTCCGCCTCACACGACTCCCCTTTCGCTCCGCGTGCAGTGAGGGGAAGGAAGGTCCCTTCGTTTCATCAGACCCAGTACACACAGACAGGCCACTTTCTGTCATTAAGTTTTATTATTATTACTGTGAAACTACTTACATGCATACACAGTATCTACACATTAGGAGTATTCACAAGGGGGGGGGGAGGAAGAGGGGGGACATGGAGGATCGCTAGATCAGATTCCTTCTTACACTTGGTTACATACACAACAACTGCCCAGGCACAATGCAACCTGGGGAAAATCCAATGCCTCATACAAAGTTGCAGCGACTTTGTATGAGGCAACTTTTTTCAAGGAATTAGGCGATGTTGTATGAATTCGATGTTGTACGAAGTGGACTTTGTATGAGGTATTACTGTACTCGGGAATCGAACTGCTGACCTTCCGGCTCCCAGTCAGCGTCTTAGCCACTTGAGCCACTACAGTCCCGTACAACAACAACAACAACAACAACAACATTATTATTATTATTATTATTATTATTATTATTATTATTATTATTATTATTATTATTATTATTATTATTATTATTATTATTATTATTATTATTATTAAAGGTTTCCCTTGCTTGAAAGCCAGTCTTATTATTACAGTAATACCTCATCCAAAGTCGGCTTCATACAACATCGGATTCATACAACATCGCCTAATTCCTTGAAAAAAGTTGCCTCATACAAAGTCGTGCATCCATTGCTCTTGTGAGTTCTGCACAAGGTGAAGAGTGTTTAGGAGTGGTTTTGAGCACGATTTTGGATTTTTTGATTTTTTTCGTCAGAATTTTTAGAATCATTCCTGGGATTTTTGCAGCATTCTTCAGGTTCTTGGACAATCAGGGTTGTTTGACATGTTTTTGTAATGTATTTAGGCTTTAGACAATGATTTCTTAAAGTTCTGTCAGTTTCCTTGACTTTGCCCTGAAGTCTGTGCTGTTTCTCTATGGAAAGGATGTTGTATGAGGCATCGCGGCAAGCATTTGGACGTTGTATGAGGCATCGCGGCTAGGATTTTGCATGCCTCATACAAAGTCCAAATCCGTAAAAAGTCCAAACTTGTGGAACCAAGTTTGGACGTTGCATGAGGTATCACTGTATTATTATTATTTGTAGGAATGGTTACCAGATGTAGGAGTGGCTGGCCGCAAGGAAGACATGCGGAGGCAATCATGCGGTGAAGTCCAGCCCCGAAGTCGGGGATTCGTATTTATTACCCTGCCTTGGGGTGATACGTGCGTAGGATGCCCTGTGGTTAATGGACAGCTCGCAGTTAATTAAGGTTTGGGCTGGCAAAACCCATTGTTCCTGCCCTATCTCGGAGCCTTATGTGTATTGAATCCGGGTGCCTAGCTTTGTCCGCTGTCTGGCTTGGCTTGTTTGCCCAGCTTAATTTGCAGCCAGCAGCTGAAGATCATGTTGCTCTACTAGAGCCATCATCTTAGTTTTACCCCGTTTCTACTATAGCCATCAGCCAAGGCTTTATGATTCACCCCTCAAACTAGCTAACTAGCCTGCACCCCAATTGCCTTTCCTGCCAAGCTCGGTTGGTCCCCAGATCTGTCAAAAGCCGAGCGAACCCCTGGGGAAAGGTTTAGCCAATTATTTCCATGGGCAACCCACAATTATTATATACAAATCAACCATTTGATTCACAGTTATGACTGGAATATGATTAACAGTTCAAGCCCTAACCAAAGGACCTAAGAACTGTTAAGGTAAAATGTCTGAGTATACAGGTGAAACTCAGAAAATTAGAATATTGTATCGTGCAAATGTTCATTCAGTTCAGTAATGCAACTTAAAAGGTGAAACAAATATATGACATAGGCTCATTACATGCAAAGCGAGATAGTTTAAGCCTTACTGTGTTATAATATTGATGCTTATGGCTTACAGCTTATGAAAAACCCAACACCCCCCCATCTCATGAACCCCATAATCATCACATAATCTCATGTACGCTGTACGCCATGATCATCACAATTATAACGAATTAAGGCATGACATATCACGCTTTGCATGCAGTCTCTCATATATTTGTTTCACCTTTTAAGTGAAATGAGTGAACATTTGCACGATATTCTAATTTTCCGAGTTTCACTATATGCAGTTCCTAGTAGTTGTTGTTGTTTTTGAGAGTTGGGATGTTCAAGTCCAGTAAGTCCAAAATTCAAAATATCTAGAGAGTCCTTTGGTTATTATTATTATTATTATTGGATACAAACCAACCATTTGGTTCACAGTTGAGGACAGGAAACCATGATATTTTGATTTTCCCCCCCCCAGTTGTTTGTCTTCAATTCATGCGTCTCCTGGTATAGCAGTCAATAATATAGACCAGGGGTGCCCAAACTACAGCCCGCAGACCCAATTAAGCTCCTGCATATCATTAATGTGGCCCATGGTGAGCACCTGGGCTCACCATGGACCCCCACCTACCCACCCTCACCGCATGATGTCAGCAGCAGCAACAGCAATCATACTTTGCCCTGGCTACTCTGAGCAGCCTCTTGCTCAGTCCCATACCCTCTGCAGCCTTTGCCAAAGTCGATTGCTGTGTTGGGGAAGTCTTTGGAACCTCCTGTTTCAAAATCTGCGGCGCTAGGAGAGCCCCCTGGCACGCCAGGGGTGACATCACCACAACGTGCCAGGTTTACCCTTCCAGCGCCATGGGTTTTTGAAACAGAGGAGGTTCTGAAGATTTCCCCAATGCGGCGATCAGCTTTGGCAAAGGCTGCAGAGGGGATGGGACCGACCCAGAGTCTTCTCGGAGCAGCCCGGACAAAGCGCAATCGCTGTTGCCACTGCTGCTGACATCAGAACTGTCAGCAGTGGGGGCAGACCGCCTCCAGACCCTGCAGCTGTGTGTCGGGGGCGGAATTGGCCCACGGAAAAGAAAGTTTGGGCACCACTGATATAGACCATCTTCTTTTCTACAACAGTTATATCAGGTGCGTTGTGAGGCAAATGTCTATCTGTTTGAATTTTAAAGTCCCACAGGATCTTGACTCTCATTTTCAAAAACTTTCTCTACTTGATTTTCCCAATGATTGTTACTGCATTCAAATCCAAACTTATGGCAAAGTTTCCAATGGATAATTTTTGCAACCCTGTTATGGTGTTACAAATAATCAGTCTGTGAAATTTTGCTGCATCCACTGATCAGATGATCTACTGCTTTGCCGTCTCCGGAAGTTTAGTGTAAGGGACCAAAGACAATGAAACAGCCGAAGGGTTGGCTTAACACAGGTTTATTGCATGATGATCCGGAGGAACATGTGGTAATGGCGGATGGGTAGCTCAATATATACAGCTGGCTATACATTTGAATGTGGCTCGTCGACAGACTATTGGTTGCTGCCTGCGTGACGTCGTAGGAGGTCACGCCCTTCTTGACCAGGTGAAGAGGTGGCGGGGAATCTTCCCGCGCTGCTGATCCAGGTGAATCTGAGTCATAAGAGCTGGACGCTCGCTATTGCCATCTAGTGGTCACTAGCTCGCATCCCCTTATCAGGTTTACATTGATACAGCTGAAGGTTATAATGTTGCACACAGAAAGGTTACATTGTTAACACATGGCTAAGGTACATTGTTAAAGGCACAGCTTTACAGAACACAACATCCCTCCCCCCTAGGATGAGACGAAGTCTCTCAGCCAAGATGGCTTGTTGCATGTGCGTTTGGGCCGTGAAGAGGGCTGACCCCCCCCCCGGGGCGCTACTGCTTCTTTGTTCCCTGGTCCCTTGTCCTGAAATGGGAGAGGGAGACTCGTTAGTGGCTTGCTGCGGTCTGGTGGCCTTAGGGGAAGGGAAGAACTCCATTGTGGGCAGACCGGGGGCGATCGGGGTTAACGAAAAACCCCTCTTCTCGCTTGGACAGGTGGGGGACCACTCCGAACCCCCCCCCGGTTCTGAAAATCAAATTCTAACTCAGTTGGGGTACCCGCATTTGTGGGGACATTCCGCGAGATATGTATGGGGTCGGGTTCCTCCTCCTCCTCAGAAAGATCCCCTAGGATATCTACGAGAACATCCTCCTCCCCCCTTGGTGGGGACCCGCGGCCACCTTTCCCTCCCCCTTGGGCTGAACGGGTGGGGGAGAACCCTAACGCTGATTTTTCCTCTGTTTGGTCTGTGCCCTGCTCATCGGAGACCCTGCGTCGGAGCTGGTCCACGTGCCGCCTCCACAGGAGCCCTGTGCTGGTTTCCACGCGGTACGACACGGGGCCGGTTCGCTCCACAACTACGCCCGGTACCCAGGCTGGGCCCGTGCTGGCGTAATTCCTGCAATGCACGGGGGCGCCTACACTGAAACTCTTTGTGGCCTCTAGCCCAATGTTCCTTCCTTTGTCCTCTACCCTCGTGGGGTCTAGCCTAGTAAGGATGGTGGTCAGTTTCCTACGCATTAAGAGCTCTGCGGGGGAGTATCCTGACGCCAATGGGGTCACCCTGTACCCTAGCAGAAACTGACACACTTGTAGGTTCAGATCCCCGGGGCCCATGCGCCGCAACGTGTCCTTCGTGGTGCGGACGAGGCGCTCTACTTGGCCATTGGTGGCTGGGTGAAACGGGGCGGAGGTGATATGCCGAACGGCGTTAATCTCCATGAATGCCCTAAACTCGGAGGACGTGAAACAACTAGCGTTGTCGCTAATTAATGTGTCGGGAATGCCGAACGTGGAAAAGAGCCTCCGCAAATGCCTAATGGTCTGGGCCGAGGAGGTGCTCGTGACTGGGATAACCTCCAACCACTTGGAGAAGGCGTCCACTACAAGAAGGAACAGGGTGCCTCTGAACGGGCCCGCGAAATCAATGTGCACCTGGGACCACGGCCCCTTAGCCGTGTCCCATTCCCTGTGGGGAAGGCGGGCCTCCTCTGGTCTGGAGCATTGGCAACTATCACAAGTGCCGACCATGTGCTCGATGTCGGCGTCCAGCTGGGGCCACCAGAAGTAACTCCGGGCCAGCGCCTTGGATCGCACGATGCCGGGGTGGCTGACGTGCAGCAGTTTGAGCACCCGCGGCCGAAGGGAAATGGGAATCACCACCCGCTGCCCCCACAAGAGGCACCCCCTCTCTAGGGACAGCTCTAACTTTTTCCTGAAAAATGGGGCGAACTCCTCCGCTGGGGAGGACGCCGGCCACCCTTTCTGCACCCAGGAGCTAACTGCCGCTAACGTCTTGTCCTTCTCTGTCGCTTTGGCAATGTCGGCAGGCATTACGGAGGGCGAATCCAGCACCTCTATCATAAGAACCTGATGGTCCCGCTCCCCCTTGCTCACCTGGCTGGGCGTCAGGGGGAGGGGAGACCTAGATAGAGCGTCCGCATGGCTGATCTCTTTCCCGGGCCGGTAGATCAACGCGTGCTGATACGCGTTGAGAAAAATGGCCCACCTGAGCATCCTCGGGGACAGGATCTGTGGGGTGGGCTTATCTGCGGTAAAAATGCCTAGCAGGGGCTTGTGGTCCGTTACAATGGTGAAGGGGCGGCCATACAGAAAATCGTGAAATTTTTTCGTCCCCGCAACTATTGCTAGTGCCTCCCTGTCTGTCTGTGCGTAGTTTCTCTCCGCTTGGGACAGGGACCTGGAGTAAAATGCTATTGGGGCCTCCCTTCCGTCTTCCAGCACGTGGCACAGCACCGCCCCCACTCCCACCGGGGATGCATCACAGATTAGGACTACCGGGCGTTTGGGGTTGAAATGGGTCAGTATGGCATCGGACGCTAGGAGACTTTTTAGCTCACTAAATGCCCTTTCTTGGTCATCGCCCCACTTCCATGCCTGGTCTTTTTTTAGCAGTTTGTGTAGCGGTTCAGCCACCGCTGCCTTCCGGGGGAGGAAGGAGTGGTAAAAGTTGAGCAGCCCTAGGAACGACTGCAGCTCGGGCTTGGAGGTGGGGCGGGGGGCTTTCTTAATGGCGGCCACCTTGGATTTGGATGGTTTTATCCCCTCAGGAGTCACACAAAACCCTAGGAACTCAACCTCGGTTGCGAAGAAGACGCATTTGTCCTTTCGCAGTCTCAACCCCGCTTTTTCGAATATTGTCAGGACCTTCCCCAACCTCTTGGCCAATTCGACCCGACTCCCCCCCGTTATTAACACGTCATCAAAATAAGGCAACACCCCCTCCAGCCCCTTCAGGAGGCGTTCCACGAGTGACTGGAAAATTCCAGGCGCTGAATTTACACCGAACTGGAGGCGCATCACCTGGAACGCCCCCTTATGGGTGACTATGGTCTGCGCAGCGGCTGCGGCAGGGGACACTGTAAGCTGCTGGTAGGCCTGTGCTAAGTCGAGCTTAGCGAAACACTTTCCCCCGTGTAACCTGGCCAGCAGATGGCTGACTACCGGCACCGGATATGCATTCGGGCGGATCGCCTTGTTGATGGTGCACTTGTAGTCGGCGCATATGCGGACCTCCCCATTGGCCTTTAGTGCGGTTACAATTGGAGTTTCCCACTCCGCAGAATCAACAGGCACAAGAATTCCCTGACCCACCAATTTGTCCAGTTCCGCCTCTATCTTGTCCTTAAGTGCAAACGGCACCCGGCGTGGTTTAAGGCGAATTGGGCGGACCTCCGGGTCCAGGTCGAATGTCACTGGGGGCCCCTTGAATTTCCCCAGTCCTTTTTTGAAGACTTCGGGGTGCGCCTCGCACACCTCCTGAATTGGATCAGTCCCAACGGCGTGCATCCCAACGGCATGCACCCCCCCAATAAACAAACCCAGGGGCTGGAACCATTGAGTCCCGAGGAGGCTGCAATCTCCCCCTTTAAGCACGACTAGAGGGAGAGACGCGGCGTGCTTCTTGAATTTAACCTGAAATTCTCCAACCCCCAACACTGGAATGCTGTTCCCTTGCACGTCCCGTAGTGTGGACCTCAATGCTTTGAGCTTGGGTCGCCTGTGGGGGGCAATTCTCAAAAACTCCCTCTGGGAAATGATTGAATATGAGGACCCCGAGTCAATTTCCATCCTAATGGGAACCCCTTGGACTAGTACCTCAACAAAGTAGCGGGGGTGTCCTACAGACACTCTGAATACTGGGGCGTTGTCCTCGCTGCCGTCGGCGATGCGGCCCACGCCGTCCTGCTTCCGCGTGGCCTGGGCGCCGTCCTTGGGTCTCGTTGAGCGGTCTTGTCCCGCGGAACGGTCTGCTGAGCTTCTCCGGGTCTCGCGCTTCTTCCGGCACACCTTGGCGATGTGCCCGCGGCGGCCGCAGTTGTGGCACTCGGCCTTCCGAAACGGGCACTTTACGCGGTCGTGGGCCGCTCCACAGCCGTCGCACCGTCGGCTCTCTTTCCGGACCCTCCGGACGTCCTCGTCGTCGCTGCTCTCTGCGGACGACCTCGAAGCTCGCCGGGCCGCATGCACCGGAGTCTCTGCCTTGCTCGACTTCGGCCGCCAGTCCTGGAGTTCTTGGACCCCAGCCTTTGTAGCTTCCGCGGCCTGTGCCGCTCTGACGACCTCCTGCAACGTGGGGGGCGGCTCTTGGTTCATTAATGTGCGCTGGGTTTCGGCGTCGTTCAGGCCGCACAGCACACAGTCCCGGAGGGTGATTTTGGCATTCTCCCATTTGCACGGACCGGCCGCCAGCCGCAGGGCCGCCACGAATGCGGCGACCGTCTCCCCGGGCGCTTGGACTCGCCTCCAGAACGCACTCCGAGCGGGAAACATCGCCGTGGCGGGCCGGACGTGCTCACGCAGCATCTGCATGAGTTCCTTGGCCTTGAATTCGCTCACCCTCCTCGGTGCGATCAGGTCCACCAAGGTCCTTTTGGTTTCTTGTCCGAGCATCCTGGTGAAGATGGCCCTTTTCTTTGCCTCTTCCGTGACTTCGGACTCAATCAGTGCTGCCTGGAAGTCCATTTCAAAGATCTCCCAGTCGCCCGGTTTCCTGATTTCGAAACCAGCGCATGTCTTGGTCCCGTGGGCTGCCATTAATCCCACCTTCGTCGCCAATTTAGTGTAAGGGACCAAAGACAATGAAACAGCCGAAGGGTTGGCTTAACACAGGTTTATTGCATGATGATCCGGAGGAACATGTGGTAATGGCGGATGGGTAGCTCAATATATACAGCTGGCTATACATTTGAATGTGGCTCGTCGACAGACTATTGGTTGCTGCCTGCGTGACGTCGTAGGAGGTCACGCCCTTCTTGACCAGGTGAAGAGGTGGCGGGGAATCTTCCCGCGCTGCTGATCCAGGTGAATCTGAGCCATAAGAGCTGGACGCTCGCTATTGCCATCTAGTGGTCACTAGCTTGCGTCCCCTTATCAGGTTTACATTGATACAGCTGAAGGTTATAATGTTGCACACAGAAAGGTTACATTGTTAACACATGGCTAAGGTACATTGTTAAAGGCACAGCTTTACAGAACACAACAGGAAGGCAGCGGGTGAATGGAGCGCCCGATTGGCCGCTGAGTTCCGGAGAAGGCGAGGTGGCCCTTCCGCCTTGCCCTGTCCAAAAGGTAGCGTCTGAAGGGAGCTCCCGATGGGCCACTGAGTACTGGAGAAGGCGAGGTGGGGCTTCTACCTTGCCCTCTCCGGAACGCAGCGGCCTAACGGAGCACCCGATCCCGGGCTGAGCCTCCTCCTCCTTGCTCCAAACAAACCGGCCGTCCTAGCAGTTTGTTTGGTGTTTGGGGTGAGGAGGAGGTGCACCCCAAACAAACTGCTCAGAAAGGTCAGGGGACGTCGGAAACAGCACAAATCAGGTTTCCCGACCCTCCTAGAGGCGGCAGCCCACCCCCACAAAAATGACATGATCTCTTACCTTTTCACGCTGTTTGGGGCCAGAAAAAATCACCATCTTTGGGTGCATTTTCCCAGCTCTCCACCTGCCCAAGAGCCTCTGGGGGGGGACCTCCTAGGAAGGTGGGAATAGTGCAGAAATGTCCTCCCACCCCCCAGAGGCTGCTGGGGAGGTGGAGAATTGGAAAAATGCACCCGAAAATGGTGATTTTTTTCGGCCCCAAACAGTGTGAAAAGGTAAGAGAGCAAACGTGATGCATTGGATAATGCTAAACAGTCATTATCCGATGCAATTGTTTCCCCCAAATAGCTGGTCGTTATCCGATTTGGTTGTTATGCGATGCGATCGTTATCCGAGGTATTACTGTATTTTAAATTTACACCAAAAAAATTAGCAACACTAAAATACAGTATATGTAAAATTTATTCAGTCTACAAAACTATATAGTTTAGTAGTTGCTTATTAAAAATTTAAGGTTTCATATCAGTATTTGTGAAGCTGTACTCATAATGGCTCCACATTTTCTTGAGTTCGCAGAGTGCCTGACTCCCACATTTGTTCTTTCCTCGCTGTCTTATACACTTTTTCGACTCCCGAAACGAGATTTCAACATTTTGAGTTCCATTTTTCTGTTGAATAATAAATCACAAGATTTTACAATGAAATAATTATAACCGGTCAATAAGCACCTCTATTTATTTATTTCTTGAAAGACCTGTGCCACTTTATTGAGACACAGTTCTTGCTGAGTTGGATTCAGATTTAGTTGTGTTCAACTGGACAGATTGTATGGAATGAGTTGTGGTATATGCAGGGAAATAACTCAAAAGATGAGAAGAGACAGCTTCCATAAATAGGCCCCTTCTGACCATAGGTAGATTTTGGACCAAGTCCACTGACCTGCTGACCTTCCAGTGGTCACGTTCAGTATCTTAACCACTAAGCCACCACAGTCCCTACGGGGTAGTATAATGGTGTAATTACTGTATGCTGAACTTGACTTTAAGGTAGTGGTGGGATTCTAATTTTTTTACTACCTACTCTGTGGGCATGGTATGGTGGGTGTGGCCAGGGCAAAGCCCTGTGTTATTTCAAAACTTGGATGGGTGGGACCAGCCAGAATTTCTGCTACCGGTTCTAGCCAACTAGGGTAAACCTGCTGAATCCCACCACTGCTTTAAGGTCAACAGTTCGAAACTCAAGTGCTTGTGCGACAGACAGTGAGCTCCCGTCTCCGTCCCAGCTCCTGCCAACCTAGCAGTTCGAAAGCAAGAAATTGATTTGGCGGGAAAGGTAACAGCGTTCTGTGCTGGTGTCTTGCCATACCTGTTACACGGCCACGGAAATGTCTGCAGATGCAGACAGCGCTGGCTCTTGGGCTGTAAGCCGAGATGAGCACCACCTCCTAGAGCAGGGGTGCACAAACTTTTCGGGCCAGGGGCCGGTCACTATGGCCTGTGGGTCAGATCCAGCTACCGATGCCAATTCCTCCGGCCCACAAAGTCCTCATTGGTCCCAGAAGGAGAAGAAAAGCGTTTTACTTCATGCTTGAACAATGGCGCCTAAGAGGTGACCTGATTGAAGTTTATAAAATCATGCACGGTGTGGACAAAGTAGATAAGGAAAAACTGTTTTCCCTATCGCATAACACTAGAACTACGGGACACTCCATGAAACTTTTGGGTGCTAGTTCTCAAACAAATAAGAGAAAGTACGTTTTCACCCCGAGGATCACTGGTCTATGGAACTCCCTGCCAGAAGAGGTGGTGACAGCTGTCAGTCTTGACAGCTTTAAGAAAGGATTAGACAAGTTCATGGAGGACAAGCGTATCAATGGCTATAATTATGGATACCTAAGGACAACCTCTGGGTTGGAGAGATAGGCAGGATCTCTCTCAATGCCATTTCCAGGGAATCCTAAGCAGGTGAAGGCATCTCCTTGGGAATAAGGTAAAGGTAAAGGTTTCCCTTGCTCGAAAGCCAGTCGTATCCAACTCTAGGGTTCAGTGCTCATCTCTGTTTCTAAGCCGAAGAGCCAGCGCTGTCTGCTTCTGCAGACGTTTCCGTGGTCATGTGGCAGACATGACTAGACACCAGAGCGCACGGAACGCTGTTTACCTTCCCACCGAAGTGGTCCCTATTTATCTACTTGCAATGTCTTGCTTTCGAACTGCTAGGTTGGCAGGAGTACCCTGAAGGAAATGGTGAGCCACTGTGTGAGACAGAATGCTGGACTGGATGGGCTGTGGCCTGTCCCACCAAGGCTGTTCTTGTGTTCTTATGTACTTCCGCTTCCGGGAGTGAGGAGGGCTTCACAGGCTGGATGAATTGGCATGGGGGGGGGGCAGATCTGGCCCATGGGCCATAGTTTGGGCACCCCTGTCCTAGAGTCAGATACACGCCTGGCTTTCCAGCAAGGAAGACCTTTCGCTGCTTGCTTCCGTCAGGTTTCATGCTCAAGGCTTTTCAAGCGGGAGGACGAGGAAGCAAGGGGGCCCCGTCGGATAGCCTTTCCAGCCCCCTTTTTCTCCCATGAAGCCTCCTCCTACGGCTCCCAGAAATAGCCTGCCTGCCTGCCTGCCTGTGGCTCTTACCGCCGGCTCGGCGTCGCAGCGAGCCAGAAGCATCCCCTTCGTGAGCTGGAAGTGCTGCGCGGCGCACTTGGCGGTAAAGGCGTGGATGCAAGCCAGGAACAAGGCGGTGCGCGTCCGGTTCTCGGGCTGCCGAAAAGGACAGGAGAGACAGACAGACAGAGAGACTGACAGGCTCGAGGGGGCGCCCAACTACACACACACACACACACACACACACACACTCCACACACACACACACACACACACACACACTCTCCACACACACACACACACACACCCCTCCTCGCCGCCTCTAGGCGCACATTGGCCGACCCGAGCAGCGACGCCACACCGAGCTGGGCTGCCCGTGGCCCCAAAGCATGTCCGTCTCGGCTTTGCGCGCGACCGGCGAGGAGAGGAGAGAGCGCGGCTTCTGGTGTGGGGAGGAGCAGGGAGGAGGAAAAGCCTTCGGGTTGGGAATGATTCCGGAGCTAGCCAGAGGACTGTCCACAGCTGCTACGAGGCCTGGGAGAAGGAGCAGCGCTCCGTCCGAAGTCACGCCTGGCTGGCTGGCAGGCAAATGGCGCGCCAAGCTCTCAAAGCCTGCCGCCTCGTCCGCGCATCAGGCTGAGCGCGAAGGCATCGCGGGATCCGAGCCGCCTGTGCAGGAACGGCGTCGCTCTCATGTGCCAACCAACAACAAGAAGAAGACGCCTTTGCCTCCCGTGTTAGTTTACAGGGCCATAGCCAGATGTGGGCGGGCGAATATATTTCTTCAGGATGGGCAACAATGCCTCTTTTCAAGGCATTCTTATGGGAAACCGCGCTTTCAAGCCCACGCTGGCCTGGCCACCCACCATACCTGTCAAGCACGGCTCCGGACAATACGGGACCTGCGCAGAACAGTTCGGGGCAGGTCCGTTTTATGCATGCGAAAAGCCGTTTAGGCCTGCGCAGAACGGTTCTGCACAAGTCCGTTCTACGCATGCGTAGAAGGCTTTTACGCATGCGTACAACAGACCTGCGCAAAACCGTTCTGCGCTGGCCGGTTCTACACATGCATAGAAGGGTTCTATGCATCCCCTTCTGCACAGAACCCTTCTACACATGCGTTCTACACATGTGTAGAAAGGATCTGCGCAGAAGGGGTGCACAGTAACTCCTCCCCCCCCCCCCCGCTGCCAAGATCCGGGATAGCGGCAGCTCCGGGCAGGAAAGGACGAAAATCAGTGCTGAAATACGGGAAATCCCGGGAAATCCAGGATACTTGACAGGCATGCCACCCACTGGCTACGCCCCTGTTAGTCTGTATATCTATAGCTCTGTCTGTCTGTCTGTCTGTCTATCTATCTACAGTATCTAGCTAACTGAGAATAATCAGAACATATAAGTACGAAAATTAAATTAAATTTTAAAAATTAAATTAAAAATCTATCTATCTTTGTCCCAGCTCTTGCCAACCTAGCAGTTCGAAAGCAAGAAATTACAAGTAGATAAAAAGGGACCACTTTGGTGGGAAGGTAACAGCGCTCTGTGTGCTCCGGTGTCTAGTCATGCCTGCCACATGACCACGGAAATGTCTGCAGAAGCAGACAGCGCTGACTCTTCGGCTTTGAAACAGATGAGCACTGAACCCTAGAGTCAGATACGACTGGCTTTCGAGCAAGGGAAACCTTTACCTATCTATCTATCTATATCTATCTATCTACAGTATCTAGCTAGCTAGCTGAGAATAAACAGAACACACACACGGTACCCCTGTAGTCTCAGTTCTTCCCATTCTGTGCATGCGCACATGCACTGTACCCCTGTAGTCTCAGTTCTTCCCATTCTGCTTTAGCACGCAAACCCAAAGGTGTAAATTAAACCGTGTAATTATTCTAAGATTGAAACATTAATTATTTTTAAAAAATATATAGGAACCTAAGCTAGGCTTGTGGAGATAAGAAGTACTGATGGAAACAACTGGGATGGAGAAAACCATGGCTTGGGTTACTGCCTCTTGTGCTATCAGCCTCAGGCAGTAAAAAGCTGGACAGCTGTTATAACTGGCCAATAATATGTTGAGTATCCACTGCAACTATAAGACAATGAATTGCAATTCATTTAAGATGTATATTGTGTCTGGGAATGTAAGAAAAAGAAGTGAAACATGTATAAAAATGGACTGATGGTTGTTGCATAGCACTGTTGATGCTAATCACTTTAATTGTATGGCAGCCAAATCACATTAAAAATCCAAGTATAATTTTACGTTTATACTGTAAACTGTGTGAAAGTATACAAAATTGCTTACCTTCGTCTGTGGGCAGCAATCGATGATATTAGGTGTGCATGTCTAGATGAAAGTGATAAAATAACGTGGTGTTTAGAGTTACTAATGGATGTTAAGTGAGAGATAGAGTCTTGTATGTACATTATGAAAGACTTACAGACAGGTAACTATACTGTATCTAAAATATCTGGGTATCTGGCCTGAGCCATAGGAATCTTAGCTCAAAATTATTATGAATCATAATTTCATTATGAAGTAATTATGAATGCTTTGTTACCATGACGATTAGTAGATTTTGCAGAAATTTGCGCTCCAGTTGATCTATCACTTCCCCAGAAAAAATATTTACTTATTTATTTATAACATTTATATCCCACCCAACAGGACAAATACCACTCTGGGTGGCTTAGCTCTGAACAACAATCTCTTATGCACATGTTCCCTCTAAAAAGTTCCTTCATATAGATGCATTAACTGAAAAGTAGATGGTCACTTTATTCAATTGCACCAAAGAGGGCAACATAAACTTAATTCAAGGGGAGAAGGAAAGGAAAAGAAAACATACCTTGTTCAGTTCGTTTTTGATAGTTTTCTAAAAGGAAATACAGATGGAATTAAGAAAATCTGCTCACTTCGTATCTTTATTGTGTTTTCATTCCTATAAGGTTTCTGAATGTAAAATACTGTGTTTTCTGGCGTATAAGACTACTTTTTAACCCCGAAAAATCTGTGCCAGTCAGGGGTCGTCTTATAGGACAGGTACTTAACTGCAGCTGATAAGTATATTCCAAACTCTACATTTTAACTGGAAATGTTGGGGGTCGTCTTATACGCCCAGTCGTCTTATATGCCGGAAAATACGGTATATCTCCCGTTTCTAAATGCATTCATCCTAAAGCTGCAGTTCCGTGCTCATTTACTTGGAACAGGTATCTCCAGGAATTCAGTGAACTTAATTCCAAGTAAAAATCCACAAAATTTGGCTGCTGTGCTACAATCCTGAGCCCAACCAATGGGACTTAATTATCAGTAAACATGTCTAGGATCAAATTTTGCTTTTCCTGGGGGTGGGGTGGGGGAAATATGATTTCCCATCACCTAGTCTTTTCTATGAAGAAACAACATAACTATTGTAGTTAACCAACTTATTTTCACATTATGTAGGAAATGCCATTAACGCCTGAAGAGATACAAATGTCCCTCTAGCTCCATCTGAAAATACTGCCAGAATATAAAAGATTTTAAATCTGTTTCTGTCTTTACTATTGCACTGCTTGTTCATTACTGGATGCAGGTATTTTACCACCGTCACTCTGATGCTACTCATAGACTCTCTTACATGTATTTTTTAAACTTCTAAAAGTCCAGTGTAATACAATGCCATACCTTCAATAAATGCTGGTAATCTAGTCTAATAGCGGTGTGGTTACATGTATCAAAATTGTACGCTCCTGCAAATACACAGGAAGACAATGCCAGGCCAGTGCAATGAAGAAAGAAAATCACTTTGGAAATACCTGGACAGAGAAGAGGGGGGAAAGAGTAATTAAAACCAGCTTCTTCATATGCCTCCTTTTGCTGTTACATTTCATTTTACAGAAATATTTTTAGAAGTACAACTTTCTAGAAATGAATTAACAGATGACTTCAGGTTTAAAGCATTGGGAAAAGAAGTGCATATATTTACCCATAGTGTCCCCAAGGAATATTCTTTGATTGTGAGTTCTTCGAAGTAGTTTCTCCCTTTTTATTTACCTTTTCTGCTAGGGGGTTTTCCATCACCAAAATGATGTCTCAGAGCTTTAAATAATTCAAGCTTGGATTTGTTTCATTACTAATTTCCAAAGAAGCAGATGTAAATGACAACCTACAACCCCAAATGAAAAAAAACAAAACGTGGAACCATGTCGCCCACTTGCATCTTAGATCCCACTTAGAGGATTATTCTCATGCATGACCTTTGCATAAATTATTAAAATGTATCATTAACATTTTTTGGAGAATTATACATCAGCCAGCCTTGCGCAATTGGGATACCTTAATGAAGTGGGAATTTCAGAAACACATCACTCTGTCTGATAGTCCTATTATACGCTTGTTTGCAATACAGTATAAAAATGAGATTTTTGTCACTGACATCAAACTTTTACTGTTGCTTTCTGCTCTGCTGTTTAAATGGAGGAAAATTAGAAGAATGAACTTTATGACCCTCTAATTGGGAATGTTGCATTACTCTCTCAAGCTGTGTAATATTACAGGTTTCTTCTGTTGTTGTTGTTGTTCAGTCGCACAGTCGGTTCCGACCCTTTGCGACCCTATGGACCATTGTTCTCCAGGCACCTCTGTCCTCCACCATCCCCCTCAGCACTCCCAGTTCTGTGCCCATTGTGTCTACAATACCATCTAGCCATCTCATCTTTGGCCTCCCCCTTCTTCTTTTGCCCTCCACCTTTCCCAACATCAGGGCCTTCTCAAGTGAATCCTCCCTTCTCATTTGATGTCCAAAATACTTTAGCTTCGTCTTTACTATTAGCCCTTCCAATGAGCAGTCAGTGTTGATTTCTTCTAAGATTGACCTATTTGTTCTCCTCGCTGTCCAGGGTACTCTCAAAACTCTCCTCCAACACCACATTTCAAAGGCATCTATTCTTCTGCGTTCAGCTTTCCTAATTGTCCAGCTCTCACATCCGTACATTACCACTGGGAATACCATTGCTTTGACTATTCTAATTTTTGTTTGCAATGTGATGTCTCTGCTTTTCACTATGTTCCCCAGGTTTCTCATGGCTTGTCTCCCAAGAATCAGTCGCCTTTTTATTTCATGGCTGCAATCCCCATCTGCCGTAATCTTTGATCCCAGGAAAGTAAAATCTGTCACTGCTTCTACTTCTTCCCCATCTATTTTCCAGGAACTGATTGGGCCTGTTGCCATTACCTTGGTTTTCTTGATATTGAGTCTCAAACCAGCTTTTGCACTCTCCTCCTTCAGCCCAATCAAGAGGTTCTTTAGGTCTTCCTCACTTTCTGCCATTAGGGTGGTATCGTCTGCATATCTCAGATTGTTTATGTTTCTCCCAACAATTTTAATCCCATACTGTGATTCCTCCATCCCTGCATTTCGCATTATGTGCTCTGTGTATAGATTGAATAAGCAGGGTGATAAAATGCAGCCTTGTCTTACTCCTTTTCCTATTCCAAACCACTCTGTCATTCCGTGTTCTGTCCTAACTGTTGCTTCTTGGTTCATGTACAGATTTCTCAGGAGGCATATGATGTGCTCTGGTATTCCCATCTCTTTAATTACTTGCCACATCTTGTTGTGGTCCACACAGTCAAATGCCTTAGTGTAATCAATGAAACAAAAGTAAACTTGTTTCTGGTATTCCTTTGTTTTCTCCATGATCCAACGTATGTTGGCAATGTGGTCTCTAGTCCCCCTGCCTCTTCTGAAACCGGCCTGCACCTCTGGTAGTTCTCTCTCCACATGTTGCTGAAGTCTGTCCTGTATTATCTTGAGCATCACCTTGCTGGCGTGTGGGATGAGTGCAATTGTTCGGTAATTTGAGCATTCTTTGGCGTTGCCCTTTTTTGGGATTGGGACGTATACTGATCTTTTCCAATCCTGTGGCCACTGTTTTGTTTTCCAGATTTGCTGGCATATTGAGTGCAGTAATTTGACGCCATCATCTTTTAGCGCTTTGAAAAATTCGACTGGGATACCATCATATCCACTAGCTTTGTTGTTTGCAGTGCTCTTTAGGGCCTTTATAACTTCGCTCTCCAGGATGTCTGGCTCGAGTTCAGTTTTTTCATCATTGTGGTTATCAGGAGTGTTGAGGTCCTTTTTGTAGAGTTCCTCTGTGTACTCTTTCCATCTTTTCTTTATCTCTTCTGCATCAGCTAGCTCTTTTCCGTCTTTGTCCCTTATCATGGTCATTTTTGCTTTGAATGTTCCCTTTATTTCCCCGATTTTTCTGAAGAGATCTCTAGTCCTGCCTCTTTTGTTGTTTTCCTCCATTTCTTTGCACTGTTCTTTTAGGTAGTTTTCCTTATCTCTCCTTGCTTTTCTTTGAAATTCTGTGTTCAGAAGATTGTATTTTTTCCTTTCTCTTTTGACTTTCGCCTTCCTTCTTTCCTCTGCTATTTTAAGAGCCTCATCAGACAACCATTTTGCTTTCTTACGCTTCTTTTCTTTTGGTATGGTTTTCTTTGCTGCTTCCTGCATGATGTCCTTTATCTCTGTCCATAATTCTTCTGGCACTCTGTCTATTGCGTCCAGGCCATTATATCTGTTCATCACCTCCACCGTGTATTCTTTAGGGATGCTGTCTAGGTGATATCTGTCTGGTCTTCTTGTTTTCCCTATTTTCTTTAGTCTTAACCTGAATTTTGCGATCAGTAGGTTGTGATCTGAGCCACAGTCTGCTCCAGGTCTTGTTTTTGCTGATTGTATGGAATCAATCTGTGTCAATAGATAAATAGCACATTTCCAAAAAACAAAAAAAACAAAACCGGGACCATAGCCACACTTTGTCGCTAGGTGGTGCTGTCACATTCAGAGTCGCAAAAAATATATCAAAGAATAATTCCACTAAAAGTGGCATTCTCCAGATAGGTAAATAAATTTATACATGATCTAAGAAGACATGTGTATAAAGAATGCTTGAACACTTCTTTTCTTTATTCGTGTCAGATGCACCACCAGCATATAATAACATACAAAGCTAAAATTAACACATCTAAACAAAAAAGAGTTTAAAAAGGCAAGATTACATCTGCCCAATATCAGGCCACATCAACAACATTTCCTCTTGCCAGCCAGCATAAGGTCTTCCTTGGTGCATGTTGAGGGGCATTGTGTGCATTGTATCATATGGGAGATAGTTTGTACTTCTCTGCATTCACACAGGCTGTCATCTACAGGAAAATCTCACTTTCTCAGATTAGCCCTTGATCTTTCTACCCTGGCTATTTAAAACTTTCCCCACAGGTCATGGTTGTTCTTGGCCAGGTGGTAGAGAGTCATGTGGTTCTGCCCAGTTATCTGATAACTCCTTGATTGCCTTCCATAGTTCTAAGGTGGACTGTTGGGAAAGGAGAAGTTTTGAGGCAGCTATGCTTTGATTTCAGTCTCTTCTTTGGTGGTTGGTGATCAAATAGTAGGTATTTTTCCTAGGATCTTTCTTTGACCCACTCTTTCTGAGCAGCACTTTCTCAATGGAATTTTGGTGGAGGGATGCCAGCTAAATAATGCACTTTTGGTATTGGAGTTGGTTTTAAACATCCTGTGACCAATCTCGCTGTTTCACTTAAGGCCACATCCATCTGTGTTGCATATTTTGATCTGTACCTTTAGTATATGAGAGTCAAGACACAAGGCACAGCCAAAGGCTGGGTTAACTCAGGTTTATTGCATGGTGGACAGAGGGAACATGAGGTAATGGCGGACGCACAGCTCTATATATATGGTAGTAACGTATTTGAATGTGGCTCCACGGTAGCCCGTTGGCTACTGGTCCGCGTGACGTCATGGCTGGTCACGCCCTTCTTGTCCAGGTGTAGGTAGCGGCGGGAAACTTCCCGCGCTGCGGTCTTTGATGGGTTTGAACCAAGAGAGCTTGGACGCTCACTGCTGCCAGCTGGTGGTCATTAGCTTGCGTCCTATTACAGGGTTTATGTGATACAGCTGAAGGTTACATTGTTACTCATAGGCAAGGTTACATTGGTTCAGATACATTGATATCACATGTGGAAGGTTACACTATTAGAACACAACAGTACCACACTGGACTAGCATACTGTCCTATAGAGTAACATAAAGGTAGTACAGAGGTTCTTAATGTGTGTGGTTGGGCACCCCATCTTGTGCCTGTTATTTTCCTCAGAATGTTGTTTCTGGCAAAAACCTTCTGTTTGATATTAAGGCAGTGGGCCTTGAAGGTGAGAGTTCAGTCTAGGGTAACTCCCAGGTATTTGAGGGTGATGCAGTGTTTGAGCCTGGTGCCATTCCAAGTCACAGTTTTTCAAATGAAAGGCACAAAGTTGAGTTTTTAGGCAGTTTGGCTTCAGTTGGTTATCCCTATAATATATAGTCATTAAATTCAAAGCCTCAATCAGTTTTTTCTTAACAGCAATTGTCAGATCATCAGCATAAAGAAAGCTCCTAGTGGCTTCCAGCAATGGTTGATCGTTAGTATATATGTTAAACGGTGTGGGGGCTAGCACACTGCCCTGCAAGGAGCCATCCCTGATTTTTCCATTGGCTGCATTGTCCTTGGAAATTGACAAAAAATATGATTTTCCAATAAACAGCCTATTTGTTGTTGTTGTTGTTGTTCAGTCGCACAGTCGGTTCCGACCCTTTGCGACCCTATGGACCATTGCTCTCCAGGCGCCTCTGTCCTCCACCATCCCCCTCAGCCCTCCCAGCTCTGTGCCCATTGTGTCTACAATGCCATCTAGCCATCTCATCCTTGGCCTCCCCCTTCTTCTTTTGCCCTCCACCTTTCCCAACATCAATGCCTTCTCAAGTGAATCCTCCCTTCTCATTTGATGTCCAAAGTATTTTAGCTTCATCTTTACTATTTGGCCTTCCAGTGAGCAATCCGGGTTAATTTCTTCTAAGATTGACCTATTTGTTCTCCTCGCTGTCCAGGGCACTCTCAAAACCCTCCTCCAACACCACATTTCAAAGGCATCTATTCTTCTGCGCTCAGCCTTCCTAATTGTCCAGCTCTCACATCCATACATTACTACTGGGAAGACCATTGCTTTGACTATTCTAATTTTTGTTTTCAGTGTGAGCACCTCATATGCCTCCTGAGAAATCTGTACATGAACCAAGAAGCAACAGTTAGGACAGAACATGGAATGACAGAGTGGTTTGGAATAGGAAAAGGAGTAAGACAAGGCTGCATTTTGTCACCATGCTTATTCAACCTATACACAGAGCACATAATGCGCAGTGCAGGGATGGAGGAATCACAATATGGGATTAAAATCGCTGGGAGAAACATCAATAATCTGAGATATGCAGACGATACCACCCTAATGGCAGAAAGTGAGGAAGACCTAAAGAATCTCTTGATTGGGCTGAAGGAGGAGAGTGCAAAAGCTGGCCTGAGACTCAATATCAAGAAAACCAAGATAATGGCAACAGGCCCAATCAGTTCCTGGAAAATAGACGGGGAAGAAGTAGAAGCAGTGACAGATTTTACTTTCTTAGGATCAAAGATCACTGCAGATGGGGATTGTAGCCATGAAATAAAAAGGCGACTGATTCTTGGGAGACAAGCAATGAGAAACCTGGGGAACATAGTGAAAAGCAGAGACATCACACTGAAAACAGCCTATAATTTTGTGAATTTAAAATCCTTTATTATGTGGGAGACTTTTTTTCAGCAAGGCTGCATGGTTGACTGTGTCATAAGCTGCAATGAGATCTATAAACACTACACCTGTGATTTCCTTCAGTTCAAAACCATCGTCTATGTACTGTGTTAAGTTAAGAATTTGTGCTGTACAATCTTTGTCAAGTCTGAAACCAGTTTGCTGTGGTATAAGCTGGGGTTCTACTATTGCTGTTAGTTGGTTCAGGATTAAACCTTCATATATCTTATACTAGCATAGGTTGCCCGGCATTGCTGGGCTGTTATAAATTGTGTTTTGCTTTTTCTGTGGGGGGGAGGGGGTTGAGTTAAAACTCAACAGAGGATGCTATAAATATTTTTATTTTATTTATTTAACATATGTTTGTTATTTGTGTAAACTTTTGATTTATTGTTATTTTTTTGACTTGTTTTTACTCTTGCGGCCTCTAGGTGGGGCTGTTTTGTTTTTGACTTGTTTTTAATATTCCAGCCTGCAGGTGGGGCTGTTAGTAATAGTGTTGGTTTTGTTTTCGTTTCATGTGTTTTTTCTCTCCTGGCCTCTAGGTGGGGCATCTTCCGGTAAGTAGTCTTTGTTTCTTCATTTCTCTTCCGGTCTCATGGAGGGAGGACGTGCTGGTGAGTTCTCTGGTTTTATTTATTCTGGGATTTTTCTTTGTTTTGATTTTGTGGTGGTGGGCTGGGAGGTGTTTCTGTTTGTTCTTTTGTGGTTTTGTTGGGCTTTAGATGTGTGTGATTGGTTTGTTTATTTCTGGTTTTGCTTTTTTGTTTTTTTTTATTTCGTTGGTGTTTGTGTAATTTGTGTTAGTTGTGTTAGAGTTAGGTATTCTCGTGTTGTAGTTAGGTGTTTTTTCTGTGCTTTTTTGGTATTGTGGATGTTTTTGTTTGTGTATTTTGTTGTTCACTTTTTTGTTTATTAATGGATTTTTAAATTATTTATTTATTTGTGTTTTATTAATTTTTATTAATGTTGGTGTTTGTTGTTGGTGCGTACTTTTGCGTGAAGAACTGGCTGCCTGTCGGTTCCTCTTTTCCCCATTGCTACTTCGAATTTTGGTTTCAATGCAGCAATGGGGAAAAGGAGGAGCCGGGGGAAAAGGAGGAGCCGGCAGTCAGCCCGTTCTTCCCCTGGTAAGGTTCATTAGGTAGGTCGGGGGAGAAGGAGGCAGAGAAGAGCTATCTTCCTGATGATGGTTCTCTCCTCTCTGTCTCCTTTTTCTCCTGATTTACCTAACCGGAGATTGGCAGGCAGCGATCCGTAAGGGGTGGTGCTCTTCCTTGTGGATTGCTGGCTGCTGCTGTTATATTACCTCCACCGCTATTTCATGTTAGTTCTCGAAACAGTGGTGTTGGAAGTACAAAGGCAGCAGCCAGTCATTCGCCAGGGAGGGTGCTTCCCCTGACGAACTGCTGCCTGCTGTTGGTTTTTTTCCCCACCCCGGCTCAAGGTACCTTGAGGCTGGCAGTGGTCTCGCCGTGTCTTTGGCGGGGTAGCGTGGAGGGGAGGGAGTCCCTCTTATCCCCGTTGCTCCAGGAAAGAAGACCAGTGGTGGTCTCGCCGTGGTTTTTGTGGGTGTTTGTTTTGTGAGGCTGTGAGGCACTGCGTCTGCCTGCGGCGGACTTGCGCTCCCATTGCGGGATGCCGGCATTTTTTTAATTTTATTTTTCGCACACCAGCTTTCTCAGCGTTCTGTGCGCTCACGGTGTGTAGGACACTGTGACTTGGAGTTTTGTGTGTTTTGTTTGTGTTCGTGCGGCGGTTTTTTTTCTGCGGCCCGATTTCAATTGGCCGCGCCGCGTTTCCCAACGTTCTTTTTGCTCATGCCTTTCAGCCTGATTGGCTGAGGCGTGGCACAGAGGATGTTGGGAATTGAAGTTGTTTCCCTTTTTTAGCGTTCGTGGGGTTCTTGCCCAACTGGTGGCTTCGGCAACCCTGCAGTACTCTGCGGGTCGGGTTCGGGCGAGTGCATGAGGCTCGGTATGGGATAGTATGGACGGGTGCAGAAACGTCTAGCAAGTTGCAACGGTTAACCCTTGGATTTATAGGTATAGATAGATAGATGGCTAAGAAGAGATATGGGCCTGTAGCTTTTTAGGTCTTCTGGTGGTTTGTTTGATTTAAGTACAGTTATCACACGAGCCTTCCTCCATATCTTTTGTATCTGAACTACATCCAAGCAGTTATTGTACAGGCTAAGTAAGCACTTTTTGCTATTGGTCCAAAATGTTTGATCTGCTCAATCTGAATCTCATCCATGCCAGCTGTTTTACCATTCTTACACCTGCCTATTGCCTCTTCCAGCTCTCCTATGATAGAAGGGGTAGTCAGATTGTCTTCCATTCCTCGTTCCTTCTTGTCCCCCACTTGTTTTTCTGTGGGTTAAAATCTGGTTTCCCATTAAGTAATAGCTGGTGGGCAATTTGGTTAGCTGAGACATTGGTATGTACCAGTTGTTTGATTACATCATTATTAAGATGATTAAGCTTGTGTCGATTTCTATGAGCTTAATCCATTTTCTCCTTTTGTGCTCTGAGATAGCTGACACTACCTGTTGTCCGGCTTTAATAGTACCTTTGCTGAGTGGATTTTCATCAAAAAGGGCAAAATATTCATTCAGTAAGTCAACAGTTTCATGTGTTAGACCTTGGGTGTAGGAAGTCCTACATCCCTAGAGCATTTCTGGACATCATCAATAAACATTGTAATATGTAGGGTCTGGAACAATAGCTACCACTCTTCCATTCAAAGCCACAGAAAACTTGGGCCAATCAGCCTTTTTAAAGTTGTACCTTCTTCAGTATGTCACAACTTGTGATAGAACAGCGGCTGTAATCTCACATAGAATGAGGCAGTATCTGGTATTTGGTATTGGCTTCCATACAGTGGTGGGCTCAAAATTCGTTGCACCCAAATTAGGACTACTGTACTTTATTCCAAAATTTTGATGGGCGGGTCCAGCCAGAATTTCTGCTACAGGTTCTGGCGAACTGGTGCGAACCTGCTGATGCCCACCACTGCTTCCATACTGACTTTAAGCATTGATGTGCTACATTCTCATTTACAAAAATGATGTCTGGGTTATAACCTCTTCTCCATCTGCCACTGTTAAAAGATGCTGGTAATTTGCTATCATGAATGAGTGATAGTTGATAGGATTCTGCCCATTCTACAATAGCGTCTCCACTTTCATTGTTGTTTTCATATCCCCACAAGTTGTTGTGGCTATTAAAATCGCCTATTATGAACCTTACATGCTTATTCCAAAAGTTTGGTGGTTCAGCAAAGGAAAATTTTACACGTGGTGATTTATAGACAGATGTCACTGTGCAGTCACTGAGCTCAGTTGTTATTATTTCAGCATTGTTCTCCACTGTCACTGCTGTAGACAGAATCTGGAGATCTGTTCTGGCAAGCACTGTGCTTCCGCATTACCAATAGCATCGTTCGGTGATTAATTGCATTCCAGGAGCCTTAGGATGACATTGGTTTCATCCCTGTGTGTTTCCTGCATGCATGTATGTTTATTGCAGAGTTCCTGAAACATCCTTTCTTTAACTGAGGATATTCCTTCAATGTTGATATATGTTGAGGATATTCCTTCAATATCTAAGCAGATTGGTCTCAGTAAACTCATGCTATTTCTCAGGTAAATGAGCAGTATGAATAATTACAATGGAAAATAGCAAATATTACACAGGTTTTAATCTAAACAATTCATTAGTGACAATGATTGCCACACATATTTGTCAGATGTGTCTTTCCAAAGTCCCAGTTGCTCACGCCTCCTGGGAGGCGGAAGGTCAGCAGTTCGATTCCCGAGTACTGCAGGACGGAATGAGCTCCCGTCTTTGTCCCAGCTCCTGCCAACCTAGCAGTTTGAAAGCAAGAAATTGCGAGTAGATAAATAGGGACCACTTCGGTGGGAAGGTAAGAGCATCCCGTGTGCTCGGTGTTTAGTCATGCCTGCCACATGACCTCGGAAATGTCTGCAGCAGCAGACAGCGCTGGCTCTTTGGCTTTGAAACAGAGATGAGCACTGAACCCTAGAGTCGGATACGACTGGTTTTCGAGCAAGGGAAACCTTTACCTAGTGCTCATTTTACTTGGTCCTCTACAGCTCAATGCCTCTAGGTGCTTACCATGAGGGAGGCAAAAAGACAATCACTAGCAATAGGGCCTTCTCAGCTGTGACTCCAATATTTATGGAATTCCCTCCCATAGTTGAGAAGCTTGCCCCATCCCTACAGACTTTTAAGAAGCTTCCCAAAACTGAGCTCTTCAAAGAATATGGAGGGCTACTCCACTAATTTAACATGACAAACCCTGTATTTTTGGCTCCTTTGTCTTATTCATTACCTTGTATGAGTGAATGAGCTTAGGCACTCAGGAAGAGTCTACCTGCACATCTCATTGGCCTTCCTTGAGTGTGGGGAGAATCCCTGCTCCAAAGTATTATCTCATCATATCCTCTTCTCTGGAAACAAGACAGAGAATGGGGCATGAAAGGGCATGAAGATGAAGGTGTGGGAAATACTACCAAATAATTTTCTTACCAAGAGAAGGATGAAAAGGAAGCAGGAGCATAGCCAATTGGTAGGAAGAGAAGAGGGAAAGTGAGACAGAGGAGTGGGCAGATGCATCTGAGTGATGCGGGAAGGAGTCTGACTCCACAGTGTATGCTGAATTTATTTATTTATTTATATTTATAGCTCAAATTTCTATGCTGCCCATTCAGGCGAACCCGACTCAGGTGGCTCACAACAGGTCCCCATCTGCTTGCTCACAACAGGATTAAAACATACATATTAAAAACAATTAAAACCCCAACATACCCACCCACCTATTAAAACTAACCACATTAAAACTGCCCGCATTAGAAAGATGGGGAGGCTTTATTTTATAAGCCAACAGGAGGGGGCCACTCTTCCATCTGAGCCCCACACCTGCCCCGCCAACCAGGTTTTTAATTCTCTTCTGAAAGGCAGCAGCTCCGTCTGCTCCCACAACTCTATTGGCCATCGGCCAGGGGGGCTCGCCTCTCTGGCACAAGGAGGAGAGCCTTCTCTGTGTCCGCACCGGCCCTTTGGAATCTCCTGCCTGTGGAACTGCATCTCCAGACGGTGTTGTTGCCCTTTAGGAAGGAACTAAAGACCTGGCTGGGGTACAGGTGGAGGGGTGGCTTCCATTGGGTGGTTAATATAGAGGAGGATGCCTGCCCCATGGTTTCTACAGTTCCTGCACCCCTCTCTTTTTAGGGGTGGGTTCTTATTGCTGGTTTTTATCTGTTTTATTTGTTTTTATCTGTTTTTACCCACTGTTGTGAACCGCCCGGAGTCGGCTTTGGCTGAGTGGGCGGTATAAAAATTTAACAATAAATAAATAAATAAATAAATAAAATAAAGATTCCACAAGGCCGGTGCGGACACAGAAAAGGGCCTCCTTCGTGTGCCAGAGAGGCGAGCCCCTCTGGCAGATGGAACAATTAGATAGCCTCTCCGGTCCGCTCTGGTTGGACGGACAGACTTTGAATACAAAGCTCCAGATGAAGTTACACATCCTTTCAGGTAAATCCATAAAAGGACTGACCACCAATGATTTTAATGACTCTAACTAGGCAGAGGCCAGCCCAAGAGCCATACAAGAAAGCAAGAAGAAGGGTCCTGCTACAATGACCAAACCAACCCCTACCCAATTGTGCCACTGGGAGAGACTGATTGATTTCCTGTAGCAATAGGCTAAGGACACTCAAGATGGAAAACTGAGGGTTTATAAACCTTAATTCAACACTTCAACTGTATGGGTGCAGGGTATTGTGAAGGTAACCCACTCACCATCCCTCTAGAAGAGACTCAATGTCTATTTCCCCTAGAGAGCATATTGTGATTAGAACCATGTAGTGAAGAAACCCAAAAGGTTTGAATAAAAATTTGATGATTAAGTTGACAAGTTCATCTTCTTTTTTGAAACATACATATAAAGATACACATACTGAAAATAATCTTAACCTATAAAACCAAGTGTTCACCGTTGGAATTGGCTATACGTTGCTATGCGTCGCCCTACTGACCCGCACCCTTCCTTCGTGCTCACGGCCGAATTGCCTACGCAGGTCAACGAAGGATTTAAAAATCCGGCACGGGGGCCTCAGCCCCACAAATGGCAAGAAAGGGAAAGAACTTCACGTCCCAACAGTCACTGCGCCGCGGCGCGCCAGAGCCAATCAGGCTGAGAGGCTCTGGCACGGCGCAGCGTTCGGACACGCGCCGCAGCCAATCAAAAGAAAAGCATTTTAAAAAAACACATCACAAACACAAAGCACCAACCTATTACTACAAGCCCCAGCGTCCTGCGCGCCATGAGCACGCAGAACGAGGAGGCAGCCGGCGCGCGAAAACAAAACTTAAAGAAAGCCGGCTCCGCCGCCATTCATCCCCATGGGCGAGCCAGCATGGCCCGTGGAGGAAGAAAATGAAACAAACCCGCCGCCCATGCTCTTCCGTTCGAAGAGCCAGCGGCGCGTGAAAAAAAATACAAACAAAAAAACCCCCCAACTCCCCTTCTTCACCACGGGCCAGCAAGTATGGCCCACGGAGGAAAAATAAACCTCGGCCGCCGCTGCCCTTCCATTCGAAGGGCCAGCCACCGCGCCAAAAATAAAAACAAACCACCCACCACCCCTCCCCCGCAACTGCCCTTCTTCCCAACGGACAAACAAGCATGGCCCGTGGGAACGAAAGGCACCCTCCCCGCAACAACGCACCCTTCCCAAGGGCCATCCAGCATGGCCCATGGGATCAAAAGGCACCCCCGGCCGCAAGTTCCCTTCCTAACCACGGGCAACCAAGCATGGCCCATGGGAAGAAAAGGCACCCCCGCTGCAAGTACCCTACTTTCCCACGGGCCACCAAGCATGGCCCGTGAGAACAAAAGGCACCCCCCCCTAAAAAAAGGATGCACCAAAAAACAAATCAAAACCATTCAAAAACAGAAATCTAACCTTTAAAAAATAAACACAAACAAAGACAGGAAAACATACAACAAAAAACAACAGCCCCCCCCAACAAAAACTCAACTCCCCCCAAATAAATAAATAAATAAATCAGAGTGCTTACCATGAAGACGTCTTCACTTCATGGCGACAGGAACTCGAATGACCAAAATAAAGGAAGTAACACTTACCGGAACTGAAACCCAGAGGACAAGAGGAGAATGGAAGAGAGGAAACAAAGTTCACCACCGCCACCCAGAGGCTAAAAGAAAAACGAGTAGAGGATGCATTCATGATGTGCTAAATGAGGAGTTCTCAACCTTTTCAAGTTGAGAGCCAGGACACACTCCCTCAGACAGCTTTGGGGGCCGGATGGCCATTTTGCCCTTCCTCCACCACATGGCCCTTCCAGGTGTGGTGCAGGAGTGTGGAGCACATGATAGATAAAGATAAATTCATAATTCCAAAATGCAGAAAATAAGTTTGCAAAACATTCCAAAATATACACACTACTCTCAAAAAATAAAAAAATACATAAATCACTTTAACACCAAATTAAATATAAAATTTAAAAATTTTTTTTTAAAAAATTAAATTTGTATGAACAAAAATAAAATAAAAACTCCGCCACAGCCGGACCCAGCGCAAATAAGCCACAAAAACCATTAAACACAGCCCAGCACCATTTGTACAGGAAAACAAAAAAAACACCTTACCTGTCCAAAACATTTAAAAAATGCACGGCATTTTTTTTATTTAAAAAAACCCCAAAAAAAGCCCGGCAACGCCGGGCAACCCATGCTAGTAAACCATAAAATTAACAGTAATAGTAATACAGTAATAAGAGAACCAGCATTACATACCTTATAACAAAATTCACACTTTTTAGTTTATAGCTAAGCTATCGTAACCCCATTAATTAGCCTTAATCAACATATATAAAACATATATAACATTTGACAAGTGCACCCTACACCCTTGGGACCTTCCTTCCTTTCCACATGTCTTAATTTTCTAATTTGATTGTTCCCGATTTCAAGAAGCTAATGCTTTCTTGACCTGGCTTAAATCCCTTAGTTTTTTGGAAAACATATTCAATAAAATCTCCCCATATATGTAAAAAAATTGTTCTTTGCCATCCCCTTTTTAATGTTTAATTTGCATTTTAGCTTCTCATTCAGTGCTACATTCCAAATTTCTTTATACCACTCCTCCATATCTATGGAGAGGCACACTTCCCAATTCTTAGCCATCAACAATCTCATAATAAGATAATAACAATCTTATAGATAAAAAAGGAAAATGTTGACAAGTTCTTCTGACTCTCCATTAAGAAGATGAATGACACTAAGATAACTCTCATGGTTCCTGTCCCTTCTGATGAGATGTACTTGCTTTGTGTATTTTTTAAAAAGATAATTCTATACCAAGCGGTAATGGTCCCCAAGGGGATTAAACCCCACTTGAATCCATCTTGATGCAGGACAGCAGTTTCATCAATACTGGCCTGGGGCTGACAAGGACCTTGCGTGCCAGAAGGGCTCAGGACCAGAAAGTGATTTGTGGAACTGGATCAGTGGTACGGATGTCATACTGCAATGTGGAAAGCAAATGGAAGGCCACTGCATTATATTCTCAGGACAGTCTTCACGGCTGATCACCATTATTTGGATTCAGATACGACAGAAGAAGATACCAATACCCATGGTCCACTTGTATTTTGCAATGTCTGCAAAGGAAGAAAATGGATAACTCTGTTTAGCTTCTCTTTCTCCTTCCCTCTTCCCCTCCTCTAGGTAAAGGTAAAGGTTTCCCTTGCTCAAAAGCCAGTCGTATCCGACTCTAGGGTTCAATGCTCATTTCTGTTTCAAAGCCAAAGAGCCAGTGTTGTCTGCTTCTGCAGACATTTCTGTGGTCATGTGGCAGGCATGACTAGACACCGGAGCGCATGGAACGCTCCTGTACCTGCCAAAATTTCAATCACATCAATGGGTGGGGATAGAAGAAAGAGGGAAGAAAGCCCTTTTCTTTTTATCAAACTAGTTATTTTGCCCGACCATGCCGGGCAGGTTTTGATTTTATGTTGTTGGTGTGGTGGTTTTGGTGTGGTGGCTTATTTGGGAAGAGTGGACACACAGCACACTCACCTGACAAACAACACCCCTGAAACAGAACACCTACCCACTACACCAACACATCGCACATGACACAGTACACCGACACAACACACACCGACAAAACACCCACCCACAGCAGACACACCCACACAATACACACACACAACACAGCCACACACAGCCACACAGGTCACACCCACACAATACATCCCCCCCCACACACGATATACACACACATAACACAACCACACACACCACACCCGATACAACACACTCAAGCAACAAACCCCCCCCCCATTACCTGGCCTTGCCTCTGCTGTGCCGTTTCCAGCGCCCATCTTCTCCGGCGGTGTCAGGGCCAGAGGGCTGGCAGTGGCGGGGCCCTCTCGAAGTGAGGCAGGGGAGGCGGCTTTTTTAGGTTGCCGGTTCATGGTGAACGGCAAGGAGGGGTGGTCGAGGGTGACTTGATCGGCGCTATTCCCCCCCTCCTTCCCGGCGCCTCGGAAAGGAGGCAGGGAGGTTGGGCGAAGTGGAGTGGATCCGCGTTCGTTCCCATTCTTCTCCTTCCTCCCGGCGCCTCGGTAAGGAGGCTGGGAGGGGGGAGGGGGGCTTGTCCAGTGCCCCCTCCCTCTGGTCCAGGAGGCAGGGAGAGGTGGGCAAGGCAGACACGACCAGCGCTCTCCCCCCTCCCTGCACCTCGGTGAGGAGGCAGGGAGGGGGCGAGGTGAGGCAGACATGAACTGCGCCCCTCCTCCCTCTGGGTGTTGTTGGTTTCTCCTCCCCGCCTCCTTCTCTCCCGGCTGACCTACCGGGGAAACTCTGCTGGGGCGGTGGCGGGGAGGCGGCTTTTTAAGGCTGCTGGTGAGAACCTGGGTGATGTGGCTGAGGGGGGAGGGGAGGTGCGCGAATCGGCCATTTTTCTTCTTCGTGCGCGCCGGTTGTCCCACCTCCTCTGTGCTCGTGACCTCCTGCCTGATTGGCTGAGCCGTGCTGTGGTGTGGAGGACGCTGGAACTTGTAGTTTTATTTTATTTTTTGTCTGCATTCGTGGGGCATTGGGTCCACTCTCGGCTTCCGGACCTTTGTGGGAGTGATGTTGGGGATGAAAGGTAGGTGCACGGCGCATTACGGGATAGGCTGGACAGGTGTGGAAGCACATTCCGCACACGCACGGCCACAATCCATTCTTATAGGTATAGATCAGTTGTAAATTGTAGAACTGGGCATCTGATGTAGTGCTGGTTTGAATCTGTGCTAAACTTAACAAAATCATTTTTAAACTGCTCATCCATGAAAAGAAGGGAGGTTCTGGCTAGAAGGGGAGGGAAATGATCAAGCTTACCTGTCACAACACACCTCAGTTAAGGTATCACATGAGGTACACTGATATAGGCAGTTATACATGAGGGACTGGGATGGCTTAGTGGTTAAGACACTGAACTTGATGAAGGGAAGGTTGGCAGGTCAGTAGTTTGAGACCCAAGTACTGCATGACAGAGTGAGCTACCATCTCTGTCCCAGCTCCGGCCAACTGAGCAGTTTGAACGCAAGAAATGGCAAGTAGATAAATAGGTACACTTCGGTGGGAAGGAAAACAGCATTTTGTGTACTCCAGTATCTCGTCATGTCCACAGAAACGTCTGCAAGCACAGCCAGCGCTGGCTCTTTGGCTATAAACAGAGATGAGAACTGATCTCTAGAGTCAGATACGACTGGCTTTCAAGCAAGAACGACCTTTACCTTCCATGCCAAAACTCAAAATGAAGTAATGTGGGATAATCACAATTAAATAGTAGAACCCCCTTTCCAGAGGAGCAACATACAAAGAATTATCACGTAAAAGGACTCATCTGACTTGCAATTAGTGGGAAATACCATAGTCAATTTCTAGATAATTGTTCCAAATGCCATGGTTTAAAATGTAATGTAGCTCAGCTCTAAAATGAGTATGCATATGTTGAACTAAAGTCAACAATTGTGCGCCTTCAAGTCAGTTCTGACTTATGGCCATGTTCTACAGGTTTTTTTTTTGGTAAAGAGTACTCAGAAGGGGCATCTTTCCCTCAGAACAATCTACACAGCTCCAGGTGCCAACCCCGAGAATGGCTAGAAAGTCTATAACTTGAAACAGAGCCTTCTTGGTGGCGGCACAAACACTTCGGAGCATACTACTGGGGGAGCTGTGCCAGGCCCCATCCCTAGCTATCTTTTAAAAAAAAATCTTAAAACTTTCCTATTTAAGAAAGCGTTTAAGATGACTGCAGTGGCTCAAGTGGCTAAGACGCTGACTGGGAGGCGGAAGGTTAGCAGTTCGATTCCCGAGTAGTGCAGGACAGAATGAGCTCCTGCCTTTGTCCCAGCTCCTGCCAACCTAGCAGTTTGAAAGCAAGAAATTGCAAGTAGATAAATAAGGAACACTTTGGTGGGAAGGTAACAGCATTCTGTGCGCTCCAGTGTCTAGTCATGCCTGCCACGTGACCATGGAAACGTCTGCAGAAGCAGACAACGCTGGCTCTTCAGCTTTGAAACAGAAATGAGCACTGAACCCTAGATTTGGATACGACTGGCTTTCAAGCAAGGGAATCCTTTAAGAATATTACACCCTTAACAATAAATTACCTAGTCAGTTGACCCTGTGTGCCCAGGGTGCTTTTGATGTACTTATTTGGTTGTTTTATTTTATTGTTGTTTTTAAGGGGCTGCAGTGGCTCAGTGGTTAAGAAGCTCACCTTGTTAGCTGGAAGGCTGGCAAGTTGGCAGTTCGAGACCTGAGTACTACATGACGTATTGAGTGCCCGTCTTTGTTCCAGCTCTTGGGGACATGAAAGGAGTCTCATTTGGGCATTCCCTGAGTGGAGTTTCTTCTGCAAAAATTCTTCTGCTCCAGGAGGGCCTTCGGGCAAGTGCGTGTTATTAATCAATTGCGCCCACTCCTGGACCTGGAGGCCCTGCTTATGGTCACCCATGCTCTGGTCACCTCCCATTTGGACTATTGTAATGCACTCTACATGGGGCTGCCTTTGATGACCATCCGGAGCCCAGAGTCCTTTGGATAGGGCGGTATATAAATCTATTAAATTAAATTAATTAAAAATACTTTCAACCCAGAATAATTTCTGACACAAAGTTATTATTGTTGTTTTATTATGTTATTTGTATGTGCACCCCCCCCCCCCAGAGTGGGGAATATCCCAGATAGGTAGTAGAAAAATGCAAATAAGTAAGTAAGTAAATAAATAAAACAAAACAAAATAAGGAGTTTACCATTCCCTTCTTCTCTGGCCATCCTGGGTTGATCTTCTGGGATGCAGTAAGGAATTGAATTCCCACCCTCTGGCTCTGCAGTCAGATGTTTAACTCAATGAGCTATCCTGCCAGCTTGAACTAAATTACAGATTTTTTATTTGAAAAGAATTACAGATGTTAATAGTATATGATAATACTATTTGATAACAGTATAACTAGTATCATCTTACCTTGAATACACTGAAAAAATCTACGGTGCATTGACATGTGACTTTTAAAATAAACCTAATCATTCAGTTACTACTGCATTTATTTTTAAAAGGCTTTTGCAATAATATTGCGCCAGGAAAAAATGATTATAAAATACAAACCACTGGACACTGGATTTTAAGAAGAATTCCAACAAACTGGAACAAATTCAGAGGAGGGCCACAGGGATGATCTGGGTACTAAAAACCCACCATGTGAGGAAAGACTGAAATAACTGGGCATGTTTACTGTTAAGAAAAGAAGACTGGAGGAACATATTATAGCAGTTTTGAAATACCTGAAGGCTGCCATACAGAGCACAGGATATATTGTAATAGGCTCAAGTTATAGGAAGCCAGATTAAGTTCAGTAGGGGCAGTGTTTCTCAACCTTGTGTCCCTAGGTGTTCTTGGATTTTAATTCCCAGATGCCCAAGTCAGTACACCTGCTGAATAGGGCTCCTGAGAACTGAAGTCCAAGAACATCTGGGGTCCCAAGGTTGAGAAACCCTGGAGTAGAGGGTTGGACTCAATGGCCTTATAGGCCTCTTCCAACATTATTCTATGATCTTAACCTATAAATCCAAGGGTTAACCGTTGGAATTGGCTATAGGTTGCTATGCCTCGCCCTACTGACCCGCACCCACCCTTCATGCGCACGGCTGAAGTGGGTCCGCAGGTCAACGAAGGTTTCAGAAAACCGGCACGGGGGCATCAGCCCCACAAACGGCAAGAAATGGAAAGAACTTCAATACCCCAAAAGCATTGCGTTTTGCCGTGGTTCGCCGAGCAGCAGCCAATTACGATAAGAAACACAACGCTCTCAGTCATTCGCAGCCGTGCCGCAGCCAATCCAAACATGCGTTTAAAAACCTTGCCGAGGCACGAACACTGAAACCAGAGGGAAAAATACATATCCCAGCGTCCTATCCGCGTTAATACCATTTAAGGAGTTACACTACAAATCACACCATGCTACGTATTCACAGTAATATAGCCAATCATCTGCTTTGGAGCGAACACGTCAAACATGATGAAAAAAAGCAACACCCAACGATACAAAAGGAGCTGCATTGCCTTGCAAACCCCTCATAGTTACGTACTTTTGCGATTGCGTATTGGTACGGAGCTAAAACAATTGCGAACTTTGACCAGAGACCGTTGACTACGAAAAACCTAATTCTTCCTTTCTAATTAATTTATTATTTTAAATTTACCTTCCACTTTTCAGTTTCTCTTTTGATTTAAATTAATTATAGTTTTTTATTTTATTTTATTTAGCGGAGCATAAACCACAATTACAGTTATCATCCATTCATTTAGAATTTATAGGTTAAGATTTTAAGGTTAAGATTTAATTTGTTTACGTAAAATATACTTTCATTTCTTTTCATTTACTTTTCATTTGCGAATATACTCTCCAAAAACATATATATATTTTAAAAATAACATCCCGAACCAATTCTCAACACACATAAGCCGAACGCAATGGATCCATTCCTACTGAACTACAAATCGTTACGCAAACCGTAACGCATCGGAGCTATTGAAAAACAAATTATTAACGCAGCACACTCCATTCTCTAAATAAATTATTTAAGTTACAAAAACCATCGAAAATAATAGAATAATCGAAAATAGATTAAATCAAATTTAATACACGTTGAAATAAACCAAACACGACTGAAAAATACGTTAGAGAAAAAAGCGAAGCACATTTAAAAGCGGAAAGCAGCAGTTTACACTAAAGACAATTAAGAAACAGAATACCTTCACGAAATCAGAAATAACCCAGGAAAATATATTTAAACCACACCATACTATTCCTTGAAGACAACAAATCAGCACTTTGCACTCAATTTTAAAGAGAAAAGACCATTTAAAAACAGAAAACATCAACTTCATACCATAAAATACGTTTCAAAAATACTTTTCAAGTTGTAAAACATTGGAATAATAGAACTCTTTAAAACAACAACTCGAGAGTATTCACTCTTTTAAAAAGATACAGCCCCATTTAAAGACTGCAACCTTCGACTTCACAACATTTTAAAAGATCCAAAATAGTTTCAATTAAACCTAATTCAGTAAACTATTCACTGACTGGAATCCATTTTGTCTGCTGCAAACTCCATTTACTCTGCTGAAAATTAAATAACAAATAACCAAACAGCCTTCAAAAACAGAAGACTTCCACTTTATACCATTACAATATTAATCAAATATACACTTTTCAAATTTTACAATATTGCAAAAATACTGATCAAATTTTAAAAGATTGAAATAATAGAACAATTACTTTAAAACAACAACACAGGAGATATCACTCATTTAACAAGATACAGCCCCATTTAAAGATTGCAACCTTCTACTTCAGAACATAATATAAACAATTTTAAATGTTTAAAATATATTTTTGAAAAAAGCAGAAAAACCATTAAAAAAACAATGTTCAATTGCATGCAAAAAAAACATATAAATAAAAAATATTTCAAAACTAAATTGATTCATATTTTAAAAAAAAAAAGACCGGCAACGCCAGGCAACCCTTGCTAGTTTACTATAAAAACCCACTTGCTACATCAGTGTAAAGTGACATAAAATGCACGGTGTTCACAGCCACAAATTTTGGCACTTCAAAAGTAATCTGAAACACAATTCTAAAAGATCTGTATAAAACCAAGCTTTTTTTGTTGTTTAGTTGCACAGTCAAGTCCGATCCTTTGGGACCCCATGGACCACCACATGCCAGGCTTCTCTGTCCTCTGTCATCATCCACAACCCGGCCAGATCGATGCCTATTGCATCAACAATTCCATCCATCCACCTCATCCTCTGCCACCCCCTTCTCCTTTTGCCTTCGATCTTTCCAAGCATCAAGGCCTTCTCAAATGAGTCCTCTCTTCTCATTTGGTGGCTAAAGTACTTGAGCTTCAGCTTCAGTATTTGTCCTTCCAGTGAACAGTCAGGGTTGATTTCCTTCAGGATTGACTGATTTGATCTCCGGCACCACAGTTCAAAGGCATCTATTCTTCTGCGCTCAGCCTTCCTTATGGTCCAGCTCTCACAGCCATACATTACTACTGGGAAGACCAGTGCTTTAACTAGGAGAAAGGGGAGATGGCTGGGTGTGCGAATAGAAAGTAGATGAAATAACGCAACACAGTCTGTTTGGAGCCAAATGTTCCCGTTAGTATAGAGCAGTGGTTCCCAAAGTGGACTCCACGCCCCACAGGGGACTTCAATTCCCAGAAGCCTAAGTCAGTATATTGGCTGATCAGTGCTTTGAGGAATTGACTTAGGCTTCTGGGAAATGGAGTCCAAAAACCAAAGTTTGGGAAACACTGGATAGAGTGTTTGGATGTTACTTTGGATCTTTGGATGTTACTCTTTCCTTCCTTAACGCTCCAACCCATGATGAATTCCCCTCGAGAGGTATTTTGAGCACGCTTTACGGTTCCAGAATTCAGATATTTTGTAGTGTTGTACTATATGATTGTGTCTGTACTATTTTATATACCTTTAGCCTTTTTGTTCGGGTTTTATTATATTCATGCTCTTACAGATCCTTGATGAAGAAGTTTTCGAAATCTCAAGTCTACCAGATATCATCGATTCTCTCGAACCACACGGACTGTGTTGCGTTATTTCATCTACTTTCCATCGATCTTTATTCGTTTTGGTTGTTACAAGCTTACTTTGTATTATTGTCATATGACATGTTGTACTTGTTCATTATCAGCTATATATTACGATTGTATATTCCTATGAAGTATCTTATCACTCTGTTTAGCTGTTGGTTTATACAGACTATGACATGTTCATACTATTGACTTAGCTTATTCTGTGAATATTTCAGTACTCGTGCTTATGCCAAATTTCAAGTTGTTAGAATCTTATTACACCAGAATCTTACTGTTTTGTATATAATCCAGTCTTGTGGTTGACTATATATTGTTACTTCTATGACTCAGTAAAGTGTCTCGCACTTTTTATGCATTACCCGTGCTGACCTATTTGTTCCTGTGGGTGTTTTATCCTCCCCTCCAGTGCTTTAACTATGCAGACTTTTGTTGGCAGGGTGATGTCTCTACTTTTTATTACAGTATGCTGCCTAGATGTCTCATAGCTTGCCTCCCAAGAACCAAGCTAAAGCCTTTGTAATTCTTTGGACTGTTTCCTAATGCCCTTGTAAACCTACTTTCTTATGGTTGCAAAACATTGGCCAGAATCCAATTCAAATTTTACTCAAAAGTAAGAGAACTTTCGTATTTTATGGCAACAAACTGCAGCTAATTAATGAGGTACCAGTTGTGTGCCAGGTTGCACACAATCAGACATAAAATTAGCACATAGACTCAACACCAATATTGATGCAGTTTTTCTTATTCCAGAATAAAATCTCAGTAGGCAAATGAACCTTTTTTTTTTGCATTGCAGATGTTATCTTCAAACTACAGTATGCACTTTTCACTATATATATTTTAAATTGACAATGTTCTTTTAATTAATTTTCATCACAATTACAAGAGCCTTTGCTTCTCTTTGATTGTCTTTCAACAAATTTACCTTGCAACATTTTTGTGAGGACGATGAGAGTATAGATGGCCCTGAATTACTCAGAGGAAAAGCATTTAATAGGCATCTAATGGTAATGGTTAGATGTGTTCTCAACGTCTTTGCCTAAAGCACTTAAACCGTGACTAGTGGTACACTTCATGGCAAAAAAATTATACAAGTTAATTAATGTACCACTGGTGTGGGACCTAGTTCCTGGACTGTAGCCTTCATTCATGCTCATCACTGGCCATGCTGATATGAATTTGAGTCCATGAAGAAACTGAGAAATTGATGAAACAAGGTACATGAAATTCATCTACAAACTTCGAAGGCTTCTTCAGGAGTGTCTGGAAAATCTGGCTGAGAGGGCAAGGGGCCAGTTTTTGGTCAAGAATAAGGAAGAAGTAAAACCTTAAGTTGACGTGTTAAAAAGAACATCAACGCAATACCAAAAAAGAATAAATATCTCAAATTTACCTTTCCACTGAAACCCAGTTTGACTCTTTCCCTGGAATCATATAAATTGAGGATTGGGGCTGGTGTGGCTCAGTGGTTAAGAAGCTCGCCTTGTTAGCTGAGAGGCTGGGAAATGCATGACAGACTGAGCACCTGTCTCTGTCCCAGCTCCTGCCAGCCTAGCAGTTCAGAAGCAAAAAATTGCAAGTAGATAAATAAGGACCACTTCGGTGGGAAAAGATCCTGGGGACATGAAAGGAGCCTCATTCGGGCATCACCTGAGCGGAGTTCCTCCAGCAAAAATCGTTTCAACCCAGAATAATTTCTGACATGAAATTATTATAATTATAATATATTATTATTATATGGTTGACGCAATGGGCACAGAGCTGGACGGGTTGAGGAGGATAGTGGAGGATAGGGGTGCCTAGCATGCGATGGTCCATGCGGTCACAAAGAGCCGCACTCGACTATGTGACTGAACAACAACAGGTAAAGGTTTCCCTTGCTCAAAAGCCAGTCGTATCCAACTCGAGGGTTCAGTGCTCATCTGTTTTGAAGCCAAAGAGCCAGCACTGTCTGCTTCTGCAGACGTCTCCATGGTCACGTGGCAAGGCACGCAACGCTGTTTACCTTCCCACCGAAGTGGTCCCTATTGATCTAATTGCAATTTCTTGCTTTCGAACTGCTCGGTTGGCAGGAGCTGGGACAAAGACGGGCGCTCATTCTGTCCCGCAGTACAGTGATACCTCATACAATGTCCAAACTTGGTCCCACAAGTTTGGACTTTATACGGATTTGGACTTTGTATGAGGCATGCAAAATCCTTGCCGCGATGCCTCGTACAACGTCGTTTCCATAGAGATATATTGTACTGTACTGTACTGTACTGTAACAGCACAGACTTCAGTGCAAAGTCAAGGAAACAGACAGGAAACTGACAGAACTTTAAGAAATCATTGTCTAAAGGCTAAATACATTACAAAAACATGTCAAACAACCCTGATTTTAGGGGACAAACCATACAACAAGTTTTTAAAGAATGGTCCAAGAACCTGAAAAATGCTGCAAAAATCCCAGGAATGCTTCCAAAAATTCTGACAAAAAATTAACCCCCCCCCTCAAAAAAAAAATCTCTCAAAACCACTCCTAGCCACTCTTCGCCTCATGCAAAACCCACAAGAGCAATGCACACATGTGTCCTGCCTTTTATATTGCTTTGATGTTTGAAGATTGATACGCCATAGGCAGCAGTCAGGGGGCAAAACCCATCTTTATTGCAATGTAGTCAAACTGAACATGAGGTAATGGCGGAGACGCAGCTCCTTATATATGGTACAGTATATTTGAATTTCGCCCGAAGGCGCCCATTGGTTACTGTGGCAGTGACGTCATTCTGACGTACTGCATACCTGGCGTGGCTCACCTGTGGCGGGAAGGTTTCTTGCGCTAATCACTGATTGGGTGATTGGAGCCACGTGAGCTGAGCTCCTTCAGCTGTGCTATTGCTGGCAGCTGAATTCTATACGAGTGGCAGAAGATTTACATGCATACACAGTATCTACACAATAGGAGTATTCACTAGGGGGGGGGGAGGAAGGGGGGACATGGAGGATCGCTAGATCAGATTCCTTCACATTACACTTGGTTAGATACACAACAACTGCCCAGGCACAATGCAACCTGGGGAAAACCCCAATGCCTCATACAAAGTTGCAGCGACTTTGTATGAGGCAACGTTTTTCAAGGAATTAGGCGATGTTGTATAAATTCGATATTGTACGAAGCGGACTTTGTATGAGGTATTACTGTACTCGGGAATCGAACTGCTGACCTTCCGGCTCCCAGGCAGTGTCTTAGCCACTTGAGCCACTACAGTCCTGTACAACAACAACATTATTATTATTATTATTATTATTATTATTATTATTATTATTATTATTATTATTATTATTATTATTATTATTATTATTATTATTATTATTATTATTATTATTATTATTATTATTATTATTGCTGCGCCCCATGGTACCGCTGGCCCTACTCTAGTGTCTCCTCCCTGTGTTGCCCCATCTCGGCTTCCACAGCTAGTCAAAGAAACTGGGTAGCCGCGGGACCAGGCTTCCCTGGAAGGCCAAGCATGCAAGGCACATCAGCTGTCTGTCTGCATAACCACTGAACTTCATGTAGATATGTACTTGGGCAAGAAGGCCTAGTGTATCTGTGATCCAAATAAAGACACTATTCTGGTCATATTTACAGGTACAACAGAGGCCTTGTCTACAAGCATTCCACAGACCTTCTCTTGGTGCCTCAGCAATGTCTACTCTGGCAATCACCTGCCTTGTATCCCTTGGTTGTCTGCTAAAGCCATTTGCTCTGGAGGCTTGCTTTACTATCTTTCCCATGGTGGTAGAAGAGGCCAGCTAGCCAATAATAGGTCATGCCCTCTAAATTGACAACATGGGGCAAATCCACTGTTGCCTCAACCTTGTTACAGCCCTGCTGAAATCTTGAGATGGGACACTTTAGTTTCTTGCACGGAAGACAAAGAAGGAGCCGCAGTGAGGGCTAAAACACAGCTTTATTTCATGATGGTCAGGATGAACATGTGGTAATGGCGGAGGTACAGCTCATTTTATACTGCAACAATACATTTGAAAAGGGTTGCACGGTAGCTCATTGGCTGCTACCTGCGTGACGTCATTCTGAGTCACGCCCTTCTTCTCCAGGTGTTCCTTGCGCGGGAAGGTTCCCGCGGCTGCCGGTGATTGGGGGAATTTGAACCATGTGAGCTGAACGCTCGCAGCTGCCCTCTATAGGTAGCTGGCTCGCGTTCCTTTAACAGCTGGGTTACATTGTAATCATTGTCAGGTTACATTCATACATTCTTAAAGTGATACAGTTACATACACAACAGACACTTAAGAGGTGATATAGTTTTTCGAATAACCTATACACAAGCCATATAATTTTGGATACACACCTTAATGAGATGAAGCGGTTTAAGTGTGTCAGTAAGAAAGATTGTTTGCAATGCTGCATCAGCAAAAGAGAATGGGGAGTTCCAGTGGTGATGGAGGCAGTAACTACTGGGCAGCAGCAATAGCTTAAAGCAGGGGTCCTTAACCTTTTAAGGCCAGGGGACAGGTCATGCTCCTTCAGACTGTTCAGGGGCTGGACTGGTGGTACCCCACCACTGCCTTTGGTAGTAGCGACCACCTTGAGTTCACCACACTCAAAAACAAAACAAAACCCACTCTCCCCCTGCTCCCCTGCTTACTGGCCTGGAGGAGCTGCACCACGTGGGTGAAAGAAATGTGCCCATTGCTGCCGGAATGCCCCTGCAGATGCCAGAAATGCCCCCACAAATGCTGGAAATGCACCTGTAGCCGCTACCACCACCACCATTGCCGCCTCAATCCTTGTCTCCTCTGCTTGGCATGTCCTTAATGGCTCTCACTAGCAGGGCAGATGAAAGCCTTACAATATCCAGCCTGCTATGGAGCGCTGCTAGGGACATGTAAAGCCAAGCGGAGAAGACAAGGATTGAAGTGGTGGCAGTGGCTGGAGCGAGGGCACAGGCCGGATGATTTGGTGCCATGGGCTGTAGATTGAGGATCCCTGGCTTAAGGTGACACTGGCAGTGAATGCAATGATGGTGATAATCATAGGTGACTAGAATGCAGTGGTAGAAAACAAAGCAAATCCATATTGTAGAAAAATTTGGTCTAGGGCACAGATACAATGCAGGAGAACAACTCATAGAGTTCTGTGAAGCCAACAATATGTTTATTACAAATACATGCTTCAAGCAGCAGAACTGATGAATGTATACATGACAATCACCAGATGGCCAATTCAGAAATCACATAGACTGTGTAATTGGAAGCAAGAGATGGAGAAGTATTATTTTCTCTGCCTAAGCATGACTAGGATCAGATTGTGGTACTGATGAACTGTTAAACTTCAACATTACAACAAAGCTGAAAATGAACACTAAAAGAATCATAGTCCCCAAATATAATGTAAACAACATTTCTGATGAATTTAAATCCTATGTAAGAAATAAGCATGCATTTCTAAACTCGAGTGACATAAAACCAGAAGAACTATAGATAGAAGCCATAGGTATTATTAGGGAAGAATGCAAAAAGGCAATTCATGTAGTGAAAAGAAAAGAAAGAAATTTCTCTCCTCCCCTTTTTTTAGATATGGTGTGGGTGGGCACCTATTTATGTGGGTGGTTTTATTTGTTTTTAGGAATGGGGTGGGTGGGTCTTTTAGGAATGGGATGGGTGGGATATTAGGAATGGGGTGGGTGGGTTTCTGTTTATGTGGGGTTTTTAAAATCTGTTTTTATCTGTTTGTAAGCCACCCTGAGTCGGGCTTGCCTGAGTGGGCGGCACATAAATCCAAAAATTAAATTAAATTAATTAAATTAAACACCTAGATCAGGGGCTCCCAACCTAAGGCCCGTGGACCAGATTCGACCCACAGTACCATTTCATGTCGCTCCCTCCCCTCTAAGAGCATTCAAGAAGCAAAATGACCATCCCTTTGAAGAAGTGAATCCCTCTTTGGTATTCAATCTGTCACACAGGAAACTCACGGTAAGGGAGTCCCAACTTCTCAATCTTGGTTTAGGCTTTGTACCTACACCGAGGTACTCTTCCTTTAAAACAGTATCGACGTTTTTAGATTGATACGTCTACTTAAACTCCGTGCCTTTTTCAGGGATTCTCCTGGGGGTTCTAACATCTCCCCCCCCCAATCGACTTTCATTCCCCCCATTGACAATGCTTCAATTGATACATTTAAAAGAGTTATCCTTCGGGATATTGCTACTCTTGAGAGGAAACATAGGTTTGCCTTTAACTTATCAAAACATGATGTAGAACTTCTGCATAATTTGGGCAACCACCCTGATATTATCATTAAGGCTGCCAACAAAGGGGGTGGTATTGTTGTCATGAATCGATCTGATTATATTACAGAAGCTCATTATCAACTATCCAACAATAATTTTTACTGCAAACTGGATCATGATCCCACCACCCATGTCACCAACATTATCACGGTGGCTTTACAGGAAGGTTTAGCCTTAGGATACATTCCTGACTCCACTTACTGTTTTTTGTTGAACAAGTTTCCTCGTACTCCCATTTTCCATCTTTTGCTTAAGGTACAAAAACTAACAGCTGGTTCTACTAGAGTGCCTTGCAGACCAATCATTTCAGCTAATAATGGCCTTCTCGAACCCATAGCCAAATACATTGATCATTATATCTGTCCTTTTGCTTCCAGTACTCCCTCTTTTATTAGGGATTCTACCCACTTCATACAACTTTTAGAAAATACTTATATTCCGGATAACTGTGCTTTACTTACCTTAGATATCTCTTCCCTGTACACCAATATTCCTTTGCAAGATGCACGCATGCTTATTGATTTTCATTTGTCTACTCGCAGCAATTCGGAACCTCCTTCCCATTTCATTTTAGATCTTGTGGATATTGCTTTTGAACACAACTTTTTTAGGTTTGAGGATTTTTTTTACTTAAAAACACAAGGGGTTTCTATGGGCTCCAATTTTGCACCTTCGGTGGCTAACATCTACATGAATAATTTTGACAAGACTTACATTCTCAACTCTTCTGTTAATCCTTTATTTAGCAACATCTTCACTTATAAGAGGTTTATAGATGACTTATTTTTCATTTTTCATAATCCATCTCAAATTTCTGATTTTTTAGAATGGATCAATTCTGTTAATGAACATCTAACCTTTACACATGCGTTCAGTTTGCATTCCCTTCCTTTTTTGGACTTGGAAATCTTTATTTCTAACCACTGACTTCACACTAAAATTTATCATAAACCGACTGACAGGCATGCCTATTTACAGTATAGGTCTTATCATCCTCATTCCCTAAAAAATAACATTCCGTACAGCCTCCTCTTAAGGGCTAAATGCAATTCCACTCTAGATTCGGACTTTCAAAAAGCCGCTGTCACCATTCAGGATTCTTTACATCGTAGAGGTTATCCCAACCACATTATTAGAACAGCTCATAATCGAGTAACATTGAGATCTAGACCCTCTCTCTTCCAACATAGAGATAGATCTGCCTCTAACAATCTGTTTTGGTCTCTCGATTTCACTCCCCTAGTGCAAAATATCAAGAAAATTATTACTAGACACTGGCATCTATTAGATTCCATCCCCGGATGCATTGACCGACCCACTATAGGGTTTCGGAGAACCAAAACCATAGCCGGTTTTATTACCAGGACGGGTTGCACTCTTAAACCACCTCCTAATTCCAGGACTCCGGCAGGTCACCACCCTTGCGGTCATTGCAAGTTTTGTCGCTTCATGTGGCGCACCCAGAATGTGTCTATCGCCAACAGTAAATTTCATCTTCAGCTCTCGGGGTTCTCGAATTGCAATTCTAGACACTGCGTATATATGATCGTATGTTCCTGTCAACTGGCATATATTGGTCAATCCAGCAGACCCCTCAAGATCAGGCTGGGGGAACGTCAATCACGTATTAGGAACAATGTAACCACTGCCCCCATGGTATCCCATTACATCCACAAACAGCATTCCTTCACTGACATGCACGTTGTTGTGTTAGAATCCTTCACCCCCCAGAGACATACTATCGTCGATACTGAACGCTTCTTACTCCGGAGGGAAGCCTTTTATATTCATTCCTTTTCTACTCTTTACCCCACTGGGTTAAACACCGATCAAGAATTCTCTGCGTTCCTTTAGTTCTCCCTGTTCTCTTTAAGTCTCTTTTTCAACTAGATATTATCTCCCCATACTAATTACGTCATGACTTTCATGTGTGTCCCCCTTAGCAATTTCCTTTATTAGGCTTTCATTATTTCCTCATGGTAACGCTCTGACCCGATAAGAATTTACTACAGGAGGTTTTCCAGGGCGCGCCTATATGTTGTACAGGTATTTATATGCAATTATATATTTCTTCATATATATCATCAGGTTGTTTACTCTTTTCAGGAAGTTTATATGTATTTTGTATGTATCTACTTTATTATCTTTGCAGATTCTTGACAAAGTACCGAAATATCCATTTTCCGGAAGGGTATCAAACTGTTTCCTCTGCAATCCACCATTCATCTCTGGACAGTTTTTTCCGGTCATTTGGGCACCGCATATTTGACATTTCTTTACTGAATGGTCTTGGTTTTTGCCGCAGGATTCTTCCGCATGATGGACTATATTGATACTTGAGGGACTTGTGATTCCGACACACATGTATGCTTGTTTATTGTAGTTACCTACCTCTATTTTTGTACTGCTTGCTCTTTATGTGTATGAATCACAGTCCTTATTATTACTATGTGCGTAGATACTGTTGTCCCTGAGTCTTACTGTATTTCTTTATTATAACTAGTCCTTTTATGACTGTCCTCCCCCATATGATCCTTTGATCGTTTTATATGGTTATCGTGGCCATTTAGCCTTGATTACGTTTTTCCACTGTCTGTGGTGCCACCGGCACTTGTTTTGTCCTATATTAAACTCATTGCTCTTTATACTTGGGTGTTGGCTTTCGCCTTTTTCTCCTCTCTTGCTTTACACCCTTGCCGTCCTCCCTCTTTACCCCCATTGTGCTGGCAGTGCAAAATGTCCATCTGGCCCTCAAAGCTGACTGAGAAAGCGTGACCCGGCCCCCGGCTTGAAAAGGTTGGGAATCCCTGACCTAGATAAATGACAGAAGATATGCTTAACATTGCAAAGGACAGAGTGCCAGATCCCCATTGCAGTTTTTCAATGGCTATAACCTTGAGACAAAGAAATTATAATAAATGATGTAAAGAAATAGAGAACAACAAACGGGGAAAAGTAAGGAATCTTTTTTAGAAGATCCAAGAAATCAAAGATAAGGTTAAGCCTAGTTTAGGATTTCTGCAAGATCAAGGGAAAAATATACTTTTTGACTATGATGATTTTTTTTTGAGAAAAGTAGAAACAGTATACTGAAGTATACAGTATACAGAAATGATGGATTATTTGAAGAAAAATCCTATTATGAAGAACTCTCATTTTTAGACTGTAATGTGAAAGCTGCTCTGAAAGCAGTAGGAAGAAATAAATAACGGGTAGATGGATTACTGTTAGAACTGTTTCTAAACACAGCAATGGAGTTGGTTAAAATCTTCACAAGAATATGGTTCCGTGCGCTCTGGTGTCTAGTCATGCCTGCCACATGACCACGGAAACGTCTGCAGAAGCAGACAGCGCTGGCTCTTCGGCTTAGAAACAGAGATGAGCACTGCACCCTAGAGTCGGATACGACTGGCTTTCGAGCAAGGGAAACCTTTACCTTTACTATGGAAAACAAAATAAAACAAAAGAGTGATCATAACCATACATAATGATTGGTAACTAAAAATTGGCATGACTGCTACAATAACAAGAACATTTTAAACTCAAAATGTGTCCTATGTTAACCATCCTTCCCTGAGGCAAAAGCCAGGAAATATCTTATTTGAAGATATTAGAGGCAGAAGAGCTTCTGGCGCCAATGGCTGCCTCTCTCCAGAAACAATGAATGCCCGACCTGTTGTGTCCTAAAGCCTGTGCCTTTAAACAATGTACCTATCCATGTGTATCCAATGTAACCTCTTCTATGTGTAACAATGTAACCTACAGCTGAATCACTGTAACCTTAATAGGACGCGAGCTAGTGACCACTAGATGGCAATAGCGAGCGTCCAAGCTCATTGGTCCAAGACTCACCTAGAACAACAGCGCGGGAAGATTCCCGCCACTACCTTCACCTGGACAAGAAGGGCGTGACCTGCAATGACATCACGCAGCCTGTAGCCAATAGGCTATCAAGGAGCCACGTTCAAATGTATAGCCACTGTATATATTGAGCTGTTCGTCCGCCATTACCTCATGTTCCCTCTGACCAGCATGTAATAAAGTTGTGTTAAGCCAGCTCTTCGGCTGTCCTGGTGTCTTTGGTCCCATACACTAAATTGGCGATGAAGGTGGGATCATGGCTGCCCACGGGACCAAGACATACGCCGGTTTCGACATCAAGAAACCGCAAGATTGGGAACTCTTCGAAATGGACTTCCAAGGTGCGTTGGTGGAATTCGAGGTGACGGACGAGGCAAAGAAGAGAGCCATCCTCACCAGAATGCTCGGGCACGACGGAAAGAGAGTACTGATTGACCTCATCGCACCCAGAAAGGCAGCCGAATTCAAGGCAAAAGAGCTCCTGACGGTGCTGAGAGACCATTTCCGGCCCTCGGTAGCGATGTTTCCCGCTCGGAGCGCGTTTTGGAGGCGAGTCCAAGCGCCTGACGAGTCGGTCGCCGCTTTCGTAGCGGCCCTGCGCCTGGCTGCCAGCCCGTGCAAATGGGAAAATTTGGAAGTCACCCTCAGGGACTGCGTGCTATGCGGCCTGAAGGACGCCGAGATTCAGCGCACGCTAATGAATCAGGAGCCGCCCCCCACGTTGCAGGAGGTCCTGAAAGCGGCACAGGCCGCGGAAGCCACGAAGGCAGGGGTGCAAGAGCTCCAGGACTGGCGGCCAAAGGCCGACAAAGCAGAGAGTTCGGTGCGCGCAGCCCGGCGAACTTCGAAATCGTCCGTCGAAAGCAGCGACGACGAGGACGTCCGGAAGGTCCGGAAGGAGGGCCGGCGTTGCGACGGCTGCGGAGCGGCTCACGACCGTGCCAGGTGCCCATTCAGAAAGGCCGAGTGCCACAACTGCGGGCGACGCGGGCACATAGCCAAAGTCTGCAGACAACGGCGAAAGGACTGGAGGAGCTCGCCCGACCGCCCAGCGAGGGACCGGAGGAGCTCGCCCGACCGCTCAACGAGGCCAGACTGCTCGACGAGACCAAAGGATGGCGCCCGGCCCACGAGGAAGCAGGACGGCGTGGGCCGCATCTCCGACGACAGCGACGACGATGCTCCGGTTTTCAGCGTGTCCTTGGGACACCCCCGTTACTTTGTTGAGGTACTGGTGCAAGGGCCCCCTGTTAGGATGGAGATTGACTCTGGCTCCTCTTACTCCATTATTTCCCAGAGGGAGTTTTTGAGAATTGCCCCCCGCGCACGGCCCAAGCTCAAAGCGTTGAGGTCCACGCTTCGGGACGTGCAAGGGAACAGTATCCCGGTGTTGGGGGTTGGGAATTTCCAGGTTCAGTACAAGCGGCACGCCGCGGAACTCCCCCTAGTCGTTCTTAAGGGAGGTAATTGCAGCCTCCTCGGACTCAATGGTTTCAGCCCCTGGGTTTGTTCATTGGGGGGGTGCACGCCGTGGGGTCTGACCCAATACAGGAGATGTGCAACGCGCACCCCGAAGTCTTCAAGAAGGGACTTGGGAAATTCAAGGGACCCCCAGTAACGTTCGACCTGGACCCGGAGGTCCGCCCAATCAGACTTAAACCGTGCAGGGTGCCTTTTGCACTCAAGGACAAAATAGAGGCGGAACTGGACAAATTAGTGGGCCAGGGGATTCTTGTTCCTGTTGATTCCGCGGAGTGGGAAACTGTCACAGCATTGAAGGCCAATGGGGAGGTTCGCATTTGCGCCGATTATAAGTGCACCATTAATAAGGCAATCCGCCCTAATGCATACCCGGTGCCGGTGGTCAGCCATTTGCTAGCCAGGTTACATGGGGGAAAGTGTTTCGCCAAGCTCGACCTGGCTCAGGCCTATCAGCAACTCATGGTAACCCCTGCCGCAGCTGCTGCACAGACCATAATCACGCATAAGGGGGCGTTCCAGGTGACGCGCCTCCAATTCGGCGTGAACTCGGTGCCTGGAATTTTCCAGTCGCTCGTGGAACGGCTCCTCAAAGGGCTGGACGGCGTTTTACCATATTTTGATGACGTATTGATAACGGGGGGGGAGTGAGGTCGAGTTGGCTAAAAGGCTAAACAAGGTCCTGGCGGCATTCGAACGGGCGGGGTTGAGGTTGCGAAAAGACAAATGCGTCTTCTTCGCGAAGGAGGTTGAGTTCTTAGGGTTCCGAGTAACTCCCGAGGGGATCAAACCGTCCAAATCCAAGGTTGCCGCCATCAAGAAAGCCCCTCGCCCCACATCCAAGCCCGAGCTGCAGTCGTTCCTAGGGCTCTTAAATTTCTACCACTCCTTCCTTCCACGGAAGGCTGCGGTGGCCGAGCCACTTCACAAGTTGCTCAAGAAGGATGTGGCATGGATGTGGGGCGATGATCAGGAGAGGGCATTTACGGAACTAAAACAACTCCTGGCGTCTGACGCCATCCTGACCCATTTCAACCCCAAACGGCCGGTAGTACTGGTCTGCGATGCTTCCCCGGTGGGGGTGGGGCAGTGTTATGCCACGTGTTGGAAAACGGGAGGGAGGCCCCTATAGCATTTTACTCCAGGTCCCTGTCCCAAGCGGAGAGAAACTACGCCCAGACAGACAGGGAGGCGCTGGCGATAGTTGCGGGGACCAAAAAATTTCACGATTTTCTGTACGGCCGCCCCTTCACCATCGTGACCGACCACAAGCCCCTACTAGGCATTTTTACCGCAGACAAGCCCACGCCACAGATCCTGTCCCCGAGAATGCTTAGGTGGGCCATTTTTCTCAACGCCTACCAGCACGCGTTGGTGTACCGGCCCGGGAGAGAGATCAGCCATGCGGACGCCCTGTCGAGGTCTCCCCTCCCCCTGACACCCAGCCAGGTGAGCAAGGGGGAGCGGGACCATCAGGTTCTCATGATAGAGGTGCTGGATTCACCCCCCGTAGTGCCCGCCGACATTGCCACAGCGACAAGAAAGGACAAGACGTTGGCAGCGGTTTGCTCCTGGGTACAGAAAGGGTGGCCGGCGTCCTCCCCTGCAGAGGAATTCGCCCCATTCTTTAGGAAGAAGCTGGAACTGTCCCTAGAGAGGGGGTGCCTCTTGTGGGGGCAGCGGGTGGTGGTCCCCACATCCCTTCGACTGCGGGTGCTTAAACTGCTGCACGTCAGCCACCCTGGAATTGTGCGCTCCAAAGCGCTGGCCCGAAGTTACTTTTGGTGGCCCCAGTTAGACGCCGACATCGAGCACATGGTCGGCACTTGCGAGAGTTGCCAATGCTCCAGACCAGAGGAGGCCCGTCTTCCCCACAGGGAGTGGGACGCGGCTAAGGGGCCGTAGTCCCGGATACACATAGACTTCGCGGGCCCGTTCCGAGGAACCCTTTTTCTCCTTGTTGTGGACGCCTTCTCCAAGTGGTTGGAGGTCATCCCAGTCACGAGCACCTCCTCGGCCGCGACAATTAAGCATTTGCGGAGAATTTTTTCCACGTTCGGCATACCCGACACCCTAATTAGCGATAACGCTAGTTGTTTCACGTCCGCTGAGTTCAGGGCATTCACAGAGATTAACGCCATCCGGCACATCACCTCCGCCCCTTTCCATCCGGCCACCAATGGCCAAGTGGAGCGCCTCGTACGCACCACGAAGGACGCGCTGCGGCGCATGGGCCCCGGGGACCTCAACCTGCAAGTGTGTCAGTTTCTGCTAGGGTACAGGGTGACCCCGCTAGCGTCAGGCTACTCCCCTGCGGAGCTCCTAATGCGCAGGAAGTTGACCACCATACTCACTAGACTAGATCCCACGAAAGTTGAGGACAAGGGGCGGAACATAGGGTTAGAAGCCAGCAAGTGTTTCAGCGTGGGCGCCCCGGTACATTGCAGGAACTACGCCAGCGCGGGGCCAGCCTGGGTGCCGGGGGTGGTCGTGGAACAAACCGGTCCCGTTTCGTACCGCGTGGAGACCAACACAGGCTTACTTTGGCGGCGGCACGCGGACCAGCTCCGGAGCCGGGTCCCAGGAAATCAGGCCGCCGAAAAAACAAATTCAGCGTTAGGGTTCTCCCCCACCCGTTTAGCCCAAGGGGGAGGAGAGGGGGGTCCAGAGTCCCCACCAAGGGGGGAGGAGAAGGAATTTGTCCTCGTAGATATCCCGCGGGATCCCCCAACAGAGTTTGATTTTGATTTTCAGAACCGGGGGGGTTTTTCGGAGTGGTCCCCCACCCATCCAAGCGAGAAGAGGGGTTTTACGTTAGCCCCTGGTGCCCCCGGTTCAACCACAACGGAATCTACCCTTTCCCCTAAAACTGCAAAACCACAGCAAGCCGCTAACAAGTCTCCCTCTCCCATTACAGGACAAGGTTCCAGGGAACAAGGAAGCGGGAGCGGCCCCCGGGTGGGCCAACCCACATCGCGGCCCAAACGCGAGTGCAATAAACCATCTTGGCTAAGAGACTTCGTCTCATCCTAGGGGGGAGGGGTGTTGTGTCCTAAAGCCTGTGCCTTTAAACAATGTACCTATCCATGTGTATCCAATGTAACCTCTTCTATGTGTAACAATGTAACCTACAGCTGAATCACTGTAACCTTAATAGGACGCGAGCTAGTGACCACTAGATGGCAATAGCGAGCGTCCAAGCTCATTGGTCCAAGACTCACCTAGAACAACAGCGCGGGAAGATTCCCGCCACTACCTTCACCTGGACAAGAAGGGCGTGACCTGCAATGACGTCACGCAGCCTGTAGCCAATAGGCTATCAAGGAGCCACATTCAAATGTATAGCCACTGTATATATTGAGCTGTTCGTCCGCCATTACCTCATGTTCCCTCTGACCAGCATGTAATAAAGTTGTGTTAAGCCAGCTCTTCGGCTGTCCTGGTGTCTTTGGTCCCATACACTAAACGACCTAAATACGTCAGAAAGAATCCAACTGCTTCAGGCAAGGAAGAAACCACCCTTAAATGCCAGACAAGGAAGGCATTTCAAGAGACTTTTGTTACAGTGCATATTTAGCCTCATATCTTCCAGTTCATGGAAGTAGCAAAGTGGATTTTAGGGAAGCTGCCACTTGACATTCAATCATTGTTGCTTTTCTCTTTTTTATGCATTTTCAAATCCAAAACAGCTTAGGCAGTCTGCATAACTAAAATCTCTGTAGGAACAGGTTTTTAAATTTTCTTCTGTCTCAATTATTTCTTAGGGAGGTGTGTCAAACTACACAATACATGTAATTAGAACTGGGACTCCCTTAAGAGTTAAAAGGAATTTGTTTATCCTACCTAAGGCATTGCTTCCTTAGCTCCAAATGTTGCAGTTAGTGTACAGCAGGGGATCCCAGCCTAAGGCTCATGGGCCAGATCCGGCCAATTGTGCCATTTCATGTGGCTCCCACCCCTCCAAGGGCATTCAAGAAACAAAATGGCCACCCCCTTTGAAGCTGTTGGGACAAAATGGCCACCCCATCAGACAGACCAGGCAAAATGGCCACCTGGCCTTCGAAGTTGACTGAGAGAGTGTGACCTGGTCCGCGGCTTGAAAAGGTTGGGAACCCCTGGTTTACAGGCTTCAATTTTAACTGTGACTGTTTGGTCTGAAAGAATTCATCTCTGGAGGGATGATAACCAGCAATAATTATGTGCTTCAAATTAATGCTGACTTAGAAGAGCAAAAAAAGATAAAGGGAAGATATAATATACAAATTAAAAAGTGTGAAATATTTAGGAATAAATATTACAAATAAAATTGAAGACCTTAAGAAACTGAATTATGATAAACAAAGAATGGAAATTAAAGAAAAAATAAAACAATATAGTAAGTTGAATTTGTCATGGTTTGGTATGGTTGCGTTATGCAAGATGAAGTTACTGCCAAAAATATTTTTTTTGTTTGATGTTCTTCCAATTCAATTAAAGGAAAAAGATATAAAGAGCTTTCAGAGTATGTTAAATACTTTTTGTAATGGAGGGAAAAGACCAAGAATTACAAAAAATTTATGGTATGTACCGTCAAAAGAAGGTGGTCTGGGTCTTCCAAATATTAAATATTATTACAGAGCATTTCAATTAAAAATATTGCAAAGGTTATAGCAAAGTCTGAAGTTATCTGGGACGAGATAGAGATAAAAGAATTACAACAAAATGGTAATGCAATTTTTTTGGATAAGGAGATAAAGATAAAGACAAATAATCAGTTGACAAAAGCAATGCTAAATGTTTGGAAAAATACTAAGGGGAAACTTGCACCAGAAGTATCTCTGATAATGGACATGGAGGACATAAAGACGTTTCCTGTAAAAGTAGATAAAAGAATAAAGGACATACTTTTGAGAAAGGATGTGTTTCTGTTAAAGGATTGGATAAAAATGTGTGATAAACTTGAACTAAGAGCTGAAGTGTTTAAACAGATGAAATTGAATTGGCTACAAGTAATTTTGGTAAATAAATGGGGGAGGAGATATGAAGATGAGCCTAGTCTACAGAGGGATAAAACAGAATTTGAAGAGATGATTTGTAAAATAAGAAAAGGAGAAATGGGGGTAAAAGGATTAATAAGTAAAATATATAAAATTTTAAATAAGGATGAAAATTCACAAAATGTTTTGAGAATGTTGTGGGAGGAGGATTTAACTATAAAAATTCCTGAATTACATTGGAAAAATAAATGGAAGAGAAGAATTATGAGAAACCTTTCAATTAAATTAAAAGAACATAATTGACTCCAGTTTAATTACATCGAATGGATAATAATAAAATGAAAAATTGTTGGAGATGTAAAAGCAATCTTGGAACATATGAGCATATGTGGTGGAGTTGTAAAGTGATAGATGTTTATTGGAAATTAATTGAGAAAGAAATATTAGAGATTTTTAATGTTAATTTTAAGCTGGAGTCAAGTATCGCCTTACTGACAGAATTGGATAATATAAATATGAATATAAATAAAAAAGAATTGTTCTCTATAATGTTAACTGCTGCAAAATTATGCATAGCAAGAAAATGGAAAAGTGATCTAGTGTTGAAAATGGATGAATAGTATAAGGAAATGTGGGAAATTGCTTTGAATGACAAATTGACATGTGAATTGAACGCGAAGAAAGGTATTTTGAAAGAGAACAAGTTTTGGGAAATATGGAAGTCATTTGTGGAGCATGTTTTAATATGGGATAAAGGAGACAAACCAGTACCTCAGCATATGAGTTTTTGGAAAGATCCTCATGGCTTGTATATATCACCGGGTGTTATTATTTTGCAATGTATTAGAATGAACCTTATAGGGGGGCGTGGCTAAGATGGCCAACGAGTAACATCTTGATTCGGGTGCTCGCACTTATCAAAGTGGTAATCAATGAGAATGAGTAAAATGGGACAATTTTAAAGAGATATTTTTTGGTGATAAGACTCCTGCTTGCCTGCTCGGAAAGTTTGCAGTTGGGCGGTCGAAGTTCGGGAGGTATCCCCGGAGGGAGAGGCGCGCGACAGAAGCCGCGGCTTCCCCTGCTGAGGAGCCAAGAACGGGACCAGCGAGATGGTGGAGATTTGAGGAAGTAACAAAATCGCCAAGAAAGTGTGTCAATGAAAGTTTATGTGGACGGGAGCTAAAGGCAGTTGGGGATTTTGCATTGAAGAGTTTGGACTTGGCAGTGTGTGTAGAAGAGGATACAAGGGTAGTAGTTGAAACAATAATGGCGGCGGTCCTGGAAAACAAAAGTGGTTGTTTTTTGGATAATGGCTTTCTTGCGTCCCAGGAGAGCCGCGGCATGGTTTGGAGGCACTGATAAGCGGATAAAGAGGAAACTGACTGGGCTTGAGTTTTTGGTTACCCCAGTGCTTTTCAAGGTTAAAATAAAGGAGAGCGCTTCTTAAAAAAAGAAAGGGGGAAAGTTTGCTGATTTGGAGAAGAAGAAGGGGGGGGTTCCCCCTGAAGCCGCCGCAGCCGCTGGGAAAAGGGTGCTTTGCTTCGTCCGTTCCAAGAGAAGGATTATCAATTTTCTTTACTCCTTCATTGTGTGGATTACAACTTTCAAATTTTTTCTTTTTATATATACTTCTCTTCTTTTTTTCTTTTTTTTTTCATTACAAGTTGGAGTTTGGGATTTTTGGCTTTCCTTCCCTGCGGTCCTTACACAAGTGGAGATATTTGGGCATCTGTTTCCTTGGAATTCCTGTCTTTGCGGTTGGGAGTGTTGATACCTGGGCTGACTATTTTTGGGGACGGGCTTCCTGTGGATTACAATATTTTTTGTTTGGGCTGTTTTTGGTTCCTGCTCCTTTGTGGATTATAATAATTAAATTTTTTGCTGGACCTCTTTTTCTTTTCAAGCTTTAACAGAATTAATGGGACTGTTGTCAGTTTTGGCTGCATCGGATCAGGTCTAAGTGGAGAGTGTAACGAACTTACAATACGTTGCAGCATTAAAACTTTTTAGGGGTTGTTACCATTGATAAGGGTACAAGAGGAAAAGCAAAGGAGGAGGAGCCAGTGGTGAAATCTAAGAGGAAAGAAAAAGCATCAATGGAAGAGGTCCCTCCATCATCATCACCTCCACCTGAACTCTATGATCATACTCAAATTATGGTGGAAATTGGCAAATTGTTTCAGAAGATGGAGAAAAATGAGGATTCAAGGGTGAAAGATAGAAATGAAATGATGAAAAAGCAGGACAAGGTGGTAACATCTGTTATGGATTTTACAAAAAAAAGTGGAATTAAGTTTGCAAAAAATAGAAGGAAATGTGAAATTGATTCAAAATGAGGTGAATACCATGAAAAAGGAAATAAAAGGGACTCAGGAGGCGGTGAGGGAGAATAAGCTGAAAATGGATGAACATGAGAAAAGGATTGATGCTGTGGAAGATATGATGAGAAAGCAGAATATTGTGATCCGTCAGGTAGTTGAGAGGACGCCAGACCAGCTAAGAGAAAGAGTGGTTCAGTGGCTAAATAATTTGAGTATGGGAAAGGAATTTGTACAGGAGGACATTGTAAGTGCATATAGGGTGGGTCCAAGAAGAGGGAAGGTGTCTCAAAGAAATGTTTTGGTAAAATTTGCAAATTGGGGAGATAAACTCAGAGTAATGGCTTTCTTGAAACAAGCTGGTTCTGGCGCCCTAAAAATTGATGGTTCTGATGTGGAAGTATATATTGATATTTCAATGAAGGAAAGAATTTGGAGATATAAGATGAGACCGGTAACTAAACTGTTGATGAGTAAAGGTGTAAGGTACAATTGGAGATTCCCACAGCAATTGCGTTTCTTCTATGAGAAAAGAATGCAGGTTATTGATGAGGGGATTGACCCATTGGAATATTTGAGTCTGCTGGAGCTTGTTAAAGCGGGCTCGGAAGAGTGGTTAACTCTTAGGAAAGATTTGTTGGAATCGGGTGCTATAAGAAGGGAGTATGAGGGGGCGGATGCCGGTGGTGCTACAGGTGGAACCCCGCAGGGAAGAGAAGAAGAGGAGTTGTCATTGATCATGGTGGAGGAGGAGGCAAGTAAGGAGCATTGAGCAATAGATTAGGATTTTTTTCTTTAATAATATCACTTAAGTACTATATAAAGGTGGGTGGCGCGAAGCACTAATCTGTATGTACATCTTCCATGTCCCCCCTCTCCCCTCTTTGGTCATTGAAGGCGTCTTTTTTTCCGGAGAAGGTGGGGAGAGAGATATTGTGTGTTTTGTGTATAATTTTGTGTTTTAGTGGTAAGGGGTTGGTGGTGGCACGCCCAATGGAGAGTTTAGAAGTTAGAAAGGAAGAAATTGTAATAGACTATGGGAAATATTAAAGTATTAACCTGGAATGTAAAGGGTACAGGTTCTGTTCTTAAGAGGAGGAGGTTGGAATTGGCTTTGAAGAAAGATAGACCTAATATAGTGTTTTTACAGGAAACGCACCAAAAGTCAAAAGATACAAACAAAATTTTCTTGGGATGGATACAACATTATGAGATGGCATTTGGTACCTCAAAAGCAAGAGGAGTGTCAATTATGATTTCTAAAATATTAGGATTTGAGACAATAAAAAGTGTTGCCGACCAGGAAGGTAGATACTTGCTCGTAAGAGGAAAAATAGATGATGAGGAAATAATGTTGGTGAATATTTATGCTCCAAACGAACACCAAGCTGAATTTTTAGAAAAATTCCGAAAAGTTGTGGAGCTAGAAAAAGTAGCAAAAATGATTGTGGCCGGAGACTTTAATTTGATAAGGTCAAATTTAGACTATACGAATTTAGCAAGGTGTGGAACCGGATTGAAAGGGAAGGTTTTAGATAAATGGATGGGCGCGATGGGACTGAAAGATTCTTGGAGAGAGATCAAGGGTTCGGAAAGGGCATACTCTTATTTTTCACACGGTCATGGGTCCTATTCTAGAATAGACTATGTTTTGTTAACGGAAAATATGATTAAAAATATTGAGGGAATGGAAATAGGGATTTTCAAGGAATCAGACCATGCTAAAGTACTTTTGGAACTGAGATTACAAAAGGATAATCGGAGAGGAAGAAGCTGGAGGTATGATCCCAATTTATTCAAAGACCAAAAATGTAAAGAACAAATTATGGAAAGTTGGATGGAAAGCTGGCAGTGGAACGATAACGAAGAGGTAAATTTTAATGTGGTTTGGGATGCCATGAAGTCGGTTTTTAGAGAGGAAAGTATAAAGTTGGAGAGTATAAAGTATAGAAGATATAAGGCAGATCAGGTGGAAAAAGAAAAAGAAATAAAGCAATTACAGGAAGATCACTCAAAAAAGGATAAAAAAATCTTCGCTAAACTACAAAGACTTAAGGCAGAATTAATGGGCAAGGATATAGATAAAGTTAAAAGAGTTTTGATATATCTAAATAGAGAGTATTTTGAATTTAGCAATAAAATTCAAGATTATTAGCAAAAGCGGCTAAAGCTAAAAAGGAAAAAAGGGAAATTGGGGTGTTGGTTAATAAACAAGGGATAAGGTGCAATAAGATTAGCAACAAATGTAAAATTGTGAGGGAATTTTATCAAGCATTATACGCAAAAAAAGAGATAGACGTTGGTAAACTTAAAGGGATATTGGAGAGGCAGTTAGGGAATGGAATAAAACAGGAACACCGGGGAAAAATGGAGGAACGGGTTACTGATAAAGAGGGAAAAGATGTAATTAGTGGTTTGAAGTTGGGGAAAGCCCCGGGAGATGATGGATTATCGACAGAGTTTTATAAGGAATTTAAAGACGTTGTGGTTCCAAAGTTAGTGAAGCTATATAACTATATTTTAGACGGTGGACAAATTCCAACTTCATGGTACAGGACTATAATCGTTCTGCTGCCAAAATTGGGAAAGAATTTGGAAAAGGTGGAATCATACAGACCAATTTCTCTTATAAATCAGGATGCCAAGATCTTCAGAGCAATACTGGCTAATCGGTTAAATAGATTTATGGGGGAATATATAAATGTTGATCAAGTTGTTTTTTTTAAAGGAAGGCATATGGCTGATTTGACTAGGAGGGTGTTAGACTTAATTGACAATGTTAATCAGACGAAGGAAAAGGTGGGTTTATTATCTTTAGATATTTTTAAGGCATTTGATTCGCTACAATGGTCTTCGATTAAGGAAACAGTTAGAAATTATGGATTTGGGGATAGATTTAGAAGGGTAATTGACTTATTATATCAAAAAGGGAGCGCTAGGATTAGAGTAAATGAAGAGGTTATGGATGAGGTAAAGCTTGAGACAGGCACTAGGCAGGGTTGTCCACTATCCCCTATTTTGTTTATTATGGCAATGGAAATTTTAGCTAAAAATATAAGGGAGGACTCAACTATAGAAGGGATATTGGGTAATAAAGTGAGCATGTATGCAGATGATACGTTGCTAATGGTGAAACACCCAGAGGCGGTAATGGATAGGATTAAAGAGCAAATAGAGGAATTTGAGGCTATAACTGGATTGAGGATAAATTGGGATAAATCAGAAATGATGTTGTGCAATATGGGGGATGAGGAGAGGGAAAAGATGGTGGGGTTATCTAATATACAAATTAAAGAAAAGTTGAAATATTTGGGGATAACTATTTCAAACAGATTGGAAGAACTTAAAAGATTGAACTATGACAACTTGAAAGTCGAATTCAAGAACAAAATACAAAGTTTTCAGAAGTTGAAGTTGTCATGGTTTGGGAGGATTGCAATTTGCAAAATGATGTTGTTGCCGAGGATTAATTTTCTATTTGATGCACTTGCAATCCAATTGAAGGAAAAGGAGATTAATGAGTTCCAAACGATGTTTAATAATTTTTGTAACGGAGGCAAGAAATCCAGACTTTCAAAGAAACTCTGGTATCTGCCTCAGAAAGAAGGAGGTTTGGGAATGCCAAATTTGTTAGCGTACTATCGAACATTTCAAATTAAGAACGTTGTGAAGATCTTGGCAAGAGAAAAAGTAATTTGGGAGGAAATGGAGATGAAAGATTATAAGAATATTGGTAAAATGATTTTTTTGGGAACTAAGGTTAAAATGATAAATACAAGCAACACTATGATGAGGGGACTCATGAGGGTGTGGAAAAGATTAAAGAAAGACTTGATCCCAGATCTCTCTCCAATTTTGGAATTGGCTGATATGGTGTGTTTTCCGATAAAAATAGACAAAAAAAGGAAATATTGGATAAAAACGAAGTTTTCCTGGTGAAGGAATGGTTAAGGGTTTGCGAAAATGAAACTAAGAAGAAAAAATTATTTGAACAGTTAAAATTGGATTGGTTTCAGAAATTGAAGGTTGATAATTGGAATAAAAAATATAGAAGAGAACTAGGTATAGACAGAGAAAAAACCGAATTTGAAGAATTGGTTTTAAAGATTAGAAAAGGTGAGAAAAGTATCAAGGGTCTAGTAAGTAAACTTTATATTTTAATAAATAAGGGTAGTGATCCACAGGAAGATTTGAAATTGAAGTGGGAACAGGATTTGAATATAAAATTAGGAAATGATGAATGGAGAAATAAGTGGAAAAAGAGGATAATGAGAACAATGTCAGTAAGAATTAAGGAACATAACTATAAAATGTTGTGGCAATGGTACTTGACACCACTGAGGTTGCATCAGATTGATAATAAAAGGGATAATTTATGTTGGAGATGTAAAGAAACTGTTGGTACCTATGGACATATGTGGTGGAGTTGTAAAAACATAAATGAATTTTGGAGAAGAATAGAAGGAGAGATAGGGGAAATAATGGGTAAGAAAATCAAGTTGGTGTCAGGTACCATTTTGCTAACAGACGTGGAAGGTATGTGTTTGAATAAGGTGGAAAAAGAGCTATTGGAAATAATGTTAACTACTGGCAGACAATGTATCGCCAGAAACTGGAAAAATGATGTAACTATACAGACGGGAGAGTGGTATAAGGAAATGTGGAATCTAGCATTGAATGACAAATTGACATGGGAGATAAAAGTAAAAAGGGATAAATTGAAGGAAAATAGATTTTGGAATATTTGGAAGCCGTTTGTAGATCACTCTCTTATGGGTAGGGATAGTTTTAGACCTGTACCATCTCAAAGTGGGTTCTGGAGATGATACAGACACTAAACTCTCCGGGGCAATGTAAATATTCACTGGGTGACCTGTAATTTGAAAAGAAGGAATTTGATGGTTGTTAACAAATAACTGTAATATTGAAAGCTTTTATGAAGGTTATGGTTATAGTACTAACCTACAATGTGGACATCTAATTGTGTGTGTACCATGACAAATAATCAGTTCAACTATCATGTATGTGTTATTTTTCATGAGTTTTTTGTAATATTGTTATGATGTATTGTTTTTCTTTTGTATGTTTGTTTTTTCTTTTGAAAATAAATAAAAATTTTATAATAATAATAATAAAAAGAATGAACCTTATAAACATTTGAAATGTTAAATATATAATTAAAAATAATGGAATAATGAGAAAAAATGGTTGACAAGTGATAGATATTCATGTAAAGATATAAGTCTCTGTGACACAATGGGCACAGAGCTTGGTGGGCTGAGGAGAATGGTGGAGGACAGAGGTGCCTGGAGGAAAATGCTCCATGGGGTCGCAAAGGGTCGGAATCGACTGTGCGACTGAACAACAACAACACTAAGTCATGGAGTATAAGTTGTAAAAAGGTATGATATATCTAAGGTTCAAGAATTTGTATTGTTCACAATACCATTATAATAGAGTGTAAGCAATTTAATGTATTAATTTGTTTTTCTTGTTTATGTATTTTTCCTCTTTTTAATATTTTGTATTGTTTATTATATTTTTGTTATTTTAAAAATTAATAAAGATATATTTTAAAAAATTAATGCTGACTTAAAACAATTCCCCTGGGTTATCAAGGTATTACATATTCAGGTCTACCAGGCCCTCCTTCTGGTGGCAATCTGGGAATATGCAGTTTGGCCAGGGCCACACAAATGCCAGGGCATTAAACCTTCTTAATGCAAAACTGGCACCACAATAGCTGGACTACAAACTGAAACACACACACTGAAACACCTTTCCACCATCTTTCTGGTGAAAACATGCTTGGTTTAATCAGATAATGGCTAGAGATGAAAGAATTAACCTACCACTCATAGAGATTTAGGGGCGTTCAACAATTACATGATCCATTTTGGGGGGGAAATTGACCCCCCTCACCCCATTTAATCTGACCGTAATTTTCGCTTCGAACCACCCCTTTAAAATTACATAATCCAGATCTTTTGTATCAAAACTCTAATTTTTAGAGCTTTTCACTATTGGTGAAATAGAAATGGACTGCACAAGCAATTCAATAATCAGATAATGGCTAGAGATCGGATCAAAATTCCCAGAGATAATTTTTAAACCTAAAAAAGCGCCATGTTTCGAAACCACAACAGCTCCAAATCGATTACGTAATCTTTGACCTGACACCCCCCCCCCGTAATTTTCCATAATTCAGATGGCAGACCCCCTCCCCCCTCAAGGATCACATATGTGTTGAAGGGCCCCTAATATACAATTATGCATTAAAGTTAAAAGATATACATATGGAAGACATTATGCCACAGTCATCCAATGTGATATGTGATGATGAAAAAACAATAACATTAATTTAGATAAGAATTTTAAATACTGTATAAACAAAATCACTGACATTGTGCTCTACGCAAATGACAGAATTAATTTATCTCTGTAAGATGAGAATGTTACTACAAAGTATCCAAGTAAACTGTTGCTCTGTCAACACAGTTACACAGTATTGACTCTTATTTCTCATTTCCACCCACTTGTTGCTGAACAGATTTATTAAGAATGTGTATTTCCAATCACTGTAACAAAAGGTTATTGAAATTCCTTCCTTAAACCTGCTGTTGTGGCTAATACTGGGGCAAGGGAAGAATCTAGTGGTGGGCTCCAAAAAAATTTACTACCACACTGTGGGTGTGATATGGTGGGTGTGGCCAGGGGGGAAGCCCTGTGCATTGCACCCGAATTAGGACTACTTTATTTCAAAACTGGGATGGGCGGGGCCAGCCAGAATTTCTGCTACCGGTACTTGTGAACTGGTGTGAACCTGCTGATTCTCATCACTGGAAGAATCCCTGTTTAGCTCCTCTGAGTGTGATGCCCAGATGTTAAGGGTAAGAGAACAGGGATGGCCTGATGGACTGGATCTTCCTGGAAAAACAGCCCAGGACCTTTACTTTATCCTTGTGATTTCAGTTCAGTTTTTCTTTAATGAAACCCATTTATAATAAAGCCATCCAACTTTTGAGGGGAGCCTTTGGGGAGATTCTTTATGTAACTAGTAAGTATTTTTGTTCCCATAACTATAATAAACATAAAGAATTTGGTGTTGCGAGATATGGTCACTTGGGAAAGCTAAGATGGCTTTAAAGACAGAATCGCTAAACTAACAGAAGACTACTCTCACCTTGGATACCTTGGAGTCGTTATTTCAGTGACGAGTCGACGCATTGGCAGACATCTCTGTGATGACATTCTGCACATGCAATTGGACCTGAGAAATCAAGTCCACCTGCAGGCGGTTTTTAGCCATTTGGATATCATGTCACCCTCTGGCTAGGCAGACTATGACGTGTGGCCTCCATTTTCACCTTGCCCAAGGGATCCGAGGGAGGACACCTTGGTGAGTTTTAGTCCCAGCCTAACAAGAGGGGATGTGGTGGCTCAGTGGTTAAGAAGCTCACCTTGTTAGCTGGAAGGCCGACAAGTCAGCAGTTCAAGACTTGGGGACTGCATGACGGATTGAGTGCCCGTCTCTGTCCCAGCTCTTGGGAACATGAAAGGAGCCTCATTTGGGCATTCCCTGACTGAAGTTTTGTTGTGTATGTAACTGTATCACTTAAGAATGTCTGAATGTAACCTGACAATGATCACAATGTAACTCAGCTGTTAAAGGAACGCGAGCTAGCTACCCATAGAAGGCAGCTGCGAGCATTCAGCTCACATGGTTCAAATTCCCCCAATCACTGGCAGCCGCGGGAACCTTCCCGCGCAAGGAACACCTAGAGAAGAAGGGTGTGACTCAGAATGACGTCACGCAGGTAGCAGCCAATACACTACTGTGTAACACTTTTCAAATGTATTGTTGCAGTATAAAAGGAGCTGTACCTCCGCCATTACCACATGTTCATCCTGACCATCATGCAATAAAGCTGTGTTTTAGCCCTCACTGCAGCTCCTTCTTTGTCTTCAGTGCAAGACACTAAATTGGTGATGAAGGTGGGACCCATGGTGTATCCCAAGATCAAGCCTCACCAATTCGACATCAGCGATCCTGAGCAATGGGAGCTGTACGAGTGCCAGTTTTGGCACGCGATGGATGCTGCAGGCATCGACGACGAAGGGAAGGTGCAGTCGCATTTCCTAGCCCAGGTGGGGCCGGCCACGCTGCGCATCCTGATGAACCTGCTGGCTCCCCGGAAGGTCAACGCGGTACCCATTGACTGCATCCTCACAATGCTGAGAGAACACTTCCAGCCACCCATCTCCATCTTTCTTGCCCAGGTCGCGTTCCACAGGCGGGACCAGCACCCGGGAGAGTCCATGTCCACCTACGCGGCAGCCCTCAGGCTGGCGGCCGTCCACTACCAATTGGAGGACCTGGACATAGCCCTTCGAGACCGTATGCTGTGCAGCCTAAGGGATGAAGAGGTCCAGAGAAAGTTGATGACACGCAACCATCATCTCATGTTCAATGAGGTACTGCGAGAGGCCCAAGTGGCCGAGGCGGCGAGGAGTGGGGTCAGAGTCTTCAAGTCCCGGGGGGCCGCACCTGAGAGGGCCAAGTCACCCGTGCAAGTGGCCCGGCGGACTTCAGCACAAGCGACCTGGCGGGCTCCCCGGCCACCCACAGGCACCCCAGCAACCTCCGAGGAGTCGTCCACGACTGCAGACTCCTGCTCCAGAGAGGATGACGACGTGCAGAGAGTCAAGAAGACAGAGACCACATGCCCAAAACAGAGCCTATCTTCGTAGGGAGGGAAACCGAAGAATTAAGCAAGATAGAAATAACCAGGGAGGAGGTCCTTGCATGTCTTGTTAAGCTAAACACTAACAAATCCCCAGGACCAGATGGCATCCATCCACGAGTTCTCAGGGAACGTAAAGATGAAATTGCTGATATCCTAGCCAAAATATATAATCTTTCCCTCAAATCAGGCTTTGTGCCTGATGACTGGAAGGTAGCGAATGTAACACCAATTTTCAAAAAAGGATCCAGGGGTGATCCAGGAAATTACCGGCCTGTCAGTTTGACATGTGTCCCAGGTAAAGTGATGGAAACCATCCTAAAAGATAGAATTAATAGGCACATAGAAGAGAAGGCGCTGCTAAAGGAGAGCCAACATGGCTTTTGCAAGGACAAATCATGCCTCACTAATCTGTTGGAATTTTTTGAGAGTGTCAACAAGCATGTGGATAAGGGGGATCCAGTTGACATTGTTTATCTGGACTTTCAGAAGGCTTTTGACAAGGTCCCACACCAAAGGCTCTTGAATAAACTTACCAGTCATGGAATAAAGGGACAGGTCTTGTCCTGGATCAGCAACTGGCTAAGGGACAGGAAACAGAGGGTAGCACTAAATGGACACTTCTCCAAGTGGAGGGAAGTAAAGAGTGGGGTCCCCCAAGGTTCAGTACTGGGACCCCTGCTTTTCAACCTCTTCATAAATGATCTAGAGGTAGGAGTAAAAAGCAAGGTAGCCAAATTTGCTGACGACACTAAATTATACAGGGTAGTGAAAACTGTGAGAGATTGTGAAGAGCTCCAGAGGGATCTCTTGACACTGGGGGAGTGGGCAAAACAGTGGCAAATATGCTTCAACATCAGTAAGTGCAGAGTGATGCATGTTGGGGCAAAAAACCCCAATTACATTTATAAACTGATGGGGTCTGAACTCTCTGCGACAAACCAGGAAAGGGACCTTGGTGTCCTGGTGGACAGCTCAATGAAGGTGTCAACCCAGTGTGCCTCAGCAGTGAAAAAAGCAAACTCAATGTTAGGGATCATTAGGAAGGGTATAGAAAATAAGTCAGCAAGTGTCATTTTGCCTCTTTATAAATCTATGGTGAGGCCCCATCTGGAATACTGTGTACAGTTCTGGTCGCCATACCTCCAGAAGGATATTATGGAGTTGGAGAAAGTACAGAGGAGGGCAACCAGAATGATTAGGGGACTGGAACACCTTCCTTACCATCTGAGGCTGCAACGGTTGGGCCTTTTCACTCTTGAACGACGGCGTCTAAGAGGTGACCTGATTGAAGTTTATAAAATCATGCACGGTGTGGACAAAGTGGATAAGGAAAAACTGTTTTCCCTATCGCACAACACTAGAACTAGGGGACACTCCATGAAACTTTTGGGTACTAGTTCTCAAACAAATAAGAGAAAGTACTTTTTCACCCAGAGGATTACTGGTCTATGGAACTCCCTGCCAGAAGAAGTGGTGACAGCTGTCAGTCTTGACAGCTTTAAGAAAGGATTAGACAAGTTCATGGAGGACAAGGCTATCAATGGCTATAATTATGGCTACCTAAGGACAACCTCCGGGTTGGAGAGATAGGCAGGATATCTCTCAATGCCATTTCCAGGGGATCCTAAGCAGGTGAGGGCATCTCCTTGGGAATACCCTGAAGGAAATGGTGAGCCACTGTGTGAGACAGAATGCTGGACTGGATGGGCTGTGGCCTGTTCCAGCAAGGCTGTTCTTATGTTCTTATGTTCTTAAGAGGCACAGAGAAAAGCGCTGAGCCTGCGAGAGAGGAAACCACCGTTGCGATGGCTGCGGGGCATCTCACGACTGAACGAGGTGCCCATTCCGGAAGGCCGAGTGCCACAACTGTGAGCAGAAAGGCCACATCTCCAGGGTCTGCAGGCGCGGGCGAATGGAGGACAAGGGCTCGTAGATACACCCTCAAGCACCCCAACGCAAGGTGGCCGGCATTGGAAAGGTCTCGACCAACAACGACGCGGCGGCCATGAACCGAGTGGGCCTGGAGCACCAGCGCTTCTTCATAGAGGTACTGTTACAAGGGGTCCCAGTTAGGATGGAAATAGACTCGGGGTCGTCCTACTCCATCCTGTCCCAGAAGGAGTTCCTGCGCATTCCCCCAAATGCATGCCCCAAGTTGCGGGCCATGAAGTCGAACTTACGGGACGTGCAGAGTTATGGGATCCTGGTGTTGGGGGTGGGAAACTTCACGGTGAAGTTCAAAAGTTCACGGAAAAACTGCCCCTAGTAGTTTTCAAGGAGGGGACCTGTTGCCTTTTGGGAACCCAGTGGTTTGCTCCCCTGGGAATTGAACTGTCCGGCATAAACGCCATAGAGACTGACCCAATTCGGGACGTGTGCGACGCGCACCCTGCAGTTTTCAAGAAGGGGCTTGGGACTTACACGGGGGGAAGTGTTTCGCAAAGCTAGACCTGGCGCAGGCGTACCAGCAGCTCACGGTAACCCCAGCTGCTGCCGCTGCGCAAACCATCATCACACATAAGGGGGCATTCAAGGTAAGAAAGATGCGGTTTGGTGGTGGGGAGATAGGCAGGAGAAAGCGTTCGAAGAGCTCAAGGCGCTCTTGTCCTCAGACGCTGTCCTGACCCATTTCAACCCCAGGAAACTGGTAGTTTTGGTCTGTGATGCATCACCCGTGGGGGTGGGGGTGGTGCTGTGCCACGTGTTAGAGAACGGGCGGGAAGCCCCGGTTGCCTTCTATTTCAGGTCACTTTCAAAGGCAGAGCACAACTATGTGCAAACAGATAGAGAGGCCCTGGCCATAATCGCGGGAACAAAGAAGTTCCACGATTTCCTGTACGGCCGCGAGTTCACAATTGTGACCAATCATAAGCCCCTTTTGGGAATCTTTACTACAGGCAAGCCTACCCCACAAATCCTGTCCCCCAGAATGCTGCATTGCGCGAGGTGTTCAGTTGTTTCGGCCTGCCGGATGTCCTTGTGAGCGATAACGCCAGTACTTTCACATCTGCGGAATTCAAGGCGTTCATCGAGTGGAATGCCATCTGGCACATTACCTCTGCCCTGTTTCACCCCGCCACAAATGGTCCGGTAGAGTGCCAAGTGCGCACTACGAAAGACGCACTGCGGTGCATGGGTCCCGGTGAATTGAACCTCCAGCTGTGTCAATTCCTCATTTGTTATAGGGCAACTCCCCTAGCTTCAGGACTTTCACCGGCTGAGCTCTTCATGAGGAGGAAGCCGGTAACACTTTTTGATCGGTTGGATCAGACCAGGGTGAAGGATGAGGGGAGAAATATAGAGATAGAGAGTTCCAAAAGTTTTGCGGTAGGGGACCCGGTTCACTACAGGAATTGTGCAACCTCGGGACCAATGTGGGTTCCAGGAACGGTCATTGAGCAAACGGGGCCAGTGTCTTACAGGGTTGAAACAAGCACAGGTCTGCTGTGGAGAAGGCACGCTGACCAGCTCAGAAGGTGAGTTACCAGTGAAAGAGAGTCAGCGTTAGGGTTCTCCCCCACCCGTTTAGCCCAAGGGGGAGACACGGGGACATCCCCAGGTACAGATGCATACCCTGGATTCTCACACAAGGAGGAGGATACTTTGAAAGAGTGGGATGAGGAGTCCCCCAATGAGTTCAACTTTATGTTACCATACCAGGGGGATGTTGTGGAGTGGTCCCCCACCCGTCCGAGCGAGAAGAGGGGTTTTAGTTCAGCCCCTGGTATTTCCAGTCCGTCCAGTCCTTTTGTTCTAGAGTTTACCCACTCACCAAGACCCCCAACCCAGGCAACGGGGGGAAGTACATTCACCCCATCCCCAAGACCACCGAATCAGGCAGCAGGGGGTGGTACAAGTACGCCAGTTGCAGGCGCAAGAAACTGGGGCGAGACAACAAGGGTCTCCTCATTGGTCCCGAGATTCGTGCTGCGGGGGTTGCCAGGTGCCACAAGCGATAGGCAGGGATTCACATCCCAGTTACATGTTCCGTTCCCCTCTCCAAATGCAAGGTCGACACAGAGTCCCTGCCTGACGACTAATGAGTTTCCCCTTTCCGTTACAGGACGAGAGTCTGCGGGACTCGGAGCCCCTAGTTCCCCTGAGCTCGGCCAAGCAGTTGTACGCCCCAAGCACACATGCAGGAAGCCACAATGGTTGAGGGACTTTGTCCCATCCTAGGGGGGAGGAGTGTTGTGTATGTAACTGTATCACTTAAGAATGTCTGAATGTAACCTGACAATGATCACAATGTAACTCAGCTGTTAAAGAAACGCGAGCTAGCTATCCATAGAGGGCAGCTGTGAGCGTTCAGCTCACATGGTTCAAATTCCCCCAATCACCGGCAGCCGCGGGAACCTTCCTGCACAAGGAGCACCTGGAGAAGAAGGGCATGACTCAGAATGACGTCACGCAGGTAGCAGCCAATACGCTACCGTGTAACCCTTTTCAAATGTATTGTGGCAGTATAAAAGGAGCTGTACCTCCGCCATTACCACATGTTCATCCTGACCATCATGCAATAAAGCTGTGTTTTAGCCCTCACTGCGGCTCCTTCTTTGTCTTCAGTGCAAGACACTAAAAGTTTCTTCCGCAAAAATCTTTTCAACCCAGAATAATTTTTGATACAAAATTATTATCATTGACAGAGATGGGCAACACTACCTAGTTAGATCACTTAAGCCCCCACAGCTTAACAAAGCTCTCACCTAGCAGTGGTTAGATTACTCTATTGGTAACTATTTTTTGTTTGGAAATGAGACTTTCAACAAAATGCTGTCAAGGGGAATTTTTCCTTCTGATGCTATCAGACAGACAGCTAGCCCACCCATGTCCCTTTGCAAAATACTCAATTACACCTTTCCCTTCTTCACACTGGGGCTAGATTCTTTTCCTTTCCAAGATTTGTTCCTATACTTTGGCTTTCTTTAGGGGGGGCAAGGGGTTGGGGAGAGAGTACATTTGGAAATCATGACTTTCTCCCAAACATACTGGAGTGGGTGGAACTCTCCAAGTTCCATGAATGACATGGGTGTGTGCAACCCCCAAGCCGCCAGTAGATAAGAAACATAATTTCATCCCAATCCTCCCTATACCCTAAATCTTGTTTCTTTTTAGCTTTTAACAAGTACTGTGCATTCTCCAATTTAAGAGTAATGATTAAAACAGCATTTTGTTCTATAAATATCACAATGACCATTTACCAACTCCATGCAGAGATAATTTATGGATAGAATATCCCAGACCTTGGAAAAGCTTTACTTTTTTCAACTACAGCTTCCTGAATCCCCCAATGAGGGTGGCCAGTGTGATGACCAAACTGCTCAAGCTGTTCCCCAGACTGGGAAGAGTTCTTCTCAAAGGAAAATGAAGAACCCATCATCCGCAAGCCCACCAACACCAACACCCCTCTGGTGATCCAGGTCAGTTCAAGGCCCTTAAGGTGTAAAGAGGACAAGTCTTCAAACAAGAGGAGCAGAGGAATCCGCCTTGCATACAGTCAGACCAGTAGCGTCTCTAGTCAAACTTGCCTGGCATCGGCCTTATAGGGTAGCAGATAGGCTCCTTCTCTTCCCCTATCTGTAGATACTACATGCAAGCTTGTTTGATGTACTGTTTAGCTATGGCCACCCAACAAAAGGGAGAGTTCTAGAAGGGCAGATCTAGGTCCTCTGAACTCCTCTCCTAAGTGAGCTCTCAGCTGGTAAAATGCCAGGGTCTAACCTATGTATGCTGATGTTAGATCAACACTGATCATTCCTGTCCATTTGCAGGATTCCATCTTGGTTACTTAAAGAAAAGAAAAACCATTCCCTATGGTTATTTATTAATGTAAAATATGTTTTTTTCACAAAAAATGATAACCATGTTTAAGAGAGTATAACACATAAAGTAAAACCTCGCATAAAGAGTGCCTCGCTTAGAGACTAACTCGCTTAAAGAGCAGAATTTTCTCTGAATGGTTGCCCTCGTATAAAGACCAAAACTCGCTTAACAACTAAATTGGGGTTCACAATCCCCCACCACCACCAGAAGTCATGATCAGTCACTTACCATAGCGGTGGCCATGTGTTTTGCTTAGCTTAAAGAGCAACTCACTTAAAGAGCAATCCCGTAGAATGCATTATGCATTCTAACTCTCTCTCTCCTATACACACACAAACGAAATAAGTAAAACAAAATCTTTGGACATCCAGTAGATTAAAAGACTGAGCAAATAGTATGGCTTTTGCTTTTAATAAAAAGGACTAGTTGTTGCTGTTATATTTCTCCCACAATATTCTCAAATGGTGCTTCATTCCTGCCTTATAGCAGCACAAGATACTGTATTAAGAGTAGAAATCTTCAGGATAAAGAGAGAGCTTCCAATTGAAGTGAATAAATACCATCAGCCCAAGTCAAGGGATACACAGAATCTCCTCGAAGATTGTTGTATTTTTGAACCACAATCAGGCGCACCCTGGTAATGACAATCTTGTTTTGCTGGCTAATCTTTCTCACACTGGTTTGGGTGAGGAGAACTGCAGAATGAACTCACTGGGGTGGGTGCCGGGTGCCTTCATTTTGCCAATTTCACATCAGGCCTAGACTTGGAAGACAAAGATGAAGAAGCCCAAGTCAAACCCATGCTGTTAGAAGCTACGTTAGAGACACATTTTCTTAAATGCTTTCCCCAAGTCAATAGCAAAAATACCATGTTTCCCCGAATATAAGACACTGTCTTATATTTTTTAAAACTCCAAAATTAGCACAAGGTCTTATTTTCAGGGGATGTCTTATTTTTCCATGAAGAAGAATACCAGTCTCGATCGCGCTTCCCCACTCACAACCAAGGGAACCGTCCCTTGGTTGCGAGTGGGGAAGCATGATCAAGACTGGCCTCAGCTGTGAGGCAGCCGGCATGGCCCATAAGAAGGCCTGCTACGTCCAAGTCTCGATCCCGCTCTCACCAGAGGAAACTTCCCTTGGTTGTGAGCGTGGAGGCAATCGAGACTCCAATGCGGCAAGCTTTCTTATGGGCCACGCCGGCCGCCTTACAGCCAGGAGGTAAGGAGGTCTTATTTTTGGATGGGGCCTTATATTTCAAAGGCAGGAAAAAAGGGGGGTGTCCTATTATGGGAGGAGGTTCTATATTCGGGGAAACAGGGTATAAGAATATCAAGAGAAATAACTAACAATTTGCTGTTCCTTCATGAAATCCAGCTTTAACCTAACTCTTTGTCCCATATTTACCTGAAATCCTGCTTGTAGACCTGCATTTGTTTGCTCCATTGGCCACGTCAGATGCATATATACTTGGTTTTATGGCTTGGCCAATGGTTTTAATCTCATGACACTGCTCTCACTTCCTCTTTGAAACATGGCTCTGTCTACTCATTGTTAGATCTGTACTGGCTGTTGACTCCTTCTTACTCTGTTTACAGGTAACTGATGCACTAAAACAGAACAATATATACGAAGGGTTGGATATGTTTTATTTGTTTGTTTGTTTGTTTTATACCCCATCCTGGTTGGTGCAAGCACAACTCTGGGTGGCTTACAACAAAGAAATAGACAGCCAGCAAAACAACAATACTGTATAAAAAAAACTCAAACAAAATACAGTGGAACCTCATACAACTATTTCGTATAACAACGAAATAGTATAACAATTAGGTTTTGGGGGGAAATGGCGTCCTGCATAGCAATTTTCCCTATGGAAAAAAATGTACAACAATTTTTCAATGGGAAAAACCACTTAGCGAAAAATATCATTGTTTGATGCATCCCATAGGGAAAATCGCTATACAATGCATGCTTCATATAGCAATTGTTTTGTACAACAACGAGCCCTGTGGAATGGATTAAAATCATTGTATGAGGTACCACTGTAAATGATAAACATTAATAAAATACAAATATAGATGGCATTAATTAATTTAAAGTCTTACACTAATTAATAACCTACATTTTCTATTTGCAGTCAAAAAGAACTCAATCAGCAAAAACAAATCAGAATTAAATTAAAATTAAGTTGAAAAAAATAAAGTTTATTAATTGAGGAATCCTACAGTTCTGTAATCAATTTACTTAAGAGGGGAATGCTAGTTGGAAAAGGAGCATTTTTAGATTTTTGCTGTTGTTCAATCGCACAATCAATTCCGACCCTTTGCAACCCCATGGATCGTTATCCGCCAGGCACCTCTGTCTACCACCATCTTCCTCAACCCACCCACCCAACTCTGTGCTCATTGTGTCTACAATATGATCTAGCCATCTCATTTTCTGCTGCTCCCTTCTTCTATTGCCATAATTGTGGGAGCAAGTCTAATTTCCACAGGCAACTCGTTCCATAAAGTGGAGCCATGGTAGAGAAAGATCTTGTTCTTGTTGCAGCCTTTTAAATTTCTTTAGGAGTGACAACATGTAGTTTAAGAGCTTGAATGCTTCGGATACATTTCCTTAGGAAGAGGCCCTCCCTTAAACAATGTGGTTCTAAACCATTAAGGGTTTTATATGTTAATATCAGACCTTGAATGGGATACACAGAAAGAACCTCCTTGAAGATTGTGGTATCCGCAGACCCTTGCCTTCTTGACAGCTACTTTGACTGTTGTCAAAGAAGACTGTTTCAAAATACTCTTAAGATTCAAAAGGCAGAAAAGAAATGGGAAAATCTATTCTCAGCTTCTCTCTGTAACGATTCCAGAATTTTCTGGCTTCTTGTCTGTTATGTCAGTTGCGTTTCACTCCCACCCACAGGTAACAATGTTATTTCATCAGCTACATGGGTTGAACATTTCACCTATGTCTTTTATCCTTCTTCCTGTTCTTTCATCTCTCAGTCTCCTCCTCCTGTGGTCCTCAGTTCATCCTGATGAAATACAAGTGCTTATACAGTAAAATCACTGCACTATAACTGTGTTCCAGGCTCTGATTCTCTTCCTCCCCAATCTTCATCAACGATGTGCAATGGTGGGTTCCAAAACTTGCTCTTCTTTTCACCAGTCTTAACAATACTGGTGAGCTCCCAAAGATTGGTCAAATAGTGTTACACCCCTATTTTCAAGAAAGGCGACCCAACAACTCCATCAAATTATAGACCTATCTCTCTCCTTTCAATACTTAGCAAACTTTATGCAAAGTACTTATTTTTTAAACTCCACAAGTGGGCTACCCAGGAAGCAATTGTTGGCCCTTAACAGATACGTTTTAGAAATGGTTATTGCCAGTGGTGGGCATCAGCAGGTTCGCACCAGTTCGCCAGAACCGATAGCAGAAATTCTGGCTGGCCCCACCCATCCAAGTTTTAAAATAAAGTAGTCCTAATTTGGGTGCAACACAGGGCTTTCAACCTGGCCACACCCACCATACCTCGCCCAAAGTGTGGTAGTAAATTTTTTGGAGCCCACCACTGGTTATTGCACTACTGACCATTGCCTGGTCCTATGGCAGATTATAGCTAAATACCACCGAATTGGTCCCCAAAAGTCTATGCAGCTTTTATTGATTTAAAACCTGCCTTTGATTCAGTGGATAGGAATCTTTTGTGGAGGAAATTAACACAATTTAACATCAAACCAAAGACTATTATTCTTAATACAATGCTTGCACTCTGAAAACTCATGCCAGGTAAAACTCACTCTTCAGGGCGATTTAACCCCTAAAATTTCAATCAACAAGGGTGTCAAATAAGGTTGTGTTCTGGCACCCTTGCTGTTCAATTTCTTTTTGGCCGACTTATGTGACCACCTGACCAGCCCTGAAGTTCATGCCCCAAAGCTTGCCCAGCTTCATGTGCCAGTATTACTCTATGCCAATGACGTTGACACCTGCTCCCGGGGCCGCCTCCCCCTCCCAGTTTGGGAGGGGAGAAGAAGCTGATGGGATGCGGTTAGCCAAAGACCTGCCACCACTGCCACAGCTGCTCTTGGGGCTGCCCCTCATCTTATCTGGGATGCTGATCCTTGGGCGCCATTGGGAACGTAGAGCCTGGACGCCATCAGGTATGTTGAGCCTTGGGCTCTGTTCCCTGTGCCTTACGGACTGGGAAGGGTGTTTTGTTTTGTTTTGTTTCGTGGCCTAACTGTGGTTACTGTATTTTGGTGTATTTATTATGTATTATGTATAATTTCATTGTATTTGATGTTTTGATATTATGTATATTTTATATTGTGATTAATTTTATGTTTATTATGAGTATTGATTATTTACTGAATATATTTTTTGTGCTCCTTTATTGTTGTATTATTATACAGTACTGTATGTTGTGGACATGTTGTAATTGCTGCCTTGAATCAGCTTTGGCCGAGAAAGTGCGGGATATAAATTAAAATTTATGTATTTATTTATTTATGATACTGTTCTCCTCTGTCTTTCACCAATAGGTCTAAAATGTCTCCTTACCAAATTCTACAACTATTGCTCCAACAAACACCTTTAAGTTAACCACGGTAAGTCAAACGTACTGGTCTTTAATGCCTGTTGGAAACCACCCGACTGGTTACTTGGTGATGCCCATATTGAGCAAACCAAATAATATAAATACTTAGGACCACCAATTCCGCATGGGCCACCCACAGAACCAGAATTATAGAATTAGCTAAAATGAGTATTTCAACCCCTTTGAAGTTTTATCATTCCAGAGGCCATCAATTAATCCCAATTGCCCTTTGTATTTTTAATGCCAAAGTTGCCCCACAAGTACTGTATGGTAGTCCACTTTGGAGCCTTGACAACACCTCTGCTCTCAACAGACGCCATAGTGCCTTCCTTGGGAAGCTCCTTCAAGTTTCCACCGAAGTGCCATACCCAATCCTCTGCACTGAAACCACTTCCCTTCCTCTGAGCCTTAGAGCCTGGTTCCTTACTTTTAAATATTGGCTTGCTCTGCATTTTAGTGTGCCTGTGGGAAGCCTTATGGAATTAATAATTCGTGGTACTATCTGTTCTTTCTGGTTCAACATAGTCTCAACCAAGCTTCTGATTATTGGCCTATCTTTTGATCAAATAGTCTATCTTGATTGTCATTCAGCATTCATTTTGATCAAACGGTGCTTATTAGATATTGAATTACAAATCAGTAGAGCGCCATTGAAACCTCATTTTTTCATTTCCTCTCCTTGTGGAGAATGGACCTGCCCTTTATATCTTTCCGTCCTTACTGACTCCCCACTGAGAAGAGCTTTTACATTGGCCAGACTAAATCTTTTTCCAACTGAGTACACCCGTGGGCGTTATAACTAAAGGCAGACTTTGTAATTGCAGCAAGCCAGCTATTGCTTCCATTCCCCACATTCTTCTGCAATGTTCCTATTACAATAACCACAGGGAGAAATGGATTTGCCCTCTCTTTAGGGTCCATGAAGCCTCATCTGACTATATCAGTATGTGCCCTCTCCTTCATCTAATGTTCCCAATATTATACGACCGGTTGCCACTATTTTTAGCCAAAGCTATTTGTTTCACTATGCAGTAAATTGATACTTTTCATAGGTTCAACTTTTTACTAGTATTATGTCCTTTTTAATTCTGTGTTATACACACTGTAACACTGTACTTGGCTTTTATAATTATTTACTAGCAGAGGTTGCCCGGCATTGCCGGGCTGTTTTAAATTGTGTTGGAAGGTTAAATTGTGTTAATGTTTTTTAGAAATTGCTTAGTCTGTAATTTTAATTTTTAAAATGTTTATTTATGTAAAAAAAAATTGGGCTTGGCTGTTATTAACTGTGATCTGCTTTTTTGGTGTTTTTTTGAGGATTAATAAAAGAGCAAAGTATGATATAATTTTTTCAAATTGTTTTATGTAAGCGAATAATGTTTTAGTTTTTTGAATTTTTTTAATTAGTTGTACCGTAGGTAATAATTTTAATAATGTAAAAGTAAATGTTTTTTACATTCAATGTTTTTAAAATGTGTTTAGATGTTTTGGGTTTTAACTTGAGTTAAAACTCAGCACAGGATTTTTAAAAGTTTCTATAGTATTTTATTGACATATGTTTGTGATTTCTTTATTTGGTGGTGGGGAGGGGACATGGTCGTTGGGGGTTAGGAAGGGTGGGCTAGGTGGTGGGGAGGGGGCATGGTTGTTGGGGATTATGAAGGGTGGGCTAGGTGGTGGGGAGGGGGGCTTGGTCGGTGGGGCTAGGAAGGGTGGGCTAGGTGGTGGGGAGGGGGGGCGTAGTCGGTGGGGGTTAGGAAGGGTAGGCTAGGTAGTGTGGAGGGGGCGTGGCGGGTGGAGGTTAGGAAGGGTGGGCTAGGTAGTGGGGTGGGGGCATGGTCGGTGGGGGTTAGGAAGGGTGGGCTAGGTGGTGGGGAGGGGGGCTTTATTGTGTTATGGTGCTTTGATTGTGTGGATTCGTGAAAGTAGATCAGAGTTTCCCCTTTAATATCAGTGGGTGGGGGGTTGCGACCCCCCCTCTCTGCTGGCTCCCCTGGGGTTGGGAGGTTTGGGGGGACAAAAGGGGTATGTCCCCCCCAACCCTTCTGGACCCAGGAGACCAGGGAGAGTGGATTGATTCCCCCTTCCTTAAAAAAACTCCAATTTTAAAGAGAAGAAACCGCTTGGTTTCTTCTCTTTAAAGACGGAGGTTTTTTGGGGTGGGAATCGAACCACTTTCCCTGGTCTCCTGGGTGCAGAAGGGTTGGGAGGCATACCCCCTTTGTCCCCACAAACCTCCCAACCCTAGGGGAGACAACGGTGAGGGGGATTGCAACCCCCCACCTACTGATATTAAAGGGGAAACTCCAGTCAGGACCTTCAGGGGCTGTGGGTGAGGGAAAGAAGGGTGTTTGGTGTTTGTGTGGCTGTGAGGCAGTGAGTTGTTGGTTTTTTAATATTTTGGGCACCGGCTTCCTCAGCGTCCTGCGCGCTCATGTCGCGCAGGACTCTGGGGTTTGTAGTTATGGGTTTGTGATTTGTGGTTGTGGTGAGTTTTTTTCCCTGCGGCTTGATTTTGATTGTCCGTGGCGCGTTTCTCAATGTTCATTGTGGTCGCACCTCTCAGCCTGATTGGCTGTTGCGCAGAGCGGTGCAAAGAACGTTGGGAAATGAAGTTGTTTCCCTTTTTCGTGTTTGTGGGGCTCTTGCCCCACTGGCGCATTTCTCAATCTTGCATTTACCTGCGTACCCAGTTTGGGCGTGTGCATGAATGGTGAGTGCGGGCTAGTAGGGCCTGGCTAAGGAGCCTATACAAAGTTCCAACGGTTAACCCTCGATTTTATAGGTTAAGATTGTTGTATGCCAATAAAGGTTGTCTCTAATAATAATAATAGCTCTCCTTCCAAAATTCATAATATCCAAGGTCAAAGAGGCACAGCCTCTTATATGCTTTCCCCACCATGACAGCAAAAATATAAGAAAACCAAAGAAGTAACAACTCGTTACCCTATTGTAACACCAAAACTGCTCCAAATTGCCTGAAGATAAGGCCAAGTCTGTTCAGGAGGGTATTGTCTCTAGGAACAAGCTGCATGATCCCACACCAAAGGCTCTTGAATAAACTTGCCAGTCATGGAATAAAGGGACAGATCTTGTCCTGGATCAGCAACTGGCTAAGGGACAGGAAACAGAGGGTAGCACTAAATGGACACTTCTCCAAGTGGAGGGAAGTAAAGAGTGGAGTTCACCAAGGTTCAGTACTGGGACCCCTGCTTTTCAACCTCTTCATAAATGATCTAGAGGTAGGAATAAATAACAAGGTAGCCAGATTTGCTGACGACACTAAATTATACAGGGTAGTGAAAACTGTGAGAGATTGTGAGGAGCTCCAGAGGGATCTCTTGACACTGGGGGAGTGGGCAAAGTGGCAAATGAGCTTCAACACTAGTAAGTGCAGAGTGATGCATGTTGGGGCAAAAAAACCCAATTACATTTATAAATTGATGGGGTCTGAACTCTCTGCGACAAACCAGGAAAGAGACCTTGGTGTCCTGGTGGACAACTCAATGAAGGTGTCAACCCAGTGTGCCTCAGCAGTGAAAAAAGCAAACTCAATGCTAAGGATCATTAGGAAGGGTATAGAAAATAAGTCAGCAAGTGTCATTTTGCCTCTTTATAAATCTATGGTGAGGCCCCATCTGGAATACTGTGTACAGTTCTGGTCGCCATACCTCCAGAAGGATATTATGGAGTTGGAGAAAGTGCAGAGGAGGGCAACCAGAATGATTAGGGGACTGGAACACCTTCCTTACCATCTGAGGCTGCAACGGTTGGGCCTTTTCACTCTTGAGCGACGGCATCTAAGAGGTGACCTGATTGAAGTTTATAAAATCATGCACGGTGTGGACAAAGTAGATAAGGAAAAACTGTTTTCCCTATCGCACAACACTAGAACTAGGGGACACTCGATGAAACTTTTGGGTACTAGTTCTCAAACAAATAAGAGAAAGTACTTTTTCACCCAGAGGATCACTGGTCTATGGAACTCCCTGCCAGAAGAAGTGGTGACAGCTGTCAGTCTTGACAGCTTTAAGAAAGGATTAGACAAGTTCATGGAGGACAAGGGTATCAATGGCTATAATTATGGATACTTAAGGACAACCTCGGGGTTGGAGAGATAGGCAGGATATCTCTCAATGCCATTTCCAGGGAATCCTAAGCAGGTGAAGGCATCTCCTTGTGAATACCCTGAAGGAAATGGTGAGCCACTGTGTGAGACAGAATGCTGGACTGGATGGGCTATGGCCTGTTTCAGCAAGGCTGTTCTTATGTTCTTATGTTGTATGATCATTGGGAGTTATAGTTTTAAAAAGGTAATTTTTCCAAGCTGTAACTATCATAATCTCCCCTTCCAGCATAGGGTTTGAGATTAAGTTTTATGTATACAGGGATAACTTGTTTTGTTCTTAAGTATCTGAGCTTGATCTTGAAAGGTCAAAGTGCTCATAAATAGCCAGTTCAATTATGGCAAACCTTGGCACTCCAGGTGTTCTTGAACTTCAATTCCCAGAAGCCCTGATCAGTAGGAGCGCTGACTTGGGCTTCTGGCAATTGAAGTCCAAGAACACCTGGAGTGCCAAGGTTTGCCATCACTGTAAATTTGATGACAGTATCCTTTAGCTGTAACCCATAGGAATCTGTCTTTGATTTTTTAAATGGGAAACAGCTCCCATGTCCCACCTGCACCTTCCAAGGTACTCTATAACTCTCTTCATTCTCTTTGAAGAAATCTTTGGTATGGCTGCTTGGTATGGCTGCTCAGTCTCTGCTGTCTGCAAGTGTAGCGGGGACCTATTACTAGACCCAATGTTATTTTGTGTCCTCAAAAATGCCTATCTATGCCAGTAACTCAGACTTTATTTATTGGTAGAATGGAGTGAGATGTTTTTATAGTTGCTAATAATTAATAAATCTTTTTGACTGTCTCAAGGAAGTATATTGTCTCCAACATTGTATAATATGTACACGAGCGACCACCAGTTTTACATAATACTGTACAAAATTGTTTATCTATGCAGATGACACAGCAATGGCCATACAAGGATTGAGTTTTGAGCTGGAAAATTTATTTATTTATTTATTGAAGTCTAACCTGAGCATACCTGCCAAGTGCGGCTCCGGAAAATCCGGGAGCTGCTCTGGCTCGGCCGCGCAGAACCCTTCTGCGCATACGCAGAACCCTTCTGCGCATGTGCAGAAGGGTCCTATGCAGAACCCATGCGCAGTAACTACTTTCCCCCACCAGTCAAATTACGGGATGATGGTGGCGGAAAATTGGAAAAATGAGTGCTGAAATATGGGAAATCCCAGCCAATCCGAGATACTTGACAGTATCAAGTGTGCGCTTTCCATCTCCGAAACAGAAAAGCAGGGTTTGAGCTGGATGTTACATGGCAAGGGAATCGAGTACAGCATTGTTCAGCACCAAAATACCTCTGTGTGAAACTTGGCAGGACACTCTCTTTTAAGCAGCACTGCCTGAATACCAAAGCTAAAGTTAGTTTGAGGAACAACATGATCAGGAAACTCACAAACTATAAATGCAGGACTCAATCATCTATGCAGTATACATCAGCTTTGGCCCTGAGCGTCTCCATGGCAGAGTATGTTGTTTATTATTTATTTATTTATTTATTTTGATTTCTATACCATCCACTTGGCCAAGGCCAACTCAGGGCGGTTCACAATCATAATAAAAAAATGATTTAAAAACTGCTTAAAAACTACCCTCCCCCTAAAAAAGGGTTCAGGGACTGAGGGGGCCAGAATTCACTATACCAGCCACCCAACGGGAGTCACCCTTCCACCTGCACCCCATACTTGGCCTGCCAGCCAGGTTTTAAGTTCTTTTCTGAAAAGCAGCAATTCCGTCTGGAGATGAAGCTCTGTTGGTAAGAGGTTCCAGAGTGCCGATGCGGACACGGAGAAGGGCCTCCTCCTTGTGCTAGAGAGGCGAGCCCCTCTAGCAGATGGTACAATAAGAGAGCCTCTCCGGTCCGCCCAGGTTGGACGGACAGACGTCCTTAGGGCGACGCGGTCTCTTAGGTAGCCTGGCCCACTGTCATATAGGGCTGTTCCAGTATGGAGTGCATCCACACTTGCAAAACAACTTGACATTGCTGTTAATTAAGCCATACAAATAGCCAAGAAAGTGGCTTCATTTTGGCAGAGTAAAGTTTGATCTGGGCATGAAAGAAGAAGAAGAAACCTTTTCTCATGCTGTATCTTTATATTAGAGGCAGATTTTGTTCACGAGTGACTAATACTTCTGCCAACACCTCTCACATTTTGTATATTTTTCTAAATTGCCATTTAGAAGTCAGTGTGATGTAGTTGTTGAAGAGTTGGACTTGAACATTGAAGATCCACATCAGAGTTGTTGGCAGGATGTCAAGAGAGAAAAACTTCTCCTATCTAGAATGTCTGATTAATAAAAAATGAATTAAAAAAAGAATGCCTCATTAATAATAATGTGTCATCAAGTTAATGGAGATTTTCTTCTTCTTGTGCCGTATCCGATTCTGAATGTTGGTGATCATCATGGTGATCAGCCCTGAAGATTGTTTTGGGAGCAATAATGCAGTGGCCTTCCATTTACCTTCCACATTACAGTATGACACCTGTACCGCTGATCAAGTTCTGTGAGTCACTTTCTGGTCCTGAGTCTTTGGCATGCAAAGTTCTCATTAACCCCAGGCCAGTATTGATGAAGCTTCTGACCTCCCTCAAGATGGATTTAAGTGGGATTTAATCCTCCCGGGAATCACCATCCTTCCCTGTGGACTTTGGCACCCCAGCCGGTTAGTACTCAGGGTTGTCAGATTAGTTAACTGTCACCTGACGATCAGTGTTGAGTCACTGGCAATATGGTCTACTCAATTACCATAGCAGGATAACTTGGCCAGACTGGTAATTCTGATTTACAGTGACACTTTCCAGGGATTTTTAGGTATAGAGTCCTCAGATGTTTTGGTGTCTTACACGGAAGACAAAGAAGGAGCCGCAGTGGGGGCTAAAACACAGGTTTATTTCATGATGGTCAGGATGAACATGTGGTAATGGCGGAGGTACAGCTCATTTTATACTGCAGTAATACATTTGAATATTGTTGCACGGTAGCTCGTTGGCTGCTACCGGCGTGACATCATTCTGAGTCACGCCCATCTTCTCCAGGTGATCCTAGCATGGGAAAGTTTCCCGCGGCTGCCGGCAATTGGGGAATGTGAACCATGTGAGCTGAACGCTCGCAGCTGCCCTCTATGGGCAGCTTACTCGCATTCCTTAAACAGCTGGGTTACATTGTAATCATTGTCAGGTTACATTCATACATTCTTAAAGTAATACTGTTACATACACAACACTCCTCCCCCCTAGGATGGGATGAAGTCCCTCAACCATTGTGGCTTCCCGCACGTGTGCTTGGGGCATGCGGCTGCTTGGTTTAGCTCAGGGGAACTAGGGGCTCCGAATTCCGCAGAGTCTCGTCCTGCAATGGAAAGGGGGGACTCATTAGTCATTTGGCGGGGACTCTGCGACAACCTTGCATTGGGAGAAGGGAACGGAACATACAGCTGCGATGTAAACCCCTGCCTGTTGCCCGTGGTGCCTGGGGACCCCCCCAGCATGAAACTCGGAACTGACGAGGAGACCCTTGTTGTCTCGCCCCAGTCCCTTGCGCCTGCAACCGGCGTACTTGCGCCACCCTCTGCTGCCTGACCCGGAGTTCTAGGGGAAGGGGAGAGTGCACTTCCCCCTGCTGCCTGGCTCGGGGGGCTTGGTGATATGGTATACTCTAAAGCAAAAGGGCTAGGGAGACTGGAGGTACCAGGGGCTGAACTGAAACCCCTCTTCTCGCTCGGACGGGTGGGGGACCACTCCGCGACACCCCCCTGGTACGGTAACATAAAGTCAAACTCATTCCACTCTTTCAAAGTATCTTCCTCCTCGGCTGAGAATCCAGGGTATGCATTTGTACCCGAGGACGCCCCCGTGTCTCCCCCTTGGGTTACGCGGGTGGGGGAGGACCCTAACGCTGATTCCCTTTCACTAGTGACTCGCCTTCTGAGTTGGTCAGCGTGCCTTCTCCAGAGTAGCCCTGTGCTAGTCTCGACCCTATAGGATACTGGCCCTGTTTGTTCAATGATCGTCCCTGGGACCCACGTTGGTCCCGAGGTCGCATAGTTTCTGCAGTGAACCGGGTCTCCTACTGAAAAGCTTTTGGAACTCTCTACCACTATATTTCTCCCTTCATCCTCCACCCTGGTCGGATCTAACCGATCAAAAAGGGTTACCGGCCGCCTCCTCATGAGGAGTTCGGCCGGCGAAAGTCCTGAAGCTAGGGGAGTTGCCCTATAGCAGATGAGGAACTGACACAGTTGGAGGTTCAACTCACCAGGACCCATGCGCCGCAGTGCGTCTTTCGTAGTGTGCACTTGGCGCTCTACCTGACCGTTTGTGGTGGGGTGAAACGGGGCAGCGGTAATGTGCCTGATGGCATTCCTCTCGATAAATGCCTTGAATTCTGCAGAAGTGAAGGTACTGGCGTTATCGCTAACAAGGATGTCCGGCAGGCCGAAGCAATTGAACACCCTACGCAAGTGTTTAATGGTTGCAGCTGATGAGGTGCTAGTCATGGGGATTACTTCCAGCCATTTGGAATATGAGTCGACTATCAGCAGGAACATGGACCCGCGGAAGTCAACATGTATTCGGGACCATGGCCCGCGGGCCGTGTCCCATCCCCTATGGGGTAGCCGGGACTCCTCGGGCCAAGAGCTCTGGCAGCTCTCACACGTGCCCACTAAGTGTTCTATATCCGCGTCTATTTGGGGCCATCAGAAGTAACTCCTGGCCAGTGCCTTGGAGTGCACTATTCCCGGGTGGCTGGTATGCAGTAGCCTCAGCACCTTCGCCCGCAACTTTTCTGGGATCACAACCCTCTGGCCCCAGAGCAAGCAGCCCCTTTCAAGGGAAAGCTCTACTCTATGCCTGAAAAATGTCTTGAAATGCTCCTCGGGGGGAGTTGTGGGCCACCCTTTCCTTACCCAGGAACTGACTTGGGCCAGAATTTTATCGGCCGCCGTGGCTTTGGCGAGGTCTGCCAGAACTATGGGGGGCGAGTCAAGAGACTCGATCGGCAGGACTTGATGGTCCTGCTCTACCTCACATGCGGGATCTCCTAAACTAGGGAGAGGAGACCGGGACAGCACGTCCGCATGGGAGATCTCCTTCCCTGGGTGATAGACCAACTCATACTGGTAGGCGTTAAGGAAAATCGCCCAACGTAGCATCCTGGGGGACAGAATTTGTGGGGTGGGCTTGCCTGTGGTAAAGATTCCCAGGAGGGGCTTGTGATCAGTCACAACCATAAACTCGCGGCCGTATAGGAAATCATGGAACTTCTTTGTTCCTGCGATTATGGCCAGGGCCTCCCTATCTGTTTGCGCGTAGTTTGCGCCTTTGAAAGGGACCTGGAGTAGTACGCAACTGGGGCTTCCCGCCCGCTCTCTAACATGTGGCACAGCACCGCCCCCACCCCCACTGGGGATGCATCACAGACTAAAACTACTGGTCTCCTCGGGTCGAAATGAGTCAGGACAGCATCCGAGGATAAGAGCGCCTTGAGCTCCTTGAAAGCTCTCTCCTGCCTATCTCCCCACCGCCAAACCGCCTCTTTCTTTAGTAGTGCATGCAGTGGCTCCGCAACGGATGCCTTCCTTGGCAAGAAGGAATGGTAAAAATTTGGGAGCCCTAGGAATGACTGCAGCTCCGGTTTCGCGGTGGGGCGAGGGGCGTTTTGCACAGCCGCAACCTTGGACTCGGAAGGCTTGATGCCCTCCGGGGTTATCTTGAACCTGAGAAACTCAACCTCCCTCGCAAAAAATACACATTTGTCCCGTCTCAGTCTAAGTCCCGCTTTCTCGAATACCGAAAGGACCCTGTCTAGCCTCCTCGCTAGTTCTGATTCGCTCCCCGCTGTTATCAAAACATTGTCAAAATATGGGAGCACACCTGGAAGCCCCTTTAAAAGGCATTCCACAAGGGACTGGAAGATCCCAGGGGCTGAATTTATGCCGAACTGTAGGCGCGTTACCTTAAATGCCCCTTTGTGTGTAACGATGGTTTGTGCAGCGGCAGCAGCTGGGGTTACTGTGAGCTGCTGATACGCCTGCGCCAGGTCTAGCTTGGCGAAACACCTCCCCCCATGCAACGTGTCCAGTAAGTGGCTAACCACTGGCACCGGATATGCATTTGGCCGAATGGCCTTGTTAATTGTACATTTGTAGTCAGCGCAAATCCTGACCTCCCCGTTTGATTTTAAGGCTGTAACAATTGGAGTCTCCCACTCCGCTGAATCAACTGGAACCAAAATCCCCTGCCCCACCAATTTGTCCAGTTCCGCCTCAATCTTGTCCTTGAGGGCGAAGGGCACTCTTCTTGGCTTGAGATGTATGGGCTGGATTTCTGGGTCCAACTCAAAAGAAACTGGGGGTCCCTTGTAAGTCCCGAGCCCCTTCTTGAAAACGTCCGGGTGCGCATCGCACAGGGTCAGTCTCTATGGCGTTAATGCCGGACAGTTCAATTCCCAGGGGAGCAAACCACTGGGTTCCCAAAAGGCAGCATCTTCCCCCCTTGAGAACCACTAAGGGCAGTTTCTCTGTGTAATTTTTGAACTTCACTGTGAAGTTCCCCACCCCCAACACTGAGATCCCATAGCCCTGCACGTCCCGTAAGTGTGACTTCATGGCCCGCAGCTTGGGCCGTGCATTTGGGGGAATGCGCATGAATTCCTTTTGGGACAGGATGGAGTAGGACGACCCCGAGTCTATTTCCATCCTCACTGGAACCCCTTGTAACAGTACCTCTACAAAGAAGCGCCGGTGCTCCAGGCTCACGCGGTTCACGCCTTCCGCGCCATCGTTGGCTGAGACCTTTCCGATGCCGGCCGCCTTTCGTTGGTGTGCTTGAGGGTGTCTCGATGCGTCCTTGTCCTCGGTTCGCCTGCGCCTGCAGACTCTGGCGATGTGGCCCTTCCGGCTGCAGTTGTGGCACTCGGCCTTCCGGAATGGGCATCTCGTCTGGTCGTGAGATGCCCCACTGCCATTGCAACGGTGGCTTCCTCGCTCGCTGGTCTGGCGCCTCTCTCCACATTTCTTTACCTTCTGTACATCATCATCCTTGCTGGAGCAGGAGTCCGCCGTCGTTGAAGACTCCTCGGAGGTTGCTGGGGTGCCTGCGGGCAACCGGGGTGCCCACCAGGCCGTTTTCGCCGACGTCCGCCGGGCCACTTGCATGGGTGACTTGGCCCTCTCAGGTGCGGCCCCTCGGGACTTGAATACTCTGACCCCGCTCCTGGCCGCCTCGGCTGCTTGGGCCTCCCGCAGTACCTCGTTGAACATGAGGTGATGGTCGCAGGTCATCAACTTCCTCTGGACCTCCTCGTCCCTCAGGCCACACAGCATGCAGTCTCGGAGGGCCGTGTCCAGGTCCTCCCATTGGCAATTGACCACCGCGAGCCTGAGGGCCGCCGCGTAGGTGGACACAGACTCCCCCGGGTGCTGGTCCCGCCTGTGGAACGTGACCCGGGCCGGGAAGATTGAAACGGGAGGCTGGAAGTGCTCCCTCAGTAGCGCCAGGATGCGGTCGATGGGCACCACGTCTACCTTCCGAGGAGCCACCAGGTTCATCAGGATACGCAGCGTGGCCGGCCCCACCTGGGCGAGGAAGTGCGAGCGCATCTTCCTGTTGCCGTCGATGCCTGCAGCATCCATCGCATGCCGAAACTGGCACTCGTACAGCTCCCATTGTTCTGGATCGCTGATATCAAACTGGTGAGATTTGACCTTGGGACACGCCATGGATCCCACCTTCGTCGCCAATTTGGTGTCTTGCACGGAAGACAAAGAAGGAGCTGCAGTGGGGGCTAAAACACGGGTTTATTTCATGATGGTCAGGATGAACATGTGGTAATGGCGGAGGTACAGCTCATTTTATACTGCAGTAATACATTTGAATATTGTTGCACGGTAGCTCATTGGCTGCTACCGGCATGACGTCATTCTGAGTCATGCCCATCTTCTCCAGGTGATCCTAGCACGGGAAAGGTTCCCACGGCTGCCGGCGATTGGGGAATGTGAACCATGTGAGCTGAACGCTCGCAGCTGCCCTCTTTGGGCAGTCAAGTACCTTGCAACATGTCCATGGCTAAACAGGTTGGCTCTTCTTCCAGGGAAGCAGTCGAGAATCAAGCTCCCAACCTCTAGCTCGATTGCCAGCTACCTAAGTCATTAAGTCACTCTCTAGCCATCATCTGGTCTTCCCCCTCTTTTCCTGTATGTGCATATAGCAGTGACCACCCTTCTGTGTCTTCTTCATCCCACTAATGTCAGTGTAAGCAGAAGTGCCCGCTGTTGCAATCAGATGGCATGTTTTTAAGCAGTTACCCAGACTAGCATTTAGGATTAGGTGTTTCTAATGCCACATTTGTTTAAAGACATGGCAGTTGTTTTGAGTGGCTGGTGCTTCTATGTAGAGAATGGCTGGGCAGGCACTGATGCCAAAGATGAGTAGCAGATGCTAGCTGTGGGGAGGAGAGGAGCAAAGGCCATGGCAGGGTATGCACAGATGGGGGCTGAAAGCAGATTACAACGCTCTGTTTATTGCTACATCATTCTATAACCTTTTACTTTTCAATTACTTCCCACCAAAAAATTTAGAATTGAAAAGAATTCTGTTGACAATACGATGTTTGATCGTAAACATAATTCCAGTTAAAGTGAGTCACTATCAGAGCCAGCTTAAAGCACCAGATAAAATTCACATAGATTAAAAAAGAGAGACCCCTCCCCCCAAAAGAGGAAATGGCAGAACATTCTGGGTAGTAATCTTCAGTTCCCAAGACATTACACATTATCGTCATTGACCTGCAGCCCCTTCTTGACAATATTTCATTCTCCCTGGCTCAGAGTTCTGGCCCATTCTGACTCTCAGGCACTCCCTTCCCAGTCTTAAGCAATCATTAACACTTGGTACGTCACACACAACGCAGACATAGAGGCAAGAATCAGATCCTGCTAGAAACCCAGATGACAATTACTTCCTCATATTTATACTTTTCCTCTTTTTAATGTGTGGGGTTTTTAGCGGGGTAACTTGTTTTAATGGGGTTGTTCTTGTTTTAAGTGTTTTTAAGATTGTATGCCACCCAGAGTCTTTGTGAGTTGGGCGGCTATATATAAATATGAATATAAAATAAATAAATAAAATAAATATACTTGTGTTAGCACCAGAGTGCCAACAATATCAGCAACTGTGGTGCCTTAGTGGTTAAGATGCTGAACTTTCTTATTTTCAAAACAAATAAAAATACACACATAAAATATAAAAAGCAAAAAATAATGATAATACTGTAATTTAATTTAATTTAATTTAATTTTTCAACTTTTATGCCGCCCACTCTGGCAAGCCAGACTCAGGGAGGCTTACAGATAATCTAAAAACACTTACAATAAAACATAAGAGTATAAAACCAATTAGAGTATAAACGCAACAATATAAAGCTTGTGACAAGTTTCACACTGTCTAGTCACCCTCATTTATATTACATAAAACATTTATAACATTTAACAATTAAAAAGTGCACCCTCAACCCTTGGGACCTTTCTTTCTATTCCACATAGTAAAGGTAAAGGTTTCCCTTGCTCAAAAGCCAGTCGTATCCGACTCTAGGGTTCAGTGCTCATCTCTGTTTCAAAGCCGAACAGCCAGCATTATCTGTGTCTGCAGACGTTTCCATGGTCATGTGGCAGGCATGACTAGCACACAGAATGCTGTTACCTTCCCACTGAAGTGGTCCCTGTTTATCTACTTGCAGTTTCTTGCTTTTAAACTGCTAGGTTGGCAGGAGCTGGGATAAAGACCCTCATTCCGTCCTGCAGTACTTGGGAATCGAACTGCTCACCTTCCGCCTCCCAATCAGCATCTTAGCCACTTGAGCCACTGCAGTATCTTAATTCTCTGTTTAAATTATTATACCTTTCCCTATTTCCAAATAAGAATACTTTCTTGACCTGGCTAAAATCCTTTAGATTTTTGTAACACATATTCAACAAAGTCTACCCATATCTGTAGAAATTTGTTATTCTTTATCATCCCCAAGATGCTGAACTTGACGACTGGAAGGTCTGAAGGTCAGTAGTTTGAGGTCTGAGTACTGTGCGACTGAGTGAGTTCCTGTCTCTGTCACAGCTCCTGCCATCCTAGCAGTTCGAAGGCAAGAAATTGCAAGTAGATAAATAGGTACTGCTTTTGTGGGAAAGGTAACAGCATTCTGTGTGTTCCAGTATCTAGTCATGTTTGCTACATGACCCCAGAAATGTTTGCAGACACATACAGCATTGGTTCTTTGGTTTTAAATGGAGATGAACACCGCACCCTAGAGCCAGATACAACTGGCTTTTGAGCAAAGGTAACCTTTATCTTTACCTTATTAACAATATTAGGGCTATTTTAACACACAAACACCAGCTAATGTGATCTATGCCATCCTTTTTACATGCAGCAAACAGAATAATTGCTAGGCAAAAGAATTAACGGACTTTAATATGACATCAGAAATGGTAACAGCCAGAAGTCAAATTCAGAACACTTCAACCTCCCAAGAGATCTGAAAGTAATTGTTTCTCTCTCCTTTTTGTATTAGCAAGCTGTGAAAAGAAAATGGGGGGGGGGGGAAGAGGAAAAATGGAATGGAAATTGTAAATGAAAGCACGTCCAGGTACCATGTGTGGGAAGGAGGGAATTCAAAGGACAGCTAGGTTCCCATTTGTCCTACCTGCCTGCGCTGGAGCCAGGTGGAATGGCTTCAAATATGACTATAAATCTTTCCACATAACCACAAGCGATCAAAGTGCTTGAACTGATGTGAAGGTGTTTGATTCTAAAAAAAAGTAGGAGGCTCAGCATTGTTAGAAAAATCCACAGATTAGTTGTTGTTGTTCAGTTGCACAGTTGAGCCAGACCTTTTGCAACCCCACGGACCACCGCACACCACTCTCCTCTGTCCTCTGCCATCCTCCTCAGCCCGGCCAGATCAACATCCATCACATCAACGATTCCATCCATCCACCTCATCCTCTGCCGCCCTTTCTCCTTTTGCCTTTGATCTTTCCCAGCATCAAGGCCTTCTCAAGTGAGTCCTCTCTTCTCATTTGGTGGCCAAAGTACTTGAGCTTCAGCTTCAGTATTTGTCGTCGCCACACCCGCCAGGCTGAGACAGCATCAAACACCTGCTGAAATTCTTTTTACTCAGGTTAAGGGCTATTTTGACTTCCACAGCTCCAAAGCTCTAGCCCTGTAACTTGTACATTAAGCCTAAGTCGGCTCACTGTCTCCCCTCGTAACGCGATCCAAAACGATGAGCCATGGAAGGTTTGCATAGTATCGTGTAATTTTTAAACTCGTGTAAGTTCAAAGCCTCTTCACAGCCTCCTGACCTCTTGCGAGGCCGGAGGAGATGGGGAGGAGAAGGAGGCAGAGTGGACGCTGTTGCGGCTGGACTATTGTTGTGTTCCGTAAAGGTGTGCCTTTAACAATGTACCTTTGCCATGTGTTATCAATGTAACCTTTCTGTGTGCAACATTATAACCATCAGCTGTATCAATGTAAACCTGATAAGGGGATGCGAGCTAGTGACCACCAGAGGGCAGTAGCGAGCGCCCAGCTCTCTTGGCTCATATTCACCTGGTTCAGCAGCGTGAGAAGATTCCCCGCCACCTCTTCACCTGGTCAAGAAGGGCGTGACCTCCTACGACGTCACGCAGGCAGCAACCAATAGTCTGTCGACGAGCCACATTCAAATGTATAGCCAGCTGTATATATTGAGCTACCCATCCGCCATTACCACATGTTCCTCCGGATCATCATGCAATAAACCTGTGTTAAGCCAACCCTTCGGCTGTTTCATTGTCTTTGGTCCCTTACACTAAATTGGCGACGAAGGTGGGATGGCAGCCCACGGGACCAAGACATACGCCGGTTTCGAAATCAGGAAACTGGGCGACTGGGAGATCTTCGAGATGGACTTCCAGGCCGCACTGATCGAGTCCGAAGTCACGGAAGAGGCGAAGAAAAGAGCCATCTTCACCAGAATGCTCGGGCAAGAAACAAAAAGGACCTTGGTGGACCTGATTGCACCGAGGAGGGTGAGCGAATTCAAGGCCAAGGAACTCATGCAGATGCTGCGTGAGCACGTCCGGCCCGCCACAGCGATGTTTCCCACTCGGAGTGCGTTTTGGAGGCGAGTCCAAGCGCCAGGGGAGACGGTCGCCGCATTCGTGGCGGCCCTGCGGCTGGCGGCCGGTCCGTGCAAATGGGAGAATGCCGAAATCACCCTCCGAGACTGTGTGCTGTGCGGCCTGAACGACGCCGAAACCCAGCGCACGTTAATGAACCAAGAGCCGCCTCCCATGCTGCAGGAGGTCGTAAGAGCGGCCCAGGCCGCAGAAGCTACGAAGGCCGGGGTCCAAGAACTTCAGGACTGGCGGCCAAAGGCGAGCAAAGCAGAGGCTCCGGTACAGGCGGCCCGGCGAACTTCGAGGTCGTCCACAGAGAGCAGCGACGACGAGGACGTCCAGAGGGTCCGGAAGGAGAGCCGGCGATGCGACGGCTGTGGAGCGGCCCATGACCGCGTGAAATGCCCCTTCCGGAAGGCTGAGTGCCACAACTGCGGCCGCCGCGGGCACATCGCCAAGGTGTGCAGGAAGAAGCGCGAGACCCGGAGGAGCTCCGCAGACCGTTCCATGGGACAAGACCGCCCAACGAAACCCAAGGATGGCGCCCAGGCCACGCGGAAGCAGGACGGCGTGGGCCGCATCGCCGACGGCAGCGAGGACGACGCCCCAGTGTTCAGCGTGTCTACTAGACACCCCCGCTACTTTGTTGAGGTACTAGTCCAAGGGGTCCCCATTAGGATGGAAATTGACTCGGGGTCCTCATATTCAATCATTTCCCAGAGGGAGTTTTTGGGAATTTCCCCCCACAAGCGACCCAAGCTCAAAGCACTGAGGTCCACACTACGGGACGTGCAAGGGAACAGTATTCCAGTGTTGGGGGTTGGAGAATTTCAGGTCAAATTCAAGGAGCACGCCGCGTCCCTTCCCCTAGTCGTGCTCAAAGGAGGAAATTGCAGCCTCCTCGGGACTCAATGGTTCCAGCCCCTGGGGTTGTTTATTGGGGGGGTGCACGCCGTTGGGACTGATCCAATTCAGGAGGTGTGCGAGGCGCACACCGAAGTCTTCAAAAAGGGACTGGGGAAATTCAAGGGGCCCCCAGTGATTTTCGACCTGGACCCGGAGGTCCGCCCAATTCGCCTAAAACCACGCCGGGTGCCGTTTGCACTCAAGGACAAGATAGAGGCGGAACTGGACAAGTTGGTGGGCCAGGGGATCCTTGTGCCTGTAGATTCTGTGGAGTGGGAAACTCCAATTGTAACCGTTCTAAAGGCCAATGGGGAGGTCCGCATATGCGCCGACTACAAGTGCACCATCAACAAGGCGATCCGCCCGAATGCATATCTGGTGCCGGTAGTCAGCCATCTGCTGGCCAGGTTACACGGGGGAAAGTGTTTCGCTAAGCTCGACTTAGCACAAGCCTACCAGCAGCTCACGGTGTCCCCTGCCGCAGCTGCTGCGCAGACCATAGTCACCCATAAGGGGGCATTCCAGGTGACGCGCCTCCAGTTCGGCGTGAATTCGGCGCCTGGAATTTTCCAGTCACTCGTGGAACGCCTCCTGAAGGGATTGGAGGGGGTGTTGCCTTATTTTGATGACGTGTTAATAACGGGGGGGGGGGGGGAGTCGGGCTGAATTGGCCAAAAGGTTGGGGTAGGTCCTGACGATATTCGAAAAGGCGGGGCTGAGGTTGCGAAAGGACAAATGCATCTTCTTCGCAACCGAGGTTGAGTTCCTGGGGTTTTGTGTGACTCCTGAGGGAATAAAACCATCCATGTCCAAAGTGGCGGCCATTAAGAAAGCCCCCCGCCCCACCTCCAAGCCCGAGTTGCACTCGTTCCTAGGGCTGCTCAACTTCTACCACTCCTTCCTTCCCCGAAAGGCAGCGGTGGCTGAGCCGCTACACAAACTGCTAAAGAAAGATCAGGCATGGAAGTGGGGCGATGACCAAGAAAGGGCATTTGACGAGCTGAAAAGCCTCCTGGCGTCCGACGCTATACTGACCCATTTCAACCCCAAGCGCCCAGTAGTTCTGATCTGTGATGCATCTCCAGTGGGGGTGGGGGCGGTGTTGTGCCACGTGTTGGAAAACGGAAGGGAGGCCCCGATAGCATTTTATTCCAGGTCCCTGTCCCAAGCAGAGACGAACTACGCACAGACGGACAGGGAGGCACTAGCAATAGTCGCAGGGACGAAAAAATTTCACGATTTTCTGTACGGCCGCCCCTTCACCATTGTAACAGACCACAAGCCCTTGCTAGGCATTTTTACCGCTGATAAGCCCACCCCACAGATCCTGTCTCCGAGGATGCTCAGGTGGGCCATTTTTCTCAACGCGTATCAGCACGCGTTGATCTACCGGCCCGGGAAAGAGATCAGCCATGCGGACGGCCTATCTAGGTCTCCCCTCCCCCAAACGCCCAGCCAGGTGAGCATGGGGGAGCGGGACCATCAGGTTCTCATGATAGAGGTGCTGGATTCGCCCCCTGTAGTGCCCGCCGACATTGCCAAAGCGACAGAGAAGGACAAAACGTTAGCAACAGTCAGCTCCTGGCTGCAGAAAGGGTGGCCCGCGTCCTCCCCAGCGGAGGCGTTCGCTCCATTTTTCAGAAAAAAGCTGGAACTGTCCCTAGAGAGGGGGTGCCTCTTGTGGGGGCAGCGGGTGGTGATTCCCACTTCCCTTCGGCCGCGGGTGCTCAAACTGCTGCACGTCAGCCACCCCGGCATCGTGCGATCCAAAGCGCTGGCCCGGAGCTACTTCTGGTGGCCCCAGCTAGACGCCGACATCGAGCACATGGTCGGCACCTGTGAGAGTTGCCAATGCTCCAGACCAGAGGAGGCCCGCCTTCCCCACAGGGAATGGGACGCGGCTAAGGGGCCGTGGTCCCGGGTGCACGTTGATTTCGCGGGCCCGTTCAGAGGCACCCTGTTCCTCCTTGTAGTGGACGCTTTCTCCAAATGGTTGGAGGTTATCCCAGTCACGAGCACCTCCTCGGCCCAGACCATTAGGCATTTGCGGAGGCTCTTTTCCACGTTCGGCATACCCGACACGTTAATTAGCGATAACGCTAGTTGTTTCACGTCCTCCGAGTTTAGGGCATTCATGGAGATTAACGCCGTTCGGCATATCACCTCCGCCCCGTTTCACCCGGCCACCAACGGCCAAGTAGAGCGCCTCGTCCACACCACGAAGGACGCGTTGCGGCGCATGGGCCCAGGGGATCTGAACCTACAAGTGTGTCAGTTTCTGCTAGGGTACAGGGTGACCCCATTGGCGTCAGGATACTCCCCCGCAGAGCTTTTAATGCGCAGGAAGCTGACCACCATCCTCACGAGGGTAGACCCCACGAGGGTAGAGGACAAAGGGAGGAACATCGGGCTAGAGGCTACAAAGAGTTTCAGTATAGGCGCCCCCGTGCATTGCAGGAATTACGCCAGCACGGGCCCAGCCTGGGTGCCGGGCGTAGTTGTGGAGCAGACCGGCCCCGTGTCGTACCGAGTGGAAACCAGCACAGGGCTCCTGTGGAGGCGGCACACGGACCAGCTCCGACGCAGGGTCTCCGATGAGCAGGGCACGGATCAAGCAGGAAATAAGTCAGCGTTAGGGTTCTCCCCCACCCGTTCAGCCCAAGGGGGAGGAAAAGGGGACCGTGGGCCCCCACCAAGGGGGGAGGAGGATATCCTCATAGATACCCTGGGGGATCTTTCCGAGGAGGAGGAACCCGACCCCATACATATCTCGCGGAAAGTCCCCACAGATGCGGGTACCCCAACCAAGTTAGATTTTGATTTCCAGAACCGGGGGGGGGTTCGGAGTGGTCCCCCACCCGTCCAAGCGAGAAGAGGGGTTTTTCGTTAGCCCCGACGGCCCCCGGTCTGCCCACAATGGAGTTTTTCCCTTCCCCTAAGGCCGCCAGACAGCGGCAAACCACTAACGAGTCTCCCTCTCCCATTTCAGGACAAGGGTCCAGGGAACAAAGAAGCAATAACGCCCCCGGGGGGGGCAGCCCTCGTCACGGCCCAAACGCACATGCAACAAGCCATCTTGGCTGAGAGACTTCGTCTCATCCTAGGGGGGAGGGATGTTGTGTTCCGTAAAGCTGTGCCTTTAACAATGTACCTTTGCCATGTGTTATCAATGTAACCTTTCTGTGTGCAACATTATAACCATCAGCTGTATCAATGTAAACCTGATAAGGAGACGCGAGCTAGTGACCACCAGAGGGCAGTAGCGAGCGCCCAGCTCTCTTGGCTCATATTCACCTGGTTCAGCAGCGCGGGAAGATTCCCCGCCACCTCTTCACCTGGTCAAGAAGGGCGTGACCTCCTACGACGTCACGCAGGCAGCAACCAATAGTCTGTCGACGAGCCACATTCAAATGTATAGCCAGCTGTATATATTGAGCTACCCATCCGCCATTACCACATGTTCCTCCGGATCATCATGCAATAAACCTGTGTTAAGCCAACCCTTCGGCTGTTTCATTGTCTTTGGTCCCTTACACTAAAACTATCAAGCAGAAGGACGGGTGACTGAAAGACCTGCTGCTGCCCCACCCACAGCTGGGGCAATGCCGACATCCTGGAATCCGCCCCTGTCCTTGTTTGGGGCTTAAGAGGTGGAACTTCGCTGCTGCCCTGGACCTTCTCGGGCTGGAGAGGCAACGGGTGCCATGACTGCCCCAACACCGGTTTCCTGGCCTCCGGCCCTGCCCCTGGTTGTTTTCCAAATCTGCTGGCATATTGAATGCAACATTTTGATTGAATCTTCTTTCAGGGCTTTAAATAGCTCAACTTGAATACCATCATCTCCACTAGCCTTTCTATTAGTAATACTTTCTAGGGCCCATTTGACTTCACACTCTAGGATGTCTGGTTCGAGGTCAATGATCACATCATTGATCACATCATTGTGGTTGTCAGGGACACTAAGGTCCTTTTTGTAGTGTTCGTGTATTCCTGCCATCTTTTTCTAATCTCTTTTGCATCTGTTAGGTCCCTGCCATTTTTGTCCTTAATCATGTCCATTTTTGCTTGATACATTCCCTTAATTTCCCCAATTATATTGAAGAGGTCTCTAGTCCTTCCCCTTCTGTTATTTTCCTTTATTACTTTGCACTGTTCATGTAAAAAGGCTTCTTTATCTCTCCTTGCTTTTCTTTGAAATTCTGCATTCAATTGAGAGTCTTTTTTTCCACCTTTCTTTCTTCTTTTTTTTGCTTTCCTTCTTTCTTCAGCTATTTGAAGAGTCTCATCAGACAACCACTTTGCTTTCTTTCATTTCTTTTTCTTTGGGATGGTTCTATTTGCTGCCTCCTTTATGATTTTATGAACCTTAGTCCATAATTCTTGAGGCACTCTGTCTGTTAATTCTAATCCCTTAAATTTATTTATTTAATTCGATTTGTATAGCCGCCCCAATCAACATGCGACTCCGGGTGGTGGAGTCCACTGTATATTCATGAGAGATGTTATCTAGGTCATACCTATGTGGCCTAATTGTTTCCCCTACTTTCATCATCCTGAGTCTGAATTTGGCAATCAGCAGCTCATAATCTGAATTACAGTCCACTCCAGGATTCATCTTTGCTAACTGTACAGAGCTTCTCCATCTTTGGCTGCAGAGTATGTAATCAATCTGGTTGCAATGTTGGCCATCTGGTGCTGTCCATGTGTAGAGTCACCTCTTAGATTGTTGGAAGATGGTGTTTGCTATGACCAGTGCATTCTCTTGGCAAAACTCTATTAGCCTTTGCCCTGCTTCATTTTGTACTCCAAGGCCAAATATGCCTGTTATTCCAGTTACCTTTTGACTCGTACTTTGGCATTCCAATCTCCTATGATAAGGACATCATTTTTGGTGTCAGTTCAAGAAGGTGATGTAGGACTTCATAGAACTGGTTGGCTATGGCCTCTTCTGCACCTGTGGTTGGGGTATAGACTTGGATTACTGTGATGTTGAATGGTTTTCCTTGAATATGACTGAGATCATTCTGTTATTCTTGAGATTGTATCCCTTTACTGCTTTCCTCACTCTTTTATCTTTACCTATAAAAAGAGGGTTGGGCTGTGCGTGAGTGGCACACGTGGCCACACCCGGCCGAACCATCCTGTACCGAGCCGGCCACACTTACCTTAAGATCCTGTGAGCATCGCCGCAAGGGTCTGGAAGCCGAGAGTGGGGCCAACGGCCCACAAACCTGGAAAAAAAACTACGCTTCCCAGTATCCTCCACGCCGCACCACACCTCAGCCAATCAGGCTGAAGGACATGAGCGTGAAGGAGGCAGGGCTAAAAAAACAGCCGACATGTCCAGGAGATGAAGGCCAAGAACGGCACTCCGTTCTAGGCCTTTGTCTCCCGGAGGTAAGCCATCGCCTTCCACCGAGGAAAACGAACCGCTTCCCTCCAGGAGACGAAGTCCAAGAACGGTGGTCCATTCTTGGCCTTCATCTCCTGGGGGGAAACCATTGCCTTCCACGGAGGGCGGAGGCTGAATGCTTCGGCCCGCACCCACCGAGAACAAACCGCTTCCCTCCGGGAGACGAAGGCTGAAATGGAGCGCCATTCTCAGCCTTCATCTCCTGGAGGGTAGCCATCCCCGCAGCCCTGGGGACGAAGGCCGGCACCGGCCTCACCGCTGCTTTGGTGGGGTAGCGGGGAGGAGGGAGAGCCCCTCTTCTCCCTGTGTGCCTTCAGCAGGGTAGTGGTGAAACGAACCGCTTCCCTCCGAGAGACAAAGGACGAGAACGGCGCTCTGTTCTCAGCCTTTGTCTCATGGAGGGAAGTTATCGCCTCCCACAGAGGGCGGGGGCTGAAGCTTGTGCCCTCCACCCTCCGTGGAAGGCAATGGCTTCCCTCCAGGAGACGAAGGCTGAGAACAGAGCACCATTCTTGGCCTTCATCTCCCAGAGGGAAGCCATCACCTTCCACGGGAGAAGACGACAGGCAGGGATCCGCCAGGGTAGGCTCCTCGGGGTAGGCCACAGGGATGGCTTCCCTCCGGGAGATGAAGGCCGAGAACAGCGCTCCATTCTTGGCCTTCGTCTCCCGGAGGGAAGCCATCGCCTTCCACGGAAGGCAGGGGCAGAAGCTTGTAGCCTCCGCCCTCCATGGAAAGCGATGGTTTACCTCCGGGAGACAAAGGCCGAGAATGGAGCGCCATTCTCGGCCTTCATCTCCCGGAGGGAAGCCATCGCCTTCCACGGAAGAAGACGCCAGGCAGGGATCCGCCAGGGTAGGCTCCTCCCCTGACGGATTCCTGCCTCTTGCCCTAGACATTCTCCCTCCATTGTTTCAAGGGCTGTTTTTGAAACAGCGGAAGGAGAATGCCAAGGGTGAGAGGCAGAAATCTGTCAGGGGAGAAGCCTACCCTGGCGGATCCCTGCCTGTCGCCCTTGCCGTGTCTTTGGCAGTATAAAAACAACCCCAAAACACATTTTAAAAAAACCTGCCGGGCAAAAAATACTACTTGACTATAAGGGCCACACCATTTCTTCTAAGGGATTCTTGCCTACAGTAGTAGATATGATGGTCCCCTGAGTTGAATTCACCCATCCCTGTCCACTTTAGTTCACTGATTCCCAAGATATAAATGCTCATTCTTTCCACCTCATTTTTGACCATGTCCTGCTTGCCTTGATTCATAGATCTAACATTCCAGGTTCCTATACATTATTGTTCCTTACAGCAGGGTACTTTCCTTTCACTGTCAGAACCATCCACAGATGTGTGTCCTTTCTCCTTTTGTCTTGCCACTTCATTCTTTCTAGGGCTGTCGGACCCCTTCCGACCTGAGGGGCTTGTTGTGTTTGAATACATATATTGCTGTAACGATTTGTAATATTATTGGGATCAGTACGATCCTCCATTTTGTCTCCTTGTTGGTCTTAAAGTATCACGGGATTTGCGTTCCCGCCCTAACTATGTAGTTATTTAAAGTCTTCACTCCGGTCCGTTGACCTTCCAGTCACCCCACTCCTCTCCCGTCCAATCTTGTTGTTTTCCGCCCAAATGTATTCATTCCTGATTGTATATATTTAGCAGTGCTGTGCCATTGCTCCCCATGTTCTGACTGCCTAATAAAGTTGCTTAGCCCTGCTATGCTGGCTGCTTCGCATTTCTACCAGAACATCAAAGGGCTCATCTTCCATCGTCATGTCTTTTAGTCTTTTGATACTGTCCATGAGGTTTTCTTGGCAAAATTGCTGGTGTGGGTTGCCATTTCCTTCACCAGTGCTTGCAGTTTTTGAAATGCATGTGACAAAATGTTGAGGGGTGTCAAAACCTTGCTGGTGGGGCAGCAGTGGGTCTCAGGCTGCTACCTGACTGTCCTCCTCTGCATGGGAGGGGGTGAGGCCTCAAGGATGGGCAGAAAGGCTTCCTCCCATTGCTCAGATTAGAGTAGCAGTAAAATATACTTCTGGGCTGATTCACATTGATTTTTACATTGTGTAATGAATGTAGGGTTGCCAAATGTCCCGGAAAACTGAGATTATCCTGGATTTAGGGTAAACAAAGTGTCCTGGCCAGTTTAATAAAAATAATGTTAAAGTCCAGGAATTAAAAAAATTACTGATTGTTTATTATAACACTTAGAGCCGTGCTGCAAGGCACCACAACACACCACACACGTTGTTGGGGAGGCTTTGCTGGTGGGGCAGTGGCGGTTCCCAGGCCGCTGCCCAACTGTCCTCCTCTGCATGGGAGGGGGTGAGGCCTCAAGGATGGGCAGAAAGGCTTCCTCCCATTGCTTGGATTAGAGTAGAGGTAAAAATACCTCTGGGCTGATTCACATTGATTTTTACAATATGTAATGAATGTAGGGTTGCCATATCTCCTGGAAAACCAGAATTATCCTGGATTCAGGGTGAAAAAAGTGTCCTGGCCAGTTTAATAAAAAGAATGTTAAAGTCCTGGATTTTAAAAACTTATTGATTGTGTATTATAACACTCAGAGCCGTTCTGCAAGGCACCACAACACACCACACACATTGAGGGAGAGAGGGCGGGAAGTGCCCCCTCCCAGTCCCACCCTGTCTTGAGCTCTTGCTCACTTGGTTGTGGTTCTGCGGATTGGGAGGGGAAAGCAATGCCTGAGGAGGAAGAGAAGGGAAAGAAACATGCCAGCCACCAAGCTGGAGAGAGCTGCCTGCACCTCGGTCTTGCCTGTACCTTGTTTCCCAAGAGAACATGCCTGGAAGAGTGTGTGTGTGTGTGTGTGTGTGTGTGTGTGTGTGTGTGTGTGTGTGTGTGTGTGTGTGTGTGTGTACAAGGCTTGATCCCAGGGTTTTGACCAAGCTTGGCTCTCGCCAGTGGCGCAGCGGCAGCTGAGAGAAGGCTATTTTGTAGATAACCCACCCATTTTTATTTATTTATTTTATTTATTCCACTTGTATCCCGCCCATCTGGGAAGTCTTCCCCACTCTGGGTGGCTAACAAATAACACATTTTTTTTTAACAAAGTATACTTCTGTCCTGGATTTGTGGGAGAGAATTATGGCAACTGTAAATGAATGCAAAATAATGCACATTAGACCATCCCAATACTGAAACATTTCCTGCTTTATTTGTCATTGTAGTTGCACCCAAAGTCTAACCATAGCAATATTCCAGAAAACCATCTGATCTGACCACAGGATGTCTATTTGAACATAGTTGTTTACACTAGTACTTACATTACATTAGTCAGTCAACTGTTTCAAGAATACATGTAATCGTTTTGGTCTCACCACAAATGCTCAGGAAACCAAGGTACTTGCACAACCTGCCCCAATTACACCTCTTCCAGAGTTCAGTATTACCATCTCAGACTCGACACTGGAACAGGTAGACCAGTTTTCTTACCTTCGTAGCATCCTATCTACAAACTGCACTTGTGAATAAGGTGTGGTGAAGGGAATTGGTGCTGCCCATTTTGCCTTTGGTCATCTATCACACCGGGTCTTCACGAACAAAGATTTAACAATCCAGACCAAGCTCATGGTATACCAAGCTGTTGTTATCTCAACGTTATTGTATGGCTATGAAACATGGACCCTCTACCGCCAAAACATCAAAAAGCTTGAGCGCTTGCACCAATAGAAGCTAAGGTCCATCTTGAACATCAAGTGGGATGACTATGTCACTAACATCGCAGTTCTTTAGAAAGCGAATGTAAACAGCACCATCTATTTCAGTGTACTGTGTGTGGTCACATGTTCCATGCCAGGATCAGTTTGTGGAGTCACCAGAGACACATCCACCAGCTGAGAAAATGACCTCTAGGAAAAATGTGTGCTCGGATATGAGTAGCAGCTGCCACCGACATTAGTACTAACAACGTTGTTGTCGTTTTGCAAACCTAGTATGAATGTAATTGTCACCTTTCCCCGCCACCTCACTCTCTCCCCTATCATAAACCTCTTGCCAAGCTGTTAAATTCTCCATGTTTGAGGTAGCGTGTTGTAAGGCTTAAAAGCTCACACTGAAATAAATCTCAGTCCTTAAGGTGCAACAACTCTTTTGTCTATATTTTTGCTGTACAGATATAATCTGTATTAATTTACAAAGCTTCATCATTTTTATTATTAATTAGGCCTACTGAATATGATGGGAGATCATTCATGTATAAAGGGTATCTTTATGTCATAAAGGGCCAAAGTGGTACATAGAGAAGTATTACTGAATGTTCGCTCTACACTAATTGAAAAAATATATCCTCTTGTTGGTATCTCTCCACCTAAGATAAGGAGAAAAGTAGCAGGGGATGGTGAGAGAACTAAACAAGAGAATGACCCTCGACATGCTCCAAATGGATATGTGCCTCAAGTCTGTCTCCTCAGATCAAGGAAGAGCTTTATGGCAAGAACAAACATTCTTAAAGGTACACAAGAGTAAAATTGAATTAGAAGATGGAGGAAGGAGCACACCGGACAAAGAACAACATTAAAGGAGAATATGGCTGAAGAACCTAACCTTATCTATGTAGCTTGGAGAACCCTGAAGAGGCTGAGATCTGTAGTGCCAAAATATAAGACCAGCTTGCTTAAGTGGGGGCTCCTAATGGACAAAAACATGCAATGTGAATGTGGAGAGATACAGAATCCGGCTCTTTTACTGGTCTGCCGATTGCTACCACTGATGAGGACTTAGGTTTGGCCAACGACAAAGCCAAGAAAGTGGTTTCATTTTGGCGGTCCAGGGTTTGATTGGGACACAAAAGAAAAAAAAATTCATGCACAGATAGTATTATGTTATAATTCTATGTTTTTCCATTTTTGAAAAAGATAGCCTGCATCTACATTAGGTGGGGTAGGAAGAGAGGGAGCTGGTCCTACCAGTCAGGAAGGAGGGGCAGCATTCCGTCTAGGGGGGTTCCAGGGACCCATATAGGTGTTGTGACGGGCATGGGGCGGTATGGCGGGTACCGAGGGGCGGGCCGCACTCGGGAACGCAGGTCCGATGTTTAAGTGTGGTCCCTCGTTCCAGCCCCGCAGGTACATCTCTGGGCCCTGAGCAGCAGATCCAGAGTGACCCCGCCCTTAGGCTGCTGGTGGTGAATGCCAGATCAGTCTGTAATAAGGCCCCCCTGATTCAAGATTCTATCCAGGAGGGGCGGGCTGACCTGGCATGCATCACCGAAACCTGGCTGACACCTGAGGATGGAGTACCTCTTTCGGACATGTGTCCAGCTGGGTTCGTTATTTGGCACCAGCCTAGAGGTGAGGGGAGGGGTGGTGGTGTCGCCATTGTTGCCAGGGAGTCATTGGGAGTTGCTAGGGCCACTGCTCCACAAGTGTCTGGTTGTGAGGCCCTGCTTCTACGGTTGGGCCCTAAGGGTCAGTTGGGGATCTTACTCCTGTACCTGCCCCCTTGCAGGGTAAGGGATGCCCTGCCTGAGCTCCTCGAGGCCACCTCAATGTTGGCGGTGGAGTTCCAGAGGCTTATGGTTCTGGGGGACTTCAATTTGCCATCATTGGGGATGGCTTCTGAGGTGGCAAGGGAGTTCATGGCTTCCATGGCAGCCATGGGCCTGACTCAGGTAGTTCAGGGTCCGACCAGGGGCATTGGTCACATGCCAGACTTAGTTTTCTTGTCGGAGCAGTGGCAGAGTGATCTGAGATTACAGGACTTAGTCATCTCACCTGTGTCATGGTCAGATCACTATCTGGTGACTCTTGACTTTCTGGGGGCGACGCTTCATTGTAGGGAGGCAGGGCCTATTAAAATGGCCCACCCTCGGCGATTAATGGTTCCAGATGGATTCCAGAGGGAACTGGGGGATGTTCCTCTGGATCGGATACACGATTCACCCGAGGCACTTGTCGACCTGTGGAGCAGGACAGCAACAGCAGCCTTGGATGAAATCGCGCCACTGCGGCCTCTCCGCGCCCGTGGGGTTAGGTCATCCCCGTGGTTCACAGATGAACTGCGGGAACTCAAACGGGCAAAGAGACGCCTAGAGCGCCACTGGGTGAAGACCCAGGATGACTCCGATTGGACACTAGCTAGAGCTGCTATTAGGGCCTACCTAGTGGTGATGGGGGTGGTGAGGCGGCAATACTTCACCACCCTTATTGCCTCCGCTGATAATCGCCCAGCCGCCCTGTTCCGGGTAACCAGGTCCCTCCTCGGTAGGGGGAGATCGGTGCCCGGTTGGCAGGGTTCGGCTGAGGACTTTGCTGACCATCTGGTGGAGAAAATCGATTGGATTCGTTCAGGGCTGAATCCCGGCGTCGATGGGGAGGGGCGGGGGGGGGGGGGCACCGGAGCACAGTCTTGCTGTACGATCTGGAATCGGTTTGATCCTGTTGTCCCTGATGAAGTGGACAGGCTCCTTGCAGCTGTGCGTGAAAGGGGGTATTTTCTGCACCACTAAAACATGCTTTGGTGCGCCCCCTCCTGAAGAAAATATCCCTTGACCCAGCTGTCCTTAACAACTACAGGCTGGTTTCCAACCTGCCCTTTCTGGGTAAGGTTTTGGAGAAGGCGGTGGCACGCCAGCTGCAGAGTGTCCTGGAGGAAGCGGATTATCTAGACCCCTTTAAATCAGGATTCAGGCCCGGGTATGGTACGGAGACGGCATTGGTTGCACTAATGGATGATCTCTGGTGGGAGCGGGATGGCGGTTATCCATCCGTCCTTGCTCTTCTTGACCTCTCAGCGGCCTTGGATACCGTCGACCACGGTATCCTTCTGGAACGGCTCAAAGGACTGGGGCTCCAGGGCACCGTGTTGTCCTGGTTTTCCTCTTTTCTGGAGGGCCGTACCCAGTCGGTGTGGTTAGAGAGTGAGAGGTCCAGCCCTAGGCTCCTCAAGTATGGGGTGCATCAGGGCTCGGTGCTCTCTCCTCTCCTATTTAACATCTACATGAAGCCACTGGGTGAGATCATTCGTTCCCACGGGGTGCGGTACCATCAGTATGCGGATGACACCCAGTTGTACATCTCGGCCCGTGGGGACCCCAGTGATGCTATTGAAATCCTATCCGGATGCCTGGAGGCCATTGGGGTCTGGATGGGGGCCAATGGGCTCCAGCTGAATCCCAGCATGACAGAGTGGCTGTGGATAAGGGGGCCCGTGTTATCTAGGGAGCTCCCATCTTTGCTACTGGATGGGGCTGTTTTGCCCCAGACAGACCCAGTGCGCAACTTGGGGGTCCTTCTGGACTCACTGCTGCTGCTAGAAGAACAGGTAGCGGCTGTGGCCAGGAGGGCTTTTGCCCAACTTCGGGTGATTGGCCAGTTGCGCACGCTCCTGGACCGGGGCTCCTTGCTTATGGTCACCCACGCTCTGGTCACTTCCCGACTAAATTATTGTAATGCGCTCTACAGGGGGCTGCCCTTGACGACCATTCGGAGGCTGTAGCTGGTCCAGAATGTGGCAGCCCGGGTGGTGATGGGATGCAGACGATATGCCCACGCCTCACCGCTACTTCGGGAGCTGCACTGGTTACCAGTTTGTCTCCGGGTGCAATTCAAGGGGCTGGTTTTGACCTTTAAAGCCCTATATGGCAGTGGGCCAGGATACCTTAGAGACCGCATCGTCCCAAGAGTGTCTGCCCATCCAACCAGAGCGGACCGGAGAGGCTCTCTAATAGTGCCATCAGCTAGGGGTGCACATCTATCCAGCACCCAAAGGAGGGCCTTCTCCGTGTCCGCACCAACCCTCTGGAACCTCCTGCCAACAGATCTAAGACTTCAAAGAGAATTGCTGCCCTTCAGGAAAGGATTGAAGACCTGGCTGGCAGGGCAGGTGTGGGGCCCGAATGGGAACACGGTCCCTTCCTGCTGGCTCATGTAAACAATTGAGAACTCTCTCTTCTTCTTTTTATAGTGGGTGGGATGGGTGGGTGGGATATGGGTCTTTTAAAGTGGGTGGGATATGGGTCTTTTAAAGTGTTTTTATGTGTTTTTAGAACTTGTTGTAATGCCACCCTGAGTCGGGTTCTGCCTGAGTGGGCGGCATATATAAATATGACTATTAAATTAAATTAAATTAAATTAAATCTGAATAAAGACTGTTCTGGTTTTGGAAGAGGCATAAGAACAAGTGTGCTATACTCTAACTCCAGCACGCTTATACCAGATGTAACTTGTGAGGCCAATGTCCTGATGAGTTTATGTTGAGTGGAAAGGCCAAGCAGCATAGTGACTCAAAATCATGTTGTATACGCAAACACTACTGTTTTATAATCATTAGGCTGTGTGATGGAAGCTGCCCCCTGCTCCTCTTAGAAAAGACTTCTGAAGGGGCTGGCTCCATTTCCCCCTTCATCAAAGGCTTTTCCTGGGCTCTGTTTCACCCCAAAGCTCATCTCCAGCCACTCCAGGAAAAGCCTTGGAGGAAGGGGGAAATGGCTTCAGAGGGGGCTCTTCGCTATAGAGCTATGAAAATAGAAGCCTCTTCTATTTTCATCACTCTATAGTAAACATCTGAAGCCATTTCCCCCTTTCGAAGGTGTTATGTACTGAATAGAATGTTACAAGTACTCTTTAACTGATTGTATCCGGTAATTGTATCCATTGTATCTAATCAGAGACACATTGTAGCAAGCTGTTAAGGATGCTACTGCCGGTGGCAGTAACAGCATCCAGCTCACATGATACAGATTCCCCCGAATACCTGAAGGGCGGGAAACTTTCCCGCCACACCACACCTGGAGAAGATGGGCGTGACGATCCATGACGTCACACGGACAGTAACCAATGAACTATCACCCGGGTTATTCAAAATGTACTTAAAGGTTTCCCTTGCTCGAAAGCCAGTTGTATCCGACTCTAGGGTGCAGTGCTCATCTCTGTTTCTAAGCCGAAGAGCCAGCGTTGTCTGCTTCTGCAGACGTTTCCGTGGTCATGTGGCAGGCATGACTAGACACCGGAGCGCACGGAACGCTGTTACCTTCCCACCGAAGTGGTCCCTATTTATCTACTTGCAATTTCTTGCTTTCGAACTGCTAGGTTGGCAGGAGCTGGGACGAAGACGGGAGCTCATTTCCGTCCTGCAGTACTCGGGAATCGAACTGCTGACCTTCCGCTTCCCAGTCAGCGTCTTAGCAACTTGAGCCACTGCTCAAAATGTACAGTGTGCTATAAATAGAGCTGTTTGGTCTGCCATTGCCTCATGTTCACTCTGACTACCATGCAATAAAGTTGTGTTTAGCCCTTACTGCGGCTCCTTCTTTGTCTTCCATGCAAGGCACCAAATTGGCGACGAGGATGGGATGGCGTCCCAAAAAGTGAACATCGCGCCCTTCAACACCATGAAGCCAGAAAAATGGGAACTCTACAAGCAGCAGTTCCTTTACGCTATGGACCTTGAAGGCATCGAGGAGGAAGCCCAGTGCTGGGCATTCCTACTGGCCCAGTGTGGCCTAGAGACTTTGGAACTGGCCACCAATCTCCTGATGCCGAGACCACTCAGGGAGGTACCCCTAGACGAGATCCTCGCTGAGCTGAGGAAACACTTTCGCCCGAAAGTGTCGGTGTTCCCGGCAAGGTTGCCATTTCAGCAGCAGTGCCAGCGGGCCGGTGAGTCCGTGGGAGACTTCATGACAGCCCTGCGGGTGGCTGCCGTGCCTTGCCGGTGGGGAGCGTCCCTGAGCGAGGCACTGAGAGACAGGCTCCTGCTGGGCCTGCGAGTTGAGGGGGCCAGGAAAAAACTACTGGCCAAGGACGAGAGCATCTAATTCAAGCATGTCCTGCGCATTGCCCAAGCCGCCGAGTCAGTGCAACAAGGCGAACGGGTGTGCCGGGCCAGGACCACCGCAGTTCGGGGGCCCCCGCCGGCAGTCCCAGTCCAGAGCTGTTCCTCCCACGGAGAGCAGGGGCCCTCCGAGTCCACCATGTCCACCTCCAACTTCAACGAGGACGTGCAGCGGGTGCAGAGGAGGCCCGAGGTTTGAGACCGTGCCAGAGAGTACCGCCGCTGCGACGGATGCAGGGCATCCCACGACCGGAGCCGATGCCCATTCCGGAAGGTGGAATGCCACAACTGCGGGCGGCGTGGGCATATCGCAAAGGTCTGCAGACGGCATTGAGACGACAGCAAGGGCCAGGCGTAACGGCCCCAATGAAAGGCAGACGGGGTCGGGCGCATCTTCGACAATGACGAGCCCCAGGAGCACCGTGTGTCTCGACAGGTTCCCGACGACCGTGACCAGGCGGTCCACAGTGTGCCATTGCGGCACCCCCGGTTCTTTGTTGAGGTACTGGTACAGGGGGTCCCATTAAGAATGGAGATCGATTCGGGGTCGTCGTACTCCATCATCTCCAACCGGGAATTTCTGTGCATTCTCCCAAAGTCACGCCCCAAGCTGAAGGCCCTTAAGACTAATTTGTGGGACATTCAGGGCAAGAGTATACCAGTGTTGGGGGTGGAAGAGTTCAAGGTTCAGTTTAAAAGGCGCTCCGTGCAGTTGCCCCTAGTAGTTCTAAAGGAAGGGTCCTGCTGTCTCCTGGGTACACAGTGGTTCGGGCCCCTGGGGGTTTTCATTGGAGGCATACACGCCGTACAGGCTGACCCGATCATGGAGGTGTGTAACGCACACCCTGCCATCTTTGAGAAGGGGCTAGGGAAATTCAAAGGGCCCCCAGTTTCCTTCGAATTGGACCCTGACATCTGACCCATCAGGATGAAGCCAAGGAGAGTGCCTTTCGCACTAAAGGACAAAATTGAGACTGAACTGGACAAACTGGTGGGGCAGGGGATTTTGGTATCGGTGGACTCCGGCGAGTGAGAAACCCCCATTGTTACGGCACTTAAGGCTAACGGGGAGGTCAGAATCTGCGCTGACTAGAAGTGCACGATTAACAAGGCTATTCGGCCAAACGCATATCCAGTGCCGGTAGTAAGTCACCTGCTAGCAACCTTGCATGGAGGGAGGTGTTTCGCCAAGCTAGACTTGGCCCAGGCATACCAGCAATTGTCGGTAACCCCAGCTACAGCCACCGCTCAGAAATTGTTACCCACAAGGGAGCCTTTAAAGTGACGTGCCTCCAATTCGGCATAAATTCGGCTCCGGGGATCTTTCAGTCACTTGTAGAAAGATTGTTGAAAGGGCTCCCAGGTGTTTTCCCCTATTTTGACGACATTCTGATAACAGCGGGAGGGGAACAGGAATTGGCCAAGAGGCTAGACCGGGTACTAACAGTGTTCAAGAAAGCGGGGCTCAGGTTGAGAACGGATAAGTGTGTGTTTTTTGCTGAGGAGGTAGAGTTTCTGGGTTTCCGAATAACCCCTGAGGGCATTAAACCAGCAGAGTCCAAGGTAGCGGCAGTGAAAGATACTCCTCACCCCACCACCAAGGCCAAACTGCAGTCCTTCCTAGGACTCCTAAATTTCTACCACTCTTTCCTCCTGGGAAAGGCGTCGGTAGCAGAACCGCTGCATAGATTACTCAAAAAGGATGCGGCTTGGCGGTGGGGGGACAGCCAGGAACGGGCATTCCAGGGGCTCAAACAGCTTCTTTCTTCCAAGGCTGTGTTGACCCACTTTGACCCAAAGAAACCTGTTGTGTTGGTCTGTGATGCCTCACCGGTGGGGTGGGGGCAGTCCTCTGCCACGTGCTAGAGAGCGGGTGAGAACCCCCAGTGGCATACTATTCGAGATCCCTGTCCAAGGCAGAGCACAACTATGCGCAAACAGACAGGGAAGCCCTAGCGATTGTTGCAGGAACTAAGAAGTTCCATGATTTTCTCTATGGCAGGCTATTCAAAGTCGTGACTGACCATAAGCCCCTCTTAGAAATCTTCACCACAGATAAGCCAACCCCGCAGATCTTGTCCCCAAGGATGCTGCGATGGGCGATTTCCCTCAACACGTACCAGTATGCGTTGACCTACCGCCCTGGCAAGGAGATCAGCCATGCCGATACCCTTTCCAGGTCACCCCTCCCACAGGTAGGGGACCCTGAGTGCGAGGTAGAACAGGACCACCAGGTGCTCCTGATCGAGGCCCTAGAGTCGCCCCTAATACTGCCAGCTGAGATCGCCAAGGCTACGGCAAAAGACAACTCATTGGCCCTAGTCAGTTCATGGGTACAGAAAGGCTGGCCGGCAACCTCCCCTATGGAGGAATTCAGGATTTACGGTAGGCAGAGAGACAAGCTCTCCCTAGAAAGGGGCTGCCTACTCTGGGGGCAGCGGGTAGTAATCCCCGAAGTTCTGAGGTCCCAGGTGCTCAAGATGCTGCATATCAGCCACCCGGGGATTGTGCACTCCAAGGCGCTAGCTAGGAGTTACGTCTGGTGGCCCAAACTGGACACAGATATAGAGCACATGGTAGGCACTTGCGAGAGCTGCCAGAGCACCCGGCCCGAGGAGTCCCGACTTCCGCACAGAGAATGGGACACAGCCCAGGGTCCATGGTCACGTCTACATGTGGACTTCGTGGGTCCCTTCAGGGGTACCCTTTTCCTTATAATAGTGGACTCCTACTCCAAGTGGTTGGAGGTAATTCCGATGGCCAGTACATTGTCAGCTGCAACGATTAAGCAATTACACAAGGTATTCAGCTCGGTTTACCTGACGTACTTGTGAGCGATAACGCCACAACTTTCACGTCAGCGGAGTTCCAGGGTTTCATAGAGATTAATAAAATTCGCCACATAACTGTGGCCCCTTTTAACCCCCCTACAAATGGTCAAGCGGAACGCCTGGTGCGAACAACAAAGGACGCACTGCGTAGGATGGGCCCTGGGGAATTGAACTTGCAGCTCTGCCAATTCCTATTAAGGTACCGTGTAACCCCCTTAGTGTCTGGGCTCTCACCCGCCGAGCTCCTCATGTGGAGGAAACCTTCCATGATCCTCTCGATATTAGACCCAACCAGGGTGGAGGACACGGGTAGAAACATAGAAACGGGGGGCACCAAGAGTTTCGAGATTGGCCAGCCAGTACATTGCCGAAACTACATGGCCGGCGGCCCTACTTGGGTACCTGGAATAGTGGTCGGACAGACGGGGCCAGTCTCCTACAATGTCGAGATAGGCACAGGACTCCTCTGGAGGAGGCACGCCGACCAACTCAGAGGTAGAGTAGTGGGAAGGCAAGACGTGAGTGACCAAATGGAGCAGTCTGTGTTAGGGTTCTCCCCCACCTGCTTATCCCAAGGGGGAGACACAGACCACAGGGGGGAGGGAAATGAGACAAACCCACATCCTTTTGACCCACCGGGTAACAGGAACAATTTAGAAGAGAGGGATTCCGAGGAGTTGTTAGATTTTGAGTTAAGAGACCGGGGGGATTTTTTGGAGTGGTCCCCCACCCATCCAAGTGAAGAGCGGGGTTTTTCTTTAGTCCTTGGAGCCCCCGGTCTCACATCCCTGGAGTTTACTCCCACACCTAGACCTCCCCATCCCCGGTTTGCGACTTGCAGCCTATCGCTAACGAGTCACTCTCCTCCAATGCAGGAACTCCGGCCCGAAGTGTGGCCACCACTCGCCCAAAGCGATCATGCGGAAAGCCTCAATGGCGAAAGGACTTCGTCCTCACCTAGGGAGGAGGGGTGTTATGTACTGAATAGAATGTTACAAGTACTCTTTAAATGATTGTATCTGGTAATTGTATCCATTGTATCTAATCAGAGACACATTGTAGCAAGCTGTTAAGGATGCTACTGCTGGTGGCAGTAGCAACATCCAGCTCACATGATACAGATTCCCCCGAATACCTGAAGGGCGGGAAACCTTCCCGCCAAACCGCACCTGGAGAAGATGGGCGTGATGATCCATGATGTCACGCGGACAGTAACCAATGAACTATCACCCGGGTTATTCAAAATGTACAGTGTGCTATAAACAGAGCTGTTTGGTCCACCATTGCCTCATGTTCACTCTGACTACCATGCAATAAAGTTGTGTTTAGCCCTTACTGCGGCTCCTTCTTTGTCTTCCATGCAAGACACCAAACAAGGCATTTCCTGGGTTCCGTTTCACCCCAAAGCACATCCCCAGCCACTCCGGAGGCTTCTATTTTCATAGCTTTATAGCGAAGAGCAGTCACATGGCCAACAGGCCACACCCACCCATTCACATGGCCACACCCACAGTGTAGTAGAATTTTTTTTATGCCCACCACTGCACTGCACTAATGAGACTTTGAACTCAGCAGAAGATCTGGACACCAAGGAAGCTGTGTCTAAACCAGTACAATGGAACTTCATACAACAATCGCCCCGTATAGCAACGAAAATTGCATAACAATTAGGTTTTGAAAAAAATGGTGGCCTGCATAACAATTTTTCCTATGGAAAAAAATTGTGCAACAATTTTTCAATGGAAAAATCCACTTAGTGAAAAAATCATTGTACAATGCATTCCATAGGGGAAATTGCTATACGTATAGCAATTGTTTCGTACAACAACGAGCCCTGTGGAACGGATTAAAATTGTTGTATGAGGTACCACTGTATTTCCCAACCTTTGGTTTTTGGACTTCAAATCCCAGAAGCCTAAGTCAATTCCCCAAAGTACAGAACATCTAATGTATAGACTTAGGCTTCAGGGAATAGAAGTCCCCTTCTGAGGTATGGGAATCACTGGTCTAAACTCTTGATTTATTTGCAGAGTTAAATGGATGCAGGTAGGACCCCTGGCCAAATTCTTAGGCTTTTTACAGCCACTTTGTAGTCTCAGAAACAGAACTGCACGTCTTGGAAACCTCTGACGTGATGAGCCATTGTCTGCTGGTGAGAAAGTTTCACTTGGCTATTTATCCTAGGTTCAGAGGTTGTGAACCTTTGGCACTTCAAATTTTGGACCACAATGCCCATAAGCCTAAACTTGTATTGCCAGTAATAATGGACTATCTGTGAATGGAACTGTAGTAAAAAACAAACAAACAAACAAACAAAAAACCTTGAAGTGCTCAAGTTCATCAACCCTGGCCTACTGGAACAACTAACATTCACTGCCTGCTCAGTTAATGTAAACCAGTATTTCTCAACCTTTGGCTTTTGGACTTCAATTCCCAGAAGCCTAAGTCAGTTTCCCAAAACACTGATCAGTTAATGCACTCACTGACTTAGGGTTCTGGGAATTGAAGTCCAAAAGCCAAAGGTTGAGAAACACTGATGTAAACCCTGCTATAGTTAGTTACTGGGGTTTATTCCAAGGGAAACAGAAGGAAACTGTATGCCAAGGCAATGGGCAAATTAAAGGTGGGGAACTAGGCATTTTTCAGCGGTGTAGCCCTATAGAGAGGGAAGATATTGCAAACAGATACCTTGACACCTCTGCTTCATCCTGGATCTATAACCCCCATCTTGCCTTGGCAATAGACTACTTTCCACAGTAATATCCTTCATATTTGGTGAGATGTTTCTTCTGTTTTTCCCCCACCTCACAAATTTTGTAACATCGATACCTGTCTAAGAGTTAAGGAGGACACAAAGTCTTACCTTGTTCATAATCTTTCAGGATGTTGCTTTCTTCTAATGCTGCATAGTAAGTCAACTGCAATAGGCCCATTTGAATCAATGGAACTTAAAGAGGATTTGTTTGAAGTGGTAGCCGTGTTATGCAAGCATATCAGAGAATAAACAAAACAAAACAGCAAAAAAAAAAGACAAAAATATTCTGGCATCTTAAAGACTAACTCCTGTATTTAAATGTGAGCTTTCATGGATCAGGTCCACTTCGTCAGACATAGAATGTCTCCTGAAGCCTCCATCCAAACATCATTGTCGGGTTCACCAAACTGACAAATTGACCCGTCAAGGGCCTGCTGGCATGCCTCTCCTTTAAGGTGAGTTGGAGCCCACAGCTGAGGGTCAGGGTCTGTTCAGGAGGCGTGGCCCTCCTTCTCAGCTGCAGCTGATGCCTCAACAAATCCCTGTAATGAGCAGGTGTGCCGGCATGCTCCTGAGTAGCCTGCCTGCTGGCACCTGGCCTAGCAGTCAAACTCCAGTCCTCCTGTCTGGCTCGGCCCTGCTGGACCAGCTCCGGAGTGACAGCTGGCTGTGAGGCCAGTGCCATGGCCATGTCCTCTGACTCGGCCTCCTGATCTGGGCTGGAGGGGACTGGCAAGGAATCCTTCTCAGGCTCAGATTCCAAGTCTAGATGCTTGGCTAATAATAGTTTTTTCTCCTCCTGATTATTTCGTAGAAGTATTTCTTGCCAGAAAAGACTGTTTAATGAGTAGCATTTTAATAATTAATATGTATCTGGACTGGATCAGATTATTGTTTTGTAAGACATGTGCCTGTATGCCTTAAGCATAACTAATTTACAGACCAGGGGAGAAATTCTAGACCCATGTTCTACCAGCTGAGGGGTTCTCCAGGATTTGGAGGAAACATGAGACGGCTTGATAGAAGGGATTCCTCCGTGCTCACTTGAGTATCTTGGATTGTTGAGATAGGAAGTGTTTCAGGGTACTCAAATGGAATGGGTGCTGCCTTTGGCTACTGGCTGGCAGAAGAGAGGTAGAAAGGGATGTTACTCCTGTTGGCCTATTAAGCAGTATGCCATGCCACATCTGCCTTGTGTATGTTGTGAAAAAACTGGAGGGAGGACTTGATTATGGTGTCATAAGCACATGGGTGGCTTATGGGTATTCCAAAGAGGCTGTTGGGTTTCTGGAAAGCCTAGGTTATTGCTCCATCCTATAGTTCTCCTGAGTGACACAAGTTCGAGATGGTATTCTGTATTATAATCTTGATATACAGCATATTAATCATTGATTGTAAGCACCTGTTTCCTATGACTGACTGGAGACAGTTGTAAATAATGAGGGAGGAGAAATGGCCCATCCTGCATCAGATCACAATCTCCTGCTGTAACTGAGCTGTTGAGGTTTGTTCAATAGTGTTGTATGGTCAGTTGGGAGTACTGGGGCCTCCCCTCTATTTAGTTTCCCGACATAACTGACCTTTTTATCACCATGCAAAAAGTTCATTGGATCTTTCCATGTTCTTCCTCATGGAGTTCAACACATCAGTCTCCACATTTCCAGACTCATGCCTTGTGGAGTACATATGGTGTACTTTGTGTGTACTAGGGCAGCATCGTGATCACAACCTGGTTAGAGCTATGCCATTAGCTGCCACTGTCTCTGACTCCTTTACATGGTAGGCTTTGGGGGGGTATCCTGGGAGTGAGGAGGTAGGCATTGTTTTCAGGCTAATTTTGAAAATTGATTTCTTGACATTTTCCTCTCCTCTTACCAGACTGGTAATTCCTTTTACAAAGGCAAAGGAAGTGGAAATGAAAGCATGTAACTGTCAGTCTTGTAATGATGACTTATTCCTCCCACATGCAAATAAGCAACAACATAATTAAATCTCTGGAATGTCAGATTTTTTGCTTAAGTTTTTTTTTTAAATAAGGCTCCTTGAATACATAATTTAAGAGGGAGTGTTCTATAAGGACTATATCATTCAATGTCTTAAGGAGGCTTTTTGTTTTTTGGCATCTTTCTGCTAATACCATTTCTTGTCATAAGAATACAGAGAGCTGTTTTCTGCAGGGTGGATCCTCTGGTTCATGTAACCCAGGACTGCAGCAGCTTTTAAGGCTCTCAAATTGGGTTCTTCCATGGTCCTACCTGGCGATCCCTTAAATTGCCTGGTGGTTTCCAATTAAAGCACTAACAACAAGGCCCAATCAGATGGGATTAACTATGTTTAGAATGCTATAGTTAAGCCAGTTTTGTTTTAAAAAAAATTTACATAGAGCCATTTCCTCTCTCAAGGGCTCAACAAATGGCTCAGTTTCCCCTCTTCTTCCTTAACTGAGGGAAGAGATCTGCAAAAAGGATGATCTGTTCTCCTATTTTCTGTGTTGCATGTTACTGTGTATTTAATCTCTGATGCTAAAAAGCCTGGAGCCCTCTGTCACATTCTATAGTGATTTTTTTTTTAGGGTCTGGTAAAATAACCACAAGGCGAGCAATCTATACCTATTAATCCAAGCGTTAACCATTGTCATTTGACAAAGGATCCCGCACCCGGCCATACTATCCCGTACCGAGCATTTGTGTGCTTGCCTGAACTGGGTACGGAGGTAACTGTTGGGCTGAAAAATGCGCCAGTGGGGCAGGAGGCCCATGGATGCAAACAAAGAAAAAGGACTTCAATACCCAACATCCTATGTGCCGCGCCGCAGCACAGCCAATCAGGCTGAGAGGTGCGAGCAAAAAGAATGTTGGGAAACGCGCCGCAGCCAATCAAAATCGAGTCACAGAAAAAAAACCGCTGCACAAATGGAAACCACAAACGCAAAACTATAAGCCCCAGAGTGCGCAGAACGCTGAGAAAGCCGGCGCGTGAAAAATAAAAATACAAAACGCAATGGGAGCACAAGTCCGCCGCAGGCGGACGCAGCGCCTCACAGCCACGCAAAATAAAAAGCAAAAAAATGCCACCGTGAGACACCCGCTGTCCTTCTTTCCTGGAGCAACGGGAAGAAGAGGGACTCCCTCTCTTCCACGCTACCCCGCCAAAGACAAGACCACCACCGGCCTCAAGAAATGTTGAGCCAGGGTGGAAAAAACCCACCAAAAACAGGGGGGGGAATGTCAAGGGGGAGAAAAAGGTACTGATCCACAACCCCCCCCCCCAAAAAAAAACCTAATCACAGTTTATAACAGCCCGGCATCGTAACAAAAATTAACATATATATAGTTCTTCAAGGATGAGATGGCTAGATGGTATTGTAGACACAATGGGCATATATGTTAAAACAAATATTCAAAAATACATTAGAAAAATAACAAAATACAAGTTATTACTTTACAGTATCAAAACAATACAATCTATTTAACAAATGACAACATAAGGAATTTTGGACTACATGGGACTAAAGATCAGGTTGAGAAGAACATATTGGAAACTGCAGGAATATACCTGGCAGAGTTGCCAGCTAACCTCCTGCCAATTGGCAGGATGCTATTCTAGGACAGTGTTGGCAAACCTTTTAGAGACTGAGTGCTCAAACGGCAACCCAAAAACCACTTATTACTTCCATTGGGCTGTTGGGCAGAGGGGCAGGGTGAGCTCTGTGCTGGGGGATGAAGTGATCCCATTGGGCTGCTGGGCAGAGCGAACTTTATGCTGGGGTGACTGCATGGTTGCCCACAGAGATGGCTCTGAGTACCACCTCTGGCACGCATGCCATAGGTTCGCCACCACTGTTCTAGGACATGGCACTCTTTTCATTTGCTCTTCATTCCTGAGTAGCCACAAAAAATGTGCACTCTTCACTGGGGTGTCATTGCTTGAGAGGGGTCTCTTGTTCCCCTTTCATTTCTTCTTCTGTTAAACTCAGGGTTTCTTCCACCCTGATTCATCTTTTATGGACAGATGCTCCTACTTTAGCTGCACCCACACTAAACAAATTACAGTACTTCTTGGTTAGTATATAGCATGACAGGCTACAAAGACCACCCTCAATACATAGCTCTCTCTTCAAAACGTAACTTCTCCATTTCTGCCAAGACTGCTTATAATTGTGACATAGATATTGACAGATACTGAAAAACAATCTAGTTGATATTGGGTCTAAGTCAGATTTGGCCCTGGTGTGTGTGTGTGTGGTGGGGGTGGGATGGCCTAAATGCTGTTGCTGATCCACATACATTAGAATTACTGAATCAATGGGATTTATATAAATGTTGGCTTGCTGGGACCAGAAATTGGTTTTAGATAGAGAGCCACACATAAGTATAAAATTAATTCTAAGTGCTTAAAAAGTATATGAAGGAGGAACATCGATTTTATAATCTGTAATTGATCTTTTCTAGGTTGTCTGCTAACAATTTATGTCTGTTTTCTTGAACAATTGGTATGCCAGTACCAAACACCATCCTAAGGTCTACAGCTGCTATCAAATTCTTTATTCTATGAAGCTAATCAGCATCTAGCCATATTGAAAACTTTGAATTCTAAAGACCTAAGCAATTAAAGCAATTAAAACCAGTGATTTGGCTGGTATTTTAATATGAAATTTGTACGAGATATCATAAAGCCTATGAAAAAAGAATAGATGTATTAACACAGGCGCAGCACTGTTATAGCAGATGGTCATTAAAATGATATTTTTATTTTTGTCATCCCTGCAAGCCTTATATACCTCCTGGAAATCTGCTTTGGAGCATTTCTTACTCTTTGGGAAAAGGTTTTTCATGGTATACCAACATAACTACATTAGGCACAATACTGCCCTGACGCAAGCAATTCTACCAAATGCTTATTGACAGAAATGAGGGCCATGTTTCCTATCTTGCTTATTTATTTGAAAACTTGATTCTGATGTATTTAGATGACAGAATTAGCGATATTCTTAGACTGTCTGTGACAGACTATTGTCCGAAAAGCCAAAACTCTGCCATATATTGTATTTTATCTGCGATAGCACAAACCACACACACAATGCTTTCTTAAAGTGGCCAACCATTAAAAGATTCTAATGCACAAGCAGCATATTGCTCAAAACCTAAATATTCAAGCTTGCAGCTTAGGTATGCTCCTGAGCTAACACACTCAGGATTCGGCTTTGGCTAGCAGAGTGTTTGATAATATGCTATCCTGGCCACAGCTAAAGGAGGGAGTCTTCCTTGCAATGTCCGAAATGTCATTGCTATAAGTTGCACTTGTGCGAGTAAGGTGGGGTACAAATTTAATAAATAATGACTTCATGTCTTAGTCACATCTTACTTGGATTACTGTAACACATTCCACATGGGCTACACATGTTCCCATATGGGCTTCCACAGCTTTTAAGATAAGACCCTTCTTTTAGTCCCATCACACACACACCCCAGCCACATCTGGTAAAGACTCTACAAAGGCCTTTTCCAGTGGTTATTCCTAGGCTATGGAAACTCCCTCTTGGCTGACCTTTTGCTGGCAGGCAACAATCTCTCTCTTCAGACAAATTCTTGTTAACTGAATAGCTGGAAAGGGGAAATATGGGGTACACAGAGAGCCTACTCGAAGATTGTGGTATTTTTGAACCACAATTGCGTATACCCTGATAATGGCAAACTTATTTTGCCAGATAATCTTTCTCACACTAGGTAAGATGAAAGGAATTGCAGAATGAACTCACCAAAAGGTGCCTTTATTTTGACAGTTTCATGTCTGGGCTAGACATGGAAGAAGGGGGGAACATTTCTAGTAAAAGAAGATGCAAGTTTTAAAAAAATCTAGAAAATATTTTAAATGTAACAGCCTTTTAACCTTATTACATGTATAACAATATATTTATTATAATATAGCCCCTGAATTGGGAAAAAGTCAAGATATAAATGAAACGAAATAAATATGCATCAATTGAATAAAATATGAAGTGGCTCTGAGAAGACTACTTCATCGTAAGACAACTAATGTCCTGATTTTTCAAAACGACCATCTCCACCAGCTTTTATTTGATTCTTCTTTGGAGATTTAGTGAAACATGTTCCTTATGTAGGGCCCCAGCACAACATGTAAAAACCTTTATTCAGAACTAATGGACACCTATTAAAATTTATTCTAGAGTTCAAGATTATTTTAGAAGCATTATGAGAATATTACATCGGAAACAAATTAAAAATAGGAATCTTTTCTGAATTATTTCTTAGATCATTTATTTGCAATGTCTGTATTATTCTGTAAATCAGTCCAGCTATATAATAAATGAAGTTATTTTGACCTTCATTTCTAACTTTGGTGTTTAAGACACCTAAAGAAGCCAACTAATGAAAAGCAAGATGAGTGCATTATACTTTCATAGGTCATTCCATGTGTCAGAATTGTGTTTATAACAACTTCAGTACATTAAACTAGACTTCTATACATCAGTCTGAATTTGAACATTAATTTACTAGATTCACATAGATACAATGAGTCTTTTACAACATGTTTGTTTATGCGAGAAGCAGCAACTTTTTAAAGGTTTTCCCATAGCACGTTAGTGCACTGTAAAAACATATCTTTCTATACACTTCCATTAGATCATGCCTGGACACAGAAGGTAGACATTTAAAAATCAGACTTAGTTTTTTATGAAGCTGAATCCTGACATTTTCAGTAAGGAAATGAAGTTGTACCTGTATACTAAAGTTCAGTGTTACATATTATATTGATAGGCAACACAGCCCTGCTCTATTCCAGATGAAAAGCAAGGACTTGTAGCTGAAATCACAAGCGAGGACAATATAGACTGCTTTGCTAGAAATATAGAGATTACCAGATTCAGCCAAATTTCTCTGAGAGAAACATCAATTTCTGAATGAGGTGTAGTGGGAATGAGCAACATAAAAGGCAAGCAAAATGTTTCTACTGAGTGAGGTTTGAACGCAAGCTATAATTATGGATCATGATTAGAATACTTGTGCACAAAAAACCCATATCTCTTAGAATATATGACATAACTCATTTAGAATACTGTTGCCTAACATAAAATTCATTCAATTTCAGTAAAACCTCCTTTCAAGTACTGTCTTAAAGTGATACCCTAGTGCTGGTCATCCACTGCCTCTCATATAGTTATGACTCTTTCTTCTTTCATATATCTGTTGGCTTTCTAAATGTATAAAGTGGGGGCCAACTATAGGCAAGTCTCCTTTCAGTAATTATGTAGAGCAAGTGCAGCTAGAAGGCATTTTCCTTTAGAATTTTCTCTTTGTACCAGTATCTTTCTTCAAACATATAGAGATCTATGTCATGGGCAAAAGCTAACAGGAATATGATGTGGGAAAGTATGAGTAGCAATGCTTTTTATACTCCCCCTCTTGACCAGTGCAACGGTCTCTGCAAAATATTAGGATGTTACAGCAATTACATGGGAAACACTTCAAACAAAAGTGTCAAAGTCCAGTGGTTTCTAACATTCAGATATAGTCAAAATAATTCTCAGTTCAAGAAACTGATAGAAACTAAGGCACAATCCTCAGGTGCAAGTCTCTTTCAGAAGAGACAGGAGATCGAAGACAGGATAGAATTTATAAAGGAATAATAGCCAGCAGGATTGTGGCTGAGATCTATCAATAACCTTCTGATAATTGTACCTTCCACAGTAGTACAGATTTATAAAATATTTTCAAATTGTTTATTTACATTTCATGCTTTAAAAGCCCTATATGGGCTTTCTTATTTCATTTTTCCTTTGATCAGGTACAGTGAAAATTACATTAAGAAATGAGTATCTATTTACAAAGAGACATTCTAGGTGACAAGAAAAGAAATCATCACTGTGGATTCAAATTTCCTCAGACTTCACTTGCTTTCCTAGCTTCTGAATGCATGAACTTTCAGGTGGCCACAGCCATCAGCTTTTAGGAAACATTCTGAAGCAATGTGGAATAAAGAATTTTTGTCAGCTGCAGTACAGCTACGTGCAAGGTATACTGTACAACTACAGCCCCAAAACCTTTGTAAAATCCCAACATTCCTTCTTCACGCTTTATAGTATTGATACAGTCTCTCATTCCTTCATATTGAGTGTTGATCGGAAGGACTTCATAACCAAGGTCTGTATTGTCAATGATGGTACGTGTCCCTTGAATATGAAGGCGGTGCAAAACTGTCTCCAGCGGATAAAGCATGACATCTGCACAAAGGCTGGCAGCAAAGCTAGCAATAAGTTCTGGAAAATAAGCATCCAACATGCTTTGCATAGAACTGGAGGGCTCTGTTGCAAGGCCAGAAGAATTCTCCTTTTTCAGAAGGAGGAGAACTAATTTCTGTACTGTGGAACTGATTATATAATGAAGAACTCCATGTAGAACTGTGGGAAATGTCAGTGCCAGAAGTGGGAGGAGCCGTTTGCTGTGGGGCACTCCAAAGCCCATTATTCTGCCTATGCCCTCTTTCAGGCAATCCAAAATTCCAGGATTATCCCGAATGATTTCACTCTGAAAGAAAGCACAGTGTAGTCAAGGAGTCAGTATAAATTTTTAAAAAGTGTTTCAACAAATATTGGTTTGCTTACTTATATTTAAATGAATTCAAGGTAATTGACTTTCTGCAAAGAATAATAATCTACATGCAAATAAAACCCTTTCATGTCAGTAGAAAAGCCCCAAATTTTGAGTTCTCTTAGAAGCAATACTTTTCAAGTCAAATCAGTCACAAGTTCATCTTATCAACTTAATCCAATAGAAACTGCTAAAACTAGTATCAGGTTGGATTTTAGTCAATGTGACCATGTCCTTTTGCAGACATTTCTGTAGCACAATCTCATATAAGTCAGATATGCTGGTTGGCATTGGTGGGGAAACACAAGCAGGCTTGCAGGGCAAAGTAATAACTCCTGATAAATTTGTAGGCTACAGTTAAAGAGGCTCAGCTCTACTGCTCATCCCATGCAGAGAGGCCCAAGGGGGAGGTGAGTAAAGGATCCTGCCCCTCCCTCCCCATCCAAAGACCTGGGCCTAGAGAGGAAGAAAAAGGAATCAGCAAGGCCCAGCTCTACTGCTCATTCCATGCAGAGAGGCCCACAGGGGAGGTGAGTAAAGGATCCAGCCCCTCCCTCCCCATCCAAAGACCTGGGCCTAGAGAGGAAGAAAAAAGGAATCAACAAGGCTCAGCTCTACTGCTCATCCCATGCAGAGAGGCCCAAGGGGGAGGTGAGTAAAGGATCCTGCCCCTCCCTCCCCATCCAAAGACCTGGGCCTAGAGAGGAAGAAAAAGGAATCAGCAAGGCCCAGCTCTACTGCTCATTCCATGCAGAGAGGCCCACAGGGGAGGTGAGTAAAGGATCCAGCCCCTCCCTCCCCATCCAAAGACCTGGGCCTAGAGAGGAAGAAAAAAGGAATCAACAAGGCTCAGCTCTACTGCTCATCCCATGCAGAGAGGCCCAAGGGGGAGGTGAGTAAAGGATCCTGCCCCTCCCTCCCCATCCAAAGACCTGGGCCTAGAGAGGAAGAAAAAGGAATCAGCAAGGCCCAGCTCTACTGCTCATTCCATGCAGAGAGGCCCACAGGGGAGGTGAGTAAAGGATCCAGCCCCTCCCTCCCCATCCAAAGACCTGGGCCTAGAGAGGAAGAAAAAAGGAATCAACAAGGCTCAGCTCTACTGCTCATCCCATGCAGAGAGGCCCAAGGGGGAGGTGAGTAAAGGATCCTGCCCCTCCCTCCCCATCCAAAGACCTGGGCCTAGAGAGGAAGAAAAAGGAATCAGCAAGGCCCAGCTCTACTGCTCATTCCATGCAGAGAGGCCCACAGGGGAGGTGAGTAAAGGATCCAGCCCCTCCCTCCCCATCCAAAGACCTGGGCCTAGAGAGGAAGAAAAAAGGAATCAACAAGGCTCAGCTCTACTGCTCATCCCATGCAGAGAGGCCCACAGGGGAGGTGAGTAAAGGATCCAGCCCCTCCCTCCCCATCCAAAGACCTGAGCCTGGAGAGGAAGAAAAAAGGAATCAACAAGGCCCAGCTCTAGTGCTCATCCCATGCAGATAGGCCCACAGGGGAGGTGAGTAAAGGATCCAGCCCCTCCCTCCCCATCCAAAGACCTGGGCCTAGAGAGGAAGAAAAAAGGAATCAACAAGGCTCAGCTCTACTGCTCATCCCATGCAGAGAGGCCCAAGGGGGAGGTGAGTAAAGGATCCTGCCCCTCCCTCCCCATCCAAAGACCTGGGCCTAGAGAGGAAGAAAAAGGAATCAGCAAGGCCCAGCTCTACTGCTCATTCCATGCAGAGAGGCCCACAGGGGAGGTGAGTAAAGGATCCAGCCCCTCCCTCCCCATCCAAAGACCTGGGCCTAGAGAGGAAAAAAAAAGGAATCAACAAGGCCCAGCTCTAGTGCTCATCCCATGCAGATAGGCCCACAGGGGAGGTGAGTAAAGGATCCAGCCCCTCCCTCCCCATCCAAAGACCTGGGCCTAGAGAGGAAGAAAAAAGGAATCAACAAGGCCCAGCTCTACTGCTCATCCCATGCAGAGAGGCCCACAGGGGAGGTGAGTAAAGGATCTTGCCCCTCCCTCCCCATCCAAAGGCCTGGAGCCAGAGAGAAGGACACTTCTGGAGACCCCCGACCACCCCCAGGAGATACCATCCACAACCACCATCACAGCGAGGCCCGAGCCGGCGCCTTTGACCGACTCCATGCGGCCGAAGAGAGGCAAGAGCTGCTGTGTGCATGCAAAGGATAAGTAATCGAACTGAAATAATATAGTTGACTAAATATAGATGGCTTATGGCAACTGACATAGTGACAGTACAAGAAACTGACTTACATAGAGACTTGATATAGTGGACTTTTTCTTTCTCTCTTTCTTTCTTTCCCTTTCATTAATTAGTTCAACTTTTACTTTGATACTATGTGATAAACTGTGATATTGTGCATGATAATACTTTGTTTTAAAACTGTTTAAACGGTGATAACATGTGTGATGGGAAAAGACTGGCGTAGAGACCGGCAAGGCACGCCACAAAGTCTGCCAAGAGAACCCTATGGACCAAAACAAAAGGCAAAACAAGGGGATGCTCAGCACAGCAGATCTGAAAAGGGGGAGGGATACGAAAGGGGGAGGAGAAATACAGTGTTGCAGGGAACAATACTGCATAGGGACATGGAATGTGAGGTCTATGAATCAAGGAAAACTGGAAGTGGTAAAAAATGAGATGGAAAGAATAAGCATTGACATCTTGGGCATCAGTGAGCTCAAATGGACAGGGATGGGTGAATTCAGCTCTGGAAACCATCATATCTACTACTGCGGGCAAGAAAACCTTAGAAGAAATGGAGTAGCCATAATTGTCAATAAAAGAGTGAGAAAAGCAGTAATGGGATACAATCTCAAAAATGACAGAATGATGTCAGTCAGATTTCAAGGCAAACCTTTCAATGTCACTGTAATCAAAATATACGCACCAACCACTGGTGCAGATGAAGCCACAATGGACCAGTTCTATGAGGACTTACAACACCTCATAGAACAGACACCAAGAAATGATGTCCAAATTATATTAGGAGACTGGAATGCCAAAGTAGGAAATCAAAAAGTGGAGGGAATAACAGGCAAATTTGGTCTTGGAACACAAAATGAAGCAGGGCAAAGATTGATAGAGTTCTGCCAAGAGAACGCACTGGTCATAGCAAACACTCTCTTCCAGCAACACAAGAGGCGACTTTACACATGGACATCACCAGATGGCCAACACCGAAACCAGATTGACTACATACTCTGCAGCCAAAGATGGAGAACCTCCATACAGTCAGCAAAAACAAGACCTGGAGCAGACTGTGGCTCAGATCACAACCTACTGATCGCAAAATTCAGGCTTAGACTAAAGAAAATAGGGAAAACACGGAGACCAGAAAGATATCACCTAGACAGCATCCCTAAAGAATACACGGTGGAGGTGATGAACAGATTTAATGGCTTAGACTCGGTAGACAGAGTACCGGAAGAATTATGGACGGAGATGAGGGACATCATGCAGGAAGCAGCAAAGAAAACCATACCAAAAGAAAAGAAGAGTAAGAAAGCAAAGTGGTTGTCTGATGAGGCTCTTAAAATAGCAGAGGAAAGAAGGAACGCAAAAGTCAAAGGAGAAAGGAAAAACTACAACCATTTGAACACAGAATTTCAAAGAAAAGCAAGGAGAGATAAGGAAAACTACCTAAAAGAACAGTGCAGAGAAATGGAGGAAAACAACACAAGAGGCAGAACCAGAGATCTTTTCAAAAAAATTGGGGAAATCAAGGGAACATTTAAAGCAAAAATGACCATGATAAGGGACAAAAACGGAAAGGAGCTAGCTGATGCAGAAGAAATTAAGAAAAGATGGAAAGAGTACACAGAGGAACTTTACAAAAAGGACCTCAACACTCCTGATAATCACAATGATGAAGAAATTGAACTTGAGCCAGACATCCTGGAGAGCGAAGTCATAAAGGCCCTAAAGAGCACTGCAAACAACAAAGCTAGTGGAGATGATGGTATCCCAGTTGAATTTTTCAAAGCGCTAAAAGATGATGGCGTCAAATTACTGCATTCAATATGCCAGCAGATTTGGAAAACAAAACAGTGGCCACAGGATTGGAAAAGATCAGTATACGTCCCGATCCCAAAAAAGGGCAATGCCAAAGAATGTTCAAATTATCGAACAATCGCGCTCATCCCACATGCCAGCAAGGTGATGCTCAAGATAATACAGGACAGACTTCAGCAGCATGTGGAGAGAGAATTACCAGAGGTGCAGGCTGGTTTCAGAAGAGGCAGGGGGACTAGAGACCACATCGCCAACATACGCTGGATCATGGAGAAAACAAAGGAATACCAGAAACAAGTTTACTTTTGTTTTATTGACTACACTAAGGCATTTGACTGTGTGGACCACAACAAGATGTGGCAAGTAATTAAAGAGATGGGAATACCAGAGCACCTCATATGCCTCCTGAGAAATCTGTACATGAACCAAGAAGCAACAGTTAGGACAGAACATGGAATAACAGAGTGGTTTGGAATAGGAAAAGGAGTAAGACAAGGCTGCATTTTGTCACCATGCTTATTCAACCTATACACAGAGCACATAATGCGCAGTGCAGGGATGGAGGAATCACAATATGGGATTAAAATCGCTGGGAGAAACATCAATAATCTGAGATATGCAGACGATACCACCCTAATGGCAGAAAGTGAGGAAGACCTAAAGAATCTCTTGATTGGGCTGAAGGAGGAGAGTGCAAAAGCTGGCTTGAGACTCAATATCAAGAAAACCAAGATAATGGCAACAGGCCCCATCAGTTCCTGGAAAATAGACGGGGAAGAAGTAGAAGCAGTGACAGATTTTACTTTCTTAGGATCAAAGATCACTGCAGATGGGGATTGCAGCCATGAAATAAAAAGGCGACTGATTCTTGGGAGACAAGCGATGAGAAACATGGGGAACATAGTGAAAAGCAGAGACATTACATTGCAAACAAAAATTAGAATAGTCAAAGCAATGGTTTTCCCAGTAGTAATGTATGGATGTGAGAGCTGGACAATTAGGAAGGCTGAACGCAGAAGAATAGATGCCTTTGAAATGTGGTGCTGGAGGAGGGTTTTGAGAGTCCCCTGGACAGCGAGGAGAACAAATAGGTCAATCTTAGAAGAAATTAACCCTGACTGCTCATTGGAAGGTCAAATAGTAAAGATGAAGCTAAAATACTTTGGACATCAAATGAGAAGGGAGGATTCACTTGAGAAGGCATTGATGTTGGGAAAGGTGGAGGGCAAAAGAAGAAGGGGGAGGCCAAGGATGAGATGGCTAGATGGTATTATAGACACAATGGGCACAGAGCTGGGAGGGTTGAGGGGGATGGTAGAGGACAGAGGCGCCTGGAGGAAAATGGTCCATGGGGTCGCAAAGGGTCGGAATCGACTGTGCGACTGAACAACAACACAGTTAAAGACTTCAACCAGATATCAGCACTGACCAAGGGAGAAAAGATCTTATGTTCACCTTGGAGCTAGTGCAGGGGTTCCCAACCTTTTCAAGCTGGGGGCTGGGTCACGCTCTCTCAGTCAGCTTCAAGGGCTGGATGGCCATTTTGCCATGCCTGAACGATGGGGTGGTTATTTTGTCCCAACAGCTTCAAAGGTGCAGCCATTTTGTTTCTTGCATGGCCTTGGAGGGTTGGGGGCCAAATAAAATGGTGTCATGGGCCGGATTCAGCCTGCAGGCCTTGGGTTGGGAACCCCTGAGCTAGTGAATAAAACACTCTGATCCTGGAGATGTTTTGGACCACAGTCTCTATCATCTCTCAACATTGGCTATACTGAATGAAGCTGAAAGGAATTATATACCATAATATACCCAGGGCCACTGTGACCAGAATACAGCCCATCCATCAGAACAGATGTGGCAGAGAAACTGCTGGATAAAGTGTATGCCAGAAGAATGGAGCAATGTTCAAAAACTTTAGAAAGTAAAATTGTTAAACTAAGTCTTTTTGGGTGGAATAATGTCCACAATGATCATCTTGTTTGTGTTACTATAACAACAGAAGAAATGTGTTCCTTGAAGAAACAATACATCAGGAAATGCACATACAGTAGAATATTAACAAGAGGTGGCAACAAACATTGTAAGAACAAGTGGACAAAAGTTCAAATGTCTAGTATGCAGTTTGGTCACAGACAATGCTGTAAATATATCCAAGATGAGAAGAAATTTAGAAGACCAGGAAGGGAATCCAAGGCTAATATGATTGCAGTGCTCATTGCTGCACCTCCTAGTCAAAGATTGCCATGTTCCAGAGATGAAGAGTAATGGCACTGACATTGCTAAATACTTCCATAACAATCATTTTTTCTGCAGCCACTCTGGAATGAATGGGCGGAACCAACTAACACTTGCCCAAGATGTTAGATGGAACTCTAACATGGACTGTTTTGAGCAATATATTATATCAACCGTTGGTTGATATAAGAGCCATTGGTTGATATTAGAGCTGTCCGGGGTGGTTTTTTTTAGCTTCCTTACCCTAGTTCTAGCTAGCTTTAATGGGGAACTGGAGGTAGAGGACTTTTTAAGGTTTTAGTGATTTTAACCTGAGACCTTTTATGATTATTTCTATGGAGTTATGTTGAGTTTGTAATATGTGTTGTAAGCCACCCAGGCAAATGGGGTGGCGATACAAATCTAAGAAATAAATAATTAAGAACTGGTTTATTCTGATGACAGTTTGTTAATGAACTTGAGACAAAATAGCACTGTCACAGCCAAAAGCCTCAACAGTGGACTTAAGAGAAATGGTGAACATATGCTGCACAACTGAAAACCCATTTCTGAAGTTTTAAGCAAAATGAAGAAAAATAGCTGATTTATTGCTGATGCTGTTGAAATTTGGAAGGAACTAAGTGAGCACTTAAATACAGAACTACACACTGAAGGAATTAAATTGCAAGCATTACAAAAACCAAATGGGACAAGCATTATCTTCAGCTCATTTTCTTGCAAATATTGTCAATATCCAGTCTCAGGATTCAATCTGAAGTGCTGAGGAAGAGAAGTTAGCTATGACATGGATATCCAGCAACCATGCATTTGTAAAGCCAACTATAATAAACTTCAGAACTAAGGGGAAACTGTTCAAAGAAAGCAAGTAAACTGGCGGAAGTCACTTAAGCATTTGATTTAGACTGCTGAAGTAATTATTTCACTTTTAGCAGCAATAGCTTCTTCTTCTGCGCATAGAAAGAATACTCTTTTTCTTCGAATTCATTCATTCTAAACTGAGAAATTGTTTGGGATCCAATTAAGCAGGAGAACTTGTTTTTCTTTGCAGATTATGTGCAAATAAGAAGATGAAGATGAGTGAGAGCTACAGAGGCCAGTATTTTATGCTTTTCATATGTAGACTGAGCTGTATGTCTAAGTTTTTAAAAAATATTTTTAACTGCATCAGTTACCATATTTGCTGGCGTATAAGACGCATTGGAGTATAAGACACACCTTGTTATAACCAAAATAGCCCACTATATAAAGAACAAGACGCATTCCATTTTTTCAGTGTACAGTAAAACCCCGACATACAAATGCCTCGAGTTACATAAAATTCGACTTTCATAATGATTTTATGCTAAAACCATGTCCTGATTTACATGATTTCCTATGGGTTTGCTTCGAGTTACATAAAGATAAATTTTCCTATGGGTTTGGTTTGAGTTACGTAAAAATTCATTTTTTGCTTCAATTTACATAAAAAATTCATTTTTCCTATGGGTTTGCTTTGAGTTACAAAAAAATTGATTTAAGCAAAAGCCTACAGAATGGACTTTTTTTTGTAAGTAGGGGTTTTACTGTATTTTAAGGGGGGAGTTGGTCTTATACACCAACAAATACGCTAATAAGCATGGATGTTTAAGCAAACACAAGAATACATATGCTATAATGCTATTATTTTAGTTAAATAAAACTATTTAAATTATTAAAGTAATGATTATTTTTCTCCTTCCAATAAAGTACAGAAGAAAAGTTGTTTAAATATGAATGATTAACCTGTTAAAGTGGAGGTAGTCCACCTTGTCATCATTTCATACTTATCTATCTTCTATGATATGTTTCTAATAGTATAATCCAATCAGTAATTTTTGATAGAAATGTTCATCTGAAAAATTGTTATTCTGAAAACAAAACCTTTATCTTGTAAATATTAAGATTATACCAGAAAGAATGAGTCTTTATTAGAAAGCCACAACTTAAATCTAGTCTTACTGACTAGGGATTTAAAACAAATCCATCCTGTCCTTAGTACTGATGTATTGTAGCAGGTTTGGGTTTATACTTGTATCTACCTCTAAACCAGTGTTTCCCAACCTATGGTTTTTGGTCTTCGATTCCCAGAAGCCTAAGTCAATTCCCCCAAGCACTGATCAGCCAATGTACTGATTTAGGCTTCTGGGAATTGAAGTCCCTCTGTGGGGTGTGGACCCCACATTGGGAACCACTGCTCTAAACCGTTTTCCCACCATGACAGGCTATCAGAGAACTGGATCCTTGCTGTCTCCCTCTCTTCCTCTGTTGTAACAAATACATAATTTTAACCCATTTCCTAAGGTTATGAAATACTCTTTCTCATTCTACCTCCATCATAGGGGCATTTAGCAGTTGCTGAATGTGGTGTATATAAACTGAAAAATTTCACCTTTAGGGAATTAACATCATTCATATTCCTGACCCATAAAATATTTCCCTCTCCTCTACCCTTATATTTTTTGTGTGGAAAGGCAGAAACAAACCAAAGAAGTATCCATAACTGGAATACACTAAGGCAGGGATGGCCAACCTTAGTGCTCGAAGTGTACTTGGACTTCAATTACCAGAAGCCCAGGTAAGCACTCCTGCTGATTAGGGCTTCTGAGAATTGAAGTTCAAGAACATCTGGATCACCAAGTTTGACCATCCCTATGCTAAGATATTGGTCATTGGAATTTTTTCTGATTAAATATTTTCTGGAAAATCTTAAGAGAACTTGACATTAAAGTAATTTAGAAAAGAAAAGGGCTGGAAAGACTTCTTTCACAAGATGACATTTTCCCTCGAAAATGTAGTAGTTATTCCTGTTGGTTTAAGTACCACATTGCTTCTGAGTTAGATAAGATTCAGATTACTTCCACCCACTAGCCTTGTTTGACATTTGAGCTTCAAAGGCTTGAAAATGAATCAGAAGATTTCCTAAAATATTTGTAGCACTACTAATAAGACACTATGGCTAATTTTCATTAGTATGAAGATAGTGAATTCAAATTTATATAATGGGTACATAGCAAGTCTGTATCCATGATTGACCTCTTGAGTCATTTCCCCAGATTATGGTTTGTGTCATTTTAGAAGCCCGATAGTTTAAACTAAGCTGAGAGCTGGTGAATGGTCCAAGGTCATCTAGTGAGAATTTTGGAACTCTGCATTTAAACTTTGATCTTCTCTGGTCCAACTGGAGAGCTCAATTGTTTAGGTAGAGATTGGGAATTAGATACTAGGTGTTCATTCCTGGGATAAAAGCAGCCTGTGTGTTCATGGGCATGCTGCACATTCTCAGAGAGCTCTGGGGGAAGGGAATGGTAAAACACTTCTGTGTATTCTCTAAGTCAAAATCAATATGAATGCACACAATTATTATCTTGGTCCATTGCCAACACTTAGTTCTCCAAACCATGTTTTTTTCATGCTATCACAGCATGAAATAGGTGGAGAATAAAGAGTTTCCCCTGCTTATTGCATTCTAGCTTCCAAAAAAAGACTAGAACACATCTTGATAGTTTTTATTATAATGTTGACGGGCATAGAGCATGTTTTAATTTGAAAATCATTAGTTCTAAGATGTCTTTACTACAGCTAGAATTTTAAAAAACCTTTCTATGTCATTAATTCATTATTTTATTTATTCATTCATGTTATTCATAGCCTCTATTTCTTCTAGCAAAGGGCTATGTTTTATATAGCTTTCCCTATACATGTTCAGAAACTTCATTAAACTGCTGTCATGTCATAATTTTAATTTATTAACTAGCGCAAACCTAAGCATTAATATAGAAAGCATTATTCTTAAGCGCCCTCTGGACTGCATAGTAGAGAATATTAAGTGAGGTTTTCCTTCCGCACAGAAATAAGCAAGGAATATTGCCTTAAGTACAAGATTTGCGTCCACTGGAGAAGCAAAGCAGATCTGACAGTGAGTTTCTTAGACAAAACATTACACCGGAATCATATGTAACATGGAAGAAGAAAAACCACAAGAAAAGAGTGTCAGCTTCCAGAAAGCTAATGATATTAAGAATAAAAACAGAGATTTTTTTTGGTTTGTTGATGGAAAATGGCATCTCAGGAAGCTACACTTGTCCTAAATAAAGTGCTCAAACACTGCCAAGCAGCAGCTGAAACAAAAATACTGTATCTCAGGAAAACTGTGGGATATACCTCTTCCAAAGAGAATGAAGGGCTTTTCCCAGAGCAAACCATTTGGCAATAGAAAAAAAGAACATGTAAAAAACAAGTTCTTCCACTATGCCATGAAGGAGTAAACAAACTGGATGTAGCTTGCAAGTGCCCATCGCTGAATTTGACCATGTTGTATATAAAATGCAGACGGAGGTCCAAATCTACTTGTATGAATAAAAATCCACAGACAACATCCTAAGAAATGTAGCCTCGTGCATTTGAAGATTTCAACATTTACATAGTACTATACTCTGTTGTGCAGTAGGCAGACTATTTTCAACCAATGTGAATTTCAAAACCAGTTTGCCATGTGGCATATAGAATTGAGACAGGCAGTCAGCCAGCTAGATTTAAAACTTCTATGGGATTTATAAACTATAATAATTGGGGGGGGGGGACCCTGCAAAAATATGGGGGGAAAGCACCATGTTGCTTAGTAACAGGCATTTTTTCACTCCCTTTTTATTTTATTTCCAATCGAAGAGAAATGCAAATTGGAAGGAAAAAAGTACTGTATACACTTTCAACTTTAATCAAAAAAAAAAAAATCAACCATACAACTAATATATGAGTGATTTTTTTTTAAGTAACAAGGAGGCAAAAGCTTCACAGAAGGCAGACACATAGTCTTTTACCTAACAGCTAGAACACAGTGGGTAGAATCTCATTACTTATACCTGTTAGTTTAGGTCAATTTGTATAAATCTCAAACATGTATTGCAAGCACCTAAGAAGGCAGCATTTGTTATTGTACCCAAGTTGCGTGACTTGATGCATAGCTGCAAATGCCTAGGGAAATTTGCCATTAAAAGTTACACCAATGGACGTATACTATTATAGTTGTCAAAGGGATTCTAGCCCTATGATGGTGGACCTTGGCACTCCAGATGTTCTTGGACTTCAATTCCCAGAAGCCTCCTTGAATCCACACAAATGGGTTTACTGCTATTCATCTGGCCCACGCTGCCCTCGTCGATCCTGGAAACGGAAGTAAAACGCCTTCCGGGCGCGTTTTACTTCCGTTTCCAGGAGCGACGAGGGTGGCGTGGGCCAGATGAATTGCAGTAAGCCCATTTGTGTGGATACACGGGGGCTTCTGGGAATTGAAGTCCAAGAACATCTAGAGTGCCAAGGTTCACCATCATGGTTCTAGCCTGTTTTGGTCAAGACATTTTATTATGGATACTTTTTGTCATGTAGCTACTGTGCTGCAAATTGAAATCAGACCAAAAAAACCCCCTGAAAATGACAAGAGCACCACCAAGTGGACTGGAACCATACAAACTGAAAAGATGTGAAGTAGAAAGGCAACAATTCACCGGTTCATGATAAACGCAAAATGATTTATTCCTGAAGAAAGTTTTCCCCATTATATTAAGGAAGTTCTTCTGATTGTTCACATGCCAGCTAAACTTTTTATTTATTTATTTTATTTAGTATATTTTTATACCGCTTTCCTCACCTATTGGTGACCCAAAGCGGTTTACAGACAAACAAAGATGGTAAATTACATAAAACTTGAAATACAATTAAACATTGTGGTTGAACATCTGAGGGAGCCTAAGAGACGGCATCCAGGCTCAACGTCAGTGATGGAGCCTGGTACTCAACATCCTCTGCAACATCCTCGGGGATGTTAAGGTCCTTGTCATGGGTAACAGCTGTTCCCACTCCCCTCTAACCGGCTGAGGGGAGCAGCTCAGGGGGCTCTGTGGCAGGGACGAAGGTGGAAAATGTCCTCCTGCCACGGAGCAACGGTTGCTCCCACTCCCCTCCAACCGGCTGAGGGGAGGAGCTCAGGGGGCTCTGTGGCAGGGACGAAGGTGGAAAATGTCCTCCTGCCACGGAGCAACGGTTGCTCCCACGTTTCCAAATTTAGGAAAACCATGTAAAGAAACAGAATTAACTTTCAAAAGCCTGAGATCCAATGCTTCATCTGCTTCTTTGTTGCGAAGGAAGTGACTCAAGAACTAGGAATGAGAAACCTAGTGAAAATCCTGATCTATTGGCACTTCTCTTCCAGAAACAATGTAAATAGAGACAGAATACCAAAGGATGAACCAAAGATCTTTCAGGAAACTAAGAGAACAATTTCAAGGCTACTTCTAGGTCTTGTCCCACAAGTGATAACACCAAATGGCAAGCAAGAAACATTTCAAACTTACTTGTACAGTTTCAATCAGGTTTGCTGAATAAAAAGGCATTGCTATCACATAGGTCAACCTAGAGGGGAAAGTACAAGCAATATTTTCATAACATTTTCTATTTGTTATGGTTTCTAAACAGTTAAAAACAACAGTCCAGATAAAATGAGGGATTCAGATTTAATCCACTTAACCTCCCCTTTTCTTTTTTAAAAAGGAAAACTGTCTTACATTTAAATGAGTTGAATTAGGCTTTGATTGGGCTTTCTCATCACCTCACTGATTAATCCTAATAATTGGAATACCTATTCCCATCCAAGAGTAACATAATACAGTAAAACCTCGATTTACATATGCCTCATGTTACATAAAATTCGACTTACATAATGATTTTTGCACTAAAACCATGTCCCGATTTACATAAATGTCCCGATTTACATATGGGGTTGCCATATGTCCCAGTTTTCCAAGATTTTCCCAGATTCAAGCTGTCCCGGCCGGGTCAAGAAAAAAACATGTAAAAGTCCTGGATTTTAAAATTTGAACAAAGGAAGCAAGATCACCTCTCACCAAGGGATTTTTGCAAAGAGTTAATTCACTGCCTCCCTGCCTTTCTTTCAATTATTTTGAAAGCAGCGAAGGCAAAACAACACCCTGAGAAGCCCGCCAGGGAGGAGAGGCACTTGCAAGCAAGATAATTGAAAGAAAGGCACGGAGGCAGTGAAACAACTCTTTACAAAAATACCTTGGCTCACCTTGAAGTTTGGGAGACAAGGAATCATCCTCAGCCCTTTTCCTCAAAAGCCAGGAGGGAGCAAGAATTACCCATATCTAAGAAGCCAAACCTCCATCATACACTGGGATGGAGGATTCCTTCTTCACATGACTGCAAAGGGTTAATTGCATAAGGTTGGTATTCCTAGGAAGGGAACAGGGTGTAAAGAAAGTGAAGAGTCCTCCATCGCAAAGGTCTTCCTCTAAAGGTCCTGTCTCCTGCTTTTCTCCTTCTGGAGGGAAACGGAGGTACCATGGCCTGCATTGCCGTTCCGGGACCCTCTTTAGAACTTTCTTCCAAGGTATCCTCATGTGGGGTTTGAGGGTGAGTCTACTTCAGTGGGGTATGTGTGAAGGGGAGGGTGGGGTGACCTCAGGGGGAGGAAGGGTGGTTTCAAGAGTGGCCCAAGAAATTTTATTCAAATAAAAATGGAAATAGAATGCATCAAAAATAGTCTTTTGAAAGAGAATCACACAGGAAAAAACCTCTTGACTACAGTTTATTTTAAACTGATGAAGGCTGTCCGTCCCGGATGGGGATTCCGCAGGGTCTTATAGGCGCAGTATCCCTGACAGCCCCATCCAACGCATGCACAGTTTGAAGAATGCCATGATGTCACATGGCTGTCCCGGTTTGGCAGGAGAGAATTATGGCAATACTATTTACATAACACAATTTCCGTAATAAAGTAAGTAGTAGTAGTAGTAATTTCCTATGGGTTTGCTTGAGTTACATAAAAAAATCATTTTTCCTATGGGGTTTGCTTCGATTTACATAAATATCATTTTCCTATGGGTTTGCTTTGTATTAAGTAAAAAGGTTATTTTTCCTATGGGTTTGCTTTGAGTAAAGTAAAAAACTGATTTACATAAAAGCCTACGGAACAGACTTTTTACGTCAGTAGGGATTTTACCGTAGTTACAAATTCTCAAACATATTAAGCAGCTCAAAATGGATGAAATTACACTTTTCTTCAAAACCAATCATAATGTATCATGTTTAATTAATTCATTGGTGGAATTCCTATAGAAATATGAGTTTAACTCAAAGTTCCAGTTACGGAATGAAAAAGCACAGGTACACAGAAGTGGCCAAACGGAGTGGCAATGTTCAAAGATAGGAAATCCGTTTGAGGCTTGAATATGTAGTAATATAATATAATGTTTTATTCTGGTAGTTAATATATTCAGAATCTTCCAGTAGAGCAATACAACAAGTCCAATACATTGTGAAAGTCAACCGGTATGCAGACTCTTTCAGGAGAATTTCCCTTCATCAGACAACTTGACTTGCTAACTTTCCAATATCTGAAAATATATACAATATATATATATAAATTAATTCTGAACTGGAATATTGCTACTGAGCTAAGTATAAAATAGAAACCCACCTGGATATATAACATTTAGTTTTCAAAGGGTATCTTGTTTTCATGTTGCATCCAAACCTCTTTTCGTTTATTCATTTTGGGCTGTGGATGTTACTGACTCAAAATATTACTCTTTTGAGTCAGTAACATCCACAGCCCAAAATGAATAAACGAAAAGAGGTTTGGATGCAACATGAAAACAAGATACCCTTTGAAAACTAAATGTTATATATCCAGGTGGGTTTCTCTTTTATACTTAGCTCAGTAGCAATATTCCAGTTCAGAATTAATTTTTATATATATATTGTATATATTTTCAGATATTGGAAAGTTAGCAAGTCAAGTTGTCTGATGAAGGGAAATTCTCCTGAAAGAGTCTGCATACCGGTTGACTTTCACAATGTATTGGACTTGTTGTATTGCTCTACTGGAAGATTCTGAATATATTAACTACCAGAATAAAACATTATATTATATTACTACATATTCAAGCCTCAAACGGATTTCCTATCTTTGAAAGTTACGGAATGAAAGCAGCAGTCTACTTAAATACACTACCAAGGCATTGTAGCTTTCTAATCATATAGAACCATTTAAAGTCCCATAAGACGCACTTTTTCTCCCCCAAAAGTGGGGAGAAAATGAGGGTACATCTTATAGTCCAAATGCTGGTCTTCGGCCAGCTGTGGCTGTTGTAAAAGGATATTTTACAAGAGCTGCAGCTGGCCAAAGACTACTACTGCTGCCTCTCAGCTGTTCGGGGCAGGGGGAAAAACATATGAAAAACAAGTGGCCACTAGAGGGCAAAAATCGCAATTTCCCATTTAAATGTATTGGAAATAAATTTCTTGTATTCAAAAGTTTTCTGTTTGTATGTTCCCAATGCATTTAAGTGGGAAACCAAACCTGTGCTTAAAAAGAAAGGGTTTCACTTACCTGGATGCCTTTGTCTCTACTCCAGTGGACAAAATGGAGGGGGAAAACATGCTTCCTGGTTGAAAGGAGAGCAAGAGGCTAGGCTAGAGTACCACTTCCTTCCTCAGTGCAATTGGCCTGGCCTGCCCATTTCCCCTGCAGCGCCACCACTGGTTGCTGGTGCAAAATACAGTATTAAACATATATTTTTGTTTTCCTGCTCTGAAAACTGGGTGCATCTTATGGTCCAAAAACATGGTAATTGAAGTTGCTAACTTGAAAGCTGAAAAAAAAAATACTCCTCCTGTACTTCTCCTTAAACAGTTATCTTGCCTTTTTTAAACTCAGGGACTTTTGGGTAATATTTTCAAAACAATCAGTGACAAAATGCTCATAAAAAAAGAAACAGCTTTACTCACCCTTTCAGCATAAGATGTCCTCCTATTTGCTTGAGACTCCATTTATATGAGAGTTCTCTGAAATATTAAAGCAGCAAATGTCCATTAACTATTACTAATAGAAAATCCAAGTATGGTAATCAATCAGTACTTTAAACAATCAAGAGACTGTACTTAACCTTATGGTGCAAAGTCACCTGTGCACATGAAGCTCTGTGTGAGAACTTACTCCATATGTTTCAGTATAATGGGTATTACCATGGGTATACAGAACATTTCCAAGAAAATTTCCAGAAAAGATTCTACTTAAAGCCCACCATGGAATGCTACAGACCACCTGAGTTTTTTTTTTTTTACAAATCATAATCTATACCTATAATTCCAAGCGTTAACTGTTGGAATGTGACAAAGGCACCCGCACCCGGCCATGCTATCCCGTACCGAGCCTCCTGCAGTCGCCTGAACCCAGTCCGGAGGTTACTGTAGGGTTGAGAAATGCGCCAGTGGGACGCAAACAAAGAAAAAGGACTTCAATTCCCAACGTTCTTTGCGCCACGCCACAGCCAATCAGGCTGAGAGGCGCGAGCAAAAAGAACATTGGGAAACGCGTCGCAGCCAATTGAAATTGAGCCGCAAGAAAAAAACCGCCGCACGAATGAAAACCACAAACGCAAAACTACAAGTCCCAGCGTCCTGTGTGTCCTGAGCGTGCAGAACGCTGAGAAAGCTGGCATGCGAAAAATAAACTTACAAAAGGCAACGGGAGCGCAAGTCACCAGCAGGCAGACTCAGCGCTTCACAGCCACGCAAAACCAAAAGCCACAAAACACCACCGCGAGACACCCACTGTCCTTCTTTCCTGGAGCAACGGGGAGAAGAGGGACTCCCTCTCCTCCACGCTACCCCGCTGAAGACACGGCGAGACCACCACCAGTCTCAAGTAAAGGTGAGCCGGGGTGAACCCCCCCAAATGGGCAGCAGTTCGTCAGGTGAAGCACCCTCCCTGGCGGATGACTGGCTGATGCCTTTGTATTTCCGAATACAAAAACAACAGCCAGCAATCCGCAAGGAAGATCACCACCCCTTACGGATTGCTGCCTGCTGATCTCCAGTTAGGTAAGCTGGGAGAAAAAGGAGACAGAGAAGAGAGAACCATTGCCTCCTCCTTCTCCCCCGACCTACCTAACAAAAAAAAAAACACAAAATACACGAACAAAAACATCCACAATGGCACAAAACCACAAAGAAAACACCTAACTACAATACAAAAAACCCACAAAGTACACAAACAAACAACTAATTACAAAAATAAACAACAAAATAAGAAAAATTAAACAAAACAAGAAATAACCAAACCAATTAAACAAACCTAAAACTAAACCAAAACAAAAAAGAACAAACAGAAACACCTCCCAGACCACCACCACAAAAGCAAAACAAAGAAAAACCCCAGAAGAAAGAAAACCAGACAACTCACCAACACGTCCTCCTTCCACGACGACCGGAACAGAAATGAAGAAACAAAGAGACTACTTACCGGAAGAAGCCCCACCCAGAGGCCAGGAGAGAAAAAACAGTGAAACTAAAACAGAACCCCTAGCAGCCCCACCTGCAGGGCAGAATAGTAAAAACAACTCAAAAAGACTCAAAAGCCGCACCTAGAGGCCACAAGAGTAAAAACAAGTAAAAAACATAACAATAAATCACAATTTTACACAAATCACAAACATATGTCAAAAAAAAAGATTTATAACATCCTGTGTTGAGTGTTAACTCAAATAAAAAACACAAAACATCTAAAAACAGTTTTAAAACATTGAATGTAAAAAACATGTACTTTCACATTTTTAAAATTATTACCAATGGTACAACTATTAACCCCCCCAAAAACAAAACAAAACATTATTTTGTTAACTAAAACAATTTGAAAAAATTATATCATCCTTTGTTCTTTTTTTAATCCACAAAAAAAAAAACCCAAAAAAGGTGATCACAGTTTATAACAGCCCGGCATTGCTGGGCAACCTATGCTAGTTTATATTATAACAAAAACTACGTTTACCCATATGTAATATTGATCATTATGTAATTTTTGAAAATTTCTATGGATGCCATTGAAGTAGTTTAACCAGATGTTAAAACAATGCAAATTACTAGGTCAGGCGAAAGGAACTGCAGAATGAACTCTCCAAAAGGTGCCTTCATTTTGGCAGCTTCATGCCTAGCCTAGATACAGAAGAAGTAGTAGCCTATAAACTGCAATACTGTATTTAGTTCTTCAATACTTGTTCAATCAATCAATCAATTCTTTATTGCGGCCAGTGGCCAATTACAATAAAAAGTTTAAGTCAAGCGATTATTAATGAGATATAGCCCAACTTCAATACAGTACTTGTTAGATAAAGCCAACAATGTCTGCACAAAATGAAAAGCATTTCTTGTATATCTACCTCTTCCTTCCTTTCTTAATCTAGAGTTATTTAAATTTGCCCCTTTGTACTCTAGTTAATACATTCAATATATTAGTCTCTGTATCACCAGATTCTAAAATATCTCTGGCAAGATAACAAGTATTTTAAAATAGTTTTTTCAAGTACCTGGGATACATTAATCTACAGTAAAACCCCTATTTACGAAAAAAAAGTCCGTTCCATAGGCTTTTGCTTAAATCGGTTTTTTATGTAACTCGAAGCAAACCCATAGGAAAATGTGTAAATCGGTTTTAGTAACTCGAGGCATATGTAAGTTGGGGTTTTACTATATTTGAAAACTATCAAAGTTTATGTTCACTAAAGCAGAAAATCTGCTTATTTAGCCAGCAGAATATCCACTAATGAGAACTGATAACCTACACTTGTTTTCAGTCTGGTGCAAAGATATTTCCACTGTTAATTTTTAGTCACGCACCATCTGATGCTGTGAAGTATTAGTATCAATATCCAAAGGAGACATACATTAAAGAACACTTCATCAGAAAAACTCAATTACTGTTTATAAGGTTAAAAAAAACAGCATAAAGATACCCACAAGGCTGATAAAACAAAACAAAACAAAACAAAACACAACAACGTAACCCACACAAAATCAGCAGCAGTCAGACAAGTTTTTTTAGTAATCACAATGACATAAGAATTGCACATATTCCATTAGATCCATGTCTTTTTGTTATTGCTATGTGCCCATCAGTCTGAATGGGCTTAGAGTGACCCTTAACAAGGATTTCAAAAGTTAGATGTTTAAGAAGCGTCTTTAACAGCACCATTCCCCCAGTGATTTTTCATGGGATTTGAACCAAAGTCTCATCACTCTTATCAACTACACCTGGAGTGGCCAACACTGCTGGCCTGACCATGCACCTAGACAGCTGAGCAGGCCGGACCACACCCTCCAGAAGCAGATGCATTTACAGCTGTCGTAAATGCCCCTACTTCCGCATTTACGACAGCCTTGGGAGTGTTTACGCATGCATATTTTATGGCTGACATAAATGTGGCTGCTTCCATTTCCGGGTGCGGCGGAGGCAGCAGTAAGCTGGATGGAATGGCATCGCGGGCCGAGTCCAGCCCATGGGTCGTAGATTGGGAAACCCTGAACTACACACACTGGGTATCTAAAGATCCATATTTACTACTGGCAAATTCACTGAAAGATTCTCAGCTGCTTGGTCCATTTCTATCATTATGTTTCTTCCTTTTCTGCTTTTTATATCATCCTCACATGTAAGTGACAATCACTTTTAGACATGCAAGACTATCATAATTGGATTTCACTCAGATATTAAATGTCCAGTTCAAATAAGAATAAAACTTCAATAAAACTACAGTGTCAAATGGTTTAAGGAAAGGAACTAAGCAGCTTTCTTCATATTAACAAACTTGAACATGCTACGCTTGTATCACGTGGATTTAATCGGCACCTACCTTGTCCAATACCTTGCACATTATTGACCTCTGTGCTGTCTTGTAGCACAAGATCCACTGATCCATTGACAATGTATCTTAACCTATAAAACCAAGTATTCACCGTTGGAACTGGCTATAGGTTGCTATGCGTCGCCCTACTGACCCGCACCCACCCTTCATGCGCACGGCCGAATTGCCTACGCAGGTCAACGAAGGATTTAAAAATCCGGCACGGGGGCCTCAGCCCCACAAACGGCAAGAAAGGGAAAGAACTTCACTTCCCAACATTCCTTGCGCTGCGCCGCGCCAGAGCCAATCACGCTGAGAGGCTCTCGCACGGCGCAGCGTACGGACACGCGCCGCAGCCAATCAAACTAAAACCATTTTAAAAAAACGCAGCACAAACAGAAAGCACCAACCCATTACTACAAGCCCCAGCGTCCTGCGCGCCATGAGCACGCAGAACGCTGAGGAAACCGGCGCCCGAAAAATTAAAAAGAAAAACAACTCACCGCGTCACAGCCAAGCACACACCAGCCGGCTTTCTATCCCTCCCTGAAGGACCCGACTGGAGTTTCCCCTTTAATATCAGTGGGTGGGGGTTGCGATCCCCCTCTCCGCTGTCTAACCTAGCGTTGGGAGGTTTGTGGGGACAAAAGGGGAATGCTTCCCAAACCCTTCTGGACTCAGGACACCAGGGAGAGGGGATCGATTCCCACCCCCCTCCTTAAAAAAACTCCGTCTTTTCTACTCTTTAAAAACGGAGTTGTTTTAAGGAGGGGGGAGGGAATCGATCCACTGTGCCTGGTGTACTGGGTCCAGAAGAGTTGGGGGGACATACCTCTTTTGTCCCCACAAACCGCCCAACCCCAGGGGAGCAAGCGGAGAGGGGGGTCGCAAGCCCCACCCACTGATATTAAAGGGGAAACCCGATCTACTTTCACAGCTACACACAAAAAAGCACCATAAAACAATAAAGCCACCCTCCCCACCACCTAACCCACCCTTAATAACCCACAACGACCATGCCCCCCTCCCCACCACCTAGCCCACCCTTCCTAACCCCCAACGACCATGCCCCCCTCCCCACCACCTAGCCCACCCTTCCTAACCCCCAACGACCATGCCCCCCTCCCCACCACCTAGCCCACCCTTCCAAACCCCCAATGACCACGTACCTTCCCCACCACCAAACAAATATTTTTTTAAAAATTACTAAAAACACTCAAACACAGCCAAAAATACACAAAAACAAAAACACCAAAAACAATACGAAGTAAACAAAGACACAATCAAAAACAAAACAAACAGACAAAAAATACAAACTCCAACCCCCCCCCCCCACACACACACACACACAAAACAAAGAAAACAAGCAAACTTACCAGAACACGTGCTACCTACACCAGGACTGGAAAAGAAATGAATACAGAAAGACCCTACTTACCAGAAGAAGCTCCACCCAGAGGCCAGGAGAGAAACAAAAGTCAAAATACAATAACCCCTACCAGCACCACCTGCTGGCCACAATAGTAAAAACAATTCAAAAACACACAACAGCCCCAAACAAAACACAAACTCACAATTTTACACAAAAGGTCACACCAAAAAAAACAAGTAAAAAAAATTACACTAAACACACTGTCACACAAATCACAAATATATATATATATGTCAATAAAATACAATAGAAACTTTAAAAAATCCTGTGCTGAGTTATTATATCATACTTTCTTCTTTTATTAATCCTCAAAAAAACCCCAAAAAGCAGATCACAGTTAATAACAGCCAAGCCAAACAAATTTAACATAAATAAACATTTAAAAAATTAAAATTACAGACTAAGCAATTTTTTTAAAAAAAAACACAATTTAACCTTCCAACACAATGTAACACTATTGCAAAAAAATGGCTCATTTTTAATTTAAAAAACAACACAAAACACAACAATATACAAACAAAATTTAAAGTTTAAAAGTTAACCTTTCTAAATAAAACCAGTTATTGATAGGACATAGGAAAAGGAGCAAAGAAAAACTTTATAAATGTAAAAAGAAAACCCGCATTTTTTTAAAAAAATAAAGAACGTATTTTCGGGAAAAAAATTGAGTCACTATTATTTTATAAAGGGGAAAAAAACCCAAAGAAAAAACCATAACAGCCAACCGACAATTGTTCAACTAAGGAAAAGAAACCCATAACTAAACAAAACATATTTAAAAAGCCCGGCAACGCCGGGCAACCCTTGCTAGTTTATAATATAAAACAATATTGTAGATGATATTATGTAATCTACAATCTTTAGTTTCACTTAAATTTTGCTGCATCATAAAAAAAATCATATTATCCTGCCTTATAGTCTGAGAAATGAACTTTTTAGTTCAAAATAAGAAGCTGAACTTGACAACTGGAAGGTCAGCAGTTCGAGACCCGAGTGCTGCATGACAGAGTGAGCTTCCGTCACTGTCCCAGCTCCTGTGAACCAAGCAGTTTTAAAGCAAGAAATTGCAAGTAGATAAATAGCTACCACTTCGGTGGAAAGGTAAACAGCGTTCTGTGCAGTCCAGTGTCTAGTCATGCCTGCCACATGTCCATGGAAACATCTGCAGATGCAGACAACACTGGCTCTTTGGCTATAAACAGAGATGAGCACTGAACCCTAGAGTCAGATATGACCAGCTTTCGAGCAAGGGCAACCTTTACCTATAGGTTGTACTGACAGACCTAAACGGTAATATCCACTGCCCTTCCTTCTTCTGTCTTAAAAGTAGTGAGCAAGTAGAAGAAAAAAGGTATCTGCAAAATTTTCCTATTCCAAATACTTTGAAAATCCAATGTGTTGTGGTAGACAGGATGGCTACTCTTTAGCTCACAGACCTATCTGGGTAACAACCTGAACTAGTAAATTATTTTCTTCTCTGCAGCTGAAATTTTTTTATGCAGAAAAAAATTCTGAATCAATGGCTCATCCTTTCCTGATTTATTTATTCATTCATGTTTATATTGCTGCCCACTCGCTGTGGCGACTCAGGGCGGCTTACATATCTCTCTATGGCTATTGACATGGGTAGATAGAGTAAGGAAAATGGAGAGAGGGGAAAAACACAGCAAATCTATTATCACAACTTTAATACTGGTCTGTTTTTTTAATATGACCTTTTAGTTCAATGAAACCTTCATCTGTTGTCAATATTATTTAAAAATATGGACTATAAGTATCCTATTTGCTGGCATATAAGACCCACTTTTCTCCCCTTAAAATACACTGAAAAAATGGAGTGCATCATATATTGTACTAGCATAGTTTGCCTGGCGATGCTGGGCTGTTTTAAATTGTGTCTTGATTTTTTTTTTTGGGGGGGGGGCTGATTTTGAGTTAAAAATCAACAGAGGATGCTATAAATTATTTTATTTATTTAACATATGTTTGTTATTTGTGCAAATTTTTGATTTATTATGAATTGACTGTTTTTACTCTTGTGGCCTCTAGGTGGGGCTGTTGTGTTTTTGAGTTGTTTTTACTATTCCGCCCTGCAGGTGGGGCTGTTAGTGGTTTTGTTTTCATTTCACATGTTTTTTCTCTCCTGGCCTCTGGGTGGGGCTTCTTCCGGTAAGTAGTCTTTATTTCTTCATTTCTGTTCCGGTCGTTGTGGAGGGAGGACGTGCTGGTGAGTTCTCTGGTTTTCTTTCTTCTGAGGTTTTTCTGTGTTTTGTTTTTGTGGTGGTGGGCTGGGAAGTGTTTCTGTTTGTTCTTTTTTGTTTTGGCTGAGTTTTAGGTTTGTTTAATTGGTTTGGTTATCTCTGGTTTTGTTTAATTTTTGTCATTTTGTTGTTGTTTATTTGTGTAATTTGTGGTAGTTGTGTTGTTAAGAGTTAGGTATTTTCGTGTTGTAGTTAGGTGTTTTGTATGTGCTTTTGTGGATGTTTTTGCTTGTGTATTTTGTGGCTTACTTTTTTGTTTATTAATGTTTTTTTTAATTATTGATTTATTTTTGTTTTATTATTTTTTATTAATTTTGGTGTTTGTTTTTGGTGTTTACTTTAGCGTGAAGAACGGGCTGCCTGTCGGTTCCTCTTTTCCCCATTGCTGCTTCGAATTTTGGTTTCGATGCAGCAATGGGGGAAAGGAGGAGGAAGTCAGCTGGCTCTTCCCCCGGAAAGGTTTGTTAGGTAGGTCGGGGGAGAAGGAGGAAGCAGAGAAGAGCTATCTCTGCCTCACGATGGTTCTCTCCTCTCTGTCTCCTTCCTCTCCTGGCTTACCTAGCCGGAGATCGGCAGGCAGCGATCCGTAAGGGGTGGGGTTCTTCCTTGTGGATTGCTGACTGCTGCTTTTGTATTACCTCCATTGGAAATACAAAAGCATCAGCCAGTCAATCGCCAGGGAGGGTGCTTCCCCTGACGAACTGCTGCCTGTTTTTTTTTGGGGGGGGGGAGTTTCCACCCCGGCTCAACCTTCCTTGAGACCAGTGGTGGTCTTGCCGTGTCTTCGGCGGGGTAGCGTGGAGGAGAGGGAGTTCCTCTTCTCCCTGTTGTTCCGGGAAAGAAGGCCGGCGGGTGTCTCATGGTAGTTTTGTGGCTTGTTTGTTTTGCGAGGCTGTGAGGTGCTGTGACTGCCTGTGGCAGACTTGCGCTCCCATTGTGTTTTGTAATTTTATTTTTCACGCGCTGGCTTTCTCAGCGTTCTGCGCGCTCATGGTGCGCAGGACGCCGGGGCTTGTAGTTTTGCATTTGTGGTTTCCGTTCATGCAGCATTTTCCTGCAGGCCAATTTTAATTGGCTGCGCCATGTTTCCCAACGTTCTTTTTGCTCACACCTCTCAGCCTGATTAGCTGTGGCGTGGCACGGCACAAAGAACGTTGGGAATTGAAGTTGTTTCCCTTTGTTTGCGTTCGTGGGGCTCTTGCCCCACTGGCGCATTTCTCAACCCTGCATCAACCTCCAGACCGGGTTCGGGCGAGTACAGGCGGCTCAGTACAGAATAGGATGGACGGGTGGAGAAACATATAGCAAGTTCCAACGGTTAACCCTTGGATTTATAGGTATAGATATAGTGGCTTATAGTGGGCTATTTTGGTATAACAGGGTGCATTTTATAATCTGGTGCGTCTTATACACTGGCAAATATGGTAGTTGAGATCATGTGTATTACATACATAAGTGGGTCAAATATCTGCATGAATCTTACTACTGACAGTTACATGTAGGTGGGAATCCTGCTGCAGCTGATGATGAAATTATTCCCACTGTGAATGCACAGCTTTGCAATGGGATTTGTGGAAAATAATGTAACAGCGTCGTTAGCATGACAGGAAATGGTGCAAAACTGGTAAAGGACACAGACATGCATTAAGAAGCCATCACACTGAGTTCTGGCATCCAACAGAGATAAGCATAGATAACTTTAAGGGGATACAGTGTACAGCTACTTAGCCGGTAGGCATATATGACTTTCTATTTAAAAAAGTCTTATGTCCCCATAAAGCTCTAAGTGATATCACACCTTGTGGTTATCACAGCACACTTGAGTGTACAGCCAATACAAAATTTCAATATGTCAATGAATGAAACCCAGTCAAAAGTATTTTACATGCTGTACATGCAAGAGCTGTCACCAAACTGCCTAAATAACATCTGAAAGTCACCTAAAAGCATGCTAACAAATACAGATTGCCTTATTTAGTGTTGGGATGACAGAGAGAATGACAGTACCTTGGCAAGGGTGTGAATTCACTGATGATGCCTTCTGCTCCAAGGGTTATGCCCTGTACAATGAAAGTGCTCCCCATTCCTTTCCAAAGAGCTCGGGGTCCCTGAAATTTAAATTATAGCTTAAAGAAAGTATAGCCTGAGGAAAATACATTGATCAATCGAAGCCAGTTTTCAACATATTGTTAAGTCTATATCCCTAATCCCTATGTTATTTTACCTGGTGCTGTGAATATTCTCAACCATAGCAACTACATTTATATACCATCCTATAGCACTTAATGTACTCTCTGAGAGGTTTACAGGAAATTAGCATTTTGCTCCCAACACTGATTTTACCGATCTTAGAAGGATGGAAGGCTGAGTCAACCTTGATCCCCATCAGGATCAAACTCATGACGTTTTGGCTGCAGTACTGCACTTTAACCACTGCACCACCAGGTTTTTTAGAGAACACCTAGCTCTGCCCCTCATTGTTAAATTCTTTATGGCACAGCATTCAATGTGAAATGGGGATATTCTTGTTCACATGCGGCTCTGTACATAAACAAGAACACTTTAAAAAAAACGGGTTCTTCCAACATACAGAGGTCCACTCAAGTATGACTTGTCACTGTAACCATAAATAACAGGATAATGTTGGTCTAGGTACAGTATTAATATCTAAGTGTGTTTAAAGTGCTGGGTTGAATAATGATTGAATAGAGCTTTCTACTCTATAGCATTTCTATTATCTTTTGTATTTTATTGACAAGCAATACAAAAAACATCTAATTTAAAACTGTACATAACCACTTGACAATTAAAATTCTCCTCTTTTTAACAAGATATGTTTTGTTTCAAAGAATGTCTACAGTTTGACGTCAAATACTAACCTGGTTTTTGTTGATACTATACATAATATTGATTATAGTAAATGGAGTGAGATGATAATTCTTGGCATGATAATTAACCTGTAAAAAATAAATATACCTGGGTATAAAAATCATATGCTACATTTAGCCGATACCTTTTTTACCATTGCCTTAAAGACTACAGTGGCTCAAGTGGTTAAGATGCTGACTGGAAGGTGACAGAGCAGTTTGATTCCTGAGTGGATGATGGAGTGAGCTCCTGTCTCTGTCCCAGCTCCTGCCAACCTAGCAGTTCAAAATCAAGAAATTGAAAGTAGATAAATAGGGGCCACTTTGGTGGGAAGGTAAACAGCATTCCATGCATTTCGGTGTCTAGTCATGCCTGCCACGTGACCACAGAAACGCCTGCAGATGCAGACAGTGCTGGCTCTTCGGCTATAAACAGAGATGAGCACTGAACCCTAGAGTCGGATACGACTGGCTTTCGAGTAAGGGTGACCTAAAGACTTACTGGATCACACAGATGCAATTCACACTGAACTGCTTTTGAAATATCACATTCAATTGATAATGTAAAACCTATACTGGTCCAACTCATCGTTTTAATAATACTGCATCACAAGCCTATGTATAGTATTTGTTTTCCTGACAATTATGATTATTAATTATGCAGTTTAAAAATTTTGAGAGTCTCATTTGCAATGGTTACTCTGACTATTTACCTGGCATTGTCGACGCAGAACGATGCAAGGATGAGCCAATACATTCTCTGTAAACAAACTTTGGAAAAACAGTTATTTTAAATATTATCATTTCTTAAAACAGCATTAAGACAATAGTTTCCCTTTATTAGCTACATAGCTTTGCTAAGTTTTAGGAATTTCATTAAAACATTTTAGTGCTCTAAGGCTAAGTGGATATTTATCAGATTATGCTTGTACATTTGCAAGAATAAAGATGGTAATATGGAACCCATTGAAACCACTCAGTCCTCTTCATATTTATATGTACTATTTTATTTACTAGGGGTTTTACAGGTGCAGGTGAGGAAAAAATGTCTAAAGGAAGTGAAACAGAGGTACCTGTATTTTACAAGTGCAGATACAGGGCAGTTTAAGAAGTCTTCAACCACGCTCAGGTTAGTCAGTTCCTATCAAGTTTGTTCTGGCATTTTGGGAATTAAATCCTGAAATTTGAATACAAATACTTGGAGCCCTAGACTATAGCAAAAGAAAGAAGCATCAAAGCTGGTGCCTTAATGAAAGCAAAAGCAAAAACAAAACAAACCCCACACCTGCAAAATCCTGTCATTGAGTCCTGGTAAGGGCTCGGCCTGATCTCACTTTATTTAATTTTTCCTTCCACCTCACCAACAGCCATTTTACAGCCAGGCATTACAAGGAGAAAATGGTACACTGCCTATTAGGCTGGCTTCATTCTGGAGTTTTTGTACCTTTTCTTTCAGTTGGTTACATTTCTTCTTCTTCTTTAAGTGCCGTACCTCATTCCAAATATTGACTATTCTCATGGTGATCAGCCATGAAGATCATCCTAGGAGCAATATAATGTAGTGCCCTTCCACATCGCAGTGTGACACCTGCACCATTGATCAAGTTCCGTGAGTCACTTTCTGGTTCTGAAGCCCTTTGGTACACGAAGTCTTCAGCGGCCCCAGGCCAGTATTGATGAAGCTGCTGCTCTCTCTCAAGATGAATTCAAGTGGGATTTAAGCCACTTGGGGACCATCACCATTCCCTCTGGACTTCACCACCCAAGGCCGACAGTCCTCACGCTTGTCAGGTTAGTTAACCTCTGCCTGACGATCAGTCTTTTGTTGCTGGCAGTATGGTCTACTATCCATAGCAGGATAGCCTGACCAGACTTCTTGGTTACACTACGTCAGGGGTTCTCAACCTACGGCCCACGGTGCCAAATAATCTGGCCTCTGACCTCACTCCAGCCACTGCTGGAATCGGCTGTGGACTTATTTACCACCATCATAAACGAATTCACTACAACTGTAAATGAGTCCGCAGCCATCATAAAGGTGTTTATGACAGCCGTGGATGCATTTTATGGCAGTGTTTATGGCGGGGGAACCACCAATCCAGCCCACTCAGCTGTCTTGAGGGGGTGTGGTCCAGCCCATGGCAAAAACGGTTGAGAACCCCTGCACTAAGTATTCGTTATATTTAGGATTGGGTTTGTGTGCACAAATGTGGTAGAGATAACTACCGTGCAAGCTTTGACTGGATAGGGACTGTTTCCAGCTCTACTTTGTTGTCTACTTTCTTTTATATTTTAAAAGCTGGCTTCTGGCTTACACCTGCAAAACCATTCTTGTGTGTGCATATATATGTTCCAGATTGGATGGGTGCCAAATGTGCACTACTGTGGTCTGAGTTTAGCAGTGAGTGGGGTATACGTGGCAAGCCAGGCCACTGACTGGGTATGCTAAGAGGACATCTTCCACATCCTCAACATATGTTTTCCCTGAGCTCAGTTCTGGGTGGGTGCAGGGAGGATGGGTGAAACTCCATCACATTTCCAAAGTTGACGGCATAGACTCATCCTATACCACAGACCTTTATTTTTCACATTACAGTACCTGCAAAAACATACATAAATACACTAACCTGACACTGTAACAATAAGATAACAGAGCAAAGCTTTTATCACATCTAATACATATATCCCAAATTTGACACATACAGGTAAAACTCGGAAAATTAGAATATTGTGCAAATGTTCATTCAGTTCAGTAATGCAACTTAAAAGGTGAAACAAATATATGAGATAGACTCATTATATGCAAAGTGAGATAGTTCAAGCCTTACTTTGTTATAATAACGATGCTTATGGCTTACAGCTTATGAAAACCCCAACCCGCCAATGGCATGTACCCCATAATCATCACTTAATCTCATGTACACTGTATCACAATGATAACGAATTAAGGCATGACATCTCTCGCTTTGCATGTAGTGAGTCTATCTCATATATGTGTTTCACCTTTTAAGTGAAATGAATGGACATTTGCATGATATTCTAATTTTCCAGGTTTCACCTGTACTGATGGCTTGAAAGTACATTCTATTCATGTGAGATACTGGTTTTCCATACAGAATTATGCGAACTTTCATATGGAGATAAATAAATGTATGTATGTGTGTGTGTGTGTGTGTGTGTGTGTGTGTGTGTGTGTGTGTGTGTGTGTGTCTATCAATCAACGTAAAAGTCAGAGCCAAAATTTAAGGCCTTAAGATCAAACATCTTACACTATTAAGCGTCTCCGAAAAGACATCAGTCATAAACGCAACCAGCAAGAGCCAAGAACTGTAGAGTATTCAACTACGTAGGTAAAGAGATGACCATTCTCCCTAGGGACTGAAGATCTAGTGCTACCTAGCTCTGGTTGCTAGGAAACGTATGTCTCAGGAAGGAGCCATTCTCCCCTATGTTCACTATAGAATCTTTGAGCAGCAGTTAGAACAGCTACAGAAGTCCACTGGCTAACTGGAAAGGCCCACTTGCACACATACGGTAAGGTTTTCTCTTACTTCCACAATGACTCCCAAGAGGAAATCTGTACTGCTTTGTATCAGAAACACTGTTCTATTGTATTGGCCAAAAACCTCAATACAATAAAAAGCTATCCCGCAAGCCTTTATGCTCAACCGTGTGATATAAATGCGCACATAGAGATTGCCAAACATTTAAGTGAACTGTAATTGTATAGAAATTAATTTATTAATTCAGAAATGTGGCTTTCAAAAGAGCTATACGACTGAAGTTACAATCACATGTTATATTACTGTTCTAGCCACCACATTCTGTACTGACGGTCAAGGTTTCTTTCAGGATAGTCCCATAATGTATTATAGCAATCCAATTAGGAGGTTAACTGGATCAAGTCTGACAAATGCAACAGTGTCAACTAGGCATCTAGTGTCGCACTCAGAAAAAAAAAAACCACTAGCTTGAGAAGGAGCATTCCATACTCTGTTGTGTTAACAATACAGAGAGAAAGCTTTCGCAGTTCAGGGGGTTCAATTTAAGGCATAACTTTTAAATTTTAAAGCAAGGATTCTCAACCTGCGGCCTGCGGGCCAGGCATGGCCCACAGCACCATTTCATGTAGTCCCCCACTGCCTCCACCACACCAGGAAGTGCCATGTGCTGGAAGATGGGCAAAATGGCCATCTGGCCCCTGAAGCTAACTGAGGAATCGTGACCCAGCCCCCGGCTTTAAAAGGTTGAGAACTGTTTTAAAGCTTTATTGGAATCTTTACATGTTAAGTACTTCCTCTGGCCCATATGACCCTATTTCTCTGGTTTGGCCTAATCAGCAGGCTCTATCATGTTTTTGGCACACACACCAAAACACTGACAGTAATAAGTGGTTCCCTAAAGCTTTCCAGCTGCTCTACTGTATAAGCTCTGATTATTAACTTTGTGCTTTTATTTTTAGAACAATTCTAAGATCCTTTCTTAAATGTTGGTTTTTGGTTTAAATTTCCCTATGACTGATTCCTAAACTTTTTATGGGTATTGCCTTCATATTTATATTTTATTAGTTGTTTGAAATAGTTGGAAAGGAAATATATACTTTACTAAAGAAACTACTGTAGCTTTTTGCAAAGTGATAGGAAACTTCTGAGATGTCATGCAAATAGTAACATGCAAACAGTAACAATGTTTTTGGGAAAATGTGTTTAAACGATATTATCGATAGCAGAATAAAGATTTTACCTTGCCAGGCCAATCCCAAAGCCTGCAAACCGATTCAGCTGTTCTGAAAGAGATAAATCATTTGTGTTTATTTCAATCAAAAAAAAAAAAAAGAATGGCACATGTGATATTACTAATCATTAGCTTTATAAGCTGCAAGACACAGCATCAATAGAACAATATACCGTATTTTCCGGCGTATAAGACAACTGGGCGTATAAGACAATCCCCAACTTTTCCAGTTAAAATATAGAGTTTGGAATATACTTGCCGTATAAGGCTACCTCTCTTCCAATGCACACCAAATAAAAATTAACCCACACTCAACCCGAAGACGCGCAGCCCTCCGAGTCGAATGGGCAGGTTCTGGTGGAGAGCCAATCCACGCTCACGTTCTCCTCCTCGAGGTACAGGAAGATGTGTGCAGCTTGCTTCCCCTTGCTTCATACTCCCCGCACAGAGCAGGACTCGGCCGCAGCACCCCCCACCATTGTCCCGGACATATGAAGCAAGGGGAAACAAGCTGCAGTTAAGTACCTGTCCTATAAGACGACCCTCGACTTTGGCACAGATTTTTCGGGGTTAAAAAGTAGTCTTATACGCCAGAAAATACAGTACTTAAACTGGCAATGGAAAAACCTCAAGGATGCTGGCAAAGATGACAACAGTGTCTAATTTCCTTATTTCTCTTAGGTAATTGGATAGCTTGTGTTGTTTGAGTGTCCAAACTCAAACATCTGGAGACAAACACTGGCCTGATAATTGCTTCATTTGAGCCATGATGCTTACTAGATAGCCCTGGTCTTCTCTGAGGTTAATATACTCTTGAGTTGTACTATTTTGACTAAGAGGAACAGTGAAATATATAAATAAGGTGAGCATCAAAGAAACTGGTTGCTGCAAAGGAACCAAAGCATTGACAATGGTTTAAAGCAGGAATTCTCAACCTGGGGCCCACAGCACCATTTCATGTGCATCAGGAAGTGCTGTGTGGTGGATGAAGAGCAAAATGGCCGTCTGACCCCCAAAGCTGTCTGAGGGAGTGTGACCTGACCTGGCCCCCGGCTTAAAAAGGTTGAGAATTCCTGGTTTAAAGGCTGCCAAAAAACTTATGTGGCAACTCTTATGGGGCATTGGTCCGCTGGGCTGGTATTTATGCAAGGACATATTTTGTTCTGTTCCCTGCTTTGTACTTTGCTCACCGTCACTTTCTATTGTCTATCTCGTTCAAACTCACTGGAAAAATAATGGAGGGTAGTTGCTACTCAGAGGTCCACTGAATGGATTGGATAGTTGTTGTAAAACTATTGCTACTTGCAAGTGCTCACTCTCACTCTTGGATCTGAAATGGTAAGAACTGCATCTATGGGATGCTCAGAAGGAAAGCACAGGTTAACAACTAGAGACAGCTGCTCCTGCTTTTATTTAATTTTCTGTGTTTATGAATGGTACTATGGGAAGAACTGTGTGAGTACTGAAAAACACATCTTCTGCCCATTGTTTTTTTAGTTCTCTGTATGAGGCAGCAGGGAAGGCTAGATAACACCTTCTAGCAGAAGAATATACATTTTCATCTATTTCCGTTCTTTTTGTTATGGGGCAGAAAGGAAGTTTGGGGCAAGTGAGTGCAATCCTGACCACAGGCGACAGAGGGAGAACACAGGTGTGCAGGATGACATCGTAGCTGCTTGTGCAAAAAGGATCTGCTTAATTTTCTCACTTCTCTTCTAAAATGTGTAGAGCTGAGAGTCAATTTTTCTTAATGCACTATTTAAAATACCACAAACGAAAAACGAAGAAAGGTGAACAAGCAGATATAATTTCATAACACAACACAGACCCTAATATCTAACACCAATCAGCATTAGCTCAGCTTACAACCACAGTGAAAGCACAGTATTAAATCACACATCCAGAGCAAAAATAGTAACATGAACACATGACTGGGAGGCGGAAGGTCAGCAGTTCGATTCCCAACTACTGCAGGACGGAATGAGCTCTCGTTTTTGTCCCAGCTCCTGCCAACCTAGCAGTTCGAAAGCAAGAAATTGCAAGTAGATAAATAGGGACCACTTTGGTGGGAAGGTAGCAGCGTTCTGTGCGCTCCGGTGTCTAGTCATGCCTGCCACATGATCACAGAAACTTCTGCAGCAGACAGCGCTGGCTCCTCGGCTTTGAAACAGAGATGAGCACTGAACCCTAGAGTCACAAATGACTGGCTTTCGAGCAAGGGAAACCTTTACTTTTCTTTTCTTGCCCAGAGAAGCTGGTTGCAGCAAATGGATTGGGCAACATGTCAAATAATTGACAATGGTTTAAAACACTATTTTAACTGTATGATACCTACAACAGCAGTGAGTTGGAAAGGAAAGCAAGGGGAATTTTTTTTTTATGATTTAATGTACGGATTACACACCTGTCCCATCTTTCTCCAAATGAGCTCAACAAGTCTGTCTTCATTGCTCACCTTCTCGCTTTCTTTTCACAACCACCCTGAGGCAGGTCAGCCTGAGAGAGTGAGTGCCTGGCTCAAGGTCACCCAATCACTTCTACATTTCAGTGGGGGTTTGCACCTAGATTTCCCAGATTCCAGCAGAACACAGACACCACACACTTGTGGGGGTTCCTCAAGAGTTTATAAGGGTCCCTGCTGGGGATTTGTGTGCTTGCCCCCCTCAGAATCCTAAGCTTACTTATTTAAATGTACACAAGTAAAAATTAAGGTCGTGTCAACTAGCCACAGCTATCATAAAGAGGCTCTCCATTCCCCTGCATTATTTCTGTGAATGTTCTTGAGAGTTTAGCATACTAGGAAAAAGCTCACCTGAGCTCTAGCACCAATAGCAACCTGAATGGCCCTTAGCCAAACCAGGGCACTCAACTGTTCCTATACAAGAGTGCTGCCCCTGATTCAGAAATAAGAGAGGTCTGCGATCTGCTTGTGAACAACTCCCCACGTCATCCGCTCATCACAATCTGCGCAGCTCCAGGTGCCAAGGATGGCTAGAATGCTATGACTAGAAATAGAGCCTTCTTGGTGGCAGCACCGTTGCTTTGGGATGCACTACCGGCGAAGTTGCACCAGACTCCATCCCTGGACATTTTTTTAATAACAGCTTAAAACTTTCCTCTTCAAATAAGTCTTTATGAATATTATACCTTTGCCAATAGGTTAGCTGGTTAGCCTGCCCTCAGACACCATTATTTGTTGTATTATGTTGCTGTGGTTTATTTAACTGTTTGCACACTGCTAGAGTGGGAAATATCCCAGATGGGCAGTATATAATGTACAGTAATTAATATCAGAAAAGGTGATAGAAATATTAAGGGTTTAGTTAGCAAATTGTATAGTTTAATAAATAGGGAGGGTGATCCGCAGGAGGATTTGAAACAAAGGTGGGAACAGGATCTGAATAGAAGGATAGAAAAAGATGCATGGAGAAACAAATGGAAAAAGAGGATAATGAAAACTATGTCGGTTAGAATTAAAGAGCATAATTATAAAATGTTATGGAGGTGGTATCTGACACCAGTGAGGTTACATCAGATTGATAATAAAAAGGATAAGTAATGTTGGAGATGTAAAGATACAATAGGAACTTATAAACACATGTGGTGGGGTTGTAAGGCGATAAAGGATTTTTGAATAAGAATTGAAAAAGAGATTAGTGAAATAATGGGGAAAAATTAAACTGGAGTCAGATACCACCATGTTAACAAATGTGGAACGTATTAATTTAAATAGGGATGAGAAAGAATTACTCGAAATAATACTTACAACGGGCAGACAATGTATTGCAAGAAATTGGAAAAATGACATAATTATACAGACGGAGGAGTGGTATAAAGAAATGTGGAATTTAGCATTGAATGATAAATTAACATGGGGGAAAAGGGGGCATTATGAGAGAGAATAGATTTTGGAATATTTGGAAACTTTTTGTGGATCATTCACTTATGGATGTTGAAACTAACAGACCTGTACCCGAACAAAGAAGTTTCTGGATATAAAATATGAGTCACTCTGAGTTCTCCAGGGCATTGTAAATAAGCACTGGGTGTGAATTAAGTATTATGTTGTTTTCATTTTTATGGAGTTGCACCACAAAGAGTATTGAATTACATAAAAGTGTATATGATTTAGTAATGTTAGCAGTTATGTTTGTCAAATCTAAAGATACTTTAAAAGTGTATTAGGTTGGATTGTATTTTTCTTTCTTTTTTGGATGTTTATTTTTATATTTTTATATGTACTGTTTTATATTTGCATTGTTTTATATTTGTATTTGTTTAAAAAAATTCCCAATAAAAACTACTAAAAAAAGAGGAAAATAAAAAGAAGCCTTTATGAATATTATATCTTTGACAATAAGTTAGCTGGTTAGCTTTGTGCTTGCCTGCCCTCAGGCACCATTATTTGTTGCATTATGTTGCTGTGCTTTATTTAACTGTTTGTACACTGCTAGAGTGGGAAATATCCCAGATGAGCAGTATATAATGTACAGTAATTAATATCTATCTATCTACAGGTGGATATATAAAGGTGAAGGTCACCTTTATTACGGCAATGGAGATATTAGCAAAAGCTATAAGAGAGGATGGAAAAATAGAGGGGATTATGGAAAATAAGATAAGTATGTATGCTGATGATACATGGATAATTGTAAAGCATCCTGAGAAGGTGATGGATAGAACACAATTAAAGGACTTTGAGGATATTACTGGTTTGAAGATAAATTGGGATAAATCGGAAATGATGCTCTGTAATATGGGAGAAGATCAGAAGAAGATAAAGGGAACGGGAAATATTCAAGTCAAATATAAATATTTAGGAATAATTATATCAAATAGATTGGAAGAGTTGAAAAGATTAAATTATGACAGGTTGAAAACTGAAATCAAAACTAGAATACATAGTTTCCAAAAGCTGAAACTGTCATGGTTTGGGAGGATTGCACTTACCAAAATGATGTTGTTACCTCAAATTAATTTCCTATTTGATGCATTAGCAATTCAGCTGAAGGATAAGGAAATTAAGGAGTTTCAAAAACTGATTAATGACTTTTGTAACGGAGGAAAGAAGCCTAGGTTACCAAAAAAATTATGGTATTTACCCCAGAAGGAAGGTGGATTGGGAATGCCGAACCTAGTGGCATATTATCGAACATTTCAAATTAAGAATGTTGTGAATATCTTGGCAAAGGAAAAAGTGATCTGGGAGGAGATTGAGATGAAGGATTATAAACACATAGGTAAAATTGTTTTTTTAGGATCTAATTTGGGAAAGGTAGTAACTAAAAATACTATGATGAAGGGATTAATGAGTGTATGGAAGAAAGTAAAGAAGGATCTGGTCCCGAGTATCTCTCCAATTCTGGAACTCTCAGACATGGCGAGCTTTCCGATTAAGATAGATAATGAAGTAAAAGAAGTATTGGATAAGAACAAAATTTTCCTGTTGAAAGATTGGTTTCAGATTTGTAGGGATGTGGTTAGCAGGACGAATTTGTTTGAGCAATTAAAAATGAATTGGTTTCAGATAATGAAGACCAGTAAATGGAATAGTAAATATATGAGAGAATATGATTTGGAAAGAGAAAAGATGGATTTTGAGGATCTGATTTTAAAAATTAGAAAGGGAGATAAAAATATTAAGGGATTAGTTAGCAAATTATATACATTATTAAATAAGGAGGGTGATCCACAGGAGGATTTGAAATTAAAGTGGGAACAAGATTTGAACATAAAGATAGAAAATGATATATGGAGAAACAAATGGAAAAAGAGGATAATGAGAACTATGTTGGTTAGAATAAAAGAACATAACTATAAAATGTTATGGAGGTGGTATTTGACCCCAGTGAGGTTACATCAAATTGATAATAAAAAGGATAAAATGTGTTGGAGATGTAAAGATACAATTGGAACGTATGAACATATGTGGTGGAGCTGTATTGTGGTAAAAGATTTTTGGAAAAGAATTGAAAAAGAGATTGGTGAACTATTGGGAAAGATAATCAAGCTGGGGCCGGGTACCACTATGTTAACTGATGTGGAATGTATTAATTAAAACAAGGTGGCGAAAGAATTATTAGAAATAATGCTTACAATGGGGAGACAATGTATTGCTAGAAATTGGAAAAATGATGTAACTATACAAACTGAAGAATGGTATAAAAAATGTGGAATTTAGCTTTGAATGATAAATTGACTTGGGAGATAAAAGAAAAAAGGGGTAGTTTGAAAGAAAGTAGATTTTGGAACATCTATTTCTGTTTTATTGTTTGTATATTATGTACCTTAGTTATTTTTTCGCATTATGTATTGTATTGTAATTGTTTGAAAAAATTAATAAAAAATATTTTTTAAAAAGCCAATCGTATCTGAGTCTAGGGTTCAGTGCTCATCTCTGTTTATAGCCAAAGAGCCTATAAACCAAAGCCAAACTGTCTGTAGACAGTTGTCTGCAGGCATTTCCATAGTCATGTGGCATGCATGACCAGTCGCCAAAGCGCACAGAACGCTGTTACCTTTACTGCGGAAGCAGTACCTATTTATTTCTTGCTTTTGAACTACTAGGTTGGCTGGAGCTGGGACAGATGGTGGGCGCTCACTCCACTGTGCAGCATTCGGGTCTCAAACTGCTGACCTCCTGACCTTCTAGTTGTCAGGTTCAGCATCTTAATCTCTAAGCCACTGCAGTTCCTATATCTATCTATCTATCTATCTATCTATCCACCCACCCCAGGGGTCAACAACCTATGGCCCATGGGCAGCCAAATCATCCGGCTCGTGCCTTTGCTCCAGCCGCCACCGGAAGCGGCTGGGTTTACGACAGCCGCAAACGCATTTATGACAGCCGCGGACATGTTTACAGCAGCTGTAAATGCATTTATGACAGCTGTAAACACGTTAAGACAGCCGGGGATGCATTTACAACCGGATGCTGGTGGCATCAGTCTGGTCCCCTCAACTGTCTGAAAAAGGTTGCCAACCCCTGATACAGGTGAAACTCGAAAAATTAGAATATTGTGCAAATGTTCATTCCGCTCAGTAATGCAACTTAAAAGGTGAAACAAATATATGAGATAGACTCGTTATATGCAAAGCGAGATACAGTGGACCCTCGATTAACGATGTGTTTGAATAGAGCCATTTCCGCTTACCGACACGTCGTCACTCGCCACGTGACTATCTGCACAACGACGAAAAAAATGTCGTGCGGATTAACGACGTTGTTTAATGTCGTTGTGCGGATGACAGAGTTTTGCCACTAGATGGCACAGCTGCCATTGAAAACCGCACAACATTTTCCCTATAGCGACATTACTTGGGGACAAGCAACGTCGTTATGTGAGGGTCTACTGTAGTTCAAGCCTTGCTTTGTTATAATATTGATGCTTACGGCTTACAGTTTATGAAAACCCCAACCCCCCCAATCTCACGTTCCCCATAATCATCACATAATCTCATGTACGCTGTACGCCATGGTCATCACAATTATAACGAATGAAGGCATGACATCTCTCGCTTTGCATGTAGTGAGTCTAGCTCATATATGTTTCACCTTTTAAGTGAAATGAATGGACATTTGCACGATATTCTAATTTTCCGAGTTTCACCTGTAGCTAGATAGATAGATAAGATAGATAGAGATATAGCTATAGATAGATATTTGCAGGAACAAGCATCTTCAAAAATCAGCAGTCCACTACAAGCACAAATAGGGGGGAAGTGGACAGGGCACATGAACAGGTGCTCCTTCCTGGGTTGCGGCTGCTCTCCGGCTCCTCCGGGTTAGAGGCTCGGCCTGGCATTTCGCTGCGAGCCGCCCCTTCCTTCCTGCTTACCGGAGCTGGTGGCAGCGCCTCCCGCGTAAGGGTCCTCGTTAAACCCAGGCGCCCCTAACGGGGTCCCGGCGACGAACTGCGGGGTCTTCTCCCCCCAGTGGAGGTTGCGGCTGCCGGGGATGTCAGGCGGGGTGGTGACCCAATGGCCAAGGTCCGGCTTGGCCGCGAAGCCCCCCGGCTCCTCTCGGTAGCCCAGGCCGTCGAAGCTCTCGGGGCGCCGGGGATACATCGGAGGCACAGGGGGGGCGGGGGGAGCGGCGCCAGGAAAGGGGACCCAGCAGCAGCGAGAGGGAAGAAAACCCCCTCCGTCCTTCGCCCTCCACTTCCGGGTGCCAACAGGAAGCGACCCTTCTTCCCGCACCGAGCGCTGAGTCTCTATGGTGCGTCATGTGACACGGGTCGGAATCTCCCCGCGCATTTAAAGACGGGGAGGGGTAGCGCTCAGCCTCCGTGGTTGTGTGGTCTCTGGATGGAGGCTTCTGGAGCTTCTCTGTGTCTCACCCACGAAAAGGTTTCCCTTGCTCGAAAGCCAGACGTATCCGAGTCTAGGTTTAGTGCTCATCTCTGTTTCAAAGCCGAAGAGCCAGCGCTGTCTGCTTCTGCAGAAATTTCCGTGGTCATGTGGCAGGCATGACTAGACACCGGAGCGCACAGAGCGCTGTTACCTTCCCGCCGAAGTGGTCCCTGTTTGTTTACTTGCAATGTCTTGTTTTCGAACTGCTAGGTTGGCAGGAGCTGGGACAAAGACGGGAGCTCAATCCGTCCGGCAGTACTCGGGAATCGAACTGCTGACCTCCCGCCTCCCAGTCAGTGTCTTAATATAGCAGTTAGCCTTTAAGGTGCCTCAACGGTTTTTGTCTTCCTTACTCTCTGATATGCTTGAAACACGGACTAACACGGTTTACCACTTTAAAAATATCATGTGCTGTATTATGGGATTGTTATTGTTTGCCTTTAGAATGAACTCACCAAAAGGTGCCTTCATTTTGGCATATCAGTAAACAAAAAATAAATAAAATAAAAAACGAGAACGTTGTGGCACTTTAAAGACTTAATTGCTGTATTTTAATGTTAGCTTTCGTGGACAAAGTCCACTTCGTCAAACGTTGAGTGACACTTCATGGTATCAGTTTATACACATCAGGTACAGAGGTAACAGATAAGTATACATATCAATATGGCTTTTTACAACTGCCAATAGCAGAAGATCTCCGTTGTTTTTCGGATTAGTTGTGAAGCTTCGGGCAGTAAATCCATTAGTGTGGATTCACAGAGACCGAGGTGGACTTGATCCACAAAAGTTAACATTGAAATGCAGCAGTTAGTCTTTAAGGTGCCACAACATTTTGTTGTTCCATAAACAAAGTTAGCCGTGTGATCCATGTATAAAGCATGCAGAAGTAGAAGGTGATAACTTTTCTGGATCAGTAAATTAAAAAAATCATTGCAGTGAAGTGATCATGATTTTTTAAATTAGTGATCCCGAAAATATATCACTTCTGCAAACTTATTTATTTATTTATTCATTCATTCACATTGTACATTGGAGAAGAAGAGCGAAAGGAATGGGAAGCGAGTTGCGACCAGCAGGAACTCACCCCCCTGATAAGTCTGGTCAATCGAGGATAAATTTACATTTATACCCTGCCCTCTATGGGATTGCAGTGGCTCAAGTGGCTAAAACGCTGACTGGGAGGCGGAAGGTCAGCAGTTCGATTTCCCCGAGTACTGCAGGACGGAATGAGCAATCCCGTCTTTGTCCCAGCTCCTGCCAACCTAGCAGTTCGAAAGCAAGACATTGCAAGTAGATAAACAGGGACTACTTCGGTGGGAAGGTAACAGCGCTCCGTGCGCTCCGGTGTCTAGTCATGCGTGCCACATGACCACGGAAACGTCTGCAGAAGCAGACAGCACTGGCTCTTCGGCTTTGAAACAGATGAGCACTGAAGCCTAGAGTCGGATACGACTGGCTTTACCTTTTACCCTGCCCTCTGGTCACAGGAACCACTCAGGGCGGCTTACACTATACAAAACGCTTTGCCCCGATTCAGTAAGAGCATCACTCGGGGATGTGGCGAAGACCAGTCTAAAGGTCTGTGGTCCTCCCTGCCTGCCACACACCCCGCCCCACTGTGGAGTCTGGCCTTGTCTGCGTCCATAGCAACCGTCCCAAGCAGCGCCTTAGCAACCCACGCGCAGGTAGCCGGGCGGGCGACGCGGCACGCTCCGTGATCTCTGCCTCCTTATCTAGGTAAGTGTAGGGAGGTGGCCACGCCCCTTTGTTTGGGGCAGCGGTGGAGGATAGGTAGAGTTTCTCGAAAGCCAGTCGTATCCGACTCTAGGGTGCAGTGCTCATCTCTGTTTCTAAGCCGAAGAGCCAGCGCTGTCTGCAAAACCTAATTGTAGCCAAAGACAAAAGAATTACATAATATAGGCGTATCTACTAATCATAATAACAAATAGTTATAAGACAAACCATAATATCAACTATAATAAAAATTATATATCAAGCAAGAAGAAGAGAAAAAAACAATCAACAACTATGTGCCCCCACCACCCATGGGACATTATTTGCCACCAACCTAATATCAAAGCACAATGTTCCCTTTATATAGGTACACCAGAGCACACGGAACACTGTTACCTTCCCACCGAAGTGGTCACTATTTATCTACTTGCAATTTCTTGCTTTCGAACTGCTAGGTTGGCAGGAGCTGGGATGAAGACAGGAACTCATTTCCGTCCTGCAGTACTCTGGAATTGAACTACTGACCTTCCGCTTCCCAGTCAGCGTCTTAGCCACTTGAGCTACTGCAGTCCCTTTATATAGTTATCCCCTATTTCCAAAAAAGTTATATATTCTTGTCCTGGTCTGTCTCCTGTAAAGGTAAAGGTAAAGGTTTCCCTTGCTCGAAAGCCAGTCGTATCCGACTCTAGGGTTCAGTGCTCATCTCTGTTTCAAAGCCAAAGAGCCAGCGCTGTCTGCTTCTGCAGACATTTCCGTGGTCATGTGGCAGGCATGACTAGACACCGGAGCACACAGAACACTGTTACCTTCCCACTGAAGTGGTCCCTATTTATCTACTTGCAATGTTTTGCTTTTGAACTGCTAGGTTGGCAGGAGCTGGGACAAAGACGGGAGCTCATTCCATCTTGCAGTACTCGGGAATTGAACTGCTGACCTTCCGCCTCCCAGTCAGCATCTTAGCCACTTGAGCTACTTACAATGAAATCAGTTTGAAGCATACCTGTCAAGTATCCCGTATTGGCCGGGAAATCCCATATTTCATCCCTCTTTCCCAGTCCTTTTAGCGGCCATCCCGTATTTGAGCGGCCAGAAAAGGGGTTATTGTGTATGCATGCCTGTCAGAGAAAGCGGTGCGCATGCGTGAAGGGGTCATTGCGCATGCACAGTAACCCCTTCACGCATGCGCACCACTGTAGTAACCCCTTCGCACATGCGCGCCCATTATACGCAGCAGTGCTTCCTGTTTTTTCACCGCTGCAACTTGACAGTTATGGTTTGAAGTCTACTTGGGGGGAAATCCTTATTGTGCAAGTCCCATTCACTTCAGTAGTTGTGCAGTAGAACATTTTGATTGTGCATGATGTCAAATAAATCTTTCTGGTAATAAGTTGCCACAATGTAAATGAGAACTAACATACTTTGCATGGAAAGATATTTTGCTAAACAGTGAGGAATGAGGTACGCTGCAGTAACTGTATCAGTGATATATCTTCTGACTATTGTGTTACATTTTGTTTACTGCTGTGTAAACCCGGTAGACTGCCGTGGCTTAGTGAGGGACTGTGGTGGCTTAGTGGTTAAGACAACGGAGTGAGCTTTGTTCTCTGTCCCAGCTCCTGCCAACATAGCAGTTCGAAAGCAAGAAATTGCAAGTACTGTAGATAAATAGGGACCACTTTGGTGGGAAGATAAACAGCGTTCTGTGCACTCTGGTATATAGTCATGCCTGCCACATGTCCATGGAAACGTCTGCAAATGCAGACAGAGCTGGCTCTTTGGCTATAAATAGAGATGAGCACTGAACCCTGGAGTAAGATATGACTGGCTTTGGAGTAAGAGTGATCTTTACCTTTACCTAAATAGAGGTAGTCATCAGTTTGGGGGTCCATTGAATTAAGCAAAGGAAACAAAAAAAAATTTAAACAATTGTTTGCAGTATAATAACTTGACCATAAAATAATGCTCTACTCCTTTAACTTCTTAGTATCATAAAATTTTCACAAAATTTATATGCAGAAATACTGTCACTAGAGATAGCAGTATGTACCTCTAACATCAGTACTAAAGTGTTCATGAGATATTAAGTACAAAACTTTTGTCATCCTCTGATAAACTACGTGGGCTTCTGAATATGAGCTACGGGATGATGCCCGTTTCTGTTTTATGGAGCTACATGAGTTTTGATTTTTTAATGACAAATTAAAAGATTATATGAATCTGAGTTTGGCAAAGTTGCTTTTTAAAATTATGAATCCCAGAATCTCTAGACAAAGTTGCCATTGGTTGGAGTCTTTGGGGAATTGTTGTTTAAAAAAAGCTATAACAAACCCAGAATAGCAAGATTTTTGAGTCTATAAACTAGGAAGAATATGGTTCAAATTTCACCTCTCCTATGAACTCATTAGGTAACTCTGCAAGGTGACCACTCTCCAAATGGAAAGTGTTATTACTGCACTGCTGTATTTGGCTGTTACAGGGTAAATAAAGCATGGGAAGCACTTTGAGTATTTTAAAATGCCATACAAATGTTAAGAGCTGGGTATTACTACCAACATAAGTCAAAATGAAAAGGTTATCTGTAGGAATGATTCTTCTGGTGAATTGCAATGATAGAAGAGCAGGACCCACATAAGATTGCCTGTATCTTTGACAGTCCCGTGACAGCAAGTGCTGGCATCTACCACTGAAAATAGTCAAGTCTTGTATTTTTTCCAGTATATACTTCACAAAAACAGTTTATCATCTGGAGTTTATTTTATTGTTACAGGCTGACCAGCATGGTTAATAAAATCTGTTAGTATGTCAGGTGAATGGGTGATGAATATTATTAATTAAATGTTGATGGAAATAATAATAATAATAATAATAATAATAATAATAATAATAATAATAATAATAATAATAATAATAATAATAATAATAATAATAATAATAATAATAATAATAATAATAATAATAATAATAATAATAATAATAATAATAATAATAATAATAATAATTATTATTATTATTATTATTATTATTATTATTATTATTATTATTATTATTATTATTATTATTATTATTATTATTATTATTATTATTATTTACATTTCTATACTGCTTTACTTCCCCTAAGGTAACTCAAAGCAGTTTACAGAATGCAAAATACAATATCCAAAATACAAAAACCATACAAAATCTAGATTCTAACAATATACAAAATCACAATTATAGAATTATATATAACCATCAGTCAATAGCAGCACAGAAGTACACAATATACAAAACGTCCTTCTGTCTGAAAGAAACATCCACTTCTGAAAAAAGCACCGACAGCTACAGATGTTTTGGATAATTATAGGCCTGTAGCTAAAATCCCATTTTGGGGCAAGGCCATTGAAAGGGTTGTGGCTGATCAGCTGCAGGTGTTCTTGGATGAAACCAACTGTTTGGATCCATTCCAGTTAGAGTATAGGCCAAGTCATGGCAGCGAAACCACATTGGTCACACTGCACATTGAATTTCTCTGGGAACTGAATAGAGCTTTGTCTCTCCTGGTGATTCTGGATCTCTCAATGACCTTCAATACTGCTGCTCATGGAAATCCTTCTGGGATGGCTGTCTAGCCTAGGAGTTGGAGCACTGTGTTACAGTGGTTCTAGTCCTTTTTCAGTGGCTGGACCCAGAGAATCCAACTCACGGAGTTTATTTCAACTCCATGGACACTCTAGTGGGGGTTCCACAGGGATCAATCTTTTCTCTGATGTTGTTTAACATCTACATGAAGCCATTGGAAGGGGGCCATCTGGAGATTAGGAGTTTGGTATCACCAATATGTGGATTAAACCCAACTCTATCCTTTTTAACCTTTGCAGTTGATGTGGTCTGGTGCCTTGATGATTGCCTGGCATTGATAATGTGGTCCCTACTTATGTAGAGTGGCCCTCATGCCTAGAGATCAGGTTTGCAGCTTGGAGGTGGTAGTCCATAGATTTGACCTTGACCTTGATTCATAAATTTTCAACTTGATCAAATTGTGCAGCTATTTGAACAGATATTCCATTCTAACTCTAGTCCATTCATTGGTAATCTTACAAATTGACTACTGTAATGCTCTACATTACACTATAGCAAGGAGAATGAATAGGTTGTTCTTAAAAGAAATCAACCCTGACTGTTCCTTAGAAGGCCAAAGAGTAAAGATGAAGCTAAAGTACTTTGGACATCTGATGAGAAGAGAGGATTCACTTGAGAAAGCCTTGATGCTTGGAAAGGTTGAGGGCAAAAGAAGAATGGGTGGGAGAGAATGAGATGGCTAGATGGTATTGTTGATGCAATGGGCACAGAACTGGGCGGGTTGAGGAGGATGGTGGAGGATAGGGGTGCCTGGCGTGCAATGGTCCATGGGGTCGCAAAGGGTTGGACTTGACTATGCGACACAACAACAACAACAACAACAACAACAACGTTCTACATGGGGCCACCTTTATCCCTGATATGGGAACTTGAGTGGGTTTAGAATGCAGCAGCCAAGCTGGTAAAAGGAACAACGAAATTTGAACACGTTTCCCCAGCATTGATAAATTTATTTCCTTTTCATTTCTGTATCAGGTCCCAGGTGTTATCTCTAACATATAAATCCCTACATGGTTTAGGACATTACTATCTGTCGGAGCATCTCTCCTACAGAATGGCTGCCCACATCACTTGTGCATCACAACCAGGGCAGCTCCAGGCGCTGATGCCAAGAATGGCAAGAAAGATTATGAAAAGGAACAAAACCAGTTGGGTAGTGGCACCTACATCATGGAACTCTCTACTGGTGGAGCTTGGGCATATATAGAAAACAACTAAAGACGTTGTGGCACACAAGCCAGCCAGGAAGCCAGCCAGGCAGGCAGGCAGGCAGGCAGGCAGGCAGGCAGGCAGGCAGGCAGGCAGGCAGCCAGCCAGACAGACAGACAGACAGACAGACAGACAGACAGACAGACAGCCAACCAACCAACCAACCAACCAACCAACCAACCAACCAACAAACAAACAAACAAACAAAACATAAATATGCTACAGAGCTATGAAAACCACAGATGCACTGATTCTTATGTACATATGATTGCGTTTTTTTGGTATGTGTATGAATTTACATCTCTCTTAGCACAGACTGCTGTGGCACGCCCTTTATGAAGGAACTAGAAGTACGTGTACTGTAGACTGAAAAAATTGCTATGAAGCAAAATCTTAACTCTAAATGTACAGTAGATGGAGCACTTTGCAAAGCTTGCCAAGACTAAAAGTATTGTGATTGGCAATAGATCATTCAATTGTTAGCTTGCTTTCCTTTATCCTCACTCCTTAGTCAAGAGGGAATTGGACATTATGAGTGTGCTAAATATAATAGCTAGTTCTCTTTATGGTTTCTGGATGATAAAGGGTTAGTGTACTGATATCTTAAACCACATGTATAGTTGTCTTCCTGTTTTTCTACTGTTAGCTGTCATTTTATTTATGTTTTGCTTTTATCTGTCGTTTGATTTTTTAAAAAAACAGTACAGTTTAGAAGGGTTAAGATGAGTGAGAATGTTCTGATAATTAGTGCCTAACTTAGAGAATAGAAGTGTTTGTGTTCATTTGCAAGAAAGATCAGTGAATAGTGAAAGAAACAGTGCTATATACAGTTATATTCCCCTTGAATATTCAGGTTCATTGCTTGGGTGTTCTCTTGGATTTATCCCTGATCTTGGATGTCTGGGATTCAGCAATGGACAGGAGAGCATTAGAACCATAAAGTTAGTGTACAAACTGTAACCTATTCTGTGTGATGAGTGTCTCGCCATGGTTTCACATGCCGTCACTACATCCCATTTGGATTATTGCCTTCCATCCCTCACGTTCAGGACAACAGGAGAGGTACAGTATCATGTTTACTCAGTCGCAGCTGAGGGTTACACAGTGTCAATAATGGGGCACTCTGCCGAGGTAGTGCCTTTAGTTCTGGGTCCTTTGGGGGTGATTCTTAGCCACTCTTGGGGTCTGCCCTGAATGGCAGCTTCCTGAGGATTGGTCACTTGTCTACAGACTCCAGCCTGACAAAGTCTCTGCTTCTCTTTCTCTCAGTAGGAAGGTTTAAGACAGGGATTCTCAACCTGTGGCCCGCGGCGCCATTTCATGTGCCCCCCCGCCTCTAGCACACCAGGAAGTATCATGTGGTAGAGGAAGGGCAAAATGGCTCTCTGGCCCCTGAAACTGTCTGAGGGAGTGTTATGTATGTATGTATGATTGCATGTTCATTGTACTGTAAAGGCAAGAATGTAACCACTCCAAATACAAGGTATCTCAGCTGTAAAGGAACGCGAGCAGGCAGCCCATAGAGGGCAGCTGCGAGCGTTCAGTCTCACATGGTTCACATTGCTCAATCACGGACAGCCGTGGGAAAACCTTCCCCGCATTCAGCAGCAGAAGAAAGATCTGCATTCAGCAGCAGGAAAAGAGGCGTGCCTGGGCGAGGCCACGCCGGTAGCAGCCAATGAGCTACCGTGCTACAAGATTCAAATGTATAGGGCTACTGTATATATTGAGATGTATCACCGCTATTACCTCATGCTCCAACGGATCATCATGCAATAAACCTGTGTTAAGCCAACCCTTTGGCTGTTCTGTTGTCTTTGGTCCCATACACTAAATTGGCGACGAAGGTGGGATGATGGCTGCCCACGGGACCAAGACATGCGCCGGCTACGAGATCAGGAAGCCGGGAGACTTGGAGCTGTTTGAGATAGACTTCAATGGAGCGATAGTGGAGCTCGAAGTCTCAGATGAGGCCAAGAAGAGGGCCATCTTCGTCCGCATGCTCGGACACGAGACCAAGAGGACCTTGGTGGACCTGATCGCGCCGAGGAGGGTGAGCGACTTCAAGGCCACAGAGCTCCTGGCGGCGCTGCGCACCCACCTCCGGCCCGCGATAGCCATGTTCCCCGCTCGGAGCGCATTCTGGAGGCGAGTCCAGGCGCCTGGGGAATCGGTTGCTGAGTTCGCCGCGGCCCTGCGGCTGGCCGCCGGCCCATGCAAGTGGGAGACCCCAGAAGTCACCCTCCGGGACTGCCTGCTCTGCGGTCTGAGGGATACCGAGACTCAGCGCGCGCTGATGAAAAAGGAGCCGCCTCCCACGTGGCAACAAGTCCTCGACACGGCACAGGCCGCGGAGGCCACAACTGCCAGGGTGCAAGAGCTTCAGGACTGGCGCCCGAAACCCGCCAAGGCAGAGAGCTCGGTGCGCACGGCCCGGCGAGTTTCGAACTCGTCCACGGAGAGCGGCGACGACGAGGACGTCCGGCGGGTCCACAGAGAGGGCCGGCGCCGCGACGGCTGCGGCGCCGCCCACGCCCGTGCCAAATGTCCATTCCGCAAGGCCGAGTGCCACAACTGCAGCCGGCGCGGGCACATCGCCAAGGTCTGCCGGAAACGGCGCGAGGCCAAGAGGAGTTCCCCAGACCGCTCGGCGAGGCCAAAGGACGGCACCCGGACCACGAGGACCCGGGACGGAGTAGGGCGCATCTCCGACGACAGCGAGGACGACGCCCCGGTTTGCAGCGTTTCCACGGAGCACCCCCGTTACTTCGTTGAGGTAGTAATCCAAGGGGCCCCTGTTAGGATGGAGGTGGACTCGGGTTCCTCATACTCTATCATTTCCCAGGGAGAGTTCATGAAAATCGCCCCCCGCGGGCGGCCCAAGCTCAAAGCGTTGAGGGCCACACTGAAGGACGTGCAAGGGAACCGCATCCCAGTGTTGGGGGTTGGGAAGTTCCAGGTCCAGTTTAAAAAGCACACCGCAACGCTTCCCCTAGTCGTCCTCAAGGGAGGTAAATGCAGCCTCCTCGGGACTCAATGGTTCCAGCCCCTGGGGTTGTTCATTGGGGGGGTGCACGCCGTGGGAGTACACGCCGCCGGGACTGATCCAATACAGAGCGTGTGCGACGCGCACCCCGAGGTTTTCAAAAAGGGGCTCGGAAAATTCAAGGCCCCCCCAGTGACTTTCGACCTGGACCCTGGAGTACGTCCAATCAGACTTAAACCGCGCAGAGTGCCCTTCGCACTAAAGGACAAAATAGAGGCGGAGTTGGACAAATTGGTGGGCCAGGGGATTCTTGTCCCTGTTGATTCTGCGGAGTGGGAAACTCCAATTGTAACAGCGCTCAAGGCCAACGGGGAGGTCCGCATATGCGCTGATTACAAGTGCACCATCAATAAGGCGATCCGCCCTAATGCGTATCCGGTGCCGGTAGTCAGCCACTTGTTGGCCAGGTTACACGGGGGGAGGTGTTTCACTAAACTCGACCTGGCCCAAGCCTACCAGCAACTCCCGGTGACCCCCGCCGCAGCTGCTGCGCAGACCATAGTCACCCACAAAGGGGCGTTCCAGGTATCGCGCCTCCAATTCGGCGTGAATTCGGCGCCCGGGATCTTCCAGTCACTCGTGGAACGCCTCCTGAAGGGGTTAGAGGGGGTGTTACCCTACTTTGATGACGTATTGATTACAGGGGGGAGCCGGGCCGAATTAGCAATAAGGTTGGGAAAGGTCCTGGCAATATTCGAAAAAGCGGGGTTGCGGTTGCGGAAAGACAAATGTGTTTTCTTCGCAACTGAGGTTGAGTTCCTAGGGTTCCGTGTTACTCCCGAGGGAATAAGGCCATCCCAATCCAAGGTGGCCGCCATCAAGAAGGCCCCCCGCCCCACCTCCAAGCCCGAGTTGCAGTCGTTCCTTGGACTGCTCAACTTTTACCACTCCTTCCTCCCGCGGAAGGCAGCAGTGGCGGAACCGCTACACAAATTGTTAAAAAAGGACGGGGCATGGAAGTGGGGCGACGACCAGGAGATGGCTTTCAATGACCTGAAGCGACTCCTGGCATCAGATGCGGTACTGACCCACTTCAATCCCAAACGCCCAGTGGTCCTGATATGCGATGCATCCCCGGTGGGGGTGGGGGCGGTGTTATGCCACGTACTGGAGAACGGGAGGGAGGCCCCGATAGCGTTCTACTCTAGGTCCTTGTCCCAAGCGGAGAGAAACTATGCCCAGACAGACAGGGAAGCACTAGCGATAATTGCGGGGACCAAGAAATTTCATGATTTTGTGTACGGCCGCCCCTTCACCATAGTGACTGACCACAAGCCCTTGCTAGGCATTTTCACCGCAGATAAGCCCACACCCCAAATCCTGTCCCCGAGGATGCTCAGGTGGGCCATTTTTCTCAACGCGTATCAGCACGCGTTGGTATACCGGCCCGGAAAGAAAATCAGCCATGCGGACGCCCTGTCGAGGTCCCCCATTCCCCGGGATTGCTGCCACGTGGGCAAGGAAGAGGGGGACCACCAGGTCTTAATGATAGAGGTCCTAGACTCCCCTCCAGTAGTACCGGCCGACATTGCCAAAGCGACCGGCAAGGACAAAACGCTAGCTACAGTTTGCTCCTGGGTACAGAAAGGGTGGCCCGTGTCTTCCCCAGCAGCGGAATTCGACACATTTTTCAAAAAGAAACTAGAGTTGTCCCTAGAGAGGGGTTGCCTTTTGTGGGGACAGCGGGTAGTGATCCCCACGTCGCTCCGGCCGAGGGTGCTTAAACTGCTGCACGTCAGCCACCCGGGGATCGTCCGCTCTAAGGCACTAGCCCGTAGTTACTTTTGGTGGCCCCAGCTAGACGCCGACATCGAACACATGGTCGGCACTTGCGAAGCGTGCCAAAGCTCCAGGCCGGAAGAGGCTCGCTTGCCACATAGGGAGTGGGACGCAGCAAGGGGGCCCTGGTCCCGGGTACACGTAGACTTTGCTGGCCCGTTCAGGGGAACACTTTTCCTCCTTGTGGTGGACGCGTTCTCCAAGTGGTTGGAGGTCATTCCAGTTTCGAGCACCTCCTCGGCCACTACAATTAAACAGTTACGGAGGGTCTTTTCCACGTTCGGTTTACCCGACACCCTCGTCAGCGATAACGCTAGCTGTTTCACGTCCGCCGAGTTCGGGGCATTCATGGATCGCAACGCCATTCGGCACGTCACCTCCGCCCCCTTTTACCCAGCCACCAATGGCCAAGTAGAGCGCCTCGTGCGCACCACAAAAGATGCGCTGCGGCGCATGGGCCCCGGAGACCTCGACCTGAAATTGTGCCAATTCCTGCTAAGGTACAGGGTCACCCCATTGGCGTCAGGGTACTCCCCCGCGGAGCTGTTAATGCGCAGGAAGCTGGCCACGGTAATCTCCAAGCTAGACCCCACGAGAATAGAGGACACGGGGCGGAACATAGGGGTGGAACCCGCAAAGAGTTTCAGCGTAGGCGCCCCGGTGCATTGCAGGAACTACGCCGACGCGGGGCCAGCCTGGGTGCCGGGCACTGTAATAGAACAAACCGGCCCCGTCTCATACCGCGTGGAGACCAGTACAGGCCTCCTGTGGAGGCGACACGTGGACCAACTCAGGCGCAGGGTCCCCGGAGAACAGGACGGAAACGAAAATAGCCACGAATCAGTGTTAGGGTACTCCCCCACCCGTTTAGCCCAAGGGGGAGGGAAAGGGGGACATGGGTCCCCACCAAGGGGGGAGGAAAGGGAATCGATCCTCAGATCTTTTGCGGGACTTCGCGGCAGAAAGGAAGAGCCCCGACCTCACACATACCCCTCGGAAGTTTCCCCGAAACACAGATGCCCCTAGAAGTTTAGACGTTGATTTACAGTACCAGGGGGAGTTAGCGGAGTGGTCCCCCACCCGTCCTGGCGAAAAGAGGGGTTTCAGTTCAGCCCCTGGTACTTCCAGTCCCAGTAGCCCCTGTGAGTTAGAATGCAACATAGCGCCAATTTCCCGGAGACCGACACCCCCAAGACAGGAGGCATCAGCGAGTCCGCCCACCACAGTCTCAAGGTCCCCCGAGCGGGGAACAGAAGGTAGCAGAACCACAAGGGCAACCTCATCGGTTCCACGGTTCACAATAGGAGGGTCCCCCGGGTCCGAGAGCAACAGGCAGGGGTTTACCTCCCAACTGTTCATTCCATTCCCATCCCCGGGCACAAGGCAGGCACGGACCCCCCACAGAGCCACTAACGAATCCCCGTTTCCCGTTGCAGGACAAGTACCCGCAGAGTCAGAGATCACAGGCTCTCCAGCACTAGGTCAGGCGCAAGCACGCCCCAAGCGCACGTGCGGCAAGCCACAATGGTTGCGGGACTTCGTCCCGTCCTAGGGGGGAGGGATGTTATGTATGTATGTATGATTGCATGTTCATTGTACTGTAAAGGCAAGAATGTAACCACTCCAAATACAAGGTATCTCAGCTGTAAAGGAACGCGAGCAGGCAGCCCATAGAGGGCAGCTGCGAGCGTTCAGTCTCACATGGTTCACATTGCTCAATCACGGACAGCCGCGGGAAAACCTTCCCCGCATTCAGCAGCAGAAGAAAGATCTGCATTCAGCAGCAGGAAAAGAGGCGTGCCTGGGCGAGGCCACGCCGGTAGCAGCCAATGAGCTACCGTGCTACAAGATTCAAATGTATAGGGCTACTGTATATATTGAGATGTATCACCGCTATTACCTCATGCTCCAACAGATCATCATGCAATAAACCTGTGTTAAGCCAACCCTTCGGCTGTTCTGTTGTCTTTGGTCCCATACACTAAAGGGAGCGTGACCCGGACCCTGGCTTTAAAAGGTTGAGAACTCCTGGTTTAAGAGGAAGCTTTTCACTCTTTATTTGTCTTGCCTCCTCTGATGGCACCTGGAATCTAACTCTATTTGCAGAGTCTTTAGTTCCTCTGCCTTCTCCAAGCCCTCATCCTCTGCCAACACTCCCCACGTCTACCTGAGAGGAGGAGGTGGAAAACATGGGTCACTGACTCACTCCTGGGCTAAGGATGATGGGCTACCACTCAGGAATGTTTTCAACTCAGGTCTCCCCTTTACAAGGTGAGAGCATCAAATTTTGAAATAGGGATGAGGTGGAGAAAACTCACATCACTCTTCTCAAAGGGAATTGTAAAACCCTAATTTTTTTCCTTATTTCTATGCATTTGCTATCACTATTCAGCATTTCAAACTTGACTAGAATATCAGGCCAGTTCTTTTAAGTTCATGGATAGTATGCAGTAGATCTCAAGGTCGTTCTCTGTTGTCTCAACATGAAGTAGGAAAAACAGCTGCCCATTGCCAGTCAGTGTTTAGTACTAGACACACAGATGGATAAACAGCTTCGTTCAGTATAAGGCAGAGTCTTCTATTTCTAAACCTATGACAATTCTATTTCTTTTGTTAACATAAGCAGCTGAGTCCTTGTCTGAAATGTAATCTATTTCCATTCATATACAAGGTGAATTTGATTTAAATTTGAATCGATTCAAATCACTAGTCAGTAAGATTACATTTAAATCATGGTTTTCTGCATAGCCTCTCATAGGGGCTGAAAAGACTTCACTTTCATTTTTACTGCTTTCAATCTCACACTGCTGATCTGTTCTAGTCCCAACAACCATCGTTTGTTTGTCCATTGAATTCTGAAACTTAGCACTTAAGGGGTAAGAGGTTGATTTTGTATACATAGATCTGCAAAGGAATAAAGGGATTAAGGTATTTTCCTCAAATTTTAATGTTTATTTTAAGGAATATGATCTCTGCAGAAACAAGTTCACAGTTTTGAAAACTGTAAAAACCAAATATCTATCTTTTAGATAAAAAAAAACCAGCCGGTAATAAAGAAATCTCTAGAAGAGCATGACCTTGTGAATAGGTTAATGGAATTCATTTACCAAAAAATGTAAACATTGCATGAATTTATGTGGCATTAAAAACTAATCCTCATTTCATGATGAATAACCTTTGGACTACAATGTATCTTAAATAGAAAACTATCTTTAGATGGATTTTTCCTCAAAATGCATTTTTAAAAGCCAATTTAACAAAAAAATACGATAAATTTTCAAAAATTGATTTACAATTTTAAAAGATGATTTTTAATCATTCGCCTGTTGGAAAAGGGGCTTGCTTTCTCTGACAGGCAGGGGCCGAAAGCAGAGCTCCGTTTCGCCCATGCCTGCCGGAGAAATCCACCCCTTCTCTGACAGGCGATGGGCTGAATGCTGAGCTTCCCCCCTCTCTCTCTGTGTACCCCACCAAATCACCCCAACCACCAACACTCACACTATACCTGCCCGGGCAAAAATTGCTCATCTGAATATAAGAAACTAGTTTAGTCAGTGAGAAAAATCTCAAGATCACTTAGTTGTTTCATATCTTAGCTTCTTATTAAATAAGTTTCATGCAGGCTGATGGGGTACACAGAAGAGCCTCCTCAAAGATTGTGGTATTTTTTAACCACAATCAGGTGTAACCTGGTAACAACAACCTTGTGTTGCCAGCTAATCTTTCTCACACTAGGTCAGACAAAGGGAACTGCAAAATGAACTCAACAAAAGATGCCATCATTTTGGCAGCTCCACATCTGACCTGGGCATGGAAGAAGAAGAATGCAGGCTTATTGACAAAATGGAGGTTAAGGTCTCCTGTAACACCTTCGTGTTTTTATAACAACATGAAACAAAAAACAACATCCCAGTAAGATGTTATTGAACCCAACAGTGATATTTCCCTCCATATTTTCCCTTTAGATTTATTCTGGCAGGTTTCAGCCCACCCTCATCATTGGAAATGATAGGTGTTCATAAGTAAGATACCTTGACAATAACAAAATGGTAGAGCAAATGTATCATTATATTCTGCAACACATAAAATTTACATTTTTCTTCTTTTCCCCCATGTCCAGATTAATCTTTGGATTACCAAAATGAAGCCACCTTCTTTGCTTTGTCATTGGTCATAATTAAATCTTTATTGGCACATGTTTCTGGCAGTAATTGGCAGACCAGTAAATGAGCTGGATTCTGTATCTCTCCATATTCACACAGCGTGTTGTTGTCCGCCAGCAGCCCCCATTTGAGCATGTTGATCTTACATTTAGGGACTCTGACCCCCAGCCTATTCAGGGTCCTTCCAAGTGACATAGGGGAGGTCAGGCTCCTCAGACACATCCTCCTTTAATGTTATTCCTTGTGCACTGAGCTCCTTCTACCGCCTTCTAATTTGCTTTTGCTTTTGCATATCCTTAAGCATGTTTGTTTTTGCCATAAAAGTCTCCCTGGATTTGAGCCAGTTGACTTGAGGCACATATTCAGAGGATGTCGAGGGTCATTCTCTTGCTTAGTACTCTTGGTGCCCCCTACCACTTCTCTCCTTACTTTAGGTGGAATGATACCAACAAGAGAATATATTTTCTCAGCTGGTGTAGGTTTGAAACATCCTGTCATAATACACATTGTTTCATTAGCAGCAATGTCAACTTGTTTCACATGTGTGGATGTGCTCCACACTAGAGCAACATACTCAGAGATGCTCAGGGCCAAAGCTGATGTATACAGCATGGATGGTTGAGCTTCCATGTACAGTTTGTCCTGGTGGCACAGTGGCTAAACTGCTGTCCTGCAAGCAAAAGGTGGTGAGTTTGATCCTGAACAAGACCAAGGTTGACTCAGCCTTCCATCCTTCTGAAGTCAGTAAAATGAGTACGCAGCATGTTGGGGGCACAATGCTAATTAACTTGTGAACCCCCACAGCACTATGGGGCGGTATATAAACGTGACAGCTTTGCTTTTGCTTTAGTTTGTCAATTTCCTGATTATGTTGTTCTTTGTACTAACTTTAGTTTTGGTATTCAGGCAGTGATGCTAAAAAGAGAGAATTAAAATTGACATGAAAAGAACATTTTAAAAACCTTGTTACATTATATTACAGCAAAATAGTTCCAGTTTGTGTGGTTAACAAAAATGTGCATTCAAGGAGTGAAATTTTCATGAATTCTTATCGGTGGCCGATCTTCACCCACTACAGTCATAGGAAAATGGAATTAAAGCAAACCAATTACCCTGAGTTTCTGAAAAGATAATCTGATTTTATTTTTATATTTTTGGAGCTGTGAAGATGAATCATCGATCTGCCTATATTAATTCCAAACATATTTAAATTCTTTATTCCTTATAAGATGCTCCAGCAGAGAGGCAATTTGCAATTTTTAATCAGGTTTGAAGTTCTCATCAGCTAAATCTTTGCACTTCTGACAAAGGGATAACGAATGAACAATTGTAACATTTTCCCCGTGCATACTTTTTCCAATTCTGTCTTGTACTTTCTGCCAAATCTTGAGTCTTCCTCTCTGATTATAAAAAAATCATCAGAATATGAATAACACAAATGTATATTTTATTCATGCTAGCATACAATTTTTGATTATCACTTTCAGTCAGAAAATGATTAATAAATTGCAATTAACTATCATGACCATGTGGCTATTCCCAGATTATTTCAAAATGTTTTTAAAGTATTTTTAATGTTGTTATTCTTTTTTATTATTTGGTGACTGTTTAATTGTGACTGTTTTGTTGTTTTGATTGGTTATGAGCCACTTTGACTCTTTTATGGGGAAAAGGTGGCATTCAAATAAAATAAAGAATAAGAATAACATTCAGGGGATAATCTACATAAAATGTGTTATGAACAGTATGTAGAGCATCTTGCTTATCTATAGGCAGTGATGGGCACATTTTTTTTACTACCACGCTGTGGGTGGGGCCTACTTTGTGGGAGGGGCCTACTTTGTCAGTAGTGCCTACTTTGTGGGCGTAGCCATGTGACTGGGTAGGCGATCTAGTCATGCCTGCCACATGGCCATGAAAACATCTGGAAACACAGACAGCACTGACTCTTTGGTTGTAAATGGAGATGAGCACTGCACCCTAGAGTCAGATACAACTAGCTTTTGAGAAACGGTGACCTTTACCTTTACTAATCCTTTTTTCACTAAACAGGATCAAATTTCATAGCAAATTTGAATACCAATCAGGGATCATCTGTTATTAGGTAAAGGTAAAGCTTGCCCTTGCTTGAAAGCCGGTCATATGCAACTCTAAAGTTCAGTGCTCATTTCTGTTTGTAGCCAAAGAGCCAGTCCTGTTTTCCGTGGTCATGTGGCAGGCATGACAAGACACTGGAGTGCACGGAACACTGTTTACCTTCCCACCAAAGTGGTCCCTATTTATCTACAATCCTTGCATTTTCTTGCATTCAAACTGATAGGTTGGCAGGAGCTGGGATTGAGGTGGGAGCTCATTCTATTGTGTAGTACTTGAGTCTCAAACTGCTGAGGATCTTAACCTCCCCAACATCACTTGGAGAACCCTGAATAGGCTGAGGGTCTCAGCCCCTAAATGCAAGACCAACAGGCTCAAGTGGGGGCTGCTGGTGGTCAACAACACACGGTGTGAATGTGGAGAGATACAGAATCCATTGGCTCATTGGCTTGTCTACCGACAACTGCCAGAAACATGCACTGATGAGGACTTAAGTTTGGGCAACGACAAAACCAAGAAAGTGGCTTCATTTCGGCAGTCCAGGGTTTGATCTGGACATGAAAGAAGAACAAGCAAAGTATATACTGACGCAAGGGACTTTTCAGCGTCTGCTGAGGACTCTACCCGGGCGGCAGAGCCAGCGGGTGAAGGAGGTCCTGGCATGGCCGCCCCAGCGTCAGCCTGCCTGAAGGAAATTTTGAGGGGTATGGGTTGCGCTTACAGCTGCCACTTCAATTGCTACCTCCACATCTGCCTCAGTCACCTTCAGGCTGGTTGGGATGCCCATCGGAATGCTCCCCTGCTGCCACTGGATGCTCTCTGCTGCACTCAGCTCACTGGTGCCAAAAAACCCTTGGCTTGGCTTGGCTTTTTGCAGTTCACGTGGAGATCTGCCTCAGTGCATGAGAGCTGAGCTCTGCAGCCACTCATACCTGAGAGCACAGGGAGGGGCTTCCTTGCACTCTTGTGCTTGTGCTGAGGCAGATCTCAGTGTGCATGCAGTGAGGCAGATTGCACGTACCAAGCCAAGCGCACGGGGGCCAGTGAGCATGGCCAACAGAAATTTCTGCTACCAGTACGCCCAATTAGGGGCATACCGGCTGGTGCCCAACACTGTCTATAGGCAAATCCAGCTATGTCTGTTTGATCAACAGAAAGGCATTATCTTTGTAGGATATTTTTATTGTGTAGGAAAAATCATTTAAATCATTATTCAAAAGAACATGTAGATCGGGGGGGGGGGGCATCTTTTCAGACCGCGTGGCCAGTCCTGTGGTTGCGCAAAATGCTGCCATAAATGCAACCATGGCAGTCATAAACATTTATGATAGCCGCAGGTGCATTTACAGCAGATGACCAAATGTCCCAACATAAATCCACACACAGTTGTCATCCAAAAACTCAAAGAATTACAAGTTCCTCAGTACACTGAGTAATAGAGGATGGGTCTTATCCTTCCAGTGCTGTCATATATATCTTCTAGCCACTGAAATGGTGTGGAGGATCCATTTCTGTCACACCAGAATTTAGTATCCAAGCTGCAGGCATGGAATTCAGAAGCAGGTGCAAACTGTAAAGTCCAAAAACCTGTTCAAAAGAAAATCAGTTCATTCAATAACAACCTTTACCCCAAAGGGATCTGCAGTTAAATCATATGTTTAAGAAATGCTTTGGAGAGATTATAGCAGTAGCAGTTAGCTGTTAGAGTCGGATTTTTATTAAATAGTTGTTGTTGAGTTGAATACACATTTTTTTTCCTGCATGAGGTATAATGTAAGATTCAGAGACAGCCAAAGCTATTGTGGAGGGGAAATAGGGAATTTTGATTTATTCCTACTACGCTGTGTTCCATGTTTAATAGCTGTTGGTAAATATTTATAGATTAATATTGTGGCCTCCTATTTGTGTTTTGATTCAATAAGCAATTATTGTCATGAGAATATGCAAAGTACACAGAGCAACAACGCCACACCTGGATGCAAATGTGCTGTAAATGAAAATACCGCCATTCTGCAGAGGCTGGCAAATCATAAGAACATAAGAACATAAGAACAGCCTTGCTGGAACAGGCCACAGCCCATCCAGTCCAGCATTCTGTCTCACACAGTGGCTCACCATTTCCTTCAGGGTATTCCCAAGGAGATGCCTTCACCTGCTTAGGATTCCCTGGAAATGGCATTGAGAGATATCCTGCCTATCTCTCCAACCCGGAGGTTGTCCTTAGGTAGCCATAATTATAGCCATTGATAGCCTTGTCCTCCATGAACTTGTCTAATCCTTTCTTAAAGCTGTCAAGACTGACAGCTGTCACCACTTCTTCTGGCAGGGAGTTCCATAGACCAGTAATCCTCTGGGTGAAAAAGTACTTTCTCTTATTTGTTTGAGAACTAGTACCCAAAAGTTTCATGGAGTGTCCCCTAGTTCTAGTGTTGTGCGATAGGGAAAACAGTTTTTCCTTATCCACTTTGTCCACACCGTGCATGATTTTATAAACTTCAATCAGGTCACCTCTTAGACGCCGTCGTTCAAGAGTGAAAAGGCCCAACCGTTGCAGCCTCAGATGGTAAGGAAGGTGTTCCAGTCCCCTAATCATTCTGGTTGCCCTCCTCTGTACTTTCTCCAACTCCATAATATCCTTCTGGAGGTATGGCGACCAGAACTGTACACAGTATTCCAGATGGGGCCTCACCATAGATTTATAAAGAGGCAAAATGACACTTGCTGACTTATTTTCTATACCCTTCCTAATGATCCCTAACATTGAGTTTGCTTTTTTCACTGCTGAGGCACACTGGGTTGACACCTTCATTGAGCTGTCCACCAGGACACCAAGGTCCCTTTCCTGGTTTGTCGCAGAGAGTTCAGACCCCATCAGTTTATAAATGTAATTGGGGTTTTTTGCCCCAACATGCATCACTCTGCACTTACTGATGTTGAAGCTCATTTGCCACTGTTTTGCCCACTCCCCCAGTGTCAAGAGATCCCTCTGGAGCTCTTCACAATCTCTCACAGTTTTCACTACCCTGTATAATTTAGTATCGTCAGCAAATTTGGCTACCTTGCTTTTTACTCCTACCTCTAGATCATTTATGAAGAGGTTGAAAAGCAGGGGTCCCAGTACTGAACCTTGGGGGACCCCACTCTTTACTTCCCTCCACTTGGAGAAGTGTCCATTTAGTGCTACCCTCTGTTTCCTGTCCCTTAGCCAGTTGCTGATCCAGGACAAGACCTGTCCCTTTATTCCATGACTGGTAAGTTTATTCAAGAGCCTTTGGTGTGGGACCTTGTCAAAAGCCTTCTGAAAGTCCAGATAAACAATGTCAACTGGATCCCCCTTATCCACATGCTTGTTGACACTCTCAAAAAATTCCAACAGATTAGTGAGGCATGATTTGCCCTTGCAAAAGCCATGTTGGCTCTCCTTTAGCAGCGCCTCCTCTTCTATGTACCTATTAATTCTATCTTTTAGGATGGTTTCCATCACTTTACCTGGGACACATGTCAAACTGACAGGCCGGTAATTTCCTGGATCACCCCTGGATCCTTTTTTGAAAATTGGTGTTACATTCGCTACCTTCCAGTCATCAGGCACAAACCCTGATTTGAGGGAAATATTATATATTTTGGCTAGGAGATCAGCAATTTCATCTTTAAGTTCCCTGAGAACTCGTGGATGGATGCCATCTGGTCCTGGTGATTTGTTAGTGTTTAGTTTAACAAGACATGCAAGGACCTCCTCCCTGGTTATTTCTATCTTGCTTAATTCTTCGGTTTCCCTCCCTACGAAGATAGGTTCTGTTTTGGGCATGTGGTCTCTATCTTCTTCAGTGAATACTGAAGCAAAGAATTCATTGAGTCTCTCTGCAATCTCTGTTTCCTCTTTAATAACCCCTTGCCTTCCATTGTCATCTAATGGTCCAATGGCCTTCCTAGTTGGGTTCTTACTTCTAATGTACTTAAAGAAGTCTTTGTTATTCCTCTGAGTATTTTTAGCTATACGCTCCTCAAAGTCTTGCTTTGCTTTTCTGATTGTTGCCTTGCATTTGTTCTACCCTTTATATCTACCCTTTAACCTAACAAATGGAAGAAACTCATCATCTGGGCTAACCAACTGGTTAAAAAAAAAAGCCCTAACAGCCCAAAGTCTTCCCAAAGCATTAAAAGGCTTCCTTACAATTTTCAAGTCATGATTGCCTCACTGTATTAATTCAACTTGAGAAAATGGGTCATCATGAAATGACATGCCAATATATGCCAACATTCCTTAGCTGCTAAAACTATATGGAAATGGAAAGGTGTAAACATGTAGATCAGATTTACCTACAGCCCTTATGCCACCCATCTGCTCTGGAGGGTTGAAAAATCCTCCAGAGAAGCATGCAGATTGCTGCAGTGTAGAATTAGTATCTTCTCTTACATGATGCTGGATTCAACCCTGAACACTTTTCTTAAAGGGCATTTGGAAACAGCTATCAATGTATGCTTTAGTTGATCAAGGTATTGTTTCTCAGGTGATATTGAAATAGCTATTGGTCCTCATCAGGATGGAGAAAAAATGCCCTGAGTGAGTTCTGAAACATTTTCTGATATGCTGGGAAGTTCATAGTACAGTACTTTATTAAGTATCACCTATAGCAGCAGTGGCGAACCTATGGCATGTGTGTCAGAGCGGGCACGCTGAGCTCTCTCTGTGGGCATGTGCCCTGTCACTCCAGCATAGAGTTTGCCCTGTCCCTCTGTTAGGCAACCCAATGGGAGTGCTTCCTCTCTCCCCTGTCTTGGGTAAAGTGGCCAGCTCACAAGCGGCATGAGGGTGCGGCACAAACGGTCTTTGGGGTTGGAGTTGGATTTTGTGGAAGAGTTACATTTTAACATTCTCTAGTTTCCGAGGCCATTGATAACCCTGTGTTCCTTCTGAAAGGAACTAATCAGAGCAAGTCTTTTTGTTTCTTTGTGACATGAGATAGTGTTGGAACAGTTTTTTTTTAAAGAAACAGATGGTAGCAAAAGAGTTCTTGCATTGATGTACAAATGCCATAATTTTTGCAGGCCAGTTGCTCCAGTGTATTTGTAACATGCTGTGTCACACAAGTCAGAATACAATAGGGGCACGGGAGGGGCCCACGCCCCTCCCGTGCTTGAGCCAGGAGGGGTTGAAAAGGAGCAGACGCCGGACTTGCCGCTACCGCCGCCGTGTTGCCTGCCCCGGGACCCACTTCATCGGCCCGGGGATGCGGGGCAGCTGCGTCGCCCACGCCCCTCCCGTGCTTGAGCCAGGAGGGGTTGAAAAGGAGCAGACGCCGGACTTGCCGCTACCGCCGCCGCGTTGCCTGCCCCGGGACCCATTTCATTGGCCCGGGGAAGTGGGGCAGCTGCGTATGAACTTTGTTTAAGTGTATGCTGTATTTTTTCTTTTCTTTTTTGAATTGTATTTTGTAATTTTGAAACTGTATAATTTTCTATGATATGTTGTGAAGCCGCCCTGAGTCGGCTTAGTGCTGAGTTGGGCGGGGTACAAATTAAATTGATTGATTGATTGATTGATTGATAATGCCTATAGGGATTTTTTTTTAATTTTAAGGCAACTCACCTGCAAAAGTTCTGGTATTTGTGTTATGCTACTGTAACTAGGCAAGAGGATTTGATCCCATACATAGCAAGTTGCTGAAACTCAGGAACAGCTTTTGCAACCATGTCGGGTGACAATGTCATAGAATGCTTGTTTCATAGGCCTCGCTTTTGGCAATTATGCAATGAAACATGATTCTAAAATGTCCTGACCTGATCCATGAGGGTTGACGCAAAAAATAAAATAAGGGCTTCAATCTTACACTCTTCTGCATTCCATGAATCAAGACAATCTTACAATATTTCACTGTATTTCAATAATTAATAAATGTGACTGAAAAGTATTAGTTGAAATGTTACGGAGCCAGAGATTGAACAATAACTCTATAAGCACCAGATTGATGCATTTTAAAGCTAAAGTTGTGAGAGTGAAATCAATGAAATATAGGCTTGAATCCAAATACATTCAATTAACTGTGAGATAAACTGAGGTGCTAATCTATAAACATAACCTTATTGAAATTATAATTCATTATTCTGTTACGATTGTATATAAACCTTATTATTCATTATCCTGATCTTACAAAAATGTAGGTTTCCTAGCAAAGCTATCAAGGCTGCACGCTCAAGAGTCTTTTATAGAATATTCTCTTGTAGAACTTCTAGAAACTGTTTTGTGTTTGCTTTTCCTTGTAGAGTGTGTGACCGAAAAGAACAAATTGGCAGAATATTTTAAATCTTACAATTTGACTGTAAATGGTTGCTTTATCTCTAAAGTAGGAACATTTAAGATTGCATTTCCATATGACTATGATATTCTGCCTTTTTTAAAGATTGCTTTGAGAACAACATGCCCATTGCTAAAGTTCCTGTGGTACACAGATTTGGAATTGTTTCCCATGAGGAACATCAGAAACTTCAGCGGAGACTGTTGGCAAAATATCTTAAGGAGCAATATTTTAAATCCAAGAAAAAGAAACACAAGTAAGTTTCAATAAAACTGTTATGTATGTATGTATGCATGTTCATTATACTGTAAAGGCAAGAATGTAACCACTCCAGATACAAACGATACCAGCTGTAAAGGAACGCGAGCAGACAGCCCATAGAGGGCAGCTGCGAGCGTTCAGCCTCACATGGTTCACATTGCTCAATCACGGACAGCCGCGGGAAAACCTTCCCCGCATTCAGCAGCTGAAGAAAGAGGCGTGCCTGGGCGAGGCCACGCCGGTAGCAGCCAATGAGCTACCGTGCTACAAGATTCAAATGTAGAGAGCTACTGTATATATTGAGATGTATCACCGCCATTACCTCATGCTTCGCTGGAACCTCATGCAATAAACCTGTGTTAAACCAACCCTTCGGTTGTCCGGTTGTCTTTGGTCCCATACACTAAATTGGCGACGAGGATGGGATATGGCTGCCCACGGGACCAAGACATGCGCCGGCTACGAGATCAAGAAGCCGGGAGACTTGGAGCTGTTTGAGATAGACTTCAACGCAGCGCTGGTGGAGCTCGAAGTCTCCGATGAGGCCAAAAAGAGGGCCATTTTCGTCCGCATGCTCGGACACGAGACCAAGAGGACCTTGGTGGACCTGATCGCGCCGAGGAAGGTGGGCGACTTCAAAGCTACAGAGCTCCTGGCGGCGTTGCGCGCCCATCTCCGGCCAGCGATAGCAATGTTCCCCGCTCGGAGCGCGTTCTGGAGGCGAGTCCAGGCACCCGGGGAATCGGTCGAGGAGTTCGCCGCGGCCCTGCGGTTGGCCGCCGGCCCTTGCAAGTGGGAGCTCCCCGACATCACCCTCCGGGACTGCCTGCTCTGCGGTCTGAGGGACACAGAGACTCAGCGTGCGCTGATGAAAAGGGAGCCGCCTCCCACGTGGCAACAAGTCCTCGACACGGCACAGGCCGCGGAGGCCACTACTGCCGGGGTGCACGAGCTTCAGGACTGGCGCCCGAAGCCCGCAAAGGCAGAGAGCTCGGTGCGAGCGGCCCGGCGAGTTTCGGACTCGTCTGCGGAGAGCGGCGACGACGAGGACGTCCGGAGGGTCCAGAGAGAGGGCCGGTGCTGCGACGGCTGCGGCGCCGCCCACGCCCGCGCCAAATGCCCATTCCGCAAGGCCGAGTGCCACAACTGCGGCCGGCGCGGGCACATCGCCAAGGTCTGCCGGAAACGGCGCGAGGCCACCAGGAGTTCTCCAGACCGCTCGGCGAGGCAGGACCGCACCACGAGGCCAAAGGACGGCACCCGGACCACGAGGACGCGGGACGGAGTAGGGCGCATCTCCGACGACAGCGAGGACGACGCGCCGGTCTGCAGCGTTTCCACGGAGCACCCCCGTTACTTCGTTGAGGTAGTAATACAAGGGGCCCCTGTTAGAATGGAGGTGGACTCGGGTTCTTCATACTCCATTATTTCCCAGGGGGAATTCATGAAAATCGCCCCCCGCGTGCGGCCCAAGCTCAAGGCGTTGAGGGCCACACTGAAGGACGTGCAAGGGAACCGCATCCCAGTGTTGGGGGTTGGGAAGTTCCGGGTCCAGTTTAAAAAGCACACCGCAACGCTTCCCCTAGTCGTCCTCAAGGGAGGTAAATGCAGCCTCCTCGGGACTCAATGGTTCCAGCCCCTGGGGTTGTTCATTGGGGGGGTACACGCCGTGGAAGCACGCCCCGCCGGGACTGATCCAATACAGAGCGTGTGCGACGCGCACCCCGAGGTTTTTAAAAAGGGGCTCGGGAAATTCAAGGGCCCCCCAGTGACTTTCGACCTGGACCCTGGAGTACGTCCAATCAGACTTAAACCGCGCAGAGTGCCCTTCGCACTAAAGGACAAAATAGAGGCGGAGTTGGACAAATTGGTGGGCCAGGGGATTCTTGTTCCTGTTGATTCTGCGGAGTGGGAAACTCCAATTGTAACGGCGCTCAAGGCCAACGGGGAGGTCCGCATATGCGCTGATTACAAGTGTACCATCAATAAGGCGATCCGCCCTAATGCGTATCCGGTGCCGGTAGTCAGCCACTTGTTGGCCAGGTTACACGGGGGGAGGTGTTTCGCTAAACTCGACCTGGCCCAAGCCTACCAGCAACTCCCGGTGACCCCCGCCGCAGCTGCTGCGCAGACCATAGTCACCCACAAAGGGGCGTTCCAGGTATCGCGCCTACAATTCGGCGTGAATTCGGCGCCCGGGATCTTCCAGTCACTTGTGGAACGCCTCCTGAAGGGGTTAGAGGGGGTGTTACCCTACTTTGATGACGTATTGATTACAGGGGGGAGCCGGGCCGAATTAGCAACTAGGTTGGGAAAGGTCCTGACAATATTCGAAAAGGCGGGGTTGCGGTTGCGGAAAGACAAATGCGTCTTCTTCGCTACAGAGGTTGAGTTCCTAGGGTTCCGTGTCACTCCCGAGGGAATAAGACCAGCCCAATCCAAGGTAGCTGCCATCAAGAAGGCCCCTCGCCCCACATCCAAGCCCGAGTTGCTCAACTTCTACCACTCCTTCCTCCCGCGGAAGGCAGCCGTGGCAGAACCGCTACACAAATTGTTAAAAAAGGACGAGGCATGGAAGTGGGGCGACGACCAGGAAAAGGCTTTCAATGACCTGAAGCGACTCCTGGCATCAGATGCCGTACTGACCCACTTCAACCCCAAACGCCCAGTGGTCCTGATATGCGATGCATCCCCGGTGGGGGTGGGGGCGGTGTTATGCCACGTGCTGGAGAACGGTAGGGAGGCCCCGATAGCGTTCTACTCTAGGTCCCTGTCCCAAGCAGAGAGGAACTATGCTCAGACAGACAGAGAAGCACTAGCAATAATTGCGGGGACCAAGAAATTTCATGATTTTGTGTACGGCCGCCCCTTCACCATAGTGACTGACCATAAGCCTTTGTTGGGCATTTTCACCGCAGATAAGCCCACACCCCAAATCCTGTCCCCGAGAATGCTCAGGTGGGCCATTTTTCTCAACGCGTATCAGCACGCGTTGGTATACCGGCCCGGGAAGGAGATCAGTCATGCCGACGCCCTGTCGAGGTCCCCCATTCCCCGGGATTGCTGCCACGTGGGCGGAGTAGAGAGGGACCATCAGGTCTTAATGATAGAGGTTCTAGACTCCCCTCCAGTAGTACCGGCCGACATCGCCAAAGCGACAGGCAAGGACAAGACGCTGGCCACAGTTTGCTCCTGGGTACAGAAAGGGTGGCCCGTGTCTTCCCCAGCAGCGGAATTCGACAGCAGAGCTGTTGATGCGCAGGAAGCTGGCCACGGGAATCTCCAAGCTAGACCCCACGAGAGTAGAGGACAAGGGGCGGAACATAGGGGTGGAACCCACAAAGAGTTTCAGCGTAGGCGCCCCGGTGCATTGCAGGAACTACGCCAGCGCGGGGCCAGCCTGGGTGCCGGGCACCGTAGTAGAACAAACCGGCCCCGTCTCATACCGCGTGGAAACCAGTACAGGCTTCCTGTGGAGGCGACACGTGGACCAACTCAGGCGCAGGGTCCCCGGAGAGCAGGACGGAGACGAGAATAGCATCGAATCAGCGTTAGGGTACTCCCCCACCCGCTTAACCCAAGGGGGAGGAAAAGGGGAGCATGGGTCCCCACCAAGGGGGGAGGAAAGGGAATCGATCCACAGAAATCTTTTGCGGGGGTCCCCGAAGAAATGGAAGAGCCCCGACCACACACATACCCCGCGGGAGTTTCCCCGAAACACAGATGCCCATAGAAGTTTAGACGTTAATTTGCAGTACCAGGGGGAGTTAGCGGAGTGGTCCCCCACCCGTCCTAGTGAAAAGAGGGGTTTCAGTTCAGCCCCTGGTACCTCCAGTCCCAGTAGCCCCTGTGAGTTAGAATGCGATATAGCGCCACTTTCCCGGAGACCGACACCCCCAAGACGGGAGGCATCAGCGAGTCCGACCACCACAGTCTCAAGGTCCCCCGAGCAGGGATCAGAAGGTAGCCGAACTGCAAGGGCGACCTCATCGGTTCCGCGGTTCACAATAGGTGGATCCCCGGGGTCAGAGAGCAACAGGCAGGGGTTCACCTCCCAACTATTCATTCCTTTCCCATCCCCGGGCGCGAGGCAGGCACGGACGCCCCACGGAGCCACTAACGAATCCCCGTTTCCCGTTGCAGGACAAGCACCCGCGGAGTCAGGGATCACAGGCTCTCCAGTACTAGGTCAGACGCAAGCGCGTCCCAAGCGCACGTGCGGCAAGCCACAATGGTTGCGGGACTTCGTCCCATCCTAGGGGGGAGGGATGTTATGTATGTATGTATGCATGTTCATTATACTGTAAAGGCAAGAATGTAACCACTCCAGATACAAACGATACCAGCTGTAAAGGAACGCGAGCAGACAGCCCATAGAGGGCAGCTGCGAGCGTTCAGCCTCACATGGTTCACATTGCTCAATCACGGACAGCCGCGGGAAAACCTTCCCCGCATTCAGCAGCTGAAGAAAGAGGCGTGCCTGGGCGAGGCCACGCCGGTAGCAGCCAATGAGCTACCGTGCTACAAGATTCAAATGTAGAGAGCTACTGTATATATTGAGATGTATCACCGCCATTACCTCATGCTTCGCTGGAACCTCATGCAATAAACCTGTGTTAAACCAACCCTTCGGTTGTCCGGTTGTCTTTGGTCCCATACACTAAAAAAACAGTGAACAGTATTGTTATATATTGCATACCAAGTGGCGCAAGGACCACAATTATTATAGTCTTTCTAAAGCAGGAGTTCTTTGATGTTTGCAGATTGATACGCTGTAGGCAGCAGTCAGGGGGCCAAACACATCTTTATTGCAATGTAGTCAAGCTGAACATGAGGTAGTGGCAGAGATGCAGCTTCTTATATATGGTACAGTACATTTGAATTTTGCCTGAAGGCACCCATTGGTTACTGTGTCAGTGACGTCATTCTGACGTACTGCATACCTGGCGTGGCTCACCTGTGGCGGGAAGGTTTCCCACGCTAATCACTGATTGGGTGATTGGAGCCACATGAGCTGAGCTCCTTCAGCTGCGCTATCGCTGGCAGCTGAATTCTATGCGAGTGGCAGAAGACTTACATGCATACACAGTATCTACACAATAGGAGTATTCACAAGGGGGGGAGGAAGGGGGGGGACAGGAGGATCGCTAGATCCAATTCCTTCACATTACACTTGGTTACATACACAACAAGTTCCCAACTTTTTTATGCCCTGTTCTAAAGAGTATTTGAGTAGATAACCTTTCCATGAATGAAAATGCATCACAGCACTGGGAAAGATAACAGAAAATATGGATATCGATATGGATTTTTAAAAAATCCAGAGTGTGAAGAACCTGCCCTGAAAGAATTAAATGCAATAATAAAGGGACTCAATAGTGTAGCCAGACTGTCTTGGAGGAGCAACATTATAGTACAGTACTGCTATTAAAACTCCTCATCTCCCTTCTGGAGTCAATCATCACAGCTGAGGACAGACTAATGGTAGATACCTGAGCATGGAAGAGCTTACCCTAGGGTGGGCTGTAGCTGGGGGGAAATCAATCCCTGTGACAATATGAGGTGAACCCCAAATTCCCATTGGTCATGGAAACAGCAGGAGATAGGATGAGGGTTATGACTGTCCCCTGGAACTAAAGATGTAAAATTTCTGGAAATTTTGAAGCCATGGGGGGAAAAGAACACCTCTTCCCCTTCTTTGGGAAAAGAATGGAAATTTTCAGAAAAAATGCAACATTAGCACTTTTTAAAACAGATTGAAAGTCACAGTTACTTTTTAGGAACATAAAATATGATTATGTACAATTTGGTATGGCATAAAATCATCACAATTATATTAAAAATACAGTGTATTCAAAAGATTATTACAAATAGAATTTATTTTTATTTGTAATTGTAACAAATGGAGCAACAATCTCCTCAACTGTATGGACGGAACCTCAGTGGAAAAATATTTTTTTTCGAAATGAGAAGAAACAATCAACATTAGTAACAAAGAAAATTATTTATGTTTCCATGCCACGGTATCCAATAGATATAAAGTACCCATTTCCATGAAAAGAATTGAGGGGGAATAAGCATGTGGAAGCAACTAAGATTCAATGAATAGGCATAAAATTTCATTAGATTCCTTTTCTGAGCTATAGTTTCTGCAAAGTTCTGTAAGGTAGCCATCTAGGGCAGTATCTTTCCTGTATTCATCAATCTTATCAATTCCTATATCTCAGAGACCATGAGAGGTGAAGCAATAATTCTGATCCCTGCAATTTTTGAGGTGTTGTGCAGAGAAAGAGAATGACAGGATATCAGAGTGAGGCGAAGTGATTGGGCAATTAATAGCAAAATCAGTTTTGAAGGATGGAAGGAGGTGAATTGATCCATAAAGAGAGAGAAGGCATATGTGAGAGAGGTTGTGAGCTTCCAAATGAAACAGAACATTTGACTGTCTCTATCAGACAGTTTTCTCTGTATTCATCATTGTCTACTTCTTGTGTCCGAGTATACATCCCCCCCCTGAAAATCACTTCCCACAGATGATGGATGAAAGGACAAACAAGAAAAATGCCATTGGTGTGAATTTGTTTAAGGTGGGTCCCAACTTGCCATGAAGTGACCCCCACACACTATAATCATGGAGCCAACTCCTGTGGCACATAAAATGAGACGTGCAGGATTTAACACCGGGACTGCAATGGATTGCTGCAGACTTGAGTCTATTGACAAGGTGCACCTTCACAGCCAGTCCATCTGGCATGGCCTCTTTCACCTCTACGGCCATTGGGAATCAGCATGATTTCTTCTCCGCTCATTTTGCAGTTGTGCTTGCATTTAATGGATCATGGTTGCTTAGTGGTTAAGACACTGAGCTTGATGACTGGAATGTTGAGAAGTCAGAAGTTCGATATCCAAGTGATGTGCAATTGAGCGAGCTCCTATCTCAGTCTCAGCTCCTGCCAACTTAGCAGTTTGAAAGCAAGAAAATGCAAGTAGATAATTAGGGATCGCTTTGGTGGGAAAGGTAACAGCGTTCCGTGTGCTCCGGCACCTAGTAATGCCTGCCACATGACCACAGAAATGTCTGTAAATGCAAACAGTACTGACTGTATACAGAGATGAGCGCCACCCGCTAGAGTCAGATACGACTGGCATTCAAGCAAGGGAGATCATTACCTTCACTTTAACTTAAACCAGCAGGAGTGCCGGGCGTTGCCCGGTGCTAAATTTTCAATGAGACACATCTCACACAACACACCCTCAGAATACACATCCACACACACGACACAACACAAACGTGCCTGACACACAATCCACACTCACCTCAGCCACACACACCACACATGACACACCACACTCACACAACACACCCACACACCGACACACAACAGACACATCCGACACACAACACCCCCAACATACAACACCCACCCACCATAACCAGACACATCATACACGAAAGAACACATCCACAGAAAGCAGACCCACACAACACACCCACCCACATTACCCCACCCACACAATACATCACACACCTACACAATAAATACCCACACATGACACACCCACACAATACACCCACACACCCACAATACACACCCACAACACCCACATGTCACAAAACACACCCACCCGACACACAACACACACACCGCAACCACGCACATAACACATGACACAACACACTTGCACAACACACACACACTACCGGTTACCCGGCCTTGTCGCCACCGTGCGGTCCACAGGCCTCCCTGTACACCTGTCCAGGAGGGCAGAGGAGGCCAGCTGCCCTATGGGAGGCTCCATGGAGGGGGCATGTGGTGGCCTCTGGCAGCCCCCCATGTGTTTCCCCCATGCCGCCCATGGTGGCCTGCAGGAGGGTGGAGGAGGCAGGGTGCGATGGAGGTACCCCCAACATGGACCCCAGCCCATGCACACCTTACCTCCACAGGGAGGGCCTCCATCCCCCATCCCCCGGGCTCCCCCTCAGGCCTGCTCCGCTACTCCCACCAGCCGGGGGTGTGCCCTGCCCTCTCCGGAAGGCATCTGGCACATGGGCACACAGTTCGGCCCAGACATTCCAGAGAAGGACCATCTGCCCTGCCATCCCCAGAGTGCAGTGGTCCATCAGAGGCCAGAGGGCACTGCCACCTCCCACTGGCTTGACGGCTGGGTCCTCCGGGCGAATTGGTGGCCCACCAACCCCCAAAATGGGCTGCAGCTTCCCCTTGCCAGCATACCTGCTCGTGGAAAGTTGGCATTCCCAGTTCCCTCTGTTCTGCTGGAGCTGGTGCTGCGGCCTCCTCCTCCTCCTGCCCGCGGCACTATCAAAGCGACAGGGAGTGTGGTAGTGAATCATTCATGCTCCCCACCACCCTCAATCCAGCAGGCGAGGCCTGGCTGGCCTTGCGTAGCCTCCCGCTCTTGGGAGTTTGTATTTCTGTGAGAGGAAATGTGGCCCCAGTGCATCCCGGGTGGTGTAGATCTTTGGGTGGGTGGCCCCCATTGGGAAGAATGGGGAGTGGGACTACAGCTCCCAGCAGTCTCACTTCAAACTCAGTTGTGGAACTGCCTCCTCAGAGGGGCACGCTGTCCCTGAGCGCAAAGGCCACTGGGAGCTGTAGTCCTGCTCTCCATTCGTCTCAATGGGGGCCGGCAACCCAAGGAACTATGATCCCCAGGATGCATCTGGACCGCTCTTCCATTGCTGTTTGGTTTCTGCTGGCTGGTGGGGGAGGGGGGCTTTACAGCCCATTTTCGGGGTGACAAACCCTGAAATGGGCTGCTGCTCACCCATGCTGGCCACCCCAGGCGCCCAAGGTAGGTGGGTGCAAGGTTCTGGGGCTGTGGGTGCCATGGTGTCATGGTGCATGTGTAAAAAGGGCCAGGACACCTTGGTTTTATATATATATATATATATATATATATATATATATATATATATATATATATATATATATATATATATATATATATATATATATATATATATATATATATATATATATATATATATATATATATATATATATATATATATAGATAAATCTATTAAAATTAAATAATGTTTCCATTGTTGCGTTTCAGATTTGGAATTTTGATTCTATGTATTTAGGATGTCAATTAAACTGAGATTCTTCATTGGATACTTTTTTTTAGAAACCCGCTTGAACTTACTGAAGAATTTATTGAGGATTTCAATGAGTCACTAAAAACAGGCAATAAAGAAAATCTCATAGAACTGGCTAGAAAGATGCTTGCTAGATGCAAGGTTTGTATCTACAACAGTTACAAGTTTTCTAAAGCAGCATTTATAAACACATCCTATTGATCTTATAGTTCCACTGTAGTATTTGATATGTAGCAATTACGGTGATACAAAAGTTCATTATTTTATTTTTCAAAGGCCTTTGAAGTACAGAAGAAAATTAATACAATGATAATAAAATAATGTTTGACAAAACCCTGCTCTGATCTGAATTTTTTATTAGGCTGTGTTCTGAATAGATCTTACTAAGCAAAAAATAAGCTACCAATAAGAAATGGGCAAAAAGTTTTTTTAAAAGTTTGTTGGCAAGGTTAAAGGAAAAAGAGATAAAAATAAGCAATGTAGAGGAGAAAATATTATAGACTAAGAGATTTGTTTCAGTATGTCTGGTTGTGGATCAAATTATGTTTCTTCAGACACGAAATCCTCTTCCTGGATCTGCAGAAGTAAATTTTAACCCATGAAGAGCAGATACTACTAGGCAAATCCAGTTCTCATGACTAGAAAAACCTGGTTAACAATTCTTTATCCTGCTAGATGCCTGTGGCAGTCAGATTGCTAGCCTTCCAAAGGAGGTTGAGAAGTTCACAGTTCTGTCCAAACTGCTGTGGTGTAAGGCTACAATCAGTATAACCTTCACACCACCACTACTACCAGCACCAGCACCACCACCTCCACCACCATCAAATAAATGAATGAATGAATGAATGAATGAATAAATAAATAAATAAATAAATGAACTGGGCATTCTAACTGGGGTTCATAGTCTGAAACAGTAACTTTTGTAAACTGGTAGAACATTCACTGAACATGTAAAGCAACCCAGTATACCTTTCTTTACGTAACATACATTCAACAAAACAAATTTGAGGTCCTGCACTGCAGAAAGTTTTTGTTTAAGTAATGGCAGGAAACATCACACAGCCCTTGGCTTTTAAACACTCAACAAAGTGAAGAAAAATAAAGGATTTGACCAATAAATTGTACAAACAAGGTTATTATTAATTTGGCATGTGTTAATTCAGTATATGCAAATTTAAATTAGTAGAATAGAGGCTGAATAATACTTCAATTCACCTCCTCCCTTAGGTTGGTTAAGTTTTGTTCAAGTGGCACCTGCAATCTTGTGCACAAGTAGGCATTAATGCATGTAACAGAAGAATAGTATCCGTGGCATCAATTACTGTAAATTAGGTTTAAAGAACAAACCAGAAATCTCTATGGAAAATAAAATATATTTTAGTGTGATTTGGTTCATTACTACTTCACTGGTAACACAAGAGCCCTCTTTACACTCCCATTAAGTGCAAGTCATTACTGATATAGAGCCAGTATTTAATTGCTTTTGTTACAAGCTATTTCTCATGGCAGCAACAACATAATTGTGGTTAAGTATTTATCTTATTTAAATTTTAACCTGAGGGATTAAATGTTGCTACCTTATTAACTCCAACTATTTTGTTTTCCACCAACAAGCTTTTCATAATGTTGTCTTTAAATATACACAAACCCCTTTATTAATAAATAACCTTTTGAAAGTGTCTTCAAATCATAACTTTTTTCTTTATTTTGATTGCTTTCTCTTCTAACAGAGACGATTAGGTCTTAGCACATTAGGTTGTGGAAAACATGTGGATCTTCCATTAGCGTGGACTGAGGCAATTATGTTAGCTCAGTGCAAAGGAAATATCAGTGAAGGTATGTGTCTTCCAAATTTTATATTTATTAAATATTTTTCTTTACCTAAATAAGCATTTTAAAAATTATGAATAGTTCTGGTAATATAGATTCGCAGACAGATTTTTTTGTGCATAATAAATATAAAGCCTTATCTTTGCATTAACTTTAATGTCAAATGTTTCATTAATTGGCTTGACTTTTTAAAAGGTTCTCATAAGTGGAAACAAGTGGAAACATTATGTTAGATGAAAAGTTTAATTTCATGCAAGAAACAAAAGTGTACACCTGTTTTGGACATTTACAATAAAATAAGCTTTTTCTTATTTTGTGTCCTGATCAAACCTTGGACTGCCAAAATGAAGCCACTTTCTTAGCTTTGTCATTGGCCAAACGTAAGTCCTCATTGGTGCATGTTTCAGACAGTAATCGGCAGACCAATAAATGAGCTGGATTCCGAATCTCCCCACATTCACATTGAATTTTGTTATCTGCCAGCAGCCCCCAGTTGAGCATGTTTGTCTTACATTAAGGGACTACGTCACTCAGCATATACAGGGTCTTCCAAGTGACATAAGGGAGGTTGAGTTCCTCAGCTATATCCTCCTTTAATGATGTTTCTTGCCCAATGAGCTGCTCGTTCCTCCATCTTCTAATCTGGTTTTGCTCTTGCCATAAAACTCTTCCTGGATCTGAGCCGGCAGACTTGAGATTCATATCCATTCAGAGGACGTCACGGGTCATTCTCTTGCTTGGTTTTCTCAGCATCCGTTGCTACTTCTCGACTAATCTCAGGGGGAGTGATACCAACAAGAGGGTATATTTTCTCAACCGGTGTAAGTTTGAGGCATCCTGTCACTATACACATGATGTCACTGAATAAGCTTAGGTGAAGGTGCCATATTGGAAAATGATGAGTTTTTCTCTTTATTGAACCCTGCTCATCTCCTCAAAACTGACAAAACATGTTAAAAATTGAATGCTTGCACTCAACATTGGCAGAAAATCTCAGAAAACAAAAAAGGTATATACTGCCATTCTTGGTCTTATTCTGTATGTATAAGTTCAAATACAGTAAAACCCCGGCATATGACTGCCCTGGGTTATGTTTGCCAAGGGATATGAGCGCAAATGATATTTTAAAAATTATCTAGGTTACAAGCCATTTCCGGGTTATGACGATTGAAAATCGTGCAATTTTAAAATCTAACATGGTGGCTGCCACCATGTTAATGATCAAAATGGCAACTGCCCCCTATGCAGGAAGTCACTTACCATTGTGGAGGTGTTGTTGGCGGCATTCGTGTTGGGGTTTCTGCCTCTATATTCGGCGTTCCACTATCCATGACAGCACTGGGAGACTCTGGGGACCTCCCTGGGCTGTGCTACAGCTGAAAATGCATGTGGCCACCCTTTTGTTTTTTCTCAAAATGATGGCTGCCTGGGGGAGACGCATGTTTTCAGCAGTAGCATGAAACAGGAAGACGGGAACCGAGCAAAAAAGGTCCCCAGAGTCTACCAGTGCTGGCATGGGCAGTGGACACCCCCAAAATAGCAGCAGAAATGCCATCATCGGGTCCCCATGGACCTCGGAGCAAGGTCGGAACAGCGTGGAATTGAGTGTATAAGATCACCAAAGGCGTGGAAAAGGTAAGGAGATCACTTTGTTGCTTTTGTGGGGGTGGGGGGCAATTGTGTCTGGTATTTTTTGCATTTTTAATGATTATTTTTGCTCCAGTTGGGACTTTTTAAACATTTTCAATGCATTCCTATGGAAAACGTGCTTCGGGTTATGAGATTTTCGGGTTACGAGGGAGGCTGTTGGAATGGACCTTGCTCATAACCCAGGGTTTTAATGTACTAATTTCATTGAGCCACATATGACTTGGCTTATCTTTGTACTTATTTTACATTGTTAAGATTATACAACTTTCAATGACTACAGAGTTGTAAGAGGCAGGATACATCCATGTACCTGATCGGATATGGACCTGAAATCAGGCAGATTGCTTTCGTAATCATCTGTGGTTGCAAAATCATGAACCTGAGAGTTGAAAGAACCTTTGTCTCAAGTGGATCCAGGAACCGTTTGGCCATTATCTCGTTGGGGATAATTGGTCCAGTCAGTGATTCCTGCTATCATATGCCCTGTGGCTGTTTTGCTTTGCATGAGATACACCTAACAAGTAATAATAAATAATAAATACAACTCAATGCTGTAGTACAGCCCTTCTAAGAAATTTGCTCTTCAGGGACAGAAAAAGCTTGTGGCAATTGCTTAGTTCTGGCACTGCTGAGAGCCATCCATAGTCCTGAATCTGTTGTATTTGGCTGACTTAGTTCTGGTCAGGTGTAGAAATGTGTAAGTGGGGATGATTGTGGACTTACTGTGCAATAATATATGAATAATTTTTGCTGAGTGGTTTGTGCCCTTTCATCCTATAACTCGTGGTCTTGGAACAAACAATTTGTTGCCACTGTATCCATTGTAGTTTACGTATATTGCTTAGAGGAGAATTTCTCATTAATGGCAACAGGTGCAACAGGGATCACCCCGGTGCATCTAAGGTAAAGGTCACCTTTGCTTGAAAGCCAGTCATATCTGACTCTAGGGTTCAGTGCTCACCTCTGTTTATAGCCAAAGAGTCAGCGCTGTCTGCGTCTGCAGTCATTTCTGTGGACATGTGACAGGCATGACTAGACATCGGAGTGCACAGAATGCTGTTTACCTTCCCACTGAAGTGGTCCCTATTTATCTACTTGTAATTTCTTGCTTTTGAACTGCTAGGCTGGCAGGAGCTGGGACAGAGACGGAAGCTCACTCCAACATGCAGCACTCAGGTCTCGAACTTCTGACCTGCTGACCTTCCAGTCATCAAGTTCAGTGTCTTAGCCACTAAACCATGGCAGTCCCTCCAGTGCACCTATTTCTACCCAAATTTGATGGTCTTGCATCTTACTCTCTCTGTCAACTGACTGCCATTGCTTTCTGTTGCTAATTAGCTACTACATAGCCCCGGCTGATGAGCTTTTGCTGAAGAAGGCTGACCCATCTAGGTACTGGAATGAAACACCAAGCAGATGAAAAGCTCTGCAATGGAACTGGCACTTTGCCTAATGTCTTACATTTTAACGGTTAATTTTTTTTGCGGTTACAAACCCATGTATATTTAGAATTCCTGATGATGATTTTCTTTTCAAGTACCACTACTTTTAAGCTCTTTCTGAAATTAGACATTAATTGGGTGTTATTTAAAATGACATTTAAATTTCTGAAGCAATTTGCCTCAAATAACGACATGTTTTAGGTTTCCCTAATTATTTCTGTGAATAAAATAGCATGATACTGAGTTAGTTGTGAAGACTGGGGGTGGAGTAGGTGCTAAAAATATAATTTCCCATCTCTTTAATGCAAAAGAGCCAGAGAGAAACGTCCAGTTTATTTGATAAAGTCAAACGAGCAGAAAAGCTTATTCAAATTTTGCACATACACCTTTTATTTAAAACTGGCACTGGAATTACATGGTGAACGTTCTTTAAATGTGTGATAGAGCACTTAGAATAAAGGAAATATTGAACTAATAGGTACTTATTGGAGCTGTCATTCTTTTGGCTTAAGTGAATGGCAAATTGAGCAATTATAAAGGGTAATGTTTCCTTGTTTATTCTTATTCTAAAAGAACCTGAAGAATGAAAAGTAAATTATTGATTTATCTATACCTTAGCATGGCCAAAGCAAAGACAATATGTTGTTTTTCTCCTGTGTCTCCTGAAAATCTGCTCCAGGAGGTTTGGGGACCCTTTGTAGCCTAACACAATGTGAGAAGTGAGGTAATAAGGAAAAACTACTTCCCACCTTTCCATCCTGGATTGCCTGTTGGATTGAAGTCATTTTTGGATTCAATGGAATATAATGGTCTTACTCTCACTAAATTAGCTGATGTTAGATTATAAGTAGAAGATATATAGATGTGATTGATAGTTTGACACGCAGGAGATACCTTATTTATATCTGGGATCCCGTACATGTGGCTAGTCTTTTTCTGTACATTATATATTAGGGACTGGGATTAAGCAGTATTTTCTGAAGTAATAGTTCTTGTGAATTAATATAGTCTGAGATCAAAATCTGTCACTAGAAGCGTGTACTGTTCATGAGTATATTTAGAAATTAAGTACTATATTTGTTCAATGCTAGACATTATTAACTTTCTTTGTTAATGTAAACTTCAGGTAAAACCTAGTTTCCTTCAAGGAGAATGGGCACTAGAGACATATGATATGCTGTCTTTCTAAGTATACTTTGATTATGAATGAATGTGCAAAGCAATGAGTTATTATAGGCGTTCATCAGAAAAGAATTCATTTGGAATTAAGTGTATAATAATGACTCCCCCCCCCCGCCCCCCCAAAAAAACACGTTTTGGGGCAACACTTTTAGAGTAAGAATAAAATATTTGACCCACCTCCTGCAGTACAACTGGAAATTTGCCCACGATTCAAATGTTAATAGAAGTTTATTTTTGAAAGCGAACAACACATTAGTGGTTAAGATGCTGAGCTTGGAGGAAAATTGCCCCAAGTTAAGAAATCTTTGTAGATATTATCAGATACATGCTGAGTCATACAATTCAGTATGCAACTATCTTTGCTGATTTCTTAACTTTGGGCAATTTGTCTCTAAAAGTTACACTATGTGCTACACCCAGTGTAACTGTGAAGTATTTGGGCCATTGTATTTAAGTTATGATATATAGGCCAATATCCTGTTGTCTAGTGCATTATTCTAGAGTGGACCCATTGGATTAATAGAGATTTAGTGAGCCAACTCTTCCATAAGTTCCATTGGTTCAAATGGGTCTACTCTAATTTTGAATTTCTGTGTTAAAGTATTGTAGTTTGCAATTAAAGTTGGCTTATTTGAATCAGTGGGACTTACAGAGGAGTTTACTGGCTGGCTGCATTGTTCAGTGAGTTGTAGCATTTGACTACAAAATCAGGTGTTCAATTCCACACTCTGCCTTGCAGGGGAAAAGCCAGCCTGTGAGGTCTTGGGAAAACTACATAGTCCCAGAAAAAGAAAACCATAAACTATTCTGAGTACTCTGGACCTAAAACATTATTAGGATGAGTCCTGCAAAACTGTTCCTGCAACTTCTATTTTAGACCTAAGTCTAAAATACTGTTCCACAGATCTATATGTAGAAATAGGAACTGATTTACCATCAAGTTAGAGGAACCCTTGGTGAAGACACCCCAGCCTCCACTCCTGTTGTGTGGTTCCATTCATGGTTAAAATTGAAACAGTCTATTGAAGATTTGGCCTCCATAGAAAGCAGGCAAATGATAGTCATAAAATTACATTGGACATTAAGGGTAGCAACCTTCTCAAAGAAAGTACTGAAGGGAACTTTGCCTACTTTTTCAGACTGCTAGTAAAATACTGGGTGTAGACCTAGAGCAGGGATTCTCAACCTGCAGCCCATGGGCCAGATGCAGCCCGTGGCACCATTTCACGTGGCCTCCCTACCTCCACCACACCAGGAAATGTCCTCCCTACCTCCACCACACCAAAAAAACCAATCCAAACCAAAGCTATCAATGCAAATAGCAAAAAGTGGCAGGAGAACAAGTGTTACAGATTCCCTCAATAAGCAGTGTATACTGTGCATTCTTGGAAGTCTGTTTAATTTTATTAATTCAGATGTCTTTATTATGGAATAGGTTTTAGTTCATAGTCTAGCACAAACATTTCAGTAACGGTTGGACAAAATTATGAAAGAGATGAGTCAAAGTGATAATCAAGAAAGGCAAGCAATTTGGGGGGAAATTGATGTAACACTTGTTTTATTTGTTCTTAACTCGGCAACTGTGCTGTTGCAGGTTAAGCCAATGTAGAACAAGTTCTTTATTTGATTTTTGCCTTCTATTTTGTTTTTGTTTCTTTTTTCCACTTCAGAAGCTCTTGAAATTCTCATCATTTCTTTGGACCATGCTCCTGTTGTGGCAGACCACATCTCAGTTTTATTTTTTCTCGCGGAATCCATATTGTATAAATTGTGTCATGATGCAGTACAGAAGCCATATCTATTCTCATGTGAAATCAAGTTGTCCAAGGTATGTTGCAAATGTCATTCTATCCAAATTGTCTCATTATGTGTCTTTACCTGGGTACTTAATAAATATTCCTTCTCTGTGATAGTAGATGAAGATATATATATATATATATATATATATATATATATATATATATATATATATATATATATATATATATATATATATATATATATATATATATATATATATATATATATATATATATATATATATATATATATATATATATATATATATATATATATATATATATATATATATATATATATATATATATATACGGTATATCTTGAGGAAGAAGAACGCTGAGAAGTTTGCATTGATGTTTGAATTTTGTTTATATTTAATGTTGCATATTGCTTTGAATGATACACAGCAGAAAAGGAGTTAATTTTTACACATTAAAATATTTCATTTTTCACAATGGTAGGGATGATTGGAACTCTGTAACTCTGTTAGTGATGTACATCTGTGAAAATAAAAAGAGATGTACAGTTTCAGAATGGGTATCATGACTCCAGTATAAAACCACTGATGTACAACTGGATGCTCTACTTGATGTAGCTGCTCTTTCTTCTGGACCTCAATTCAAAATCTCTGTTATTAAAATGTATTTTGGAAGCCCTGGTCCAGCTTTTATTAGAGGAAACAATTCACTCTAACATGACCAAGTAAAGGCAGGGCATTTTTTTGTCTTATGCTGTTACCATTATTATTAGCTGTAGCCTGACTTTTCATCTCCTTGAATTCATTGGTTTCAAGTAGTCCACATTTTTTTTTTGTGGAATGCATTTTCTGCTTCCAAGTGATACTTTAATGAGATACTTTAAAATACATATGGAAAGCAATAGTACTTCCCTTCTCCCAGCATGTATGGTTAGCTAATAATTTTAGCAATCATTTTGTATAATAGACTTCTTGCTATTTAAATGATGTGACCTCTTTATTCTCCCCTATGGATTATCATTAACTAAGATGTATTATGTTAGGTCACATAATCTTAAAGTAGCAGCAAGAGATTTATGCATTCATGAGAAAGGATGAAATTGAAGCTGTGTAAATGAGAATGCCAAAATGAGAACATTTATTTTTGAAAGCTGAATAAGATCTGTAGGATAATTGAAGAAATGTCTGCTATGTCATTGTTAGCACTGAACCTCAATCATGTATCTCTTTCTTATCATTCATAGGGTCCTTTCAAAAATACATTTCTTTCTGAACTGCAATAATTTCCATGTTAAAATTTGAGGCTCAAGAGGCATGGGATCTGTTTGTCAATAACCCCAGAAATATTTGGGATGAAACTCCTAATCTCATTCTAACCAATCAGCACTTTCCTTTCTTTGTGAGTATAGGTTGTGACTACACAACAAGGGAAATGTTCCCTCACACTTAAATCAAACTGCTTTTGTTGTTCAGTCGCACAGTTGAGTCTGACCCTTTGTGATCCCATGGACCACTGCATGCCAGATTCCTCTGTCATCTGCCATCCTCCGTAGCCCACCCAGATCTACGTCCACTGCATCAATGCTGCCAGCTAGCCACCTCATCCTTTGCTGCCCCTTCTCCTTTTACCTTCGATCTTTCCTAGCATCAAGACCTTCTCAAGTGAGTCCTCTCTTCTCATTTGGTGGCCAAAGTACTTGAGCTTCATCTTCAGTATCTGTCCTTCCAAGGAGCAGTCAGGGTTGATTTCCTTCAGGATTGACTGATTTGATCTCCTTGCAGTCCAGGGTACTCTCCAGAGTTGCCTCCAGCACCACAGTTCACAGGTGTCTATTCTTCTGTGCTCAGTCTTCCTTATGGTCCAGCTCTCATATCCATACATTACTACTGGAAAGACCATTGCTTTAGCTATGCGGACTTTTGTTGGCAGAGTGATATCTCTACTTTTTATTATGCTGTCTGGTTTGTCATAGCTTGCCTCCCAAGAAGTAAGTGTCTTTTTATTTCATGGCTGCAGTCACCATCTGCAGTGATCTTAAGATCCTAAGAAGGTAAAGGCTGTCACTGCTTCAGTTTCTTCCCTCTCTACTTGCCAGTGAGCGATGGGGCAGGATGCCATGATATTGGTTCAAACTGCTTGCAGTTCATTAATCATAGAGGTGTGCATATGGATTGGGAAATATTCCGAATTCACCAAATAATGCCATATTTGGATAGCTCCAATTGTATCTGTATCTAAATTTAATAATTCCAAACATATGTAATAACAATTCCTAATTTTTAAAGTCTCACTCCTATAAATTAGAAAATGAACAGGCAAAAGGGCTAGGTTTCTGCTTGCTAGAGGAAGAAATGAATGTGAAGTCTATTTCTCAGGCATCCTGGAGTGATTTTTTGAGAACTCAAACTTCAATTCCTTAGACACACTGGCATTAAGGATAGTGAGATCAGACAACTAGTGCATCCTGACTGAGGTTGCCATGGGTTTGCCAAGGGAGAGAGGTTGGCATGAGAGCAAAACCTGTAAATGATGTCTGTATGCATCAATGAAATCTAGAAGCAGGCACTGACACCAGAAGGTAATTTTTTCATATGAATCCTTTCTAATTGAAAGGTGGGCATAGGTAAAGGTTGCCCTTGTTCGAAAGCCAGTTGTATCTGACTCTATGCCCATCTCTGTTTATAGCTAAAGACCCAGCACTATCTGTGTCTGCAAATGATTCTGTGGACATGTGGCAGGCATGACTAGACACGGAACATTGTTTACTTTCCTACTGAAGTGGTACCTATTTATCTAGATGCAATTTATTGCTTTCAAACTGCTAGGTTGGCAAGAGCTGGGACAGAGATGGGAGCTCACTCTGTCATACAGTACTCAGGTCTTGAACTGCTTACCTGTCAACCTTCCAGCCATTAAATTCAGCATCTTAACGACTAAGCCACCGCAGTCCCTAAAGTGTGTATAGATAAAGGTTGCCCTTGTTCGAAAGCCAGTTGTATCTGACTCTAGGGTTCAGTGCTCATCTTTGTTTACAGCCAAAGAGCCAGCGCTGTCTGCCTCTGCAGATGTTTCCGTGGACATATGGCAGGCATGCCACAACACCAGAGTGCACGGAACACTGTTTACCTTCCCACAGTTTATTGCTTTCGAACTGCTAGTTTGGCAGGAGCTGGGACAGAGATGGGAGCTCACTCCGTTGTGCAATACTTGGCAATCAAACTCTGACCCTCCAGTCATCGAGTTCAGCATCATAACCTCTTGAGCCACTGCAGGCACAGCTGCTTATAAATCCCCCAAGCATTTGCTGTTAGGATATGCTGGGGTTCAAGCCTGTACTTCAACAGTTTGCTCTGTAGGTCCTTCTCCGAACCCTTGACTTGCATTTACATTCTCCATATCTAATTGTATATTGTTTACTTAATAGGAATAAGGTTTAGGATTAGTAGATTCATAAATTAGTATGTTATAAATCAATAGAAAACTATCAAACCTTGATATACGAAATTAATTTGTTCCTTGGGGGTTTTCGTATCCCAAAGAAATTAGTTTCTTGAAACACAATGAAAACACATTGCATTATCAGAAGTGGCCACTAGAGGCCACTGTATACTTTTTTGTTTCTCGAACCCACCCCACCCCCCAAGATTTATTTTCATATTGCGAGTTTTTTTAAGTTGACCCATTCGTGTGTCGAGTTTTGACTGTATTAGGTTTAGGTCCCTTTGAAGTATATCAGGCAGGGGAATAAGAGTTTGTTATATAGACAGATATATTTAGTTAATAAGTTTTATGTCGGTGGCAAAAAACGTAAAGGTTGCCCTTGCTCAAAAGCCAGACATATCCAATTATAGGATCCCATGCCCTTCTCCATTTACAGCTAAAGATCCAACACTGTCCATGTCTGAAGATGTTTCCAACCCAAAGGGTTGCAATTCCAAATTCCAAATCCCAACTCTGAATTTTGATGCTAATTAATAGACAGATGGCCTTTTTCTGTTTTGATTGTCAGTTTCCAACATGAGGCTTTGCCTTGCTAAGTTGTTTTAAGAAATGTTTTAAAAAATAACAGGAGTATTGCTAAGGAAAGAAACTTTTAAAAATAAAGAAGAGTCTTGGGAGAAAGTCTTTGCTGGGCAGTGTGTGTGCTCACACTGCCTTTGTAATGCCAACTCAGACTGGCCAGAGCTGATGGGGTTTACGTTCTTTTTAGGATCTCAGAGACAATAAAGCACTCAGTGGGTAAAGAAACTAGTTTTTTTAGACAGTTCTCTAGCAAAAAGCATATCAGGGACAGAGCTAGAAATACAAGCAATATAAATACAAAGAGGCTTGCATATTTACCTATCATGGGTTCCCTCTGTCCCTCCTTTATCTACCTGGTAAAGTAGCAGAGAGACTTCTGAGTACCAAAAAATCTGGGTCTAAACCTCCTACATATATAGTCCAAAGCTTGGCTCCTTTGCTCAGAAGATGTCCATGGCCATCTGGAATCTGTTAATTGATGCTACATCCTCTGCAGCTGTACTCATTACTCATTACCAGTCACTGTCTAATTGAGAACACAAAGAAGTGTCACTTTGACCTGCCCTATCTCTTCCTTTGTTTGGTTCCTTTGTTGTCTTCTTATTACACATCCTGGTGTCTTAGCCTCTAAGGACACAGATGTTTTCACAGACATCCTGCAAAAAAATCCCTCATTTATCTTACTAACTGACAAGTTCCATGGGAAAGCATCTTTCTCTGGTCTGTACACCCTCTTAATGCAAAAACTGCTCACCAAGCATTTTTAACACACACATATGATTTTAAATTCCTCAGAGATGTAGAGAAGGAAGATGGGTAATATCCCCCTATCTTCTCGGATTTACAATCCTCTTCCGCAAAGCCCACGATCCCCTATGGCTGTGATGGTGAACCTTAGGACTCCAGATGTTCTTGGACTTCAATTCCCAGAAGCCGAAGCCCCCATGAATCCACACGAATGGGTTTGCTGCAATTCATCCAGCCCTCGCCGCCCTCGCCACTCCCGGAAGCAGAAGTAAAAGGTGCCCGTACGGAGGAAAAGTTAACCTGGAAGAGCCTTAAACATACGGGCGCATTTTACCTCCGCTTCCAGGAGTGACGAGGGCAGCGCTGGCCAGATGAATCACAATAAACCCATTCGTGTGGATTCACAGGGGCTTGGGCTTCTAGGAATTGAAGTCCAAGAACATCTGGAGTGCCAAGGTTTGCCATCACGGCCCTATGGGCAATGTAGCCTGTGTGTAAGCACGTTTGTATCTGATCGAGGTAAGAGGTGAAAGGGAAGCTAGGTAGGTGCCTTGAGTCTATGTGCACATATGTTTTGCCCTCCTTTTCTGCATCAGATAAAATGATCACATGGCTTGAATCAATCTGAAAGAATTTTTTAAAAGGCTAAGGTTTCCTGTTGGACAGGAAAGCTATGGATTGGGAAGTGGGGACTTTGGGCTGATTTCCATTGTGTCATCTCAAAAAAAGGTGTGAATCAGCTATTCCCAAACACATAGCATAGCCAGTCCACAGTTTTTCATAATGTAGTAATCCCCATAGTTTTTAATCGAGACCTATTAATGTACTTTCCCAGTTTAGTATATGCACAAAAATCTACCCACGTACACACAGACATTTGGCCATCATGACAAAAAAGATACCTGTGCCTTTCTTCACTATCTTGTTCTAATCTCCCATTTCTTTAAGGGGAAGTTACTTATGGAAAAGGATTCACCGTGGGTATAGATTGGGGTTGATTTGGAATGCATTTCCCTTTGTATGGTACAATTGTTAGAAAACAGATCATACCCAACAACTCCACAAGACGTCCAGACCACAATCTGTTTCCCTCGGTGATCACACGCTAAAATGCCAAATTCTTTATAAGCTTCCTGAGGACTTACAAGGGATCCCACCACAGAAGTAAACATTTCCATTTCAGGTGTTACGGCTTGTCTTTTGTAGAAATCTTAATCCTCTCAAATTTCTCAGTCCTGTGATTCTCCCGATAAGGATGTTATGGTTAAAGACTGAATATGCATTTCAAGAGATACGAGTTATAATGTTATAACTAAGCTGAGTTAGTTGCCTAGTATTCATGTCCTAAAAGTACTAATGGTCCATGGACTTGGCGAGTGGGTAGGCACCACATTCTTCCACTGTGTGAGACAGTGCTGAGACAATTGGCTGCCAGAGCCTGAATGAAGAAAGAACCAAGTGCAGGGATTCTTTTCATTGAGATTGCTCACGCAATGGATTGTAGTGCAAACTGAAACTCTTGCCACACCTGTTAAGAGGTATCAAGCTCTTCTCGTTGCAAATGACAGCTCTACATGCTCAAAGGGCAGTCTCTGCTCACTCAGTGGCAAACAAGATCACAGCTCAAATATCTTCCAGTTGTTTGAGTAAATTCCCGCTTAATCATTTGGGGAGTGAATTCTGTCTTTCCATAGGAAAAGCTGTTGCTTTAGAATCCTGTCCCCACTATTAATCAGTCGGTTGCTTTGTCCGACATTTTTGTATGGACCATCTTCAGTCTGCTGTAATTAAGGAATATGTTGCCCTGAATCTTTTATTGCTCTCTGACTTATTCCTAAGAAAACCAAAGGTTTGCAGCAACAGTTATTTGTGTCCAGCCCTTATAAGCAATAGTCCAGGCAGCGATGAAAAGGCAAACAACAGGAGTTTATTGAGCAGTCTTTCAGATTACACTTACAAGGCACTCTGGACATGAGATGGCTACACAAGTCCCATGTAGTCAGTCCCTCGTGTTTCCTACCATAGAGGCAGTGACTAAGCTACACCTTGGCATGATAGCGTATAGAGGAGACCCAGGCTTAGCCCGATGCTGGCTAACCTGTGCGGTAATGGGAAGTATAGATCCAGACCGGCCCCACCCTTGTTTACCCATGGGGCTTATATAGTGTCTCCCCAGTGGTGACTCCTTGCTACAATGTAGTAACCCGCCGGACAATCATAACAGGATATATAAGTATTAACCAATCAGGAACAGGATCCAAAGTTGTAACCAATCACAGAACTCTAATTAGCATAATGAGCGCACCCAGATAGGGAGATTACGCGCCAACTTTAGCTCCTAATTTGGATGGCAGGAAACTGCCATTTTATCTTTGAAAGGCGTTGCCTGAGCAACTTGCAATTCTGCCTTAATACACAACAGGACCATTATAGGCTTTATTAAGAAAATTAAGCAACAGAAATCTCTGTAATGATTTGTTATGTATTCTTCACTCTGAGACTGTAATTTTTTATTATTATTGATTTTCCCATGGTTATTTTTTTTAAAGGCAAACCCCAGACACAAGAGGCTTCCTAATCAGAATTAAGCACTCTGCTTTGCATCTGGGGAACTCTGCTAGCTTGGGTACCTTTAGCTCTATTGTACTTTGCAAGCAGGGAAGTGTTGTCCTAATTTCAGCTTACTTTGCGATATCTCAAGTACAGACAACTGGAGAATTAAGTGTAGGTACCTGATCCATTTGGAATCAAGTAACCTAAATATATAAGGTTCTGTGTGGTTCTGTAAAATAATAACTTTGACTTGGTTCCTTTGTTTGAGTAACTTGTGTTTCAGGTGAGGTTCAGGATGCTAATGGTCTGTCTTTATGCCTTGATACCCCACTGAACTTTTGTTACACTTCTCCTGAAAACACCCTGTCTCTAATAAACTTTAAATCCATTCTTATCTCTTCAGATACATTTTGTAGCAACAACAATCAGATTGCTTTTCTTTATCCCATATGCAAGACACTTACCTTCCCCCACACATTTTGGAGGACGTGAAGTGTAAATACAGTCTTTTCATAATAAAATTATGATAAATACTGTACAGCCAAGTTTTAAGTTGGTAGTAACAGACTCTCCTGAGACAATCATCTTGTGGAATCATCTTCATTAGATAATAGGGAGGGACCATTTGAATAAAGCCCACAGTTCAACTAGATGTTTGTAGCAGTAGAAGTGCTCATCCGAAGCAGCGATTCTGAAAGTGAAGTAAAAGATAAATAGGATGTCAGTAAGATACTACTAGTAGGCTTTAGAGCAGGGATTCACAAACTTTTCGTGCTGTGGGCCGAATCATGCTCCCCAGAGAGATGTACAGGGTGGAAGCATGGTTCCTCCCACCACCTCTACCACTGGTGGTGGCAGGCGCATTCATGGCATGTTTTTGCCCATTTTTGCTGCTTTTGCCGCTTCCTGCGGCAGCGGCAGGAAAGAGGGCAGTGGGTTTTTACCCATTTTCAGCCCTTCTGGTGCTTTTGACGCTTCTGGTGGCAGTGTAGGGTCCTCACTGTGGGCCGGATTAATGGGTGCCATGGCTGGATTAGGCCCACGGGCCATAGATTGTGAATCCCTGCTTTAGAGAAAATGTGAGGTGGAGGCAACCAGTGAGTCATAAACATAAGCCACATTCCATTAATTAATAGCACAAATTAAACATTTAATTTAGGGAATACCAATACATGGACGGAATCACAACAGTTCCAATTATCATTTTTGTGTTCCTTTGGCAGCTTGGGTTTTTGGTCATTTTAAGACTTCTTCTGTTACATTTCTTTGGTGGCCAGAGTTATTCTGCAGAAGCCAAATCTAGACTTCATGTTGGCTTAAAAGGTAGGGCATGCTTTCTATTTATCTCTTCTTATATATCTGTGATACACTTGGGTATCCAAAGGATTTACAGATGCATTAACCATGCCTATCTCAGTGATGCTACCAACCCTTCACCTCAAAACCCTTCTCTCTAACGACAAATATTAGGTGCAGTGACACTGGGAGCAGGGAACAAGATAGAGTGGACTGCTTTGGAACAATTGGACACATGGAAATGGCTCCTGCCAATAATAAGTGAGCTACTTCAAGATTTTGACAAATTAATAATTGGCAAAGGGCAGGCAAAATGAAGGAAAAAACTCCATATAGACTATCACTGATGCAGTGTATCAGTCCCCCCATTATTATTATTTTTAAAAAACATCTTTTCTTTGCCTTCTCTTAAAGGCTTATTAAGTACTGCAGGAATCTCTGCTCTGCTTGCCTACCATATTCTTTGGGCGACTGTAAGACTTGAAAATTAAGTGTGAGCCATCTCACTACAAAGTCTGGCTTTCTATCAGCAGTGTGAAAGACTTAATTGCTGTTAAGAAATCTTTGATTATAAATTAAAATAGTGAACATTTGAAAAACATAGTTCGATTCAAAACATGAATGCCATGTTCTAATTGGGCTAGTAGCCTGTTGTTTTTTATCATGTAGGAAAGGGAAATTGGTGGGAAGGCTGTTACTAATTGAGATGCCCAGTGTGTGCCGCCGGGTGTGCTGATGGCACTACATCGATTAGCCGTGCCTGTTCCCGTAATTTCTTTTCTGTGCACAGGGGGAAAAAGCCACAGAATACTAGCCTTCATGTTGTGTTGCCATGGCGTAGCATGTGTTTCAAGTAGGAAGAGTTCTGTGTTTAACGTATCAGGAGTTTATTACCTCAACAAATCTGGCAACGTGAAATCTGTCTGGAAATTTCTGTTAGCCATGACTCTGGTCTGACTCTTCAGAATCTTGAATTCCTCACGCAGGTCGGTTTCTTCACAGAGTGTCACTGCAAAAGAAACTAAGAGTGCTTGAGAAAACCCACTTTAGTTTTCACTCACTCTTGACAAATACCTTCCTAGCACACACAATACCTTTCAGCATACATTCAGTGACTCAGCAGGCAATATCTGTGGTGGTACGACGGCAGAGGTTTTGCAGTCTTGTTTTTGTTATCGGTTGTCATGGTCACAATTCATATAGAGAAAGATGAGTGCAGAATCCAGCAATTAATAACCATGCTGATATTATATCTCTTTCTCCTCTATTTTACATTTACAGTAGAAAATACAGAAAATATCCTCAAAAAAGTACATGCCAGCAGAATGCTATTAGATATTAAACATTGACATTTTAGAAACCTATGATTTATACATCCACTGTGGTATAGTGAAAGACAGATTAGGACACTGGAGATCAAGATTCAAATCACAATTTGACCATAGAAACTCACTGGGGGAGTGGAATTGGTAAAACAACTTTTAGCATATTTCACTTACTTTGGAAGTCCTGTTAGGATTCTTACAAGTCAGTTCTGACTTGACAACATGTAACATAGGATGTTTGATACAGCATTTTTTCCAATGCAGAAGATTCCTATGCCACCTATTGAATGGTTGATTAGATATGCATCTACTCTTCAAACACTTTCTCTCCATATTAGAATGAAAAAAAATATTTTTATTTAAAATACATATACATTCTTCTGATGAAAACAATTGGCTTACAATTTAAATTTATGTGATAACCCTTTTTTCTTTGGGGTATGTGTTTGATGGGTTTACCATTAGCTAGCAGCCAAAACTGTTCTCGTTAGTTATGCTGATGTAAGCTCAGTGGCAAATTTGTATTAATTAATGAGTTGCTGCATTTATTATTGTGCACTAGCTCACGTGACTGATGTATGACAATGGATATAAGCGGCTACTTATTAACAGTAGTGATTCCTTGCTGCAGTTTTTGCCATTGTACCTACATTCGTGTTTGTTTATATTTGGGAAACTGCATAAAAATGGGATACATTGGAACGTCTGAATTTTCCCAAATATATATATTTTAAAAAGAGCTGCAAACTGTGTAGAAACAGCACACAACAACACCAGAATGTTATAAAAGTCCAAAAGAGGCAGATGTATCCTTTCGTATCTGTGAGTTACATAATTTTTCCCTAGTATTTCACCTGTAGTTTTCTGTCGCAACACAAGGGGTCACACTACAGTTATAAACATCTTACGGAAAATAAATCTGCTGAAGGCATTCCATCAAAATCTGAAGATAGTGATCATGTAATAGGGAAAAGACCAACAAAATGATTTCTTAAAAAATATATCAGTAAAACAAATGTCTCTTTTTGTCCTACAGCACTGGCAGCTTGTGAAACCTGCTACCAGATTTATCCAAACATCCTTTTCATGGTTCATTTTATACTGAAGGCTGGAGAAGCTATCTGTGAAACAGTGGTCTTTTCTGATTCATCATTAGCAACAGAGGCAGATTTGGAAGAAAGACAGGATAAGACATTTCCTGGCACAGTACGTAACACATAATTGAATGATTTATGATGCATTGAATTGCATTGCCATGATTAAATAAGCATGCTGAGTAATGCAGTAAAAAGTTAAGTGGTGCTAACTGGATGGGTTGGCAGCAGTTTGGCAAAAGTACCATATTTGCTTGGGTATAAGACCTATTCCTCCCCTTAAAATACACTGGAAAAAATGGAATGTGTCTTGGGGGAGTGGGCAAAACAGTGGCAAATGAGCTTCAACATTAGTAAGTGCAGAGTGATGCATGTTGGGGCAAAAAACCCCAATTACATTTATAAACTGATGGGGTCTGAACTCTCTGCGACAAACCAGGAAAGGGACCTTGGTGTCCTGGTGGACAACTCAATGAAGGTGTCAACCCAGTGTGCCTCAGCAGTGAAAAAAGCAAACTCAATGCTAGGGAAGGGTATAGAAAATAAGTCAGCAAGTGTCATTTTGCCTCTTTATAAATCTATGGTGAGGCCCCATCTGGAATACTGTGTACAGTTCTGGTCACCATACCTCCAGAAGGATATTATGGAGGTGGAGAAAGTGCAGAGGAGGGCAACCAGAATGATTAGGCGACTGGAACACCTTCCTTACCATCTGAGGCTGCAACAGTTGGGCCTTTTCACTCTTGAACGACGGTGTCTAAGAGGTGACCTGATTGAAGTTTATAAAATCATGCACAGGGTGGACAAAGTAGATAAGGAAAAACTGTTTTCCCTATTGCATAACACATGAACTAGGGGGCACTCGATGAAACTTTTGGGTACTAGTTCTCAAACAAATAAGAGAAAGTACTTTTTCACCCAGAGGATTACTGGTCTATGGAACTCCCTGCCAGAAGAAGTGGTGACAGCTGTCAATCTTGACAGCTTTAAGAAAGGATTAGACAAGTTCATGGAGGACAAGGGTATCAATGGCTATAATTATGGATACTTAAGGACAACCTCGGGGTTGGAGAGATAGGCAGGATATCTCTCAATGCCATTTCCAGGGAATCCTAAGCAGGTGAAGGCATCTCCTTGGGAATAATACCCTGAATCCAATGGTGAGCCACTATGTGAGACAGAATGCTGGACTGGATGGGCTGTGGCCTGTTCCAGCAAGGCTGTTCTTATGTTCTTATGTTGTACTATACAGTATATAGTGGCCTATAGTGGGCTATTTTGGTAATAATGGGGTGCGTCTTATCTCCAATGCATCTTATATGCTGGCAAATACGGTAGTTATACCAGTTAACATGGATATCTAAAACAAACATCTTCAAGACTCTGTTAGCCCAACCATGCACTGTGTGGTGGGATGAGCCATTTTGACCGGTCCAAGGTCAATATTTCCCCCCTGGGAACCTTTTTGGGCCTCGTAAATTGCCTAAAGTGCAAAGAAACCCCAAGAAAGTAGAAGTGTCCAGATGACTACTTGCAAGATTTTTCATGGTCCACAGGGGCTCTGTGGGTCTTAAAAAACAAACAAACAAACTACCTGTCTTGTGTTTTGTTTCAGAAAAATGTTTTTGGTTGCAGAGGTCTGGGCTGTAAAAAGCTTCAATGGATCTACTGCAGGCTTTAAAATGTATTTTGCCCAGTTTGTTCACTTTAGCTAATGGAGTGGTAGCATTGCTGTAAATGTCAAATTACCAAACTGGGTGAGTGGGGAAATATTCATCAGACCTGTGTGAAGAAGACTGGCTTTTCTAATGCTTCTCAAATTTCTGACAAGGAGTTGAAGCCAAAAGTTTTTTTTAATTGTAGCAAATTCTGGATAGTTCAATGCCTTTCCTCAGGGCTCACTCCACCAGCCCTGAGGATGGGAGGCAGATGTGTCCCCTTAGCCTCACCGAGCCTGCTTGCTGGAGGGCTTCAAAAGGGAGACGCTGCCTGGAGCCCCGCCGCCGCCGCATTGCCTCTCCTCAGGGCTCACTCCACCAGCCCTGAGGATGGGAGGCAGGTGCCGTCACAAGCTCCTTCCCCTGGTCCCACTGGCCGGGGGAAGTGGGGGCACCTGGGGGAGTGGACTGAGATTGTTCGGTGCCTTTCTTGGGTTTAGCTGGCCACTGACTTTTTCCTCCTCACTATGTGGTCCTTGGTCCCTTGTCTGCACACCTTTGGTCGGTTTTTGATGGAAGGGAGGAGGATTGTGTGTGATATTAAAAGATATTTGATGCTGATGTATATTTTTGAATTTTTTACCATGTGATTTCTACTGTTTATTATTGTTCTGATTTATTTTTTGTATTGCTCCATTGTATTTTGGGATTATTGTATTGTATCAATTATGTTGTTTGCCGCCTTGAGTCGGCCTCGGTTGAGAAAGGCGGGGTATAAATTAAAATAATTTATTATTATTATTATTATTATTATTATTATTATTATTATTATTATTATTATTATTATTATTATTATTATTATTATTATTATTATTATTATTATTATTATTATTATTATTATTATTATTATTATTATTATTATTATTATTATTATTATTATTATTATTATTATTATTTGAGTACCTGATTGCAGAGCCAGAGGTTTGGAGTTCAATTCTCCACTGTGCTGATAGATATTTGAATTTATCAAGAAAGGTAGCCTTTAGGCATGGAGTAATAATTTTACATCTTCCTGTTTTGCTTAAGCTGACCTAAAACACATGGGCGAGGTGTATTCACATGCAGAGTAGCATAGGGCCAAGGCTGCACTTCTTAGTTCTTGTGGTTGTATGCCCCAACTCATTTCCAATAGCCTTTGAAGACTATTCTTCCTTACAGGGACCTTTTTATTTGTACGGTATTTGGCAGTATCTTATATGTCAGCATTTCAGCCAAAGCAATACAAAGCAAAGCAATACATGGGTGCATTTAGGACAGCATTTACGGCAGGAGCGGGTACATTTACAGCAGGCATGGGCACTATTCCGCATGCATGGGCATGTTTGTGCATGTGCAGGAACATTTTACGGCTGTTGTAAACATGCCCGCTTTCACTTTTGCTTCCGGTAGCAGTGTGGGCGGTGGCGGGCCACCTGAAATGGTGCTGTGGGCTGGGTCTAGCCCATGGGCTGTAGGTTGGCCGCTCCTGCTTTAATGCATCAGTTAGATGCTCTGCTACAGGGGTTTGCAACCTACAGCCTGCAGGGTGGACCCAGCCCCGACACTGTTCCATCTGGCCCACAGCAACAACCCCAGAAGCAGAAGTGGATGTACCCATGCATACTCACCTGCTCTTGTGCAAACGTACCTGCTGTGGTTGTGTCTGGCCCGCTTATCTATCTGGGGAGTGAGTAGTCCAGCCCATGGCATGGAAACCATGAGAACCCCTGCACTATTACCTGAAATATATTCTACATACTGAGCAGCTGGATCATTGGCATAAATGAAACTTTTGCTGTCTTGAGGGAGTGGTAGATGTTGAGCAATACAGGAGCCAGTACACTACCATGGAGTAGTCCATTCCTTTATTCTCCATCGGCCATGATATAGTTGAAACTTAATGAACAGTCTCATTTTGCAAAATGGTTGCTATTACTTAGGTAGTTTTTAATCCTTGGCTAGATTATATAGGTGAAACTCGGAAAGTTAGAATATTGTGCAAATATTCATTCATTCCACTTAAAAGGTGAAACAAATATATGAGATAGACTTACTACATGCAAAGCGAAATATGTCATGATGTCATGCCTTAATTTGTTATAATTGTGATGATCATGGCATACAGCGTACATGAGATTATGTGATGATTATGGGGTACATGAGATTGGGGGGGGGGGGGTTGGGGTTTTCATAAGCTGTAAGCCATAAGCATCAATATTATAACAAAGTAAGGCTTTTTGGTGTGTGCAAACCAAGACACAGGACACAGCCTCGGGCTGGGTTAACTCAGGTTTATTGCATCGTGGACAGAGGGAACATGAGGTAATGGCGGATCGATAGCTCTTTATATACAGTAGTAATACATTTGAACGTGGTGCCATGGTAGCCCATTGGCTACTGTCTGCGTGACGTCATTGCGGGTCACGCCCTTCTTGTCCAGGTGTAGGTGGTGGCGGGAAAACTTCCCGCGCTGTTGCCTTTGATGAGTTCGGACCAAGAGAGCTTGGACGCTCGCTGCTGCCAGCTGGTGGTCATTAGCTCGCGTCCTATTACAGGGTTTATATGATACAGCTGAAGGTTACATTGTTGCTATAGGCAAGGTTACATTGGCTCAGATACATTGTAATCCATGTGTAAGGTAAAACCATCAGAACACAACAGGCTTGAACTATCTCGCTTTGCATGTAATGAGTCTATCTCATATATTTGTTTCACCTTTTAAGTTGCATTACTGGACTGAATGAACATTTGCATAATATTTTAATTTTCTGAGTTTCACCTGTAGAATCTTTGCAGTAGTGATGATGGATAGATAGGCGGCCAAGAGGTCAACCAAGGCTACCCTTGTGATCTTCCTAATTTCAAAGCTGCCCTCAATATATTGTGTTTAAAGTAGGTTGTATACTGTACAATCGGCATACTCACTAAAAGAACAGTAACTAAATCCCTCATTTTCCTTGATTAAGGTTGCCTTGTTATGACATGACACACAGATGAGAAATTATCAAGGTCTGTGAGAAATGTCTATAAAATGAATCTTGAGCAATTTATGCAAAACTAGTGCCTGTTTCCTGTAAGAAGCAAATTGAACCAAACTGAACCAAAGCAAAACAGGCCTGCCTCCCTCCCAGGTGATTTAAGAAGGTGCAACAAAAAATTCCAGTAGTTCAGGTTTTCAGAAATCCATGAAACACAACAACAACTATCAGAAATGTCTACAACTTGTACAAGTTATATAACTTCTGTAAGTTATGCAGTTTGCACAAATCACATAATTTGCATAAAATATCAAACATTCTTGTAGGGTGAGAAGGGAAAAATCTGTTCTTTGTCATTGCCTGTGAAGACAAAACACAAAAGGATTTGCATTTCTATATTTATCTCTTTTATGCTGATCTTCTCTCCTGTCTATGTAAAGGCGCACCTTGATAATATCCTCAAGGTTGGGCAGTCCATTGCAGTTCTGGTGTCAAATCCTGCATGTCTCATTTCATATATGCCGCAGGAGTTGGCTCTGTGATCATAGTGTGTGGGTCACTTCATGGCAAGCGGGGATCCACCTTAAACAAATTCATGCCAGTGGCATTTTCCCGGGTATCCAGAAGGAAATTCTCAGACTGGTAGCTTCTTGAGAGGGCATGCCTCAGAAGAAGCACAAATCCTTCTGTTCCTCAAACAGCAAGTCTTAGTTCAACTGTTTAATAATGGCAGGGCCTATTTAAAAAGCAAACAATGAACACCAATGAGCTGGCTTATGTTCCACTGGCCTCTGTTTTTCAGCCCCTTATGTTGCCTCCTGACCCTACTGTGCATGAGCTAATGCATCTCCAGGGCTGAAGCAATTCATATTTCAGCATGAGCCTGAAAGAAGACGTGAAGAGTAGGGTATGGACTGGAACTGATTCTGTTTTAAATTATCCAGGACTCTGGTTAGAGATTTCTCTCTCACCCTGGTTTGCTGGAGGGTGCTATAGTGATATATTCCTAAATTTAGAAAACCTCCAGGGATAATTTACTACACAACTCAATTAAATATATTATGGAGACCAAGGCCCATTAATAGTAATTGAATCACCACTCTGATATTTTTAGCTCTCTATAATGTTTCTGAAATCCCTTTTCTGCTCTGTTACTTTTAATGGAGAGATTCAAAGCTATTCTAAAGAAAGAAAATAAAAATAGGCATGTAAAAGGAGAGACTGTATTGTGCAGCTGAAATGTGTAGGTGGATGCAGTCTATAATTTACTTGCAGTATTGCTATGAGGACTGCCTACATACAAAATCATCAGACATAGCTAGCTTTGTGAAGACTTTCTCTTTGTGTGCTATGTGTTAGAACTATTAGACCTTCTCAGGAAACCTGCAAGTGTGCAGCAGCTTTCTAACCCCAGTATTTCTCCGGAGCAATTTCATTTTACGGGACAATGAGGAAGCTTTGTGTCAATTTGAAGGTGTGTGTCCCTGTTATTACTGTACGTTCTCCCTGTGATTATGAAGTATCTTATTGCTCAGTAGACATCATTATGTCAGAGAGTAAACAGAACAAATCAAAACAGCCAAAAAAAAAAAGCCAAATAATGTTGTTGGACCTTAAAGATTAACTTCTGTATTAAATGTGAGCTTTCATGGATCAAAGCTCACATTTAAAAATAGGAGTTAGTCTTTAAGCTGCCATGATATTTTTTTTTATTTTTTGCTGTTTTGCTTTGTTTACTCTCTGATATGCTTGCACAGACTAACACAACTACCACTTCAAACATTCCATTATGATAGAGGGGCTCATCTTTTTGCATCCTCACTTAAAATATTTTTTAGAGCAAATGAGCCAAATTAAGAATTCTGGAATTGTTTTAAATCACAACCTTTCCATATGGTGGACTGAGGTAATGACATGAGGAAAGAGTCTTGGTACTTCTACTTCTCTTCTACAGTGCATTTGGAACAGCTGTATTAAAAAAATGTTAAACAAGAATGAGTCACCAGTCTCACACTGCAAATGCAAAGATGCAGGTAGCAAGGATAGGCTAATCCAGGAAAGGTGTGGCTACATGAGTGTGGTGACTACTGATCTTCTAGGTTGGGTTTATCCCATTTAAGCATTTGTGTCACATGTTTCTGTTTTTCTATAACCAAAGCAGCATTAGAGCAAGATTTACACAAGCTGATTCTATTGTTTGATTTAAACATAGTGGTGGCTATATCTCCAGTTATTTGTAAAGGTACAGGAGGAAATCACAGCCATAATGAAAGATAAACGAAAGTGTGATTTTGGAATATAGTGAAAGTCAAGGGTGGTTGTGGAACTACAGTACTGTACTAGGTTGGTTTTACTCCCTTGTGCATTCTAGGTAGATGTTTTAGTGGAAGCACTAAAGAGTTTGCCCCAAGATCCCTTGCAACAAGGCAGAAGCTTCTGGTACATGTCTCAGGGATTGCATCAGGCAGTTGCTTAATGTATCACAATGCTTGAAACTCTAACCTTGTGTGCACCTGCACAATGCAGACACTGAAGCAACAAGAGTGTCTCCTTGATTGATATATTTGAAGCATTTTTCTTGCCCTTGATCAAATCAGATTCCAACACAGTGTACAAAAGTGAAGGCAATAAATTATATAAAACCTGACACAATTCAATAAACCACTGACATCCGACAACTATAATAAAAAAAGAGAAAATAAAACACGTTTTATGCCTGTGCCCTGGAGGTATTTTTTAACACATTGTGAGAGTGAAATGAAAGACACTCTACGTGGAAATATAATGCTTATCAAGTCAAATATTTTAATGGGGAAAATGAGATGCAAGTCTATGCAAAAAATTACCAATTAACTTTGTATTAACAAGGTTTTATTAATGGATTCGACTTTTTTTTTTTTAGACATCTGTGAGTCCTGGCACAGCAGTTGAATTAAATCCTGAACAAAAGCAGTTCAACATTAAACAATTTCTCTGGCACACCCTCCTTCTTTGGGTATGTGTACATAACAGCTGTTCTGAAATAAATCAAGTACTCAGCCATGTCCTATTCTATAAGGAACAGATTAATGAGAAAAACTGGTAAGAACAAACTTATAACTTGTTGTAATACTTTGTACTGAAATGTTAAACAACCTTTATGTCTAAATGTTAATCATCCAAAGTTGCCCGTCAAAAATATATATATATATATATATATATATATATATATATATATATATATATATATATATATATATATATATATATATATATATATATATATATATATATATATATATATATATATATATATATATATATATATATATATATATATATATATATATATATATATATATATATATATATATATATATATATATATATTTGTGCCTGCAGGAGAAACAATTTATGTATTTTTTGTATTGCTTCCCTTTATCAATAAATTGTTTTCACTTTTTTTGGCTTGAAGTGCATAACATGCATTTATCAGTTTACTTATATTAAAAAAATATATTATTGATAGGAACTTTATTTCAGTATTTCAAGGTACTTTAATTTTCACGCTAGAAATTTATTCTAGGTAGCTTCTGTTAATTGAAACTTCAGCAGGTTGTAGTTGCGGATTGCTCTGGTTACAACTTTGCAGTATACAAAATTTTTAGCCACCTTGTTATGAAGAAACATCTTACATAAATGCAAAATACATTTCTAAAAATTAACTCTGGCTTTGTGAATTTGACCTGAGAACCCAACTAAAGTCTACTCAAAATCAACAGATAGTAAGTTTGTGTAAAACTAGTGGAGGTGTGGAATAATAGAGGAAATAGACAATATTATCTTTAGTGTTAACTTGATGATGTAGAAAGCTAACTTAGGTGCATTTTGATTAGCAAAAAGTATTATATTTGTGTTGTTTTTGCCAGGTTCATAATTGATTGAAAGATCAAGGAACATACAAAGCACAACTAAAGTGTGCATTAATCTGCCAAAATGTGGGTTATTTTAAACCATTCATTGCGTTTCAATTATTTTCAATCGATTCCTGAACTGCATTACTTTTCTGTGTGCACACATGTGTCAGTGCATATTGTGCTTCTTGGTTTACCTCAAGGTTTCTCAACCTTAAGGCCCCAGATGTTCTTGGACTTCAGTTCTGAACAACATCATCAGGAAACTCACAACTATAAATGGTGAACTCAACCATCCACACTGCATACATCAGCTTTGGCCCTGAGCATATCTGCAGCAGAGTATGCTGCTCCAATATGGAGTGCATCCACACATGCAAAACAAGTTGATATCACTGTTAATGAACCCATGCGGATAGTGACAGGATGCCTCAAACCTACATCAATTGAGAAAATATACCCTCTTGTTGGTATTACTCTACCTAAGATAAGGAGAGAAATAGCAATGGATGCCGAGAGAACTAAGCAAAAGAATGACCCTCGACATCCTCTGAATAGATATGAACCTCAAGTCCGCCGGCTCAAACCCAGGAAGAACTTTACAGCAAGTACAAACATTCTTGAGGGTCCACAAGAGCAAAACCAAATTAGAAAATGGAGGAAGGAGATCACTGGACAAACATAGGGGCTGTGGTGGCTCAGTGGTTAAGAAGCTTGCCTTGTTAGCTAGAATGCCGGCAAGTTGGCAGTTTGAGCCCTGGGTACTGCATGACGGATTGAGCGCCCGTCTTTGTCCCAGCTCTTAGGGACATGAAAGAAGCCCAATTTGGGCATTCCCTGTGTGGAGTTTCTCCAGCAAAAATCCTTTCAACCCAGAATAATTTCTGACATGACACTATTATTACTGGACAAACAACAACATTAAAGGAGGATATAGCTGAGGAATTCAACCTCCCCAACATCAATTGGAGGAATAAGCTGAAGGTTGTAGTCCCTAAATGCAAGACCAACATGCTCTAGTGGGGCCTACTGGCAGACAACAACACGCTGTGTGATTGTGGACACATACAGAATCTGGCTCATTTACTGGTCTTATCAATTACTGCCAGAAACACGCACTGATGAGGACTTAAGTTTGGCCAATGACAAAGCCAAGAAAGTGGCTTCATTTTGGCAGTCCAGGATTTGATCTGGACATGAAAGAAGAACTGAACCCAGTGAATGAATGGATTTTTGAAGGGGTGCTTCTGTTTGGCTTTGAAAGCTTTTTCAAGTAGGGGCCACATGCAACACTTTGGTTTTTGACATTTGTTACATTTTGCCAAAGCTGAACCATACATCCACATTGTTTTTCATTGCTGTCACAGAACACTTCTGGAATCATTTTTCATTTCTTCATATATACAGAGTTTGTTCTGTTATTTCTAAAAGATTCCTTTCCTTTGTAAATCTATATGTGAGTTAATGACTTCTGTTCACTTCTTCTGAAAGGCAGTTTCTTTTCTGAAATCCTGGTCATATAAATGGAAACAAAATGTTGCCATAGTGCCATTAGCTTTGCCATAGGTTGCTGACATTGATGAATCATTTTTATTTATATATCACAGAGGATGCCTTTGGGTAGAGATGGGCAGTAGAATTGAAAGCCTTTTTGAAAGAGGCCATCTTAGGGTTGCAGATAGTCATAGATATAAAGACTATCGTTTGCATTTTCTCAGAGCTGAAGAGATTGTTTGAAGACAGCTGTCACTGGAATGAATGTGCAAATTAGATATTTAAGCAGTGGCATTGTTCTGTGACAGAAACACTTCTTTATAAGAAATTTTGACTTCTATTGAGTCCAAAAATAGCCTTTGTAGAAAGCTTTCATACTGAATCATTAGAACTTAATTTTTTTAAAACTGAAATTACATTTAGTGTTGTATTTAATTTTCTAATTAATTCTGTATTTAATGCTATGTATAGGCTGAAACTTCTTTGTCACCCTTGTCCCCAGCAGCTAAAAATGTGAGATAAGGACAAGAAATCATGATGGTGTCATATCATGCTCTTTTGTGTTAGATATTACAAGAGAAAGTTAAAAGACATAGTAAAGTTGCAGACTATGAGTGAAGTACCATCCCTTGACATCGTCCCACCTACCAGATTGTTTCTCAGATGGACACATCCTCCTCCTGAACAACTGTAGTTCCTAATTCCTGTTTTATAGCCTTTAATTATCTACAAGATAAACTCTATCCATCTTTCCCAGATCTCGACATACGTCTTCCAAATTGTTATGCTCCCTAAATGTATACAGTGGCTCTGAGAGATCATATTTTGTGCTGCAAACATAATTTCCCCAAGGGACTGTTTTAGTCTTTAAAATTCTTCTTTTAATATATATATATATAAAGTATATATATATATATATATATATACTTTTAATATATATATATATAAAGTGACTGGCCTTTCAGTTGCTGTTTCCAAAAAAGGCCTTTTTTCCAGCCTTTCTTGACAATACTGTACAATTTTTTTCATGTATGCGGATGACACAGTGATGGCTGTTTAAGGAACAAGTTTTGATGAGGTAGCTGGCAAACATACTGGATCACTTGAAGAATTAGGACAGTTGTACAACATCAACCATTTAAAGCCAAACCCAAGCAAGACTCAAGTGTGTGCTTTTCACCTTTCAAACCAAGAGGCAAGGGTTGAGTAGGGTGTTGTGGGCAAGGGAACCAATTACAGCATTGTTCAGCACCAAAATAACTCGGTGTGACATTTGACAGGACACTCTTTTAAGCAACACTGCCTGAATACCATAGCCAAAGTTAGTACAAGGAACAATTATCAGGAAAATCACAAACTATAAACGGGTAACTCAACCATCCAATATTCATACATTGGATTTGGCCCTGAGTGTCTCCATAGCAGAGTATGCTGCTCCAGTGTGTAGCGCATCTACACACCCAAAACAAGTTGATATTGCTGTTAATGAAGCTATGCTTATAGTGACAGGTTGCCTCAAACCTAAACCAGTTGAGAAAATATACCCTCTTGTTGGTATTCCTCCACCTAAGATCAAGAGAGAAGTAGCAGTGGACATATCCATCCTCTGAATGGATATGAGTCTCAGGTCCACTGGCTCAGATCCAGGAAGAGCTTTATGGCAAGAACAAACATTCTTGATGGTACACAAGAGCAAAACCAAATTAAAGGATGGAGGAAGTTGCTCACTGGACAAGGAGCAACATGAAAGGACCCTCTGTGACAGTTGGGATGCTCTTTTCATGAGGCAGAGAGCTCTGGGCAGGTGGCCTGGCTTGCCTCTTAGAGGTTAAAAAAGCTGTTTTCTCCGTGAAGGGTGGTGGGACGGGTGGGAGAAAAGAGGCTCTTGTGTCCTCGGTTGTTGGGCTTTTTTAAATTGGGGGGATGACAATGAAATCATTTTTATTTTTTGTTGCTATTTAATTTAATTTAATATTTGTATCACCGCCCCCTTGCCGAGACGACTCCGGGTGGCTTACAGATATAAAAGCATAAAAATATCCACAATAAAACATCTAAAACATCCCCATTAAAAACCCACCCACCCCATCTGCAGAAAGAAAGAGGGAGGGTCATGATTATGATTTACACAAGCCAACAGGCGTGGGTCACACCTCCATCAGCACCCCTCACCTGTCCCACCAGCCAGGTATTGAGTTCCTTCCTAAAGGGCAGCAATTCTGTCTGCAGCCATACCTCTGTTAGCAGGAAGTTCCATAGGGCTGGTGTGGACACAGAGAAGGCCCTCCTTCTTGCGCTAGAGAGACAAGCCCCTTTAGCCGATGGTACAATTAGAGAGCTTCTCCAGTCCGCTCTGGTTGGACAGACAGACATCCTTGGGGAGACGCGGTCTCTTAGATATCCTGGCTCACTACCATGTAGGGCTTTAAAGGTCATCACTAGCACCTTGAATTGCATCCGGAGGCAAACTGGTAACCAATACAGCTCCCAGAGCTGTGACGAGGCATGGGCATAACGCCCGCACCCCATCACCACCAGGGCAGCCGCGTACCAGCTGCAGCCTCCGAATGGTCATCAAGGGCAGCCCCATGTAGAGCGCATTGCTTTTATTTATTTATTTATTTATTTATTTATTTATTTATTTATTTATTTATTTATTTATTTATTTATTAGATTTTTATCCCGCCTCACTCGACACAAAGTGTGACTCGAGGTGGTGTACAACATAAGTAAAAATACAATACAACACAATTCAAAATGCAATACAATATAAATAACACATTTCATGCAAATAAACATCAAAATAATACAAGGTATATGAAACAACATAGTTAAATACAAAGCATTAACCATCATGGATACAGTATAAACTCAATAAACTGAATAGCAATATATCAGAACAACAACAACAATCAATAGGAACCACCGTCCGCCCAACCACTGTCCCAGACCTTCATGTCCCCGCTGAGCAGCGGGAATTGGGGCACTGGAGGTGAACACAGTCCGGGCCACAGAAGCCAACCACCGAATATGCCTTTACCTCCAATGGCTGGCCAGGCCAGAGGAGGAGCCAAGTTGGCGACAGCCAGAAGAGCGCTGGCTGTGGCTCACGAGACCGAAGTTCTCTCCGGCCTCACCATTTCTCCTTCTGCTGGATCAGCTGGGAGGGAAAAGAAGCAACCCATGACCTTCGCCAATTGCGGGAAAGAAAGCACCCGCTCAAAACGGTGGTGATGACCCTCGGTGGCAGAGAAGAATGTCTTTTGTAGCCTCCGGAGTGGCCCCAGGAGCCGCTCATCTCCTCCGACTGACCGCCAGTCGAAACGGTGGTGATGACCCTCGGCGGGGGAGAAGAGCATCCTTTGTAGCTGCCGGAGTGGCCACAGGTGCTGCTCATCTCCTCCAGCTGGCTGCTGATTGAAACGGCAATGGTGACCCTCGGCAGGGGAGAAGAGTGTCTTTTGTAGCCGCTGGAGTGGCTCCAGGTGCCGCTCATCTCCTCCAGCTGACTGCTGGTCAAAACGGCGGTGGTGACCCTCGGCAGGGGAGAAGAACGTCTTTTGTATCCTCTGGAGCAGCTCCAGGTGCCGCTCATCTCCTCCGGCTGGCTGCTGGTTGAAACGGCGGTGGTGACCCTTGGCGGGGGAGAAGAGCGTCTTTTTTAGCCGCCGGAGTGGCTCCAGGTGCCGTTCATCTTCTCCGGCTGGCTGCAGGTTGAAACGGCAGAGGTGACCCCTATTTAATCTATTTTAGAGGTGACCAGAGCATGCGTGACCATGAGCAAGGAGTCCCGGTCTAGGAGTACAAGCAGTAGTGAGTCCAGGAGGACCCCCAAGTTGCACACCGGGTCTGTCTGGGGAAAAATAGCCCCATCCCAAACCGAAGATGGTAGCTCCCAGGATAACACAGGGTCCCTAATCCATAGCCACTCAGTCTTGCCAGGATCTGTTGTCCCCCATCCAGACCCCAACAGCCTCTAGACACCTGGATAGGACTTTGACAGCATCGCTTGGATCACCATGGGCCGAGACGAACAACTATCATCAGTGTACTGATGATACCTCACCCCGTGGGAACGGATGATCTCACCCAACGGCTTCATGTAGATGTTGAATAGGAGAGGAGAAAGCACCAAGCCCTGAGGCACCCCATATTGGAGGGGCCTAGGGCTGGACCTCTCTCTCTCCAGCCACACTGACTGGGACCGGCCCATCAGAAATGAGGAAAACCAGGACCACACAGTGCCCTGGATCCCCAATCCCTTGAGCTGTCCCAGAAGGATACCATGGTTGACGGTATCGAAGGCCACTGAGAGGTCAAGAAGAGCAAAGATGGACGGGTGACCTCCGGCCCGCTCCCGCCAGAGGTCATCCATCAGTGCGACCAATGCCATCTCTGTACCGTATTCGGGCCTGAATCTTGACTGGAAGGGGTCCATATAATCTGCTTCATCCAGGACCCCCTACAGCTGCCGTGCCACTGCCTTCTACAAAACCTTCCCTAAAAAGGGAAGTTTGGATACCGGTCTGTAATTAAATAACACTGCTGGGTTAAGTGATGATTTTTTTAGGAGGGGGCAAACCAAGGCATGTTTTAAAGATGCAGGAAACACCTGCTCCCATAGTGATGAATTGATTATTGCCCCGACCCAGCTACTTGTTACCACCTTGGAGGCTTTTACCAACCAGGCAGGATAGGGATCTAAAGGGCTTGTGGTGGCGCAAACAGCTGCAAGGAGCCTGTCCACTTCCTCAGGGACAACTGGATCGAACCGATCCCAGATAGCATGGCTAGACTGCAGTCCATTCAATTCCGGACCCTCCCCATCCACACCAGGATTAAACCCTGAGCAAATCTGACTGATTTTCTCCATCAGATAATTCATTTACAATCCATTTAGTTTGTTTATTATTTATGTCTATTTTTCTATTGTAAAGAATTATGTAATATCTTGTAAGCCACCCAGAGTGGGATAATATTGCAGATGGGTGGGATGTAAATGTTACAAACAAACAATATAGCTGAGGAACTCATTCTCACCTACATCACATGGAGGACCCTGAATAGGCTGAGGGTTGGAGTTCCTAAATGCAAGACCAACCTGCTAAGTGGGAGCTGCTGGCAGACAACAACATGCTGTGTGAATGTGGAGACATACAGAATCTGGCTCATTTACTGGTCTGTCAATTACTGCCAGAAAAACACACTGATGAGGACTTATGTTTGGCCAATGGCAAAGCCAAGTAAGTGGCTTCATTTTGGCAGCCTAGGGTTTGATCAGGTCACAAAAGATGAAGAAGCCTAAAACAAGCCTCGGGTGGTGGTGGTGAGATATATTTAGAGGCAAAATTTTGCCTCCAAGAGGCTTCGAGGCACAATTTGTTTTTGGAGCAAACAAAATTTGTGGTACTTTGGGAGAGTGTTGAAAGGTGACTGTGGCCATTTGAGGGTCTATAAGAAGTCTTATCTATCTATCTTGGTTCTGATGGACTTCATCTACTTTTTCTCTTATTGTACTCTAAAGTAATAATTAAAATTGATTATTTTCCCTTTTTCCTCTTTCCGTTAGTTCATCTTTTAGTTGTATTGTGCAGTTTCATCAAAGCTCTGACCTTATTAGCAAAATGTGCATTATGTGAGTAGTCTTTATATTGCATACATTTCTATGTTTTTTTATGAGTTCATTGGCTTAATATAGTGTGTCTCCCATTAATCTCAAAAATGGCTGAATACTCACCTCTTCCAGATTTTTGTCAGTAAACACTAACCTTATATAAGCCTTCAATGAATTATTAGAAAGCTTTACTTCCTATGTAATTAGGTAGCTAATTCCTCATCATCACATCAATCCTGGTACTAGGTCTCACAGATATATAACATCATGTCTTTTAATGGCTGCAGTAATTATAGAATTCCTCTCATTCCATCTCTTTAATTGGAAAAGAACATTATGCACAGATTAGGTAACATGAAGTCATTCATACATTGAGTAAATAAGATAATCATTAAAATATATGAAGAGTCCTGCTGAATCTGATTAAAGATTCATCTATTCTTCCATTCTGTTTCCAGCAGTGACCAGATGCCAGCTACATACTAGGGCAATTTAATTTCATAAAGTTGCATCCATCTGCTAGCGAAATAAGCACTGTTGATAGAATAGTTTTTTTCCCTTCTCTCTCCAGGACTCCCATATAGAGATTTGGGCATATAAATGGGAATATATTTATGTAGAAGGCAGGAGATGAAGGGAAGTTCCTGCTGCATGTGGTGAAGCCTGTTTCCATGCTATTGGATATCACACATTTATTTTAGTCATACAGCTTGATATACTAGAATAATAACTTGCAGTGTGAAGAATCTTTTACCAGAAGAGTATTATAAAAGACAATCCAATTCACTGGTGAGGGTACTCATAAGTGGCAGGAATAGCACCTGGATATAAAATGTTGCCTACATGGGTTCAACTGGAGTAGGCTGGATGTGGCTAAATAGAGTTGCTTAAGGCCAGTAGATGTCTGGCATGCCATATGGTGCAGTTCTTGCATCCAAATAGCATATGTACCTCAATTGATCCTTATTTGATCCAGCAAACTTAAGACAGCAAGAAGACATGAAAAATATTCTGTCCTGCCTCCTGTCCCCCCTAGATTGTTCAGTGCATCAGCACTTTCCTAGAGGAGGAAGGACATTTTTAATTTCCCAGTGTAATTTCCCAATGTCTGGTTAATCTACTAATATTATGTCGATATTGAAAACAATTGAAAAAAATTAAAGATGGGAGCTCGGTTTTATTTGATCCCAGCAATCACATTTGCTGGAATAAAACAAAACTTATTGATTCTACCCACATTAAAAAAAAACTTTGGAAAAAAGCCCAGGGATCTCTGACAGGAATTCAAAAAGATACAAGTAGGAATACCCTGGGAACATACTAGATCACACCAACAATTGCATCACCTGATCACCAGCAAAAGAGGCAAATCAGCCCATTTCTGCTGCAGACCAAATGCTGTCAGAAAGAGCCTCCTTGAAGATTGTGGTATTTTTGAACCCCAATTGGGCATTTCCCGGACAACATCAACCTTGTTGTGCCGGCTAATCTTTTTCACACTAGATCATCCGAAAGGAACCACAGAATGAATACACCAAAAGGTGGCTTCATTTTGGCAATGTAAAGTCTGACCTAGACACGAAAAAAGAAGACAGCCTTAGACTTGCAATGAGTGCTGGTGTTGTGGTAACTTCATCTACCTTGTGCTTACTACTAAGGAGAGAATAAAATAGGCAAAGCTTTGTTCTATTATCTCTGATCAGAGGTAACAGCAGGGATTTTTCCATAGGTCACAGCCCTTCTCAAATGGTAATGGTAGGCGATCTTTTTTCTGACATTTGATTGGAGAAAGCTTGGGAATTTCCACCCCATCTCATTCCCAGTTAAGAAGATGAACAGGTTGATGAGAAATACTCAAGAAACAGGTCTTTGTGGAGAGAAGCCTTGGGCCATCCATAGGCTAGATTGGCACTAATTGTGCACTTCTGTAAACCTAGAGATTAGAAGTTCCCCTTTCCTAACATAAAATTAAACCAGGGATGCCCAAACTATGGCCCGGGGGCCGGATCTGCCCTGATGCCAATTCATCCAGCCCACCACTTCTTCTGGAAATCCCTGCCAGAAGAAGTGGTGACAGCTGTCAGTCTTGACAGCTTTAAGAAAGGATTAGACAAGTTCATGGAGGACAAGGGTATCAATGGCTATAATTATGGATACCTAAGGACAACCTCCGGGTTGGAGAGATAGGCAGGATATCTCTCAATGCCATTTCCAGGGAATCCTAAGCAGGTGAAGGCATCTGCTTGGGAATACCCTGAAGCAAATGGTGAGATAGAATGCTGGACTGGATGGGCTGTGGCCTGTTCCAGCAAGCCTGTTCTTATGTTCTTATGAAGCCCTTGTCGCTCCCGGGAGCGGAAGTAAAACATACCTGTATGGGCGTGATTTACTTCCGCTCCTGAGAGCGACGAGTGCTTCGCGGGCTGGATGAATTGGCATTGGGAGCCAGATCTGCCCCCTGGACCATAAAGACTGCCCCCCTGAACCACATGGCCGGCCCGTGGCCCAAAAGGTTTGGGCACCCCTGAATTAAACGGTTGCTTCCTGACTTACAATTTTAAAGTCAGCTTTCTAAGTTTCTGAAGAAAATATAAATGGTTGAGATAAAACAATGTCCTAGCAGTCAGAGGTTATCAAGTTTATGAACAGTATCAAAGTTAAACAGATGCTCTGGATGCTGGCGAATCTGAGGAATATTTCATTTACTGTATCTGAGTTGAAATCTGACCTATTTCAATGGCTTGGTAAAAGACTAACATAAGCAATTAAGCAATGCGGTACCTTAAAACTAATAAAATGTCAAAAATTCATGAGAATATTAGTCCTCCATGACGCTGAGTTTCCTAAGTGTGTTTTCCAAAGGCTTCTTTTTTCCATTAAGACATAACTGCTAATGCTATTCTAGCAAGCAACTGTACTTTGCATGACACTCCCATTATATCTGATTTGCTCTTTACCTGTGCTTAAGCTGCCAGCTGGAATTGCTGATTAAGAGTGGTGCTTTACCCACTATTATATCTTTTAATGGATGAAATCTGTAAATTCCATGGATTCAAATGGGCCTAATCTAGATGTGACTTACTATGTTAAAATAAGTTGCAACTACAGTAGGCCCATTTGAATCAATAGAATTTATAGAGGAGTTGACTCACCAAATCTTCACTCATTAAATGGTCTACTCTGCTGTGATGTACTATGCTAAGCAGCAGGGTTTTAGCCAATGTGTGAAAAGTAGTCATACCTGTCAACCTTCCCGGATTGGCCAGGATTTCCCGGTTTTTGGCGCCGATTTGCGCCATTTCCTGCCCCGCGCTGCCGAAACCCCGGAATTTGGCAGCAGGGGAAAGGAGGTACTGCGCAGCCCTTCTGTGCAGGTCGCAGCTGTTCTTAGACCAGAAGTCCAAGTCAGTAAATCTGCTGATCAAGACTTCTGGGAAATGAAATCCAAAAACAGCTGTAGTGGTTTGCCACTGTGGTGGGAAAGAAGGATTGTTATGTTACAGATAATGCTTTGATTGGTTAATTTTGATGAGATGTGCAATGAGTGACAGTTTACATGGGTTCATGAGTTTTAGAGCAGAAAGATGAGTCTTAAAGTTAGCTTTCTTCAGAAAGGCTAGACATGTAAGCTTGCCTAGAAATGGTTCAGAAATCTATGCAACATGATTACTTTGTTTAGATATTGTTATTTTCTTGGGTGGGAGAAATCTGATGATTTGCTCTAATATGTTTTGATTAGTTTGTTTTTTTACTTAAATCTATTTTTTATAATGGAACTTTGTATCTTTGAAGATCTCTACATTTTATTTTTCAATGCACTGCAGTCTTTTTAATAAATGAAATAATTTTACATCAAGAGTTCTTTTTGAAGACTGGGATGGGTTTGAGTGGTGCCAGAAGACTGTGCCTTTTGAGTAAGGGGGCCTTTGCTACCAGAATTTTTGTATCTCTCTTTCAGAGGTGGCTTAAGGTAGGAAGCTTACCTCAAGAAGGGCTGACAGCTTAACTCAGCCAAGTTGAAGCCTAAGGCAGGCTTTCCAAGTCCTGATTGTTTACACAGCTTGAGCAGGTTAAGTTTTAATCATACCTGTCAAGTTTTGGATTTGGAAAAAAAGGGAAATTTCCCGGCAAATAAGGGATACTTGACAGCTATGCTTATCCTGTGCTGCCCTCCAATGGCGGTAATAGGGCATTGCAGTCTAATTAATAAGGGATGATGGCGGGAAAGAGGGTAAAATAAGGGGTTTTCCCGGCCAATAAGGAATACCTGACAGCTATGGTTTTAATACCCAGAAAAGTGGTAAACTGTGGGAGGTCAAGCAGAGGGTCCTGTCTTAGTAGATACAGGTCAGTTGTCTGCTATAGAGTCTGAACTGTATCCTTGCATATACAGTACCAGCATTGGAGAGGATCATGTTTGAGTAATGTAGCTGTTTAAGATGAAACACCCTATGAAACAAGAGTTTGTTTACTGGCTGGGGTCAAATCAAATGTTACAGATAGTTAAGGAAACAATTCCACTAAGCTTTGTGCCTAAGAATTCAGACTTGAAGACAAAACATGTGATCAATCAACAAATTTATAAGAGAAATGGGAGGGGAGCTGGTTATATAAGGAACAGCCATCTTTCATGCACTTTAGGAATTCACATCTCCAGCTCATGCTGTCTGTTGTGTGTAGTCCAACCCTAAGGATTTACCATGTAATGAAAATCAGTTTTCCTGATTGATCCTATATAGAGAACCTCCAGACCTAGTGGGAGACCATTTCTTCTAAGATTGCCTTCTGTGTGAAATGACAAAAATTAGGAGAGAGACTTCCTTGCGGTCGGGGCGGAGAGGCTGCTGCGGCAATGGGCACTGGGACCCTCCACCACAGCCAGTGTCCTGGGCCCCACCCCAGGCCAGGGCACAAAAGGCTGCAACGGCACTAGGACTCCGCCCCACACCTGGACTTTCTTGCGGCTGGGGCGGAGAGGCCGCTGTGGCACCGGGACCCTCCACCACCGCTGGCATCCTGGGCCCCACCCGGGTCAGGGCACAAAAGGTCTCAACGGCGACAGGACCCAGCCCCCGGACTGGGGCGGAGAGGTCCCATTTTGAGGTTGAGGATGCTTGCTACCTCATCCTTGGACTTTGTTTTGGGAATTTTTCTATGTGGTTGTGACTCTATTATTATATTATAGTTTTGTACTATGTTGTTGTATATTATAATGTGTTGTTTTTTGTAGATTGAATTTTGTATATTGTGTTATTACGTATTTACTTTGTATATTGTTGATTTATGTTGTGATTCTTGTGAGCCGCACTGAGTCGGCGTATGCTGACTGGGCGGCATACAAATCAAATAAATCAAATCAAATCAAATCAAATAAAAAAACTAGCCTGCTTCCCATCTTCATATGTTTAACTCATCCAGATTTTAGAATACAGTACCTGACTATGGCTTTAGTGACTGCCACAGTGAAACAAATTGCTTCTGAATGCTTTTATAAACTTCCATAATACATGTGAAAGTGTATCAACAACATGTCCCCTTTCTGTCCTAAACATCTAGGTTGGAATCAATATTGGGCTTGATGGTCCTTGGAGAGACAGCCAAATTAAACATGTCCTGCTTGAGAGTCTTAATGGACCTAATGAGATATTTTATTTCAAACTTTGTACCTCTTCAGAAGCAGGTAACAGCCAGACTAATTTAGATCTAGGATGGAAATGTGTTCATTGAAAACACTAAATTAGATAGAAACAAACCATTTATTTTCTTTACTGTTTGTCCTGGGAGGTTATGTTGATTTTAGTGCTCTAGGTTGGAATATAGAAGAAACAAACTAGTTATTTCTACTGAATAAATTTGGAATGTATGCATGGATATATTTAATTTGTATCTCAAACATTCCATTTGTAAGGTATATTATACAAATTAAGACTATGTGAATCTGCTTACTGTATAATATTTATTTGAAAAAACATTTGCATGCTAATATTCTGTAATTCAGTTGGTTTACAATTTTGAACTTATTCTTCTACTTTGACCCTGCCCTTTAGAGATGGGAATGCCTATCATTAAAGGTAAAGGTTTCCCTTGCTCGAAAGTCAGTCATATCTTACTCTAGGGTTCAGTGCTCATCTCTGTTTCAAAGCCAAAGAGCCAGTGCTGTCTGCTTCTGCAGATGTTTCTGTGGTCATGTGGCAGGCATGACTAGACAGACACCAGAGTGCATGGAACGCTGTTTACCTTCCCACTGAAGTGGTTGCTATTTATCTACTTGCACTTTCTTGCTTTCAAACTGCTACGTTGGCAGGAGCTAGGACAAAGATGGGAGCTCATTCCGTTCTGCAGTACTCGGGAATTGAACTTCTGACCTCCCGCCTCCCAGTCAGCGTCTTAGCCACTTGAGCCACTGCAGCCCTATTATTACATTATCTCAAAATATGATACATGATAAACTAGGGTTGCTGTATATGGGGAACCCAGGGCCATAATAACCAGGATTCTAGATGTGGGTGGGCGAATATTTTTTCAGGGTGGGCAACAATGTCATATACTGTGTGTGTGCATGCGTGCATGCGTGCATGCATGCATGCGGGCGTGCGTACACACACACACACACACACACACACACACACACACACACACACACACACACACACACACACACACACACACAGAGTATATGACATTGTTGCCCATCCTGAAAAAATATTCACCCACCCACATCTAGAATCCTGGCTATGGCCCTGGGTTCCCCATATACAGCAACCCTGGTTTATCATGTATCATATTTTGCGATAATGTAATAATAGGGCTTCCCATCCTGAAAAAATATTCTTATATATATTTCATATATATAAGCAACCGGGAGTTTGAGGGTGGGCAAACTGCTAACTCAGGGTGGGTGATGCCCACCCTGGCTACGGCTCTGGGGAAACCTTCCCGCTATAGCTTATTTTCTACTTAGGCTGCTTCTTAACCTTGTTTCCAGACACACAGTTTCTTTCTTGGAAATGTAATCTTCCCACTGAGTTGGTAGATAGGCAACTAAAATGTTATCTTTCTTCTTATAGCAGAAAAACAGTAAGAAAGATGTCTGTTGGCCTTGGCACGTAGGATACATATATACCACTATACTCAGAGAAATCTGTTTGCATGGCATTCATGCAGATTTGAGAAAAACGGCTTTTCTTGGATTCTGTGATTGTGTCAATGAACTCAGAGATGATAAAGAATTAAGAGGAACAAGTTTTATTGATCTTTTATGCTACTATCCTTCACCTGATGACTGTAAGTAAATAAAATTATTTGTATATGTTGTGTATTTTTCTTCTGTGTCTTGACCAGACATGAAACTCTCAAAATGAAGTCACCTTTTGGTGAGTCCATTCTGCAGTTCCCTCTGCCCAATCTAGTGTGAGAAAGATTAGCCAGCACAAGGTGCCATTGCCCGGGATACACCCAATTGTGCTTCAAAAATACCACAACCTTTGAGGAGGCTCTATCTGTGTACCCCATGTGGTGTATTTATACACATGGAATATATTTTGAAAGCACTATTTCTCCTTGCTGTCTGTCTGTCTATCTGTCCACAGAGTCTATGTGTTTCCTACCATACCTGTATTGGAAAAATAATCTGGTTGTCTCCATATTGTATTATGGGAAATTCCTCCTTCAGAAAACTTAAATAGTTATGGAAGATTTTCTCTGAAATTAACATTCCCCACTCCTTTTGTTTGTTTATTCATTGCCACACAATGCTATGTGTTAAAACTGAAATAAAATATGTCAGAATTCCCATCGTACACCCCTCTCTTCAAATGTTTGCTGCTCTGTTGAAGAGTTCAGCTTTCAAATTTTACTAAGATGACAGGTCTCTCATCCATTATCAGTGTTTCATCAATCATAGTAAGTTTAGCAGGTCTCCTGTGGAGAAGTTATTAAAGTCTGGCTTCATGAGCTTTCTGATGGATTTATGTCAAGATCTTTGCATGTGCACGGAGCAAGTGGGCGTGAGTGTAAAATCACAAGCAAAGAAAGCATCAGCAATCAGACATAAAATATAGCTATGCTTTCCAATTCATTTTTTAACCATTGAAAGCCATTCAGATAGAAAAAACTTATTAAACTTGAATTTAGAATGTTATAATAACACTAGGCACAACTGCCAGATTCATTGAATGTACAGTATATACTATATCCAGTATTATCAAACCACTTACTTAAGTAACCAGTGACAGTTTTTGCTCATGAATATTCAGATCAAAGTCACATAAACTACCACTGAATATTTTCTATGTCCTGTTTTACTGTCTAGTGATGTGACTTGTTGCCGTTCTGCTTTTTAAATAAAGAATTAAAGCTAGATGGCAATATAAATATGAATACAAGTGCTGAGACCCTTAAACAGTGATGCACTGCAACAGGTTATGTCAGATTCTGCAGAACCGGTAGAGGAAATTTCCCCAGGCCATGCCCACTTGGTTGGTCACGCCCACGTCCATAGCCCATAATGCAGGATGTTTGGCCATGCTCACAGACTTGGCCCTGCCCATAGATTTGGCCAGCCCACAGAGTAGATGGTAGTAAAAGTTTTCGCAAGTGCATCACTGCCCTTAAACCTAACTACAGTATTATAGAAAATGAAACATCTTTCTGTTATAGTATGATATATTGGTGAACTGTAAGGGTTTGAAGCATGTTTGAGTCGAGTTGGTTTGAAGTCATCTTTGACGTTTAAATGCTTGTTAGTGTCCAGACAAAAAAATGTTTCATTATTATGGATGATTTGGAAACAAGAGTTTGCACTGTACTGCATATCACTGCCATTTTTGCTGAGTCCAAACATAATTCTCCTTGTTCTGTAATTGATAGCACCCTCTTCCTTACCCTTACCCACTTTCCTTTCATCTTCTAGTATCAGCTGTCACGGCTAAAGGTGGCTATGCAGGTGTGGGATAATTAGTTCAAATTTTCCATAAAGCATTGGCATATTTAATGTGTCCACATATGCGCATATACAAAACTCATATCCAGTCCAATTCTTTGCTGTGTTTTTTTTTAAAAAAGATTTTGTTGCAAGTGCTTTAGCAATGAATTGATAACAACTTTTAAGCCTTCCACAATCAGGAAAGTGATTCTCCTGGCTTTTGTTCCCCATCTGTCTGTATTTATTTATTGGGCCTTTTTTTGCTTAAATTGGAGCCTGCCTTTCTCCTAGTGAGAGGACCAGGTGTGGCTCACAATATTAAAATAACTAAAAGCACAATAAATTACAAGATAAAAAAACAATTAAACATGCAATAATAGTTAAAATCAATTCATTAAATATATAACAATGTTGTTCAGTCACACAGTTGAGTTCGACCCTTTGCTACTCCATGGACTACCACACGCCAGGCTCCTAGGTCATCTGCCATCCTCTGTAGCCCGCCCACATCTACACTCACTGTGTCAGTTATGCCATCTCGCCATCTCATCCTCTGCTGCCCCCTTCTCCTTTTGCCTTCAATCTTTGCCAGCATCAGGGCCTTCTCCAATGAGTCCTATCTTCTTATTTGGTGGCCAAAATACTTGAGCTTCAGCTTCAATATTTGTCCTTCTACCTGTAAGGAGCAATCAGGGTAGATTTCCTTTAGGACTGATTGATTTGATCTCCTTGCAGTCCAGGGGACTCTCAAGAGTCTCCTCCAGCATCACAGTTCAAAGGCATCTATTCTTCTGTGCTCAGCCTTCCTTATGGTCCAGCTCTCACAGCCATACATTACTACTGGGAAGACCATTGCTTTGACTATGTGGACTTTTGTTGGCAGGGTGATGTCTCTAATTTTTATTATGCTGCCTAGGTTTCTCATAGCTTGTCTCTGAAGAAATAAGCATCTTTTTAAATAATTTTTATTGACTTTTAAAACAATACAAATATAACAACAATACATATGAATAAGCACAAAAGAAAAACTACAAAAAAAGAAAAAAAGAAAAAAATACAGCCTATCCTAATACATTTTTAAGTATCATTAAGTTTCACTAACATATCTACTAACATTACTGAAAACATTTATATACTTCAATATTCTTTATGTTGTAACTCCATAAAAACAAAAACAACATATTTCACACCCAGTGCTTATTTACAACGCCCTGGAGAGTTCGGAATATCTCATATTTCAAGACCAGAAACTTCTTTGTTCGGGTACAGGTCTGCAAGTTTCAACCTCAATAAGTGAGTGATCCACAAAAGGTTTCCAAATGTTCCAAAATCTATTCTCTCTCATAATGCCCTTTTTAATCTTTATTTCCCATGTCAATTTATCATTCAATGCTAAATTCTACATTTCTTTATACCACTCATCCACCTGTAAAATTATATCATTTTTCCAATTTCTTGCAATACATTGTCTACCCGTTGTGAGCATTATTTCCAATAATTATTTTTCATCTCTGTTTAAATTAAAAAATTCTACATTTGTCAACATGATGGTATCTGACTCCAGTTTAATTCCCTCCCCCCAATATATCACTGATCTCTTTTTCAATTCTTGTCCAAAAATCCTTTATCACCCTACAACTCCACCGCATATATTCATAAGTTCCCATTGTATCTTTACATCTCCAACATAATTTGTCCTTTTTATTGTCAATCTGATGTAACCTCACCGGTGTCAGATACCACCTCCATAACATTTTATAATTATGTTCTTTAATTCTAACCGACATAGTTCTCATTATCCTCTTTTTCCATTTATTTCTCCATGCATCTCTTTCTATCCTTATATTCAAATCCTGTTCCCACCTTTGTTTCAAATCTTCACCATTCCTATTTATTAAATTATAAAGTTTGCTTACTAAACCAATTCTTCAAATTCCGTCTTTTCTCTATCTATATCAAATTCTCTTGCATATTACCATTCCAATTATTAACCCTCAATATCTGAAACCAATACATTTTCAATTGTTCAAACAGCATTTTCTTCCTACCTTCATCTTCACAGAACCGTAACCAGTCTTTCACCAAGGAAACTTTATTTTTATCCAAAATTTCTATTATTTCTTTATCCATTTTCAACGGAAATCTTGCTATATCTGCTAATTCCAAAATTGGAGAGATATTCGGGACCAGATCCTTTTTCACTCCTTTCTACACATTCATCATTTCCCTCATCATTTTATTATTTGTAACACACTTTCCCATACTTCCCCCCCAAAAAAACATTTTACCTATATTCCTATAATCTTTCATCTCAATCTCCTCCCAAATTACTTTTTCTCTTGCCAAGATCTTCACCACATTCTTGATTTGAAAAGCACGATAATATGCCACTAGATTCGGAATTCCTAGACCCCCTTCCTTTTGAGGCAAATACCATATTTTTTTTGGTAGTCTAGTCTCCCCCCCCCCATTACAAAAATTATTAAACAGCTTTTGAAACTCATTAATTTCCTTGTCCTTCATTTGAATTGCTAATGCATCGAATAAAAAATTAATTCTAGGCAACAACATCATTTTACTAAGTGCAATTCTACCAAACCATGACAATTTCAACTTTTTGAAACTTTGTATCCTAGTCTTAATTTCCGTTTTCAAACTATCATAATTCAGTCTTTTAAGATCTTCCAATCTATTTGATATAATTACACCCAAATATTTCAGCTTATCTTTAATTTGGATATTACTCATTCCCTTTATCTTCCTCCTCTCCTCTTCACCCATATTACACAGCATCATTTCCGATTTGTCCCAATTAATCTTCAAACCTGTAATATCCTCAAAATCCATAAATTGTGTTCTAATTCTATTCATAACCCTCTCAGGATGTTTTGCAATTATCAACGTATCATCCGCATACATGCTTATTTTATTCCCCATTATCCCTTCTATTTTACCATCCTCTCTTATAGCATTTGCTAATATTTCCATTGCCATGATAAAGAGTATAGGGGACAAAGGACACCCCTGTCTAGTACCCACCTCTAATTTTACCTCATCTGTAACCTCATCATTTTCTCTGACACTAGCTATTCCTTTCTGATATAATAAATCTATCACCCTTCTAAATTTATCACCAAATCCGTAGCTTTTAATTATTTCCTTAATCGAGGTCCACTGTAAGGAATCAAATGCCTTAAAAATATCCAAAGATATAAATCCCACTTTTTCCTTTGTTTGATTCACATTATCTATTAAATCTAGAGCTCTTCTAGTGAAATCTGACATATGCCTTCCTTTTAAAAATCCCACTTGATTTAAATGTATATACTCCCCTGTAAATGTATTTAAACAATTAGCCAATATTGCTGTGAAGATCTTAGCATCCTGATTTATAAGGGAGATTGGTCTGAAAGATTCTACTTTCTCTAAATTCTTTCCCGGTTTTGGCAACAATACTATCGTAGTCCTATACCATGAAGTCGGAATTTGTCCACCATCCAATATATAATTATATAATTTTACCAACTTTGGTACCACAACCTCTTTAAATTCCTTATAAAAATCAGCCGGCAATCCATCCTCTCCCAGGGCTTTCCCCAACTTCAATCCCGCAATTACCTCCTTTACCTCCTTTTCCATGACTTGTTCTTCCATTTTGTCCCTATGTTCCTGTTTTATTCTAATCATTATTTGTCTCTCTAATTGCTTTTTAAGTTTCTCCAGATCTATCTCTTTTTTTGCATACAAAGCTTGATAAAATTCCTTCACAATTGTACATTTATCTTTCATCCTATTACATCTTGCCCCTTGGTTATCCACCAAGACTCCAACTTCTCTTTTTTCCCTTTTATCTTTTGCCGCTTTTGCCAATAATCTTGAATTTTTATTAATATATTCAAAGTACTCTCTTTTTAAATAAATCAGGTCTCTTTTTACCTTTTCTATATCTTTGCCAACCAATTCTGCCTTCAATTTTTGTAATTTAAGAAATATCTTCTTATCCTTCGTCTTTGATTGTTCCTCTTGTAACTGCTTTATCTCCTTTTCACTTTCATCTTGTACTAGCTTATACTTTTTATATCTATTACTTGCCAACTTTATACTTTCACCTCTAAAAACCGACTTCATGGCATCCCAGACCATATTAAAAGCATCTTTTTATTTCATGGCTGCAGTCACCATCTGCAGTGATTTTAGGTCCCAAGAAGGTAAAGTCTGTCACTACTTCAATTTCTTCCCCTCCTATTTGCCAGGGAGTGATGGGTCCGGATGCCATGATCATGTTTTTTGGTTTTTTTTTTTTACATTGAGTTTCAGGCCAGCTTTTACACTTTCCTCTTTCACCCTCATCAAAAGGCTCTTTAGGTCTTCTTCACTTTCTGCCATTAGGGTAGTATCATCTGCATATCTCAGGTTGTTGATGTTTCTCCCAGCAATCTTAATTCCAATTTGTGATTCATCCAGCCCTGCATTATGCATGATGTACTCTGCATATAAGTTAAATAAGCAGGGTGACAATAAGCAGCCTTGTCATACTCCTTTTCCTATTCTAAACCAATCAGTTGTTCCATATCCTGTCTCAACTGTTGTTTTTTGAATCAAATGCAGGTTTCTCAAAAGACAGGTAAGGTGGTCTGGTACTCACATCTCTTTAAGGACTTGCCACAGTTTATTGTGATCCACACAGTCAAAGGCTTTGGTATAGTCAATGAAACAGAAGTAGACATTTTTCTGGTACTCCCTTGCTTTCTCCATAATCCAGTGAATGTTGGCAATTTGGTCTCTAGTTCCCCTGCCTCTTCAGAACCCAGCTTGTACTTCTGGAAGTTCTCAATCCACATGTAGCTGAAGCCTAGCTTTTAAGATCTTGAGCATGACCTTGCTAGCGTGTGAGATGAGCACAATTGTACGAGAATTTGAACATTCTTTGGCATTGCCCTTCTTTGAAACTGGAACGTAGACTGACCTTTTCCAATCCTGTGGCCACTGCTGCATTTTCCAAATCTGCTGGCATATTGAGTGCAATACTTTAATTCCATCTTCTTTTAGGGCTTTAAATAGCTCAAATGGAATACCATCATCTCCACTAGCTTTGTTGTTAGTAATGCTTTCTAGGGCCTACTTGACTTGACACTCCAGAATGTCAGGCTCAAGGTCAATGATCATACCACTGTGGTTGTCAGGGACATTAAGGTCCTTTTTGTAGAGTTCTTCCATGTATTCTTGCTATCATTTCCTTAAAAACACACTTAGGAGAACAAAAGCACAGCGTCTAAGGATTTAATCATAGTTATTAAACACCTGTCTGAGAGGCAAGTCTTTAACTGTTAGTGAAAGAGTGAAATGGAGGGGGCCAATTTAACTTCCAGAAGGAGAACATTCCATGACTTGAGAGCAGTCGCAGAGAAGGCTCATGTCCCTGTCAATACACCTGCGATGGCAATAGGACCGAAAAGGGGCCTCCACTGAAGACCTTAAGGGGCAGGGAGGCTTATATGAGGAGTTACATTTCTTCAGATAGATTGGAGCCAAGCTGTATTGGGCTTAATAGATCATAACACAGGTCTGCAACCCAAAAACTGCATAGGATTTTTTTTTTTACTGTTTCTTATAGATTTCTTGCAAAAACTTGTGTTTTTAGTTTAATTTAGCATGAAATTTGCCTGTAACCCAAAATCTGATGTCCTACTCTTGATTCTAAAAAACCCAACCCAAAAATCATTTCTTACTTTCATTTAATATTTATTAGAGCTAGAATCAAGAATAATGCAAAGAGAAAATAAGATGAATGGTGGTGGTGGTGGTGGGTGTAGTCAGTGGTGGGCATAAGCAGGTTCTCACCAGTTCGCCAGAAATGGTAGCAGAAATTCTGCTGGCTGTGCCCATCCAAGTTTTGAAATAAAGTAGTCCTAATTCGGGTGCAACACAGGGCTTTCCCCCTGGCCACGCCCATCATACCACGGCCACAGTGTGGTAGTAATTTTTTTTGGAGCACACCACTTGCGCGTAGTGTAGGTTTAGAGGTGTGAGGAAGCTCAGATGATCATGTCCCAACAGGTTTATTTTGTTTGTAGCGAAAGGTGAACATATCCAGGAATCTTACTGGCTGGATTGAGCATGTTTTGACATGTTCTTTGGGGTATTATAAATGAGAATAAACACGCCTACTGTCAGATTTCATCATGTTCCAACATGTTAAATAAGTTCAGGCTCTTGGTTGCTGTATGAGCCACACTCAGTTTACATCCTGCATTCAAACGTGACTATACTCGTTTTTAGTTCTGTATTATGGCTCCAAGAGGTTGTGTTATTTCTCCGGACAACTTTTGTTTTACCTGTGTAATCAGCAATTAGGTGCTGGCCTGAAAACAAACCAGTAGACAGTACAGTTATTGTAGTGTGTGTGTGTGTGTGTGTGTGTGTGTGGAATATATACTCCCTGTAAGTTTGGCAACTGTGTTTTGAATTAGTTGAAGTTTCTGAATTATCTTCAATCTGTAGTGAAAAACCTAATAGTTATTTCTCTCTCTCTCTTTTTTTTTTGGGGGGGGGGGATTGCCATTGTATTAAAGTAATGAAGTGAAGTGATCAGAGTGATAAATTCAAAGAAAGCTGAGAAAGAACAAAACTATTGTACCCAAGAATTATTGTGATTATAAGGCATAGCTACACAGCAGGCACTGAACTATAGAGTCGGATACAACTGGCTTTCGAGCACGGGAAACCTTTACCTTTAACTTTGAGGTCAAGGAAAGAGAAAAGTGTTATTTGGCACGGTCCGTGTGTCCCAATGGCATTTTTTCTTCCACTGACCCAATTTCCAGTATCCTGCTGCAGCTGACAGATGGTGCAAGATTTTGGAAATAGATAATTTCCCCTGATCATCTGCAAATGGTCAGGGAAGATGAAATAAATATTTTTGACTCAGTTGCTGACTGCTACCCCATTCAAGGAGTTAATAGAATAGAGCTTGAATAGACCTTTGAGGCCACATCCAGAAGTCGCCGTCTTCTTCTTCTTCTTCTTCTTCTTCTTCTTCTTCTTCTTCTTCTTCTTCTTCTTCTTCTTCCTTGTTTTGTTTACTCTCTGATAGGCAATGAATGAGAGATTTCTAAAATGTTCTGACCTCAGCAGACTTGTTCAGCTCCTCACCAACTTAAGCCTGTGGCTTTCTTTAGGAAGTCAATCCAACTCATATTTGGTCTTCTTCTTTTCCTGCAGCCTTCAACCATTCCCAGCCTTTTTGTCTTTTCCAGAGAACCTTGCCGTCTCAAGATAGGCGAGCCACATCTGCATATCTTAAATGACTGATGTTCCTTCCATGAGTTTTCACTCCTCCTTCTAGGTTGTCTTTCTGTGTGATATATTCTGCATACAGATTGAGCAGAGAAGAGTATAAAATACATCTTTGCCTATAGGAAACCATTCACTTTCTCCATAATACACTGATTAAATCATCAATCCAATTAGAGACTACAGCCAAGAAATCAGAAAAAGATTGAGGCTCAGAAAGGTAGCAATGAGAGAATTAGGAAAGATAATCAAATATAGGGATGTATCACTGGATACCAAGATCATCCACACTTTCATGTTTGAAAGCTGAACAGTAAAGAAAGCTGATAGGGAAAAAATCTGACTCATTAAAAACTATGGAGATGGGGAGAGTTCTGTAGCTACCCGGAACTGACAGAAATATGGGCAAGTGTGTCCTAAAGCAAATCAAACTGTACTATCTCTGGAGGTAAAAATGATGAGGATTAGGTTGTCCTATTTTAGTAATTTAATGAGGAAACTACATGTAGTTAGATAAAATGTCTACACTATATTAGAAATGTTTGAAATACTGTAGTAGGCATGTTAGTTTCCATGGATCAAATCCACTTTGTCAGACATAAGAGTAAGATTTCATTGCATCTATTTATACACATCAGGTACAGAGGTATAGAATGGTTAGCATAACAGATAAGTATACAAATCAATGTGTTGTTTTATAACTCGTAATATCTATTATTCAGATTAGTTGTGAAGATTCACCCTGTTGAATTACAAAGGGTTAGCAGATGGATGCAAGACAAACTTTGTGGCAGTATCCATTTGCTAATGAGTTTACCCTTGAGTCCTAGTATCTATTGTGTGAGTGGCCCAGGCCAAGCACCACGTTCTTCCTTTGTTCTGAGTGGTAGACTGAGGCTATGGATGAGAATTCTATTGAAGTAGTTTCTGTAAAGGGGGTATAATATAACAACATATACAGTAATATACAACATATATAGCAGTGTAGTAAACTGCATGGGATTCTGACCGGCAGAATGATGACAAAAAATTTGTGGGGGACTAGCTGGGTACTTCGGAGTCTTCTCTCCGCTCCTCTCCCCCCTGATCTCCTTTTCCCAGTAGCTCTCTATATTAACAGTTCCACACACGCATACAGCATATTACAATACAATGACATGATCCATCAACCTTCACCACACTGCCATACTATGCTGCCCTAGGCCTACTCAAATAGATGTTTACACAATTGATGATAGATGAATGCAACCTATTTCTGTATCCTTACAATAGCAAGAAGGAAATGCTCCTAGATCATTGGTTCAGAATGGTCCAAGAACAGGACATTTTCATCATCACAGGGAATGAACAACCTGTGTTATTGATCAGATATCTGGAGAATTTGTTCTCACAATTTAACTGATCAAATCACAAGGATGCCACATAGCAGCATATAACAACCTGTTAGTTGTGGTGTATCACATTTGATAATGTCCCGGAAACCTTTGACTAATATTTAAACCTTTGAGATGAGTGTCTTGCATATGTATGTGCTTTTTTTCTGCTGTCTCTCTCTGGATCCTTACCTAGCAAGATCCTGCTATTCAAGGTTGAATTTGTAAGGTTACTTGTAAGAAGAAATAATAGGTAAGATGATGATTACTGCTGATCATTCAAGATTAAATAAATGAGAAAAGAACTGCTGCAAGAAGAACTTTTTAACTGGAAATCTTTACACAATGATTTGGACACGGCACAATATCACTGCTTAGAGCTGCTGCCTTCAAAAGTCAGGATGGCCATGATACTTTTTGATTCCTGGTATAAGAATAATAGTAAGAAACTCCTCCTGTTTGGGCCTTCTTCTTTTTTTAGTGCAATCAATTTCTTCTGAATTTCTTCTGAGTTCTGGAACAGTAATAAATGCTTCTGTTGTGTCCTAAAGCCTGTGCCTTTAAACAATGTACCTATCCATGTGTATCCAATGTAACCTCTTCTATGTGTAACAATGTAACCTCCAGCTGAATCACTGTAACCTTAATAGGACGCGAGCTAGTGACCACTAGATGGCAATAGCGAGCGTCCAAGCTCATTGGTCCAAGACTCACCTAGAACAACAGCGCGGGAAGATTCCCGCCACTACCTTCACCTGGACAAGAAGGGCGTGACCTGCAATGACGTCACGCAGCCTGTAGCCAATAGGCTATCAAGGAGCCACATTCAAATGTATAGCCGCTGTATATATTGAGCTGTTCGTCCGCCATTACCTCATGTTCCCTCTGACCAGCATGTAATAAAGTTGTGTTAAGCCAGCTCTTCGGCTGTCCTGGTGTCTTTGGTCCCATACACTAAATTGGCGACGAAGGTGGGATAATGGCTGCCCACGGGACCAAGACATACGCCGGTTTTGACATCAAGAAACCGCAAGATTGGGAACTCTTCGAAATGGACTTCCAAGGTGCGCTGGTGGAGTTCGAGGTGACGGACGAGGCAAAGAAGAGAGCCATCCTCACCAGAATGCTCGGGCACGACGGAAAGAGAGTACTGATTGACCTCATCGCACCCAGAAAGGCGGCTGAATTCAAGGCAAAAGAGCTCCTGACGGTGCTGAGAGACCATTTCCGGTCCTCGGTAGCGATGTTTCCCGCTCGGAGCGCGTTTTGGAGGCGAGTCCAAGCGCCTGACGAGTCGGTCGCCGCTTTCGTAGCGGCCCTGCGCCTGGCTGCCGGCCTGTGCAAATGGGAGAATTTGGAAGTCACCCTCAGGGACTGCGTGCTATGCGGCCTGAAGGACGCCGAGATTCAGCGCACGCTAATGAATCAGGAGCCGCCCCCACGTTGCAGGAGGTCCTGAAAGCGGCACAGGCCGCGGAAGCCACGAAGGCAGGGGTGCAAGAGCTCCAGGACTGGCGGCCGAAGGCCGACAAAGCAGAGAGTTCGGTGCACGCGGCCCGGCGAACTTCGAAATCGTCCACCGAAAGCAGCGACGACGAGGACGTCCGGAAGGTCCGAAAGGAGGGCCGGCGTTGCGACGGCTGCGGGGCGGCTCACGACCGTGCCAGGTGCCCCTTCAGAAAGGCCGAGTGCCACAACTGCGGGCGACGTGGGCACATAGCCAAAGTCTGCAGACAACGACGCAAGGACCGGAGGAGCTCGCCCGACCGCCCAGCGAGGGACCGGAGGAGCTCGCCCGACCGCCCAACGAGGCCAGACCGCTCGACGAGACCAAAGGATGGCGCCCGGCTCACGAGGAAGCAGGACGGAGTGGGCCGCATCCCCGACAACAGCGACGACGACGCTCCGGTTTTCAGCGTGTCCTTGGGACACCCCCGTTACTTTGTTGAGGTACTGGTGCAAGGGGCCCCTGTTAGGATGGAGATTGACTCTGGTTCCTCTTACTCCATTATTTCCCAGAGGGAGTTTTTGAGAATTGCCCCCCGCGTACGGCCCAAGCTCAAAGCGTTGAGGTCCACGCTTCGGGACGTGCAAGGGAACAGTATCCCGGTGTTGGGGGTTGGGAATTTCCAGGTTCGGTACAAGCGGCACGCCGCGGAACTCCCCCTAGTCGTGCTTAAGGGAGGTACTTGTAGCCTCCTCGGGACTCAATGGTTTCAGCCCCTGGGTCTGTTCATTGGGGGGGTGCATGCTGTTGGGTCTGACCCGATACAGGAGGTGTGCGACGCGCACCCCAAAGTCTTCAAGAAGGGACTTGGGAAATTCAATGGACCCCCAGTAACGTTCGACCTGGACCCGGAGGTCCGTCCAATCAGACTTAAACCGCGCAGGGTGCCTTTTGCACTCAAGGACAAAATAGAGGCGGAACTGGACAAATTAGTGGGCCAGGGGATTCTTGTTCCTGTTGATTCTGCGGAGTGGGAAACTCCAATTGTCACAGCATTGAAGGCCAATGGGGAGGTGTGCATCTGCGTCGATTACAAGTGCACCATTAATAAGGCAATCCGCCCTAATGCATACCCGGTGCCGGTGGTCAGCCATTTGCTAGCCAGGTTACATGGGGAAAAGTGTTTCGCCAAGCTCGACCTGGCTCAGGCCTATCAGCAACTCATGGTAACCCCTGCCGCAGCTGCTGCACAGACCATAATCACGCATAAGGGGGCGTTCCAGGTGACGTGCCTCCAATTCGGCATGAACTCGGCGCCCGGAATTTTCCGGTCGCTCGTGGAATGCCTCCTCAAAGGGCTGGACGGCGTTTTACCTTATTTTGATGACGTATTGATAACGGGGGGGGGGGGGGAGTGAGGTTGAGTTGGCTAAAAGGCTAAACAAGGTCCTGGCGGCGTTCGAACGGGCGGGGTTGAGATTGCGAAAAGACAAATGCGTCTTCTTCGCGAAGGAGGTTGAGTTCTTAGGGTTCCGAGTAACTCCCGAGGGGATCAAACCGTCCAAATCCAAGGTTGCCGCCATCAAGAAAGCCCCTCGCCCCACATCCAAGCCCGAGCTGCAGTCGTTCCTAGGGCTCTTAAATTTCTACCACTCCTTCCTTCCACGGAAGGCTGCGGTGGCCGAGTCGCTTCACAAGTTGCTCAAGAAAGATGCAGCATGGATGTGGGGCGATGACCAGGAGAGGGCATTCACGGAATTGAAACAACTCCTGGCGTCCGACGCCATTCTGACCCATTTCGACCCCAAACGGCCGGTGGTACTGATCTGTGATGCATCCCCGGTGGGGGTGGGGGCAGTGTTATGCCACGTGTTGGAAAACGGGAGGGAGGCCCCAATAGCGTTCTACTCCAGGTCCCTGTCCCAAGCGGAGAGAAACTACGCCCAAACAGACAGGGAGGCGCTGGCGATAGTTGCGGGGACCAAAAAATTTCACGATTTTCTGTACGGCCGCCCCCTCACCATCGTGACCGACCACAAGCCCCTACTAGGCATTTTTACCGCAGATAAGCCCACGCCACAGATCCTGTCCCCGAGAATGCTTAGGTGGGCCATTTTTCTCAACGCCTACCAGCACGCATTGGTGTACCGGCCCGGGAGAGAAATCAGCCATGCGGACGCTCTATCGAGATCCCCCCTCCTCCTGACGCCCAGCCAGGTGAGCAAGGGGGAGCGGGGCCATCAGGTTCTCATGATAGAGGTACTGGATTCGCCCCCCGTAGTGCCCACTGACATTGCCACAGCGACAAGAAAGGACAAAACATTGGCGGCGGTTTGCTCCTGGGTACAGAAAGGGTGGCCGGCGTCCTCCCCAGCAGAGGAATTCGCCCCATTTTTTAGGAAGAAGCTGGAACTGTCCCTAGAGAGGGGGTGCCTCTTGTGGGGGCAGCGGGTGGTGGTCCCTACATCCCTTCGACCACGGGTGCTTAAACTGCTGCACGTCAGCCACCCCGGAATCGTGCGCTCCAAAGCGCTGGCCCGAAGCTACTTTTGGTGGCCCCAGTTAGACGCCGACATCGAGCACATGGTCGGCACTTGTGAGAGTTGCCAATGCTCCAGACCAGAGGAGGCCCGTCTTCCCCACAGGGAGTGGGATGCGGCTAAGGGGCCGTGGTCCCGGATACACATAGACTTCGCGGGCCCGTTCCGAGGAACCCTGTTTCTCCTTGTTGTGGACGCCTTCTCCAAGTGGTTGGAGGTCATCCCAGTCACGAGCACCTCCTCGGCCGCGACAATTAAGCATTTGCGGAGAATTTTTTCCACGTTCGGCATACCCGACACCCTAATTAGCGATAATGCTAGTTGTTTTACGTCCTCTGAGTTCAGGGCATTCACAGAGATTAACGCCATCCGGCACATCACCTCCGCCCCTTTCCACCCGGCCACCAATGGCCAAGTGGAGCGCCTCGTACGCACCACGAAGGACGCGCTGCGGCGCATGGGCCCCGGGGACCTCAACCTGCAAGTGTGTCAGTTTCTGCTAGGGTACAGGGTGACCCCGCTAGCGTCAGGCTACTCCCCTGCGGAGCTTCTAATGCGCAGGAAGCTGACCACCATACTCACGAGACTAGATCCCACGAGAGTTGAGGACAAGGGGAGGAACATAGGGTTAGAAGCCACCAAGAGTTTCGGCGTGGGTGCCCCGGTACATTGCAGGAACTACGCCAGCGCGGGGCCAGCCTGGGTGCCGGGGGTGGTCGTGGAACAAACCGGTCCCGTTTCGTACCGCGTGGAGACCAACACAGGTCTACTTTGGCGGCGGCACGCGGACCAGCTCCGGAGCCGGGTCCCAGGAAATCAGGCCGCCGAAAAAACAAATTCAGCGTTAGGGTTCTCCCCCACCCGTTTAGCCCAAGGGGGAGGAGAGGGGGGTCCAGAATCCCCACCAAGGGGGGAGGAGAAGGAATTTGTCCTCGTAGATATCCCGCGGGATCCCCCAACAGATTTTGATTTTGATTTTCAGAACCGGGGTTTTTTTTCGGAGTGGTCCCCCACCCATCCAAGCGAGAAGAGGGGTTTTACGTTAGCCCCTGGTGCCCCCGGTTCAACCACAACGGAATCTACCCTTTCCCCTAAAACTGCAAAACCACAGCAAGCCGCTAACAAGTCTCCCTCTCCCATTACAGGACAAGGTTCCAGGGAACAAGGAAGCGGGTACGGCCCCCGGGTGGGCCAACCCACATCGCGGCCCAAACGCGAGTGCAATAAACCATCTTGGCTAAGAGACTTCGTCTCATCCTAGGGGGGAAGGGTGTTGTGTCCTAAAGCCTGTGCCTTTAAACAATGTACCTATCCATGTGTATCCAATGTAACCTCTTCTATGTGTAACAATGTAACCTCCAGCTGAATCACTGTAACCTTAATAGGACGCGAGTTAGTGACCACTAGATGGCAATAGCGAGCGTCCAAGCTCATTGGTCCAAGACTCACCTAGAACAACAGCGCGGGAAGATTCCCGCCACTACCTTCACCTGGACAAGAAGGGCGTGACCTGCAATGACGTCACGCAGCCTGTAGCCAATAGGCTATCAAGGAGCCACATTCAAATGTATAGCCGCTGTATATATTGAGCTGTTCGTCCGCCATTACCTCATGTTCCCTCTGACCAGCATGTAATAAAGTTGTGTTAAGCCAGCTCTTCGGCTGTCCTGGTGTCTTTGGTCCCATACACTAAAGCTTCCCAACCATTTGCATTCCTCTTGCATATGGGGATGCTAGAACATGGATTTGGATCTAGAGTTTGAGGATGCTTCCCTTAAACAAGTTAGTAATATTACACTGGATTACTCATTTGCTCTTTTGACTGTGGAAAGGAAGAACAATCTTCTCTTTGTTACTGGTACCATCTGGGACTAACCATTTTGAGAATGTGGGCTGAGCTGCAAAGCTGGAGCTTTCAGACTTCTTTCTGTCTCACATGCATCTTTCTCTGTAATTAGCAGCATGGCAGTTTGGTCCTGTAAATGAAGTGGTTTTTAAATTTCAGCTTAGATTTTTCAGAAAACCTTTCAAATGCACTTGATTGTCTCTTTGTATTAGCAATTTATTTATGATTCACCCTTGTAAATGCAGCTCCACCTTTGTCTGTCTGTTGATGTAATCTGGCAATCTGTTGTAAGCGTAATGGCTCTGTAACCTGCAGAAAACTTGGAATTGTTTCCAAAAGACTCCACTTTTGTGAAAATCATATCCAGATGAATATATTGTACCCCCTTCAGCACCTCACTTTTCTATAACCAGAACAGTGCTGCTTAGCACTTTGATTATCAATTCTCAGAGTCTAAAAGCATTTCAAGATTTAAGCTATATGAAAGTAATTTAGTTTGCTTGCCAAACCTGTGTGGTTTACACAAACACACACACACACACACACACACACACACACACACACACACACACACACACACACACACACACACACACACACACACACACTATATCTCTTTTAAATATGTATCTTTCAAAGATATGAATATTTTAAAAGATAAAGTAGCAACTGCTTAACTGAAACTGTTTGAATACCATCTCTTAATAGCTGACTATGATATACAAACAAGTGCTGTGTACACAGGGATTTAAGATGGTGTGTAGCCTATGTATATTTACTTAGTTGTAATCTGTATTCAGTTTATGATGACTAATCTTCAATTTTCAATGTTTAAGACTGCATCCTTACAGCTTGATCTGATATACAATTACTTGGAAGTAATGCAATGAAATTTATTCCATAGTGGATCTACATAAAATTCCAATCAAGCAGTATAGTATTAGAATATATGTTTACTAAGCCTCTTTGGCTAATATTGGACTGAGGATCAGCTAAATAGAAAATACTGCCATCATAGTAATTCAGGATAATGCTCCTTCCACAAGCATTGCTGTTGGCAAATGGAAGGCAACACGTGTGCACATGATATGATCACGTATTATTATGCTGGTGAGAGTTATTGCTCAATGGAATCTCAGTAAAATATTGGCCATTGAGTTTAGCTCGGCTAGTATGGGTGACAAGAATTGTAAACTTAACCTCTTCAGCTGTGAGCTATAAGAAGCAAAGATATACTTGTATAAGATGTAATATCGAGCCTTCTCATAGTTTTTAAAACCATAAGCATCTCACAGTGATAAACAGATATTAAACAGTTGGTGGAGATCATAACCATTCTTTAAGAATGGATTGAAGCGGGGGGAGAGAGATAAAGATATAATTAATGAAGTTTGCTGCCACAGAATGTGATAGGTGCTACCTTAAAAGACTTCGAAGAAAATGAATACATGCCTAGAAGATAAACTGTACCATTGGCTGCTGGTCATGATGGCTGTTTGGAATTTCTAGGTTAATAGGTAACCTCCCAACTAGCCTCAGCTCCCAGGAAATGAAGAAAGCTATTGCTTCTATATCGGGTGGTGGATTTCCCAAACAATGTGCCAGTAGGAGAATCAGAACAGTGGGACAGATGGACTTTTAGTCTGATTCAGCAAGGCTCTTTTTGTGTTCCAGTATTGAAAACAGCTCACCTGGCTCAAAAATATTAAAGGAGAATACTTGGAAAATGCAACTTCAGTTCTCCTGAAGGAGGAAGGCTAGAACACCCGAAAACTTGCCAAAGCAAAAAAATAACAAGCAGGCAAAGAAAATCTCACTATTGCTACCTGGCAGAAGTGGTAGAACCATTGTGGTTGTCTTGGACAACTTTGATTTGAAACTCTTATCTGCTGGCCCAGTTGCCATGACTAGTTGGTAAGAAACGGTCACCTCTTCACAGTGAGGTCACCTCACTTTTGAATACTGTAGGCTGAGAGTTATTTGCATTAATGTTACACCACACATGAGGTTTTGTGTTCAGAATGAAGGCAACATCCTTACTCCCTTGAAGATTTGCATCTGTAAAGATGAATATGTACAGAAATTGTGTATTATATGTGCAGCACATTACTCTTTAGAGAGAAGCGGAAATAACTGAAGTTGCTCGAAACTTTACGTGTATGTAAATCAGAGACACTAAATTGTAGCTTTGTAATCTTTTCCAGCATGGCTGAGAAGGTACTCAAACCAGAGGTGTTTGTTTCAGTCACACTAATTTTGCATCAGTGTTGTTCCATTAAATACTTTGTTTTACCTGACAAGATCTCTATATTTAAATCATTCTGATTGCTTAGTAGTTAAGAAACTGCACTGTGCACGGAAGGCATGTTTTTATGACTACAAAATTAACAGATAATAATTTGCATAAAATTGTTATAACAGTTATGTATGTATATTTAGACAAAAAACTCTCGTTCACATACCTGTATTTAAATGCTCCAAATGTGGAGAAATCGTTGTTGGCCCCTGCTACTTGAGTCAGAGTGTACAATTTTTTTCTGGAAAAGCATTTTCACAGTTGATGAATGAAAGAAGAACGACAAACAGGAAAAATGTCTTTGGCGTGATTTTGTTTAAGGTGTGTTGCAGCTTTCCATGAAGTGACTCACACACTATGATCACGGAGACATCTCCTGCTGCACATATGAAATGAGACATGCAGGCTTTAGCCCTGGGATTGCAATGGAATGCCACAGCCTTGAGGATATTGACAAGGTGCAACTTCACAACCAGTCCATCTGGCATGGCTTCTTCTGCCTCCATGGCCATTTGGAATCAGAATGGCTCCTCCTCTGTTCATTTTGCCGTTGGGCCCAATATGATGGTTTCCAGTGGCATTTCCTCCACTGAGGGGGACCAACACTCCACCTAAAGGGGCTCATCTGCCTATAGCCGTTGGCCCCTTTAGGGAGTCAGGTTATTTACCACCACTCAACACTCAGCATTGAGGCGCTGGCTATACAGTCTACTCCATTACTGTAGCAGGATGTCTGACGAGACAATCTGTGGAGAAATACCTTTAGAAAAACTAAAGCAAACCACCATCACTCTTTTATTTTCTTGTTTGACCTGAATATTTTATAACTATGTCTAATGCAATCCTCTGTATGTCTACTCATTTACTCATCCTTAGGTTAGTGCTGACAGGAGGGGTACACAGAAAGAGCCTCCTTGAAGACTGCGGTATTTTTGAACCACAATCGGGCATACTCTGGCAACGGCAACCTTTTGTTGCTGGCTAATCTTTCTCATGCTAGGTCAGGCGAAAGGAACTGTAGAATGAACTTACAAAAAGTGCTGAAAGGATTGCCATCTGAGTGGTGATTTTTAAAAAAACTTTCTAATAACTTGTTTCAATATTGTGAAGAGAACAGTACTGTTTAGTGAGGTGGGTATGCTAAATTGCCCTTGCCATTTTTAAGAATGAAGGATGTAAACCTTCATTTCAGAAGACACTCTGCACATTAGAATAGCAGAAGCCTCTAAAGCAGTGGTTCCCAACCTTTTTTGGCCATGCTTCACCTAAGCATCTCTAAAATCCTGATAATCCTCCCATGTGAGATATAATTCTCATTCAAAAAGTGATCTCCTATTCATGTGGAGGGAACCTAAAAGGCAATTACTGTTAATAACTCATTCTTGAATTGCCCGTCTTAGAAATCAAATTGCCCCCCCCCATCCCCCAGTTTGAAACCACAGCTATAAAGAGATGAATATGTCCCTACTATTTGTCATAGCCTCTGTTCTAATTAAGCGGGCACATATGGAGTGTGGCTAGTCGCAAAGTAAAATGGTAGAAATAGGAGGGAAACAAAACTCTAATGAGTTCTTTAGTTATTGAGGCTTCAAATATGGTAATGATGGAAAGTGTTTTTGGACCATGTTTCTTTTCAGTTGAAATGGGATAAGCCATGTATTTTGCCTAAAAGCTGAACAACTGCATGTCAAAATGGCCTCGGATAAAACACTTTTATAAGCCCAACAAACTCTTTGCACACAATATAGCTTATTATGTACATACATTCTTGAAAAATAATTAGCATAGAGAGCTTTCTTTATACCCTTTCAATCTTCTCTCCCTTCTGCTACTTAGTGATCTTTCATAACTTATTTATGTTACATTAAGTGAAACCAAAATATATTATTATTACTTTTTCAGAATTAAGCAACTGCAGCTGTTAATATTCAGAGCCTTTGTTCTGACTTCTGTGTTTAATTAAGAATTTCTGCTTCTTGGTCTCATCACAAAATAGATTAACAAATGGAACCTTCATCTATAGAACAAGAGTAGAAAGTTACTTTTTTGGGACTGCATCTCCCAGAATTCCTAGTGGCTTTGCTGGCTGGGAGATTCTCAAAGATGTAATCTGAAATGTTTCTTAATTCGGTTTTAGAAGTAGTTTACTCTGCAGTACCAAATCCCGGGGACAGATAAGACCTCTTCCATATTAGGGCTCCTCAGCACTGATGAAACATTGCTTGTCTATAATAAGCTTATAGTGAAATGTGGTTTCACATAGCATGAAACACTGCTAATGCTGTTTTATCTGCAATGCTTGTTCCCATGAACAAGATGCTTCCACAAAATTTACTGAGAAGTCTCATTCAGCAAACAGCCACTGCAAATGGAAATTTAAAACCTTCTCTTTGCAGAAGTCAGGATGATTTAGAGCAACATAAAACTACAAAATATATCTTGAAAGTTAACAACACAGTACAATTATTAGATACCTCCTTGCTGTATCTGGTCCTTTATTGCTTCCTAGCCAGCACAGCAGAAGCATTACTAATGATTTGCTTTTTAATTGTATCTTTATGAGTATAAATTAGTGAAGCATTTCTATTTTGCAATGAAATAATAAGGTAAAAAAAGAGAGAAAATTAATAATTAATGTTCTCCTCCCCTAAGCAAAAAAAGAATTGAGAGAGCAAGAAGCAATCAAACAACTATTTATAATCATTCTGTCACAATGAACTGGAAACAATAAAAGAGACAGAAGCTATAAGGAGGAAGCTATTTATTAAAAGCTTAGTAATCCTAAAAATCCCCATACCAGTTGGCAATTTAGGCTGTACCGGCAGTTTTTATTTTATGCTTTTTTAAAAAAATACCAGCAAAGTCAAGACTGCTATCTGAAAGGAGCTGGATTTTATAAATCTTGGCATGTGATTCAATAAAACATCTTTATGTTCTAGATCCATATGTATAGAGTTTGAAATTTTGGTAAAATCCTCTTTAGTCACCAAGAGTCCTCCCCTTTCTCATTAACTAGTACTCACCTGATGACTCTCTCTGGGACATTTATAGGAAAAAGAATAAAAATGTTTCTTTGTTTACAGTTACTTTGAATTACAGATGTGTCCATGCCGCTTTCTTTACTGCACACATGCAACCAATCAAACATGAACAGCAACAAACAACTGACACCAGTTGGCAACTGAGAAGGAAAGAACTCAGAACCAGAGGTGGCTTTCTTTCAATTCAGAGGCAAAAAGGAATAATTGGTTGGTTTAGTGCTGGATAGATACAGTCACCTCAGCCCAGAAAAGCCCCTCACAGTCATTCCAACTACAGGCAGTATGTGAGGTTGTTATAAAACTCCAACATAAGATTCACACTATAATATCATTATTTGCAGATGACAATCCATTCTGGGCGATTCGTTATAGTGTGATCTATAATCTAGTTATCCTACACAGTGAATTATCTGGAAATGCAAATTGGGAGGGATTAAAGAATGCAGTGTGGAAAGCTTTACAGAAGCAAAAGGAAATTGAGAAGGATAGTCGAATCCTAAATGCTGCCAAAGTAGCAGAGGTAAGTGTAAGATCCTGAAGTTTTAAATTAGTACTTAAACAACAGTGTTATCACAACATCATCGACCAATTGTTGTTCAGTCGCACAGTTGAGTCCTACCCTTTGTGACCCAATGGACCATCACATGCCAGACTCTTCTGTCCTCTGCCATCCTCTGCAGCCCACACAGATTTATGCCTATCACATCAATGATTCCATCCACGCACCTCATCCTCTGGCACTCTCTTCTCCTTTTGCCTTTGATTTCTCCTAGCCTTACCAATGAGTTTTCAACTTAAAACAGAAGCTGGCTGGATAGCTCAGTGGTTTAGGTGCAAAACCAGAGGTTGGGAGCTCATTTCTCTACTTTGCATCTAGGAACAAGATCCAGTCTATGCAGGCATGAGCAAGCTGCACTATTCCAGGGCATTCTATAAGAAAGAAATAGTAAACTACTTCTGTGTAATTCTTGAAAACACTGGAAAAGGTCACCATAAGTCAGAACTGACTTGATAGCATGCAATTAGGTAGCTTTAATTATGAGAATGTTCACTTAAAAGCAAGGTCAGCAGTTCGATTCCTGAGTACTGCAGTTTAGTGTATGGGACCAAAGACAACAGAACAACCGAAGGGTTGGTTTAACACAGGTTTATTGCATGGTGTTCCGGTGAAGCATGGGGGTAATGGTGGTGGTACATCTCATTATATACTGAGGACTATACATTTGAATCTTGCAGCACGGTAGCTCATTGGCTACTGTCGGCGTGGCCTCGCCCAGGCACGCCTTACTCTCGCAGTTGTATCTTCTTCCTGCTGAATGCGAGTATCTTCATTCTGCTGAATGCGAGTATCTTCATTCTGCTGAATGCGGAGGCATTTCCCGCGGCTGTCCGTGATTGAGCAATGTGAACCATGTGAGGCTGAACGCTCGCAGCTGCCCCAAGGGGTTGCTTGCTCGCGTTCCTTTCAGCTGAGATACATTGTAATTGTGATGGAACATTTATATCTTGATAGCTTTACAGTACATTGATATGCATACATAACACCCCTCCCCCCTAGGATGGGACGAAGTCCCGCAACCATTGTGGCTTGCCGCACGTGCGCTTGGGGCGTGCTTGCGCCTGACCTAGTACCGGAGAGCCTGTGATCCCTGACTCCGTGGGAGCTTGTCCTGCTACGGGAAACGGGGATTCGTTAGTGGCTCTGTGGGGCGTCCGTGCCTGCCTTGCGCCCGGGGATGGGAATGGAATGAATAGTTGGGAGGTGAACCCCTGCCTGTTGCTCTCGGACCCCGGGGACCCTCCTATTGTGAACCGCGGAACCGATGAGGTCGCCCTTGAGGTTCTGCTACCTTCTGATCCCCGCTCGGGGGACCTTGAGACTGTGGTGGGCGGACTCGCTGCTGCCTCCTGTCTTGGGGGTGTCGGTCTCCGGGAAATTGGCGCTATATTGCATTCTAACTCACAGGGGCTACTGGGACTGGAAGTACCAGGGGCTGAACTGAAACCCCTCTTTTCGCTAGGACGGGTGGGGGACCACTCCGCTAACTCCCCCTGGTACTGTAAATCAACGTCTAAACTTCTATGGGCGTCTGTGTCTCGGGGAAACTTCCAAGGGGTATGTGTGTGGTCGGGGCTCTTCCTTTCCGCCGCGGACTCCCGCAAAATATCTCTGTGGATCGATTCCCTTTCCTCCCCCCTTGGTGGGGACCCATGTTCCCCTTTTCCTCCCCCTTGGGCTAAGCGGGTGGGGGAGTACCCTAACGCTGATTCGACGCTATTTTCGTCTCCGTCCTGCTCTCCGGGAACCCTGCGCCTGAGTTGGTCCACGTGTCGCCTCCACAGGAAACCTGTACTGGTCTCCACGCGGTATGAGACGGGGCCGGTTTGTGCTATTACGGTGCCCGGCACCCAGGCTGGCCCCGCGTTGGCGTAGTTCCTGCAGTGCACCGGGGCGCCTACGCTGAAACTCTTTGAGGGTTCCACCCCTATGTTCCACCCTTTGTCCCCTACTCTCGTGGGGTCTAGCTTGGAGATTCCCGTGGCCAGCTTCCTGCGCATCAACAGCTCTGCGGGGGAGTACCCTGACGCCAATGGGGTGACCCTGTACCTTAGCAGGAATTGGCACAATTTCAGGTCGAGGTCTCCGGGGCCCATGCGCAGCAGCGCGTCTTTCGTGGTGCGCACGAGGCGCTCTACTTGGCCGTTGGTGGCCGGGTGAAAGGGGGCGGAGGTGATGTGCCGAATGGCGTTGCGCTCCATGAACGCCCCGAACTCGGCGGACGTGAAACAGCTAGCGTTATCGCTGACGAGGGTGTCGGGTAAACCGAACGTGGAAAAGACCCTCCGTAACTGTTTAATTGTTGTGGCCGAGGAGGTGCTCGAGACTGGGATGACCTCCAACCACTTGGAGAACGCGTCCACCACAAGGAGGAAAAGCGTTCCCCTGAACGGGCCAGCAAAGTCTACGTGTACCCGGGACCAGGGCCCCCTTGCTGCGTCCCACTCCCTATGTGGCGAGCGGGCCTCTTCTGGCCTGGAGCTTTGGCACGCTTCGCAAGTGCCGACCATGTGTTCGATGTCGGCGTCTAGCTGGGGCCACCAAAAGTAACTGCGGGCCAGCGCCTTAGAGCGGACGATCCCCGGGTGGCTGACGTGCAGCAGTTTAAGCACCCTCGGCCGGAGAGACGTGGGGATCACTACCCGCTGTCCCCACAAAAGGCAACCCCTCTCTAGGGACAACTCTAGTTTCTTTTTGAAAAATGTGTCGAATTCCGCTGCTGGGGAAGACACGGGCCACCCTTTCTGCACCCAGGAGCAAACTGTGGCCAGCGTTTTGTCCTTGCCGGTCGCTTTAGCGATGTCGGCCGGTACTACTGGAGGGGAGTCTAGGACCTCTATCATTAAGACCTGGTGGTCCCTCTCTACCTCGCCCACGTGGCAGCAATCCCGGGGAATGGGGGACCTTGACAGGGCATCCGCATGGCTGATCTCCTTCCCGGGCCGGTATACCAACGCGTGCTGATACGCGTTGAGAAAAATGGCCCACCTGAGCATTCTCGGGGACAGGATTTGGGGTGTGGGCTTATCTGCGGTGAAAATGCCTAGCAAGGGCTTATGGTCAGTCACTATGGTGAAGGGGCGGCCGTACACAAAATCATGAAATTTCTTAGTCCCCGCAATTATCGCTAGTGCTTCCCTGTCTGTCTGGGCATAGTTCCTCTCCGCTTGGGACAAGGACCTAGAGTAGAACGCTATCGGGGCCTCCCTCCCGTTCTCCAGTACGTGGCATAACACCGCCCCCACCCCCACCGGGGATGCATCGCATATCAGGACCACTGGGCGTTTGGGATTGAAATGGGTCAGTACCGCATCTGATGCCAGGAGTCGCTTCAGGTCATTGAAAGCCCTCTCCTGGTCGTCGCCCCACTTCCATGCCTCGTCCTTTTTTAACAATTTGTGTAGCGGTTCCGCTACTGCTGCCTTCCGCGGAAGGAAGGAGTGGTAAAAGTTGAGCAGTCCAAGGAACGACTGCAACTCGGGCTTGGAGGTGGGGCGAGGGGCCTTCTTGATGGCGGCCACCTTGGATTGGGATGGCCTGATTCCCTTGGGAGTAACACGGAACCCTAGGAACTCAACCTCAGTTGCGAAGAAAACGCATTTGTCCTTCCGCAACCGCAACCCCGCTTTCTCGAATATTGTCAGGACCCTTCCCAACCTGCTTGCTAATTCGGCCCGGCTCCCCCCTGTAATCAATACGTCATCAAAGTAGGGTAACACCCCCTCTAACCCCTTCAGGAGGCGTTCCACGAGTGACTGGAAAATCCCGGGCGCCGAATTCACGCCGAATTGGAGGCGCGATACCTGGAACGCCCCTTTGTGGGTGACTATGGTCTGTGCAGCAGCTGCGGCGGGGGTCACCGGGAGTTGCTGGTAGGCTTGGGCCAGGTCGAGTTTAGCGAAACACCTCCCCCCGTGTAACCTGGCCAACAAGTGGCTGACTACCGGCACCGGATAAGCATTAGGGCGGATCGCCTTATTGATGGTGCACTTGTAATCAGCGCATATGCGGACCTCCCCGTTGGCCTTGAGCGCTGTTACAATTGGAGTTTCCCACTCCGCAGAATCAACAGGAACAAGAATCCCCTGGCCCACCAATTTGTCCAACTCCGCCTCTATTTTGTCCTTTAGTGCGAAAGGCACTCTGCGCGGTTTAAGTCTGATTGGACGTACTCCAGGGTCCAGGTCGAAAGTCACTGGGGGGCCCTTGAATTTTCCGAGCCCCTTTTTGAAAACCTCGGGGTGCGCGTCGCACACGCTCTGTATTGGATCAGTCCCGGTGGCGTGTGCTCCCACGGCGTGCACCCCCCCAATGAACAACCCCAGGGGCTGGAACCATTGAGTCCCGAGGAGGCTGCATTTTCCTCCCTTGAGGACGACTAGGGGAAGCGTTGCGGTGTGCTTTTTAAACTGGACCTGGAACTTCCCAACCCCCAACACTGGGATGCGGTTCCCTTGCACGTCCTTCAGTGTGGCCCTCAACGCTTTGAGCTTGGGCCGCACGCGGGGGGCGATTTTCATGAACTCTCCCTGGGAAATAATAGAGTATGACGAACCCGAGTCCACCTCCATTCTAACAGGGGCCCCTTGTATTACTACCTCAACGAAGTAACGGGGGTGCTCCGTGGAAACGCTGCAAACCGGAGCGTCGTCCTCGCTGTCGTCGGAGATGCGCCCTACGCCGTCCCGCGTCCTCGTGGTCCGGGTGCCGTCCTTTGGCCTCGTGGTGCGGTCCTGCCTCGCCGAGCGGTCTGGAGAACTCCTAGTGGCCTCGCGCCGTTTCCGGCAGACCTTGGCGATGTGCCCGCGCCGGCCGCAGTTGTGGCACTCGGCCTTGCGGAATGGGCATTTGGCGCGGGCGTGGGCGGCGCCGCAGCCATCGCAGCGCCGGCCCTCTCTCTGGACCCTCCGGACGTCCTCGTCGTCGCTGCTCTCCGCAGACGAGTTCGAAACTCGCCGGGCCGCGCGCACCGAGCTCTCTGCCTTGGCGGGCTTCGGGCGCCAGTCCTGAAGCTCTTGCACCCCGGCAGTCGTGGCCTCCGCGGCCTGCGCCGTGTCGAGGACTTGTTGCCACGTGGGAGGCGGCTCCTTTTTCATCAGCGCGCGCTGAGTCTCGGTATCCCTCAGACCGCAGAGCAGGCAGTCCCGGAGGGTGACTTCTGGGGTCTCCCACTTGCATGGGCCGGCGGCCAGCCGCAGGGCCGCGGCGAACTCGGCGACCGATTCCCCGGGCGCCTGGACTCGCCTCCAGAACGCGCTCCGAGCGGGGAACATCGCTATCGCTGGCCGGAGATGGGCGCGCAGCGCCGCCAGGAGCTCTGTGGCTTTGAGGTCGCCCACCTTCCTCGGCGCGATCAGGTCCACCAAGGTCCTCTTGGTCTCGTGTCCGAGCATGCGGACGAAAATGGCCCTCTTCTTGGCCTCATCTGAGACTTCGAGCTCCACCAGCGCTGCGTTGAAGTCTATCTCAAACAGCTCCAAGTCTCCCGGCTTCCTGATCTCGTAGCCGGCGCATGTCTTGGTCCCGTGGGCAGCCATATCCCACCTTCGTCGCCAATTTAGTGTATGGGACCAAAGACAACAGAACAACCGAAGGGTTGGTTTAACACAGGTTTATTGCATGGTGTTCCGGTGAAGCATGGGGGTAATGGTGGTGGTACATCTCATTATATACTGAGGACTATACATTTGAATCTTGCAGCACGGTAGCTCATTGGCTACTGTCGGCGTGGCCTCGCCCAGGCACGCCTTACTCTCACAGTTGTATCTTCTTCCTGCTGAATGCGAGTATCTTCATTCTGCTGAATGCGAGTATCTTCATTCTGCTGAATGCGGAGGCATTTCCCGCGGCTGTCCGTGATTGAGCAATGTGAACCATGTGAGGCTGAACGCTCGCAGCTGCCCCAAGGGGTTGCTTGCTCGCGTTCCTTTCAGCTGAGATACATTGTAATTGTGATGGAACATTTATATCTTGATAGCTTTACAGTACATTGATATGCATACATAACATGCAGGACGGAATGAGCTCCCGTCTTTGAGCTCCTGCCAACCTAGCAGTTTGAAAGCAAGAAATTGCAAGTAGATAAATAGTGACCTCTTCGGTGGGAAGTGAACAACGCTCCGTGCGCTCCGGTGTCTAGTCATGCCTGCCACATGACCATAGAAATGTCTGCAGAAGCAGACAGCGCTGGCTCTTCAGCTTTGAAACAGAGATGAGTGCTGAACCCTAGAGTTGGATACAACTGGCTTTCAAGCAAGGGAAACCATTACTAGTTAATTTTTGTGACTTTTTCAAATGCTTTGTTATCTGCTAAAACTGAAAATATACTATTTCCATTTTTTAAAATGTCCTTTTAAAACAGGGATCTTCAACGTACAGGCCACAGGCTGAATATGGCCCATAGCACCATTCCATCCAGCACGTGCCCTCGCTCCAGCCACCACTTCAACCACCACCACCTCCTCAATCCTTGTCCACGCTTGGCTTGGCGTGTTCCTAATTGTGCTCTGTAGCAGAGTGGAAGTTGTAAGAAGGCTTACAACAGGGGTTCTCAACCTACAGCCGGTGTGCCGGATCCCACTCATGGCACCAAATAACCCAGCCTCCACCCTTGCTCCAGCTGCCCCTGCTGCCCACCCGAGCCCCCACCACTCCCCCCACCACCAGCAGCAGGACAACCAGTCCGGCTTGCAAATAGCCTGAAGGTGTGTGAACCTGCCCCTGGCTTAAAAAGATTGAGGACCTGATAACTGGGGGAAAGCCGACAGGAGCTGGGCAGCATCCGGTTCGGGAAAGTGTGTACTTGGGTAGTGAGGAGGATGCAAAAATTACTGAGCAGAGCGAGGAGCTAGTCACTAGCATTCTAGCAGAAGGATGCAAGAGGCAGTCTAACAATGCAACTGGACACAAAAGACTGTGTCAGAAAAGCATATATAAATGCTTGTATACAAATGCCAGAAGCCTCCGGAACAAAATAGGGGAGCTGGAATACTTAGCAATAGATAAGAATATTGATATTATTGGTATCACTGAAACCTGGTGGACGGATGATAACCAATGGGATACAGTTATCCCAGGCTACAAACTGTACAGGAAGGATAGGAAGGGGCAAACGGGAGGTGGTGTAGCCTTGTATGTCAAAGAAGTGATAAAATCGTATGAATTGGAATATCTAGGTGATTTGGAGTCACCATTAGAAGCTCTGTGGGTAAGAGTACCAGGCCACAAGGATGGTCTAACAGTAGGCATATACTATCGGCCTCCGACCCAAACTCTTGAGGGAGACAGCCAGTTGGAGAATGTTGTAAAGGAGGCATCCAAGAAGGGAAGCCTGGTTATAATGGGGGACTTCAATTACCCTCACATAGACTGGGTGAACTGTTGTTCAGCACATGATAAAGAGATAAAGTTCCTAGATATGCTAAATGATTGTTCCCTGGGACAGATGGTTGAAGACCCAACTAGAGGTACAAGAATCCTTGACTTGATCCTGAGTAATACTCAGGATCTGGTGCAAGATGTTAATGTGACTGATCCAATAGGGAACAGTGACCACAACTCAATTATGTTTAACTTGATCATAGACCGCAAGTCACTGATAAAATCTAACACAGAGACCTTAAATTTTCAAAAAGGAAATTTCCCAAAGTTGAGGAAACTAGTAAAAAAGAAGCTGAAAGGGAAAATTGAGAGAGTCCAAACACTTCAAGAGGCATGGAGGCTGTTTACAAAAACAATAACAGAGGCCCAATTGGAATGCATACCCAAAAGGAAAAAGGGCACTGCCAGGTCCAAGAGGACATAAGAACAGCCTTGCTGGAACAGGCCACAGCCCATCCAGTCCAGCATTCTGTCTCACACAGTGGCTCACCATTTCAGGGTATTCCCAAGCAGATGCCTTCACCTGCTTAGGATTCCCTGGAAATGATATTGAGAGATATCCTGCCTATCTCTCCAACCCGGAGGTTGTCCTTAAGTATCCATAATTATAGCCATTGATACTCTTGTCCTCCATGAACTTGTCTAATCCTTTCTTAAAGCTGTCAAGACTGACAGCTGTCACCACTTCTTCTGGCAGGGAGTTCCATAGACCAGTAATCCTCTGGGTGAAAAAGTACTTTCTCTTATTTGTTTGAGAACTAGTACCCAAAAGTTTCATGGAGTGTCCCCTAGTTCTAGTGTTATGCGATAGGGAAAACAGTTTTTCCTTATCTACTTTGTCCACACCGTGCATGATTTTATAAACTTCAATCAGGTCACCTCTTAGACGTCGTCGTTCAAGAGTGAAGAGGCCCAACCGTTGCAGCCTCAGATGGTAAGGAAGGTGTTCCAGTCCCCTAATCATTCTGGTTGCCCTCCTCTGCACTTTTTCCAGCTCCATAATATCCTTCTGGAGGTATGGCGACCAGAACTGTACACAGTATTCCAGATGGGGCCTCACCATAGATTTATAAAGAGGCAAAATGACACTTGCTGACTTATTTTCTATACCCTTCCTAATGATCCCTAGCATTGAGTTTGCTTTTTTCACTGCTGAGGCACACTGGGTTGACACCTTCATTGAGTTGTCCACCAGGACACCAAGGTCCCTTTCCTGGTTTGTCGCAGAGAGTTCAGACCCCATCAGTTTATAAGTGTAATTGGGATTCTTTGCCCCAACATGCATCACTCTGCACTTACTAATGTTGAAACTCATTTGCCACTGTTTTGCCCACTCCCCCAGTGTCGAGAGATCCCTCTGGAGCTCCTCACAATCTCTCACAGTTTTCACTACCCTGTATAATTTAGTGTCGTCAGCAAATTTGGCTACCTTGCTTTTTACTCCTACTTCTAGATCATTTATGAAGAGGTTGAAAAGCAGGGGTCCCAGTACTGAACCTTGGGGTACCCCACTCTTTACTTCCCTCCACTTGGAGAAGTGTCCATTTAGTGCTACCCTCTGTTTCCTGTCCCTTAGCCAGTTGCTGATCCAGGACAAGACCTGTCCCTTTATTCCATGACTGGTAAGTTTATTCAAGAGCCTTTGGTGTGGGACCTTGTCAAAAGCCTTCTGAAAGTCCAGATAAACAATGTCAACTGGATCCCCCTTATCCACATGCTTGTTGACACTCTCAAAAAATTCCAGCAGATTAGTGAGGCATGATTTGCCCTTGCAAAAGCCATGTTGGCTCTCCTTTAGCAGCACCTTCTCTTCTATGTGCCTATTAATTCTATCTTTTAGGATGGTTTCCATCACTTTACCTGGGACACATGTCAAACTGACAGGTCGGTAATTTCCTGGATCACCCCTGGATCCTTTTTTGAAAATTGGTGTTACATTCGCTACCTTCCAGTCATCAGGCACAAAGCCTGATTTGAGGGAAAGATTATATATTTTGGCTAGGAGATCAGCAATTTCATCTTTAAGTTCCCTGAGAACTCGTGGATGGATGCCATCTGGTCCTGGTGATTTGTTAGTGTTTAGTTTAACAAGACATGCAAGGACCTCCTCCCTGGTTATTTCTATCTGGCTTAATTCTTCGGTTTCCCTCCCTACGAAGATAGCCTCTGTTTTGGGCATGTGGCCTCTGTCTTCTTCAGTGAATACTGAAGCAAAGAATTCATTGAGTCTCTCTGCAATCTCTGTTTCCTCTTTAATAACCCCTTGCCTTCCATTGTCATCTAATGGTCCAATGGCCTTCCTAGTTGGGTTCTTACTTCTAATGTACTTAAAGAAGTCTTTGTTATTTCTCTGAGTATTTTTAGCTATACGCTCCTCAAAGTCTTGCTTTGCTTTCCTGATTGTTGCCTTGCATTTGTTCTGCCAGAATTTATGTTGCTGCCTGCTGTCCTCATTCGGACAAGCCTTCCATCTTCTAAATGAGCTTTTCTTGCTCTTGATCACTTCCCGAACAGCTCCTGTAAGCCACATTGGAGTCTTCTTGGACCTGGCAGTGCCCTTTTTCCTTTTGGGTATGCATTCCAATTGAGCCTCTGTTATTGTTTTTGTAAACAGCCTCCATGCCTCTTGGAGTGTATGGACTCTCTCAATTTTCCCTTTCAGCTTCTTTTTTACTAGTTTCCTCAACTTTGGGAAATTTCCTTTTTGAAAATTTAAGGTCTCTGTGTTAGATTTTATCAGTGACTTGCGGTCTATGATCAAGTTAAACATAATTGAGTTGTGGTCACTGTTCCCTATTGGATCAGTCACGTTAACATCTTGCACCAGATCCTGAGTATTACTCAGGATCAAGTCAAGGATTCTTGTACCTCTAGTTGGGTCTTCAAACATCTGTCCCAGGGAACAATCATTTAGCATATCTAGGAACTTTATCTCTTTATCATGTGCTGAACAACAGTTCACCCAGTCTATGTGAGGGTAATTGAAGTCCCCCATTATAACCAGGCTTCCCTTCTTGGATGCCTCCTTTACAACATTCTCCAACTGCCAGTCTCCCTCAAGAGTTTGGGTCGGAGGCCGATAGTATATGCCTACTGTTAGACCATCCTTGTGGCCTGGTACTCTTACCCACAGAGCTTCTAATGGTGACTCCAAATCACCTAGATATTCCAATTCATACGATTTTATCACTTCTTTGACATACAAGGCTACACCACCTCCTGTTTGCCCCTTCCTATCCTTCCTGTATAGTTTGTAGCCTGGGATAACTGTATCCCATTGGTTATCATCCGTCCACCAGGTTTCAGTGATACCAATAATATCAATATTCTTATCTATTGCTAAGTATTCCAGCTCCCCTATTTTGCTCCGGAGGCTTCTGGCATTTGTATACAAGCATTTATATATGCTTTTCTGACACAGTCTTTTGTGTCCAGTTGCATTGTTAGACTGCCTCTTGCATCCTTCTGCTAGAATGCTAGTGACTAGTTCCTCGCTCTGCTCAGTAGTTTTTGCATCCTCCTCACTACTCAAGTACACACTTTCCCGAACCGGATGCTGCCCAGCTCCTGTCGGCTTTCCCCCAGTTATCAGTTTAAAAGCTGCTCTGCAGCCTTTTTGAGGTTGAGTGCCAGCAATCTGGTCCCATCATGGTTCAAATGCAACCCATCCCTCCTGAACAGATTTGGCTTGTCCCAAAATGTTCTCCAGTTCCTGACAAATCTGAAACCCTCCTCTCGACACCACTGCCTCATCCACGCATTGAGGCTTCTGAGCTCTGCCTGCCTGGTAGGTCCTGCGCGAGGGACAGGCAGCACTTCTGAAAATGCTACCTTGGAAGTCCGGGACTTCAATCTTCTTCCTAACAACCTGAATTTGGCTTCCAGGACAGACCGCTTGGCCTTCCCAACATCATTGGTACCAACGTGTACCATGACAACTGGCTCGTCCCCAGTTCTCTCTAACAATCTATCTAGATTTCTTGTGATGTCTGCAACTTTTGCACCTGGCAGGCAAGTCACCATATGGTTATCATGTGCATCACAAATCCATTTCTCTGTATTTCTAATTATTGAATTGCCTAGTACAAGGAGCCTCTCTCCTGCAATCTGTTCATCTACATGCACCTCATCAACCATATTAAGGGAGAGAACCTCAGTTTGTTCCTGTTGTTTATCTTCCTGGATCTCATCAAGTGTGATGAAGGAGAGATCATCAGGTGGAACCAGTTGTTCCTCTGTGTGTTCCTCATCAGGTGTGATGAGGGAAAGAGCCTCAAATTTATTCTGCAATTTCAGACTCTCAGAGTGATCCCCTACTCTTCTCCTCCTTTGAGTCACATTCCTCCAAATATCTCCCTCCTGAGTTAGTGAAGGGCCTTCTCCCTCAGAACTGTGCCCTGTCTCTTCTTTGTCCAGCATAGTCTGTTCCGCTCTGTCCAAGAACAGCTCAAGCTCCTTAATTTGTTGATGGTTAGATATGCGGGCCTCTAGCTGCTGGACCTTCTCTTCTAGTAGTGCAACCAGCTTGCACTTGCTACAAGTGTAGTTCTCCATATGCTTTGGCAAGAACACAAACATGGCACAAGTATTGCCGGTAACTACAACTGTTCCCTCAGAATCCATTTTAACAAGTGCAGTATTCTGGGCCTCAAAAATGTACACGTTTACTACCTTTCTATCTAGTAAGACTATATTCTTCCTTTGTTACTAGTTTGCAATCTAGTAACAGCGCGCGGGCCTCTAAAGCAGCTCTACTCCAACTGCAAAAACTTACCAGTGCTCACTTCCTTTGTTTGGCTCTCCTCAGCAGCAGCTCTGCTTAAGAGCACATGCAGAGTCAAAAGGGCTGAACCTGAAAGAGCTCAGAGCTTTTAAAGGCTAGTGTGGCTCTGCCCCTATGAGTCACAGTTCAGGGAAGGGCCTGGTGTGGCTCTGCCCCCCTGCTTCTGGAAGCTTCAAACTGCTTCCTCTGTTTGAACAGAGGTGGCTCTCAGCAGTTTAAATTATCAATTTAAATTAGTGGTGGCCTCTAAAGCAGCTCTACTCCAACTGCAAAAACTTACCAGTGCTCACTTCCTTTGTTTGGCTCTCCTCAGCAGCAGCTCTGCTTAAGAGCACATGCAGAGTCAAAAGGGCTGACCCTGAAAGAGCTCAGAGCTTTTAAAGGCTAGTGTGGCTCCGCCCCTATGAGTCACAGTTCAGGGAAGGGCCTGGTGTGGCTCTGCCCCCCTGCTTCTGGAAGCTTCAAACTGCTTCCTCTGTTTGAACAGAGGTGGCTCTCAGCAGTTTAAATTATCAATTTAAATTAGTGGTGGCCTCTAAAGCAGCTCTACTCCAACTGCAAAAACTTACCAGTGCTCACTTCCTTTGTTTGGCTCTCCTCAGCAGCAGCTCTGCTTAAGAGCACATGCAGAGTCAAAAGGGCTGACCCTGAAAGAGCTCAGAGCTTTTAAAGGCTAGTGTGGCTCCGCCCCTATGAGTCACAGTTCAGGGAAGGGCCTGGTGTGGCTCTGCCCCCCTGCTTCTGGAAGCTTCAAACTGCTTCCTCTGTTTGAACAGAGGTGGCTCTCAGCAGTTTAAATTAGCAATTTAAATTAGTGGTGGCCTCTAAAGCAGCTCTACTCCAACTGCAAAAACTTACCAGTGCTCACTTCCTTTGTTTGGCTCTCCTCAGCAGCAGCTCTGCTTAAGAGCACATGCAGAGTCAAAAGGGCTGACCCTGAAAGAGCTCAGAGCTTTTAAAGGCTAGTGTGGCTCCGCCCCTATGAGACACAGTTCAGGGAAGGGCCTGGTGTGGCTCTGCCCCCCTGCTTCTGGAAGCTTCAAACTGCTTCCTTTGTTTGAACAGAGGTGGCTCTCAGCAGTTTAAATTATCAATTTAAATTAGTGGTGGCCTCTAAAGCAGCTCTACTCCAACTGCAAAAACTTACCAGTGCTCACTTCCTTTGTTTGGCTCTCCTCAGCAGCAGCTCTGCTTAAGAGCACATGCAGAGTCAAAAGGGCTCACCATAAGCCCAAATTGACTTCAAGGTGCATAATCAGTATTAATTATAATTTAAACTGGGGTGGCTACACTCTGCAGTATAAATCCCACCAGTCAAATGATTGTTCAGATTTCCTAACTCGGACAGTATGCAGTGGTAATCCATTGTCCACTGAAGTCAGTTTAAATTTTTTTTATTGACTTTAATAGTCTTGGGCTGTCAAATAAGAGCATATTATTATATATTATAGATTTTGACAATTTACAAGGTATTGTGCATGCCCTTTGTTCTGTAATATCTGTACTTCCCTTCCCTTCCCACCATACAGTGCTCTCAGGTGTATGGCTATGATACAACAATTCATGGCACCAGACATGTTCATTAGATGTTTGTGATGTATCTCGCCTCTGCCTCTGTCCAGCCATCCAGTGTGTCCCAACTGTTGGCTAAAGCATTAATAGGCAGAAGGAGTTAGCAACCCCGCAATGCTTTTCTTACTTCTTGGCCTGCTCTGTTCTGAAAGCATCCCTCCACTGCTTCTTGCATAGGAAAGTCTCTGAATCACATTTTCCATTTTTTCTGTCCCTTCTCTCGATTCATGAATAGATCTAACTAACAAATAGCTGATTGTTCTCATTGCAGGCCATAGGCCCGTGATGGTGAACTTTGGCACTCCAGATGTTCTTGGACTTCAATTCACAGAAGCCCAAGCCCCCTGTGAATCCACACGAATGGGTTTAATGCGATTCATCCAGTCCGCGCTGCCCACATCGCTCCTGGAAGCGGGAGCGACGAGTTCATGTAATGTGAGAAGTTTTGTGTTGTCTACCAGGGTGGACCTAGCCAAGATAACTTGGTGTAAGCTTGGAATATTTATTTTTGGATGATATGTCCCATAGATTCTGGGCATTGTTGTCTCAAAAAAAAAGCAATAAGGTCTGGTATCATCCATATGAAATTAGATTAATACACCATTTACACATACCCTGTTACTCATCTAAATCTCTGTATGTAAGCACGGGTATGTATGACTTTCAGACGAGGCATATTATAAACCTTGCAATTGGGTAAGGAAGCTTATTTGCAACTGTTCTACCTCTTCATAATAACTGGAACAATGTCTGATACATAGAGAAAATGCATATTAATGCTTACAATAAGTCACACTTTGAGCATCCCTAGGGAGATGGAAGACAGCAAGTTGCGGACTATTCCTGTCATCAGGAATCCTATTTTTGTTATAATATTCCAGATGAAAAAAAGAATTTCCAAAACCTAACCCTAATATTTAAGATTATTATTTGGAAGTTATTGTTGAATAAAAGGAACTAATCTGATAAGAAACTTCATTAAAACTGTAATAAAATACATATAACATAACTCTTATGTACTCAAACTACACTGGAACATGTTTCATTGCAAAATGCAGTTTGGATAGAAAAGTGCCTACAGACAAATTCTGAAATATAATATTCCTCTTTATAGTTTGGAATAGCTGTTATCTACTCTTCCTCACATTATTTTTGAGAGGCATGCCACAATATTTATAATAGACTCAAATTCTAAACTCATTTACACAAAAGCTGCAGCTAAATCAGTGTTCCTTGTTTTCCAGTGCCATTGTAATACTGTAACTATAGATTCATGTGGAACAAGAAACCCCTAACATGTATGACATAATTTCCATTTCTTTTTAAATTCTACATAAAAATGTGTAGGAATTGGGGCCGTAAAGCGGCCCTTGAGGTCCCAGAGGAGACTGGTCAAAGGAATGACACGAGGCAAGATGGAGCGAAGACCAGTAGTTTATTGAGAAGAGGCTGCAACATATATAGAAGGAAAAGCACAACGCTGGCAAGACTGTCAGCTGACAGGAATGACATCACCTGAGCACTCAAGTTAATTGGGAACCTCTTTGGGGAAGTTAATTAACTGGGGTAAACATGGACTTAGGAGCCTCATTGTCTTGGGGATTAGGCAGGGACAAACATGGCTTATTTGCGCCGGGGATTTCCCTCGAGCCGGGAGATGAGCTATGCACTTAATGTTTGACAGGAGTCAGCTATCTGCTTACTTGGCAGAGTCGTAGGTCAGGTCACGGTAATTGGGTGAATCAAACCCTATATTTTATTCACCCCCCTAAATTTGGTGGCCGCAGAGCCCACGGGCTGGGAGCGTCTCTCACCGCGGTGGCCTCTGGCGGGCCGTTCCATGCCCCACGGGGCATGGGGAAACCATATTTCCCCTTTCTGTTTTATTTAAGAGCCTGACCGGCGGCTCTGCGTTAGAGGAGTACCAGCTAATGAGCGGGAATGACGCTTCGGGGTTCCTTCCATGGGGGACATCTCGATAGCAGTGAGGGAATACATTGCATGAAACAACACACTGTTGTGCCCAGTATTACCACCCCCACAATCACTTTGAGTGTCGTCTGAATCCATCCCCATGGGAACCACGACCACAAGGAGTCCTGCCACCCCCATGAATAATCCTCCTTGATGTCCCTAACTGGGGTGTGGAGGTCCGTGAGCTGGCTCTGTATCTTGTGGGTATTGCCTGCGAGGTTAAAGAAACACATGCCATGGACAGACTTGCAGCCCAAATGATGTGACCACAGGGGATAATCTATAGCTGCTTGATTATCCAGTATGGCATGGTGAAGCTCTGTCTGCTCCTGGCTGAGCAGCGCTATTGCTGAGGAGGTATAATTCTCTGAGCGTTGCCTATGGCTAAGCCTGACATGCTGAATATACTGACCACAGCCTGGTTTTTCAGAATTGTGGGTCTGAATTCAGACTGCTTTCTGTAGCAAGGCAAGATAATGAGATGTGTCATTGATCTCTTACTGTGACCTGGGGAGATTCTAAGCTATCTCCGCAGCTTCTGGCATTGTGCAAATGTCTTTCTAGCACCTATGGGGAGGTGTGAAACTAACTGGGGAGTACCAGCTACCGGGTACTCAATCTTTCCAAGCAATGGGCCGATGCAAAACATGGGCCGGTCTGGCTTCCTTTGGTGGAAGCTGGCCGTTATTAACAATATACAGAAATTCAAGTGTCCCTTGCAAATCCCAACTGGAGCATTGTACAAGGCATGAATAAATAATAGCAACTACAGATAACAATAGCAAGAAAAGACATTCAGCAGCTTTTCCGGAGGTGAAGCTTCCCTTCTTGGTGGGGCTTCATTTGCAACTTGAGTTTGGAAAAGTCTTGTTTTGTGGAAAAGCATGGTCCTCAGAAGTAGCACTGAGTATGCAAAATGTTCATAGAAATGTCTTTGGAGATGTAAGTCATAAAGGAAGACGGACAGCTGATGACATTCCAGGACAGTGACTGGTGCTGCTCTTGGCAATCATCCGGGTCTGATTCTGGCCTCTGGGACCTGCATGGGGAAGAGGCTTGTTTGGGAGATAAAAATTCTGAAAGAGTTAGTTAGTTTTTGCACTTATAGGATAGCAATTGCTGTGCAACTATGGGACGTGGTTTCCCCCCCCCCTTTCTGTTTGTTTGTCAATGCAGGACTCAAGGTCCGACAGGCCCGTTCCTCCACAATCGCTTGCCCCTGCTGATTGCAAGGAACGCCAAAAGTGAGCTTAATATCCCAGGTGGCCCTGAAGGTGGCCAGCTGCCTGGAGCTATAAGCTGGGGCGTCAACGGACGTCGTGTGCCGACGTTCGCCCTTGGCCGTGGGAAAGGAGATGCTGCTCCACATGGGGAGCCGTTACTCCCTTCTGTGCTGTTACCCAAACAAACTGTGGGAAGGTTTTAATGCAAACGTCCATGTGCTGCCATCTGCCAAAATGTGGGGATGTGTGACGTCCATTTGCCACACCTGAATGGCCTCTGTCCCTTGTGGGTTGACCCCCCACGGGGGCCCCCCCGGTGCCCCTGCACGACGCTGGCAAGAGCGAACTATGCCTTGGGCTTGAGAAAGTGGCAGATTGAACTGTCTGGCGAGCGCCTTGGCATTCTGAAGAGGGAATGCATGACTCTGAATTGGAGTTGTGAGGAACAAACTTAGCAGATTTTTGTCTATCACGGGAGTGATGTGTGCTCCCAGTAGGCTGTGAAGCAAATTCCTGGGAAACTGGCTGTCAGCAATTATGTTGGAGCGTTCTTTGGCAAAGGTGCGCAAAGTGAGGTGCACGGCTGCCAGCTCTGCCCGCTTGCGGAAGAGTCAGGAGCGTGCACCAAGCTTGGTCCTCTTGCCAAGTAAGAACCTAATATGTGCGACCCCCATAAGTGAAAGCTGTCCTAGCCCCCTGAAGAGGAACCAGTGACATGAATTCACACAAGGTGACTGTCTGCGTTTGAGACGAGTCTGGGGTCTTATGGCAAACCTTGGCGCATGAAGCGCCAGGCTTCCCTTGGGTAAATTTCTCATGAAGGCCCCCCTGCGCACCTCCATTCATGGTGTGCGTGCACACTTTCACTGGAGCGATTTTGGTGCTACTGTGAGAGGGGTGCCAGATGCTGGCTTAGCCTTTTGCCTGTGCTTAGACTAGCAGCAAAAAGGGAAGGGGTGGCCTAAAAATGCCTGTATCTGATTGAAGGTGTGACCTGACTGCACTCTTAAAATGGTCCTAGGCTGTCCTGACTAATGAGCGGCACTCTGCACATTCTCAGGAGCTCAGGGACTAATCCTTCCTCTGTGCTCTGGAGTTTGCGAAATGTGTCTGCTCACCAGAGAGGGTGCTGTGGGCCAGGTGCCATGCTTAAAATGACCTACTAAGACTTATTAAAGACAAACCAACTATGACGTGCCAGCTGTAAGGAAATAATACACAAAAAATGAAAAGGCACACAGGCTAAGCATTTCCAGCAGGGAGTTCCACTGGCGAAAGGAGAAAAGGAGGAAAGACAAGTCAGAAGTTAGCACAATGGGAATGCAACAACTCTTATCATAACGGGATCAGATTAGGCCAGGTAACCAAGGCAACTGGCTGGGATCCTCCTGTTAAGAAAATCCCTCTCAGTAATTAACTCTGAGCCTATGAAAGGAAGCAAGTTAAGGCTGTAGGAAGAAATGAATTGGTTACAATTAAGGCCTGGAGAGGAATTTTGTTCCTGTAAAAAGGTAAGCATTTTCTGAAGATACAGAGCGCAAAAATGTTTGCGTGCTTTTTCCTGTGAAAGGGGTACAATGAGTGAGTTACTGATTACAGTCAAAATACCAGAGAATGAAGGAGAGTTAGAACGGTTCTCAACCTGCGGCCAGATGTGGGCGAGTGGGCCAGATGTGGCCCATGTTGCTCTGCCACTCCCCCCGCCAAGCCAAGAAGGGCTGTGTGGTGAAGGAAGGGCAGGATGACTGTCCGGACCCTCAGAGCTGCCTGAGGCCCCGGAATTTGGCCCCTGACTTAAAAGGTTGAGAACCGAGGTTACAAGATGATAACACGGTACACACATGAAGACAAGGCAATTCTCTCACTCCTAGTGAGATTCCAAGACGCTAAGAGACATTCAAAAAAACCTTAAAACACAGAGATGGGGTTTGAGGAACGCAGACGTAGGGAGGGGCCCCATAGCTTATGATACAGTGAGGAAAACTCATAGAAGTGATTTTTGTTTTCAGATCGCGCTTCTGAAAAGAAAAATCTGTAAGAGTTGCAGAACCGGTTTCCAAGAGTGGCTTAATCCTTTGACAAAGAAAAGTCTCAAGGGAAGAAGGCCTATTGTAGGTTAGGATTCCCCCCCCCTCTCCTGCCCAAACTGCTAAGCAGGCAAGGCAAAGGGTTTCGCTCATCATGCTTCCTCAAAGTTTAAATAGCTCCTGCCCATGAACAGAGTGCAAACTGTTTTAACACATATTTCACAGTGACATTACCACGCAGTTACACACAAGGAACACTTTTTCAGTCATACTGTGGTCATAGAGACAAGGCTTTTGCAATCATACACAGTTCTTGCAGTCATACATTCAGTGGTGCACCACGCATACACACATCTATTTACGTATTCGCACATTCCTCCCCTGATCTGCAGCGTTCAATACTACACATGAGGAGATGGCTGATACACAGCTGGCTATTTACAGCCATCTGGGTGCTTTTACTTAGGGGACAAGTTTCTCTGGGCTACTCCCAAGGTGAGACAAGTAGGTTCTGCCTGTGCCCTGGGGGAACTCGGGGTACTATTGCTGGGATGGTTCTTCTGGCATAGCCAGGGCGATGGCTGCCTCCTTTCTAGCCTGGGCCAAACGCGTGCCAGGGTGGCCATTTGGCATGAAGACAATCTTTTGAAGATCTGCCTGGTCTAGATTGGCTTTCTCTTCTAAGGTGTCTCATTTTTCCACACTGGAAGCAGGCGCCTTGGGGTTTTGACACTGCTCTGCGCCTGAGTGTGGAAATGGGTCTGCTCTGGAGCCCTGTGTGGCCAGGGGCCGTGCAGGTTTCCGTGAGCAGTGGGCGCTGAGCATCCCTGCCTGAACGTGTGTCTGCCTTCAGATGGGCTGAGCACAGCAGTTGGGCGCTAGCTAATTGTGCCACTGGCAATTTCCCCGTGAATGAATCTTCCTCACCCATGCGCTGAATGGAGTTCTTTCTTTGCAGGGAACCTTTAATTGTCAGAGAAGCGCCAGGGCCTCTCATGCCATGAATTCCTTCAGTGACGTCTGCAGCTGCCACTGAGGGAATGCTCCCTACACTGCCCTGCTGAAGCTGAAATAACGAATAGAGACTTCTTGGGGCTGATGGTTCTGACTGCGCTGGGGTTTTCTGGGTCTCTATCCGGACTGGGTCTACCTCTGCTGAGCGCTTCCTACATTTGCTCCATGTGCGAATTATGCCCTCTGGAGCTTTCGGGGGTTGCTGAATGCAGTCTCCTATCTGATCCCAGAGCTTCAGGGTTAACGTACCTACTTCTGGGTAAAGTAGGCAGTGTTCCCTGAGGTACGCCAAAAGTCTCGCTAGCTCCCTGCTGTGAAAACGCAACTTAAATATCCTGGCCAGGATCTTGAACCCTTCCTCATGAGTTCTTTGGCTAGCGGACGGACTTGGTCTGTGAGAACAAGTCCCCATATTACCTGCAGTGGGGTCTCCGGAAGGTTCCTTCTCGGGACGAGTCGACGCGTCTTGTCAGGCAATAGGTTCGGGCGTCTAGTGTCTGGGGTAGACCTCGGAGCGTGGACCTTCTGCCACGGGCCCTTCTAACGGCCTCTGCGATGTCAGGGGCTCACAGCCTGCCCTGAGCGGAACGCGTTTCCCTCTATGGCAACCTCCTCGAAAGCGGGAGCAAGCTGTAGGAATGTCTCTCTGGAATGCCTCGCCACAGGCCACTCCTCCGATCGGCTGGCTGCCGGCCGGAGTGCTGTGCTGTCCTCCAGGATGATGGGACAAGGTTCTGGCGCAGAACCTGGCCGCGTGGATCGCTACTCACGAGTAGACCTCTCCAGGGTCCCTTACTCACGAGTAGAATCACGTCGGGGTCACCAGATGTAGGAATTGGGGCCGTAAAGCGGCCCTTGAGGTCCCGGAGGAGACTGGTCAAAGGAATGACACGAGGCAAGATGGAGCGAAGACCAGTAGTTTATTGAGAAGAGGCTGCAACATATATAGAAGGGAAAGCACAACGCTGGCAAGACTGTCAGCTGACAGGAATGACATCACCTGAGCACTCAAGTTAATTGGGAACCTCTTTGGGGAAGTTAATTAACTGGGGTAAACATGGACTTAGGAGCCTCATTGTCTTGGGGATTAGGCAGGGACAAACATGGCTTATTTGCGCCGGGGATTTCCCTCGAGCCGGGAGATGAGCTATGCACTTAATGTTTGACAGGAGTCAGCTATCTGCTTACTTGGCAGAGTCGTAGGTCAGGTCACGGTAATTGGGTGAATCAAACCCTATATTTTATTCACCCCCCTAAATTTGGTGGCCGCAGAGCCCACGGGCTGGGAGCGTCTCTCACCGCGGTGGCCTCTGGCGGGCCGTTCCATGCCCCACGGGGCATGGGGAAACCATAAAAATGTAACTTCACTTTTTGATTGCTGCTTGATTTTCTTTAAAACCTCAACTTGATCAGAAGCACAAAATGAATAGGAAGGTGAAAAAGCAGGTAACAACCATTTAACTTAGGGCCTTTCAGAACAATCCGTTTATAGTGCAATAGAAAATCATTTGTGACTCATTTCCTTCAGAGGACTCTAGACCTATTTTGTCAAGGAAGTGCTTCCCTTCTAGCATCCTCATTTTCCCAGCATCCAAAATCAGGTCTTTGGAAAGGTCCCCGGTGAGCTAAGAGCCCTTGTGTGTTCTGCATTTCAATGAGTCCTCTCCTTTCCTCTCAGCATACTGGAAAACATTTCCCCAAACCTCTCAGTGTAAAGAAACTGTGGTGGCTGGCTTAGTGGTTAAGACGCTGGAGGGTTGGCAGGTCAAAAGACAGTCATACCCAACTCTAGGGTTCAGTGCTCATCTCTGTTTATAGCCAAAGAGCCAGCGCTGTCTGCATCTGCAAATGTTTCCATGGACACGTGGCAGGTATGCCTAGACACCGAGTGCACAGAATGCTGTTTACAGTGGTGGGCTCCAAATATTTTTACTACCATACTGTGGGTGTGGTATGGTGGGCATGGCCAGGGGAAAAGCCCTGTGTTACACCCAAATTAGGATAACAATAAAACCCCTACTTATGCAAAAAGTCCATTCCATAGGCTTTTGCTTAAATCGGTTTTTTATGAAACGCAAAATAAACCCATAGGAAAAAATATGTTTTTTATGTAACTCGAAGCAAACCCATAGGAAAATGATTTTTAAAATGTAAATTGAAGCAAACCCATAGGAAATCGTGGTTTGTAAATTTATGTAAAGCAGTGCATTTATGTAAATCGGGACATGGTTTTAGCACAAAATCATTATGTAAGTTGAATTTTATGTAACTCGGGGCATTTGTAAGTCGGGGTTTTACTGTACTTTATCTCAAAACTTGGTTGAGTAGGGCCACCCAGAATTTCTGCTACCGGTTCTGGTGAACTGGTGCGAACCTGCTGATGCCAACCACTGGCTGTTTACCTTACCACCAAAGTGGTACCTATTTCTCTACTTGCAATTTCTTGCTTTTGAACTGCTAGTTTGGCAGGAGCTGGGACAGAGATGGGAGATGTACAGCACTCGGGTATCGAACTGCTGACCTCCCAGTCTTCTAGTTATCAAATTCAACGCCTTAACCATTAAGCCACCGCAGTCCCTCTATTGGTATAGTGACTGTATATCTGGGCTTGAAGACGTTTGGTACTAGTATAATCAGCTATTTTGTTTCTTCTCTGTTCCTTTTCTTGGTTTTCTTCTGCTGGCTGACCGTAGACAGAAAAACAGATCTTTCTGAGATCAGCTTAACACAAGTGGGCTGTCCTGATATTCTATACTCATGATAGCTGGCTCATTTTAGGATTGCATTGTAAGTTACATTTTAAAAATAATAAGCCAAGCAATCATAAGCCAAGCAAGTTATCATTTGTGTGCAATGAGCAGCATTTTCTAACCAATTTCAAAAAATACCCTTTAAGAGTGCTTTAAACAGGAATTCATTTTGACAGATATTCCTCAAGTCTTATGTCATTTTCTTACTGTCTGAAGTAGCAAAAGAAGTCTTGTTTTGCCTTTAATATTTTTGTTTGGTATGTTCAAGGTGCAATGTCAGAACTGGCCACTATAGAGAATATGGAAGTTATTTTGCAGCACAATGGCAATCTAACGGGCAATTAGCCATTGTGGCATCTGGGCAAATGGCATTGTCTCTCACCTACTCTGCTATGAAGTTGAAGAAAAAGGAGAATATTGTGTGCCTCCAAAAGAAAGAATTTATGCATTCACAGAAGAAGATGTAAATAGGACCAGATGGTGCTGCTGTTTGATTTCCTAATACCAACAGATCCATCTCTAGACTTAGGTGCTGTCTAATTTGGGTGCCCTAAGGGCAAATCCTCAGGTGCATTACCCTAAGTCCAATAATGGCAATGCCATTAGAAACCTGCAATCCATGAGTGGGCAATTTCAGAGGTGGAGGGGTTGTGTAAGCCAAGCTTTCTCAAAGTTTTCAGGTCACGGGCCGAATCACTCCCCCTCAGATGGCTCAGCAGGCCGGTCACAAATTCTCGCACATATTCTCGCATGTTTTCGGCGAGTTTTCGCACATTGTGGGTGCGTTTTGGTTGAGTTCTTGCTCGAAAACATGCATTTTTGCCACATTTTCTGCGTGTTTTCAGTGTTTCCACCACTTGCAGTGGTGGTGGTGGGAATGAGGGAGGAGGGCCACATGAAATTGCTCCATGGGCTGCATCCAGCCCATGGGCTGTAGGTTGCAAATGCCTGGTGTAAGCCTACACATGGACTTTGTAAGACTGCACCAACTCTAGTACCCCCCGCAGACACAACAATTTAAATGTTTTTATTTTATTTTAAGAAAGCCTCCTACATGTGAATTAGAGGCAGTGTTATGTGTCTTTTTCTTATATTTGAGCTTTCCTGGAGTAGAATCCCCCCCCCACCCCCGCCACCAAAAGTGAGTCACAATAATTTCCTTATGGGAAGCAAAGCACCTGACATAATTGCTCCTAAAGGAAGTCTTGTTTGAGAAAGGAACACTAAGAGCAAAAGTAACTCAAAAAACCAAAAAGGGATGGGGCAGGGCTTCATCTTGCATGTGAGATAAAACACATGAGCCCCTGGAGACTGCATGAGCCCCTGAAGACTGCATGTAGCTGTACTTTGCCCAGCTTAATTATATGAGAAAAATGATCTAATTTTTACAGAGTGAGCAACAACTATCTGTCTCTATGTAAAGCAATCAATTAACTCAGTGAGTTCTTAGAAAATATAATAATTTATCAAGCTCTGCTGAGATTGTAAAAAAGGGGGAAATATCCTGGGATAATTAAGAGTATTTTCATGTAGTATGTCCAGCCTATCATTTTAAAGCTAGTCAGAAGGGAGGAGAGGAGGGGAAGAATGACAAATCAGACATTTGCCCTCTATTCCTAATAGACAAATAAACTTGCTTGATTAGTGATGGTTCCTGAGAGATAAAGAATGAGAATGACACTCTGTGGGAAATCTTAAAGCATATGCAGGCACACTGAAGAAGAAGAATTGTGTGCAAGTGCTTTTTGCCATCTGCCTCACTGAACATGAAATGCTGACAGATTTTGAAAGAGATCTTCTCAGATTTCTTGTAGAGTGTGAAAGTTCATCTTAACACCTGACCTCCTGTTCTTCTTAAGTCCAATCTCCTTTGTAAGTAAACTTTTTCACTCATACCTCATTTTTTAAAAGAAAGTTTTTGGGCCACAGTTGAATTCTTTTATAGAAGCGTTTTATACAGATTGCGATAGTATGAACCTTTATGGGTTTCTTAATTTTTACTTTGATTTTATAGAGAAGTATAGAATCATGAAATAATATTCAGGCAAAGTCCAGCTTCCTGTAACTTAAGCACATTGTTACATATCCTACACTGACTGAGAACAGATCTTGTCCCTCCTCTGTATTACAATCTTTCAAATATTTGAAGAGCATTACCATAGTCCCCTTCCACAGTCTCCCTTTCTCAAATCTAAACAGTCCTTCCTCAGAGGGTTTGGTTTCCAGTCCCTGATAATCTTTGTTGCCCTCTGAGCTTGTTCCAGTTTGTCGGCATCCTTCTGAAAGTTTGGACTGGACACAGTACTCATGCTGTGGCCTAACCAGTGCCAAATAGAGGGGAACTATTCCTTCACATAATTTGGAAACCATTGTTATGGCAACCTAAAGTAGTATTAGGAGCTTATTGCAGCCACATTGCACTGTTGGCTCATACAGTAAAATCAAAAGACCAAAACTCACTTAACAACTAAATCAGGGTTCGCAATCCCCCTCACCAGAAGTCATGATCGGTCACTTACCATGGCGGCGGCAGCACTTTCCCCAAGTGTTTTGGACAGCCTCCGCCATGTCCCAAGGTGGTGGGAGGCTTGTCCAACCACGATCCCTTTGTTTTTAAATTTTATTTCTCCCATGCTGCATTGAGCAGGTACTGTAAATGACTCTTTTTACTTTATTCTTGATGTGTGATGTTTTAAAAGTTGAAGTTTGAGGTTTGAAAGGTTATTGTTTGATTTAACATGTTTCTGTACACTATTTATGCAGTTAAAGTGCACTTTATAAAGAATTTTGAACAAAAAGAAGGTTTTTGGGCTTTTTCCCCCTGTGGTCTGGTACGGAATATTTGGTTTTCAATGCATTTCTATGGGAAAATATGTTTTGCTTAAAGAGCAAATCACTTAAAGAGCAATCCCGTAGAAAGCATTATGCTCGTTTAGCGAGGTACCACTGTATTTAGCTTGTTATCTACAACAATTTCAAGATCCTTCTCACTCATAGTATTACTGAGGCAAGTATCTTACATCTTTTAACTGTTTGTCTTTTCTCATTGGTATAGAACTTTGCAGTTATATCTGTTAAAATCATTCTGTTATTTTCAGCCCAGTGCTCAAGTTTATCAAGATATTTTTGAATTTTGTTTCTATCTTCCAGGGTATAATAGACTATTAGTGCAGTGTTTCCTAATGTTTGGTTTTTGGATATTAGTGCAGTGTTTCCTAATGTTTGGTTTTTGGATAGTGCAGTGTTTCCTAATCTTTGGTTTTTGGATATTAGTGCAGTGTTTCCTAATCTTTGGTTTTTGGACTTCATTTCCCAGAAGCCTAAGTCAATTCCCCAAAGCACTGATCAGTCAATGTACTGATTTAGTACTATATAAATTAGCAAATCAAATTGGCACATTTCGTGTCGTGCAAATATGCTAAGCATTCTCTGCATCTCTTTTTCCAAGTCATTATAAAAATGTTGAAGAGCACCAGCCCAGGACTGAGCTTTTCAGTACCTTGTTGTATTAGATTATACAGTGGAACCTCATACAACAATCGCCCCGTATAGCAATGAAATTGCATAATTAGGTTTTGAAAAACAATGGTGTCCTGCATAACAATTTTCCCTATGAAAAAAATTGTACAACAATTTTTCAATGGGAAAAACAACTTAGCAAAAAAAAAAAAAAAGGTCGTATGATGCATCCCATAGGGAAAATCACTATAAGGTGCATGTATCGTATAGCAATTGTTTCGTACAACGAGTCCTGTGGAGCAGATTAAACTTATTGTATGAGGTACACCTGTTATTTTTTTCATATTCTTTCAATGAAGTTTGATTTTAAAAATTATATCAACTGAGTCTTTAAAAATCATGGGATGCATTCTTTGCTTAATGTCTGTGGTTATCTCTAAGACAGTGTAATAGCACTTTCCACATAGAAACATGTCAGCCATTTTTGTTTTCATATTATGCTGTAAAGCAGGGTCTCCCAACCTTTTCAAACCGGGGGGCTGGGTCACACTCTCCCAGTCAGTTTCAAGGGCCGGACAGCCATTTTGCCCTGCCTGTACAATAGGGGTGGCCATTTTGTCCCAACAGCTTCAAACGGGCAGCCATTTTGTTTCTCAAATTCCCTTGGAAGGGTGGGGGGGCACGTGTAATGGTGCCATGAGCTAGATCTGGCCCACGGGCCTTAGTTTGAGAACTCCTGCTGTAAAGAAATACTCAAAGACAGAGGCCACAGTGATAAATAAGCACACAACACTATCACACACAAGATTCTGTCTTTTCTTTTTGGCTTCTTTCCAGTGACTGACAGCTACAGGTAGATTTCACCTTGTGTTAAAGAAGGCCACAAACAGAGCAGTCAGGATCATAGATTTACAAGTCCACCTTGACAGACTGTGGAACTCCCTTCCTTTCTGACAATCTCTCAAGGCTAATAACTTCCCCCTTGCTTGTCTAACAGCAGATAAAGGCTTTAATGTACTGTAATTTAATAATTTTAATATAATGTTATTCAAAACAGATGTTTGACTGGCTGCTGAGAAAAGGGCTTTGGCATAGGGCCCTGGTGGCCAACCTTGGCACTCCAGCTGTTCTTGAACTTCAATTAAGGTAAAGGTAAAAGTCACTCTTGCTTGAAAGCCAGTTGTATCTGACTCAGGTTCAGTGCTCATCTCTATTTCAAAGCCAAAGAGCCAGCGCTGTCTGCTTCTGCAGACGTTTCCGTGGTAATGTGGCAGGAATGACTAGATGCCGGAGTGCACGGAACACTGTTTACCTTCCCACCAAAGTGGTCCCTATTTATCTACTTGCAATTTCTTGCTTTCGAAATGATAGGTTGGCAGGAGCTGGGACAAAGACGAGAGCTCATTCCATCCTGCAGTATTTGAATATCAAACTGCTGACCTCATGCCTTCCAGTCAGCATCAGAAGTCCAAATCAGCACACCTGCTGATCAAAACTTCTGGGGATTGAAGTCCAAGAACAGCTGGAGTGCCAAGGTTCACCATCACCGGCATAGGGTGTGGTACTTTTGTTTTTTTAATCAATATTATTTCAAATTATATACAATTATATTACAATAAAATTAGTTTAAATGTTTCAACATATATATTTCATTTTTTTATCTGTACTTTTTAAGCTCTTGTGGTGAGCTAAGTTGAATTGTGGAAAATAGTGGGATTTAAATATAATAATGAGTGAACAAGCAAAATATGTTGCTATAATGAAGAACTCTAATAAGAGTATCATATTTTGCCAGTCAGCCCTTGAGTAGACTAAATGACTTTTTGATGGACTTGAGCAGGAAACATATACCAGTACTGTTCTTTAGGCCAGTTCTTATTTTATTGTTTTGCAATGTCATCTCTACAGTTTTGCATCATTTTTTCTGGGGTATTTTATTTTGATAAGCAGCATACCTGTCAAGCGCAGTTCCGGAGATTACGGGACCTGTGCAGAATGTTTCTGCGCAGGTCCATTCTACGCATGCGTAGAAGGCTTTTAGGCATGCGTAGAAGGCTTTTACGCATGCGTAGAAGGCTTTTACGCATGCGTAGAACGGACCTGCACAGAAACGTTCTGCGCAGCTCAGTTTTACGCATGTGTAGAAAGGACTGCGCAGAAGGGATGTGCAATGACTCCTCCCCCCCGCTGCCAAATTATGGGGTAGCAGCAGCTCCGGGCGGGAAATGGAGAAAATCGGCGCGGAAATACGGGAAATCCTGGCCAATCCGGGATACTTGACAGGTATGATAAGCAGTTCTAAATTGTGGAAGTTATCCAAACTGTCATGGGATGCTGATATGTTTTAATTCAGCTGCTATAGTTCTTGAATCTGTATCCTTCTCCCCTGTCCTAATCAACCAGAAGATTCACCTCTATTTGGAAGGCCTGTCAAGGTCTTATCAAGAGTTCATCCTCCCTCCAGATTATCTTGTTGGATTGGGGCCACAAAGCGGCTGTTGGGTCCCGGAGGAGACTGGTCAGAAGAAGACGCGAGACAAGATGGAGCGAAGACCAGTGATTTATTGAGAGAAAATCATCAGTATATATTATGTTCAAGGCTGCGTCAGAAAGAGCTGCAGCCCACATAACATGTTTACACAGGTTAATTGGGAACCTCTCTCGGGGAGGTTAATTAACTAAATTAAACACTGTCAGGGGAACTCCATTGTTCCTAGCTTACCCAAGAGTAAATATGGCCACTATTGACATTGTGGCTTGGGCTAATCCGCACGTGCGATATTACCTATTACCTAACCGCTTAGTTAGGCATTCAATTTCCTCCTGCTTGGACTGCCTGTCAGGTCAGATATGGGGGAATCAATCTTATGACTATTAATCTGCTCCCCAATTTCTGTCCCCTCGGAGCCCAGAGGCCCGGAGTGTTCTCACATGGCATGGCCTCTGTCAGGGACAGTATGCCAATTGTGCTCGCAGATCCCGCACTCCCCCTTTACTTGTTAGATTGGACCTGACAGACGGCTCTGCGCAGGAGTGGCATCAGCTGGTGTGGAGTGATGACATTTTGGGGTTCCTTCCATGGGGGACATCTCGATATCAGTGAGGGAATACATTGCATGAAACAACACACTGCTGTGCCCAGTATTACCACCCCCACAATCACCTTGAGTGTCGTCTGAAGCCAACCCCATGGGAACCACGACCATAACGAATCCCGCCACCCCCACGTAGCATCTTCCTTGGTGTACTTAACCAAGGTATGGAGATCTATGAGCAAGTTGTCTGTGAGATTAAGGCAACACATGCCGTGGACAGACTCGCAACCCAAATGACGTAGCAACAGGGGATAATCGATGGCTGCTCGATTATCCTGTATGGCATGGCGAAGCTCTGTCTGCTCCTGGTTGAGCAGCGCTATCGCCGAGGAGGTGTGGTTGATGGCTTCTGCCAAAGCGCAAGCCAATTGACTAATTCTCCGAGCGTTACCTATGGCTAAGCCTGGCACGCTGAATATACTGACTGCTGCCTGGTTTTTCAGAACTGTGGGTCTGAATCCAGACTGCTTTCTGTAGCAAGGCAAGATAATGAGATGTGTCATTGATCTCTTACTGTGACAGAACTGGTTTTTCCTAAGGTGATTCTAAGCTATTTCTGCAACTTCTGGTGTTGTGCAAATGTCTTTCTAGCACCTATGGGGAGGTGTGAAAGTCATGGATATAACTTACAATGGCTGGAGATTACCGGCTACTGGGTGCTCAATCTTTCCAAGCAATGGGCCGGTGCAAACATGGGCCGGTCTGGCTTCCTTAGATGGAAGCTGGCCGTTATTAACAATATGTGACCCTATGTATACAGAAATTCAAGTGTCCCTTGCAAATCCCAACTGGAGCATTGTACAAGGCATGAATGAATAAAGAGCAACTACATATAATAATAGCAATAGAAAACATTCAGCTGCTTTTCGAAGATGAGGCTTCCCTTTTTGGTGGGGTTTCATGTGTAACTTGAGTTTGGAAAAGTCTTGTTTTGTAGAAAAGCATGGTTCTTAGCAGTTCATAGAAATGTCTTTGGAGATGTAAGTCATAAAGGAAGACAGACAGCTGATGACATCCAAGGCAGTGACTGGTGCCATCCTTTGCAATAGCTGAACTTGGCATCTGGGCCTGATTCTGGCCTCTGGGACCTGCATGGGGACTTGTTTGGGAGATAAAAATTCTGAAAGAGTTAGTTAGTTTTTGCACTTATAGGATAGCAATTGCTGTGCAACTATGGGATGTTGTTCCCCCCTTTCTGTTTGTTTGTCAATGTAGGACTTAAGTGTCCGATAGACCCGTTCCACAATCGCTTGCCCCTGCGGATTGTATGGAACACCAAAGGTGTGCTTAATATCCCAGGTGGCCATGAAGGTGGCCAGCTGCCTGGAGCTATAAGCTGGGGCATCATCGGACTTCATGTGCCGAGGTTCGCCCATGGCCATGGGAAAGGAGATGCTGCTCCACATGGGGAGCCGTTTCTCCCTTCTGTGCTGTTGCCCAAACAAACTGTGAGAAGGTATTAATGCAAACGTGCATGTACTGCCATCTGCCAAAATGTGGGGCATGTGTGATGTCCATCTGCCACACCTGGTTGGCCTCTGTCCCTTGTGGGTTGACCCCCCACGAGGGGCCCCCTACCGCCCCTGCACAATGCAGACAGGAACGGACTATGCCTTGGGCTTGGGAAAGTGGCAGGTTGAACTGCCTTGCAAGTGCTTTGGCATTCTGATGAAAGAATGCATGACTCTGAATTGGAGTTGTGAAGACTCCCAAAAGTGACCATTGCTGAATTTCCTTTACGGCCACATCTGCTCTGCTGTTGCTCTCAGAAATCGGAACAGGCAAGTCCTGGTGGCTTCTGATGTGGGCTACATAGCTACATAGAGCGCTTTGGTGCGGTTCCGCAAGTGAAATTGAGTTGTGAGAAACAAACTTAGCAAATTTTTGTCTACCGCGGGAGTGATGTGTAGACTGTGAAGCAAATTCCAAACATACTGGCTGTCAGTAATTTTGTTGAAGTGTTCTTCTGGCAAAGGTGCGCAAAGCGAGGTTCACGGCTGCCAACTCTGCCCACTTGTGGAAGAGTCAGGAGCGTGCGCCAAGCTTGGTCCTCTTGCCAAGTAAGAACCTAACATGTGCGACCCCCATAAGTGAAAACTGTCCTAGCCTCCCGAAGGGGAACCAGTGACATTAATTCACACAAGGTGACTGTCTGCGTTTGAAGCGAGACGAGTCTGGGGTCTTATGGCAAACCTTGGCGCATGACGTGCCAGGCTTCCCTTGGGCAAATTTCTCATGAAGGCCCCCCTGCGCACATCCGCCCATGGCATGCGTGCGCACATTTCCTGGAGCTATTCTTGTGCTCCTGTGAGAAGGGTGGCAGATGCTGGCTTAGCCTTTTGCCTGTGCTTAGACTAGCAGCAAAAAGGGGAAGGGGTGGCCTGAAAATGCCTGTATCTGATTGAGAGTGTGACCTGACTGCATTCTTAAAACAGTCCTAGGCAGTCCTGGCTAATGAGTCGCACTCTGCACATTCTCAGGAGCTCAGGGACTAATCCTCCCTTTGTGCTCTGGAGTTTGTGAAATGTGTCTGCTCAAATAGAGAGGGTGCTGTGGGCCAGGTGCCATACTTAAAATGACAGACTAAAACTTATTAAAAACAAGCCAACTATGACGTGCCAGCTGTAAGGAAACAATACACAAAAATGAAAAGACACACAGGTTAAACATTTCCGGCAGGGAGTTCCAATGGCGAAAGGAGGAAAGACAAGTAAGAAGTTAGCACAATGAGAATGCAATAACCCTTATCATAATGAAATCAGATTAGGTCAGATAATTAAGACCACTGGCTGGGATCCTCCTGTTAAGGAATCCCTACCAGTAATTAACTCTGGAGCCTGTGAAAGGAAGCAATTTAAGACTGTAGAAAGAAACAAATTGGTTACTTTTAAGGCCTGGAGAGGAGTTTTGTTCCTGTAAAAAGGTAACGATTAAGCATTTTCTGAATATACAGAGCGCAAGAATGTTTGTGTGCTTTTTCCTGTGAAAGGGGGACAATGAGTGAGTTACTTTACACAGATTAAAGTCAAAATACCAGAACAATATCTTTCTTAAGAGAATGAAGGAGAGTTAGAGCGATTCTCAACCTGCTTGCCAGATCTGGGTAAGTGGGCCAGATGCGGCCCACGTTGCTCTGCCACTACCTCCACCAAGCCAAGAAGGGCTGCATGGCGAAGGAAGGGCAGGATGACTGTCCGGACCTCCAGAGCTGCCTGAGGCCACGGAACTTGGCCCCTGACTTTAAAAGGTTGAGAACCTAGGTTACAGTACACACATGAAGACAATGCAATTCTCTCATTCCTAGTGAGATATGTGACTTAAAGACGCTAAGGGACATTCAAACACCTTAAAACACAGAGATGGGGGTTTAAGGAACACAGACGTCGGGAGGGGCCCCATAGTTTATGATTTAGTGAAGAAAACTCATAGAAGTGATTCTTGTTTTCAGATCGCGCTTCTGAAAAGAAAAATCTGTTTTCCTGAGTGGCATGGATTGCAAAACCGGTTTTCTGGAGTGGCTTAATCCTTTGACAAAGAAAAAAGTCTCAAGGGAAGAAGGGGGGGTCACCCTGCTCTATTGCAGGTTAGGATTCCCCCCCCCCTCTCCTGCTTTCGTGGCCCTTAAGCTGCTAAGCAGGCAAGGCAAAGAGGTCTTGCTCACCATGCTTTCTCAAACCTTAAATAGTTCCTGCTCATGAACAGAGTGCAAACTTTTTAACACATACTTCACAGTGACATTACTACATAGTTGCACACAAGGAACACTTTTGCAACCATACTGTTGTCATAGAGACAAAGCTTTTGCAATCATACACAGTTCTTGCAGTCATACATTCAGTGGTGCACCACGCATTCACACATTTATTTACGCATTCGCACATTCCTCCCCTGATCTGCAGTGTTCTATCCTACACATGAGGAGATGACTTATACACAGCTGGCTATCACAACCATCTGGGTGCTTCTACTTAGGGGTGAGTTTCTCTGGGCTACTCCGAGGTGAGACAAGTAGATACTGCCTGTGCCTTGGGAGAGCTCGGGGTACTATTGCTAGGATGGTTCCTCTGGCATAGCCAGGGCGATGGCTGCCTCCCTTCTAGCCTGGGCCAGATGCATGCCGGAGGGACGGATTCCCAGATCTCGGTGCTGTCTCACCCTCCAGTGCCAGCGTGGCCATTTGGTCTTAGGCTTATTTGGACAACCTTTTGAAGATCTGCCTGGTCTAGATTGGCATTCTCTTCTATGGTGTCTCATTTTTCCACACTGGAAGCAGGCGCCTTTGGGTTTTTGCACTGCTCTGCGCCTGAGTGTGGTAATGGGTCTGCTCTGGAGCCCTGCACGGCCAGGGGCCGTGCAGATTTCCATGAATAGTGGGAGCTGAGTAGGCAGGTAGACAATAGTCTGTCTGCCTGAATGTGTGTCTGCCTTCAGATAGGCTGAACACAGCAGCTGGGTGCTCGCTAATTGTGCTACTGGCAATTTCCCCGTGAATGGATCTTCCTCACCCATGCGCTGAATGGAGTTCTTAATTGGCGGGGAACTTTTAACTGTCAGAGAAGCGCCAGGGCTTCTCATGCCATGAATTCCTTCAGTGACGTCTGCAGCTGTCACTGAGGGAATGCTCCCTACACTGCCCTGCTTAAACTGAAATGACGGATAGAGAGCCGCTGGGGCTGATGGCTCTGACTGCGCTGGGGGTTTCTGGGTCTCTATTCAGACTGGGTCTACCTCTGCTAAGAGTTTCCGACATTTGCTCCATGTGCGAATTACGCCATCTGGAGCTCTCGGGGGTTGCTGAATGCAGACTCCTATCTGATCCCAAAGCTGAAGGGTTAACGTGCCTACTTCTGGGTGAAGCAGGCAGTGCTCCCTCAAGAACACCAAAAGTTGCGCTAGTTCTCCACTGTGAATGCTTATCTGGTATACCCTGGCCAGGGCCTTGAATTCCTCTACATGAATTCTTTGACTAGCGGACGGACGTTGCCGCTGAGGACAAGTCCCCATATTACCTGCCGGTCCTTTGAAGTCTCCTTCTCGGGATGAGTCGACGCGTCTGAAGTTCAGGCAATAGGTTTTGCGTGATGAATCTCTGGGTAGAGCTCGGAGCGTGGGCTGCTGCCACGGGCCCTCAGTGGCCTCTGCACTGTCAGGGGTTCACAGCCGACCCTAAGCGGAATGCGTTTTTCTGTGCTGCAACCGCCGCGATAGCCGGAGCAAGCTGTAGGATGCCTCTCTGAGATGCCTCGCCGCGTAGCTGTCTTCCCGATCAGATGGCTTTCCGACCGGGGCTGCCGCGCTGTCCTCTGGAGTGATCGGACACGGTTCTAGCGTAGAACCGGACCGCGTAGATCGCTTACTCACGAGTAGGATCACGTCTCGGGTTCACCAGATGTTGGATTGGGTCTGCGAAGCGGCTGTTAGGTCCCGGAGGAGACTGGTCAGAAGAAGACGCGAGACAAGATGGAGCGAAGACCAGTGATTTATTGAGGGAAAATCATCAGTATATATTATGTTCAAGGCTGCGTCAGAAAGAGCTGCGGCCCACATAACATGTTTACACAGGTTAATTGGGCACCTCTCTCGGGGAGGTTAATTAACTAAATTAAACACTGACAGGGGAACTCCATTGTTCCTAGCTTACCCAAGAGTAAATATGGCCACTATTGATGTTGTGGCTTGGGCTAATCCGCAAGTGCGATATTACCTATTACCTAACCGCTTAGTTAGGCATTCAATTTCCTCCTGCTTGGACTGCCTGTCAGGTCAGATATGGGTGAATCAATCTTATGACTATTAATCCGCTCCCCAATTTCTGTCCCCTTGGAGCCCAGAGGCCCAGAGTGTTCTCACATGGCATGGCCTCTGTCAGGGACAGTATGCCAATTGTGCTCGCGGATCCCACATTATCTCCTCTTTTAGCTAGTGTGATATTCAAGCTGGACATATCTAAATCCATGATTTAAAGTTTGCAGTGCGTCCTAAAAAGAGATGAAATAGGAAATTTTGTTTTGAGCATATGTATTTGAAATACATGGGGTTTTCCTCTCTTGCATTTTTTTTAAAAAGCACAACAACTATGTTGTGGAAATGAAAAGCTGAACAAATAAGTATAAGCCAAGAATGAGGTTTTTTTTAAAAAAAATGACAGAGCTTGCTTAAACCCCTGAAAAGTAGGGTTTAAATAAATATAGCACAGCCATAACTACATGATATTGCAAGGATTTAAAATGGTTAGGAACTGGAATGAAACGTTACTACATCTGGCCAATAAAAAGTGGGTTTCTTCACAGTATTATCTGCATAACGACATTAATAAACATGCTACAGTGAATCAGACCCATCAATACTAAAAAATATGTTTGACATTCAATTTTTTTCAAGCATCTTTTCTTCCATCTGTGTGCTGTTAGAAGGACTAATAGGCATGTAAAATGAAGTCTGACTGATTTGCAGTGGGTTCCTTAAAGATCGCTGTACGCACCAGTTGCCACTGATATTTCAAAACTAAATTGACAGGATTCAATATCCAATTTATTTTCAAGAAGTAGCAGTCGCATAATGGGCACAAATATGTAGCTAATCACAATACTACATGGCACTTGAAAGTTAAGAGCCTCATTTATTGCACACAAGATTTTGGTCAAGGGGGAAAAATCCTTATGGGCATTTCAGAAGATGTTTTTCTTTACAGGAAAAAGGTAATTAAATACATGCAGTAATTAAACAGAGAGATAAATAACCATATGACTGGTGGATTTAGACGTTTTAGTGTGGAGCAGTATATGTAAAGCATTATTAAACACTTTACTTCCATTTTGCAAAACAGTAACAGTTGCTTGGTCTTGATTACAGCCTGTGCTGGGACTTGAGATTTCTATATAAATGAAACGGAAAGGTACGCCCGTGTGCCCCAAATGTGTTTCCGCACCTCTAGACAGAGCCCCCTGAAAGCTTGCACATGCCTAACTTTGGCATCACAGATTGCATAGCCGGAGTGTGGGGGCTGCGGGTGGGGTGTGAGACCCACAAAAAGCAAAAGAAAAAAACTACAGGCCCCAGCATCCCCTGCACCATGCCCCAGCCTATCATAAAGGCTGGAATGAGCACAGGAGGGGTGTGGCAGACTCCACGCGCTCGGAGATCAAGAGAAGGCAGTTGCCGGGCATGCACATGCCTGGCTGCTCCCCGTCCCTCCAGAGGCAACCAAGGAAACATGATGTGAGTGTTGCGTGTATTTGTGTCTGTGCATGTGTTTGAGTGTGTCTCCAGGACGAACAGAAAGGGGACGGGGAGGGTGAGGTGTGTATGTGGGTGTGTATTAGTGTGCGTAAAAGCAAAGAGGGCTGGTCAACCCACCCCCCACCCCCTGGTGAAGTCTGGCGCTCATGCTAGTCTGTGTATAAAGGGAATAGATCATAGTTTCTGTGTTCTTTTTGCTGTGTCTTCTTGCCTCCCTTCCATCCTTGATGTTCTGTGCCAGCTCATGCCTTATCGGAACACCTGTATGGGACTGTGGTGTCTCAGTGTTTAAGAAGCTTGCCTTGATAGCTGGAAGGCTGGCAAATCAGCAGTTCTAGACCCAAGTACTGCATGATGGATTGAGTGCCCGTCTCTGACCCAGCTCTTGGGGACATGAAAGGAGCCTCATTGGAGCATCCGCTGAGCGAATTTTCTTCTACGAAAATTCTTTCAACCCAGAATAATTTCTGACACGAAATTATTATTATAGGACACCTGTGAAATACAGCTTATAAAAACATTGCATTTTCTCCTTTATTTCTGCTGCTAACCCTTCCTTGTGAAAGTAGATGGTCCAGTAGCCATTTTAGATGAGGCCTGAATTACTGGAGGATTACAGACTGCAAGGAAGGAAAGCTGTTGCCAGGCAACAGAATCATCCATTAACTACACACATAAATTTATTTCTAACCAGAGCTAATGGTTGACTCAGCCTTCCAAGGTTGGTAAAATGAGTATCCAGCATGTTCCGGACAAAATGCTAATTAACTTGTGAACCACCCAGAGAATGAACTAAGCGTTTTGGGCAGTATATAAGAGTGTGATTGTTATTTCTCCTCCTAGTCAGAGATCTGCCTAAACCGGGGTGCCCAAACTATGGTCTGTGGGCTGGATCTGGCCCCCAATGCCAATTCACCCAGCCTACACAGCCCTCGTTGCTCCTTTTACTTCTGCTTCCAGGAGCGATGAGAGCAGCGCAGGCCAGATGAATTGGTGTTGGGGCCATATTTGGCCCACGGCCTGTAGTTTGGGCACCCCTGCCTTAAAGCACATTTTACTTCTGCTTCCAATGGGAGGAACCACGTGACAGGCCCACTGAACCACATGACCGGCCCACAGCCCAAAAAAATTTGGGCACCCCTGGCCTAAACTAATGAAGAGTGTTAAAGTAAGCCAAAGATGAGGTAACAGTAAGAGGATAAAAATATATGCAAGGGGAAAAAGAAAAACAAGGGAAACATTTTTGGTCATTTTGGGGATTTCAAAGTTTACTGCAGCTGTTTCTTTCTCACCAACGTTCTAAACCAGGGTAAAGGGGTTTAGTGTAAGGGACCAAAGACAATGAAACAGCCGAAGGGTTGGCTTAACACAGGTTTATTGCATGATGATCCGGAGGAACATGTGGTAATGGCGGATGGGTAGCTCAATATATACAGCTGGCTATACATTTGAATGTGGCTCGTCGACAGACTATTGGTTGCTGCCTGCGTGACGTCGTAGAAGGTCACGCCCTTCTTGACCAGGTGAAGAGGTGGCGGGGAATCTTCCCGCGCTGCTGAACCAGGTGAATCTGAGCCATGAGAGCTGGACGCTCGCTATTGCCATCTAGTGGTCACTAGCTCGCGTCCCCTTATCAGGTTTACATTGATACAGCTGATGGTTATAATGTTGCACACAGAAAGGTTACATTGTTAACACATGGCAAGGGTACATTGTTAAAGGCACAGCTTTACAGAACACAACAAGGGGAGAGGAGAGATAGAATATTGGGTGGAAAGGGTTTCATTTTGGTAAAGGTTTCAATGTAGTAATGTTACAATTGTAAATGTCTCAACAAAACCATGACTAAATTAATTTTTTTGCCATACTAAGTATTAACTTACATTTTGGTCGTTTTTGTTGACTTGCCAATATTTGGTGATATAAATAAAACGAAAAATAAAAAAGTTTTTATAGTTGCCCTGTTGTAGCAGCTAAGCCAACTTAACTTCAGAATAGAACAATATTCCCATATTAGAGCTTCATGATTGTTGAGCTTCTGATATTGTGCTTCTGTGCAAATTAACATTCTATAAAGCAATTCTAAACCTGAGGCAGCCCCCCAACCCCCCCAAAAATATAATTTTTAAATTGGGATGCAGGTTGTCACCAAATTTGTCATAGTTATAGCAGATAGTCCTTTCTTATTCTGTGACAACTTGCGGATGTTTGGACAAAGGGGAACATGCCCAACAGGGCAGTGGTGGGCTCCAATTTTTTTTACTACCGCACTGTGGCCATTGTATGGTGGGCGTGGCCAGGGGAAAGTCTTGCGTTGCACCCAAATTAGGACTACTTTATTTCAAAACTTGTATGGGTAGGGCCAGCCAGAATTTCTGCTGCCGGTTCTGGTGAACTGGCGCGAACCTGCTGATGCCCACCACTGCCACAGGGGGACTTCAATTCCCAGACACCTAAGTTACTGCATTGGCTGATCAGTGCTTTGGGAAATTGGCTTAGGTTCCTGGGAATTGAAATCCAAAAAGCAAAGGTTGGCAAACGCTGCTACAGACTGTCTTGACTGCTGACATTAGTGTCCTCAACATTCAGACTGTTCTTTGCTAGGAAAAGTTTGGCATTCTTTTTCTTGCTGGCAACATGGACACAATATTGTGCAACAACATCTAGCAGTTTCCTAGAGTTTTGAATCATGGATACAGAGGCACGACATCCCACATTTGAAAAAGTGAACATGACCATAAAATAGAATGTTAGATTTAGCTGTTAACACACACATGACTTAATGTAAGGCCTCAGGATTATCCAGTCAGTCATCTTCTAACTCCTCCCTCCTCATTCTAATCATACCTGTCAAGTTTTGGATTTGGAAATAAGGGAAATTTCCTGGCAAATAAGGGATACTTGACAGCTATGCTTATCCTGTGCTGCCCTCCAATGGCGGCAATAGGGCATTGCAGTCTAATTAATAAGGGATGACGGCGGGAAAGAGGGTAAAATAAGGGGTTTTCCCAGCCAATAAGGGATACTTGACAGCTATGATTCTAATAAGGAGCAGGAACTCTGCTATATATTACCAACAGCATCCTTATTAATTCTACTCACTATGCAGAAAGTAGACCTACTTGTGTATTTGTTTTTAACACACAAAACCTTTCTTTAGAATAAATCAACAGGTCTGTATGAACTATCAGTGAGATGATGATCATAGCTCAGTCTGGAAAGACAGAAAAAAAGAGCCTGAGCAATACAGGATTTTAGGAGGAATATATTCATTCCAAATAAATTAATATGAGTTTAAAAAACCACAATAACCTGATCATAACACATATGCCAAAAAGGAAACCATATTGGATGGGAAATACAAATTACTGCACCAGCAAGCATTTTGTTTATTTATTTTATTTATTTATTAAATTTGTATAGCCGCCCCAATCTACGTGCGACTCTGGGCATTTTGCCCTACTGTGTGCTGATACCTTGGCACAAACAGTTATTAAAGTGCTATATAATTATGCAAAAATATTAAAGCCAAAATTATACCTAGAGTTTGATGAGATATGTATCAGATTTGGCCTATTGGTTTTGGAAGTATTGAATGGTTCCAAATCCCTCAACATTTTCACCAATTTTAAAATCAATACATGGCATTGTTAGCATTTGAAACAATGCCTCAAAAGGAATAAAGAATATGTTTGTATTTCAAAGAAAGGAATTATGCCAAAGTCACCTTATTTTCATCCACCTTATTCACAAGCTTCTCTGCAGATTTCTTGACTATAGCAGGATTAGTAAATCAAAGTGAAATATGGAGAGCAGAAATAAACACGAGATTGCCTTATTTATCATTTCCTCTGTAGGTGGCTTATAACCAAGCTTGGTTCTGTCATTCCCTTGTTTCAGGCTGTGGATGTGAAAAGTTTGTTGTTCTCTCCTCATCACCCATGCTTTAGGTGGAGGCTCAAGGCCTGACAGACTGCTTCCCTGTTTCCAAAGATGAAAGTCTACCACATCCCAGGGATCTCGGCTCTACTCAATACATCGGATGGAGAGTTGCCACTTCGATGTGCCATCACTTTTTGCCACCCATTGGTCCAGACATCCCCTTGCCACACCATCCTGCACAAAAGAAGCCACCATTAACACCACACCAAGAGTCAGATCTAACTTTTAAGGAGACAAAAGCCAAACGTCTGTCTTTAAGGTACTAGTATCTTGTGTCTTGGTGCTGCTTATCTAGTTTTGCTACATGTTTTGCTTCGATTTTCCTTTAATCCTTCCTGCTTCTATCATTCCTATGTCAAAAAGATTTTTTGAAAAATGTGTGGAAAGAAAGTAATCTTACTGCATCAGATCTTTGAAATGTCTACTTTGCATCAAGACACCTCTGTCATTCCACTTGACAACAGTGTTGCTGAGTTTGAAAATAAGCCTGATAACAAGGGGAAATCAGGCATGGCCAAGTCATGAGTGTGACACTTTTTGAATTCCATTTGAGTTAAGTGTAGGCCAGCTCCCAGAAAAAGCAAATGGTAATAAAAATAGAATAATAGTGTACAGTGGGTTTAAATGAAATTTTCATAGCCCAACTGTGCTATTTTATCTCTCTTTCTAGAAAAGTCTAAACATACTACGGTGTGTTTTCACTTAGATGTTCTAGAGGGGGACTCTGTGTTAGTGACTCTTTGTATTCTGCCTTGCTGCACTTGGATTTGAGAGATTTGTGAGCATCATATGAAAGTTCAACCTTATCTAAGTGCTTCTGAATCATTTTCCCCATTTGTCTGTGTCATTTCCTGCTCTTTCTCTTTCTCTGCTGCTCATTTACCTTTTGCTTCTCTGGTTTGCTCTGCTATTATCTTCCCAACATCCAGTATTTAAATTTACATTGCAGGTTCTTCAGCAAAGGGATCTTTTGCTTACATTACTTTGTAGAGTGAACTGTATAATGTTAGCACTATACTGTACATCCTAATTATAATCATATAGGCTGTTAAGTTCTCTGTCCTAATATAGGCATATTACTGGATTACCATGCCTCAGGGTACTATGCTAACTCATATTGAGAGTTCTCATATCATTTGCAAATTAAGATGAATTCACATTGTCACATTATTTGTAATATATGTGGAGGGAAGTGGTCAGAATTCTGTTAGCTACCCTGGCAGTGTAACTGAATGGCATAAGCCCCAAAGGCAAATTGCTGTAGGTTGGCTCAAGTGATTAAGATGCTGAACTTAAATACTGGAAGGTTGGAGTTCGAGACCCGAGTACTGCATGATGGAGTGAGCTCCCATTTCTATCCCAACTCCTGCCAACCTAGCAGTACGAAAGCAAGAAACTTTGGTGGGAAGGTAAACAGTGTTCTGTGCACTCCGGTGTCTAAGCATGTCTGCCACATGTCCACGGAAACGTCTGCAAATGCAGACAGCGCTGGCTCTTTGGCTATAAACAGAGATGAGCACTGAACCCTAGAGTTTGATATGACTGGCTTTCAAGCATGGGTGACCTTTACCTTTACTTTTACCTAATAAATCTGCAGAGACATTTACTGTTCCACACAGTTATGTAGCACAGCAAATGCCTACACTGAATTCTAAACTTGTAGCAATTTGCCCCAGAGATTTACACTGATTGAATTACACCTGTGTAAAAACATAATAGGATTCTGTCCAGTGTATCTAAATGGTGTGTTGGTTGCAAAAATGTGGTTGCCTTACCACGATTGTATGTAAGTAATCTTTGTTTATATTCATCAGTATTCTCCAAAGTTGGTCTTGCAATGCCAAAATATGGGTGGATCTCCAAGATGCTCATGGTTCTAGAACTCATCAGTTCTAAAAAACAAAGGTAATGTTGAGGGAGAATAGGAGACGTAATCCAACAGCATACGGAGGGACACATATTTCTTGTTTTTGCACAGCTGAGTTTAAGGGCCAAAATGCATGTGGCTCCAAGCCATTTCTGGTTTTACTTTCAATTTTGTTTGATTTAATTTTAAACAAATACCACTGCAGAGGTTCAAATCTGAAGGAAGACACCTATAGATGGTATCTGGATGGTATTTTACATTTTCATTGTAATTTCTCTACTAAAGACTACCTTGAACTACTTTTTTCTTGAATATGGAGAATATACGGTTCTTCCTAAATTAATGTTTAATAGAAGGCAGATGATAGGGTAGGAAACCAGGTGTTTCTGAAGACAGATCTTCTGCTTCAGTTTTGTGACACTGTGACTAGTTTTTTGTTGGGAAAGTGAAAAGAGGGTGTTGTGTTCTAATGGTTTTACCTTCCACAATGTATCTGAACCAATGTAACCTTGCCTATAGCAACAATGTAACCTTCAGCTGCATCATATGAACCCTGTAAGTGGACGCGAGCTAATGACCACCAGCTGGCAGCAGCGAGCGTCCAAGCTCCTTGGTCCAAACTCATCAAAGGCAACAGCGCGGGAAGTTTTCCCGCCACCACCTACACCTGGACAAGAAGGGCGTGACCCGCAATGACGTCACGCAGACAGTAGCCAATGGGCTACCATGGAACCACGTTCAAATGTATTACTACTGTATATAAAGAGCTATCGATCCGCCATTACCTCATGTTCCCTCTGTCCACGATGCAATAAACCTGAGTTAACCCAGCCCGAGGCTGTGTCCTGTGTCTTGGTTTGCATACACCAAATTGGCGACGAAGGTGGGATGAATGGATCCCCACGGAACAGCCAGGGCACAGAGCGGGTTCAACATCACCAAACCGCAAGACTGGGAGCTGCTTGAGATGGACTTCCAGGCGGCACTGGTGGAACTCAAAGTCAAAGGAGACGACGAGGAGAGGAAGAGGGCCATCCTCACCAGAATGCTCGGGATGGAAACCAAGCGGACGCTGGTGGGCATCATCGCTCCGAAGAAGGTGAGCGAATTTAAGGCGGACGACATCATGAAGCTGCTGCGGGAGTGCTTCAGTCCCTCGAGGGCAATGTTTCCCGCTCGGAGCGCGTTTTGGAGGCGAGTCCAAGCGCCGGACGAGTCGGTTGAGACATTCGTGGCCGCCATGAGGATAGCCGCCGCCCCCTGCAAATGGGACAACATCCTAGAGATGGCCCTCAGGGACGGCGTGCTGTGTGGCCTGAAGGACAAGGAGGTGCAGCGCAGCTTGATGAACAAGGAGCCGCCACCCACGCTGGCAGAGGTCGTAGAGGCCGCGGAAGCCGCAGAGTCCACGAATGCTGGAGTGGACGAGATGCACCAGTGGCGTGAGTGGCGTCCTAGAGCCGGCAAGGCGGCAAATTCGGTGCACGGGAAGTCCGGACAGGCGGTGCACGCAACTCGACGGGCATCAAAGTCGTCTACGGAAGGCAGCGATGGCGAAGAGGTCCAGAAGGTCCGAAAGGGTGGTCGACGCTGCGATGGTTGCGGAGCGGCCCATGAGCGCGCGAGATGCCCATTCAGGAAGGCCGAGTGTTACACCTGCGGCCGTCGGGGGCACATCGCCAAGGCATGCAGAAAACGGAAGGAGGGCCGGAGGCAGTCACAAGACCGTTCGGCCAGACCGGACCGTCCAGCGAGGCCCAAAGATGGCGCCCAGACCACGAGGAAGCAGGATGGCGTGGGCCGCGTCTCGGACGACAGCGAGGACGACGCCCCAGTGTTCAGCGTGTCCGCGGGACAGTCCCATTACTTCGTTGAGGTACTAGTACAAGGGGCCCCTATTAGGATGGAAATTGACTCGGGGTCCTCCTATTCTATAATTCCCCAGAAAGAGTTCTTGAGAATCGACCCCCACGTGCGGCCCAAACTTAAAACATTGAGGTCCACGCTACGAGACGTACAGGGAAACAGCATTCCGGTGTTGGGGGTCGGGAAATTTCGGGTCAATTTTAAGAGACATTCTGCGGAACTGCCCCTAGTTGTCCTTAAGGGGGGAAGTTGTAGCCTCCTAGGGACGCAGTGGTTTCAGCCTTTAGGTTTGTTCATAGGGGGAGTGCATACAGTGGGGGTGGACCCAATACAAGCGGTTTGCGATGCGCATCCCGCCGTTTTTAAGAAAGGACTCGGAAAGTTCAAGGGACCCCCTGTAGCCTTCGACCTAGACCCGGAGGTCCGCCCGATAAGACTCAAACCGCGCAGGGTGCCGTTCGCACTCAAGGACAAGATAGAGGCGGAACTGGACAAACTGGTGGGCCAGGGGATTCTTATTCCTGTTGATTCCGCGGAGTGGGAAACTCCAATTGTAACGGCTCTAAAGGCTAACGGGGAGGTGCGCATTTGCGCTGATTATAAGTGTACAATTAACAAGGCGATCCGCCCTAATGCATACCCGGTGCCGGTGATCAGCCACCTTTTGGCCAGGCTGAATGGGGGAAAGTGTTTCGCTAAACTCGATTTGGCACAAGCCTATCAGCAACTCCCAGTGACCCCCGCCACGGCCGCGGCACAAACGATAGTTACACATAAAGGGGCGTTCCAGGTGTCGCGTTTACAGTTCGGCGTGAACTCGGCACCCGGCCTTTTTCAGTCGCTTGTGGAACGCCTCCTGAAGGGACTGGAGGGGGTGTTGCCTTATTTTGATGACGTGTTGATAACAGGGGGGAGTGAGGCTGAACTGGCAAAGAGATTGGACAAAGTACTAACCGTGTTCGAGAAAGCGGGGCTGAGACTAAGGAAGGACAAATGTGTTTTTTTTGAAACTGAGGTCGAGTTTTTAGGGTTCCGGATCACACCCGAGGGGATTAAGCCGTCTAAATCCAAAGTAGCAGCCATAAAGAAGGCCCCTCGCCCCACATCCAAAACCGAGCTACAGTCTTTCCTGGGGCTCCTCAACTTTTACCATACATTCCTCCCACGGAAGGCGTCCGTGGCCGAACCGCTCCATCGGTTACTTAAAAAGGAGGAGACATGGATGTGGGGTGACGAGCACGAGAGGGCGTTCAAAGAACTAAAGCAACTCTTAACATCTGAGGCAATCCTGACGCATTTCGACCCCAAACGGCCGGTGGTCTTAGTCTGTGATGCATCCCCGGTGGGGGTGGGGGCGGTGCTTTGCCACGTGTTGGATGACGGAAGGGAGGCCCCGGTAGCGTTTTATTCAAGGTCCCTGTCCCAAGCGGAGCGCAATTACGCACAAACCGACAGGGAGGCATTAGCAATAGTAGCGGGAACCAAAAAATTTCACGATTTTTTGTATGGCCGCCCGTTCAAAATCGTGACTGATCACAAGCCACTGTTAGGGATTTTCACGGAAAGCAAGCCCACGCCGCAGATCCTGTCCCCGAGAATGCTGCGATGGGCTATTTTTCTCAACGCATACCAACATGAGTTGGAGTACCGGCCCGGAAAGGAGATCAGCCATGCTGATGCACTTTCGAGATCTCCTTTGCCCTTGTCGGATGACCAAAAGGCGAGAGTAGAAAAAGACCGCCAGGTGTTGCTAATTGAGGTCTTAGACGCACCCCCAATAGTACCAGCCGACATTGCTAGGGCGACAGGCAAGGACAGAACGCTAGAGAAAGTTAGTTCATGGGTACAGAAGGGGTGGCCGGCATCGTCCCCAAGCACAGAATTCGACCCATTTTTTCGGAAAAAGCTAGAGTTGTCCCTAGAGAGGGGGTGCCTGTTGTGGGGCCAACGGGTGGTGGTCCCTACGTCCCTGCGGCCGAGGGTGCTCGAACTGCTGCACGTCAGCCACCCGGGCATAGTTCGTTCAAAGGCGCTGGCCCGGAGTTACTTCTGGTGGCCACAGCTGGACGCGGACATTGAGCACATGGTCGGCACTTGTGAGGCATGCCAGGGATCCCGACCAGAGGCGGCCCGTCTTCCGCATAGGGAATGGGACACAGCAAGGGGGCCATGGTCCAGAGTGCACGTGGATTTCGCTGGCCCTTTCCGAGGAACCATGTTTCTCCTGGTGGTGGATGCATTCTCCAAGTGGCTGGAGGTTATCCCAGTAAAGAGCACGTCCTCCGCCACGACAATTAGCCAGCTAAGGAGAGTCTTTTCCACGTTCGGTCTGCCCGATACTTTAGTCAGCGATAACGCTAGTTGTTTCACCTCCGCTGAGTTCGGGGCATTCATGGAGGCAAACGCCATTCGGCATGTCACATCCGCGCCGTTTCACCCGGCCACGAATGGCCAAGTGGAACGGCTGGTGCGTACAACAAAGGATGCGCTGCGGCGCATGGGCCCGGGGGACCTGAATCACCAAGTATGCCAATTCCTCTTAGCGTATAGGGTGACCCCCTTAGCGTCAGGCTACTCGCCGGCAGAGCTCTTGATGCGGCGAAAACTGACCACGATCCTGTCCAGGCTAGACCCGACGAGAGTCGAGGATAAAGGGAAAAACATAGGGTTGGCAGTCTCGAAAGGTTTCGCCGCCGGCGACCCTGTTCACTGCAGGAACTATTCCGGCGCAGGGCCAGCCTGGGTACCAGGGACGGTTGTAGAACAGACGGGGCCAGTGTCGTACCGAGTCGAAACTAACACCGGCCTCCTCTGGAGGAGGCACGCAGACCAACTGAGGCACCGAGTGAGTAGGCCAGTCAGTGGGGCTCAGCAACAGGATTCAGCGTTAGGGTTCTCCCCCACCCGCTTAACCCAAGGGGGAGACAGCAGCGGACAACAGTCCCAAGCAAGGGGGGAAGGCAGAAGCAGCGGCCCCGACCCATGCCCTTTTGATACACCAGTCCTATCAGAGGCCGGGGAAGGGGGAGAGGAGTTCGCGACCGCTGCCCCCGAATATAATTTTGATTTTGATTTTGCGAGCCGGGGGGGTTTTCAGGAGTGTTCCCCCACCCATCCAAGCGAGAAGAGGGGTTTTTCGTTAGCCCCCAGTGCCCCCGGTTCCTCCCTAAGAAAGAGCACACCTTCCAACAACGCCGCGGAGCCGCGGCAAGTCACTAACGAGTCTCCCTCTCCAATTACAGGACAGGAAACCAGGGGACAAAGAGAAGGTAGCAAACCCGGGGAAAGGCAGCCCGCATCGAGACCCCAGCGTGTTCGAAATAAGCCATCTTGGCTGAGAGACTTTGTCTCCTAGGGGGGGGGAGTGTGTTTAAGTGTGGGCTCGAGACTTTGTCTCGTCCTAGGGGGGAGGGGTGTTGTGTTCTAATGGTTTTACCTTCCACAATGTATCTGAACCAATGTAACCTTGCCTATAGCAACAATGTAACCTTCAGCTGCATCATATGAACCCTGTAAGTGGACGCGAGCTAATGACCACCAGCTGGCAGCAGCGAGCGTCCAAGCTCCTTGGTCCAAACTCATCAAAGGCAACAGCGCGGGAAGTTTTCCCGCCACCACCTACACCTGGACAAGAAGGGCGTGACCCGCAATGACGTCACGCAGACAGTAGCCAATGGGCTACCATGGAACCACGTTCAAATGTATTACTACTGTATATAAAGAGCTATCGATCCGCCATTACCTCATGTTCCCTCTGTCCACGATGCAATAAACCTGAGTTAACCCAGCCCGAGGCTGTGTCCTGTGTCTTGGTTTGCATACACCAAAGAGGGAAAAATCAATCAGGCAAATTACATGTGACTGAGCATCGCACATGGTTTTTAAAGGGTCTGTTTCATTTGGAGGAGAAACTAGTAGAGAAAATTGGCATTTTTCTAATATCTGTTCCTTTACTGATGTGAAACCAAGCACATTTTAAAGTAGTGCAAAATCAATGATACAGCAAGAGGAAATAATTAATCCCATACACAAAACAACAGGATAGCTGGAGTACAGCGATTTAGCCAGAAATCTCCTGTATGTTTTCCTATATTGAAATCTTCAATGCTGCTCTCCTTCTCTCTCTCCTCCCATTTCTGTTAATCTCTCCCTCTACCCTCAATACTCAGGTAATCAGAATAGTATCCTGTGCCCCCTCCCCCTGGCATGGCTGAGTTTAGCCCACATTCTGGCGAACTAAAGTAGTCCAGTGTTCAGTTTAACATGAGGATTTAAATCCCTGCTTGCCCCATCCTTGCCAAACCACAAGATAAGGAACCACAAAAGTACTGTAGTAGGGCAGTGATGGCGAACCTTGGCACTCCAGCTATTCTTGAACTTCAGTTCCCAAAAGCCCAAGTCAGCACTTCTGCTGATCAGGGCTTCTAGGAACTGAAGTTCAAGAACATTTGGAGTGCCAAGGTTCGCCATCACTGTAGTAGGGCAAGGTATTTTGTAGAGCTCTGAACAAGAGAATAAAATTGGAGCTTTTTTTGAACAGATGAAGCAAAATTGTGTAAATAACAAACATAAATAGCATCTTAACAAGAATATCACAACTTACAGAAAATGACAGCGGCAGCTGTTTTGTTGCATAACATGTTAAGGATTGGAACCATGTGAGAAGGATGTGGGTGTGTTTTGTAAACAATCAATTGATCATTTGTGTTAGCTGTTAGTGTGTGCTTGCTTTTTAAGAAGAAATGACACAGGGGCAGTTTGTGTAAATTATGAAGACCTTGAACGCAGAAAGCAGCCCTCCTTGTTTCATTCTTGATTGGAGGTGGAGAATCTTGTGGGATTCTTCACTTTGTTCTTCAATATCCCTCTTCATGTAGAGGCAGCCTAAATCACAGAGAACAAAGGATTAAGCAAGTATTCTTCATATTCCTAGTACTGTATAATAGTTGCCTCAATTTCTGTCAATAAGGTACTCAGTACTCTAGCTGCATGCATTGAACAGCACAATCAAGAGAAAGTAGGGAAAATTGGATCATACTGTATGTTTTTAACTACAGTGGTACTTTGAGTTATGAAATTAATGCGTCCCCTGGGACATTTCGTATTACAGAAAATTTGTAACTCGAACACAATGCAGAACACAATGCATTACCAGAATGGCCCCTAGAGGCCACTGTATACCATGTAATTAATAGGGAAATTTCTTCATATCTTGAAAAAAATTGTAACTTAAGGCATTATTTTCAATGGATTTTCATTTGTATCACAAAAATTTCATAACATGAAAATGCAGTGTTCGTAACTCAAGGTACCACTGTGTATAGGTGCTGCAGAATATGTAGCAATAACAGCTAGCATCTCTGGAACTATTAAAAATGTTTCAGATCATTTCACTGTATTTCAGTAATTCTTTCAATAGTTCTGTGAAGGTAAGCCAGTCATTATTCTCAGATCAAAAACAGAAAGTTGAGGCTGAGAGATAATGGCCACATTGTTAAATTAGGACAGAAAGAAGATTTACACCAGGCACTTTATAATTCATCCCTTAGCTCCTCTGTTTTGCGACATCTGAAATATGCCCTTTGTTTGTGCTGCCACATTTTGCCATTTGGCTCATAAACGAATGGAGTGAAAAATGGATGCAGATTTTCACATCAGAGAGAAAAGGGCACTATGGCCCAAGGGTTTTTTAAAAATATCTTTATAGCTATAAATATTCTGGATAGCTTTGCTTTCCTGATCCACATGAGATGCCAGATAGATCAAAAGTGAATAGGAGGGAGGAGACAGTTAAATTAAAATTAAAATTTCCTGGAGTCAGATAAATAATACATGGTAAGCAGGCAGAGCATATGTGCATATGTATACATATTCATAATTTCTTTTGTTCCTCGGGGAAGTTCCTTTTTATGAGCTAAATTATTGGGGATTTGGAAAGTTGTAGTAAAAAAATTGTTTTAGTCTCTATTTGCTCATAGCCACCCAATCACACTGATTCATTTTCACTGGTTTGCCAATAAAGCAGGAATGGCAAACCTCTGACCTTGGGAGAACTTATTGGCTGGCCTACCAGGGTTCTCTTCCATGCCTGGTCCAAGCACTGAGAGAACACTGAGGTCTTCTTTTTGCTCTGCTGTAGAGCAGGGGTTCCCAATCTAAAGCCTGCGGGCTGGATCTGGCCTGCAGTGCCATTTCATGTGGCCCCCCACTCCTCCAAGGGCATTCAAGAAACAAAATGGCTGCCCTTTGAAGACACTGGGACAAAGTGGCTGCTACCATCATGCAGGCAAAATGGCTATCTGGCCCTCGAAGCTGACTGAGAGTGCATGACCCAGCACCCGGCTTGAAAAGGTTGGGAACCCCTGATGTAGAGCCATCTCTGGAGATATGAAAGTTTCTTCATCTCAGCAGCAAAACAGGGAAAACACCTTAGTCCTAGGGCTTTGCAACAAGCTTTTGGGTCCTATTTCCACATAGCTTTTCTCTTGATTATCGTGACTTTTAGTTGCCAGTGGAAGATTACACCAGCTGTGCAAAAAACTGAGCAGAACCCAGAAGAAGCCAATAACATTATACTTAACTTTCAGAAATGAAGATCTGGACTAGTAGTCTGCCTATCATAAGAACTCTAGTACAGTAATTACTTAATAAAGAAGCAACATAAATTTTAACATGCACCTCTGATTAGCACTTCTGGCAGCCAATATTGACAAAAATAGCTATTGTCTTTATGAAATTGGAAATGAGCTTGCTGTATTTCATGGTCTTTGGCTGGCTTCTTAGTAAAGTGAAAGACATGCTAACTTCCAAGAATTTTTCTCACTCTCTGATGAATTTATACTGTAGCCTGGGGAAAACAGTACCTCTTGGCCAGAGAATGGAAGTGAGACATTCCGTTCACAAGATATCTCAAAAGTGTTGGGATTTGCCGCGGAGGGCCATGGAAGCGAGAAGCGAGAATGACTGGACACAAGGAAGGCAACGAGGTGAGGCTGCAGCAAAGTCCAGCCCCGAACCGGGTCGGGAGACTGGTATTTATTGACCTCTCGCACCGATAGGGTGCGTGGAAATCCTTTACAGAAGGCTTTTGCCGACGTGGCACTTTATTGATAAGTTACTTTCTCAGGGTTACAGAAGTTACTCAATGAATGAGTGGATGTTCCCAGTTGCATCTTGGACCTTGGGCATGATATGGGGATAAGAACTGATGGTAACATCCTAAGGCCACAATGGTTGTGACAACTGCCAGCGGTGATGGCCATGCCAAGATAAGCATTTGACACCTGCATATAAATCACTTTATCCTGGAAATTGGACCATATAGAGTTATCATGCCAGTATGATCAATGAGCTTGAGGGCATGCTACTGCTGTACAGGTATTCCTCTATATGTGAATGGGCAGCCTAATGCAGCAAATGGATTTGCATATCATGGAGCACAAGTGGAAAACCTATGCAGCCAGAATTCCCCTCTCCTCGCCGTAGCTTCTGTTAAAATCTGTTTTACCTCTGAGAAAACAAAGTAACAGCAAGTTGTAGTCACACCAGTGAAAATGGTGGGTATGGAATGAATTGTCTCCTATCAATTCCTTATTATCTATTACCGTATTTTTCGCCCTATAAGACGCTCCGGCATATAAGACGCACCCAATTTTAAAGGAGGAAAATCTAGAAAAAAAAGATTCTGAACCAAACACTGTACTAAAAGGGAAGAAAAAAAAAACACATCTTTTCAGAAACCCCACATGCCCAGGTACAATAAAGCCACCACAAAAATACTCAAAGTCAAAAACTACCTGCCCTAGTCAACCTCCAAGAGGAACAAAGGGCCGGGAGGGCATGATGCTTTGCAGCAGCGGCGTCTTCGGAGCCACGGAAGGCTCCCTTTATCTCCCCGCCGATGGTGGGGGCGGGGAGAGCGCGGCGGCGGCGGCGTCTTCGGAGCCTCCCGGGCCACGGAAGGCTCCCTTTATCTCCCCGCCGATGGAGGGGGCGGGGAGAGCGTGGTGTCGTCGCCGTCTTCGGAGCCTCCCGGGCCACGGAAGGCTCCCTTTATCTCCCCGCCGATGGTGGGGGCGGCGGCGTCTTCGGCTCCCTCGGCCAGGGAGCCCTTTTAACCTCCCCGCCCGGTGGCAGGGGGCGGGGAGGGACGGCTTCGCTCGGCGCGGCTTGGCTCCCTTTATCTCCCCGCCGATAAAGGGAGCCGCACCGCGCCGCGCCACGCGAAGCCGTCCCTCCCCGCCCCCTGCCACCAGGCGGGGAGGTTAAAAGGGATCCCTCGGCCAGGGAGCCCTTTTAACCTCACCGCCCGGTGGCAGGGAGGGACGGCTTCGCGCGGCGCGGCGCGGCGCGGCGCGGCTCGGCGTGGCTCGGCTCCCTTTATCTCCCCGCCGATAAAGGGAGCCGCGCTGCGCCACGCCGCGCGAAGCCGTCCCTCCCCGCCCCCTGCCACCGGGCGGGGAGGTTAAAAGGGATCCCTCGGCCAGGGAGCCCTTTTAACCTCACCGCCCGGTGGCAGGGAGGGACGGCTTCGCGTGGCACCGCGCGGCTCGGCTCGGCGCGGCTCGGCTCCCTTTATCTCCCCGCCGATAAAGGGAGCCGCGCCGCGCCGCGCCGCACCACGCGAAGCCGTCCCTCCCCGCCCCCTGCCACCGGGCGGGGAGGTTAAAAGGGATCCCTCGGCCAGGGAGCCCTTTTAACCTCACCGTCCGGTGGCAGGGAGGGACGGCTTCGTGCGGCGCGGCTCGGCTCGGCGCGGCTCGGCTCCCTTTATCTCCCCACTGATAAAGGGAGCCGCGGCGCGCCGCGCCACGTGAAGCCGTCCCTCCCCGCCCCCTGCCACCGGGCGGGGAGGTTAAAAGGGATCCCTCGGCCAGGGAGCCCTTTTAACCTCACCGCCCGGTGGCAGGGAGGGACGGTTTCGCGCGGCGCGGCGCGGCGCGGCGCGGCGCGGCGCGGCGCGGCGCGGCGCGGCTCGGCGCGGCTCGGCTCCTTTTATCTCCCCGCCGATAAAGGGAGCCGCGCCGCGCCGCGCGAAGCCGTCCCTCCCCGCCCCCTGCCACCGGGCGGGGAGGTTAAAAGGGATCCCTCGGCCAGGGAGCCCTTTTAACCTCACCGCCCGGTGGCAGGGAGGGACGGCTTTGCGCGGCGCAGCTCGGCTCGGCTCCCTTTATCTCCCCGCCGATAAAGGGAGCCGCGCCGCGCCGCGCGAAGCCGTCCCTCCCCGCCCCCTGCCACCGGGCAGGGAGGTTAAAAGGGATCCCTCGGCCAGGGAGCCCTTTTAACCTCACCGCCCGGTGGCAGGGAGGGACGGCTTCGCGCCGCGCGGCGCGGCTCGGCTCGGCGCGGCTCGGCTCAGCTCGGCGCGGCCCGGCTCCCTTTATCTCCCCGCCGATAAAGGGAGCCGCGCCGCGCCGCGCCGCGCCGCGCGAAGCCGTCCCTCCCCGCCCCCTGCCACCGGGCGGGGAGGTTAAAAGGGCTCCCTCGGCCAGGGAGCCCTTTTAACCTCCCCGCCCGGTGGCAGGGGGCGGGGAGGGACGGCTTGGCGCGGCGTGGCTCCCTTTATCTCCCTGCCGATGGTGGGGGCGGGGAGAGCGCGGCTGCCGTATATTTGCCATATAAGACGCACCAACTTTCCCCCCCAGTTTTGGGGAAGAAAAAGTGCGTCTTATATGGCGATAAATACGGTAAGTTTAGTAACAGCTTTTCCCATCTTCTTTTATCCTATTCATTTGCTCATTGTTACCAAATTGAGTAGAAGTTTATGGTTATTCATGGCACAAACAGTATAGCATGTATGTGAATATGATAGAATTGTAAACGTTATTGATGAAACACCCTTTTTAGTTATCCAAATATCATTCAAGGACATTATTTTCAAAGCCAACTGTGTATAGCAGACCAGAGTCCAAAGCCTTCTTATGTCAATGGGTTTAATGCAGCTGGATTGTGTGTGTGTGTGTGTGTGTGTGTGTGTGTGTGTGTGTGTGTGTGTGTTGCAGAGCCAGGGGTTGGGAATTTGATTCCCCACTATGACTTTTTAACAAGGGCTGGACTCAATGAGTCCCTTCCAGCTGTGCACTTGTAAGATTATGATGTGTGATAATGTTTGTTTCTGGAAGTTACTTTTATAATAAATGATGGTGTTTTAGCTTAATCTTTTTAAGGAGCTATAAAAGAAGTATGACCCATTTTGGGGATAGGACTCAGTATCTTTGATAGCTCTTGTAAAGGTCAGGCTAAAGCCCAGACTGGATTCACTTCCCCGCTGACATTCTTGGAACCACTGCCTCCAATGACCAAGCAAGGATGTCCATGTCTTTGTCTATTGCAGAGGTGGTGAACTTATGGCATGCGTGCCAGAGGGGATAACCAAAGCCCTTTCTGTGGACATATGTGCCGTCACCCCAGCACAGAGTTCGCCCTGCCCCTCTGCCCAGCAACCCAATGGGAGCACTTCCTCCCTCCCCCCAACACAGAGTTTGCCCCGCCACTCAGTTTGGGTACTCAGTCTCTAAAAGGTTTGCCATCACTGGCCTATTGGAAGTGCATTTTGTCTATACTCCTGGACAGTTCTGCCTAAGAGCTCTGCTTTCCCTTCTGCTCAGTATCCTTGCTTGTCAAATGAAGCTGTTGATTTGTTACAGCACTGCTCATCACTTAGAACTATAGAACTGGAAGTGACCCAGTGGGTCATCAAGTCCAAACATCTGCCAAGGCAGAAAATCCATAGCAAAAGCATTACTGATGGATCTTCATCTAACCTCTGTTAAAAAAAAAGAAACTTCCAGTCAAGGAGAACCTACCACCCTCCCAGGCAGATAGAGCTATACATAGTTTCTTATTGAAAACCTGGTCATTCATCTGCCCAGATCTATATGGCTTATAAATACTGCAGTTCTTGAGAAAAACAATAAATAAAGGAGATGTGTGAAGGCCATTGCTCACATGTTCTGGAAAGACCTGCCTTTACTCAATCTGGCTTCCAATCCTTGACATTAGAATGCCTAATAGGCAATTTGTTTAATTTGATGGCTATGCTTGGATTATATTTTTCCTTGAATTACAAATACAGTGGTACCATGCATAACGAACACATCACATAGTGAAAAATTCACATAACAAAGCATTCGTTATGCAAGGGCGATACCCTGCATAACCAAAAAAAATAGTTCGTTATGCAGGGTTTTTGGTAACTGGGGTATACCCGCTCAATGGGAACCCCGGTTAACGAACATTTTCCCCCTTCCCCCTGTTATGCAGGGTATCCCGCATAGGGAACCGCATAATGAGAAAAACGCATAGCGAAGAGCGGGGTTATACTGTACAATAATTGAATGTGTCTCTTGAAGAGAAATCACAATTTGGAAATACAGTCTTATGTTACTTTTACGAAATAGGAATGATTTTACAAATTTCCTTTCTCTGTCCCCCTCTGATATTTTAATCACATTTTGCCACTGTTAATGTAGACAGGTATTCCATCAGAATTATATCTAAAATCTGCATTTTCAGAGATGTTCAGTTTCTATTTTGCCTGATGAATTGTTTCTCAGAAGATCTGACTATGTGAATTGATGAGGAAGTGTTGAGGCTGGCTCAGTCCTTTTCCAAGATGAGTTCTAACTTGGGAACTTTTATGATTGACTGCAGTGGGTTAGAAGTTATGACACTGAACATGACGACTGGAAAGTCAGCAGGTCAGCAGTTCTTGCTCAAATGTCTGCAGACATTTCTGTGGACATGTGGCAGGCATGACTAGACACCGGAGTGCATGGAATGCTTTTTACCTTTCCACTGGTGTGGTACTTGTTTATCTACTTGCAATTTCTTGCTTTCAAACTGCTAGGTTGGCAGGAGCTGGGACAGAGATGGGAACTCACTCCGTTGTTCAGTACTTGTGTTTTGAACTGCTGACCTGCCGATCTTCCAGTCATCAAGTTCAGTGTCTTAACCACCACAATCTCTATAAGACTTGACAGCCGTTAAAATGGAGGGCACCTGTAAAAGCTGGGTTGTCCCTTGGCAGCTGTTCAAATGGGGTACTGGCCTCCCTAGAAGCGGACTAATGGCCAGCCTATCTCCAAGTGGTGTACAGTGGAATCTGAGGAAGCAAGGTCTGGCCAAGGATGATGCCTCACCCCAAAATGGTAAGAGGTGTGCTTCCCTGTTTGGATCATGATGTCTGCTGTAGTGATATCCATGATGTGTTTTTAAAAAAATCTTTTTTCAAGTAAAATAGAATTGCAGTTTAAATGTCTCCCAGCTTTCTCCTTGTCCTTTGCTGAACTCTCTTTCTTGTTCTCTCTGTGAAAGTCAGCTATTTTTTTAAAAATGGGAGAAGCAACAGTCACCTTCTTCACTTCTAAAGTGAAGTGGCTTTTCAAAGCATTTCTTCATTCCGATGACATGTCAGCTTTACCCATTTCCAGCTGAAATGCTCAGTATATCGTAGCTCCTCTGCTGCACTTTGGCACTCTATTACTTGTCTCCTCTTTTCAAAGTCATGCTAATCCATTGCTTTTTGCTAAGAGAGCAAAGTAGCATCAAGCACTAACCATGTATCTTTAATAAATTGTCATATTCATTTATCTTCCCGAACAGCCTCCATATCCCTCTCCAGCTGTGCTGCTGCAGTTTAAGATTAGTAATTGTTTAACATCCATCAGACATAAAAAGAATTGTCCTTACACACTTAACTCTTGACCGGAGAGCAATAGCCAGAGCTTGTCATTATTATTTTTTTGGTCTCTCATTCAATGTTCATGGATGTGGGGAAGAAGATAAAAGGGTTCAGATAGAGGAGCTTGTGTGTGTGTGTTTTGATTTGTTGAAGAAGCAAGCAAGGCATACATGAAAAAATCTAATGTAGTGACAGAACTTGAGGAAATTGCAGAGGTCTGCAAACCCAGAGTGTGATGGATGAGCCTCACCCTGGAAAAAACCTCCTTTATGATCAAGAGACATCTATTATACAGTGCGTACAAATGGACAAGGCCCTGAATTCATCGGTCATTGTAAGATTACTGACTGGCTTTGATAGAACACACAGGCTGGCATTAGTTTCCTTTCCACTGCTTGTTAAATGCTGTAAAATGTCTTATGGCACCTTAAAGAGTTACCAGCTTGATTTTGTGTAACTTTTAATTGATTGAAATTTTCATCAGATAGGGAGAAACATTTATTCAGGTGTGAGTTTCAACCCATGAAAGTTTATGCCAACAGGCTAACTCAACTACTCCCTTGGAAGGTTCTGCTGAATGTAAAAAAAAATTTATTCAACACTTCCTCCAGGTGAGTGGGCAGGAATGTAGACACACATGTTGACCATTTCATATCATTTGTACAACAACATTTGAGGAAAATAGGTTGGCCTGTTACCTCCAGGGCCATAGCCAGTGGTGGCCACCCCCCCAAAAAAAACCTCCTGAGCTAACAGCCCCCCTAACCCACCCCATGGTGCCAGTGTTATATATGTGAGTGTGACATTGTTGCCCCTCCTAGAAGAATTTAACACCCCCTCCAAATCTAGAATCCTGGCTATGGGCCGGGTTACCTTACAGTTGGGCAAGAGTACAAAATGGTCAGTTTCATTCCAACTACATAGTGTATTTCTGTTAAGAACTACAGTAACACCTCATACAAAGTCTGCTTCATACAACATCGGATTCATACAACATCGCCTAATTCCTTGAAAAAAGTTGCCTCATACAAAGTCGTGTGACTTTGTATGAGGCATTTGGGTTTTCCCAGGTTGCATTGTGCCTAGGCAGTATAAAAGGCAGGACACATGCGTGCATTGCTCTTGTGGGTTTTGCATGAGGCAAAGAGTGTTTAGGAGTGGTTTCGAGCATGATTTTGGATTTTTTTGAATTTTTTGTCAGAATTTTTAGAAGCCTTCCTGGGATTTTTGCAGCATTCTTCAGGTTCTTGGACAATCAGGGTTGTTTGACATGTTTTTATAATGTTTTTTAGCCTTTAGACAATGATTTCTTAAAGTTCTGTCAGTTTCCTGTCAGTTTCCTTGACTTTGCCCTGAAGTCTATGCTGTTGCAGTACCATGTATCTCTATGGAAATGACGTTGTATGAGGCATCGTGGCAAGGATTTGGACATTGTATGAGGCATCGTGGCTAGGATTTTGCATGCCTCATACAAAGTCCAAATCCGTATAAAGTCCAAACTTGTGGAACCAAGTGTGGATGTTGTATGAGGTATCACTGTACATGGATTTGACTGCTATGTCACATTAGTAGCACACATTGCTCTATAGAGTGTTGGTTTTTTCTACTTTTCTGGACAGCATTGAAGGATTTGGGTGTGTGGATGTTTGCGTGCATGCTCTGTGCATCTGTAGCCTGCCCCTGCTGGCAGGGTGGTCACTAAGGGGTGGCCAGAAATGGACCTACTTTGCTCAGCACAGTTGCATATTTTCTAAACTCATGTAGAGAAATGTGTAGCCTAATTATGTTAACAGAGGATTTCAATGAAATTGCATGTAGATCACTAGAAGGCTACTAGGTGCTTGAGAGGATGTATATGACCTTTTAAGCTGAGAAAATTAACTAATTATCTTTGGGAATGCTTTTGAAGATGTAGGATGCTGTTCTTCAAGTAGAAGATTGATTTAGATTGGGACTGGCAAAATGTAGCTTTTTAGATGTAATTGGACTGCAATTTCCATCAGCCCTAGCAAGTAGTGAGGAATGGTGGGAGCTACAGTCCAACAATATCTGTAAGGTTGCACTTTGCCCACCTTTGTGTTGATGTGTTGTAAATTGCCAAGTGCAGGTGCTCATCATCATAGTCCACAGAGCCAGACTTTTCATGAGAGCCAAGATTGCTGGCACTTAAATCGTTCTGTATCAACAAATAAGGAGCAGCACTGTGGTGGCTTAGTGGTCACGATGCTGAGCTTGAAGACTGGAAGGTCGGGGTTCGATACTCGAGTGCTGCACAATGGATCTTGGGGACACCCTTAATTATTTTGCATCGCAACAAGCATGGTTTGCAACAATGTCGTGTTCCTGGGAAAATCTTATTTCCCTCCCAGCTAATTTAATTGCTGCAGCTAAGCTCAGAGGAAGCAAAAAAGCCAGAGGGAGGTAGCAGATGATATCACAGAACTCCAAATATTCAAGGATTTCAACCCCGCAAGCACTTAGCACTGGGATACCATTGACACTTGGCCTAGATGACCCATTGATCCTTTCAAGCTCACTGATTCTAAAATGCTCAAGATAAGGGGGCATTTGCCAGAGTTTTCAAAACAGAACGGACTTTACACCTGAAAAATGAATCTTTTTATTTTGCACAACTAGTGTCAGGGAGTGTTGTGTATTGAGGCACATTTGCAAAGAAGTGCAGGAACGCACTTGCAAGAGGAAAATGGCAGTTTCCCGCCATTCTAGCAAGAAGCCCAAAGTGGCACAAAACCCTTGCAAAAGGGTGCGCCTATTAGCCTAAACCTAGCCCTATGATTGGTTACAGTTTTTGATCCTGTTCTCAATTGGTTAACTGCATATATCCCCTGTTATGATTGGTTAGTTATGTTCATCCGGCGGGTTGCTACCTTGTATCCAGGAGCCACCACCGGGGAGACACTATATAAGCCCCATGGGTAAACTAGGGTGGGGTCGGACTGGATCTATACTTCCCACACACCATTCGGGTACCCGGGGAGCACTATGCCTGGGTCCCTCCACTGCTGCGCTTCATGGTAGCACGTATATTGCCCAAAGACGGGTAAGAGTCCAGAGAGACTGAATACCCTGGGATTGTATAGCCATCTCGGGATCCAGAACGCCTTGTAAACTCATCTCTGTTTTGACTGTTAAATAAAGCCTGTTGTTGTTTGTTACATCGTTGTCCTGGACTTGTGCTTATAATGGCCGGATCTAACAGGGAGTGACAAAAACAACAGTCTGATTACCATTGGACTGTAATTCCCATCAGACTTGGCCAAAGTAGCTGATGCTGAGAGAATTTATAGTCTTACAAAAATGTGGAAGGCCACAAGTTGCCCGTCCCTCCTACAGGTGAACATTTCCCTTGCTCGAAAGCTAGTCATGTTCGACTCTACGGGACAAGGAGTCGGTGCTGTCTGCATCCGCAGGCATTTCTGTGGCCATGTGGCAGGCATGACTAGATGCAGAAGCACAAGGAATGCTGTTACCTTTCCTACCAAAGAGGTACCTATTTAGCTACTTGCAATTTCTTGCTTTCGAACAGCTAGTTGGCAGGAGCTGGGACAGACAACAGGAGCTGATTTTGTTGCGCAGCACTCGGGTCTCAAACTGCTGACCTGCCGACCTTTCAGTCATCAAGCTCAGTGTCTCAACCACTAAGCCACCATGGCTTTATATGTACTATCCTTGGTATATGTATTAGCAAACTGTGCATCTTCATACCACAATTACTGCTTTCAGAGACATATATCTGGTTGTAATGCCTCAAGAAACTATATACTGTAGTTCGAAGTGTTCCATTAAGGATTGCAGTGTCAAAAGGGGGGGGAGGGTAAGAAAAAAAACACATTCTGGACCAACACACTTTTTGTATAATCTGACATAGGAAGCATTTGAAGGGGTTGTTGAATGGGCAAATTATTTTCAGGGTTTTTTCCAGCTTCTTTTTGACTCATCCTTATGGATGTTTGCTTTATGTGAAATTCAGGCTATGGCCAAATGGTGGTTTATCCCATAACTATTTCTCTCTTTTATAGCCAAGAGAGAAAGAGACACCAACTAGCATGGATTTTTAATGCAGTAATTGCTGTTTTATATTATGGCACCAATATTGATTTAGCTAGTACTCAGTCAGCAATTTGGAATAGCATGAATCAGCATGGAGATTGTGTTTTATGTACCATATAATGGTGGCAATTCTCTTCTACCATCATGTGGTGACAGTTCATTGCCCTTCATTCTCTTACTCAAGATGGTTATATGACAAAATATACTGTATTTTTAGACCATAAGATGCACTCCTCCCCCAAAAGTGGGGAGGAGGAGGAAATGAGGGTGTGTCTTATAGTCTAAATGCTGTCCAGCAAGGCTGTTGTAAAAGGATATTTTACAACAGCTGCGACTGACTGAAGACCTCCACTGCTGCCGCCACAGCTGTTCCGGAGCCAGGGAAGAAAGAACGGCCAGGGAAAGAAAACCATATGTTTGGCAGGCCATTACCACAGGTGGCCCCAAGAGGGCGTAAATCACAATTTCCCATTTAAATGCATTGGAAATCAATTTCTTGTATTCTAAAGCTTTTCTGTTTGTATGTTCCAAATGCATTTAAGTGGGAAACCAAACCTGTGCATAAAAAGAAAGGGTCTCATTTTTATTTATTTATTTATTTGCGCTATTTCTATACCGCCTTCCTCGCTTAAAAAAGTGACCCAAGATGGTTTACAAAGGTAAAAACATCACATAAAACATCACATAAAAACAGTTATATAAAACATCAAATAAAATCAGAATATCTAAAACTAGCATTTTAAAATCTCATAAAATTATCTGATTAAAACTACCTTTACCCTCCCTGCACCTACGTTAAAGAGCTGACATGGCACGAACCTCCCTACATGGGCTAGACATGCTCCATGTGTCCCTGCTCCTTTGTCCCTGCTCCATATGGTCAAAATGGAAGGGGAAGCAATGCTTCCTGGTTGCAGGGAGAGCAAGAGGCTAGCCTAGAGCATCACTTCCTGCCTCAGTGCAATTGGCCTGCCCACCCATTTCCCCTGCAGTGCCACCACTGGTTGATGGTGAAAATACAATACTATTTGGTTCAGAATTTTTTCTCCTTGTTTTCCTGCTCTAAAAACTGGGTGTGTCTTATGGTCAGGTGCGTCTTATGGTCCATAAAATATGGTAATACTGAATACTACATGGAGATCTTCATATTCTGTGTAGTTTGGACTGGCTTCTGACACAGACACTAATACTAGCTGGTTCATAGCATAGATAATTGACTTCAGTCCAATTGTTAGTCCCAGCTAAAGCAGTTAGTCCCAGCTAATGAACCAATAGGATGTGGTGGCTTTGTGGTTAAGACACTGAATGTGTTGACTAGAAGGTCAGCATGTCAGCAGTTTGAGACCCGAGTGCTGCATGATGGAGTGAGCTCCTGTCTCTGTTTCAGCTCCTGTCAAATTAGCAGCTTGAAAGCAAGAAAATGCAACGATGGAATCAAATTATTGTATTCTATATGCCAACATATTTGGAAAACACAACAATAGCCACAGGACTGGAAATGATCAGTATATGTTCCAATCCCAAAAAAGGGCAATGCCAAAGAACATTCATATTATCAAACAATTGCACTCATCCCACACGCTAGCAAGGTTATGCTCAAGATAATACAGGACAGACTTCAGCAGCATGTGGAGAGAGAAGTACCAGAGGTGCAGGCTGGTTTCAGAAGAGGCAGGGGAACTAGAGACCACATTGCCAACATACGTTGTATCATGGAGAAAGCAAGGGAATATCAGAAACAAGTCTTCTTGTGTTTCATTGACTAGACCAAGGCCTTTGACTGTGTGGACCACAACAAAATGTGGCAAGTAATTATGGCAAGTAATTAAAGAGATGGGAATACCAGAACACCTTATACACCACATGGGAATTCTGTACACAAGTCAAGAAGCTACAGTTAGGACAGGATACAGAATGACCGAGTGGTTTGGAATACCCTGTTTCCCTGAATATAGGACCTCCTCCCATAATAGGACACCCCCTTTTTTCCCCCTGCCTTTGAAATATAAGGCCCCATCCAAAAATAAGACCTCCTTACCTCCTGGCTGTAAGGGGGCCGGCGTGGCCCATAAGAAAGCCTGCCGCATCGGAGTCTCAATTGCCTCCCCGCTCACAACCAAGAGACGTTTCCCCTGGTGAGAGCGGGATTGCGACTCCGACGCGGCAGGCCTTCTTATGGGCCATGCCGGCCGCCTCACAGCTGAGGCCAGTCTCGATCGCGCTTCCCCACTCACAACCAAGGGAAGCGTCCCTTGGTTGTGAGTGGGGAAGCGTGATCGAGACTGGTATTCTTCTTCATGGAAAAATAAGACATCCCCTGAAAATAAGACCTTGTGCTAATTTTGGAATTTTAAAAAATATAAGACAGTGTCTTATATTCGGGGAAACATGGTAGGAAAAGGAGTAAGACAAGGCTGCATTTTATCACCCTGCTTATTCAATTTATACACAGAGCACATAATGTGCAATGCAGGGATAGAGGAATCACTAGTTGGGATCAGAATTGCTGGGAGAAACATCAACAATTTGAGATATGCAGATGACACTACCCTAATGGCAGAAAGTGAGGAAGACCTAAAGAAAACCCTGCTTAGGTTGAAAGAAGAGAGTGCAAAAACTGGCTTGATACTCAACATCAAAAAACCAAGATAATGGCAACATGCCCTATCAGTCCCTAGAAAATAGATGGGGAAGAAGTAGAAGCAGTGACAGACTTTAATTTCATTGGATAAAAGATCACTGCAGATGGTGATTGCAGCCATGAAATAAAAAGGCAACTGATTCTTGGGAGACAAGCTATGAGAAACCTGGGAAACATAGTTAAAGTAGAGACATCACTCTGCAAACAAAAATTCACATAGTCAAAGCAATGGTATTCCCGGTGATAATGTATGGTTTTGAGAGCTGGACCATAAGGAAAGCTGAGCACAGAAGAATAGATGCCTTTGAAATGTGGTGTTGGAGGAGAGTTTTGAGAGTACCCTGGACAGTGAGAACAAATAAGTCAATATTAGAAGAAATCAACCATGACTATTCATTGGAGGGACAAATAGTGAAGATGAAGCTAAAGTACTTTGGACATCAAATGAGAAGAGAGGATTCACTTGAGAAGGCCTTGATGCTGGGAAAGGTGGTGGGCAAAAGAAGAAGGGGGCGGCAGAAAACGAGATGAGTAGATGGTATTGTAGACACACTGGGCACAGAGCTAAGTGGGTTGAGGAGGCTGGTGGAGGACAGAGGTGCCTGGCAGACAATGGTCCATGGGGTCACAAAGGGTCAGAGTCAACTGTGCAAGTGAACAACAACAATAACAACAACACCCTAGAGTCAGACACAACTGGCTTTTGAGAAAGGGAGACCTTTACCTAACGAATCAATGAGTCTTTCAGAAGTATTAACAAGTCCCATTCATTTGGTAAGTCAATTCTGGTTGGGAGTAGCACTTGAATTCAGGCCATTAAGCTCAGTTCCTCCTTCCCTGATATCCTCTTATATCATATTCCACATTATTCAGAAGGGATCCCTGACATTTTTTAAGCACTTGGGAAGAGTGCTGGTATCTCCAGGAGGAGAAGGAAGTAGGAAACATTTCATCCAAAATTTTCTTTCCATTTGCTTACCAAGAAATCCAGTCATTGGCCAAAACCCTCTTGCATAGCTATACAAATAGAGTAACATTTGCAGGCAAATGACCCCTTAGTCAGTGTAGACATCAGTTGTCCACTGAGGCATACAAATCAATGTGCAACTGATGGTGTCTATGGTGATTTCCTAACGTGGGGTAACTTGCTTCCAAAAGCTATGTTGTTTGTACTATGCACTGTAACAAGGTTAGAGGATTTCTGCCATTATTTATAACCTACGTATGATAATAATACACATGTATTCAACTTTGGTAGCACACCCACGGATATTTTACACCTAGTTTGGCCTACTATTTGAAGTAGCCCACAAATTATAAAATCATCAAAGGAAAAAGAAGGAATCCTATTGAAGCAGTTAGGAGTACTGTGCCTAAGGAAAGGATTAGTCAGAAGAATTCTTTATACAGTTTTTATAAAGAAAAGCAAATACTATACCAATATATGTTTAGTGTCTTGCACGGAAGACAAAGAAGGAGCCGCAGCGAGGGCTAAACGCAGGTTTATTGGGTGATGATCAAGATGAACATGTGGTAATGGCGGAGGTACAGCTCATTATATACTGCAGTACATACATTTGAATCTCGTTGCACGGTAGCTTATTGGCTGCTACCGGCGTGACGTCATTCTGAGTCACGCCCATCTTCTCCAGGTGATCCTCGCGTGGGAAAGGTTCCCGCGGCTGCCGGTGATTTGGGGAATGTGAACCATGTGAGCTGAACGCTCGCAGCTGCCCTCTATAGGCAGCTTACTCGCGTTCCTTAACAGCTGAGCTACATTGTAATTGTGGTCAGGTTACATTCATACATTTCTTAAAGCAACATTGTACATACACAACACTCCTCCCCCCTAGGATGGGACGAAGTCCCTCAACCATTGTGGCTTGCCGCACGTGCGTCTGGGGCGCGCGGCCGCTTGACTTAACATAGGGGAGCCGGGAGCTCCTGGTCCCGCAGAGTCCTGTCCTGCAACGGAAAGGGGGGACTCATTAGTGGTTCGGTGGGGACTCTGCGACAACCTTGCATTGGGGGACGGGAATGGAATGAACAGTTGGGACGTGAACTCCTGCCTGCTGCTTGAGGAGCTTGGTGTACCTCCCAGCACGAATCTCGGGACTGACGATGAGGCCCTCGTGGTCTCGCCACCCCCTGTTGCCTGTCCGGGCGATCTAGAGGCTGAGGCAGGCAGATTCCCCCCTGCTGCCTGTCTCGGGGGTGTCTGTCTCGGGGTGACTGTCTCCGGGGGGCTGGAGTTATGGTATATTCTAAAACAAAAGGGCTGAGGGGACTGGAGGTACCAGGGGCTGAACTGAAACCCCTCTTTTCACTAGGACGGGTGGGGGACCACTCCGCTACAACCCCCTGGTACTGCAAATCATAATCAAACTCATCCCTCTCTTTCAAAGTATCCTCCTCTGTGGCTGAGAATCCAGGGTATGCATTTGTACCCGCGGATTCCGCCGTGTCTCCCCCTTGGGTAATGCGGGTGGGGGAGGACCCTGACGCTGATTCCCCATCACTGGTGACCCGCCTTCTGAGTTGGTCGGCGTGCCTTCTCCAGAGTAGACCCGAGCTAGTCTCAACTCTATAGGATACTGGCCCCATCTGCTCAATTATTGTCCCTGGTACCCATGCTGGCCTGGAGGCCGCGTAGTTCCTGCAGTGAACCGGGTCCCCTACCGAGAAACTCTTGGAGCAACCTACCCCGATATCTATATTTCTCCCTTCATCCTCCACCCTGGACGGGTCCATCCGGTCAAAAAGTGTTGCCGGACGCCTCCTCATGAGGAGTTCGGCTGGCGAAAGCCCTGATGCTAGGGGGGTTGTCCTGTAGCAGATGAGGAACTGACACAGATGGAGGTTTAACTCGCCGGGACCCATGCGCCGCAGTGCGTCTTTTGTAGTGCACACTTGGCGCTCTACCTGACCGTTTGTGGCGGGGTGAACCGGAGCAGCGGTAATATGCCTGATGGCGTTTCTTTCAATAAAGGTCTTGAACTCCGCAGACGTGAAGGTACTAGCGTTATCGCTAACAAGGACATCCGGCAGGCCGAAACAGGCAAAGACCTTGCACAACTGTTTAATGGTTGACGCAGAGGAGGTGCTGTTCATGGGGATTACTTCCAACCACTTGGAATAGGAGTCGACTATTAGCAAAAACATGGCCCCACGGAAAGGGCCAGCGAAGTCGACATGAATCCGGGACCACGGCCCGCGGGCCGTGTCCCATTCCCTATGGGGTAGCCGGGATTCCTCGGGCCGGGAGCTCTGGCAACTCTCGCACGTGCCCACTAATCGCTCTATGTCCGCGCCTATCTGGGGCCACGAAAAGAAACTCCTGGCCAGCGCCTTGGAGCGCACTATTCCCGGGTGACTGGTATGCAGTAGCTTCAGTACCTTGGCCCTCAGCTTTTCTGGGATGACTACCCGCTGGCCCCAGAGTAAGCAGCCCCTTTCCAGGGACAGCTCTACTCTACACCTGAAGAATGGCTTGAAATGTTCCTCGGGGGGAGTAGTGGGCCACCCTTTCCTAACCCAGGAGCTAACTTGGGCCAGCATCTTGTCAGCCGCCGTGGCCTTGGCGAGGTCGGCCGGGACGATGGGGGGGTGAGTCGAGGGACTCGGTCAGCAGGACTTGGTGGTCCTGCTCTACCTCACATGCGGGGTCTCCTAAACTAGGGAGGGGAGACCAGGACAGCGCGTCCGCATGGGAGATCTCCTTCCCTGGGCGATAGACCAGCTCATACTGGTAGGCGTTAAGGAAAATCGCCCAACGTAGCATTCGGGGGGACAGGATTTGAGGGGTGGGCTTGCCCGTGGTGAAGATTCCCAGGAGCGGTTTGTGATCAGTCACCACTGTAAACTTGCGGCCGTATAAGAAATCGTGGAACTTCTTGGTTGCAGCGATTATGGCCAGGGCCTCCCTATCTGTTTGCACGTAGTTGCACTCGGCCTTGGAAAGGGACCTGGAGTAGTATGCAACTGGGGCTTCTCGCCCGCTCTCCAACACGTGGCACAGCACCGCCCCCACCCCCACTGGGGACGCATCACAGACTAAAACTACTCGTCTCCTCGGGTCAAAATGGGTCAGGACAGCATCCAAGGATAAAAGCGCCTTTAGTTCCCTGAAAGCTTTCTCTTGCCTATCTCCCCACCGCCAAACCACCTCTTTCTTTAAGAGACCGTGCAGTGACTCCGCAACGGATGCTTTCCTTGGCAGGAAGGAATGGTAAAAATTTAAGAGCCCTAGAAATGACTGCAGCTCCGGTTTCGCGGTGGGGCGAGGGGCGTTTTGCACAGCCGCAACCTTGGACTCGGAGGGCTTGATGCCCTCTGGGGTTATCTTGAACCCAAGGAACTCAACCTCCCTTGCAAAGAATACACATTTGTCCCTTCTCAGTCGAAGTCCCGCTTTCTCGAATACTGAAAGGACCCCGTCTAGCCTCTTTGCTAACTCTAATTCGCTCCCCGCTGTTATCAACACATCGTCAAAATATGGGAGGATGCCTGGAAGTCCCTTTAAAAGGCGTTCCACGAGGGACTGGAAGATCCCGGGGGCCGAATTCACGCTGAACTGTAGGCGTGTTACCTTAAATGCCCCCTTGTGCGTGACGATGGTTTGCGCAGCGGCAGCAGCTGGGGTTACGGAGAGCTGCTGATATGCCTGCGCCAGATCTAGCTTGGCAAAACACCTCCCCCCATGTAACATGGCCAGTAAATGGCTGACCACGGGCACCGGATATGAATTTGGCCGAATGGCCTTATTGATCGTACATTTATAGTCCGCACAAATCCTGACCTCCCCGTTTGATTTAAGAGCCGTAACAATCGGCGTTTCCCACTCCGCCGAATCAACTGGAACCAAAATCCCCTGCCCCACCAATTTGTCCAGTTCCGCCTCGATCTTGTCCTTGAGGGCGAAGGGCACTCTCCTTGGCTTGAGGCGGATGGGCCGGATTTCTGGGTCCAGCTCAAAGGATACTGGGGGGCCCTTGTACGTCCCGAGCCCCTTCTTGAAAATGTCCGGGTGTGCATTGCACACGTCCCGCATTGGGTCAGTCTCGATGGCGTTAATGCCGGACAGTTCAATTCCCAGGGGAGCAAACCACTGCGTTCCCAAAAGGCAGCATCTTCCCCCCTTGAGTACCACTCGGGGCAGTTTCTCGGAGTAACTCTTGAACTTCACCTTGAAGTTCCCCACCCCCAACACTGGGATCCCATTTCCCTGCATGTCCCGTAAGTGTGACCTCATGGCCCGCAGTTTGGGCCGCGCATCTGGGGGAATGCGCATAAACTCTTTTTGGGACAGGATGGAATATGACGACCCCGAGTCTATCTCCATCCTCACCGGGACCCCCTGTAACAGTACCTCTACGAAAAAACGCCGGTGCTCCAGGCCCACGCGGTTCACGCCTTCCTCGCTGTAGCTGGTTGAGACCTTCCTGGTGCCGGCCGCCTTCCGTTGGTGTGCCTGGGGGTGGCTCGAGGCGCCCTTGTCCTCAGGTCACCCGCGCCTGCATACTCTGGTGATGTGCCCTTTTCGACCGCAGTTGTGACACTCGGCCTTCCGAAATGGGCACCTCGTCCGGTCGTGGGATGCCCCACACCCATCGCAGCGGCGGTCTTGCCATTCGCGGGTCTGTCGCTTCTCCCCGCGTTTCTTTATCCTCTGGACGTCCTCCTCCTCGCTGGAGCAGGAGTCTGCCGTCGCGGACGACTCCTCAGATGTCGCTGGTGTGCCGGCAGGCGACTTGGGGGGGCCCGCCAGGCCGTCTTCGCCAGTGTCCGCCGGGCCGCCTGCACTGGTGACTTGGCCCTTTCGGATGTGGCCCCTCGGGACTTGAACACCCTGACCCCGCTCCTGGCCGCCTCGGCTGCTTGGGCCTCCCGCAGTACCTCGTTGAACGTGAGGCGATAGTCGCGGGTCATCAGTTTTCTCTGGACCTCCTCGTCCCTCAGGCCACACAGCATGCGGTCTCGGAGTGCCGTGTCCAGGTCTTCCCACTGGCAGTGCACCGCTGCCAGCCTGAGGGCCGCCGCGTAGGCGGACACTGACTCTCCCGGGCGTTGGTCTCGCCTGTGGAACGCGACCCTGGCCGGGAAGATCGATACGGGGGGCTGGAAATGGTCGCGCAGTAACTCTAGGATGCGGTCAAGGGGCACCACGTCCACCTTCTGTGGGGCCACCAGGTTCATCAGGATGCGCAGCGCAGCCGGCCCCACCTGGGCCAGAAAGTGTGAGCGCATCTTCGCGTCGTCGTCGACGCCCGCAGCTTCTATCGCGTGCCAAAACTGGCACTCGTACAGCTCCCATTGCTCCGGGTCGCTGATATCGAAGTGGTAAGGCTTGACCTTGGGATTCGCCATTGATCCCATCCTCGTCGCCAATTTAGTGTCTTGCACGGAAGACAATGAAGGAGCCGCAGCGAGGGCTAAACGCAGGTTTATTGGGTGATGATCAAGATGAACATGTGGTAATGGCGGAGGTACAGCTCATTATATACTGCAGTACATACATTTGAATCTCGTTGCACGGTAGCTTATTGGCTGCTACCGGCGTGACGTCATTCTGAGTCACGCCCATCTTCTCCAGGTGATCCTTGCGCGGGAAAGGTTCCCGCGGCTGCCGGTGATTTGGGGAATGTGAACCATGTGAGCTGAACGCTCGCAGCTGCCCTCTATAGGCAGCTTACTCGCATTCCTTAATAGCTGAGCTACATTGTAATTGTGGTCAGGTTACATTCATACATTTCTTAAAGCAACATTGTACATACACAACAATATGTTTATGTGTTTTAAGATGGCTGTGTGTCCAAATTTTACATTACATTACTAAATAATTGTATGCTCTTATCTTATTTTATCTTAACCTATAAAAATAAGGCTTCTTATAAAGTAGTGAACATTATAAAGACAAATTCCAAACTAAAAATTGCATTCTGAAGGAAGAGGTTGCTGTTGATGTATTTTCATATGTATTTATTCAATCAAATCTTGTGAGGGTGGGAGACTACTGCAATCTTCTTGCCCTGGAAATATTGTGTGTGCAGAAAGTATTTTTTTCTGTTTTTCTCCTTTTGGAAGAAATTTTTTAATATTTCTCCCTCTACTCCCTTTGAGAGAAGATATAGTAACTTTGTAGCCCTCATTGTAATTCCTTTTTAGGAAGCTGGACTGGTACCCAAAAGGCAGGTAGAAATATTGTAATATTTGCTTAGATTGTACAGTACTTCTCAGTGGATTAATATTAAATATTTTCATAAAGCTCTGAAAAGAAATACACAACACAATCAATCTTGTTGGTAGTTGTTGACATTTGAATATGCTGCTGGCTAGAATTGTTATGGGTTGAAAAATGGACCTGGTGAACTCAGACTAACTGAGTAGCACTGAAGTGTTTTGGGATCAAGGAGACAGCGGAGGCTTGATTCATGAAGAGGCATAAGGGCAAGATAGCCCGGACAGCGTTTATTAGGAATAACAGACAAAGACATTCCAGAGAAGTGTATGCAATATTTTCTTATTGGTTACCTTGCGATAGCATAGGATTACTTAATTGGCTAAATATCGGCATGTCTACCTCGTGCTCACTCTGCTAATTGGATGAAAGCTGCGTGCTAGGTGAATGATAGCGTGCCATCCCTAGCCATCGTGGGGAGGGCCAGAAGCCCTGGAGTGAGAGGCCCAAACTGGGGCCTCTAAGCTACGGTAAAAACAGATGAGGTAAGGGGAATGATCACCCACGATTTATGACCATGGTTTGCCAATAAGCCACAGCGATCGTGCTGTGAAACTCCTCACATCTTCCCCCTTCTGTTTTTAAGAAGCTTATAAGCATAATAAATTTGGTCCTTGCGTGCACGAGGCCGGAAGCGAAATCCTTGCAGGCAGGTGGTTATCAACGAAGGTATGCATTGAATAAAGCAACAGGCAGTTATCAGAATGGCAAGAATAATTAAACCATACTGCAGGATGATCCGTATCCAAGCTCCATCGGGAAGCCAGGCCCAAAGAGTGCTCCACCATGAAGGCAGAGGGTTTTGCTTAATATCAGAAACAATTTTGGTTAAAGAATCCAATTGGTTTTGTACCTTATTAGAATTATCAGATAAGTTAAAGCAACACATGTTATGCACAGACTCACAACCTTGATGATGCAACATCAGCAAATAATTGATTGCAGCGCGGTTATCTAAAATGGCGTTGCGAAGCTGAAATTGCTCCCTGTTCAGGAGGCTAATAGCTTGGGAAGTGTGATTAACGGCCTTTACAAATGCACAAGCAAGCTTTCCAAGCTGCCTTGCATTCCCGGCTGCCAGGCCAGGCACGCCAACAAGACTGATGGCTAAGGATGTATACTCGGCCTGGGAAAGCACCTTGACAGTGCTATCACAATCAGAGGGTAACTGCTCAGCGGCAGTGCCTCGGGTGATGCGTTTGCGGGCGGGACGCTGACGGACCAGTGTAGTGCGGTTGGGCAAAGCAACAATCATACGACTAAGGCAACAAGTGGTTTTCGAGAGGTTAGCAGGAATATAGTTCCAAGTTCGTGACCCACAGGTCCAGAACCACCCAGAAGGCAACAGAATGTGCTGAAAGTTAAAATGAAGGTCCTCTGTTTCTCTCCTGGCGCAATTAAGACCACAACCGGGCTGGAAACAGCGAGGCTTTGACTTATGTTGAGTACAGTTCACAACCCTGGCACATTTACTAGCATTACTAACAGCTACAATAGGAGTATAGAGAGACAGGGCATCAACGGGTAGCCTTTTGGTTGCCTTTCCCCAAAGGGGGCTAAGAGCATATTTGTTTTTGACCTTGTCATTGAAGTCGGCCATATCGTAACCCAACAGTGACCTACTGACGTTTTGGGGAGTGTAGCAAATGGGAATGAGACAGGTGCTTAACAGGTGATAGGAGTCAACACTTTGCTTAAGACAAAACTCAGTTTGATTAGAAATGCGGGCAAGCTTATACCACAGGTTATACTCAAAGCGTTGGGACAGCTCATCTTGGACGGCAAGTGCCCCTGGAAAGAGAAGCATGCAGCAACAAAGAATCATTATAGAATTTATTTATTTATTTTTATTTATTTATTATTTAGATTTGTATCCCGCTCAACTCGGCACAGGCCAACTCAGAGCGGCTAACAGCAAGTTAATATAAGTACAATGTAACAGTATGACAATGTGAAAATAAACAATCAATACACTTACAATACAATTACAATAAATTCCACAATACAATATATCAGTACAAGTCAAAAATATCAACAATCAGTATATCAAAAAGACATCCAAAAAACATATCAATGAGCATATCAACTATACAGTTAAGCGACAGGACATATCAAAAACAATCTAACCAGTAATAGAAAAGAGACTTGGAAAATCCAGCTGCAGATGAGGAAGTGGCAGCTCCAGCTTCTTTTGAGCTTCCCACCTGGTGGGGGACCAGAGGAATGGGCGCCGGGCGCAGCAGCCTCCCATCCTGGGACTAATGGAATAGGCCCTGGGAGAGGCTCAAGTTCGGTGTCGTCTGGAGGTGGGGAGCCGCTTTTGGGGCCGCGGAAAGGCGAGCCCCAGGTGTGGCCAGTTCTTTCCTCCCCACCTCCTCCTCTGAACGGCTGCCAGACGAGCAGCTATTTTCACTCCTCACCGACTGGCCGGGCCGGGGGAAGGGCACAGAGCTTCGGCATCCGGGCTGACGGCAGCGCTTTTGAGGGCGCGCATCGCCCTCAGCTGTTTCCTCTTCCCGCCGACCGGCCGGGCCGGGGGAAGGGCGCAGAGCTTCGGCGTCCGGGCTGGCGGCAGCGCTTTTGAGGGCGCGCATCGCCCTCAGCTGTTTCCTCTTCCCGCCGACCGGCCGGGCCGGGGGAAGGGCGCAGAGCTTCGGCGTCCGGGCTGGCGGCAGCGCTTTTGAGGGCGCGCATCGCCCTCAGCTGTTTCCTCTTCCCGCCGACCGGCCGGGCCGGGGGAAGGGCGCAGAGCTTCGGCGTCCGGGCTGGCGGCAGCGCTTTTGAGGGCGCGCATCGCCCTCAGCTGTTTCCTCTTCCCGCCGACCGGCCGGGCCGGGGGAAGGGCGCAGAGCTTCGGCGTCCGGGCTGGCGGCAGCGCTTTTGAGGGCGCGCATCGCCCTCAGCTGTTTCCTCTTCCCGCCGACCGGCCGGGCCGGGGGAAGGGCGCAGAGCTTCGGCGTCCGGGCTGGCGGCAACGCTTTTGAGGGCGCGCATCGCCCTCAGCTGTTTCCTCTTCCCGCCGACCGGCCGGGCCGGGGGAAGGGCGCAGAGCTTCGGCGTCCGGGCTGGCGGCAGCGCTTTTGAGGGCGCGCATCGCCCTCAGCTGTTTCCTCTTCCCGCCGACCGGCCGGGCATTTAGCATTTAGACAGGCTATGATAGCAACAACAAAGTTCTCAGGAGTCTTTTCCACCCGGATTTCGTCCAGCACGGACTGGGCTTCATCTGACAGCGCTTTCACCTGGCCCCAGGTTATCGGCGGGTTCTGCCCCCTTCGCCTCCCCCCTCGGTTCCGTCTCCTCTCCGGGGGCTCGTGCAGGTGAAGGTCGAAGTTTGGAATGGGGTTGCTGAGACCCTGATGCCATGCCATGCTTCCACGGTCGAACAAACCGGGCAGGGACCCAAAGAGGACCTTCTGGCGTAGACACGGCGGCGTAGCCCCTTCCCCAGGTGATGAGGGGAACAGGCCCTTTCCACTCCGGGTCCGGCAGGCGTCTGTACTGGACCTGGGGGGCGGGCAGAACCTCAAGCTGGCGGTAGTGACGCTGAGCCCTGGATAAAAATTGAGAATGAAATTGAGACAAATTAAGGTGGTTTAGGGTAAACAGTACACTAGCAAGCCACTCCTCCTTTTCCGGAAGTGAGAGGGGGATAGTCCCCCCTTTCCTTTTTTGGCGATCCAGAGCCTCTTTCAGTGTCTTATTGGCCCGCTCAACCATGGCCTGTCCCTGAGAATTATAAGGGATGCCGAATGTGTGGACAATCTGCCATCGGGCACAAAACTCTGCTAGGGCAGTAGAACAATAGGCGGGGGCGTTATCGGTCTTCAAACGGTCAGTTTTACCCATGACCGCGAAGCAGCGGACAAGGTGATTGCAAACGTGTTTGACCTTTTCCCCTTTCTGGGGCGTGACCCAGATATAGCCAGAGTAGGTGTCAACACAAACATGCAAATATTTCCATGGTGCAAAAGGTGCAAAATGGGTAACATCCATCTGCCAAAGCTGATTAGCACCCAGACCGCGAGGATTTACTCCTGCAGCAGGATTCTGGGGCTGTTGTGAACATTGTGGACATTGCTGAATTATGGCCCTTGCATCCGCAAGGGGAATGTGAAACTCTTTAGCAAGAGCTTTGGCATTCTGATGATGCAAAGCATGGCTTTCAATGGGGGAACAATACATGGCACGTAATGCGCCATCTGCACGGTCATTCCCTTCGGTCAAGGGGCTGGGGAATGGCTGATGACTACGAATGTGTGCAATGAAAAAGGGTACTGTTCTCCGTTGGAGCAGCATCTGTAGAGACAGGAATAGTGACAGCAAGTTGCTATCTACTGAAGGTGACACATAACTTCCCACAATGTTGGACACGACATTGGTGACATACAGGCTATCAGAGATCAAGTTAACAGGCTGATCCTGAAACAGACTAAAGGCAAGGACAACCGCCGCAAGCTCTGCTCGCTGTGGCGAGCGCTGCGGCAGCGTAAATTGACTCTTCCATGTCCCCTGCTCCTGCCAGGCAACCACCCCACGGCTCGGGCTACCATCAGTGAAGACAGTGAGAGCCGGCAAAAGGGGCGTGGGAGAGAGGAGGTGGAAAAGCTTCAAAGGTATATGCTGAGCAACCTGGAGCCGAGGATCCTTAGGGGAGTGATACACTACCTGGCCTGTAAAATCTGCCATAGCAAGTTGCAGCTCGATAGAAGAGCGCAGTCCCGCTTCCCAAACTGCGAGGGGAACGGGAATCACAATCTCCATGGGATCCAGGGCAAACAGGGCGAGACAGCAGCGGCGGCCTTTAGAGATGACCTGCGCCAACATGCTCAGAAAGGGGGTAATGGTATTTTTTGTGGTGTGTGAAAGATACAACCATTCTAAAATACGAATTTTCCCATCTGAAGGCTCCTGATGTATGACAGCATATAATTGTTTCACATCTCCCAAGCAAAGGAGCTTGGGGGGGCAATTTGGCTCAGCCCTATCAACCCAAACCTTGGCCATGGCAGAGTTAACCATGGAAAGGACCTCCCGTTGCGGGGCGATAAGGGTGATCAGATCTCCTGGATTCTTCCCTGCTCTAAGAGCGTCAAAGAGGGGGCTGAGCGCAGCAGTGGTAAGCTTAAAATAAGGGCGGAGCCAATTGATAGCTCCAAGTATCTGCTGCAGGGTAACATAACTAACAGTAGGTGGAATTTCAATCCGTGGCAATGCTGGCATAGAATATGCAGCCATCATGCGGTGCCCAAGATAGGAGAAAGGTTCGGCTAACTGAACTTTTTCCTGGGCAATTACTAGGCCATAAAGGCTCAGGGTCTCCTGAAGGCGAGGGAGCCACCCCTCTGGGAGAGAGGTCCCGGCCACCAAGATGTCATCCATGTAATGATATATTATCAAATTAGGGTAAGCCTTTCTGAACGGCATGAGAGCTGCATTTACATAAAACTGACACATGGTGGGGCTATTGAGCATTCCCATTGGCAATACCTTCCAATGGTACCGGACTGTGGGCTGGGAGTTATTCAACACTGGGACCGTGAAGGCAAAATACTTCCGGTCTTTTTCCTGAAGGGGAATGGTGTAAAAACAATCCTTGAGGTCAATGACAGCCATCTCATAATCATGGGGTATCAAATTTGGGTTCGGGGTTCCACACTGGAGCGAGCCCATTGGCTCGATTATCTTATTGATCTCCCGCAGGTCATGGAGCAATCGCCACTTCCCGGACTTCTTTTTGATGACAAATACCGGGGTATTAAACGGACTACTAGTCGGTTCAATGTGACCTGCGTCCAGTTGTTCCTGGACAAGCTGCTTAAGCGCAGTCAACTTCTCTTGCGGAAGTGGCCATTGCTCCACCCACACGGCTTGATCGGTCTTCCACGAGAGTGGAAGAGCACAATGTTGATGGCTATTCATGAATTATGAGGGTGGTGCCAACTTGTGCCAGCAAATCCCTCCCCCACAAGTTGAGATCAATTTGCAAACTACAGGGCTTGATGCGAGCGATCTCAGGGCCGCCAGGTTGGAGACTGACAGATAACCACTGAGCACTTTTCCGGGAGGCCTGGCTGCCACCGATGCCCCAAACTGAGGGAGCGGTTTCGGTTGGCCACAAGGGATCCCAGTGCCCAGCGGCTATCACGGAAATATCTGCTCCCGTATCTAACAGGCCTTCCAACAACTTACCGTTTACCCAATACTTACGGGTCGGCTTCTGCTGTCCTATCTGCTCTTGAAGGGCGGCAACCTGTGGATGATAGGTGTCTCCATCGGCCCCGGCACGGGTGGAACCAAACCCCCCCCTGCGAAGGGCGGGCTCCGCTCCCCCTGGGGTCTCATAAGAAACAATGATCAATTGTGCCCAGGAGTCCCCCTTGCGCAGTTGCAATGGGAGGTGACTCCAAAATTGTACATAAATGATGCCTGTGTAGTCTGCGTCTATCACGCCAGGAACTATCATGATGCCATGTTTGGCCGCTGATGAACGTGGCAGTACCAGACCAACGGTCCCTTTCGGCAAGGGGCCAGTAAGGTCGGCAGGCATCAGGATAAGCTCCCCAGGCAACGCAGTTGTCATGTCCTGTGTGTTAACGAGATCGAGACCAGCGCTGCCAGCAGTAGCAGCCTTGCGCTGATCGACCCGTGTCCCCTTTATTTTCCCGGGGCCCGGGGAGGGCCCGGTATCTAGTTTCCCTGTGGTGAGGGGTTGACTCTGCACTGGCTAGCCCAATGGTATCCTTTGCCACACCGGGGACACTTCTTGCTGGGGCGCTTGACATCCTTTCCACCCCCCTTATGCGCTCCCCCTCCGGGGGCGCGACAGTCTTTCCTGAAGTGGCCCGGTTTCTGACAGTTGAAACAATTGCCAGTGGGTTTGTTTCCGGAACGAATCGCTCCAGCCAGAAGGGCCATTGCATGTGTTTGAGTGCCCACCTCCATACAGGCTTGACTCATGTCAGCTAAGCTATACTCGGGGCGGTGAATGACATTTTGCAAAATCTTCTTGCAATCGGCATTGGCCTGCTCAAAAGCCAGCCGTCTCAGGAGTTCTCCTTGGGCATCAGGGTTGTCTATCTGTCTTTGTATGGCTTCCTTCAATCTATCAATGAACTGTGGATAAGGTTCAGTGGGCTGCTGCCGTGTGGAAGTAAAGGAGCGTGTGGGTTTCCCAGAGATGGGGACCCTTTTAAAGGCTCTCATGACGCACATGAATGTGTGGTGGAAAGACTCCCGAGGGAGTTGCATCTGCTGTTGGAGGTCAGCAAATGCCCCTGCTCCATAAATCTGCTCAGGGGTGTTTTGTGGCGTACCAGCCGCCACTGCAGCCGCTCGGAATTCACTATCCCAGACAACATACTGTGAAGCAGTCAAAATCATTCGAAACAAATCTTTCCAGTCCTGAGGTAACATTGTGTACCCATTCCCAATTCCCTCAAGCAACCCTTGCACAAAATGTGAACGAACACCAGCCTCTCTAACAGCTTTATTAAGTTCCCTAATTACTGTATATGACAGAGCTTGCCAATGAATACGTTCCTCTGGATTTCCATCCGCCCCCACCCCCATCTCAACCGTAATGGGAAAAGCAGAAGGACTCTCTCCTTGCCACTCCTGCCCCTCCTCCAGTGACAAGACCCCATCGCTCTTGGCTCGATGTATAGCAGAGCGAACATTTCCCATCACACCGCCAGGGTAGGCAGGCGGCGCCTGGAGAACCAGGCTCGGGACGGGTGGCACCAATGGTGCAGTAGGTGGTAAAATAGCAGGCAGCACTTTTGGATAAGGAGGTGGTGGGTCCTCGGGTGGATGAGTGAGAGGATTAGCCAGGGATGCCTCTGCTGGTACTAGTTTCCTGACTGCCTCATTAACTCTGTGCCAAATCAATAAATGATGAACCGCTGCCCTCGGTTCTTCCAATAAAATTGTTCCAATTCTTTGCCAATCATCCCGTTTGAGTGATCCAATTTCTGGGTACCAAGGACATTGGCATTCGACTTCCTTAATGAAGTCTTCTAGATTACTAAGCGTGATGTCTGGACATCCGCTCTCCTTAATGAGTCTCTGCAATTCTCTTGCGTGGGTCTTCTGCCCTAAAGAAAGTCCCCCCCCCCATACTCACAATTGGGAGCTCAAAAGCTGAGGGAGCCTAAAAAGGCTGTGGCGCGCCAGGGGGCTATTCCAGCCGATGAGTCGGGGGGTTGGGATCTAGCAATCACGTCGTGGGTCACCAGATGAAGTGTTTTGGGATCAAGGAGACAGCGGAGGCTTGATTCATGAAGAGGCATAAGGGCAAGATAGCCCGGACAGCGTTTATTAGGAATAACAGACAAAGACATTCCAGAGAAGAGTATGCAATATTTTCTTATTGGTTACCTTGCGATAGCATAGGATTACTTAATTGGCTAAATATCGGCATGTCTACCTCGTGCTCACTCTGCTAATTGGATGAAAGCTGCGTGCTAGGTGAATGATAGCATGCCATCCCTAGCCATCGTGGGGAGGGCCAGAAGGCCTGGAGTGAGAGGCCCAAACTGGGGCCTCTAAGCTACAGTAAAAACAGATGAGGTAAGGGGAATGATCACCCACGATTTATGACCATGGTTTGCCAATAAGCCACAGCGATCGTGCTGTGAAACTCCTCACATAGCACAGCTTCAGAAGTACAAGATCTGACTGTCTGAAGCAGTGAGAAAGTGGTTGATATGGGAGTGCATATATAGCTTAAAACTTTTTGTAAAAATGGACACAATTGTTAAATGCAGAAGAATTCTATTTTATAAGCAACAACTAACCTTTCCAATGTTGAAGAATGGCAGTCAGTGTACATATTTACTTGTCAGTAACTGTTATGGCCCAGACACACACAGTAGAGCAGGTTGGCCTGTGGCCACTGCACACAAGGTAGGAGAAAGTCTTATTTTAGTCCAAAAGTTATAAACAAAGCCATAGTTGAGGATAGCCAGATTCCAGAGCCGATCAAAGTAGAACTATAGACACCGGGGTAATCTGTAGACGTTGTCGGTAGTTCAGGCAGAGGTTCAGGTTGCAGAAGACAGGTAGCAATTTTAGTATTTAGATTGCTCTGACGCAGGCTTGCCAGCAAGGGTCCTTCTTAAGGGGACTCAGGGCTCACAGCTGGAGCTGGCCTTTGGAAGCAGGCCCTAGCACAGAGATGGGCAGTCTTGGCCCTCCAGCTGTTCTTGGACTTCAATTCCCAGAAGCCCAAGTCAACACACCAGCTGGTCAGGGTTTCTGGGAATTGAAGTTCAAGAACAGCTGGAGGGCCAAGACTGCCCATCACTTCCCTAGCCCTTCTCCATCTCAGCTGCAGAGCATTCCTTAATTGAGCCCTGCATCTCTCATCCATGCTGGGCTCCACCTGCTCCTCCTCATTGCTGGCACCTGGTGCCTCTGACAGCTCTCCTGCCAAACCTTGATCATTTTGACTGGTTTGGCCATAAGGAATTGGCTCCAAACTGGCAGCAAGCTGTGGGGCTGGTGACAAGTCTGCTTCTTTGCACCCAGGGTCCAGATCTGAACCAGCAGCAGACTGTGGGACTAGCAGCAGGTCCTGTTCACACTCTGAATCCAGATCTGAGCTAGCAGCAGGCAGAGGGACCGTCCAACTGTCCTCCTCCTCGCACCCGGGATCCCAAGCCACAACAGTAACCCATCAAAAAATTTCTAGTTGTATCCTCTGTAATTTTAAGGGGTCTGTTGCTCTTCTTGCAATACACATTTGTCAAGTGTTTAGGAATCTGTGTGCATGTGGTGTGTGGTGCTTTGGGGAGGATAATCTGGGGTGCGTGGTTCTTTTTTGGAAGTACTGTACATAGTTTTAATCCTTGGAAGTGCATCCTAGTGTAATTGGGGATGTAAAGCCCAAATTACATTCAAAAGTATAGGCTTATTTTGGGGACATGAAATCCCAGGTACAGTATATGAGTTTCACTGGTATTGCTGGTTCATTCTACCTTGGGTTTTCATGGTTTATTTTATCCTTAACACCTTTCTCCAACTACAATTAGCTGCCAACCCATCTACTTCAGTAGCTACCACTGATTGCTTAAAATGGGATCTTTGGCATTTCTGTTTTGCAAATTCTACACATATCCAGTTTCCATGGCCAAGTGGGAATTGGAGCTGACATCTCCTGAGTATCAATCTGTCACTCTGTCCATTACATCAAACTAGCAGCTCTGCACAGATGTGACTCCCATTATGTTAAATAGTAATTGTTTCCAGGTAAAAGTGTATTTGAATGCATAGTAACTTCTGGATTTTATAACTCAGAAGTCACTGGAACCTTTATATAGAGGTAATTAAGTGGTATTCACAGAAGACAATAATGTGAGAGATAATCACTGTCAATTTTATAATGGTAAAGTTTTTCTTCAATTAAAAAAAGATAAACCATGGAGTTCTTTTATAGGAGAGGCAGAACTTTCCACAATCTTAAATTCACACATGTAAGTCCACATTATTTTTCTCTTAAGCAGATAAATTTTATCTGCAGTAACCTGAGGTCTTCTGCTAGTATGGCAGCTATAAAGTTTTTAATGTTAAGGAGGTGATAATATTAACTGCAGGCTAAAAGCACTGTATACCAAACATTTCCTAGGATTGACTGTTCTCATTTCCCAGCATTCTTCAGTTAACATTCATGCAGCACATTTGGAACTTTTAGAATATATAGCCATTAGAAGTAATTTGAGATTATTACTTTCTCTTCTTTTCATTGCGTCAATCGCAGCTTAGTAAATGATATTTCAGTTTAAAGTCAGATACATTTCTCTGATGTGCTTAATGTTTCCTATTCCTATTCCTCTTACATTTATCTTTGGGGCAGGAAAGAAAATGAGTATGTAAAAACCCTGGCTTAGATTGGTGAGGTGGTGGATAATAGAGAAGGAGACCTTGAATAAATGAAATATTTGTTGGTGATTTAAGATAAGTTTCTTGGGTGGCTAAGCATGTAGTCAGATGGACATTAGTACCTATTTTGGTCCAGGTTTGGGATACATTGGTTCTTTTCTTGGTAATCATGTAACATATGTATTATTGTGGACGAGTTGATGTCTCGTTAGGCAGCTTAAGCAAAGCATGGAAGAGACAGGTTTTCATTTGAATTAGTTCATATTTTTCATGAAGAGAATTAAGAACTAGTTCAGAGGTTGATTTCTTTCAAATACATGTTCTGAGAAATAGGTGGTTCATGGTAATAGATAGGATTCATAAATCATATACAAATGCAGGATTTCACTTTAGGTCACATATTATACTTTCTGAAATATTTCCAGATTACCATTACACAAGAATCATAATAATATTGGCCATTATGAAATTGTTGTGTCAGAACCCAGGAAGGATTACTCGGTCAAAGCTGGCTCAAACAACAACATTGGCTTATTGCAAGAAGCAAAGAACAGGGAATTGGTGCAAAGCAATAGCTTTTATACATATATAGTTGTTACATTTACCCAAGACTTCCAGGGGAGCGGGAAAATATTAGCGAATCATCTGCTGCCAAATTGGCGTCCATTTTGCAAGGTGCACTAATGCCTAAATATCCTTAATACACAACAGAAATGTAACACTGTATAAAGATGGGGTTCCCAACCAGTGGCCCATGGGCCTAATCTGCTCCATGGCACCAATTAATCTGGCCCATGGTGGGAACCTCGGCACCACCGGAAGCTCCCCCAGCCACTGGAAGTGCCCAAAACACAGCAGCAGCGGCGCAATCATGCCATTTTTTAGGCTGCATTTGCAACCTCTGTTGTTTCCCATGGCGGCAGGGTGTTGGTGGTGGGGACATTTTCTCCGTACTTTGGCATTTTTTTGCCACATTTTTGCTGCAAAAATGCAGCAAAAACAAGGTGAAAAATTGCCAAAACACAGCAAAAATGTCTCCACCGACCACCACCCCGCCACCATCGGAAGTGGCAGAGGCTGCAAATGCAGCCCAAAAATGGCACAATTGTGCCTGCCACCGCTGCCACAGAACCCGGAAGTGGCAGGAGGAATCACACCTCTGGTCTGCACAGCTGTGTGTCAGGGTTGGGTCTGGCCCATGGCAGGAAAACATTGGCCACCCCTGGTATAAAGCATTGTGTGAATGAAGGTATCAGTCTAACATGGAATTGGCCAAGAAAGTTAATGACTCTCAGTGAAAAAATAGAAACTATGCCTTTCCATAAACCTCTTTCCAATAATAAAAAATGGTAGAAATTTCAATATTTAGAAGACAGTATATAGACTGGACTATACATTATAGCTGTTCATAAGAACACAAAAGGTCATATTGATCTGTTTATTCAGAAAAAAATGGAAAGCCTGAATGTTTAGTTTTTTATTTATTCGGTATGGGCTGCTGGAAACTAATGGAATGCCAGATATATATATATTAATAGTGACAATTTTATTATCTACAAACTGCAAATTTTATTATCTACAAACTGACACAAACACTAAAATAGGCTTTTCTTTCTTCTGTTTTTTGCTTTTAGTTTTCAATTTCTTTTTAAGGCATTATCCCTGCTTAATCTCTAGGCAGAATCACATTTCTGGGTCTCACAAGTACTGTAACTAGTTACAAATATTTTATTATTTTAATTCATTCCCCCAGATAACTAATATGTAGTTAAATAATATAATGATTAACATGAGATAACTTCACTCATATTTTACTTTTGTAGTGGCCTCTCTGAGTGGCGGAGGAAAATTATAACAAGTAACCACTGCCATTTATTACTGTCTCATGTTTTGTTCTTGATGTTGATTGCACATTGATAAGGATGAGAGGAGAGTCTTTTGTTGGTGATTTCTTGCACTCAGATTTTTTTAAAATGAAGCAGCTAATGTGAAAAACATTGGGAGAGGTTTGATAGAAGGCGGAAGCTAATGTATGATCGGTTGGCCAGCTATGATTAGGGAATTGGTTCCTGGTGTTTCAACCAATAATGAAAGTGCCCCATATATTTTACTAATATTTTATGATATTATGGAACACTGTGTGAAACACTCTGTACAGATTTTACTTCAAAAGCTGGTTTAACAATCTGAACAGCTTTTCTTTTATATGTTGGAAATCTTTTACTTTCATTGATCAAGAAAATTAAGAAGATGCATAATCCAAAGTACATGATATTCTTCTTTATCTTCCGTGTCCAGGCCAGACATGAAACTGCCAAAATGAAGGCACCTTTTGGTGAGTTCATTCTGAAGTTCCTTTCGCTTGACCCAGTGTGAGAAAGATTAGCTGGAAACACAAGGTGGCTATTACCAGGGTTCCTGATTGTGGTTCAAAAATACCACAATCTTCGAGGAGAATCTTTCTGTATACCCCAAAGTACATGATAAAAACATATAAAAGAGGAGCAATTGTAACAACAGTTCTGTCCTGTGGAACTGCATTGATTTTTAAGAAATAATTGTCTTTAAGTTGACATTTCTATAGTTCCAACATATATGGATTTATTCTGAATATAGTTACTCAGACTAACGTTTCACTGAATTGAAAAGAGAATGAATTTTCCTATGATGGCAGCCTTAATATGTCAGAGGATTTTTAAATTCCCTTTTAAATAATCCCAACTTTCTCCCTGACATTGATTAGCTATCCTTTTATGTAAAAAATTAGAATAGGATTCTTTCACTCCCTACCCTTCACATTAATCAGAATTTGATGAAGTTTAAATTATCTTTGGAATAGATTCATACCCCATCTCTACTGTCTTCACATAAAGTTCTGTAAAGAAGAGTTAATCTTTTTAAGCAGAAAAAAAGAATAACATTTAGAGGAATTTCTTCTTTTGCTTTATGTGCAAGAACATTTCTGTGGGCATTTTATGGAAGATTAAGTGATGTAGATTTTGGGAATTTATTTGTAGTTAAACAGTAGCAGCATAGAGAGTTTTAAAATAACAGCTTCATACCTCAGAATTCACTTCCTTTATCACAATCACCAATAATTAATATAGAAAAATCATTCTAACAAACAGCTTAAGAAGAAAGAAAAATTATATTTATTTATAGTTGCTACTTGTTCAGTTCACCAGAAGAATGAAAGTAGGAAAAATAAGTTGTCAGTACATCTGGGGCTAAAGAGAAACCCTTGCATGCAGCTGCATGTTTGGAGGTGAGGAAGGGAAAAAGAGGCTAAAGAAAAGCACAAAACACACAAAATCAAAACAGGGAAGAGCTTTCCTTTGAATTCCAGAGAAGGGAAGGCATCTGAAATGGTCATTTCTGAAAAACAGTCACCTTTGCTTACAAATGTCCCTCCAAATTATACCCATTGTTAGCAGCATGTGAAATTGTTAATTATCTCAACATTTAGAGTAGGAGAAATGAAATAATAATAATTGTGTGCTGTCAAGTCAATTCTAACTTACGGTGATCCTTTCCAGGAATTTCTAGATAGAGAATACAAGATGTAGTTTACCATTCCTTTCTTTTGTGAAGGCCCTGGGTCTATACAGTTTGTCCTTTAATACACAGGCTAACTCTTCTCCCTAGAGACAACATGGGGAACTGAACTCCAAACCTCTGGGTCTGCAGTCAGTTGTCTAAATCATTGAGTTATCAAAAAATGAATACACTGGCTAAAATCCTGTTGTGCAACTATATGCCAAATAAGCCCAATAAATGTATTTGTACTTATGTTTATTTTAACTTTTTAAAGAGATGTGTTTTTAAAGCTATAAGTTCTTAGTAATTTTGGATCAAGATGAGATTTAAGTTCTTGTCTGTAACTTTTTAGCTAAATGCTTAGAATTGAAATATACTTGTCTATCTTAATGACTTAAATTTCATCTTCATATATTTTTAAGCATTTATACCTGAGTTTTTTTCTCTTAGGAAGAGAATGATGCATTGAAACCACATGCCTGTGACTTCTCAAAAGTTACAATGTATTCAAAAAATCTAAGGCTAGATTGATTGATTAATGCACCTTAACATTCCTGGTAAACCGTACAGGTGCAATTAAATGACTTATAACTTTATACCCAGATGGACTTTGACATGATTGAAATGATTTTCATGATTATCAGGTTCACACTGTTATTTAACCCTCCCACTGATAAATATTAGCAATGATGGACCATCTCATATTCAAATTACCAAGAAGTGTTATGAAGCTCTATAGTTCATAACAGACCCACCGGACGCTTCCCCTGGTGTGAGTGGGGAGGCGGGAGCGAGAGACTAGCCCCAGTTGTGGTGGCTGGCGTGGCCATAAGAAGATTTGCCATGCCGGAGCCGCTGATGCCGCCAGACCCACCAAACACTTCTCCTGGTGTGAGTGGGGAGGCAGGAGTGAGTGACTGGCCCCAGCTGTGTGGCAGCTGATGCAGCCAAAAGAAGACCTACTGTGCTGGAGCCGCCGCCTGACCTGCCGGACATTTCCCCTGGTGAGAGCGAGGAGGCGGGAGTGAGAGACTGGCTCCATCTGTGGTGGCCAGCATGGCCATAAGAAGACTTGCTGTGCCGGAGCCACTGATGCCGCCTGACCAGCCGGACGCTTCTCCTGGTGTGAGTGGGGAGGCGGGAGCAAGAGACTGGTCCCACCTGTGTGGTGGCTGGCACTGCCATAAGAAGACCTGCCATGCCAGACCCACCAACACCATCAGACCTGCCAGACACTTCACCTGGAGTGAGTGGGGAGGCGGGAGCAAGAGACTGGCCTCAGCTGTGTGGCGGCCGACACAGCCATAAGAAGACCTGCCATGCCAGAGCTGCCAATGCTGTCAGACCAGCCAGATGCTTCCCCTGCTGAGAGCGGCGAGGTAGGAGGGAGAGACTGGCCTCAGCTGTGTGGTGGCCAGTGTGGCCATAAGACGACTTGCCGTGCCAGAGCCGCCAATGTCGCCAGATCCGCTGGATGCTTCTCCTGGTGTGAGTGGGGAGGCAGGAGTGAGAGACTGGCCCCAGCTGTATGGCGGCTGGCATGGCCATAAGAAGACCTGCAATGCCGGAGCCACCGATGACGGCAGACCCGCCAGACACTTCCCCTGGGGAGAGCAGGGAGGCAGGAGTGAGAGACTGGCCCCAGCTATGGTGGCCGGCGTGGCCATAAGAAGACCTGCCCTGCCAGAGCTGCCGATGCCACCAGACCTGCTGGGCACTTCCCCTGGTGAGAGTGGGGAGGTGAGAGCAAGAGACTGGCCCCAGCTGTGGCGGCTGGCATGGCCATAAGAAGACTTGCTGTGCCAGAGCCACTGATGCCGCCAGACCTGCCGGACACTTCCCCTGGTGAGAGCGGGGAGGCGAGAGCGAGAGACTGGCCCCAGCTGTATGGTGGTTGTCATGGCCATAAGAAGACTTGCTGTGCCAGAGCCGCCAATGCCACCAGATCCGCCGGACGCTTCCCCTGGAGTGAGTGGGGAGGTGAGAGACTGGCCCCAGCTGTGTGGTGGCTGACGCGGCAATAAGAAGACTTGCTGTGCCGGAGTCGACGATGTCGCCAGACCCACCGGATGCTTCCTCTGGTGAGAGAGGGGAGGCGGGAGTGAGAGACTGGCGCCAGCTGTGTGGTGGCCGGCACGGCCATAAGAAGACCTGCCGTGCCAGAGCCGCCGCCTCTGCCGGACCCGCCGGACACTTCCCCTCGTTCGAGTGCGGAGGTTGGTAGCGAGAGACTGGTCCCAGCTGTGGCAGCCGGCATGGCCGTAAGAAGACTTGCCACGCCGGAGTCGCCAACACAGCCAGACCCGCCGGATACTTCCCCTGGAGTGAGTGAGGAGGCGAGAGACTGGCCCCAGTTGTATGGTGGCCGGCGTGGCCATAAGAGGACCTGCCGTGCTGGAGCCGCCAATGTCACCAGACCCGTCAGACGCTTCCCCTGGAGTAAGTGGGGAGGCAGGAGCGAGAGACTGGTCCCAGCTGTGTGGAGGCTGGCGCGGTCATAAGAAGACCTGCCATGCCGGAGCCGCTGATGCTGCCAGACCTGCTGGACGCTTCCCCTGGTGAGAGCGAGGAGTTGGGAGTGAGAGACTGGCCTCAGCTGTGGTGGCCGGCATGGCCATAAGAAGACTTGCCGTGCTGAAGCCACTGACGCTGCCAGACCCGCCAGATGCTTCCCCTGGTGAGAGCAGGGAGGCGGGAGCGAGAGTCTGGCCCCAGCTGTGTGGTGGCTGGCATGGCCATAAGAACACTTGCTGTGCCGGAGCCGCCGACGCTGCCAGACCTGCCGGATGCTTCCCCTGGAGTGAGTGGGGAGGTGAGAGACTAGCCCCAGCTATGTGGTGGCCGGTGTCGCCATAAGAAGACTTGCCGTGCTGGAGGTGCAGATATTGCCAGACCTGCCGGACGCTTCCCCTGGTGAGCGTGGGTAGGCGGGAGCGAGAGACTGGTCCCAGCTGTGTGGCAGCCATAAGAAGACCTGCCATGCCAGAGCCGCCTCCGCCACTAAACCCGCTAGACACTTGCCCTCGTGAGAGAGGGGAGGCGGGAGCGAGAGTCTGGCCCCAGCTGTGGTGGCCGGCATGGCCATGAGAAGACCTGCCGTGCCGGAACCGCCGGACTCGCTGGCCACTTCCAGTGAATTGTATTGTTAAACTCTGTATTTTTACTGAGATTTTGTATTGTATTTTTTGCTTTTTGTGTGTGTTTGATATTTTTACTGTATCTATTATATATTTAAGAAATCTGATATGTATTGTTGATATTGTATGATTTATTCACTTTTGTATTACTATATTGTTATTGTATTGCTTTGCTATTGTTGTTTTTGCCACTTCGAGTCACCCTTGGGCTGAGGGAAGCGGGGTACAAATAAACCTATGAATGAATGAATTTTTTTTCAAGTGTCATACTTTTGTCCTTAATATTGCCATGGCTGATGACATCACTATATTTACACAGCCCACCAGTCTGTTGGGGTGACTCCAGACTGGTAGATTCAGGGACCCCAAGCCCAAACAACTAACATTTCCAAGCTTTGCCATAGTAGATGAATTGCATTACATACAGCTAATGTTTTACAAAATGTATCTTGAACAAATATTTTGGCTTGGAAATTTAAAGTTTAATTAAAGTTATTGTATTATTCACAGCCAAAAGCAAGATAAAATGTAATGCTCCCCCCCCCCCCCGTCACCAAATTCTACTAGTCATCTTATAATGTGGGAAGAGATATCCTGAGTTGCCATTAAAGAAGTCTTTACATGAAATACCTACAGCTGGTGTTCATCGTGAAAATTTCCTGCCATATTCATAGAACTTCATGGGAGGTCCAGACAGCATACTTTCCATCTCATTCTTAATAATTCTTTCTTCTGCCTTTCTTTATTTCCAGAAAATAATGCCTCCTAAGGGTGATGAGAATCCATAATAGCTTCAAATTATCTTTTAACTCGTTGTGCTAGAAGCCTTCCTTTTGGAGACATGCTATCTTGGATTCTCTCTTGAGTCTTTTGGATAGATTCTTCTTTGCTTCAGTCAGTTTGCTCCATTCTAAAGGCAAAGAACATTTAATATAGCAGCCATTTAATAAAGGGCACTACTTTAAATGCACAGATTGATTCAGGAGCATGAATCACTTATCAAGCTTTTAAATCTCAGCACTTGAAGTAATATACAATGGCATTGATCTTTTCTGTAACAAGATCCATTTGTTCCAGAAGGCCTTTGGCCACTGCAGAGAGTCTTCAGCTCTAGTGAGCCATATCTTTAATTTTTCAGATTTAAAATAAAATTCAGCTCAGCAGCTTTTATATTTCATTTACTGATACTGAAGAGTTTTTTTTATCATGTTACATCTCAGATAAGTACAATTGTAGCAGGTTTTTTTTAAAATCATAAGTTTATTTTATGTCACAAATCCTAAGTGATGTAAATCTTTATATTTGCACATTTTATTCTCAAAATGAGAATTAAAAATTCAAAGCCTTTCTTCCGGAAATGCAGCATACAAGATTTTTGTACAAAACCATGAGGCTTTTTTTTAAAAAAAATTAACTTTGCTGATGTGGTTGTTGATAAAAACAAGTTGGTTTTTTCACTGTTGTACAGGAATACAAAAACAATCTTACAATGGTTTACATTTGGGAATGAAATGTCTCAAACAATTTTAATTTTAATACCAAACATCTTCAGCAAATAAATTCCTTTTAGGTGCATAATGCACAGATCTTAAGCTCCTGGCACATAATGTTTTCTTACCAAAAGTATTCTGCTTCAACTATCCCTTCTTTATGAGGGAGGAAATAACTTACTTGAAGCTAACTTTTCATTTTATTTTTCAGATTGTTTTTGAATTCTAGCCCTAACCAACAGGGTCCAACTTTTACTTGACCAGATGACAAACTACTGTGAAACTCACAATATTTTTGAACAAGTAGACTTCTCTGAATTATAGTGTGTGGAGACCAGACCAAACTGTACAAAATGTGTTTTCATTACTCTACTTATCATACATCTTCTTGTACTTGTTAATGTTCTCCTTCAAAATAGGGACTGGCAGATGTTGTTGGGCTGCTACTCTAGCCACTGGAAGCAATGGTAAGCAATGTTAAGCAATCTGGAGGACCACATGTTTGATATCCTGGTTTTAAAATATAAACACTAGGTACAACTATATAGAATATTATATTAAGCTTGTACTACTTTGCAGTGTAAAATTTCTTTCAATTTGTTGGCAGTACTCTTGCCTATTGTGAAAGGATATTATTTTATGAAACGATTTTGCAGTTGTCATCTTCTTTCAGTATCATTCACATCCAATTTCCAGCCTCTAGCCAATGAAATATTTTATATGTTGGACTCTTAGAGTGTATGTTTGAAGACGGAGCTTAGTGAATCATAAACCTTTAATCCAGATTGCCTGTGTGTGTGTCTGTGTGTGTGTGGTTTTCAAGCTACTGTATTCTAAATATGTATGCAGACAAATTTTTATGACCAAATAAAATTAAAATATGAACTACAGTACAGTATTAGAATTAAGCAATGGTTATAATGGGCAAAATGCAGTGAGAAGATCAGCAAAGTCTTTAAAATGTTACATGCATATCAACTTAAATAATCAGAAAGAATGAATGAAAGCAAATAGTCAAAGACAAATTATAAAATTAAATCATTTAAAAATACAACCACTAACTTCCTGTATCAAATTGCTTCTACATTTGCTTTTGTCCTTAGAACTGACATGATTTATTCTCTCATTAGTTACATATAATCTAGTCATGGTCAAACTGACTATTAAGTAATGCATATTCTCAATGATTAATTAGTTTTCCTTTCCACAGTGGGATAAACACATTGTGTAGTTTTACCCTCAGACATCATTGTTGTTTTAGCATCCAAAGCGGATTGTATTCTAGTGTACTCTGGGAGCCAACCTAGATGTGAAGGGAAATGTGTGTTCTCTATTATCTCTTTCCCCAGTCACAGTGCAGTTTTCACAGAGATACCTGCCTTTATAGTCAGACTTGCAAATTACGCCTGTACAACAAAACAAAGCAGGTTACATTTTTTGGAATAGTAGCCATGTTAGTCTGTGTTTCAAGCATATCAGAAAACAAAACAAAGACATTGTAGCACTTTGAAGACTGACCTATATTTTAATGTTTTCATGGATCAAGTCTACTTCGTCAGTCATGGGAGTGAGACTTCATGGCATCAATTTATACACATCAGGTAGTACAGCGTGATTGGTTAGCATAACAGATAAGTATACAAATCAATATGTCTTTATACAATTGATAATGGCAGATGATCTCTGGTTGTTATTCTGATTAATTGTAAATTTACCCCCTGTTCAATTGCAAATAGTAGAAGGATAAAAAACAAAACCTGGCATTGAACATTTGCTAATGAGTTTAACCTTCAGCATCTATTGACAATTGTCTGAGTTCATTCTTTGTTATGTCAGATAGCCTATGTTGTAAATTTTCTGTTGTATAATAACATATAACACATATAGCAGCATATAACAACCTGTGCATCAAATTTGATAACGTCCCAGAACCCCTTAACTAATATTCAAACATTTGCAATGGGTATCCAGCAAATGGATGTATTTTATTCCTGCTGTCTCTCTCTGGATCCTTATCTTGTAATTTCTCTATTCCAGAATGGCAACTTTCAAGTCTTGGTTAGTGTGTCCAGGTAGATTGAAATGGTTTGAAATGGGTTTCTCTGTGTTGGCATGCCTGATGTCTGATTTATGTCCATTAACTCTTTTGTGCAAAGATTGTCCTGTTTGTCCTATATAGAGTGCAGTTTTATTTATTCTCTGATATGCTTAAAGCAAGTTAAATGTAAGATATGTTGATGGGGAAGATTGTCTGCTCTGCCAAACAGATGTCTTTTATCACTTGGGGACCACCTCTGTGAAAGGTATCTTAATGGGCTAAATCTGCTTGTGAAAAGTTAAATGGTAGTAATATGTAATTTTAAGACCAATTAAAAGCTTTATATTATATATTTAAAATATTTTTATCTTGCCCCTCTATGAAGAACCAAGGCGGCTTACATCACTAAAAAAATGGCAACATGAAAGTTAAAAACATTTATTATAATTAAACAAATATTTTAAAACTGCATAAAAATAATACTAAAAATACAGTTGAAAGCAACAAGGCACAAACAATGCCATTTTAAGAACCTTCCTCTTAGACAGACAGTCACTGAGGAAAAGCTGCCTGAAGAGAAAGGTCCTCGCCTTCTTGCAGAAGGACACCAAAGATGTGACCAGCCTAGCCTATCATAGGAGGCAGTTTTAAAGTCTAGGAGCAGTGACAGAAAAGGCCCAATCCTGTGTCCTCACCAAATTCACCTGTGAGGTTGGGTAAGAAGGTGAGGAAAGCATCCCCTGAATATCTTAGCACCCAGGTAGTCTCATAAAGGAAGATGTGAAAGCTTGGACCAAAGCCATTAAAGCAGGGGTTCTCAACATTATTACATTGGGGGCCAGATCATGCCCCCTCAGACAGCTAAATGGGCCACAGGGCGTGGTTCCCACAACTTCCGCTGGTGGCGGTGCTGCATGTAGGGACGGTGCGTCTTCTGCTGTTTTCGTCACTTCCGCTGTGGTGATGGGAGCAAGGGCAGTGTGATGTCGGCTGGTTTTGGCTGTTTTTGGTGGGGCTGTTGGCTGTTTTCGGTGAGTTTTTGACACTTTTGGTGTGTTTTTAGCATTTCTGACGCCGGCAGTAGGGTCCTTACTGTGGGGTGGATTAATTGGCACCACAGATCGGATCTGGCCCACAGGTCATAGATTGCAAATCCCTGCATTAAAGACGTTACAGTTTAGAACCAGCACTCTCAATTGTGCCCAGAAATGGAGTGACAGCCAGCAAAGCTGGCTGGTTACGTGATCCCTCTAACCAGTCCCAGTTAACAATCTGGCTGCAGCATTTTGGATCCGCTGGAGTTTCCAAACACTTTCCAAAAGCAACCCCATTGAGAGAGTATTATAGTTATCCAGATGGATGTAATTAAGGTATGTGTCACCATGGTCAGATTAGGCTACACAGCTGGCACCTAATATTAACTGTCCAAATGCACTTCTGGCCTTTACCGAAACCTGGGTTTCCAGGCTCAGAGATGAATCCAGGAAGACATTCAAGCTCTACACCTGTTTTCCGAGGAAGCGTAACTCTGTCTAACACAGGCTAGATCCCTATTTTTTTGATGTGTCTTTTGACCTGGAGCGCCTATATTTTTCCTGGATCTAATTTCAGTTTTTTTTTCACCCTCATCCAGTCCATCACTGACACCAGATACCAATCTAGAACTGAAACAGCTTCCTTAGATTTTATTATTTATTTCAATTTTTATGCCACCCACTCAGGTAAAAACCTGACTCAGGGCGGCGTACAACAGTTAAAAACATATAAAAACATGTTAAAACACCATCCTCCTCCCATCCTTCCACCCTCATTTTTGATGGAAAGGAAAGATAGAGTTGGGTGTCATCAGAATACTGTGATGCTGAACCTAAAAACTCTGTACAGCCTCTCCCAGCAGATTCATGTAGATGCATGGGGGACAAAATAAAACCCTAGGGGACTCCACAAGCCAGGGCATTGAAAAGGAGTCTTCCAGGACCATCTTCTGAGTTCTCCCCTCCAGGAAGGTTTAGAGCAGTGTTTCCCAACCTTTGGTTTTTGTACTTCAATTCCCAGAAGCCTAAGTCAGTCCCCCAAAGCACTGATCAGCCAATGTACTGACTTAGGCTTCTGGGAATTAAAGTCCCCCTGTGGGGCATGTGCCCCACATTGGAAATTAAAATAGTGCCTCCAAGGATATAATGCATTATAACTGATAAGATTAGGAATGTAAATTGTGGCCTGATTCATCATTAAAAACTAAACATGAAGTCATGCCAAATTTTCTTATAGATATAAGATAATATATCATAAGTTTGTTTAATGGCTTTTCTTGCACATTTCTGTATAATCACCTAAAATATAAAACTAAGATAATGGCTGTGTTGTTGCACAGATTTAAAAGTAGGTAGATTGGAAAACCTGTTTATGTCTTTCTGAGCAGTTAGCTTATCCTCTCTTTTTTTGTACTTGTGATGTATGCGTGCTAAGTTGTACAAGGGAAAGAGACATGAGAGATATTTTGCACAAATTGTATAAAGCGTGATTATAGTGTAGAAGCACTGGGTGATTTACTTTTGTGTTGGAAGCAAGATTTTCTGTATGGTGTTGGAAATCCATGAAATTTTTGAAGTGGTAGCCATGTTAGTCTGTGCAAGAATATCAGGGAGTAAACAAAACAATGAAAAAGACAAAAAAAGGTTGTGGCACCTTAAAGACTAACTCCTGTACAGCTATTTGCTATATCGTTCAAGTTGATTTGTAATGTGATTGAAATTTCTTCACATTCCTGGAGAAACTATGCATTGGACTGGGCTGCAAAAACAACTGGGCCGCTTCTGGGTATGTCTACTTGAAATCAAGTCCAAAGGTGTGGAGTTGAGCTTGCTGCCAGTTGAGTGTGGGATCTCTAGTTATTCTGGAAAAAGTATTCCTATCAATTGTCCACATCTCAGGATCCTGACTGCTTTTATTTTGGTGCATCCCAATATGTTTTATCCATTCAAGTCGTTGCATTAATATAAAGTGGACAAATTTTTGTCATTCATGCTTACTGCTCTTGCTCTTCTTGATAGGGAGAAGCAGGAGCTGAACACTTTTTCAGCATATTGTGTGTGTCATTTAATTTTTTAAAAATGATTCTGCAGCCGAGTACAAATAGATTCCAGACATATTTTGGCTAATTGTGGTTATTACTGGACTGCTCCTTCTAAAAACGTCTTATCAGTTTCACAAGTCTGCTAGGAAATTCAACATTTACTTTTTGTAATCAATTTCAAATTAATGCTTTACTTTTTCTGGGTTATTAGAAAGCTGCAGAAAAATCCGACATCTGCAAACTCTTCTCTTTCCCCCACTTCAGGATATTCTAAGGGATCCATTGATGCAAGGCATTTAAAGCAAGCAAAATATCAGCTTTAAGTCCAGAAGCTACCCCAATTCAGTGACACAATTTACCTCTGTAATTCAGTGGTGTAGTTTTTAGGGTCCTTGGGGGGGGGAACAGGCAGGGGTACATATTTCCTACTCCTGCTTTACAGAGGCTACGCTCTTTCAGACCATACCTGTCAACCGCAGCTCCAGAAATCTGGGACCTGCGCAGAACGGTTCTGCGCAAGTCGCCTTCTACGCATGCGTAGAAGGCTTTTACGCTTGCGTAGAACCCTTTTACACTTGTGTAGAACCCTTCTACACATGCATAGAAGGCGACTTGCGTAGAAGGGATGTGCAGTACCTCTCCCCGCCCCCCGCTGCCAAATTCTGGGGGTTTGGCAGCTCCGGTCAGGAAATGGCGCAAATTGGTGCCAAAAAACGGGAAATCCCGGCCAATCCGGGAAGGTTGACAGGTATGTTTTAGACAGATTCTAGACGTGTTTACTCATAGATAAACACTAGTTTTTGTGGCATCTTTGAGCGCGTTTAACTTTGTGTATGGTAAGATATCTACATTATTGTTTTTATCTGTACTGTTCCCAGTTTTGGGCATTTTACAGCATGCTAATTTGTTTCACAGATGTTACAATTTCTGATGAAGAATTGCACGAAATATCCAGTTTTACTGGATGGATATTAATGAACTGTGAATGAACTGTGTATTAGGTACTTCTCATTTTTGGATATAAAACTTACTGTGAATTGTGAACTTATTTCTTGGATTTTGTCAACCAACTGGGATTCATGAACTACTTATTTCTAGGATTGTCTTCAACTTCGTTAAGACCTGGACTGTGTAAACTGTGTATTGTGAACTACTCATTCTTAGGATTGTTCCCCACTTTGTTATGACCAGGATTGTATTATGGATTCGCTTATTGGATTTTGTTCCCAGGATTTTTCCTCCACTTTGTTATGACCAGGACTATACCTATGCTTCTTTCCTAGAACCTTATATGTTATATTGGTCACCCAGTTATTGCTTGAACCGTTGGGACGTGTACTTTTATGCATGTTAGTCTTTAGTACATACTTATTCAGTTCATGAGACCATATGGTTATTGTCTTACCAATAGGACGTGTTTATAGTAGTAGTATTTTCTACACTTTTTGGTCAATGGTCTTATAGGACTTGTTTTGTCCCGCCCATCAGTCCTCGCATATTGATTAATCCACCTTTATTAAACACTTATGCATTTTTATCTCATTGTGCTTGTCCCATTCTTCTGGGAATTTCCCCTGCGGGTGGTTCCCTTCCTCCTTCGCATTACTCCCCCACCCTGCCCTCTCTTGCTTTGGATCTTCTCTATATATGCTTGGAGATGCCTGGGGGATGGGATGTTTTTACCCTGCAGCAAGCTAAATGGCTCTGCCACTGGAAATGAATGAAGATGAAAAATAAAAGAGAAAGAGTCATAGCTGTTGACAGCATGTCATCCACATTCCTAAGGACAATTTCTCCTAACCTGTGTCATTTGCACATTTTCCTGTGTAGATCTGTTCTGCCTTTTTAATTCTTCTCTGGATTTGTTTGCAACAACAACAACAACCTTACAAATGTATTCTATTTGAGCCTCTCCTATAATTCCATTAATAACAATTTTCCACGCTAGGAGGGGATATTGTGATTGCCTCATCTGGAAGCACGGCCTTTCCCTGTGCCTTTACCCTTCAAAAAAAGTGACCATTTGCCACAAGATGGCAATCTAAACCAGCCTTCCTCTAAAATGATGTTGGCCATGATTACGTACATTGATTCCACACTGTTAAAATGTAGCAGTTGCATTGAGCAAATGATTAGGCTCATGTCTCTGATTCTTGATCTTGTTCTTACAAAATCTCAGTCTGAACTAAAAAAAGAAATAAAAAACAGCAACAGAGACTGATCAGTTAGAGAAGAGAACTGGAGGGTGTGTGTTCTTTTCTCTCACTGATGGTTGGCTGCTTTTTATTGTATTTCCTTTTAGTTTAGTGCTAAATCACCTCTGCATATGTGGAAAAGAATTAATAAAAAGGAAACAGGAAATGAAGGAAGCAAAAAAGGATGCCATGGAATGTGTGTGCTTGAAAATCAAGCTGCTTTACCACAAACCATAAAAAAGAAAGCCAGAGGCACCACTAGAGGAAAGAGGGAAGGAAAGGCAATGAAACATGCCCCCACTTCTTATAAAACTAACCACATGGGGAAAAGTCTCTTTCTGAATCATTCTGGGAAGAAAATGTAGAAGACTCCCAGTGGCAAAAAGAAAAAAAAGTCTGGATGGATTCAAATAAGCTTATGTATTATGCAGCCAGTATTTTTTTTCCTAATACACCTGTTATTAAGCAGAGCAAATCCTATGTTTTATGAGAGTGTAATTGTGGCTCAAGTGGCTAAGATGCTGACTGGAAGGCGGGAGGTCAGCAGTTCGATTCCCGAGTACTGCAGGACAGAATGAGCTCCCATCTTTGTCCCAGCTCCTGCCAACCTAGCAGTTCAAAAGCAAGAAATTGCAAGTAGATAAATAGGGACCACTTACTTTGGTGGGAAGGTAAACAGCGTTACATGCACTATGGTGTCTAGTCATGCCTGCCATATGACCACGGAAATGTCTGCAGAAGCAGACAGTGCTGGCTCTTCAGCTTTGAAACAGAGATGAGCGTTGGGATCGATTAGGGAGGCTATGGTGTGCGTGCACAGTACTGCTGTTTCGTTGCTTTTTCTCCTGTCTATGGGGGTGTCCCCTTTGCATCCCACTTTGGGGGCATAAACCCCCAAACGGATTTTGTGACCCCCACAGTGCTGATCTCACAAGCCCAAGGTATGTATGTGCCGAATTTCAGCGACATTGGTCTAGGGGTGTGGGCTCCTTTAGAGCACATACAAACCCACACCTCTGCTTTATAGATGTAGATTTCATGGCAGAGCTTTTCATTTGCTTTAAAGGTCTAGGAATATATTCTGTGTTTGAAAATCAGAACCAAGTTAATTTCTTTGATTATTAATTTCATTGGGTATCAGTCGAATTATGAGAGAAGAATTGCTGCCATAAAGATCTACTGGAATCATTGACTGATCTTCATTCACTATGTAGTGATTTATCTATAGCTGGTGCTACTGGGTGTGTTTATTTTTTTAATTTAATATTTCCTGTAGATATCTATCCAGCATTCAATGAGGAATACTTTGCTATCAATTAAATCTAGGCTTTAATATTTTGTTTATTTGGAGCTGGAGCTAATCCTCAGCAGATACAGCTAGAGATGACATTTCATTTTTTTAGTAGAATATTTTAGTGATTTACATTTATCTTAATCTCTCTGAAAGATTATGAGTCTTGTATCTCATGGCAGATCAATTACAGGAAGCACAGTGGAAGCAAATTAACTTCACATCAGAACCAGAAACATAAAAACGCAAAATGCAGTTGATCTCATAACAAGCTTTATCTGGACTGTTATCTAATCTTCATATTTATTTATTATAGTACTGAATCAGCAATAATGGTGAAAATAGCTAACAAAATTGTATTCACAATTCCTCAGTGCAGATCTGCTATTGAATAAAAGAAGAATAGAAAACACCTGTGAGGCTAAAATAAGAGTCCAGGTCTCATGCAGCAATTGTTTTCTAAAGTGTTTTGAGTCAGCACATGGTTTCCTGCCAAAACTGAAAAAAGAGCCTGTCTCATTGAAGCATTTACCAGCGTTTCCAACTTCTTCCGTGTCTAGATCAGTTGTGAAACTGTCAAAATGAAGGCTTCTTTTGGTGAATTAATTCTGCAGTTCCTTTTGCCTGACCTACTGTGAGAAAGATTAGCCAGCAACACAAGGTGGCCATTGCCCTGGGGTATGCCCAATTGTGGTTCAAAAATACCACAATCTTTGAGGAGGCTCCTTCTGTGTACCCCTGCATTGGTATTGCCAAACTTTTTACACATTTTAAAAGATGTTATCTATCTCTACCTAGACATGCTATTCAGATCCATTTTACCTGCAATTCATACACTTTTTGGAAATGATTGATTTTATTTCTAATAAAATGGCACCCACCATACTTCCATCGAGATGTGAGAGCTCACCTTGATGAGAATTTTCCAGGACAATGCATAGGACGAAGAGGTGCAGTTGAGTTTCCCCCATGTTCACCCCTTGACTTAAACCTATGGGGGAACTTAAAGGATGTGGTGTGCCATATAAAACCAGCTATACTGGTGGTACTTTGGTAAGGAATTGGGAAGGAATTGAAACAGCATGCTCAATGATACAAGTGAACACTTTGGTCAACGTTGCTCAAGCAGTAGTTTGCTGTAATGAGAATTGTCTGAATGCTGATGGCACATACCTGTCAACCGCAGCTCCAGACAATACGGGAATTGCGCAGAACCGTTCTGTGCAGCTCGCTTTTATGCATGTGTTAAGCGTACGCATGCGTAAAAGTGAGCTGCGCAGAACTGTTCTGCACTGGTCCTGTATTGTCCGGAGCCGCGGTTGACAGGTATGACCCCCGGCCGGAGCATTGGGAGGGGCGCGCGAAGGGACGAGAGGCACTCTGCATGTGCGCAGGGGTGGCCTTGCGGGCAAAGGCAGAGATGCCCCTCCCCCCACCCTGCTTGGCCAACTGACGTGACGACCACCTCACCTCCTCCGCTCCGCTCCTCGGTCCAGAGTCCGACCTGCCTGCCTGCCTGCCTGGGGCGGGGGCGGGGCAGTGGCGGATCCGCTTCCGCAGTGGTGCTGCTGCCTCCGCTTGGCTTGGCTTGCCGGTCAGCGAAGGAAGGAGGGAAGGAGAGAGGGAGGGTGTGTGGGTGGGGTTGATGGAGGGTGTGTGGGTGGGGTCGATGGAGGGGAGGCTGTCTGTCCTGCTCCTGCATCCAGCCCGCCCGCCCGCTTGCCCCGCCTTACTGCTCTTTCTACCTCACCGCTGCCACTCGGTGCCCGCCTTACTTGCACGTAGACTGTCCTGCCTCCGCCCCCGCCACCATGCCCACCCCTCATGGCCCAGCAGCAGCAGCAGCAGCATGGACCCAGCAGGCAGCAGCCTGGTGTGGGGCAAGGCCTTCCATGGGTGGGAGTGGGCGCTGGGGCAGCTGGGGCGGGCACTGGAGTCTCCCTGCGCTGCCGGCGGGGGCCTCCTGGTCATGGGGGTCCCTGCAACAGCAAGACAGCCCTCTGCACTGAGGCCCTCTGGCCCACCTCGCTGGGCGGGCACCGGGGTGGGCTGGGCAAGGAGGAGGATGCCGCCTCCTCCTCCTTGGCCCCCCTCCTGGCCTACTTCTGCCACCCGCACAACGCTGCCACCCACACCCCGGCCGCCTTCTGCACAGAAGACTTTTACGCATGCGTAGAAGGGTTCTATGCAAGCGTAAAAGGGTTCTACGCATACGTAAAAGCCTTCTATACATGCATAAAAGTGAGCTGCGCAGAAAGGATGCGCAGTGACTCCTCCCCCCCGCTGCCAAATTCCGAGGGTTTGGCAGCTCCTGCTGGGAAATGGCACAAATCGGCGCCGAAATACGGGAAATCCTGGCCAATCTGGGAAGGTTGACAGGTATGTGATGGCAACCACTTTGAGCACCTCCTGTAACTACAGAAGTAAAATGTGACCTGTATTCATCTTTTGTTATCAGTATACGTATATTGAGTATTACAAATTTAATACAGTTTTTTTCTTTCTTAAAATGTGTATGCATTTTTGACACCCTCTGTATATTATAGCAAATGAAAATTCCTGCTCATATGCACAGTCTGCTTACATGTACAAAATAACATTGGAAAAAGGAGAGCATGCAAGATAAAACTTCATGTGCGAGATCATGATCTCTTTTCTTTTCAGTACAGCTTTTCTGGTTCAAGGAGCTGCAACATCTTTTTTTGTATAACAGTTCAAGGGTAAATGAACAGTAATTTAGTGTCTTGCACGGAAGACAAAGAAGGAGCCGCAGTGGGGGGCTAAAACACAGGTTTATTTCATGATGGTCAGGATGAACATGTGGTAATGGCGGAGGTACAGCTCATTTTATACTGCAGTAATACATTTGAATATTGTTGCACGGAAGCTCATTGGCTGCTACCAGCGTGACGTCATTCTGAGTCACACCCATCTTCCCCAGGTGATCCTAGCGCGGGAAAGGTTCCCGCGGCTGCCAGCGATTGGGGAATGTGAACCATGTGAGCTGAATGCTCGCAGCTGCCCTCTATGGGCAGCTTACTCGCGTTCCTTAAACAGCTGGGTTACATTGTAATCATTGTCAGGTTATATTCATACATTCTTAAAGTAATAATGTTACATACACAACACTCCTCCCCCCTAGGATGGGACAAAGTCCCTCAACCATTGTGGCTTCCCGCACATGCACTTGGGGCGTGCGGCTGCTTGGTTTAGCTCAGGGGAACTAGGGGCTCCGAATCCCGCAGACTCTCGTCCTGCAATGGAAAGGGGGGACTCATTAGTCATTTGGCGGGGGCTCTGCGACAACCTTGCATTAGGAGAAGGGAACGGAACATGCAGCTGAGATGTGAACCCTTGCCTGTTACCCGTGGCACCTGGGGACCCCCCCAGCACGAACCTTGGAACCGATGAGGAGACCCTCGTTGTCTCGCCCCGGTCCCTTGCGCCTGCAACCAGCGTACTTGTGCCACCCCCTGCTGCCTGACCTGGAGTTCTCGGGGATGGGGAGAGTGAACTTCCCCCTGCTGCCTGGCTCAGGGGGCTTGGTGATATGGTATACTCTAAAGCAAAAGGGCTGGGGGGACTGGAAGTACCAGGGGCTGAACTGAAACCCCTCTTCTCACTCGGACGGGTGGGGGACCACTCCGCGACACCCCCCTGGTATGATAACATAAAGTCAAACTCATTTTACTCTTTCAAAGTATCGTCCTCCTCGGCTGAGAATCCAGGGTATGCATTTGTACCCGAGGACGCCCCCGTGTCTCCCCCTTGGGTTACGCGGGTGGGGGAGGACCCTAACGCTGATTCCCTTTCACCATTCACTCGCCTTCTGAGTTGGTCAGTGTGCCTTCTCCAGAGTAGACCTGTGCTAGTCTCGACCCTATAGGATACTGGCCCCGTTTGTTCAATGATCGTCCCTGGAACCCACGTTGGCCCCGAGGCCGCATAGTTTCTGCAGTGAACCGGGTCCCCTACCGAGAAGCTTTTGGAACTCTCTACCACTATATTTCTCCCCTCATCCTCCACCCTGGTCGGATCCAACCGATCAAAAAGGGTTACCGGCCGCCTCCTCATGAGGAGCTCGGCTGGCGAAAGTCCTGACGCTAGAGGGGTTGCCCTATAACAGATGAGGAACTGGCACAGTTGGAGGTTCAACTCACCGGGACCCATGCACCGCAGGGCGTCTTTCGTAGTGCGCACTTGGCGCTCTACCTGACCGTTTGTGGCGGGGTGAAACGGGGCAGCGATAATATGTCGGATGGCATTTCTCTCGATAAACGCCTTGAATTCCGCAGAAGTGAAGGTATTGGCGTTATCGCTAACAAGGATGTCCGACAGGCCGAAGCAACTGAACACCCTGCGCAAATGTTTAATGGTTGCGGCAGAGGAGGTGCTAGTCATGGGGATTACTTCCAGCCATTTGGAATACGAGTCGACTATCAGCAGAAACATGGACCTGCGGAAGGGGCCAGCGAAGTTGACGTGTATCCGGGACCATGGCCCGCGGGCCGTGTCCCATTCCCTATGGGGTAGCCGGGACTCCTCGGGACGAGAGCTCTGGCAGCTCTCACACGTGCCCACTAAGTGTTCTATATCCGCGTCTATTTGGGGCCACCAGAAGTAGCTCCTGGCCAGTGCCTTGGAGCGCACTATTCCCGGGTGGCTGGTATGCAGTAGCCTCAGCACCTTCACCCGCAACTTTTCTGGGATAACTACCCGCTGGCCCCAGAGTAAGCAGCCCCTTTCAAGGGAAAGCTCTACTCTACGCCTGAAAAATGACTTGAAAAGCTCCTCGGGGGGAGTTGTGGGCCACCCTTTCCTTACCCAGGAACTGACTTGGGCCAGAATTTTGTCGGCCGCCGTGGCTTTGTCGAGGTCTGCCAGGACTATGGGGGGTGAGTCGAGAGACTCGATCAGCAGGACTTGATGGTCCTGCTCTACCTCACATGCAGGATCCCCTAGACTAGGGAGAGGAAACCGGGACAGCGCGTCCGCATGGGAGATCTCCTTCCCTGGGCGATAGACCAGCTCATACTGGTAGGTGTTAAGGAAAATCGCCCAACGTAGCATTCGGGGGGACAGGATTTGTGGGGTGGGCTTGCCTGTGGTAAAGATTCCCAGAAGAATCTTTACCACTTGTGATCAGTCACAACCGTAAATTCGTGGCCGTATAGGAAATCGTGGAACTTCTTTGTTCCCGCGATGATGGCCAGGGCCTCCCTATCTGTTTGCGCGTAGTTGCGCTCCGCCTTTGAAAGGGACCTGGAGTAGTATGCAACCGGGGCTTCCCGCCCGCTCTCTAGCACGTGGCACAGCACTGCCCCCACCCCCACTGGGGATGCATCACAGACTAAAACCACTGGTCTCCTCGGGTCAAAATGAGTCAGGACAGCATCCGAGGATAAAAGCGCTTTGAGCTCCTTGAACGCTTTCTCTTGCCTATCTCCCCACCGCCAAACCGCCTCTTTCTTTAGTAGCGCATGCGGTGGCTCCGCAACGGATGCCTTCCTTGGCAAGAAGGAGTGGTAAAAATTAAGGAGCCCTAGGAATGACTGCAGCTCCGGTTTCGCGGTGGGGCGAGGGGCGTTTTGCACAGCCGCAACCTTGGACTCGGAAGGCTTGATGCCCTCCGGGGTTATCTTGAACCCGAGAAACTCAACCTCCCTCGCAAAAAATACACATTTGTCCCTTCTCAGTCGAAGTCCCACTTTCTCGAACACTGAAAGGACCCTGTCTAGCCTCCTCGCTAGCTCTGATTCGCTCCCCGCTGTTATCAAGACGTCGTCAAAATATGGGAGCACGCCAGGAAGCCCCTTTAAAAGGCGTTCCACAAGGGACTGGAAGATCCCGGGGGCCGAATTTACGCCGAACTGTAGGCGCGTTACCTTAAATGCCCCCTTGTGTGTAACAATGGTTTGCGCAGCAGCAGCAGCTGGGGTTACTGTGAGCTGCTGATACGCCTGCGCCAGGTCTAGCTTGGCGAAACACCTCCCCCCATGCAATGTGGCCAGTAAGTGGCTGACCACTGGCACCGGATATGCATTTGGCCAAATGGCCTTGTTAATTGTACATTTATAGTCAGCGCAAATCCTGACCTCCCCGTTTGATTTTAAGGCAGTAACAATTGGAGTCTCCCACTCTGCTGAATCAACTGGAACCAAAATCCCCTGCCCCACAAGTTTGTCCAGTTCCGCCTCAATCTTGTCCTTGAGGGCGAAGGGCACTCTTCTTGGCTTGAGACGTATGGGCCAGATTTCTGGGTCGAACTCAAAAGACACTGGGGGCCCCTTGTAAGTCCCGAGCCCCTTTTTGAAAATGTCTGGGTGCGCATCGCACACGTCCCGCATTGGGTCAGTCTCTATGGCGTTAATGCCGGACAGTTCGATTCCCAGGGGGCAAACCACTGGGTTCCCAAAAGGCAACATCTTCCCCCCCCTTGAGAAACACTAAGGGCAGTTTCTCTGTGTAATTCTTGAACTTCACCGTGAAGTTCCCCACCCCCAACACTGGGATCCCATAGCCCTGCATGTCCCGCAAACGTGACTTCATGGCCCGCAGTTTGGGCCGCGCATTTGGGGGAATGTGCATGAACTCCATCTGGGACAGGATGGAGTAGGACGACCCCGAGTCTATCTCCATCCTCACTGGAACCGCTTGTAACAGTACCTCTGCAAAGAAGCGCCGGTGCTCCAAGCCTTCCGCGCCATCGCTGGCTGAGACCTTTCCGATGCCGGCCGCCTTTCGCTGGTGTGCTTGAGGGTGTCTCGATGCGCCCTTGTCCTCGGTTCGCCCGCGCCTGCAGACTCTGGCGATGTGGCCCTTCCGACCGCAGTTGTGGCATTCGGCCTTCCGGAATGGGCATCTCGTCCGGTCGTGAGATGCCCCACAGCCGTCGCAATGGCAGCCTTGTCGCTCGCTGGTCTGGCGCCTCTCCCCGCGTTTATTCACCTTCTGGACGTCGTCGTCCTCGCTGGAGCAGGAGTCCGCCATCGTGGACGACTCCTTGGAGGTTGCTGGGGTGCCTGTGGGCGACCAGGGTGCCTGCCAGGCCGTTTTCGCCGACGTTCACTGGGCCGCTTGCACGGGTGACTTGGCCCTCTCAGATGCGGCCCCTCGGGACTTGAACACTCTGACCCCGCTCCTGGCCGCCTCGGCTGCTTGGGCCTCCCACAATACCTCGTTGAATGTGAGGCGATGGCCACGGGTCATCAACTTCCTCTGGACCTCCTCATCCCTCAGGCCACACAGCATGCGGTCTCAGAGGGCCGTGTCCAGGTCCTCCCATTGGCAGTTGACCGCCGCGAGCCTGAGAGCTGCCGCGTAGGCGGACACGGACTCCCCCGGGCGCTGGTCCCGCCTGTGGAACGCGACCCGGGCCGGGAAGATTGAGACAGGAGGCTGGAAGTTCTCACTCAGTAGCGCCAGGATGCGGTCGATGGGCACCACGTCTACCTTCCGTGGGGCCACCAGGTTCATCAGGATACGCAGCGTGGCCAGCCCCACCTGGGCAAGGAAGTGCGAGCGCATCTTCGTGTCGTCGTCGATGCCTGCAGCATCCATCGCGTGCTGAAACTGGCACTCGTACAGCTCCCATTGTTCTGGATCGCTGATATCAAACTGGTGCGGTTTGACCTTGGGATACGCCATGGATCCCACCTTCATCGCCAATTTAGTGTCTTGCACGGAAGACAAAGAAGGAGCCGCAGTGGGGGGCTAAAACACAGGTTTATTTCATGATGGTCAGGATGAACATGTGTTAATGGCGGAGGTACAGCTCATTTTATACTGCAGTAATACATTTGAATATTGTTGCACGGTAGCTCATTGGCTGCTACCGGCGTGACGTCATTCTGAGTCACGCCCATCTTCCCCAGGTGATCCTAGCGTGGGAAAGTTTCCCGCAGCTGCCGGCGATTGGGGAATGTGAACCATGTGAGCTGAACCCTCGCAGCTGCCCTCTATGGGCAGCTTACTCACGTTCCTTAAACAGCTGGGTTACATTGTAATCATTGTCAGGTTACATTCATACATTCTTAAAGTAATACTGTTACATACACAACAAGTAACCAGAATGGAAAGATCTAATCCCTTCTTTCGTTGTTTCTCCACCATGGGTTCTGCATCTTTCTCCATCTATATCCTGACAGATTCAAATGCTATAATCATTAGCATTCTCTCATTCTTGACAGGTAAATTTTAATCAATGGCAGGGTTCCTCAAAGTTCCTGTTCCCCTTGTCAGTTTACCTTGGCAGCCACAGTATTAATTGAAATAAATAAATCTTTAGGCTTGCATGGCTGTGTGAAGCTTCCCCTCCTTCCAAATACATAAATTTGGTGAATTAATCAAAGGTGAATCTTATGCATGTCTGCACTGAAGATTAGCTCTCTCTCTCTCACATGCACCCAAATATGCCCCCAAGTCACTTTAGCTGGACAATCTTAGGTGTTCAATTTGGTTTCATTGTATTTACCTAGGTAAGTGTGTGTATGGTTACAGCCTGAAGCTTCAATTCTGTACAAACTTTCCCAAGATTAAGATAGAATTAACTCAGTGGAAATAATTTTTCATTGTTGAAATCATGATTCCTCTTTGCATAATCAGTAAATCATTTTATTTACTAAATGTTGAATTACATTTATATCCCACCTTTCCTCCAGTATGCTGAAATAACATTCCTGTCTGTCCCCTCCCCCTTTATCCTCAGAACAACCGGTGAAATACTGTAGGTCAAGCTGAAAGAATTGCTAGCCCAACATCAGCTAGTGAATTCCATGGCTTGGTGGTGATAGGATTAAGATGTCTAATGTTTCAGTCATTCCAACCACTATCTTCCCTCTGGCTCTAAATCAGGGGTGGCCAACCTTTTTTTGCCGCAGGCCTGACCACACACCCTGGAAAGGTGATCGGGCCAGACAATGCCCCCCCCCCCCGGAAGCAGAAGCATTTATAGCTGTCATAAATTCTCCCACTTCCATGTTTATGACAGCTGTGGGCATGTTTACATATGCATGGGCATATTTTATGGCTGATATACATAAATGCGCCCGCTTCTACTTCCATTGTGACAGCAGTGGGCCAGACGGAATGGTGCCCAGGTTGGGGCCGGCCCATGGGCCATAGGTTGGGAACCCCTGCTCTAAAATATTGCTTATTTATTAATATTATTAATATTGTCTGACATAGTGTATACACTACTCTGTAAACACATCACAATTAAAAAATAAAACCATAACAAAATAATTCAATCCCCCCCCCAACCATAAACCCCAGATACAGTTAGCTGGAAGTAGATAGCACCAGAGTCATGAAAATTATATTAAGAAACTTAGTGAGTGATATCAAATCAAGGATTTTCTAGTTGTAAATTAATCAGAAATTTTTTTTGCCAGTCCTGCTCTGGAACTGCACAGCTTGCCCCAAGCTACAAAGGCAGGTTTAACAGACAGAGCCCTGGTGGTGTTGTGGTTAAACTGCTCTACTGCAGCCAAAACATTGATAGTTTGATTCTGATGGGGATCAAGGTTGACTTAGTCTTCCATCCTTCCAAGGTTGGTAAAATGAGTGCCCAGTAAGTTGGGGGCAAAATTTTATTTTTTATTTTATTTTATAGTCAAATTTGTATATGCCGCCCGCTCAGGCAGAACCCGACTCAGGGCGGCATCACAACAATTCACAAAAGACATAAATACAATTATAAAAAAGTATAAACCCCCCCCAACCCACCCCCTTTAAAAACCCCTATGTCCCACCCACCCACTATACAAAGGAGGAGGAGAAAGTTCTTATACAAGCCAGCAGGCGGGCACCATAGTCCCATTCGGGCCCCACACCTGCCCTGCCAGCCAGGTCTTCACTCCTTTCCTGAAGGGCAGCAGTTCACTTTGGAGTCTTAGGTCTATTGGCAGGAGGTTCCAGAGAGTTGGTGCGGACACGGAGAAGGCCCTCCTTCGGGTGCTAGACAAATGTGCATCCCTAGCCGGTGGCACCACTAGAGAACCCCTCCTGTCCGCTCTGGTTGGACGGGCAGACACTCTTGGGACGATGCGGTCTCTAAGGTATCCCGGCCCCCTGCCATGTAGGGCTTTAAAGGTCAAAACCAGCACCTTAAATTGCACCCGGAGACAAACTGGTAACCAGTGCAGCTCCCGAAGTAGGGGAGAGGCATGGGCATATCGCCCACACCCCATCACCACCCGGGCCGCCGCATTCTGGACCAGCTGCAGCCTCCGAATGGTCGTCAAGGGCAGCCCCATGTAGAGCGCATTACAATAGTCTAGTCGGGAAGTAACCAGAGCATGGGTGACCATAAGCAAGGAGCCCCGGTCCAGGAGTGTGCGCAATTGGCGAATCACCCGAAGTTGGGCAAAAGCCCTCCTGGCCACAGCCGCCACTTGTTCTTCCAGCAGCAGCCGCGAGTCCAGAAGAACCCCCAAATTGCGCACTGGGTCTGTCTGGGGCAGAACGGCCCCATCCAGTACCAAAGATGGTAACTCCCTGGATAACGCGGGGCCCCTTATCCACAGCCACTCTGTCTTGCTGGGATTCAGCCGAAGCCCATTGGCCCCCATCCAGACCCCAATGGCCTCTAGGCATCCGGATAGGATTTCAACAGCATCACTGGGGTCCCCACGGGCCGAGATGTACAACTGTGTATCATCTGCGTACTGATGGTACCGCACCCCGTGGGAACGAATGATCTCACCCAGCGGCTTCATGTAGATGTTAAATAAGAGAGGAGAGAGCACAGAGCCCTGAGGCACCCCATATTTGAGGGGCCTAGGGCTGGACCTCTCACTCTCTAACCATACCGACTGGGTACGGCCCTTCAGAAATGAGGAAAACCAGGACAACACAGTGCCCTGGATCCCCAGTCCTTCGAGCCGTTCCAGAAGGATACCGTGGTCGACGGTATCAAAAGCCGCTGAGAGGTCAAGAAGAGCAAGGACGGATGGACAACCCCCGTCCCGCTCCCGCCAGAGATCATCCATCAGTGCGACCAATGCCGTCTCCGTTCCATATCCGGGCCTGAACCCTGATTGAAAGGGGTCTAGATAATCCGCTTCCTCCAGGACACTCTGCAGCTGGCGCGCCACCGCCTTCTCCAAAACCTTACCCAGAAAGGGCAGGTTGGAAACCGGCCTGTAGTTGTTAAGGACAGCTGGGTCGAGGGACAATTTCTTCAGGAGGGGGCGCACCAAAGCATGTTTTAGCTGTGCAGGAAATACCCCCTCCCGTAAAGAGGCATTTATTATCCCCCCTATCCAGCCACCTGTTACCTCCTTGGAGGCTTTCACCAACCAAGTAGGACAGGGATCCAAAGGACATGTAGTGGCACGAACAGCTGCAAGGAGCCTGTCCACTTCATCAGGGACAACAGGATCGAACTGATCCCAGATCGTACAGCAAGACAATGCTCCGGCACCTCCCCGACCCTCCCCATCCACGCCAGGATTCAATCCTAATTACTTTGTGACCTGCCCAGAGAGTGTACTAAATGCTACTGGGCAGTATTTCTTTCTTTTGTGTCCTAATCATACCCTGGACTGCCAAAATGAAGCCACTTTCTTCGCTTTGTGGTTGTCCAAAGTTAAGTTCTCTTTGGTGTATGTTTCTGGTGGTAATTGGCAGACCAGTAAATGAGTCAGAATGGGTGGCATATAAGTGTAATTGTTATTGCCTGACCTGGAGGTGGGGGCATGCTTACATAATTGCCCTTATGTGATCATATAAGAAAACAGAATTCTGGATAAATTATTTAATGAATTATTAAAACAAAACTCCTGTAAATCATACATTTAGATTTTAAAGTTCATTTTATGAACATCTTTGTAGAATGGGTAAGCATTACTAGTCTCATTTGCAAATTATGCAAATCAGATAAAGAGAAATTAAATTATTTGTCTTGGGGCCAATCTGTTGAGCTGAAATTACAAAGGTGCCGTTGTCATTAATTTAACCCTCTGCCTAACAATCCTATCTGATTTTTGTTTAGCCATGTTAATTACCTCAGGATCTGCAGACAGCATCTGCTTCTGTTATAACATAGTCAATCATTTACCATATGCCATTACAGATTTGCATAGTGTAACTAATGACCCCAACTGTACATATTTCTCTTAGCTAAATTATAATTGCAAGATTAGTTTTGAATATGCTTTAAGGCAGCACATCACACATGAATTTGAACACTTGTTTACAGTCTCTCTAGAAAAAGAGGTAGTGGATATTGTCCACTTGCTAGGAGACCCTACTATTTCTTCATTGTGGAACAGATGTGTGTCACAGACAAGTGCTGCTTTGTCACTACCTTCTCTTCCCATGTTGTGTTTTTGCCTGCAAGATTCCTTCACCTTAAACCCATGTTTTCCAATGTGGGGCATGTGCCGCACAGGAGGGCGATTTGATTTTAAAGGGGGGGGGGGGCAATTCAAGAATGAGTTGTTAACAGTGAATGGCCTTTTAGGCTTCCTTCATGCAAATAGGAGAGTTCACTTTTTGAATAATAAGAATTATATGCCATGGGGGGGGGAGGGAACAGGATTTTAGAGATGCTAGGACGGGCATGGCCAAAAAAAGGTTGGGAACCACTGTCTTAAACCAAAGATGGGAACTCTTTAGGACTGAAGGTGAATTTTAAATTTCAGGGAAGTTCTTGTGAGGGGGGCATTTTCAGCGATGGGAGCAACCAAAGGCCCAGAGGCAGAGAAAATGCTATTGGCTTATTTTAGTGTCTTATTATCCATATTTAACTTTAGGAAAGACAAGTCAACCTTTGAGCTTGAGGGGAAAACTGTAGACACTTGGAATCCAACCAAACAGTGGAATCATGGATAATGAGCTCTAGTATTTTGGGAAATGCCAGGGAGCCTGGAGTTTCCATCCCTCCTTTTCACAAGGGTCACATGATAGTATGGATAAGCAGAAATTGAACAAGTAATACATTATTCAGAGCTACATGGCAGTCATGCAACTGGTGTCCTGCCAGACAAAAAATGGCCATCCTACCTTTGCTGGATTTGAACTTGGTAGAAACAACGCTGGTTGTAACTTGATGAGAAGTGAAAATGCTATGGCCCTTATCTAATGGATGGAAGTCCCCTCCTCCATAATTGTCCCAGAGGAAGTGAGCTGTTCAACATCCCCAAAGATTCAGCAAGATGAATGAGCCTACCAAGTCACATCTACCATGTTTGCCAGTGAGTGCTCTTAAAGCTCTTTCCCCCCTGAAACAATGAGTAAAAGTATAGATGGAACTTAACAATACATTCAGATACAATAGCAGGTTCCAGAGAGCTATTTTAAGTATCCTCAAAAGCCTGATATGCCTAAGGGAATAGTTGATTTTATTCCTTTGAATGGCAGCAACATTACAACCACATCTGGAGCTGCCTTAAGCATTAAAATAAGCTTTTCATGCCACATGCTGTAGGGCTGTTGTCCAAAAAACACAATCCCGCTCTGAAGAATTAATTGTGTGGGATTCTGAATTCAAACCCCAGAAAAATACTTGACATGAACAGTTGCTTTCAAGCATAAATTCCCGACATAATTTGTTTTACATCATAAATAGATGCCAAGATATATATATTTTAACCTCATTGTTCCACTCAAGAACACAGGGTGGCATACTGATTCCCTACAGCAGGGACCTTTGGTTTTTGAACTTCAATTCCAAGAAGCCTAAGTCAGTTCCCCAAAGCACTGATCAGCCAATGTACTGACATAGGCTTCCAGGAACTGAAGTCCAAAAACCAAAGGTTGGGGAACACTGCTCTACAGGGCTGGTCTTCACAGCAGCCCTATTAAATAGTTTAGACCAGGAGATCATGATTGAGCCAAAATGATCCAGGAAGCTTCATAGCTGAATAAGGATATGAATATTGGCAGAAGTAACAACAACAACAACAACAACAACAACAACAACAACAACAGCAACAACAACAACAACAACAACAACAACAACAACAACAACATCCATTTAACATTTCAAATCATGGCTCTTTTGTCAGTGCCACTTGAAGTAAAATAAAATGACTTCTAATACTCTTAAAATAAGATGTTTTATAACAGGGGTGACCATCCTGCAGCTTGTGGGCTGGCCCCAGCCCGCAGCATTATTTCATGTGGCCTGCCACTGTCCTCACTGCTACTGGAAGTAGAAGTGGATGCATTTACAACAGCCATAAAATGCACCCACACATGCGTAAATGCACCTGCACCTGTTGTAAACGCTGCCATAAATGCACTCACGGCTGTCATAAATGCATTTACTCGCAACAAATGATGGGCCAAATTGTAGAAATATGAAAAAAGAGCAAAAAAACGTTTGAGGCGTAAAACAATCTTGAGTAGTAAAGAATTCAATGCGGAAAAAATCCTTATAAATCTTTAATGTGCTGTTCAATGTTCATAAATGTTATCAGTCAGTAATGGTAAAGTTCTCATAAGTGTTCAAATAAGAAATCAAATATCATCCAAAACCAGGTTGTAGTCAAAAATATTTTTCATAACTTCTATAAGTATCCAAAAAACCAATAATAATTTTCTCCAATATTCTCAAAACTATCCAAAAACCAATAATAATATTCTCCAATATTCTCAAAACTATCAAAAAACCAATAATAATATTCTCCAATATTCTCAAAACTTTACTGGTAATAGGTTTTTCAAATCTTTAATAGGAGACATTCATAATTATTCTAAAGAGCACAAAGTATTGCATCCACAATAGTTAGTTAGAACTGTTAATTAATTGAATCACCAATACATGGGTTTCTAACACCAAGGGGGATATTAGTATTGCATATGACTTGTCAGATAACGTCATTAGGCACTAAGAAGGCTATCAAGAGGCCACTAGATGCAGATAGATGGTAGGTATTGGTTTGTTTAATATTGACAAAGATCTTGCACATATTGTTATTTATGAATGTATTCTGTAAGATAGTGGGACACCATGTTTAACAATGTGCATTTTTACTGCTCTTTAGAATAATTATGAATGTCTCCTGATGAAGATTTGAAAAACCTATTACCAGAAAAGTTTCAAGAATATTGGAGGATATTATTATTGTTTTTTGGATACTTATAGAAGTTATGAAAAATATTTTTGACTACAACCCGGTTTTGGATGATATTTCATTTCTTATTTGAACACTTATGAGAACTTTACCATTATTGACTGATAATATTTATGAACATTGAACAGCACATTAAAGATTTATAAGGATTTTTCCCGCATTGAATTCTTTACTACTCAAGATAATTTTTTTGCCTCAAACGGCTTTTTTCATCAATGCATTTACGACAGCCATGGACACGTTTTATGGCAGCATTTATGGCAGGAGGAACCACGTGACTGGCCCGCTCAGCTGTCCAGGAGTGTGGTCTAGGCCGTGGTACAAAAAAGTTGGAAACCCTTGTTTTAGAACATTTTTAAAATTTATTTTTATTTATTTATTCTTCAAATTTTTATTGCCGCCCAACTCGGCAACCCCTCTGGGCAGCTAACAATTAAAAGCAATATCAAACTAATTAAAAAGCCCTTAAAAACTGCATTAAAATTCTAAATAATTTACCCACTCACCCCATCCATTAAAAGAGAGAGAGAAATCTTTATATGAGCCAGCAGGTGGGGGTCACCCTTCCATTGTTGCCCCACACCTGCCCTGCCAGCCAGGTTTTCAGTTCTTTTCTAAAGGGCAGCAATTCCGTCTGCAGCCGTAACTCTGTTGGCAGGAGGTTCCATAGGGCCGGTGCGGACACAGAGAAGGCCCTCCTTCTTGTGCTAGAGAGATGAGCCCCTCATCAATCTACATAGACAGATGCCTGCACAGTAAAAAGCATATGGTGGCAATACCACAATTAGAGATGAATGCAATTTAGGGGTTTCAGCCTATGTATCTAATTCAAATGTAAAGTGACTGCATATCCATCTTCCCATGGAGCTGAGATCTGAGATGGTGTATTAAAAGCTTTTCTCCTGGTCTCTTACTTACAACATTAAAGCAGCTGTCTGATGAAATAATTCTAAACTGTTCATCAGAAATAATGTGGTAATAGACAGGAGATGCACAATAATAAAAATGAAGAAGTGAAACATTGCAGTGAAGCAGTTAATAAACACACCGTCTTCGGTGGTTCTACATAGATTTCCACAAAAGTAAGGAAGAAGATCCAATTCTTGGTGCTTCTTTTTAAAAAGAAAACAAGTTATTCAGTATTTTCTTTATAAAGGCTTATTTGCAAAGCAATGTCAAAATCCATCAGTGAGGTATAATGAAATATGTGACCTATATATGTGACCTGTTTACAATCATACTAGTATGAGTTGTTACAGAAATATGGTGACTGTATGTGAGTGTGAGGCTGATGATAAAGAGTAATATGCAGGAATCTAATTTATTTTTGTAATATTATGAATACATGTATTCACGGAAGAATCAGTTGTTACAAGGAAGCTGTGCCTCCCCAAAGGTGCCGGGAGGGTATAATCCACTGTTATTTCCACTCACAGTGAAATATACGTGCAGGTAAATATATTAGTACCTAGCATGGAAAGGAAGTTAAAAGAATCTCCAAATAAGTCTCTCCTCTTCTATAAATTATGCAATTTATAATTCCAAGTGGACAATCAGAAAGGGAATTAAATTCATACTTGTTACTAAGGTTCTATAATCTATATCTATAAAGCAGAAACGTACATTAGTATGTCCTGGATACATTCCCTCCCCTGTGACCCACCCCCCTGAAAATGCACCTAGCCCTACCTTGCACATCCCATCACCGAAAGAGGGGAGTCTAGATACCCTGAGTGGGGCGCAAGCCCCGCTGGGAGGTCCGCTGCAATGCCAATGGTGTGGCAGCACACGCGTGTGCTGACGTCACAACCTGGTGCCTGCAAAACATCAGTTGTGCTGGTGTGCATGCGCACACCAGCAAAAGCAGATGGATGCAAGGGCATGGAAGTTGGTCATTGGGAGACTCCCGACACTGCTGCCAGCCTGCTCTCCCGAACAATGCCATTAACCCCCCAACCAATGGGGATGTGAGGCCACCAGAGGCAGCTGCCGTGCCCCTCCCAAAACTACTACCCGCTGACACTCCCACCCACCACCACCATCCCCTGCCACAGATGGGGACATGAGGCCACAGGATGCAGCACTCCCCCACATCGAACAGGGATGCGAGGCCACCGGGGCAGCTGCCATGCCCCTCCTGCCATTGCAATCCACATGCCCTCCCACCCACCACCACCATCCACCGCAAGGGACAGGGATGCAAGACTGCCAGAGGTGGCCGCTGTGCCCCTCCCAACTCTGCCGCCTGAGCCAGCCTCCACCTCACCTCAGCCCTGCCACCCAAGCAAGTCTCTGCCTCGCCATGATTGGGGACGCAAGGCCTCAGAGGCAGCTGATGCCCCCCCACCACACAGCCTTGCCCTCGCCACCTAAAGAGGCACCGCCGTAGGTGCCTCCTCAGCCCTGATCCCCGAGGAAGCCTCTGCCTTGCCTCAGCCCCGCCACCCAAGCAAGCCTCCACCATGCCATTACCAGGGACACATCTTTTTTTTGTATATAATTTTTATTTAAGATAATACATAATACAAAGACCCCACATAAGAAAAAAATATCAAACCATACAAAGGGAAAACTGAATTACAATAAGCAAATACATTGATAACCATGCATCCATCACCCAAATATGCTCTATTTAAATTTTGCTAATACTGTATGTTTATTTCTTTTATTTTCTAGCCATCTTGGTGGCTAGAATAGAACACACACATGGAGGGGATACATACAAAGTTGGGGAGGGATTTTTCATGAGATTGTGTGCTCAGGGAAAGAAAAGAATAACTCATCTCCTGGACTCCATATACCACATACCCTATCCTGTTCAAGCCAACTACTACTTTTTTAAAGGCCTAAAAACACACACGTACACTTAAGTGATTTTAGTGTTTCCATTGGACACTTCAGAGGACAAATGCAGGAACATAGTGGATCACTCTGTACCATCCAGCATCTTATCTTTCCCCTCTGCAATATAGAAAATATGGTGAAGCTGCTCCAGATCCCTTTTATCCTTCACTTAATATTTTACTCAGCAAGTTTCAGTTTAAATGCCATATGAACTGAGCTTGAAGTTATTGATCTGGATTACAGAATAAGATGAATGAGATATTTGCATTATTTTTCTTTTTAAATAATGTATGGCAGAATATATAAGAAATGTGAAGGAGCGGGCAGAATACACATAAGTGGGCTTCAGAGAATAGTTTCAACCCAGGGAATCACTGTTCCACCTACGTATACCCGGAGGGAGACATGAACAAGTGGATATGTTTGCTTGCTTTATTGACTATGAGAAATCCTTTGACAAACTCCAACTCAAAATGATGAAGTTGTTAGTAATCAAAGAGATGTTTATATAATTATTCAAGAGGTGCATATACAATTGGCAATTTGTACTGTCATCAAAAAGCTGCAGTGAGGGTTGAGGACCCAGGACCCCATCAGTCCTGGGGAGTGGAGGCAGGTGGGAGCCACTGCAGACTATTTTTGCTGGCACTTGGGTCTCCCCCTCCCCCATGCCATTGATCAGGACTTGGACTTGGACCTTGGTGGCAGGGGTCCATTGCTTCCTTTACTCTCCATCTTCAGTTTTTTGGGGTGAGTTCTGGGTGTCATATATTTTTTGTGTCGGTGGGGCAATTACTGTATATTATTGTTCTTGTATTCTGTTTTATATTGTGCTTTTGTATTTTTTAGATCTGTGAATATAACTACCTTATTGTAATTCTGATATATATTTAAGGCATACTGTAAAACATATGTAATATTGTTTATTGTATATTATGTCTGTATATTGTATTTATTTTTGTTGGAAGCCGCCTTGAGTCGCACTTGTGCGAGTAAGGTGGGGTACAAATTTAATAAATAAATAAATAAATAATTACATGATGGGGACACAGAAAAACAGAGAGTAGTGCAATAAAGATGTATACTCTCACCCCTTCAAGAAACTAGCTCCAAGAATGCACACTGTACATGATTCTGTACGACATGGGAAGATAGATTTTAACAAAGACAACTATATAAAAATGATAAAAATATTTGAAATTTATGATTATCTGGATTGATAGGGATTGGGAACAAGAAAAACATTCTAAAGTGAAGGAGGAAAGATAATGAAACCACAAAACATGTGAAAGCTAGAATATTTTGGTCTCATCATGTTCTTGTTGTTTAGTCACAAATCAATTCTGACCCTTTGCGACCCTATGGACCATTGTCCTCCAGGCACCCTTGTCCTCCACCATCCTCCTCAGCCCTCCCAGTTCTGTGCACATTGTGTTTACAATACCATCTAGCCATCTCATCTTTGGCCTCTCCCTTCTTCTTTTGCCCTCCACCTTTCCCAGCATCAATGCCTTCTCAAGTGAATCCTCCCTTCTCATTTGATGTCCAAAGTACTTTTCTACTGAAGAAGTTTAAAGATTAGAGTAAATGTAATACAGTAAAACCAGTTTTACGGAAAAAGCCCATTCCGTAGCTTTTTCCGTAAGATGGTTTTTCTGTAAAATGAAGCATGATTTCCCATAGGAATGCATTGGAAAAAAATTCTTCCATAAAACGGGGTTTCCGTAAAATGGGGCTTCTGTAAAACGGGTTTTTACTTTACAGCAATATGATTTAGAGCTGTGGCTTTTGAGGCTAAGATGGCCACAATGGCATCCAATCTCCAATGGAAGAACAACAACAAGAAGACACCTTCAGTGACTTTTGTTGGTGAGCAGAGATGGGCAAGTTGCCTATGTGTAGTAGTGATTTCCAGTGCCCTGAGCTGCTTCCAATACCTTTGCAGGTGTATGTCTTTATTTTCCCCACCCACCCTACTGTTGTGGTAGTTCTCCCTCTCCCTTCGGGTTGATCTAAGTTCTGAATGTTTAGACTTCCCATTGGATCATGCTGCTTGACGCCACAGTCCAGTTTTTAGATAGTAAAGAATCACATTAATTGTTATTACTGTACCTAGGGTTGGAAACTGAATCAGAATTATTTGGGCCTGGCTTTGCCTACTGTTGGCACTGGTTTTCTTTGGCCAAGTTGTGGTTTAGATTCAAACAGTGCCGTAGCTGGGGGGGGGGGGAATCCTCCTGACCTAACAGCCCCACCCACCCCGTGGTGCCAATGCTATGTGACATTGTTGCCCCTCCTGATTTTCGCCCCCCCCCATCTTGAATCCTGGCTACAGCCTTGGATTCAAATGTCCTCTATTACTTTGCTCTGTACCTACTCTCAGTCTGGCCAGGTTATCCTGCTATGGTAATAGGGTAGAGTGTGCTGCCAGTGACTCAACATGCCAGGCAGCAGTTCACTAACTTGATGACCCTGAGGACTAACAGCCTTGTGTGGCCAAGTCCAAAGGGAAGGGTGGTGGTCTCCAAGTGGATTAAATCCCACTTGAATCCATCTTGAGGGAGAGCAGCAGCTTCATCAACACTGGCCAAGGGGCCGAGGAGTACTTTGTGTGCCAAAAGTGCTCTGGACCAGAAAGTGAAGTGCAGAACTGGATCAATAGTATGGTGGTCATGCTCCGATGCAGAAGGTAGATGAAAGGCCACTGCATTATATTCTCAGGACAACCTTCATGGCTGATCGCCATAAATAATGTTCGCTGATATTCGGATTAGAATATGGCAGAAGAAGAAGTAGTCGTACCTACTCTAGACTAAAACAAGGATGAGGTTGATGAATGCTCCAGCTGCTTTATCTTCCTATTGCTGTGGAAATGGAAATAGAAAGGTAGTGCCTGCAGGGGAAAAAAATTGCTCTACTCTAGGAGTAAAAGTTGTTTTATTTCATCTTGGTGAAATGTCTTCATAGCTTTGCTTATTCTGTATCAGGGGATTCCTTCCTTTCACAGTCAGTTGAACAGGGCTTTTTATTTCCCAAGTATTTGAAATATTAGTTTCTGGGCACACTCAACTTTTATTGTCCATCTTTGCCCAGAGTTCAGAGGGTATAATATAAGTTGGAGGAGAGTTTTGAGGGTACCTTGGACAGCGAGGAGAACAAATAGGTCAATCTTAGAAGAAATCAACACTGACTGCTCATTGGAAGGTCAAATAGTAAAGATGAGGCTAAAGTACTTTGGGCATCAAATGAGAAGGGAGGATTCACTTGAGAAGGCCGTGATGTTGGGAAAGGTGGAGGGCAAAAGAAGAAGGGGGAGGCCAAGGATGAGATGGATAGATGGTATTGTAGACACAATGGGCACAGAACTGGGAGGACTGAGGGGGATGGTGGAGGACAGAGGCGCCTGGAGAACGATGGTCCATAGGGTCGCAAAGGGTCGGAATCGACTGTGCGACTGAACAACAACAACAAAAATATAAGTCAGTTGGTACAAATTTTGATTCTCCAAGAAAAAGAAAGTGGAAAGAGCTTAGGAAAGAAAAATCCCTACTGATTTTTAAGGAACGCTGCAGTTTAACTGTGTCATTCTATAAATGTTTACTTGGGAGCAAGCAGTTTACTGGAGCTTCCTCCTTTATAAGCAGATATGAGATTACAGTCTTTGTCATTTTTTTCCTCATTTAGAAAAGTTTATCCCAGAGGGAAATAGAATGTTTCTTTTCAAGATGCAGTTTTATAACCTCTTTCTGTGAAATCGTGGTGTTATTTTTAAAAGAGGAAGAAAGATGATTCTTTCTCCAAAGGAGAAAAACACATTCTGTCAAAGCAGGCTACAAAATATTCATTTGCAAATAATCCCTTAGAGACCAGTGAAGCTGCTCATGAGTAGTCATAGGATTTAGATGCAAATACATTCTTAAGTGGAAAGTACATGACAATAATGCTAAAGTAGTGAAAAGGGTATATTTTCCTTCTGAAGCCAAATATATCATATTTGCCAAAAGGTTTTCAAAAAGAAGAAATCCCAGAGCAATACATAACCTATAGTGATTGGCACCCAGCCTTCTTTAGACTGGCAGATTGTTTCCTGCTTCCTTCCACACCTTGCTCCTTAGTCAATACTGACAATATTTTTATTCCTCTTGTGTTTTGAAGAACCCTACTTCAGCTGAAGGAAAATGGAAAAGAATTATCAAGGCTTGGCTGCTGTTTTCACATTTTCTCTTGTAATGTTTATGGGTTTTAAGTGATCCTCCTCAATTTCATTGTAATAAAGAGTTGCATGATGTGAAATTATACGTTGCATAGTGTGATTCACAAGTGTGTGCAAATAATAAATATGAATAGGGTTACCATATTCCATTCTTCAAATCTCATCATCACATTAGGATTCATGCTAATTAGACTGGTTCATCTTCATGTTTTGAACATTTGCACACTATAAACACTAATGTATTCATGTTGTATACATTAAGCATATTAACTGCTCCGTTGTTTTTCTAGCTATATGTTTCAATTCTGGTATTATTTATATGCAACCATAGCTCTGAGAGGGGCAGTATAATGTAATGCTTAAAGCATTGGAAAGGAGATATTCAAGTACTGTACATACCTTAGCCCATACCAATCAAGCGCGGCTTCGCAAAATACGGGAAATTACTGTGCATGCACAGACACGCACACTCAGTAACCCGTTTGCGCATGTGCACCATGTCCACGCATGCGCAGTAACCCATTTGTGCATGCACTCCATGGCCACACATGCACAGTAATCCCTTTCCCAGTCATTAAATATGTGACGGCAGCAGGGAGGAACGAGTGCAGAAAAATGGGAAATCCCGGCCAATACTGGATACTTTACAGGTATGGTCTTAGTCACAAAACTCACTTGGCATTATTAGGCCAGTTGATAATATCTCAGACATGCCTGTCCTAAATAACTGTTGTTTTGGATATGATGGAGAGAGATGAACTATGTAAAAAGAGTCATATACATTTGCGGAGAATAGAAATATAGCAGTATTCACTCTTTGCAATATACATGGGCATATTATGACAGATCTATGAGATGGCTGTTTCTTTTTTTAACCACATATTTCTCTGATGGCAAAGCTCATATATAAATCTGTGTGAATATCACAGGAATTCTCTATGAGTGACAGAGCAGCATTTTATTTTCCAGGAGAAAAACTGGGGGTAAGTGAGGGCAAACTGCAGAAATCAAGTTGTTACTTCTTGACAAAGATACAGGTTGAGTATTTTGTCACAACTAGAAATGTCTTAGCTTTATTTCCATATTTGACTCTTCACACATGAGTGCATGTGTGCACACACACAATATGAAAACAAGTGTCAATCCAATGAGGCTTCTGCTTTCTAAACCCTAACCCCCATTAGCTGTCATTCTGTTTTACTGCTGTGGGCTACACTGTGGTAGAAAATGAGATTCACAGTAGAGATTGAAAAGACCTTTTGGGGCTACACATTCTGGAAGCTTTTTGTCAGAATAGTCACTGGTCATGTTGGTTTGGGCTTTTGGGGAGATGCAGTTCAAGAAAGTAAATTTGCCAATCTCTGCTTCCTAATAAGTACAGATATATTACTCAGTTACTCAGGTGTAAGATTGATTTGATTTCAATTAGTAGAACATATATCTGAATAAAGAGTGTTTGTAAAGTGGATAGAGTGATGGAGGGTGACTACAGTGTGGAAAATGTGAGTGGATCTGCTGTGAAGTTGCACCTGAGAAGATGGGTTTCTCCTGGTTAATTCACTTCAACCGACTACGTAGGAGACAGCAGAGAGAGGGGAGGAAATTGGCAAAGCCTTGTTTGCAGCTTGTGAAGACAGTTCTGATCCAGCTGTACAGATTTTCAAGAGGCACAATTGGAGAGCAGCTACTTTATCAAGCTGGAAACAAGCCTGTTTGATAGCTTCCTCCTCTCCCTCTGTCAATTCCACTCTTCATTTTTTTTTTTTTTTTGCATTTTGGTCACCTGCCTGCCATTGTGCTATGGCAGCAAGCCTTTAAAAAAGAAAACAAAAAGGGAAAGGAACTGAGTGGGAAGCAGAAAACAAGCAGACTGAGGCGGCAGGTTCAAGGATTGAGATGGCAACCACTTTCCCTGCTGTTTTACCTCTCTCACTGCTGTTGTTGCCAGGTGCAGTGGTTTGAAATAAAATGGCTACAAGTGATCACACCACCCAAACTGATGCAAATGCACTTGATCCCCAAAAGCTGACATCTCAGCAGCTGAGACAAAAACTGTAGTTTAGGAGTAAAAAAAAACTGCAGGCTGGTACACATTGACTTGTATATATTATATATATAGTCCAGGGGTTCTCAAAGTTTTCAAGTCAAAGGCCTGACTTTGCCCCCTGTACAGCTGATTGGGCTGGTCACATGGTTCCTCCCACCTGGAAGCAGAAGTAAAATGTGACTGCGCATGCGCAGAATGCATTTATAGCAGCATTTTGCACATGTGCAGGCATATTTTACTTCTGCTTCTGGGAGCGGTGCGGGTGGTGCAGGCGTTGAGTGCTGGGTCTGGCCTATGGGTTGCGAATGCCTGATATAGTCAGTGGAAAATAATGTGAATCTGACTGTCCAAATCCTGGAATATTACCTTTTTAATTTTAGTATTGTTGCCCCTAATATTAGAACTCAGGAGACCTGGCTTCAAACCCCTGCCCCCCCCCCCCCAGCCATGGAAACTCTTTGGGGTGTCGAAATGGCAAAACTGTTCCATAGTAAAGGTAAAGGTTTCCCTTGCTCAAAAGCCAGTTGTATCTGACTCTAGGGTCAGTGCTCATCTCTGTTTCAAAGCCGAAGAGCCAGCATGGTCAGCTTCTGCAGATGTTTCCATGGTCATGTGGCAGGCATGATTAGACACTGAAGCACACAGAATGTTGTTTACCTTCCCACCAAAGTGGTCCCTATTTATCTACTTGCAATTTCTTGCTTTCAAACTGCTAGGTTGGCAGGAGCTGGGACAAAGACAGGAGCTCGTTCCATCCTGCAGTACTTGGGAATCAAACTGCTGACCTCTCGCCTTCCAGTCAGCGTCTTAGCCACTTGAGCCACTGCAGTTGTTGGTAGGGTTACCTTAAGTTGTAAATGACCTGATGGCACATAAGAACAATATTTGGGCAAGAAGTTCATACCTGTCGGGTTTTGTATTTGAAAATAAGGGAAATCCAGTGGCGCTGGGCAGTCGCTGCACCAGTGAGCATGTGCAGTATGGGTTTTGCCTTTTCCTTCTGTGCAAGGAACCATGGGGGCTGTAGTTCCTGGCCCATTTTGCGCTAGTGCGCATGCACAGTACGGGTTTTGCCTTTTCCTTCCGCGCAAGGCACCATGGAGGCTGTAGTTCCCGGCCCATTTTAAAAAAAATTATAGAATATGGGAGATTTATGGGGAAATACAAATACAGGATGATGGTGGGAAAGAGGGGTAAATAACGGGAGTTTCCCGGCCAATACAGGAGACTTGACAGCTATGGAAGTTTAAAATATGCATATCAATACATATGAATTAGTTCCTTGAACAGGGCATCATAATTCTATTATCATGGTTTGAAACATCTTTCCAGCTGCTTAAAATTCACAGCACCCATAATCTCAACTACAGCAACAATAAGAATAAGTAAATGCTTCTAATAATTTATATCCTTCCCTTCTGTTCTTTCCTTGATTATACCCACTTTTCATTTATTGGCTGATCATACAGAAAAGTCTATTCCTCACCAAATAATTGATCAGAACAGTGATTGTTTATTTTCTGCTATATTTTCAGTTCTGTAGAGTCTAGAGATTTCCTTAGAAAAATTAAAACCTATAATCCAGGCCAGTTGGCCATAGAGCAGTATTTAAAATTTGGATAGAACATGACCAACTGCATAGTGCAACCCTATGTGTTTAGAAGAAATAAGGTTACATTTGGAATTAAGCACAGATGTGGAGACAGAAGTGAAAACACTTAAATTTTATGAGGGATTTTAACTGGAGAAAACACTACAGTGAAGCTTATTCCTCTCTTCCAGGTGTTGATTTTATTATTTTTCCTGCCTGAATGCATGCATATTTGAAAAAGGTGGAGAGCATTTAAATCTAAGTCTTCCATGCATGCAAGGGCTTATAGTGTTAAATGTCAATCTATCAAGTTGTGCTAGAATCCCACTCCAATTCATTGCAAGTGTTGTTAATGCAGGCAGAGCTTGGAAAGCAGCAGTGCCTGTTGAGTTGTGCCTTTTGTTATTATGCAGAAAGATTATTTATTATTCCTGCCCAACAAAGCTGAAAATGAGGTTATTGTATAAGCATTAGTTTATCACATTTTAGTCCATTAATCAGAACAGTACTCAGAATAAAATCTGTGTCAGCTAATCATATTTCTTAGTAACTAACCATTCATCAGTTTTTTTTAACTTTCAGTTTCTTCACTGTAACAATAATAAAACAACCTAGCTGATTGGAGAGCAGCTTGTTTGTGATTACATTTACTTTCCAGTTTCACATTCGGTGCTGTAGGAAACATTTTTGATTTACTGCAATATTTAGGGCCCCAATCTGCATGTTGAAATTTATTAGGCGTGTGTGGGCTTTTGAACTAGAAAAATATCCATCAATTCTACTGGATGCAGAAGAAGTAAGAGAAGATGCCATTTCTGAATATTAAAACATTACTTATTAAAAGTAATTCCATATATAAATCTAAGCACTCAAAAATAGTTTATTTTTGTAATCTAAAGATTCAAAAACATTTTCTTCCTTCCTTTGTCCTTTAAAAGTAACATAAAGGGTATTTTTGTTACTTTTTAAAAACATATTTTTCATTCAATAGCAAAAAGTTCAGATTAACCCACTACATTAACCATGTGATATTTAGTGAAGCCATGTCTCTTTAACTACAAGAGTGATGCAAAAGATCTATTTTTACACTGCAAAAAAGTACAGTGGTACCTCATACAACGATTTTAATCCGCTCCACAGGGCTCTTTGTTGTACGAAACAATTGCTATACAATACATGCATCCTATAGCGATTTCCCCTATGGGATGCATCGTACAACGTTTTTTTTTTTTTGCTAAGTGGTTTTTCCCATTGAAAAATCATTGTAAGTGTTTTTCCATAGGGAAAATTGTTATGTGGGACGCCATCCCCCAAAAAACAACAACAACAACAACAACAACCTAGTTGTTATGCGATTTCATTGCTTATATGGGGCAATTGTTGTATGAGGTTTCACTGTAATGTTATTTTAAAGTCAAAATCACAATGTAAGTTAAACATAGCTTGGGTGTTGGGCAAAGGGACTAATTACAAGTAAATAGATATTCTGAAGCTCTGTCCAGTGTTTCTCCCTGCCTCAACCTTGTCAGATGTAATATATCTTGAACTCAGCAAAACCTTTGACAAAGTGCTCCATGATATTCTGATTGGCCTGGATAGCACAAGAATCAGGCGGATAAATAGTTGGTTACAGAATCTTACTCAGAGAGTGCTTATCAGTAGCTCTTTCACAAACTGGGAGGGGGGGAGGGTAACAAGTGGAGTACCACAAAGCTCAGTCTTGGGCCCAATGGTCTTCAACATTTTCATAAATGACTTGGATGAGAGAGTGTAGGTAATATTTATCAAAGTTCTTAACTGTTAGAGCAGTAGATAGGGGTGAACGCCCCAACGCTAGAGATATTCAAAAGAAAATTGGTCAACCGTCTGTCAGATCTGCTTTGATTTAGATTCCTGCATTGAGCAGGGGTTTGGACTCAATTGCCTCATAGGCCTCTTCCAACTCAAGTATTCTATTATTATTTTTAAAAAGTCTTGCTTTGGTTTACAGAAATGATTGTGGTCAAGGGCAGTTCTGTGGCTATTGAGAACTCCTAAGATACAGAGCAGCTGCTGTTTTGCCAAACACAATGGACAAGAAGGCAGGGTCTGCCGTCTTGTGAAAGAATTTACTACTATATGGAAGGCACTCTTTGCCAGAGGCCTATGTGATCCAATATCCTGTTTCCCATAATGATCAACCATATGCCTGAAGGAAACGGAGCATGATGGCAATAACTATCTGCCATGGTGGTTCCCTTCAGAGATGTGCTGCCTCTGATCCTCCTAGTGATATATACCCATCAAGTACACTTTTACAGTTGTAATCACATTGCAATATTGCCAGCATATTTACAACAGCATAACACTTATATAAGTATATAGACAGTGTCATTGCAGTCATAACTTTACTATACCAAAGCTTGTTAGATACTATATCCTTGAACTTATGTAGCTGATGTAATTTGAGGACACAATTGTTCTCTAAAGAGGTAAACACACTTGTTAGGGGGCACAGAAGGCTAAATATCCATGTTTTCGTGTCAGAAAGATTAAATGGTTTTGCAGAAAGTAAGAGTACCATTTTGATAAGGACATCCTTTTCTAAGTGAGTGCAAGACCCTGAGAATTGATTCTTACCAACCGTCGGTAAATCACCTAGCTGGTGCTCAGTGGGAATATCTGTGAGAGCAATATATCTTCTATCCCTGAACTTGCACTGGGAAATTTCTTGGTTGACAAAATAAAAGTTAAACAAACAAATACAAAATGTTACTAATTTTATTCTGGCTATGGCAGTGATTATTCATAGTTCACGAAAATGTTAGGAGTAACACTGGGCCCTCCAGCTAAAACTACACAGGCCAAAATTATAGACAACCATAGCAATAAGATTGAAAAATAGTTCTTTATAATTTTTGAAAGCATGTCTCTGTGTGCGCGTTATATCATAAAAAGTCATCCAGTTGGACTCTCTACATATTGTTGGATGGGGAAATGTTAAAAAAAATCAAATGCACAAATCCCTTTCAAATAAAGTAGAACGTTTAGTAATTGAATTACATATTGTATTGCATGTCATCAAGGTGATTCCATTTTATGACAAACCTTTCCAGGGTTTTCTAGGTAGACAATATATAAAAATTATTTACCATTCCCTTCTTTTGGGGCACACTGGACTGTGCAGCTTGTCCATGACTACACATCTGGCTTGTCTCCTGGAGGCACAGTAAGAAATCCAACTCCCAATCTCTGGTTCTGCAGCTAGTTACCTAAATAATTCAGCTATCCAGCCAGGTAATTGATTTATAGGTTCCTCTTTAATTTTAGTTCCATTGGTTTCATATGTTTAAGAACTGAAATATGCATTCAGAATTATACTGTAGTTCTTTAGCCTTGTACCACATTGTGGAATATTGTTTAGTATTACCTCAGAGATTGAAAGTCTAATGAGATAATTCACTCTTAAATGTCAAGATCCCTTGGGTTGGGTTGTGAGCTGCCTCATGGTTACATGCGAGTCCAAAGTTGACCAGAATCAAAGAACAGGACAGTAAACCTGAGACTTTAAGCTTTTGACAGTCTAGTAATGGAACAAGTAAGGAACTACATTCCAACTTTTAAATTCAACTAGACTCTAGTTGAATTTAAAAGTTGGAATGTAATTCCTTATTTGTCCCATTCTTATGTTCAAGGACAGAAAGTATAAAAATTCACCTCTCCTGTAAATGAGAGATACATTTTCTGCTGGTATCTATTAGAATTCTTACACATACGGAATGATTTTTGTGCAAAGAACACAACTGTGCAAAATTACAAAAGTGACTGACTTCTTGCATAAAATTTTAAAAATAGAAGTGCTGAATGGATTGCTGTTTTTTTTGTTTTTTTCATCAGTCATTCAAATCATTTGTACTTGTACTTCTGTTCAAAAGTGAGAGGAGTTAATTAGGTGCAGTTATTTTGGTCAGAATGTGGAGAGTTTAGTAAAAAAATATCAACAACCCACAAATAGTTTGTCTTCTTTGTTGTGACTATCAGAAAATCTCACTGATTTCAGTGACTTCTTAGTAGGCCTTGAGACAACCTATCCCACTGAGAATGAGTAATTTTGCAAGCATTTTCCAGATACTTTCTTAAACATATTGAAGAACTCTAAAACATTTGGACAACATTGGGATTATACTATGAAACAAGCAAGCGCACAGATGCTTGCTACTATAATAACTAAAGCGATACATTTCTAGGCTGAAAATAAATCAAAAACAATAATAATTTTCATGTCAGAAATTATTCAGGTTTGAAAGGATTTTTGTGGAAAAAACTCAGCTCAGGGAATGCTCAAATGAGGCTCCTTTCATGTCCTCAAGAGCTGTGACAGAGACAGGGGCTCAATCCGTCATGCAGTACCCAGGTCTTGAACTGCCAACATGCCAGCCTTCTAGCTAACAAGGCGAGCTTGTTAACCTCTGAGCCACCGCACTCCCCGCTCTTTTTTTCAAAAAAATTCAAAAATAATTGTGCTTTAAGATTCTGAAATGAATGATCAAAACCTCTGGGCATAAGTCACAAAACATTAGATGACTAGCACTGGATCGTAAGAGAGCAATGTCTATCTTTCAAAATGTATTCCATTGCTATTACTGGCATGCAATTCCTTCTTAAACAGGCAGAAACCTTTGCTGTTGACGACTACAGCAAGGAAGCCTTTTACTAATCAGAGTCTTGTAATAGCTTAGGTGCAGCTGGGGAACAATTGAACCTGCAGTTAAGTCTGAGGTAGATGTGGCAGTGCTGATTTCAGGTACTGTGACCTAAAAAACATCTCCCTGTGGTAGACTGTGCAGGAATTTGCAGAGAAAGTTGGCCATGTTTCAGTTGCTTATTATGTTGATTTGTATGAGGTGTATTGGTAAGAATGCCAGGGTCTGCAGCTATTCACTTTTGTCCACTTAGAGACCCTTGTAAAACAAAGCAGGGAAAAAAAAATATCGATAGCAATGTGGAGGCATGCATCACTTTACATTAGGCTATCTCAGGCCTCATCACCCCATATTGTTTAATGTACATTAGCCTCACAATGTCTGCACATAGCAAAGTAAAAACGATTGAAGGAGTTGTTATCTGACACTTCCAACATAAATAAAATGACTTCAATTATCAACCTAGCAGGAAGTCAATATGAAGTCTTTCCTTGTACTGTATATTTTGAAAAAATATATATACAATTCAGCACATTTCTTGGCATTAAAAAAATATCTCATACAGTGGGATGCAGCTACAGTGAGTAATCAAGAGAGATTCAGGGAAGCATTAATTTACAGACAGGAGCCCAGATGAAACAATCAAGCATCTAAATCCGGAAATGAGACAAAAACCTAGAAGTGTAATATAAACCATTTGATTGAGTATGATTAAGATCATTAGACAGATTGTAGCATGAAAAAAAAAACAAGTATGTTAGACGAAAATAAAACTGAAAGAAAACAAAGGAACAAGGTACGGAAAGGGGATTACTCTGATTGAAGTAACTGTAGTAACCAATAGTGTTTAATGACAGTAAGCACACACACTGTTTTGAAAGTGTACATCACTAAGCAGGCTGGAAACACTATATTATATACTGGAATGCTTTCAAACCAGTGGAAATTAGAGGACAAAGCCTCAGTCCTATACATAATTACTCATGAGTAAGATCTATTGAACTCAGCGGGATTGGTTTCCAAATGGGCGTCCATAGGCTTGGTCTGTAAAAGTACTTTCTGTTATTTAAACCTGATTAATGTTCTTTACAGAGTGATTTCTACATCTAGATAGAGTTTCCCGCTGTTTAAAAAATGCAGTTATTACTCTAATTGTTGCTACACTGTTGTTTATAAAAAGAGTAATGGTGCATCATCTGAGGTGAATTTATAATGCTATATTTATTGGCTAGCTGGCTGGCTGGATTTTACTGCATTTTAAGCATGCCACACAGGAACCGGCCTGGGTTCCAAGTTTTCATTAAGAAGCAGGAAGGGTTAGTCAAGCCAAGGTGAATAAATATCACCAGCCCTGCCAGACGCTGGCTATTGGAAGCACTGTTTTTAATCGCATTCTGCTCAAGCTCTATTTGCATTCAATTGGCCTGAATTCCTGTTCATTGATTTCAACTGCTGTAAATTTTAATTACTTCAACCGATTTTAAACTGTTGTAGTCACTTGGGACCAAGACCAAGTTCATCCACACTCTTGTATTTCAGATCACTATAGTAAAGGTTGCCCTTGCTCCAAAGCCAGTTGTATCTGACTCTAGGGTTCAGTGGAAAAGCTGGTGGGAAAGAAAACTGACAGGGGAAAAAAATGATTCCTTTGAAATGCAGTGCTGGATGAAGGCTTTGTGGATTCTCTGGTTTGCCAGGAAGATGAACAAGTGAATCCTAGATAAAATCAAGCCTGAACTATCTCTGGAGGCGCAAATGATGAAACTGAGGCTATTCCACCTTGGGCACATCACGAGGAACCAGGATTCTCTGAAGATGAAGAAAATACTATTGGGAAAGTTTGAAGGCAGCAGGAAAGAGGAAATGGATGAAATGAATTGACTCCCTAAAGCAGGGGACCCCAACCTTTCCTGCACCATGGATCGGCTCCATGCCAAACAAACTTTCCACGGACTGGCAAGTAGGGGCAGTGGGACTGGACGGCACAAGTGCACAACAAAATACAACAAAGTGCACACAGGTGTGTGTGTGTGGGGAGCCCCATGCAGCCCCAAAACAAGGGACCCAGTCACTTGTCAGCCACACCACCCAACTCAGGCAGCGAGGCATCACACTGCACACAGGTGGGGATGGAGCCTCACTGCAGTTAAGCAACATGGAGGAGGGGCCCGCCCGCCCACCCATCTGCTGTGTCTGAAGCCCCCACCCTGCACACCAGGCAGACCCAGAGGAGCACACTGAGGGCAGAAGGCTGACACCGGGGCTTCTAGCGCTACTCACCCCCTGTGACCCAGCTTGGGACAATCTGTGGCCCGCCACTGGTCCGCAACCCAGTGGCTGGTGACCCCTGTCCTAAAGAAAGCCACGGGCTCAGGTTTACAAAAGCTGAAGGGCTGTTGAGAACAATACATTCTGGAGATCTCTCATTTGTGGGTTTTCTTAAGTCAGGGTAGAACTACTTTAGGGTATGGGACCAAAGACAACAGAACAACCGAAGGGTTGGTTTAACACAGGTTTATTGCATGGTGTTCCGGTGAAGCATGGGGGTAATGGTGGTGGTCCATCTCATTATATACTGAGGACTATACATTTGAATCTTGCAGCACGGTAGCTCATTGGCTACTGTCGGCGTGGCCTCGCCCAGGCACGCCTTACTCTCGCAGTTGTATCTTCTTCCTGCTGAATGCGAGTATCTTCATTCTGCTGAATGCGAGTATCTTCATTCTGCTGAATGCGGAGGCATTTCCCGCGGCTGTCCGTGATTGAGCAATGTGAACCATGTGAGGCTGAACGCTCGCAGCTGCCCCAAGGGGTTGCTTGCTCGCGTTCCTTTCAGCTGAGATACATTGTAATTGTGATGGAACATTTATATCTTGATAGCTTTACAGTACATTGATATGCATACATAACACCCCTCCCCCCTAGGATGGGACGAAGTCCCGCAACCATTGCGGCTTGCCGCACGTGCGCTTGGGGCGTGCTTGCGCCTGACCTAGTACCGGAGAGCCTGTGATCCCTGACTCCGTGGGAGCTTGTCCTGCTGCGGGAAACGGGGATTCGTTAGTGGCTCTGTGGGGCGTCCGTGCCTGCCTTGCGCCCGGGGATGGGAATGGAATGAATAGTTGGGAGGTGAACCCCTGCCTGTTGCTCTCGGACCCCGGGGACCCGCCTATTGTGAACCGCGGAACCGATGAGGTCGCCCTTGTGGTCCTGCTACCTTCTGATCCTTGCTCGGGGGACCTTGAGGCTATGGTGGGCGGACTCGCTGTTGCCTCCCGTCTTGGGGGTGTCGGTCTCCGGGAAATTGGCGCTATATTGCATTCTAACTCACAGGGTCTACTGGGACTGGAAGTACCAGGGGCTGAACTGAAACCCCTCTTTTCGCTAGGACGGGTGGGGGACCACTCCGCTAACTCCCCCTGGTACTGTAAATCAACGTCTAAACTTCTATGGGCGTCTGTGTCTCGGGGAAAATTCCAAGGGGTATGTGTGTAGTCGGGGCTCTTCCTTTCCGCCGCGGACTCCTGCAAAAGATCTCTGTGGATCGATTCCCTTTCCTCCCCCCTTGGTGGGGACCCATGTTCCCCTTTTCCTCCCCCTTGGGCTAAACGGGTGGGGGAGTACCCTAACGCTGATTCGACGCTATTGTCGTCTCCGTCCTGCTCTCCGGGAACCCTGCGCCTGAGTTGGTCCACGTGTCGCCTCCACAGGAAACCTGTACTGGTCTCCACGCGGTATGAGACGGGGCCGGTTTGTGCAATTACGGTGCCCGGCACCCAGGCTGGCCCCGCGTTGGCGTAGTTCCTGCAGTGCACCGGGGCGCCTACGCTGAAACTCTTTGAGGGTTCCACCCCTATGTTCCACCCTTTGTCCTCTACTCTCGTGGGGTCTAGCTTGGAGATTCCCGTGGCCAGCTTCCTGCGCATCAACAGCTCTGCGGGGGAGTACCCTGACGCCAATGGGGTGACCCTGTACCTTAGCAGGAATTGGCACAATTTCAGGTCGAGGTCTCCGGGGCCCATGCGCAGCAGCGCGTCTTTCGTGGTGCGCACAAGGCGCTCTACTTGGCCGTTGGTGGCCGGGTGAAAGGGGGCGGAGGTGATGTGCCGAATGGCGTTGCGCTCCATGAACGCCCCGAACTCGGCGGACGTGAAACAGCTAGCGTTATCGCTGACGAGGGTGTCGGGTAAACCGAACGTGGAAAAGACCCTCCGTAACTGTTTAATTGTTGTGGCCGAGGAGGTGCTCGAGACTGGGATGACCTCCAACCACTTGGAGAACGCGTCCACCACAAGGAGGAAAAGCGTTCCCCTGAACGGGCCAGCAAAGTCTACGTGTACCCGGGACCAGGGCCCCCTTGCTGCGTCCCACTCCCTATGTGGCGAGCGGGCCTCTTCTGGCCTGGAGCTTTGGCACGCTTCGCAAGTGCCGACCATGTGTTCGATGTCGGCGTCTAGCTGAGGCCACCAAAAGTAACTGCGGGCCAGTGCCTTAGAGCGGACGATCCCCGGGTGGCTGACGTGCAGCAGTTTAAGCACCCTCGGCCGGAGAGACGTGGGGATCACTACCCGCTGTCCCCACAAAAGGCAACCCCTCTCTAGGGACAACTCTAGTTTCTTTTTGAAAAATGTGTCGAATTCCGCTGCTGGGGAAGACACGGGCCACCCTTTCTGTACCCAGGAGCAAACTGTGGCCAGCGTTTTGTCCTTGCCGGTTGCTTTAGCGATGTCGGCCGGTACTACTGGAGGGGAGTCTAGGACCTCTATCATTAAGACCTGGTGGTCCCTCTCTACCTCGCCCACGTGGCAGCAATCCCGGGGAATGGGGGACCTCGACAGGGCATCCGCATGGCTGATCTCCTTCCCGGGCCGGTATACCAACGCGTGCTGATACGCATTGAGAAAAATGGCCCACCTGAGCATTCTCGGGGACAGGATTTGGGGTGTGGGCTTATCTGCGGTGAAAATGCCTAGCAAGGGCTTATGGTCAGTCACTATGGTGAAGGGGCGGCCGTACACAAAATCATGAAATTTCTTAGTCCCCGCAATTATCGCTAGTGCTTCCCTGTCTGTCTGGGCATAGTTCCTCTCCGCTTGGGACAAGGACCTAGAGTAGAACGCTATCGGGGCCTCCCTCCCGTTCTCCAGTACGTGGCATAACACCGCCCCCACCCCCACCGGGGATGCATCGCATATCAGGACCACTGGGCGTTTGGGATTGAAATGGGTCAGTACCGCATCTGATGCCAGGAGTCGCTTCAGGTCATTGAAAGCCCTCTCCTGGTCGTCGCCCCACTTCCATGCCTCGTCCTTTTTTAACAATTTGTGTAGCGGTTCCGCTACTGCTGCCTTCCGCGGAAGGAAGGAGTGGTAAAAGTTGAGCAGTCCAAGGAACGACTGCAACTCGGGCTTGGAGGTGGGGCGAGGGGCCTTCTTGATGGCGGCCACCTTGGATTGGGATGGCCTGATTCCCTCGGGAGTAACACGGAACCCTAGGAACTCAACCTCAGTTGCGAAGAAAACGCATTTGTCCTTCCGCAACCGCAACCCCGCTTTCTCGAATATTGTCAGGACCCTTCCCAACCTGCTTGCTAATTCGGCCCGGCTCCCCCCTGTAATCAATACGTCATCAAAGTAGGGTAACACCCCCTCTAACCCCTTCAGGAGGCGTTCCACGAGTGACTGGAAAATCCCGGGCGCCGAATTCACGCCGAATTGGAGGCGCGATACCTGGAACGCCCCTTTGTGGGTGACTATGGTCTGTGCAGCAGCTGCGGCGGGGGTCACCGGGAGTTGCTGGTAGGCTTGGGCCAGGTCGAGTTTAGCGAAACACCTCCCCCCGTGTAACCTGGCCAACAAGTGGCTGACTACCGGCACCGGATAAGCATTAGGGCGGATCGCCTTATTGATGGTGCACTTGTAATCAGCGCATATGCGGACCTCCCCGTTGGCCTTGAGCGCTGTTACAATTGGAGTTTCCCACTCCGCAGAATCAACAGGAACAAGAATCCCCTGGCCCACCAATTTGTCCAACTCCGCCTCTATTTTGTCCTTTAGTGCGAAAGGCACTCTGCGCGGTTTAAGTCTGATTGGACGTACTCCAGGGTCCAGGTCGAAAGTCACTGGGGGGCCCTTGAATTTTCCGAGCCCCTTTTTGAAAACCTCGGGGTGCGCGTCGCACACGCTCTGTATTGGATCAGTCCCGGTGGTGTGTGCTCCCACGGCGTGCACCCCCCCAATGAACAACCCCAGGGGCTGGAACCATTGAGTCCCGAGGAGGCTGCATTTCCCTCCCTTGAGGACGACTAGGGGAAGCGTTGCGGTGTGCTTTTTAAACTGGACCTGGAACTTCCCAACCCCCAACACTGGGATGCGGTTCCCTTGCACGTCCTTCAGTGTGGCCCTCAACGCTTTGAGCTTGGGCCGCACGCGGGGGGCGATTTTCATGAACTCTCCCTGGGAAATAATAGAGTATGACGAACCCGAGTCCACCTCCATTCTAACAGGGGCCCCTTGTATTACTACCTCAACAAAGTAACGGGGGTGCTCCGTGGAAACGCTGCAAACCGGAGCGTCGTCCTCGCTGTCGTCGGAGATGCGCCCTACGCCGTCCCGCGTCCTTGTGGTCCGGGTGCCGTCCTTTGGCCTCGTGGTGCGGTCCTGCCTCGCCGAGCGGTCTGGAGAACTCCTTGTGGCCTCGCGCCGTTTCCGGCAGACCTTGGCGATGTGCCCGCGCCGGCCGCAGTTGTGGCACTCGGCCTTGCGGAATGGGCATTTGGCGCGGGCGTGGGCGGCGCCGCAGCCGTCGCAGCGCCGGCCCTCTCTCTGGACCCTCCGGACGTCCTCGTCGTCGCTGCTCTCCGCAGACGAGTTCGAAGCTCGCCGGGCCGCGCGCACCGAGCTCTCTGCCTTGGCGGGCTTCGGGCGCCAGTCCTGAAGCTCTTGCACCCCGGCAGTCGTGGCCTCCGCGGCCTGCGCCGTGTCGAGGACTTGTTGCCACGTGGGAGGCGGCTCCTTTTTCATCAGCGCGCGCTGAGTCTCGGTATCCCTCAGACCGCAGAACAGGCAGTCCCGGAGGGTGACTTCTGGGGTCTCCCACTTGCATGGGCCGGCGGCCAGCCGCAGGGCCACGGCGAACTCGGCGACCGATTCCCCGGGCGCCTGGACTCGCCTCCAGAACGCGCTCCGAGCGGGGAACATCGCTATCGCTGGCCGGAGATGGGCGCGCAGCGCCGCCAGGAGCTCTGTGGCTTTGAGGTCGCCCACCTTCCTCGGCGCGATCAGGTCCACCAAGGTCCTCTTGGTCTCGTGTCCGAGCATGCGGACGAAAATGGCCCTCTTCTTGGCCTCATCTGAGACTTCGAGCTCCACCAGCGCTGCGTTGAAGTCTATCTCAAACAGCTCCAAGTCTCCCGGCTTCCTGATCTCGTAGCCGGCGCATGTCTTGGTCCCGTGGGCAGCCATATCCCACCTTCGTCGCCAATTTAGGGTATGGGACCAAAGACAACAGAACAACCGAAGGGTTGGTTTAACACAGGTTTATTGCATGGTGTTCCGGTGAAGCATGGGGGTAATGGTGGTGGTCCATCTCATTATATACTGAGGACTATACATTTGAATCTTGCAGCACGGTAGCTCATTGGCTACTGTCGGCGTGGCCTCGCCCAGGCACGCCTTACTCTCGCAGTTGTATCTTCTTCCTGCTGAATGCGAGTATCTTCATTCTGCTGAATGCGAGTATCTTCATTCTGCTGAATGCGGAGGCATTTCCCGCGGCTGTCCGTGATTGAGCAATGTGAACCATGTGAGGCTGAACGCTCGCAGCTGCCCCAAGGGGTTGCTTGCTCGCGTTCCTTTCAGCTGAGATACATTGTAATTGTGATGGGACATTTATCTCTTGATAGCTTTACAGTACATTGATATGCATACATAACAACTACATTGTGATTTGAATCATAGATTTTATTAGTGTTGAAATTGTAATCAGTTTTTACACTGGACTTGTGGATTTAATTGGGGGTTCAACGTTTACACTCTCTGTAAAAGCAGGGGATTCTCTCAGCTGATGATGGAGATTTTCCCCCCTTCAGACAGCTGTCTCCTACATATGATGCAGAACAGAAATGTTCACTGATGAGAGTTGTATTAATAGGTTTACCCTCTTATCTCATTTTATGCTTTAATGCTACATTATGAACAATTTCTGAACAGGACTGATGTTCAGTGAGGAATGAATGGAACCATAGCTTACAGAAGTTACTTATTTTGAACTCCAACTATTTGATTTTTCCAGCCAATATACTTGGGAGCATGATATTGCATGCAAAGATCTTTGTCCCTTGTGTTGACAATTCAGTAAATGAGGTTCTGTCTTACAAATTTAAGTTAAAGTTTAATTATTATTGCAAAGTTTATATTCCAAATGAAATTCCAAAACACTGTTTGACCTACAAGATAATGTCTGTTTTCTGCTTAACTGGAAATATTACAGTTTCCCCCTATTTCTGCTTGTGGGTCATGTCACACAGGATGAGGCCTTGCTTGCCAGCCTTATCTAAAATCATTTCCAAAGCCATTTTCTGTGTGCACTTAGCAAAGTGTCGATTGTACTTCAGCTGCTGAAAAATCAATGGCAATGGAAGAAAAAACACAGTGATTCACATGGACTATCTGGCTGAAAAGATAATGTACTAAGTTTAAAGGGAGCTGACATGAACTAAGAGTCTGAAATGAATTTACCAGCCAGGTAGACAAAATGGGAAAATGTTGATAGGCTTATAAGGCCTGTATCATATGATCAGTGTCAGGCAGAATTTTGATATCATTGTTTGGCCATATATAAGAACAGCTTTTGAGTTGGCCAGATAGCAGTGTAGGTATCTGGTTGTGGAGCTAGAATTTTGGGGTTTGATCCTTCATGGTGCCTCCTGGGACAAAAGTCTGCTTGTGCAATCATAGGTAAAGTATTCCACAATCACAGGATGCCCCTAGAAGTAGGGAACTGTAAACAACTTCCTTGCATTCCGTACTTGGAAAATCTTGGAAAGGATCACCATACATCAGATCTTATTTGATGGCATACAATGTTAATTAAAGACGGTTTTTCTTGAATATAGGCATAAAGAAAGTGGAAACAATTCAGAAAGATTCATCATTTGGATTTCTCTTTTAAATGCTAGGCATACAGTTATAAAAATTAGGTAAAGGGTAAAAGTCTCCCTTGCTCGGAAGCCAATCATATCCGACTCTAGGGAACAGTGCTCATCTCTGTTTATAGCAGATGCCTGCAGATGTTTTCGTGGACATGTGGCAGGCATGACAAGATACCGTAGTGTACAGAATGCTGTTTAACTTCCCACCAAAGTGGTACCTGTTTATCTACTTGCAATTACAGTAGACCCTCGATTAACGACAAAGCTTGGTTTCATGAGTAGCGTCGTTGATCGCAAATCGTCATTAATCATGAGTTCCCTCACAACGGTGCTAAAAAAGTGGCTTCCTATGAGAAAACCTCGATTAACGACATTTTCGCATAAGACACTAAAAAAGCAGCTCCCTAGGGGAAAACCTCGACTAATGACATTTTCATTGAAAGCGTGGGTTTTTTTGGCAAGTGACGTTGTTGTGCGAATGGTGACTTTGCCGCTTTTTCACCTGCTAGGTTGGCAGAGACGGGAGCTCACTCCATCATGCAGTACTTGGGTTTCGAACTGCTGACCTGCCGACCTGCCAGTCGTTAAGTTCAGCATCTTAACCACTAAGCCACCATGATTATTATAATTGTGGCATCAAGACTTACATGCAGGCTTATTATTCTGCGAAAGAGCACTTTTTATTTATAGAAGTGAGAAAGCAAATGGGCATGCAGGCCAGAGGAAGAATAAGTGGTTTTCATTATTTTCCTTACTCTTTCTGTGTGTTTCCAGGCAAAACATCTCATGCTGTTCTCTTCATTCCCTCTACCTTCCTAACCCACTCAGAGTAAACTTTGGGTCATATATGTAAACAGCAGCACTGTAAACAGGGTAAAGGAGTAGTTTCCAACTTGGGACATCCCTCCCTCCCCCCACCCCACCCCCACACCCAGGAGGACCTCACTTCCAAGAAGCCTAATTCATTACATTGGCTTATCGGTGTATTTGGGAAATTTACATTTTTATTTTTATTTATTTATTTATATTCAAATAGGATTCTGGGAACTGAAGTCCAAAAACCAAAGGTTGGGAAACACTGGTTTAAAAAAATAGCACAAACTCAATAAATTGTGAAACAATTAAATGGCTCATCCTTTGTGCTGGACATTATCAAGTGGTTCTGCATTTCCACGGGTTGTATTAAACAAAAAAATTGTGCACATAGCTTTAGGGATGAATATAACTTACATTTAAAACAAAAATAAGCTGGGGTTCAGAATGATAAAAGATTATTCTCTTTTATGATTTTCATTAAAGTAATATATTCAGTGTCTTCAAAAAAAGAAATATTTCTATTATATCAGAATTATTTTAGCTGCAGAGTCTGTGCATTGACAGATATCAATATACATATAGTTGAAGTATACTCACACAAAAAGCACATACAGTAGAACCCCGCATAAAAAAACCTCTGTTCCATGGAGCTCTTCGCTATGCGGGGTTTTTTGCTATGCGAAGCTAATGGGAAATGCCCCAGATAAACAAAAAATGTTTGTTATCCGGGGCTCCCATTGACCGGGTATACCCCGGTTTCCAAAAAACAATGCATAACAATTTTTTTTCATTATGCAGGATTTTCCATCCCTTTAAGAATCCAACTGTCTATGTGTTTTAAACTATGTACAGCAGTATTATGCACACAGTTAAAATACAGTAATACCACACATAACGAACGCTTCTTATAACGAAAAAATCACATACCGAAGCGTTTGTTAGGCAATGGCGATACCTCACATAACAAAAAAAAATTCCGTTATGTTGGGTATCGCCATTGCCTAACGAATGCTTCGGTATGCTTTTTCCCCGTTATACGAAGTGTTCGTATTTTAACTGCGTGCATAATACTGCTGTACATAGTTTAAAACACATGGTCAATTGGATTATTAAAGGGATAGACTCATGTGAATGGAGGGATTGCTCAAGTGTGAGATAACAGAGATCACATTAAAGATAAGAACCTTTTAGTAGCAAACTGGATCGTTCCAACTTGCCTTGTCTAGATGGGCCATAATTTAACTATAGAGCTTTTTTTACCATGCCTCAGGATCCTTAAAACTGCTCCTTCCTTCCTGTTGTGTCCTTGTTCTGCCCTCCATTTTCCAGTCTCCAGAGATAGACGTATGGAGATACAGTCCCGCAAAATCTAAAAGCATGTTCTGTACACAAAAATGTTTTCCTCTAACCAAGAAACATCCGGACTGATCCTGTTTCCTTGCCCAGTAGTGGGAGTAAGACTGGGCAGATCTCGCCATGCTTTTGTTCTGCACCAAAAAGTGAATTCCAAATCTCTCCCAAAACAAACTCAATAGAACATGGCACAGTCAAGATGTAGAGGAGAGAAAGGGGGGGGGGAATCTATGGTAGCAAGAGGTGCATATCCTCAGCCCCATCTCATGTGATGCAATGTCTACAAGAATACATGGAAAAGCTTTTTGTCACTCTTTGTGCAATTTTTTTCATCTGACAGCATCAGATGAAGGCTACTATCAGTAGCCACCCAGAATGTCTGGGAAGTGTTAATCAAGAATTTTGAATGTGCAAAAAGACCTTGATTGGTTGGAACCTCACAGAGGAATGCTCTTTGCTTCAGTCATTCATTGTGGATGAGATTACTGGGTGCTGTTGAGCTTCTGGTTCACTGGTTGGACTTGCCACCAGCCTGTCTGCCTATCCCTGTGCTTCCATTTTTTGTCTTGGTTTTAGAGGGGGTTTCCCCATAACATTCTACATATGCTAGCATGCTTACTTAGGTTTATTTTTATGATCCCCTCCCCTTTCAACATCTTTTCGATATTTCTTCTCCACCACCGCCACCCCACCCCACCCCACCCATTTTTTTTGCCAGGGCCTGGCCACTTGCTGCTGTCTGCTGGACTTAAAGAAGAGAAGGCATCAACTGGGAGATGAGAGAAACGTCCTCATAATCTAGCTTTTGGTTGGGAGGAACTTTTATTGCATTTTTATTTTTACTTGCTCCCTTGCTCTTGGTTTTCGGAAGAGGGGACCGTGTATTTTGCTAATTTCTGTGTGTGTATGCTTTCCCTGTTTGATTTATTTTTGGAAAAGTGCTATTTGGTTAATTTACTGTGTATTTGTTATGTTAAAAATGTATATTTTAGTGGGGTGTGGACTGTTTTGTTTACTTTGTGGTTGTGTGTGGACTAGGGGATAGATGTTGTATCACTATGTTACATGAGTGGTTGTTATTTTTAATTATATTGTTGCCTGCTTTTGAAGTAGACCAGTGTTATCCACCCTTTGGTTTTTTGGACTTCAATTCCCAGAAGCCTAAATCAATTCTCCAAAGCACTGATCAGCCAATGTACTGACTTAGATTCTGGGAATTGAAGTCCCCCTGTGGGGCCTGGGCCCATGTTAAGAACCACTGGAGTAGACTGATCTAACATTGCTTTGCATCTGATTTTTGGAGTAGTTTTAAGGGTTTGCTTAGAGCTTTTGGAGTTCCAGAACATATGAGTGGAGAGATGTGAAATGAATGGCCAGAAAGAAGCATTCTCTTTAATGTGAAACAAAATATGTATATAATATTTATTTTTCATATATAAATATGAAAAGAGACACCCCTAAAATGAAACAAATATGAAAAATTTTCGCTGTCACATCCCTACTGGCACTTTTAATTTAGAACTTCCTGCTTCAGGCAATCTATATAATGGCATTTTGTAACCTCCTGCAAGTGTATTAATTTTGGCAGGTATCGAGCACGCAAGTTGGTTAATTTTGATGTGGTTTTTCTCTTTGTGTTTGTGTGATTTTATTATTATTTTTGTTTTATAGGGGCAATACTATTTAGGGGTCACTTCATAGCAAGCTGGGATCCACCTTAAACAAATTGACATTTTTCATGCTTCAGGAAAAAATGCATTCTTGGATACGAGTTGCAGTCGACAACAACAACAACTATTTAAGGGTTATTGTTTCTTAATTTACTCACTGAAAATTAAACACTTGCAGTTTGTTTAAGGGAGAGAAGCCTCTGAAATAGATCTATAAAGCATATGTGCTATATTTTAGCCACAAAGCTCTTGCACTTAATGATCTTTAGGATTATAATTTGAACTCAGAGTAATTATACAGTCAAGGATAATTGTAGAAATAAGAGTAATAATAGACCAGAACTTTCTTTTCTTCTTCTTTTTTTCTTTATTAACTGAATATACAAAAAAAAGTTAAACTATTCAGTATTATGCTGTGGAACTCTAATGTTGATTTTAATCGTTCTCTTTCACAAAAGAACTCATTGTAGACTTTCCCCATTAGAAGACATTATTTAAGCAACAGAGGCTTTTTCAAGGCATTGAGAAACTTGAAGTCATCTGTTATACAATATCAGTAAGGACTTGCATTCCTAGAAATTTACAAAGCTAAAAATAGATAATAAAATGTCTTGTTTCTTTCCTAAAGGGAAGAACTTCTGCGAGCTGGGGTACCAAAATATCCGTATCCAAATTACTTCACCCGCATAGATATGGAACTAAGAAGAATTGTTGAGACTCAGGTAAGGGCAGGTGTTAAAAAGGAATATTTTCATGAATGCAGTCCTATGCATTAGAAACACACAATATACTGTTATCGACAAACAAATCTCAACAGTTCCTAGTCATTTATCTGAGGTATGGGACAGAGGACATAGTATTTAGGTTGTTGGTATGTTCTACACATAAACAAGACAGACTTATACATGTGAACATGAAGATGATTTTCAGGGACCTATCCAAGAAGTGGATTGCTCCGTACCTTGCCTTCAGAAAGCAGAATGGAGTTTGAATTACGTTACATAAGCCGTATAGCACTGCAGGGACTGCAGCGGCTCAAGTGGCTAAGATGCTGACTGGGAGGTGGAAGGTCAGCAGTTCAATTCCCGAGTACTGCAGGATGGAATGGGCTCCCGTCTTTGTCCCAGCTCCTGCCAACCTAGCAGTTCAAAAGCAAGAAATTGCAAGTAGATAAATAGGGACCACTTCGGGGGAAGGTAACAGCGCTCCGTGCGCTCCGGTGTCTAGTCATGCCTGCCACATGACCACAGAAACGTCAGCAGCAGCAGACAGCGCTGGCTCTTCGGGTTTTAAACAGAGATGAGTACTGAACCCTAGAGTCGGATATGACTGGCTTCCGAGCAATGGAAACCTTTACCTTTTACTATAGCAGTGTAGGCAAACCTGTGGTGCGCGTGCCAGAGGGGGCATGCAGAGCCCTCTCGGTGGGCATGTGTGCCGTCACGGTCAAGCTACGTGCTGCACTGCACCACTGCGCCAATGGCAGCACTGCTTCCCCACCCACCCTTCTCCAGGGCTGAAATCCCACCCAGGAGGTGGCAGTGGGGACAGGGATGAGGTGAGGTGACCAGATACTCACACACACCCTGCCTAGGATGCACTGGCAGGCATCGTGCATGCACATGCACCCATGAGACTTTTCCTGAACATGAAGGGGGTGTAAGAATATCAACCTGAGTGAGTGAAACAACATGGTTCCTATATGCAATCCAAGACAAAAGAGAGAATGTTTGTACACCACAGCCATTGTTTTTGATGGAAATATTTGTATGCTATAAGCCCTTAAACTATCTTATACAAGTGTCTAAGATACAATAACATACTTGAAGTACTTAAGACAGTTGTGGTGAACCTATGGCTTGCGAGACAGAGGGGGCACCCTGCCCCTTTACCCAGCAGCCCAATGGGATCTCTTCCTCCCTCCCCCAGCACAGAGTTTGCCCCGCCCATCTGCAACATGGGCAGCAGCCTGTTGAGTTTGGACACTTGGTCTCTAAAAGGTTCGCCATCACTGACTTAAGGTATCCTCTAATAAGTAATTCAATGCTGATATGGAAGATATCTCCCAGGTGACACTCCACTAAATAGTTCCACCCCATTATGGTTGCCTGATTATTTCACTTTTCTTTCTGCTTTATCAGCAATAGCCTCACATCTTTCAATTGGTTGCCTGACTGGAAAGTTGTCTTTATAAAACAATCCATCCTCTCCTTAGCAACGGCCGAAGTAGCAATTGTGAGGCTTGATGGGAATTTCAGTCCAACAACGATCAGAAAAGCTACATGTTTCCCCTACTTGGCTTAAAAGCTGCCTCTTGGCCAGTATAAAGTTTGAATAGGACCCTTGTACATAAGAGGAGATCCTCAATTCTGAAGCAGAGCCAGAAGTCATCTTGTTGAATTTATGCAAATATCCAGGTCATGGAAATAAAGTAACACATCAATTTGCAAATATACACTACCAGGCTTTGCATTTTTGAGAGTGAAAATAATTAACATGACCTTGTTATCTATGCACAGCTTGCTAAAAGGGTTACCATTAGACCTCTAACAGTGGAATTTGAAAAGCAGCGTGATGTGCAGGCACATAAACTACCTCAGTTCTATTTAAGTCAAGGGTACTTATATTCACCAACCAGTTGAACGATTTGTTTATCACAACCTTCTGCATATTTTTACTGGAACTGAACAAATTTGCTTAGTCGACCTGAGAAGCATCTACTGCAAAAGATGTGGTTGTGTATATTTTTTGTAAACTTGTTAGATATGCGCTCCAGGTGTTTTATATTCGGCACCATCATTTGACACCCCAGTATTCTGAGTCAGAGTTCAACATTTCACAGTATCCAACAGCAGGCACAGAATGGCCATCAGCATTTGAAAAGATATGACACGCAGCATTCAAAATTATTCAGTTAGTTTTTGACATCTTCTGGTAGGTGTAGCAGAATTCAGAAAATGGTATGTTCATTCATTCGTGTGATGAGTTGGAATATTTGATCTTAGCCATTAAATTTTTATTTCAAAATTTAAATTTCAACTTGAGGGCAAATTTCCATCACATTGTATTGCAAAGTCTTGCAAGCCTTTGCAGGCACACCCCCCAACAAAGGACTCAGACACTGGTATAAATGGATAACGGCATTGGGCCACATTTATCGATTCATGCCCTAGTCTGAATTATAAATTTCGATTGGCACTCAGCCAATTATAATTCTTAAGGCAAGCAGGCCGCAGTAACACTGGTAAGGTTCCTCCCAAATTGCCAATGGCAATTGGCTACAATGTATCCATTTGTATCAATTCGTTTGTTTACAACAAACAAATTGTTGACCGTAGTCAATAATCTATCTACTGACCCCACCCTCTGACGTGTATCCGTAAAATCACGGGGTGATGCATGCTGGAGAGCTCCTGCCATCACCCCATTGCCTGGTTCGTCGTTGACCGGTCAACGTTAACAAACTTGTACCTATCTAGTGTTGGCCAGTCAATTGCGAACCTGCCGGATACCTGTGGGTCATCAATCTTTACCTTACCAGTGCTACCCGCCACACGGGGAGGCATCCATGATGACTCACCGCCCCCCCCCAAGACCGTCAGCTCGGTCGCCAGGCCTGCTTGCATCACACCCAGAACGAGGTACATACCTCCAGCCAACAGATGGACCCCTTTGCCTGCTTACCAGCAAAATTTTTGTATAAGCCTATCACCCGGTATCCCATGGCCGTCTCACAGCCATGCTTGGGACGGGACGGAGCCACAGCCCCGTCCACTGGTTGCCGGAACAGTACGAGCTAGGGAGATCCGCATCTCCCCCGATTGGTGTCTCGGCACAATGTTAGACCAAAGCAACCGTATGTAAGCCATACGTGACAGAAATTGCCAGGTCACAGCCCCTCGACGGTTAAGTAACAGCGGCTATCCGTATAAGATCAATGCCGCCGAGATGCTTGTAAAACATTGGGCGGTCCAGCATCCCTGACAAACCGCAGGAATGGCCACAGTTCCCGACCCCATGTGCCGGACATACCATACCATAGCATACGTGCGGATGCACACAGCCCAGCCGGGGTCCACTCTCTGTCGCTACAGCATATACTGCTGCCCAGTGTACATAGCCACGGCCCACCAGCCCCCTGCCACCGGTGTGTTGAGACCCCTAGGATCTGTAAAAGAGGAGAAAAGGTTAAGGACATAACAGGTACTCGTACAGTGAGGGGTCGTACATATCAGAAATTGCGTGTACAGGCATATCCACCTCCGAGTACCCTACACGCAGTCGCGACCAATGCGACGCCTATCTAAAGAAAATTGGGTGCCAAAACGGGCCCCACACCGCGGACGCAGCACCGGTCACCCCCAGGTACTGTAATATGGTAAGGGTAGACCCATCCCGGTGGCAGAAAACAGGCTGGGGCGCACGGCAGGCACTGTCAAAATTATGTAGGGCACCAACCGGACAGATGTCTCAACAAATTTCGTAGCAGTATACACCACTGCCTACACCGTGCTGAATAACCTGTGAGGACCGTATCCCCACTCGAGCCCACTCATGTGTGACAGAGACATCGTCGAGTTCCAGTGCCCTACGAGACACATCCGCCTTACTCCTGTGGCACCAACTCTGGCACCCACTCACTGATGCGGAGCGCTCCAAAAAGGCTACCGTAGTAGCTGCGTGGGCAAGAGCCACCTCCCACCTATCTGCACATAAGTAATGCCAGCCTCATGCAAGGTGGGTCAGAAAATCCGTGAACAGGGGTAACACGTGTAAGGGCGGCGGACACGTTCCCGTGTCCACCCCTCCCAAACACGACGCATAATGCATAGTGATGCGCCTTACACATGCGAGGTGCCAATGACATGTCCGGTTCCCTTCTCCGCGCCAAACGTCCAGCCATCGGCCAAAAGTGGCGAGTTAAAACCCTGTACTTCCAGAGTATGGTACGGAACCGGGCGATCTGCAGGTGGTGGAAAGCAACAGTAATGTCATTATAAATACCTAGAACATGTCTGGCCTAGAACGGCACATTTAGGTGTAGGCTACTCAAAGGAATAGACGAACTAATGTCCTGACCCTGGGGGATTCGCATGTCTGGGTGTTGACAATGTGCACCACTGCTGCATTGTCACACCGATAGTGGACCACTGAGTAGGCCCACTCCTTGCACCATAGTATCAGTGCTCTCCAAATTGGGAAAAAGCGCAAGGAAGGCAAGATCGCGGGGCGATCCGTGCACCCACCCTCGGAGCAAACCCCACCAGTCAGGGCGCCGGAGGTATCCGACCGTACTTGAAATCCAGGGCAGACCATCAGGTCTGATACCCATGAAGAGACCCCCCAAACCCAGGAGTAATTTGAGCCAGACCGGACCACTGAAGGTGGCCATAAATTAACTGCAGCTCACGAGGGCACACTTTATGTTTGGCAAGCAATGCCAAACTCACCGCGGAGATCCAAGCGACCATACGCATGGTTAACCTGGATGCCCGCGCGACAGAGTCGATTCAGAAATGTGAGCTTAGTAGATGGGACCTCGGTCTATTCAGGCGCCAAGGGGACATCCAGTTCCCGCCTGAGTGTCTGAATGGTAATGAGGAGACGCGGGCGCGTGTCCAAGCCCCGTTCACCCCTGAACCAAAAGTCGTCGAGGTAATGGGCTAGAGACCGAGACCCCGACCTGTGAGCGAATGGCCACTGAGTGAAGTCCCCAATCGGTCTAGTGCTGAACCTGAATTAACTCAGTCAGAAGGGGGTTGGCCTTATCTAAGTAAAATTCCCCTCGGAACCAAAAAAAAAAACCAATAGGTCTAAATCATTGGGTGCACTGGCCATAATCTAAAAGCCTAGTGCATATCACACCATGCCAAAACAGCACCCCAACTGCGTGAGCGTGCCCCATAGTAGCCAACCCAACTACGAGCACCTGAGTGAACAAGGTCATCAAGGATGGCATCCCTGAATGGGGAACCCACAGGGTAAGCTGAATGGAGGCTTAAAGGACATTCTCCCTAGTATAGCTCCATATGAGCTCATGGGGGAGACGTTTGACTTAGGAAAGATAGTTCCAAGAAGGGACTCCGCCACTCCCATGGCCCCAACTCCCTCAGCGGTGGACAGTGGAGCCCCCTCTTCGTTACCTTGCAAGGGAACCAGATTAGTATCATCCTGGGACCCTAACACCCCCGAATGGATATAAAAGCCCCCATAGAAAACCCACCAGCAGGTATCCCGCCCAATTCCTTTTGGGATGAAATGAGTGCCATCTCTCCAGGCTGATTATAACCATTGGGGCGGGGGGGGGGGCTTATGACAAGGTTAGTTGCTTCAGACGGAGCTCTGATCGCCCCTGTGCACCCCTACCTCTGCCCCGTAACCCACCAACCCGCGGGCGCGCGGAGGCGGCGTGAGGGCCAGCGCAAAACGGGACACGAAGTCGGTAACGACCGTGGTCCCTAGTACAGCATCAGCAGCTGAGCGGGCCGAACATAGCAGACGGGCTGGAACCCCCCGCCCGACCAGTTAGTGTGGAGCCTGTGTCTGATCAGCCCGCTGCTCCGCAGGACCACCATGGTACCTCTCACCAGGCACCCGTCCCGTGGTAGTCACGTACACGAGCACACTTGCTGACAGGACTCATCCCACCTCCCCTCAGGGTATAGAGCCACCCTCCTCCACCTTCGTCACCATGAGCCCACTGCCCTGGGCCCATCTGATCAACATCAGGATGGCCCAAGCAGACCAAGCCCTGCGGCATACCACAATACGTACAAGGTATGCCGACAACCAGTTGGCCCAAGGTGCGCGGTGGCTAAGACGATGGGACATCTCATTGTCGCAGTCGCCCTGTCGCTCTCTCTCCTCCTAGTGGGCTCGCAGTTCAATAGGGAGAATATCCACACGTCCCCCTCCATTCCTTACCCCTCCAGGCCTGCGGCCAATAATCAACCAGGGGCAAGTAATAGCCGGCCGTCGGCAAAGCCCTTGACGGCACGTTCTGTCTAAAGGACATACGCAGCCGGACCCAAACAGCCCCTGCGATGCCCAGCACTGTCCCAGGGGCGGACGCCCCAGTGCATGGTGGCTCACTACGGCGGGACCACTCCATGTCTCTGTCCTCCTGTCCGTACCTCCTATCCTTATTGGGATCCCAGTCCATAGGGAGACTAAATCCACGCATTCCCCCCCCCCAAATCTTTCCCTTCCTGATCTGGGTCAGATGATCACCAGGGGGCAATGAATAACCAATCATCGGCGAGGCCGTTGCCGGTGCATGATGTACACAAGGCATACGCAGCGGGACCTGGATAGCCCCTGCGATGCCACGCACTGCCCCGGGGGCAGAAACCCCCACCCCCAACGTCGTGCCAGAATGCAACCAAGGGGCACTGGGATAGGATGATAAGTGATGCCCACTAGCCTCTAATTGGCAAGGCCATGAGCACTGAACCACACCGCTGAAAGTGGACTATGATTAGGGTGTATTCAACTTGACCCAATACTCACTAGTTGCACCCCCGTGAGCCGCCCCCACTGGGGGTTCCGGCACACGGTGGGCGTCGGAGCTCGCGACCAAAATCGAGCTCTGGGACGACCTCCAACGCACCCCAGTCACTGTTCTGGACAAACAGGGAGCTGTGAGACAGCGGCAGGCACAGGCCGGACTGTCTCAAGAAGCTCGACCCGGCCGGCCGCCTGTTGCAGAGTGGCAGCAGTCGAAGTAGCCGGCGGACACAAAGGGGGCCCCGGTAGATAGGAAAAAGGACCCCCACCCACTGGATTTCTAAGGATGCCTCCAGCACAGCCAAACGTGCTAACCAGGCATCCCCTGCCACAGTAAACCCCCAGTAGGTGGGCCAGGTGGGCCGGACGGCCCGATAGGAAATGTGCCAGCGGCCCTAAATTGAGAGCCTGTGCCAGAATAAGCCATGCCCAAAAATCCAGCCCCTAATGGGAAAAAACATGCTGTGAGCCAGCACCAGGCCCTCCCCCCAATCGTTCCGGCCCATGGCCGGCAACCGTGGGCCGAGGGCCGCATCCTCCGAAGGGCCGGCCTGAGGCTGAAAACAGGAGATCATTCTGTCCTGCAGTACGCAGAAATTGAACCACTGACCTTACACAACCCAGTCAGCGTCTGAGGCACTTGAGCCACTGCAGTCCCACGTAAAGTTTGGGCACCCCTGGGTTAGGAAAAAGGAGTGAGCGATGGAGCAAACTTCTCCGTTCCATCGCGTTCTGAAGCCAATAGGCTAGAAAGCCAAAAGGAAGCCTCGAACAGAGGCTAGCAAACTCAAGCCTCTTGCAAAGAGGTGGAAGGGGATAAAGCGACGGAAAAAACTTCTCCTCTCCGTCGCTTTTCTAAAATGGCAGCTCGGCTGCCTCGTGGCCACCCCTTTTATAAGGGAGTGGCCACGCCCCCTAACTAACCCGGATGTCTGCGTCCGGGTGGGGGTGGGGCGCAAAGAGCGCGGCGGCCATTTTGGCGCCGCGCTTTCATTCTTTCAGTTGTACAGTACAACCCCACATAACAAAAAAAGTCCGTTCTGCGAGGTGCTTTGCTATACCACTTTTTTCGTTATACAAAGTGCTAACTGTGATATCCCGTATTACAATTTTTTCATTATACGGGGTATACCTCACACAATGAAAACCCTGTATAACGAAAATCTCTATGGGGTGCATCGTACAATGAAAATCTCTAAAATTTTCATTGTACAATGCATCCCACAGAAATTTCTGTTATATGGAGTTTTTGTTTTGTGAGGTATACCCCGCATAATGAAAAATTAGTAATGCGGGGTATTGTGTTTAGCGCAAAAACACTTTGTTATACAAATTTTTCGTTATGTGGGGCATTCGTTATACAGAGTTCCACTCTACTTCCACTTCCACTTTCAGAACAACTATATACTTCAAAATTTATAACAGCTATCCACAGTTCTTGTATGTATTAGATTTGAATCCATGCATGTTTTATTTTCTAAACCAGGGGTGCCCAAACCTTTTGGGCCATGGGCCAGTCACATGGTTCAGGGGCTGGTCACTATGGCCTGGGTGCTGGATCCGGCCCTGACACCAATTCATCAGGCCCATGAAGCGAAAGTAAAACATGCCCATATAGACAGATGTTACTTCCGCTTCCAGTAATGATGAGGGCTTTGTGGGCCGGATCCAGCCCCCAGGCCATAGTTTGGGCACCCCTGTTCTAAACCCTTGATGCACACTCACGAACCCTGGCACAACTTTTGCAACCCAGCAAGCTATAGGCACCTTTTGACTGGAACACAAAGCAAAGTAATCACACTTATATACTGCCCCATGGAACTTAGTGCACTCTCTGGGCATTTCACAAGTTAATTAGCATTCACAAGAGTCCCAACTAGGGGTGAGACTCATTCCTACAACAAACCATGGTAGGAGAGACTGTAAGAGTTTGTTAGGTAAAGGTAAAGGTTTCCCTTGCTCGAAAGCCAGTCATATCCGACTCTAGGGTGCAGTGCTCATCTCTGTTTCTAAGCCGAAGAGCCAGCGCTGTCTGCTTCTGCAGACGTTTCCGTGGTCATGTGGCAGGCATGACTAGACACCAGAGCGCACGGAGCGCTGTTACCTTCCCACTGAAGTGGTCCCTATTTATCTACTTGCAATTTCTTGCTTTCGAACTGCTAGGTTATAGGTTATCAAGAAAGAGGTATGGTACAGCCATCATTTTAGAATTGTCCATGCAAGTAAATATTGGAAATTCTACCCTCATTCTTGGTTTTTTTTTTTAACTGTCAAACATCGCTTAGAGTTGTTTCTCAAACCTTTGGGATCTGAGACTTATTCTTGCCTTCTAACATACAACATTCTGGAGCATTTTTTCTTTTGAACAGTTCTTAAATTCTGATGTTTTTAAGCCCGTTTTGATGGATGAAGGGAAAGGGATATTTTGTTTCATATACATTAAACAAGCTTTTAGAGAATTCACTATTGAATTCTAACTCTGGAAGCAACACAGATACTAAATATACTGAAATATATATATTTTTGACTCCAGGCAGTTCTATCAGCTGACAAAATGCAAGCGCGGCGCCAAAATGGCCGCCGCGCCCTTTGCGGGCCCCCCCCACAGGACAGAGAATCCGGGTAGTTAGGGGCGTGGCCAGCTCCCTTATAAAAGGGGTGGCCACGAGGCAGCCGCGCTGCCATTTTGCCTCAGCGACGGAGCGGAGAAGTTTTTTCCCCTGCGCCTCCGTCGCTCGTTGGTATTGCCGGGAAGCCTTTTGGGTTGATTTTGCTTAGCTAGCTTCCCTTTTTGCTCGAGATGCCTTCCAAAAAGAAGGCTGCTGCGAATTCAGCTCGGGCTGTTAGGAGGCGCAACCCAGGTCGGAGGACCGTGGTGCCGCCTCCTCAACAGCCACCTTTGCCATCCCCGGCCGGGGCTAGTGGCTTGGGGTCTATCGCACCTTGGCCCGTTCAGAGTGCAGGCGCGGAGGGCGCTCCGGCCCGCGGCCCGCGAGCGGTGGACACCGCTCCTCCTTCCGCCCAACCCGTTGGGCCGACTACTTCTGGGCCGCAGCCTCTCCCGGGGCCCTCTAGCCTCGGGGGGTGGCCCGGTGCCCCGCCTTGGCAGGTTTCCTCACCAGCCCTACCGGGCTTTGGCCCTGGCCAATGGCCATATCTGGGCCATGGGGTGCAGGGAACTGTCCCCATGCAAGGGTCAGGTGGGCCGGCCGGCTCTTTGCCCATGGTTACTGTAGACACCTTACTGGCCCGTATTGCGGCCTTAGAGGAGTCTTTGGCTCGTGCCAGTCAGGCAGGTGCCCCTTTCGGGGTACCTTTGGAGGCGCTATCGGCAGCAGGACAACGGCCGGCGGGGAGGGTTGAGCTGCTGCAGGCGGGTGGCGCGGCTCCGGCCACTGCCTCGCAGCTCCCCAGCCAGCAACCTGGCGCGGGTCAAGCCCCGGTGATGAGCTCTACATCGGTCGTGAGCTCCGACGCCCCCAGTGGGCCGGAACCCCCGTTGGGGGCGGCCCGCGGGGGTGCAGCATGTGAGTATATGGTGCAAACGAGTACATCCACACACATTCCCAATATAGGGGGGACCTTTCAGTGGCCTTGGCCTCGCGCGGGTGGTGCAGGGGCTACGCCGCTGGCGACCCACCCGGCGACAACTACTGCCACCATGCCCGCTGGGGTGGGCATTGGTTCTTACACTGCTGGGAACGTACTTGGGGTGGCAGGGTTAACTCATGCCCCTTTGGGTAGGCCAGCTATCCCCTTTTCGGCTTTGCCGACGGCAGGGTATTCCCTGCCATTGGGTGATCACTTGGCGCAGGCTACCAGAGAAAAGATATGGCGAGGGGAGTACGTGGATATCTTCTCACTCCTGACCAGAGAGCCCACTAAGGAAGAAAGGGAGGGTCAGGATGAGAAGGACAAGGAGCAGGCACGCCGCCGTAAGCCGCCGCGTACCTGGGCTAACTGGCTCCCCGCTTATTTGATATACATGGCGGTGTATTTGAGGGCGCGGCCGGATCTAGCTATTCCCATGGTCCAATATTTGGACAACATATACAGGGCAATGGTAGATTTCCCGGGCCCCTCATGGCTAGCATATGATGAGGAATTCCGTATGAGGATTCCCCTGCACCCCGAGATGAGATGGGATGAGCCGTGCCAGAGACTGTGGCTCTTGTATATGACACCCACACGTCCTGCCCCGGGGGATAGATACCATTGTGGACATGCGGTCCAGCGAGCAGCTCCAGCGCAGGTTACCCGCCAAATGGCGGGGCAGGGGGTTCCAGCCCGCCTGCTGTGCTGGACTTTCTCGTCCAATGGTTCCTGCAGTCGGAAGAACTGCAGATATAAGCACGAGTGTCCCACATGTTCTGGTCCCCATGCAGCCTCTGCTTGTCCCAAGCCTGGGGGGGTGCGAGGCAGAGGGAGGGGTGGACAGTGGGCTGGCAAGCCTGCCACGGATGGAACTAGTTCTCCGAAAGGCCCCCTCCCCAATTAAGGTGGACATGCTGGAGCGCTGGCTCGCATCGTACCCAAGGGGAGAGGACAGGGAGTACCTTATCCAAGGTTTTAAGCAGGGATTTCGTATCCCTTTTATGGGTGATAGATCTCCTCAGGATGCTCCCAACCTTTTATCCCTCAGAGGAAGGGAGGAGGTAGCCGAGGCCAGCATTAAAAAGGAGTTAGACGCGGGCAGGGTCGCCGGACCTTTTCCCGTACCCCCTTTTCCCAACCTGAAGGTTTCACCATTGGGTTTGGTTCCTAAAAAGTCCCTAGGTGAGTTTCGCCTTATTCATCATTTGTCCTACCCAGCCGGCCGATCGGTTAACGATGCGATACCTGATGACCTTTGTTCGGTCAGGTATACATCGTTCGACCATGCGATGCGCATGGTGCGCTCGTGTGGCCCGGGTGCCTTGCTGGCCAAGTGCGACATTAAGTCAGCTTTTCGCCTCTTGCCGGTGCACCCGGGCGACTTTGAATTGCTGGGTTTTAAATTTAAAGGGGAGTATTATTTTGATAAGGCCATGCCTTTTGGCTGCTCCATATCATGCTCGGCTTTCGAGCGTTTTAGTACCTTCCTAGAGTGGGCTTTCGTCCGCAGGTCAGGGTCCCGGTCTGTAGCCCATTACCTGGACGACTTTTTATTCGGGGGTGAACGGGGCTGGGACACGTGTGCACGTCTCCTCAATACATTTCAGACGCTAATGCAGGAACTGGGTGTCCCTTTAGCGCCCGAAAAGACCGAGGGCCCGTCGACCAAACTAGTATTCCTGGGGGTTGAGATTGATACAGTAGTACAGGCTTCTAGGTTACCGGGTGATAAGGTGTCCAGGATAGTGACCCTTATCTCGGAATTGCTGGCCAAGCGTAAGGCATCCCTGAGGGAACTGCAGGTGCTACATGGGCACCTCAATTTTGCCTGCAGGGTGGTCGCACCGGGCAGGGCTTTTGCCCGGCGCTTATGCGACGCCATGGCAGGGTTATCCAGGCCCCACCACAGAGTCAGGCTTACCCGGGGTATCAGGGCAGACATGTTTGTCTGGTTGCAATTCCTGAGGGAGTTTAATGGGGTCTCATTTTGGAGGTCTGACCTCCTGGCATCCCCCAATTTCCAGATCCAGTCTGATGCCTCAGGATCCCTGGGTTATGGGATGTACTTCAATGGGAAGTGGGCCTATGGTGGGTGGCCACCGGCATGGGCAGGCACAGGTCGCCTGCGGGATCTCACATACCTGGAATTTTTTCCCATTCTGGGGGCTTTGATGCTATGGGGCGAACAGTGGGCTAATTCGGTGGTGCATTTCTGGTGCGACAATGCTGCCGTGGTGCACATTGTCAATGCACAGACTTCTAAATCGCCCAGGGTCATGGACCTAGTGCGCCATTTTGTGCTGCGCTGCCTGCGCCTCAACGTCTTGTTCAGGGCCAGGCATGTCCCAGGGGTTAATAACGATATTGCTGACGCTTTGTCCCGCCTGCAGATCTCCCGGTTCCGCGCCTTGGCCCCGGATGCGGAGGAATTTCCCTCGCCACTCCCGGACGAGATGTGGACTATTGGCAAGGAGAGGTGAACCGGGCGATTGGCCTGTCACTAGCGCCACGCACGCGTAAGGCGTATCAACAAGCATTCAATTTGTATAGGGCTTTTGCTACTCGATTTCAATGGCCAGAGACCTGGCCCATCCCGGTGGACCATGTTCTGCGGTTCATGGTTCACCTGCATGCACAGGGCCTTGCACCTCGCACCATAGCATCCAAGCTCTCGGCGTTGGCTTTTATGGCCAAAGTAGGGGGTCATGTGGATACCACCTCTGACTTCCGTGTGAGACACGTTTTGGAGGGGTGGGTGCGCGAGCGCGGGCGTTGCCCGGATGACCGGCACCCTATTTCCCCAGGGGTTCTTACCCAGTTGGCCCGGGGCTGGCCAGGCCTCTGTTTTGATCATTATGAGGCAGCCCTTTTTCATGCAGCCACAACGGTGGCATTTTTTGGAGCGCTCCGCATCAGCGAACTCGTGATGCTGTCTAAGGCGGATGCAAGTGGTAGGGCACTGGAACTCGGAGATGTATATGTTGCCAAAGACTGGGCCCAGTTGAGGATTCGCTCCTCCAAAACAGATCAGCATGGCGTAGGCAGTGGAGTAAGACTGCTACGGTGTTCTTTGGCAGACATCTGTCCGGTTGGTGCCCTACAGGAATACCTGGCACTGCGTGGCTGGCACCATGGCCCGTTTTTCTGTCACCAAGATGGGTCTCCCCTTACTAAATTTCAGTTTTGGAAGGTGACAGCCAGAGCCCTCACCAGGGTGGGACTACCAGGTGCCCGTTATGGCACACATTCGTTCCGTATTGGCGCAGCCTCTACAGCAGCTGCTTTTGGGTACTCTGGGGCTGACATACGCAGCATGGGGAGGTGGGGCTCACAAGGTTTTCAGTTTTATGTGCGCCCACTCCCGCCATGAGTACCAATCCAGTCACCTTACCTTCCTTTTTCTCAATTTTCTTACAGACCCTGGGTGTCGTATTACACCGGTGACAGTATGGCTGGTGGGCCACAGCTATGTGCTCAGGGCAGCGCGTTACGCTGCGGCGACAGAGTGGGGACCCCGACTGGGACTGGGTGACCACGCCAGTCTCTCATGGCACGGTAAGCCTGGGATGTTATGGCGGGAGCTGCGGCCTTTCCTTTTTTCTGGCCTGGGGGCTGACCCGCCTGACATTCTAATCATCCACTTGGGGGGCAATGATTTGGGCCAGGTCACCGGCTTATCGCTCAAGCATGCGATTTGCGAGGACCTCGCCTACTTGCATTATGTCTGGCCTGCCACAGCCCTGGTTTGGTCGGACATTGTTCCGCGCCACTCTTACAGAGGGGGCGTTAACCTCCTGGCCCTTGACCGAGCTAGGCGCGCGGTCAATAAGGCAGTGGCGCGGTTTCTCACCACCAGGGCTTGGGGACGGGTTAGTCATCACCCCGATATTAGTCTACAAAATTGTGACTTGTATGCAGGGGATGGGGTCCATCTGTCGCGAGGAGGTATGGACCTCCTGTTGGGTGACTGGCGAGCAGGCCTGTTGACCGAGCTGACGGTCTGGGGGGGGGGCGTCAGGTCTTCTGTGAAGCCCCTCCGTGTGGCGGGTAGCACTGGTAAGGTAAACAGTATGACCCACAAGTATCCGGCAGGTTCGCAATTGACTGGACAACACTAGACAGGAATAAAGTAGTTAAACGTTGTCCGGTCAACGACGAATCAGGCGATGGGGTGATGATGATTGCTAACCAGCATGCATCACCCCTGTGATTTCACGGATACGCGTCAGAGGGTGGGGTCATGAGTTAGTTATTGACTACGGTCAACAATTTGTTTGTTGTTAACAAACAAATTGATACAATTTGATACATTGTAACCAATTGCCGTTGGCAATTTTGGGGTGGTACCTTACCAGTGTTACTTCGGCCTGCTTGCCTTAGGAATTATGATTGGTCGTTTTACCAATACAAATTTATAATTCGGACTAGGGCATTGAATCAATAAATGTGGCCCTTTGCTGTTATCCACTTTCAATGTTGTCTGTGTCCGTTATTGGGGGGGTGCGCCTGCAAATGGGAACTGTGCCAAACATGCCCCGATGCTACTAGTTTACTTATATTTAGTTAGATGGGAGACCTCTTATTATTTAAGATTAGCCAATCTGCAATATAAGTGAAAGCATCCCATAGTATTAATCACCTTCCCAACACAAGTCTTTAAAATCTGAAAACATTTCCTTGGTGTTTTAAAAGGCTTATCTCTCTTCCCTCCCCACATTTTATGTGGCTTTTATTTCCAAATCCTTTTAAACCCACAGTAAGCTGCTTTCTTAGTAAGCATCCCATTTTTATTACTGTTCTACTCTGAGCTGCCATTTTTACACATGAGACTGTACCTTCAGGGCCTCCATTAATGCAGTAATGATGTTGCTGAGGCCCCAAACAGGAGAAGGAAGCTCTTGACTGAGATCCTTAACATTTTAAGTGCACACTGCACAATAGTTCTATAACTCTTGCAGGAATATTGCCAGGTATAACTGCTGTGGATCTGGGAGCAAAGCAGGGTAGAAACGAAATAAGTAAACAGATTAATACATATTTTCCTTGTCCTTTTAAACTTTGTTCTTTTTAAAAATCACTCACAGATACACATTCAGAATGTGAACATGAGTTGGAAAGATCAATGAGAATATGGCTCTAGTTCAGATGCAATCTGAAATTCCAATACTATATGATAAAGCTTGGCTAAACTGTTGATGCTATAGATTTCCTTCCTTAACAGCTTCTCTGGCAGCCAGTGCTTCTTTCCACCTCTCCAGCCACCCACAGTTACTGCATCTTTTTTTCCTTCCTGTTTCTCTCCCCATATTACCTAACCTTCTGGGGCTTCCTACTTCTCACATCAATCCCAGGAGTTGCACATGTTCTTCCTTTTCCTGTTTGTGCTCCAGAAATAGTGCTTCTGCTTCAGCTGTGTTTTTATCTTTCTCCTTTTTAACCATGTGAATTCCATTTGAGGGACTGTGGTGGCTTAGTGGTTACGATGCTGAACTTGACGACTGGAAACTCAGCAGGTCAGCAGTTCAAGACCCAAGTACTGCATGACGGAGTGAACTCCTGCCAACCTAGCAGTTTAAAAGCAAGAAATTCCAAGTAGATTAATAGGTACTACTTTGGTGGGAAGGTAACACTGCTCCGTCCATTCTGGTGTCTAGTTATGCCTGCCACATGACCATGAAAATGTCTCTAGAGACAGACAGCTCTGGCTCTTTGGCTATAAACAGAGATGAACAATTAACCCTAGAGTTGGATACAACTGGCCTTCGAGGAAGAGCAACCTTTACTAATTCCATTTGAGTGCAGCTCTATCATGTAGTAATACCATATACCTCTTGCATAATAGAAAAACCTAGTGTTCAGTAGCTTTCCTTCACATAGTATACATGGAAGATCTTTATATGAGGATGTGCAAAATGAGGATGAGATGGGCTGAAAAATGTATGGGTGCCAAATCCCTGCAGTGAGTAGAGTACTAAATTTAGGAACTGAACCTGATTTTGCTGTTCCAATCCACTTCACATGGTACAGAAATTTCTATTATTATTGGGTGGATACAGTACCTGTGCACTATATATCATGTGGCAATCATACATACAGGCATTGCACGCACACACACACATGCGTGCACACGCACACATGTTCAGGTAGTATATATTCTGAGATATTTACCATGTAAAGAAGGGAGCTTTGGCCATTCCTTCCCCAGTATCAGGATCTGTGGTATGGGTGGCTGATAACATGAACGTCAGGACCCAGGACAACCAGGTAACTGTATCTCAGTCAAGAGTCCAAAGCCATATCAAACCAGAGAAGCAGGATCAGTGTTGCCAGCCTGTACGGTAATTTCATCCGTACGGCTGAAGCCAAATTTCCATATTTATCCTTATGGGTGGGCTGGGCAGAGTTGTGGGCAGAGTCTGGGTAGAGTTGTGGGTGGAGTCTGGGTGGAGACTTTTTAAAATATTTTCCAGTATTTTTCTAAATTTCCGGGAGAAAGTTTGTGTCCATATGGTCGTACACCATCCGTAAGATAAAGGTAAAGGTTAAGGTTTCCCTTGCTTGAAAGCCAGTCGTATCCAACTCTAGGGTGCAGTGCTCATCTCTTTTTCAAAGCCGAAGAGCCAGCGCTGTCTGCTACAGCAGACATTTCCATGGTCATGTGACAGGCATGACTAGACACCGAAGCGCACGGAGCGCTGTTTACCTTCCCACCAAAGTGGTCCCTATTTATCTACTTGCAATTTCTTGCTTTTGAACTGCTAGGTTGGCAGTAGCTGGGACAAATACTGGAGCTCATTCCGTCCTGCAGTACTCGGGAATCGAACCGCTGACCTTCCACCTCCCAGTCAGCGTCTTAGCCACTTGAGCTACAGCAGTGAAAATTACGTTTCGGGGATCAAGGTCGGTGCCTGAATTTCTGTATTTTTTCCGTACGGATTCCGTACTCCGTACAGAGGACTAAATTTCCATATGAAATGGAAATTTCCATACACACTGAGAACCCTGAGCAGGATTAACTCAGACAATGAAAGCATAGTCTAAGCGAGCCAGAAGTCAGATGACCAAAATAATAGACAAAACAGAGTATCTTCAGGGCCTGGAGCAAGGTGAGGATGGACTTCCAGAATTCAGGCAAGACACAACAACAGTTCACAGGAACCAGACAAGATATCCCCAAGAAGGCGGGATATTTTGAGAACTAGAAACAAGGCAACAACTGCAGGTCTGCTGAGGCAGCTTCAGGGAGGAAAGGCTGGTTCTTCTATAGCTAAGTCACTCAGGGTCTCCAGGTGGAGTCTATGAAAGTCTAGAACCTTCCGCAGGGCTCCCAGCTGCTTCCAGCTGAGGGTTCCAGTCTTGCAGGACTTATAGAAGCAGCTGCAAATCCTGGCATGCAGTTACCCACCTACTCATGGAAGACAAAAAGTCTATCCCTATTAAATTATTAAAACCTAAAAGTAGGTAAGGTTGTAACCATGTTGGGGAGATGGGAACACTTATAAGTCAGCTCCACTGTTACCCCAGATGGTTATGAATTCAGCACAAATGTTTGATGAGGAACCCCTGAGTGAGTTCACCAGAGAACAAGTACAGAGCATCTGTGACTAGGACAGTATCCCCAACCACAGAAATTACTGTAAACATGTTCAGCTCAATGTGCTTATAAGTGCCTTTTGAGATATCAGTTTTGAATATATGGAGGTTGAACTGACAATCCAAGGAGGAGCAATTGAGGGCAGGACTCCCTTTCTTCAGCATGGTTATAACTTTACTCACTGCCAGAGTATAATGGCTGAATAGGATTTCTAGAAGTGCTAGAGCAAGAACCTTGTATCTTCCTTGACACCCAAAGGGATAAAAGGAGAAGAGGTTAACAAGGTGATCTGAAGGTATTAATTATCCCTTAGTGTGTTATAATCACATCTTTTTCTCACAATGGTGTGTGATGAAGTGAAATAGTACAGATAATACTTGAAAAATGTATTCAATATATAGAAAACCCCAATAGATTACTAATAATTTTAAGCTGTTCCTAATAATGAATGGGAAAGGCATTACTATGAAATATATTGTTATATTAACATGTGGGGAAAGTCTCCAATTTCTTTCAGTTCAATATGACCCTCCTCTATTCTACTTCTCTTTTCTCCCCAGTGCCATCATCATTAATAGTAAAAAAAAATATGTTCTAAACTTCTCAATAATATGTCTGAAAGTTGGATTGCTTTAGCCTGGCTATTTTCTATGTTTTAAGAGTTAGGCAACATAATGTCAAAACAATATTTTGAAAATGTCCTAGGCTCGCTATACAATAATTGATTTCTGGTTTGGAAAAATGTTACAGGAGTTTTAGCACTGAAGGCCACTGTGGAAATGCATTATACATTGGAGAGTGGCAGATAATTTACACATTTTAATGTGCATAGAATTAGCTTAACTTACACACAATTTATATTCATGTGGTGCTTGCTAGGTCACAGCTGGTGAATGTGCTGCACTCCTTTGGTGATGCCAATCACAAGCAGGGAGCCTTTTGACCTGGTGTCTTTTAGCATTTCACATTCAGATAGCAGATCCTGAGGTATTGGGAGGGAAGTATGACAATGGTTATATATAAAGTGAGTCTCCAAGCCAACTGAAATTGCCAAGAAATTGCCAAGTATTTCTGGCTGTATGGATTCCAAATACTTTTTTAAAAGGGTGTTGGTAGTGAGTGTGAGAGACACACTTATATTTATAAATATAATACATGCATGGTAGGTGTTGTAGGGCAAAAGAAGAAGATGAGATGGCTAGATGGTATTATAGATACAATGGGTACAGAGCTGGGCAGGTTGAGGAGGATGGTGGACAGAGGTGCCCGGGGGACAATGGTCCATGGGATCGCAAAGGATCAGAATCGACTGTGTGACTGAACAACAACAAATGGTGCTAATTTGCCCTTCTTACACCTAAAACATTGCCATTTAATTCTGCAACATGCCATAAATAAGCTTTGAAATAATCCAGTTTAAGGATCACCCTCGACCTTACAGGCTTCCCAATATTATCATAGAAAGTGAATTTATTTCACAGAATATTCATTACTCATCTCTACTAATAAAGCTTCAGGATCTCTTGAAATCAGGAACTGACAGTCTCAGTGGGACCAACTCTGAGGGAACCTCACTTGCAGTGATGTGTGGCCAAAGGAGAAAGGACATGGCCAAATTTAAAAACTAATTTGCCTTTTAAACCAGTCTGGCCAGGCTATCCTGCTATGGTAATAGAGTAGACCATACTGCCACAACTCAACACTGAATGTCAGGTGGTGGTTAACTAACCTGACCACACTGAGGACTAAGCACCTTGAGTGCTGAAGTACACAGGGAAGGGTGATGGTTGCCAAATGGATTAAATCCCACTTGAATCCATCTTGATGGAGGGCAGCAGCTTCATCAATATTGGCCTGGGGCCGACAAGGACTTTGCATGCCAAAAGGGCTCAGGACCAGAAAGTGACTCGCGGAACTGGATAAATGGTACAGGTATCATGCTGCAAGGAGGAAGGCAGATTAAAGGCCACTGAATTATATTCTCAGGACAGTCTTCATGGCTGACCACCATGAGGATCACCAGTATTTGGATTTGGGTATGGCAGAAGAAGAATAAATGTTATTTCTTTTATTTTTAAAATTAGATAGTAGGCAATTTTACTAGATAATTAGCATTTTTACAAACTATCGAATTCTAGTAATAGTGTTGCTTCTCAGGCTTTTTCTCTCCTTGCAATTTATTTTCTCTTATTTTAACTTGTATGATAATTAAGCCTTGCTTGCTTCTTTTCTTCTTTAAAATGTCTGTTCACTATACAGTACAGTACTTAGATACTGCATGCTGCCAGTTCCTATCTTAGAGATCTGTGTCTCCTCTGGAATCATTCAATTAAACGTTTTACAGTTTTAGATATACTAAGCTCTCTCACCAAATAACTTGTTGTGACTGTTGTTCAATAGTGGGAAGAGGAATTTCAGCTTAGGCTGAAGCTAGAAGAAAAGCTCATAGAACTTGAGCTTCAAGAAAAACAAGAACTGGAAGAGGAGCGCTTCAAGCAAATAATGAAATGGCGTTTTGAAAAGCTGCACAAGACAACAAAACCATATGAGCTTCCTTTCCAGCATGAAGAGGAGAAGGAGGAGGAAGAGGAAGAAGAAGAACTGAGCAAGGCAAGCAGCAGCACTCAAATGTACGGGCAACAAATGTCACCAACCTGGTCTCTGGCCTCCAGAAAGCCTGCACCTTACTGGCAAATATGTGTAACAAAGCCCAACACTTCTTTTTAAATAAAAAGCCAAACAGTATTGAGTGTGTGGGGGGAGGAGGAGGAAGGACGGTTTGTAAACCATTTCCCAGTGACATTTTCCTGCTCAAATGTGTAAGCATAAGCAGTAACCTCTGCAGGAGTTGAGGAATTTGGAAACGCTTTTGAATGTACAACCAGAGAATGGGAGAAAGACAGATTTCCAATAAAAATAACAAAATCTTGACTTTGTAACATCCATGCATGTATCATTAGTAGTCTGTTCTATAATCAAATTTCTTTCCTCCCAAATCCTGTCTTTATTGGAAGCATTTTTATAGGGAACATATTCAGGAATCAGTATTAGAGGAATACATCACAGCTTTGTTTCTTAGCACAACCAGACATTCTGTGTGAGGTCCAGAAAACACTCTGAAGATATTCAGGGTGGTCATAAACTTGTATTGTCTCTGCTGCTATCATTAAATCCTTGTTGTCTGTATATTTTCCTTTCACTTGGTGACTGTGCCAGCCCTGTATTCTCTAACAACAAAAGATACATTTTCACATCCTAAAATATTTGATTTTCTCCTTGAAAATAATAGAGTGCATTGTTTTTTTATTTGTTCCAAGCACACAGTTGATGCAGTTCTGAACCCCATATGTTACATAAAATGTCTTTCAACTTGGACCATCATGTTAAAAAATGACTGTGGCTTCATTACCCACTATAGGACAATAACTAGTAGCAGGAACATTGGTGCATTGGTCTGTAGTCCAAGCATTCTAGCACAGTTGACATACCTCAAGGCATGCTTCCAAAGATCAGGCCCATAGATACTGTGGAAGAACACCAAATCTCTCTTTGATTGCATCTGCATGTAGTATCCTTGTTCTAAAGCAGAATAACAAAAAACAGTCATTGCAGAATGAGAGATCACATGATGATGAAGAACCTGACTCAGTATCTTTCCCAATCAAGCTTCAAATCTGAGTACTTTCCACTGGTATTGTAACCCTTGAAGCATAAATCCACAGTTTCATTGTGGCATGCTAGACCATAATAATAATAATTTCATGTTAGAAATTATTCTGGGTTGAAAGGGTTTTTGCTGGATGAATGAGGCTCCTTTCATGTCCCTAAGATCTTTTCCTACTGAAGTGGTCCCTGTTTATCGACTTGCAATTTCTTGCTTTCAAACTGCTAGGTTGGCAGGAGCTGGGACAGAGACGGGGACAGAGTACCCAGGTCTCGAACTGCCAAATTGCTGACCTTCCAACTTACAAGGCGAGGCTCTTAACCACTGTGCTACCACAGCCTCTAGACTAAAATTGAGAGGCAATTGTAGTAATCACAGAGCAGACAGAGACATACTTCATCATGCACAGTTCTGTTCAAACCATATTGTTCAAACCATATCAGGTGGGTTCTGTGAATTGGTCCAGAAACCTTTCTTATGGAAGCCTTGAATTATTTCTGTATCTTATATTTTGGAGATAAGGAATTTAGCAGTGGCTACTGCATTTCGCTGTATAAATATATGCGATGGACTTTCACATTCCAGAATTCTAAATGCCTCCATAGCTGTTATCTAAATTTTCTCCAAAAAAAAATGGTGCAGACTAGTGACTCCTCATTGGATATATATTCTAAATAGGCATTTGGAAATCTCACAGGGCCCGAGGGTTCCACATAATTGCTTGATAAATATGAGCACATAGCACATTTTCGCCTTGATAAATAAGTAGTTCATATCCATTACTAAGCAATCAAATATGAATTAGTAGTAAATAATTTAGGAGCACAGTTATGAACAATCTGTTAGAAAAAGAAATACACCCCAGCTTTAGTTTGTCATTAAAGAACACAATATGGAAAGAAATATTGAGGTTATCACCTTTTTATATCTGAACAAGAAATATTAGCAAAACCCAACTGGGTGGTGCTAAAATACACATGGGATTTTAAAAGCAGGCATTAAGGAACAGTGAATCTCATATTAGTCCCTGTTTTCTATTTTGGGAACTAGTTCCTTGTCATGTAGCAGACATTTGCATCTTGTATATTGCAAGTTTAACATGCAGGAAATGATAGACTTTAATATTAGACTTTAGCTCATGAGTCAGCTTATACTGTATATGAGGTTCATAGGATATGATGGTGTGAGGCAGGACTGGCCCAGAAGGTGATAAGTCACAACCCTGATACCCACATAGTGGAACACATGGCTTCACCACCTCCTTTCAAATAGTTTTGTAAATCAGCCCACATAGTTGTATCAGGCTGCCATAATCTTTGTAAATGAACTTTGTAAATCTTGGTGAAATTGTTGTTACCTGGCACTGCAAGAAGGTATCCATTTAGAGACACTGTATATTTCCACTTGAGAGGATGAGTATTAAGTGTTGCTAAAGTATTTTACTATGCTCTGAGAAGAAGAAAAAATATGGTTGAATTTGTCTTTTAAGGCTTTTCACAAGGTAGTCTCTGAACTATTAGAGTTGGGTTAGGGTTACCTTAGACTGAGCTACTGAGCTTTAATGCAGCGCTTGATCCAAAGATATTCTAAGACCTGCTAAGACCTGTGATTATCTGTAAATCTTAAATTTCCACTAATAACTCCAACCCTACTATCACTGTAAATTTTCAGTAAAACCTGATCATTAGTAGACTTTAGAAATAAATGCAATGTTGGACCTCTCTCGTTATACCTCTGTAGGTCAAAATGAGACTTTTTATATTTAAGGGAAAGAAGGACAGGTGTTCATGCCTAATCACTGAGTGTGAGAACCCCATACTGGCAATAAGAGATTATTGGATGTTGTGTTCTAATGGTTTTACCTTCCACATGAATTACAATGTATCTGAGCCAATGTAACCTTGCCTGTAGCAACAATGTAACCTTCAGCTGTATCATATAAACCCTGTAATAGGACGCGAGCGAATGACCACCAGCTGGCAGCAGCGAGCGTCCAAGCTCTCTTGGTCCGAACTCATCAAAGGCAACAGCGCGGGAAGCTTTCCCGCCACCACCTACACCTGGACAAGAAGGGCGTGACCCACAATGACGTCACGCAGACAGTAGCCAATGGGCTACCATGGCACCACGTTCAAATGTATCCCTACTGTATATAAAGAGCTATCGATCCGCCATTACCTCATGTTCCCTCTGTCCACGATGCAATAAACCTGAGTTAACCCAGCCCGAGGCTGTGTCCTGTGTCTTAGTTTCATACACTAAATTGGCGACGAGGATGGGATGATGGATCCCCAAGGAGCAGCCAGGGCACAGAGCGGGTTCAACATCACCAAACCGCAAGACTGGGAGTTGTTTGAGATGGACTTCCATGCGGCGCTGGTGGAACTCAAAGTCAAGGAAGACGATGAGGAGAGGAAGAGGGCCATCCTCACCCGCATGCTTGGGATGGAGACCAAGCGGACGCTGGTGGGCATCATCGCTCCGAAGAAGGTGAGCGAATTTAAGGCGGACGACATCATGAAGCTGCTTCGGGAGCGCTTCCAACCCTCGAGGGCGATGTTTCCCGCTCGGAGCGCGTTTTGGAGGCGAGTCCAAGCGCCGGACGAGTCGGTCGAGACATTCGTGGCCGCCATGAGGGTAGCCGCCGCCCCCTGCAAATGGGGCAACATCCTAGAAATGGCCCTCAGGGACGGCGTGCTGTGTGGCCTGAAAGACAAGGAGGTGCAGCGCAGCTTGATGAATAAGGAGCCGCCACCAACGCTGGCAGAGGTCGTCGAGGCCGCGGAGGCCGCAGAGTCCACGAATGCTGGAGTGGACGAGATGCACCAGTGGCGTGAGTGGCGTCCCAGAGCCGGTAAAGCGGAAAAATCGGTGCACGCAACTCAACGGGCCTCAAAGTCGTCTTCGGAAGGCAGCGACGGCGAGGAGGTCCAGAAGGTCCGAAAGGGGGGGCGCCGCTGCGATGGTTGCGGAGCGGCCCACGAGCGTGCGAGGTGCCCATTTAGAAAGGCCGAATGCTACACCTGCGGCCGTCGGGGGCACATCGCCAAGGCATGCAGAAAACGGAAGGAGGGCCGGAGGCAGTCACCGGACCGTTCGACCAGACCGGACCGTTCAGCGAGGCCCAAAGATGGCGTCCAGACCACGAGGAAGCAGGACGGCGTGGGCCGCGTCTCGGACAGCAGCGAGGACGACGTCCCAGTGCTCAGTGTGTCCGCGGAACAGTCTCATTATTTCGTTGAGGTACTAGTACAAGGGGCCCCTATCAGGATGGAAATTGACTCGGGGTCCTCCTATTCCATAATTCCCCAGAAAGAGTTCTTGAAAATCGACCCCCACGTGCGGCCCAAACTTAAAACATTGAGGTCCACGCTACGAGATGTACAGGGGAACAGCATTCCGGTGTTGGGGGTCGGGAAATTTCGGGTTGAGTTTAAGAGACACTCTGCGGAGCTGCCCCTAGTTGTCCTCAAGGGGGGGAGTTGTAGCCTCCTAGGGACACAGTGGTTCCAGCCCTTAGGCCTGTTTATAGGGGGAGTACATGCAGTGGGGGTGGACCCAATACAAGCGGTGTGCGATGCGCATCCCGCAGTTTTTGAAAAAGGACTTGGAAAATTCAAGGGACCCCCTGTAGCTTTCGACCTAGACCCGGAGGTCCGCCCGATAAGACTCAAACCGCGCAGGGTGCCCTTCGCACTAAAGGACAAAATAGAGGCGGAACTGGACAAATTGGTGGGCCAGGGGATTCTTATTCCTGTTGATTCCGCGGAGTGGGAAACTCCAATTGTAACAGCTCTGAAGGCTAACGGGGAGGTGCGCATTTGCGCTGATTATAAGTGTACAATTAACAAGGCGATCCGCCCTAACGCATACCCGGTGCCGGTGGTCAGCCACCTTTTGGCCAGGCTAAATGGGGGAAAGTGTTTCGCTAAGCTCGACCTGGCACAAGCCTATCAGCAGCTTCCCGTAACACCCGCCACGGCCGCGGCACAAACGATAGTCACACATAAAGGAGCGTTCCAGGTGTCGCGTTTACAGTTCGGCGTGAACTCGGCACCCGGCCTTTTCCAGTCGCTTGTGGAACGCCTCCTGAAGGGGCTGGAGGGGGTGTTGCCTTATTTTGATGACGTATTAATAACTGGGGGGAGTGAGGCCGAACTGGCAAAGAGATTGGACAAAGTACTAACGGTGTTCGAGAAAGCGGGGCTGAGACTGAGGAAGGACAAATGTGTTTTTTTCGAAACCGAGGTCGAGTTCTTAGGGTTCAGGATTACACCCGAGGGTATCAAGCCATCCAAATCCAAAGTAGTAGCCATCAAAAAGGCCCCTCGCCCCACATCCAAAACCGAGCTACAGTCATTCCTGGGGCTCCTCAATTTTTACCATACATTCCTTCCGCGGAAGGCGTCCGTGGCCGAACCGCTCCATCGGTTGCTTAAGAAAGAGGAGACTTGGATGTGGGGTGACGAGCACGAGAGGGCGTTCAAAGAATTAAAGCAACTCTTGACCTCTGACGCAATTCTAACGCATTTCGACCCCAAACGGCCGGTGGTCCTAGTCTGCGATGCATCACCGGTGGGGGTGGGGGCAGTACTTTGCCACGTGTTGGATGACGGAAGGGAGGCCCCGGTTGCATTTTATTCAAGGTCCCTGTCCCAGGCAGAGCGAAATTACGCACAAACCGACAGGGAGGCATTGGCAATTGTAGCGGGGACCAAAAAGTTTCACGATTTTTTGTATGGCCGCCCGTTCAAAATCGTGACGGATCACAAGCCCCTGTTAGGGATTTTCACGGCAAGCAAGCCCACCCCGCAGATCCTATCACCGAGAATGCTGCGATGGGCCATTTTTCTCAACGCTTACCAACACGAGTTGGTGTACCGGCCCGGAAAAGAGATCAGCCATGCTGATGCACTTTCGAGATCCCCTTTGCCCTTGTCGGACGACCAGAAGGCTAGAGTAGGAAGAGACCGCCAGGTGTTACTAATTGAGGTTTTAGATGCACCCCCAATAGTACCAGCCGATATTGCGAGGGCGACAGGCAAGGACAGGACACTCGAGAAAGTCAGCTCATGGGTACAAAAGGGGTGGCCGGCATCGTCCCCAAGCACGGAATTCGACCCATTCTTTCGGAAAAAGCTAGAGTTGTCCCTAGAAAGGGGGTGCCTATTGTGGGGCCAACGGGTGGTGGTTCCTGCAGCCATGCGGCCGAGGGTGCTCAAACTGCTGCACGTCAGCCATCCGGGCATCGTTCGTTCGAAAGCGCTGGCCCGCAGTTACTTTTGGTGGCCACAGCTGGACGCGGACATTGAGCACATGGTCGGCACTTGTGGGGCATGCCAGGGATCCCGACCAGAGGCGGCCCGCCTCCCGCATAGGGAATGGGACACAGCAAGGGGGCCGTGGTCCAGAGTACATGTAGATTTCGCTGGCCCATTCCGAGGAACCATGTTTCTCCTGGTGGTGGATGCGTTCTCCAAGTGGCTGGAGGTTATCCCAGTAAAGAGCACGTCCTCCGCCGCAACAATTAGCCAGCTACGGAGAGTCTTTTCCACGTTCGGTTTACCCGACACTTTAGTCAGCGATAACGCGAGTTGCTTCACCTCCTCGGAGTTCGAGGCATTCATGGGAGCAAACGCCATTCGGCATGTCACATCCGCGCCGTTTCACCCGGCCACGAACGGCCAAGTGGAACGGTTGGTGCGTACAACAAAAGATGCGCTTCGGCGCATGGGCCCGGGGGACCTAAATCACCAAGTATGTCAGTTCTTGTTAGCGTATAGGGTGACCCCTTTAGCGTCGGGTTACTCGCCGGCAGAACTCTTGATGCGGCGAAAACTGACCACGCTTCTGACCAGGCTGGACCCGACGAGAGTCGAGGATAAAGGGAAAAACATAGGATTGGCAGTCTCGAAAGGGTTCGCCGCCGGCGACCTTGTTTACTGCAGGAACTATGCAAGCGCAGGGCCAGCCTGGGTGCCAGGAACGATAGTAGAACAAACAGGGCCAGTGTCATATCGGGTGGAAACGAGCACCGGTCTCCTCTGGAGGAGACACGCTGACCAACTGAGGCGCCGAGTGAGTGAAGGGCCGGTCAGTGGGGCACAGCAACAGGATTCAGCGATAGGGTTCTCCCCCACCCGTTTAGCCCAAGGGGGAGAAAATGAGGGACATCAGTCCGAGTCCGGGGGGGAAAGCAGTGATCCCGACTCATATCCTTTTGATACCCCAGTTCTATCAGAGCCCGGGGGGAGGGAAAAGGAATGTGCGGCCGCCGCCGCGTCCCCCGAATGTAATTTTGATTTTGATTCTGGTCTTGCGAGCCGGGGGGGTTTTCAGGAGTGTTCCCCCACCCTTCCAAGCGAGAAGAGGGGTTTTTCGTTAGCCCCCAGTGCCCCCGGTTCTTCCCCGAGAAAGAGTACACACCCCAACAACGCCGTGGAGCCGCGGCAAGTCACTAACAAGTCTCCCTCTCAAATTACAGGGCAGGAAACCAGGGGACAAAGAGGAGGTAGCAAACCCGGGGAAAGGCAGCCCGCATCGAGACCCCAACGTGTTCGAAATAAACCATCTTGGCTGAGAGACTTTGTCTCCTAAGGGGGGGAGTGTGTTGAAGTGTGGGCTCGAGACATTGTCTCGTCCTAGGGGGGAGGGGTGTTGTGTTCTAATGGTTTTACCTTCCACATGAATTACAATGTATCTGAGCCAATGTAACCTTGCCTGTAGCAACAATGTAACCTTCAGCTGTATCATATAAACCCTGTAATAGGACGCGAGCGAATGACCACCAGCTGGCAGCAGCGAGCGTCCAAGCTCTCTTGGTCCGAACTCATCAAAGGCAACAGCGCGGGAAGCTTTCCCGCCACCACCTACACCTGGACAAGAAGGGCGTGACCCACAATGACGTCACGCAGACAGTAGCCAATGGGCTACCATGGCACCACGTTCAAATGTATCCCTACTGTATATAAAGAGCTATCGATCCGCCATTACCTCATGTTCCCTCTGTCCACGATGCAATAAACCTGAGTTAACCCAGCCCGAGGCTGTGTCCTGTGTCTTAGTTTCATACACTAAATTGGAACAACCTGGTATTCTTCAAGCCTTCCTAGTCAGATACAGACCATGACAATTATATTGTTTAAAAGGAATAGAATATGAAGTACAAAAAGGTATTTCAAGAATTTAATTGGAAACACTAAAGTGGGATAGGAATCTAGGAGACAGTATATTTTTGTGTGCTTTTTTGTTTATAGTGTTGCTGTCTAAGTTGGAGGATATCACTATAAAGGCTTCTTCAGTTTTGTTGCCGTCTTTGAGCATTGCTGTCATCCATGGATTAGTGGAGAAGCTTTTGGCCACCCACATGTTTTGGACAACAACCACCGTAGTCTATTAATGTGAATAAATTCATGGCAGTTAGAAAATAGATGGGGAAGAAGTAGAAGCAGTGACAGATTTTACTTTCCTAGGATCTAAGATCACTGCAGATGGCGACTGTAGCCATGAAATAAAAAGACAACTGATTATGGGGAGACAAGCTATGAGAAACCTGGGGAATATAGTAAAAAGCAGAGACATCACCTTTAAAACAAAAATTCATGTAGTCAAAGCAATGGTATTCCCGGTGGTAATGTATGGGTGTGAGAGCTGGACCATTAAGAAAGCTGAGCAAAGAAGAATAGATGCCTTTGAAATGTGGTATTGGAGAAGAGTCCTGAGAGTCCCCTGGACAGCAAAGAGAACAGATAGGTCAATATTAGAAGAAATCAACCCTGACTGTTCATTGGAGGGACAAATAGTGAAGATGAAGCTAAAGTACTTTGGACATCAAATGAGAAGGGAAGACTCACTTGACAAGGCCTTGATGCTGGGAAAGGTGGAGGGCAACAGAAGAAGGGGGCATCCAAAGATGAGATGGATAGATGGTATTGTACACGCAATGAGCACAGAGCTGGGCGGGCTGAGGAGGATGGTGGAGCACAGAGGTGCCTGGAGGAAAATGGTCTATGGGGTCGCAAAGGGTCAGAATCGACTATGCGACTGAATAACAAACAAGGGCAAAACTCTTGGACAATGAAATGTTCCCCACCCTGACTCATACAGGACTCAAATGTCACCCATCATGAGGTGGGTTGAACAAGGATCACAAACTTCACATGTTCACATTTCAGAGTCTCGTTGGTCTATTGTTATGTCTCGCTCCAGTAGGAGAAATGGCAACTGGCATTATAAAGAAAATTTACAAAGAATTTTGCCATTTGGAAAATTAGCTATGACCTCTTGCCCTCTCTATTTATTTAGTCCCAAGTTCATATTCAAGATGAATCTGAAAGAATTCATTCTGACTCAATCACTGGCACTTCCTGTGTAAAGGCTTTTGTACAATTAATGCTGCATTAATAATATAGGGATGATCTTATTTTTTCCATTGTAGCTATGGAATGGTGACTCTAAAAATGGAAAACATTGTTTTCATCCTGGAAAAATGTGATACATGGTACAAGCTCATCCATCTTGCTGCAACTTTTGAAAAATCATTATCTTTCATATCTTTGGAGATTATAACATATGTTAAAATTCAGTCCCCTCCCAATGTGTCATGCTTGCATCTTCAACATATTTATTTCACATTTGTATCCATCATGAAGTGATCATAGGGTAAACTACCTTCAAAACAAGCTGATGCTCTTCTCATTTTTTGGGATGTGGAAAGCAAGAGCAACAGTGTTTCGTGCACTCCGGTGTCTAGACATGCCTGCCACATGACCACGGAAATGTCTGCAGAAGCAGACAGCGCTGGCTCTTTGGCTTAGAAACAGAGATGAGCACTGCACCCTAGAGTTGGATACGACTGGCTTTCAAGCAAGGGAAACCTTTACCTTTACTAGGGAAAGCAAGAGAACTGAAAACTGTCTTACACAAAGTTTACCCATGTAGGAAAGCATTGCCATCTGTTAGAAGACAGGAGTAGCCACGCATGCTGTGCAGTTGTCAGAATCCTGTTGGGTTTTTACACCAGTGTAAATGGATTTTGGTGAAAAAGTCACTGCTTGCATTCTTTATCATGTGCCAGTGAGATGAGTTGATGCATGATGAAGGAAGCAGATAGTGAATCCTTAACCAGCAGCAGTTTGTTGCTGCAGTTTATAGCGTTTTACTTACACGAGTGTAAAAAACCAACAGGAATCTGGCCTCTGAATATTTGGGATGTAGTGTTGCCTGACATTGCCTCATCAGTTAAGATGGAAAGAAAGAATGTCTGCTGTAAATATCTCTGCTCTACATATGAATAATGGATTTTCTGATAGATTCAACCCACGTTCCACCTATGTAAAGCAAAGGTAGGCTGTCTGAGATTTAAGTCTTTGAAGGGCTCATTATACTAATTCCAAGCATCTTCACTGATATACTGAGCACATTTGGAACTTTATTTATAAGCAGCAACGCTAATTTGGAAATGCCAGACTCAGTAATGCAAAGTCAAATATTTACATAGTTTTACACATTCCATTGACAACTCTGTTACTTTTGATCAATACACATTTTCCCTAGTAACTGTAAAGATAATTTAGATTTAATGTTACCTGTTTGCTTTAGCGGTGGAACTAATTTTCACTTCACCCACTATTGTACTATTCTCATAATTCTGCTTCTTTAGAATATATGTGATCTGGGGAAAAGTGTCATTGTTATTATTTCTAACTTATTATTACTTTATTGCAAATCTCAAAGGAAGCAAGATAATATGATCCATTTCTTTAGATGCCTACAAAACTAGACATTGGCTTTTGAAACCATAACTCTGAAAGAGGTGCTTGAAAAAACTATTCCCTATAAACACACCTGTTTTACGAACATGTCAACAAGGTGCTCTGGTATCCATTCTATTCTTGGAAACAACATTGTAGAAGTTATATGTCAATAAGGAAGGCTAAGCAATTTGTGAACTTCCATGCAATGTTGTACTCCAAATCCCATCATCCCTTACTATTGCTTAGACTGGTCAAGGCTGATGAGAATTGGAATCTAATAACATCTGGAGGACTACAAGTCCAAAACATATAGAACTCCTGGAAGAGGAGATTTTCTGTGAAATAAAAATTACTAAATATTTAGCTCCAGGACAAATCCCATAACTGCAGGGATGGATGGGTGGGTGAATGATAGAGGAAGATTCCTCTGACCCTTCAAATGACTATTGCCTCCCCTCTCCTTCCCTGCAGGTTCCAAGATTCTTGTACTAAAACTCTGAATTTTTTTAGATGCAGAGGTTTGGGGAAAAATCCTAGATAGCTACATCTCTCCAGAAAACAACAGTGATTTGTTCTTGTCAGTTAAAACAAACGGAATATGCTGTGCTCAGTTTGTGACATCCTATAAGGTGTCTAAAGGTATGTGCAAAACATGCTTTCTGCTTGACATCACACTTGTCATGTCATTGACAAAAATCTGGACCATTATGTTTACAGCATTGTTGGTGAGCTTCTGCAGAGAGAAAAACGCTCCACATGGCTTGCTCCATCTGTCTGTTCCCATTTGATTTTTATTTATTTGTGGATCTGTTGACATGAGACCCAGAGAAATGCATATATTTGTCTCACAGGCAAGGCTAGTAAGTATGCCTTAGCAGAGTCAGTTGTGGAGTGTGCAACATCTCAATGTTTCAGCTGTTTGAATATTTCTCATTATGTAGGAACACTGCCATTTGTACAGTGGAGGTTGCTGTTATTTTACAAAGTACAAAATATAAATCTCATCTTCGGGATTGGAGTGCTCTCTGGTGACTAATAAAAAGTGAAAACAAGCCAATTATTAACCATGAAGGTCAAGAAAGAAAGAGAATGAGCTAGATATACAACCAACCAACCAACTAAATAAATATAATACAGGTTTACAAAGTGGCTTAAAGTGTTTGAGAATGAAATGGACTTTTCCTGGAGCTAAAGTGTTGTGTGTGTGTGTGTGGCAGAAATATGCTAGAGATTAGCTGTGCAGTTCCTCACTTGGATTTGGATAGCCTCCAATTGCAATTGCCAACATGAATTCCCAGTGTGGAATTGGACCAGAGTGTGAGGAGCAAGGTGAATGAAGTCTCCTTACCCCCAGCTGTCTTATACTGGGGCTCCAGGTGGAGTAAAAAGGATATTTTTGTAAGGAAATTTGAAGGCATTAAGGAGCATAATCTGGACAGCTTTTGTGGTGATCTTTTCCACTTGCTGAAAATGCCCCTGCCCTTTCCCCACAGAAATCTGTCTGTCTCACACACCTATCACTACTGGTCCCATTCAACAAGCGCCTCTAAAACTTTGCATAGCATTTTCGGGGCCAGGGTGTATTATTACAGAGAAAACAGTTAAGACAGTTTCCATCAAGACTCACTCTGAATTCCGCTTATTGTTTCTAATGCACACATTACAAGCATATGTTCTTTTAACTGAGTGGTAACATATGGTGAAAACTAATAAGCATGTGAAAAAAGCAATGTGTTATTCAAGCATGAAAGCAACTGGTGACAGCTAAAACCTTCAAACCCAAAATATTTTTTCCTTTTTTTGGGGGGGGGGACAGGTACCCATAATGCTTTTATGAGTCTTTTTGTATCCTGGTCTGTCCATCTTCTTCTCAGACTGAACTATGGACACCTAGTAATCCAATTCTGTGGAAGGAATGTAAGGCCCATATTTCAGTTTCTGGGCGTACATGTCTGCTGTGAAGTTTGCTTGAAAAAGCAAGGTTTCTGCAGAAAACATAATAGGATGTCACAGAGAATTATGCTAATATAGATAAACCTAAAGTGATGCAAGTTTGGTTTTATACTGAAAATATTTCTGAATTCCATCATACAGTGTTGCATACCGATTGTGAAAGAGTTATACAGACATGGCAGAAATGGTACATTGTTAAGCACTTGGAAGATATTTTACAATTAATTAAATTGTTATTGTCTAATTGACTTGTTATGTATTTAAGGTTGATGTGTTCTCAGTCTAGACATCCAATCTAGACTTTGCTTACATATCAATGCTTAACATAGAGTCATAGATTTGGTGGACAAGTTACATCCTGCAAGATTCCATTTTGAGCCTGGTGTTATTAAACATAGAAATGATTCAGATGAAAAATGCTGTACTCAAATTTGCCCAAGATTCACTGACCCCAAACTCAGAAGGATGACTTCAAACTGGAAAGGGTAGCTAATACTTCAGAACAAAAACAGGGTTTAAGATACTCTTAACTGATTGGAAATCTTCAAAAGCCGGTTGTATCTGGCTATAGGGTTGAGCGTTCATCTCCATTTACAGCAAACAGCCAGCACTCTCAGCATCTGCAGATGCTTCCATGGACATGTGGCAGGCATGAATAGACACAGAACACTGTTTATCTTCCCACTGAAGGTACATATTTATCTACTTGCAATTTCTTACTTTCAAACTGCTAGGTTGGTAGAAGTTGGGACAGAGACAGGAACTCACTCTGTTGTGCAGCACTCAGGTTTCAAACTGCTGACCTTCCAACCATCAAATTCAGCATCTTAACCTGTTTGCAGGTCAGGATAACCATTTTACAATCTGTCCATTATTTTCCCTGCGATTGATGTCAGGCTGCCAGTTTGACATTCCTCAATTCCATCTTTTTGAAGATAGAGACAATATTAGCCCTCTTCCAGTCACCTGGCACTTCACCCATTCTCCAGGATATCCATAAAATTATACAGGTACACTGGGTCTGAAATATCTTCAGCCAGTTCCTTCAATATCCTTTTGATTCAGTTCATCAGGTCCTGTGGATTTGAACTCATTTAAGGTAATAAGGTATTCCTTGGTTGTTTGTCTATCAATCTCAAGCTACTATTTTATCCCCTCCTTTTATGCAGATTTGCCTGGAGGGTCGTAAATTGTCTTTTGGGAAAAGACTGAGCTGAATTGAGTACTTCTGCCTTTTCCTTTGTCACCTATTATCATTTTTCCTTCCCTGCTGATCAGCTGAGCTACTATTTATATTATGCATATCGGAGAATAAACAAAACAAAAATGCTGTAGCACTTTAAAGACTAACTTATATTTCAATATGAGCTTTCATGGATCAAGTCCATGCCATCAGACATGAGAGTGAAGCTTCATGGCATCAATTTATACACATCAAATACAGAGGTGCAGAGTGATTGGTTGGTATAACAGATAAGCATAAGAATCAATGTGGCTTCATACAATTGGTAATGTCAGATGATCTCTGGTTGTTATTCAGATTAGCTGTAAAAAAACCCTATTTTTCAGTTGCAAATAGTGGGAAGAGTGGGAAGATACTATTTCAATTGCAAATATGGGGAAGATACAAAATAAACACCTGGCATTGAACATTTGCTAATGAGTTTCACCTTTGTGTTACTGTCTGAGCACATCCATTGTTCTGTGAGACAGCCTATGTCATGAAAGATAATTTTACAGGAAATTTTGTGAAGGTGGTATAACAAAATATAATATACAGCATATATAGCAGCATATAATAATCTGTGTATCAAATTTGATAATGTCCCAGAAACCCTTGGCTAATATTCAAACCTTTGCAATGGGTGTCCAACAGATGGATGTATTTTATTTCTGCTGTCTCTCTCTGGATCCAATATGTATTTTATTTGTCTTTTGCTATGCACATACCTGAAGAATGGTTTTTGTTGTTGTTTGGGTCTCTTGCTAACCTCAGCTCATTCTCGCCCTTTGCCCTCTTTGGTGTATGCAAACCAAGACACAGGACACAGCCCCGGGCTGGGTTAACTCAGGTTTATTGCATCGTGGACAGAGGGAACATGAGGTAATGGCGGATCGATAGCTCCTTATATACAGTAGTAATACATTTGAACGTGGTGCCATGGTAGCCCATTGGCTACTGTCTGCGTGACGTCATTGCGGGTCACGCCCTTCTTGTCCAGGTGTAGGTGGTGGCGGGAAAACTTCCCGCGCTGTTGCCTTTGATGAGTTCGGACCAAGAGAGCTTGGACGCTCGCTGCTGCCAGCTGGTGGTCATTAGCTCGCGTCCTATTACAGGGTTTATATGATACAGCTGAGGGTTACATTGTTGCTATAGGCAAGGTTACATTGGCTCAGATACATTGTAATCCATGTGGAAAGGTAAAACCATCAGAACACAACACCCCTCCCCCCTAGGACGAGACAAAGTCTCGAGCCCACACTTACACACACTCCCCCCCCTTAGGAGACAAAGTCTCTCAGCCAAGATGGCTTATTTCGAACACGCTGGGGTCTCGATGCGGGCTGCCTCTCCCCGGGTTTGCTACCTTCTCTTTGTCCCCTGGTTTCCTGTCCTGTAATTGGAGAGGGAGACTCGTTCGTGACTTGCCGCGGCTCCGCGGCGTTGTTGGGTGGTGTGCTCTTTCTTAGGGAGGAACCGGGGGCACTGGGGGCTAACGAAAAACCCCTCTTCTCGCTTGGATGGGTGGGGGAACACTCCTGAAAACCCCCCCGGCTCGCAAAATCAAAATCAAAATTACCATCGGGGGCAGCGGTCGCGAACTCCTCTCCCCCTTCCCCGGCCCCTGATAGGACTGGCGTATCAAAAGGATATGAGTCGGGGCCGCTGCTTCTGCTTCCTTCCCCCCTTGCTTGGGACTGTTGTCCACTGCTGTCTCCCCCTTGGGTTAAGCGGGTGGGGGAGAACCCTAACGCTGAATCCTGTTGCTGAGCTCCACTGACTGGCCCACTCACTCGGTGCCTCAGTTGGTCTGCGTGCCTCCTCCAGAGGAGGCCGGTGTTAGTCTCGACCCGGTACGACACTGGCCCCGTCTGTTCTACAACCGTCCCTGGTACCCAGGCCGGCCCTGCGCTGGAATAGTTCCTGCAGTGAACAGGGTCCCCGGCGGCGAAACCTTTCGAGACTGCCAACCCTATGTTTTTCCCTTTATCCTCGACTCTCGTCGGGTCTAGCCTGGACAGGATCGTGGTCAGTTTTCGCCGCATCAATAGCTCCGCCGGCGAGTAGCCTGACGCTAAGGGGGTTACCCTATACGCTAAAAGGAACTGGCATACTTGGTGATTCAGGTCCCCCGGGCCCATGCGCCGCAGCGCCTCCTTCGTTGTCCGCACCAGCCGTTCCACTTGGCCATTCGTGGCCGGGTGAAACGGTGCGGATGTGACATGCCGAATGGCGTTTGCCTCCATGAACGCCCCGAACTCGGCGGAGGTGAAACAACTAGCGTTATCGCTGACTAAAGTGTCGGGTAAACCGAATGTGGAAAAGACTCTCCTTAGCTGGCTAATTGTCGTGGCGGAGGACGTGCTCTTTACTGGGATAACCTCCAGCCACTTGGAGAACGCATCTACCACCAGGAGAAACATGGTTCCTCGGAATGGGCCAGCGAAATCCACGTGCACTCTGGACCACGGCCCCCTTGCTGTGTCCCACTCCCTATGCGGGAGACTGGCCGCCTCAGGTCGGGATCCCTGGCAAGCCTCGCAAGTGCCGACCATGTGCTCAATGTCCGCGTCCAGCTGTGGCCACCAGAAGTAACTCCGGGCCAGCGCCTTTGAACGAACTATGCCCGGGTGGCTGACGTGCAGCAGTTCGAGCACCCTCGTCCGCAGGGGCGCAGGGACCACCACCCGTTGGCCCCACAGAAGGCACCCCCTCTCTAGGGACAACTCTAGCTTTTTCCTAAAGAATGGGTCGAACTCTGTACTCGGGGACGAAACCGGCCACCCCTTCTGCACCCATGAACTAACTTTCTCCAGCGTCCTGTCCTTGCCTGTCGCCCTAGCAATGTCGGCTGGTACTATTGGGGGTGCGTCTAAAACCTCAATTAGCAACACCTGGCGGTCTCTTTCTGCTCTCGCCTTTTGGTCGTCCGACAAGGGCAGAGGGGATCTCGAAAGCGCATCAGCATGGCTGATCTCCTTTCCGGGCCTGTACTCCAACTCATGTTGGTACGCGTTGAGGAAAATAGCCCATCGCAGCATTCTCGGGGACAGGATCTGCGGCGTGGGCTTGCTCGCCGTGAAAATCCCTAACAGTGGCTTGTGATCGGTCACGATTTTGAACGGGCGGCCATACAAAAAATCGTGAAATTTTTTGGTCCCCGCTACTATTGCTAACGCCTCCCTGTCGGTTTGTGCGTAATTTCGCTCCGCTTGGGACAGGGACCTTGAGTAAAACGCTACCGGGGCCTCCCTTCCGTCCTCCAACACGTGGCAAAGCACCGCCCCCACCCCCACCGGGGATGCATCACAAACTAGGACCACTGGCCGTTTGGGGTCGAAGTGCGTCAGGATTGCCTCAGATGTTAGGAGTTGCTTTAGCTCTTTGAACGCCCTCTCGTGCTCGTCACCCCACATCCATGTCTCCTCCTTTTTAAGTAACCGATGGAGCGGTTCGGCCACGGACGCCTTCCGCGGGAGGAATGTATGGTAAAAATTGAGGAGCCCCAGGAAGGACTGTAGCTCGGTTTTGGATGTGGGGCGAGGGGCCTTTTTAATGGCTGCTACCTTGGATTTAGACGGTTTAATCCCCTCGGGTGTGATCCGGAACCCTAAAAACTCGACCTCGGTTTCGAAAAAGACACATTTATCCTTCCTCAATCTCAGCCCCGCTTTCTCGAACACGGTCAATACTTTGTCCAACCTCTTTGCCAGTTCAGCCTCACTCCCCCCTGTTATCAACACGTCATCAAAATAAGGCAACACCCCCTCCAGTCCCTTCAGGAGGCGTTCCACAAGCGACTGAAAAAGGCCGGGTGCCGAGTTCACGCCAAACTGTAACCGCGACACCTGGAACGCTCCTTTATGTGTAACTATCGTTTGTGCCGCGGCCGTGGCGGGGGTCACAGGGAGTTGCTGATAGGCTTGTGCCAAATCGAGTTTGGCGAAACACTTTCCCCCATTCAGCCTGGCCAAAAGGTGGCTGATCACCGGCACCGGGTATGCATTAGGGCGGATCGCCTTGTTAATTGTACACTTATAATCAGCGCAAATGCGCACCTCCCCGTTAGCCTTTAGAGCCGTTACAATTGGAGTTTCCCACTCCGCGGAATCAACAGGAATAAGAATCCCCTGGCCCACCAGTTTGTCCAGTTCCGCCTCTATCTTGTCCTTGAGTGCGAACGGTACCCTGCGCGGTTTGAGTCTTATCGGGCGGACCTCCGGGTCTATGTGCGGTTTGCGATGCGCATCCCGCCGTTTTTAAGAAAGGACTCGGAAAGTTCAAGGGACCCCCTGTAGCTTTCGACATAGACCCGGAGGTCCGCCCGATAAGACTCAAACCGCGCAGGGTACCGTTCGCACTCAAGGACAAGATAGAGGCGGAACTGGACAAACTGGTGGGCCAGGGGATTCTTATTCCTGTTGATTCCGCGGAGTGGGAAACTCCAATTGTAACGGCTCTAAAGGCTAACGGGGAGGTGCGCATTTGCGCTGATTATAAGTGTACAATTAACAAGGCGATCCGCCCTAATGCATACCCGGTGCCGGTGATCAGCCACCTTTTGGCCAGGCTGAATGGGGGAAAGTGTTTCGCCAAACTCGATTTGGCACAAGCCTATCAGCAACTCCCTGTGACCCCCGCCACGGCCGCGGCACAAACGATAGTTACACATAAAGGAGCGTTCCAGGTGTCGCGGTTACAGTTTGGCGTGAACTCGGCACCCGGCCTTTTTCAGTCGCTTGTGGAACGCCTCCTGAAGGGACTGGAGGGGGTGTTGCCTTATTTTGATGACGTGTTGATAACAGGGGGGAGTGAGGCTGAACTGGCAAAGAGGTTGGACAAAGTATTGACCGTGTTCGAGAAAGCGGGGCTGAGATTGAGGAAGGATAAATGTGTCTTTTTCGAAACCGAGGTCGAGTTTTTAGGGTTCCGGATCACACCCGAGGGGATTAAACCGTCTAAATCCAAGGTAGCAGCCATTAAAAAGGCCCCTCGCCCCACATCCAAAACCGAGCTACAGTCCTTCCTGGGGCTCCTCTAAAACCATCAGAACACAACACCCTCCTAATGCCTTCCCTGAAATTCTTTGCTGTTTTTCTGTACTCTTCGTTTGCAGCTAAGCCTTCCTTCCATTTCACATATTCATCTTTTTTATGTTTAAGTCCTCTTTGAGCTTTTTGTGAAGCCACATTAGTCTTTTATGTTTTCTTCTACCTTTTTTCTTATTGGAGCTGTTTGTTGTTGTATCTTCAGAATTTCTTTTTAAAGGAACTTCCACTCATCTTGGACTCCTTTTCCTATTAGTATCTTCTGCCATGGAACCTTGCCTATCATTGTTCTGAATTTATTAAAATTGGCTTTCCTAAAATCAAGTGTAAGTGTGCGGCTACCCTTTGCTTTTGTTTCCTTTGGAATCCAGAACTCAAGTAGAACATAGCCACTTTCCCCCAAAATTCCTATTGCTGTCACTTCTTCCACCAAGCCATCTCTATTGGTTAAAGTCAAGTCAAGGATAGCTGATGCTCTAGTTTCTTCCTCCACGTTTTGTAGAAGAAAATTATCAGCCACACAAGTCAGGAATTTTTTGGAAGTGTCATACTTGACAAATGGGTCTCCTAACAGATATCAAGATAATTGAAATCTCCCATTAACACTGCATCATGTCTCCTTGAAATTCTCACAGTTTGTTTTCCAAAGATTTCATCTGCATCTGTTCTTGTTCGGGTGGTCAGTAGTAAACTCCAACTTCTGTATCTTTAGCATGGGATACTCTAACCTTATTCATTTTTTTTGTGTATTGTTGCACATGAAATAGTAGTCGTCTTTTCATAGAAAACTGGCACTTAAAGGGCTGAGATAGGTATTAATGTTTAGATTAATTCATCAGGCTTCAGTTGCCTGACAAATTGTATCCAATTCCTAGGGTTCAGTGCTCATCTCTGTTTATAGCCAAATAGCCAGCACTATCTACATCTGCAGACTTTTCCATGGACATGTGGCAAGCATGAATAGACACTGGAGTGCATGGAACACTGTTTACCTTATCACTGAAGTTGTCCCTATTTATCTAATTGCAATTTCTTGCTTTCAAACTGCTAGGTTGGTAGGAGCTGGGACAGAAATGGAACCTCACTCTGTCATGTAGCACTCAGGTCTCGAGCTGACGATCATCTGGTCATGGAGTTCAGCATCTTAACCACTACCCCACTGCAGACCTTCATCCAATAGAAATGCTATAAAGAGTCCCCCCAACAGTAAATGTTTTGACAGTACTGGACTGGAATTCTTATCTGAACTATTAGTGCTAATGGAAGGAAAACTATTATAATGATTGCCTGGGATACTTTTGGGGGATGATTATTGGGTTTCTGTCAATAACTAGACTCTTGTGTTGGGTTCCTCACAGCAGGATGCCCATTTGGAGGATCTTTTTTTGTGAACAGCAACATCTGTATTGTAATTAGATTTCAGAACCTAAAGCTGCTCAGACACTGGAGCTGTATTCTTGCTCGAAGATATGCAGAGCAACAAATTAGCATTTGTATTGGTTATCCAGTTCAATGGGCTGTTTTATGTTCATTTAGTCTGCTATACATAAGAAATAGTCCAAGCAATTTTAAACACATTCAGGGTGAGGAATCGTGAGAAACAGATGTATTTTTTTGAAACTAAGTAGCCAGCCAATACAACTGCTAAGTACCTCCCATTATATCATCCAAAATAAAACCACAATATTTATAAGTGGCTTCTTAAGGAAGTTATGTTTCACAGAATGAAATAAATGAATCTTAGCACTGTGCATTTTAATCCTGTGTCCGTTCTCCTCCCTCCAAAAATAATTCAAATCAATGATGTAATGAAAGTTTATTTCCTTTCTCCTTGGGTGTCTATATTGCTGAGGAACTCTGCTGACAAAAGGAAGGCACGCCAACCTTGAGCATGGAAAAGGGTTTTCTTAGGAGTGACTACAGGTTTCAGAATCTTCCAGCCAGCTGTAGACCTCAAAAATAAAGTTCTCATTGTTTGCTTAGTTTCAGGGCTTGGGCCAAGTAAATGGGATTATGCTGAAAGGTAATGCATTGCTTCATACCTGCCACACCAGAACAATACATCTTAGGGCGAGGAAGGGAGGGAGCTAATTCTTCCTGCTCTACAGAGACCCCTGGACTGCAGCCAAGAAACCTCTGTGCTGATGGTAATGATGAAGGGGAGGTTGTGGTGTAATTACATTTCAGGTGAAGCAGGATTGGGGGCAGGGGGAAGGCTACATTTATCCATGTAATTGGACACTGTGCTGTGAAACTTTCAAAGCTCTCCCGGACAAAGCAAAACACAGGAAAGAGAAGGCAAAGACAGGACCTGGGTGTGTGAAATTGAACTGAAGTTACAACCAGCCAATCAGTAATTGTAAGGAGAGGTCAGGAGGACTAAAGTTCTGAATGACATCAAATTTTCCAGAAAGATTAGAAAGAATGAAAAGGTTTCCTCTCCAGCTTTTTTCCAATTATGCTTGGAGCTAGAGGAAGAACAAAGAAGGGATAGGCCCAGTTGCTTGCTTTTCCTCTTGGAGAAATATGAATGGGTCACAGAGAATAGCACCTATGTAGTCTCTGACTTCCCCCAAAAGGTGCTCAACCTGGTGGAATCAGAAGCAACGATGCCAAGAAGCCCTGCAGTTTGAGAGAGATTAAAAAGAGGACATTGAAATACCTACATACTTTAAACAAATTGAAGTCTCCAGGGCCAACCTAGCAGTTCGAAAGCAAGAAATTGCAAGTAGATAAATAGGGACCGCTTCAGTGGGAAGGAAACAGCTTTCTGTGTGCTCCGGTGTCTAGTCATGCCTGACACATGACCACGGAAATGTCTGCAGAAGCAGGCAGCGCTGGCTCTTCAGCTTTGAAACAGAGATGAGCACTGAACCATAGAGTCGGATACGACTGGCTTTCAAGCAAGGGAAACCTTTACCTAAGGCTAGGTATACTGCCTCTGAGGCGCTAAAGGAAATTCTGGACACCATAGTAGTGCCTCTGTCTATAAAGTTTGAGACTTCTTAGGGACCAAGTGAGATCCTTCAAGACTGGGCATGTGTCAGAACATTAGAAAATAGCCTCCTGATAAAACTGTTTAGCAGTGGAATGGACCACCCCAGAAGGTATTTGACTCTCCTATGTTAAATTTTTCAAGTAGATGGTCATTTGGCAGAGATCTGAGCTGTGGATTTCCTACATTGGTAGCTGGTCAGAGTTAATTTACAATTCTATACTCTGAGCTCTGGTTTCTATGACGGTAAATGGACCAACGACCACCATATTTATTCCCTTGTGTGGTGGCTAGTAGAGGTATACAGATTTATGATTCTATAAATTCCAGAATTTCTCAGGAAGCTATGTAGTTTGAATTCCAAAAATCAAATCTACACAACTCTAGTAGCGATCTTCTAAAAAAGAGAGATATATCGCTTCTGTGTGAACACCTCTGTTGTGTGTTTTGATGTGTGTATATTTTATATCCAGTATAGGTTATATAGGTTATCATATCAGGCTCCCTAAATTATCTTTTTTCGATGCAAGAGAAAACAGAATATTTACCACTGATACACGATTTAAGAATATATGACAAATTGCTCTAATAACCAAACTGACATTTTGTAAGAGATTTTGTGGAAATAAAATGTGTGTGTGTGTGTGTATATATATATATATATATATATGACAATAAAATGAAATTATATCTCTTTCCCCCAATGTTATAATTTTGTAGTAACAGTAACACAAGTCTTTAAGGCTGTTTAATAGAATGTGAATTGAATTTAAATATGGTGTTGTTAACAGATGTGGAGAATTTGAAAGTAAATGAAGACAATAAGGAACTAATAGCTATTATGTTGATATCAGCTAGAATGTGTATAGCAAGGAGTTGGAAACTTGATAGAGTTCTAAAAGTAGAGGAATGGTATAAAGAGATGTGGGATCTTGCATTGAATGACAAACTGACATGGGAGATAAATAAATATAAGGGAAAAATTAAAGAAAATAGATTTTGGAAAATTTGGCAACCTTTTGTGGAATACTCATTGAATGGAGAGCAGAGTGATAGCCTTGTATCAGATTATATATATTTTTGGAAATGGTAAAAAAGGCAATATCCTGCAGACTCTTACAACTTGTAAATACACAGGGTGATTATTAGTGTTTATGTTATGTTTAATGTAATTGGATTTGTAAAAATTGAATATGTTTTTTTCTTTTCAATTATGTGTTTTCTTTTCTGTATCTTCTTCCTTTTTGTAATGTTTATCTTTTTATATTCAATAAAAAATTATTTAAAAAAAGGCTGTTTAATTCACTCCCAAATATAGCTGTGTGTAATGGTCTCTTCTGTGACAACCCTGTGAAATATGAAGTGGGTTGGCCAAAAAGATGGTGGAGAAACCCTCTCTTCTATTTTCCTCTTCTCGTTGTTTTTAAAAAACAGTCTTCTAAATCAAATAACACTATCTTTACCTATAAAGAGGGGTGTTAACCGTTGGACTCCAGTATACATGCCTGCACCCGACTATTGTATCCCGTACTGAGCCACCTGCACTCGCTCGAACCCGGACCGCAGAGTGCTGCAAGGTTGCCGAAGCCAGCAGTGGGGCAACAGCCCCACGAACGGGAACAAAGGGAAACAACTTCAATTCCCAATGTCCTCTGCAAAGCGACATGCCTCAGCCAATCAGGCTGAGAGGCGCAAGCAAAAAGAACGTTGGGAAACGCAGCGCGCCCAATTGAAATCGAGCCACAGAAAAAAAATTGCCGCACAAATGCAAACAAAACAAACAAAACTCCAAGTCCCAGCATCCTACGTGCCATGAGCACTTCAGCCAATCAGGCTGAAGGGCGCGAGCATGCAGAACGCTGAAAAATCCAGCACATGAAAAATAAAATAAAAACATGCCGGCCTCCTGCAATGGGAACGCAAGTCCGCCGCAGGCGGACACAGCACCTCACAGCCTCGCAAACAAACACACACAAACAACCACGGCAAGACCACTACCGGCCTTCTTTCTCGGAGCAATGGAGAGAAGAGGGACTCCCTCTCCTCCCCGCTAACCTGCCGAAGACACGGCAAGACCACCACCAGCCTCAAGGTAAGTTGATCCGGGGTGGAAAAAAACCAGCATCAGGCAGCAGTTCATCAGGGAAAGCACACACCCTGGCAAATGACTCGCTGCTGCCTTTGTACTACCGATGGAGGTAATACAAAAGCAGCAGCCAGCAATCCGCAAGGAAGAGCACCACCCCTTACGGATTGCTGCCTGCTGATCTCCAGTTAGGTAAGCCAGGAGAAAAAGGAGATAGAGAGGAGAGAACTCTTCTCTGTCTCCTTTTCACCCAACTTACCTAACAAACCTTACCGGGGGAAGAGCGAGCTGACTGCCGCTCCTCCTTTTCCCCATTGCTGAATCGAAACCAAATTTCGAAGCAGCAATGGGGAGAACAGGAACCGACAGACAGGCCGTTCTTCAAGCCAAAAGAACACAACAACCAAACCAAACATTTACGTAAAACACCAACCACCAAAATTAATAAAACACAAATAAATAAATAATTAAAAACACATTAACCAACAAAACAATAAACAACAAAATCCACAAACAAAAACACACAAAATACAATGAAAGCACAGAAAAAACACCTAACTACAACATGAAAATACCTAACACAAACAACAAAAATACCACAAATTAAACAAATAAACACAAAAGAAATCAGAAACATAAAAAACAACCAGAAATAAACAAAACAATTAAACACATCTAACCCCCCCAAAAAAAACCACAAAAAAGAAACAGAAACACCTCCCAGCCCAACACCAAAAAAACAAAACAAAAAACAAAACCCAGATAAAAAACACCAGAGAACTCACCAGCACGTCCTCCCTCCATGTCTCCGGAACAGAAATGAAGAAACAAAGGCTACTTACTGGAAGAAGCCCCACCTAGAGGCCGGGAGAGAAAAAACTAGTCAAACAAAACAATAATCCAACTCTATTACTAACAGCTCCACCTGCAGGCCAGAAGATTAAAAACAAGTCAAAAAATGCAAAGCAGCCCTATCTTGCTAACAGCCCCACCTAGAGGCCACAAGAGTAAAAACAAGTCAGAAAAATAAGAAATAAATCAAAATCACAAATAAATCTAATAAAATAGATCAAAAAAGTCACAAACCACAAATGCAAAACACCCCCACCCAAACCACCCTTAACCAAAACAAAAAACAAAAAAAACCCACAAATAAAAACTGCCCAGCTGGCCGGGCACAAACATGCTAGTTTTAGATATAAAAGAGTATCCATGCAAGGCTGATGCATTGCTGTAGTGCTATGCCACTTAGTAAATTAACCTTTTTTTAAAAAAAAGGAAAACACTAAATGCTGATTTTACAACAGAATGACAGCTGCAATTAAAGATAGGGGAAGGGGTGGGATTTCAATAATCTACAGGGGGAGAAATCAGATTTATCTGAAATAACATCTGGATCTTTCTGAAAGGAGGGAAAAACACCTCCCAATTGAATTGAAAGATTGTTCAAGTGCAAATAAAACAGATTGCAGCAAAGATAAGAGCCTTGTAAAGATGATTCAGATTGCTCTAAATTCCCTCATCTTGTTACACCCATAATGTTCAAACCTCTATAACTGCTGATGTCAAGAAAAAAATCTGGGAACTTCAGGGACAAACTAGGCACACTTTCTGGAATAAATACATCTGCACGAGTCCTAACAGAACACTATCTAGTTTATTTCATTTTAAAGTTTAATTGAAGTAGAATAGATGGTTTAGTATCAATGATGATTTCACATAATTTATGAATAATTATACTCATGACTCCTAGTTGCTTGGGCCCCCAAGGTATTTGAGTTTGAGAGATCTGCATTAAAATAAAAGAGTTAATCAATTAACCCTTCCTTCCCCATTTATTTTCTCAACACCAGCTGTTTTCTCTTCTGTTTCTGAAAGCACAGGCAATAGGACTATTGCATCATTCTTGTCTGCCAGATACAGGAGATGATACCATTCTTGCTGTCAAAGGCACAAATTTATGCTCTGGCAACCCACCCACCCCCACAAGCTCCCAGCACAAGCTGACCTGTGCTTCCATGAGGCAGGCATTAGATTAAACAAGAGAAAACAAAAATGCTGGCTGCTGACCATTCTTTCTTTAACATGAAGGCTAAAGAACGGGTACAGATAGAACAAGGCTTATTCACATAAATGTTTGGTTTAACACACTGAACAAATAGATGTATAAATTGGTGGTGATAAATGCTTGCATTCTGCGTGGTTATTAATAATGTGTTCCATTATATAAATTGGTTGCAAAATTATAACAAATGCTCTTTATTAATCTACAGTATGGAACTCAATTCTATTATTTCTGATGGGAAAAGAAAAGCAGTCATTCCCAACTTGGCACAGGCAGCTGAATTATCCTGCATTGGCTTTCCAATGTCCAACTTTGACCCTTTAGCCCTGCTATTGTAGGTAATTCTTTTTTTATCTAAAGCTGTGATGGCGAACCTTGGCACTCCAGATGTTCTTGGTTTTTTTAAAAAACTTTTAGCTTTTTTATCATGTGTCTTTTATGTATTTACTGTCTGCTATGTAAACCGCCCTGAGTTGGGTTGTACCTGAGTGGGCGGTATATAAGCGTAAAAAATAAATAAATAAAATAAATAAATTCCCAGAAGCCCAAGCACCCTGTGAATCCACACAAATGGATTTACTGCGATTCATCCGGCCCATGCTGCCCTCGTCGCTCCCTGAAGCAGAAGTAAAATGCACCCATATGGGAGCTTAAAGGAGCAACGAGGGCAGCGCGGGCTGGATGAATCGCAGTAAACCCATTTGTGTGGATTCACAGGGTGCTTGGGCTTCTGGGAATTGAAGTCCAAGAACATATGGAGTGCCAAGGTTCGCCATCATGGATCTAAAGCATTATCTTCTATCTCAAGAAATCTGGCATGTTCATATTAGAAAAAACCTGCACGCAGCAGCCATATCTGACTACATTACTCTCAGATGATTTTTGAAAAGCACTATAGTTAGTACATGGATGGTGTGGGTAGCCCAGGTCACTGATTGGTCAGCTACCTTTCCCGATTGGGTCGTCTAGCTCGCACACGAGCAGAAAACCAACCAGCCTTTACGGGAGAGGAAATTGGTATGGGCTAATAGTGCATTAGCAGAAGTGACTCCATGTCTCCTTGGCTGGGAGCACTGAGTGGATATAGGTTAAGTGTCAGCCAAATGTCGCAGTGACTAGTAAACAGCACATAGAAGATTACTCACATCCTAGGTGTTGTGTTCTGTAAAGCTGTGCCTTTAACAGTGTACCCTTGCCATGTGTTAACAATGTAACCTTCCTGTGTGCAACATTATAACCATCAGCTGTATCAATGTAAACCTATAAGGGGACGCGAGCTAGTGACCACCAGAGGGCAGTAGCGAGCGTCCAGCTCTCATGGATCATATTCACCTGGTTCAGCAGCGCGGGAAGATTCCCCGCCACCTCTTCACCTGGTCAAGAAGGGCGTGACCTCCTACGACGTCACGCAGGCAGCAACCAATAGTCTGTCGACGAGCCACATTCAAATGTATAGCCAGCTGTATATATTGAGCTACCCATCCGTCATTACCACATGTTCCTCCGGATCATCATGCAATAAACCTGTGTTAAGCCAACCCTTCGGCTGTTTCATTGTCTTTGGTCCCCTACACTAAATTGGCGACGAGGATGGGATATGGCAGCCCACGGGACCAAGACATGCACCGGTTTCGAAATCAGGAAACCGGGCGACTGGGACATCTTCGAGATGGACTTCCAGGCCACACTGATCGAGTCCGAAGTCACGGAAGAGGCAAAGAAAAGAGCCATCTTCACCAGGATGCTCGGACAAGAAACAAAGAGGACCTTGGTGGACCTGATTGCACCGAGGAGGGTGAGCGAATTCAAGGCCAAGGAACTCATGCAGATGCTGCGTGAGCACGTCCAGCCCGCCACGGCGATGTTTCCCGCTCAGAGTGCGTTTTGGAGGCGAGTCCAAGCGCCTGGGGAGACGGTCGCCGCATTCGTGGCGGCCCTGCGGCTGGCGGCCAGCCCGTGCAAATGGGAGAATGCCGAAATCACCCTCCGGGACTGTGTGCTGTGCGGCCTGAACGACGCCGAAACCCAGCGCACGTTAATGAACCAAGAGCCGCCTCCCACGTTGCAGGAGGTCGTCAGAGCGGCCCAGGCCGCAGAAGCTACGAAGGCCGGGGTCCAAGAACTTCAGGACTGGCGGCCAAAGTCGAGCAAAGCAGAGGCTCCGGTACAGGCGGCCCGGCGAACTTCGAGGTCGTCCACAGAGAGCAGCGACGACGAGGACGTCCGGAGGGTCCGGAAGGAGAGCCGGCGATGCGACGGCTGTGGAGCGGCCCACGACCGCGTGAAATGCCCCTTCCGGAAGGCCGAGTGCCACAACTGCGGCCGCCGCGGGCACATCGCCAAGGTGTGCAGGAAAAAGCGCAAAACCCGGAGGAGCTCCGCAGACCGTTCCGTGGGACAAGACCGCCCAACGAGACCCAAGGACGGCGCCCAGGCCACGCGGAAGCAGGACGGCGTGGGCCGCATCTCCGACGGCAGCGAGGATGACGCCCCAGTGTTCAGCGTGTCTACAGGACACCCCCGCTACTTTGTTGAGGTACTAGTCCAAGGGGTTCCCATTAGGATGGAAATTGACCCGGGGTCCTCATATTCAATCATTTCCCAGAGGGAGTTCTTGGGAATTGCCCCCCACAAGCGACCCAAGCTCAAAGCATTGAGGTCCACACTACGGGACGTGCAAGGGAACAGTATTCCAGTGTTGGGGGTTGGAGAATTTCAGGTCAAATTCAAGGAGCACGCCGCGTCCCTTCCCCTAGTCGTGCTCAAAGGAGGAGATTGCAGCCTCCTCGGGACTCAATGGTTCCAGCCCCTGGGGTTGTTCATTGGGGGGGTGCACGCCGTTGGGATGCACGCCGTTGGGACTGATCCAATTCAGGAGGTGTGCGAGGCGCACCCCGAAGTCTTCAAAAAAGGACTGGGGAAATTCAAGGGGCCCCCAGTGACTTTCGACCTGGACCCGGAGGTCCGCCCAGTTCGCCTTAAACCACGCAGGGTGCCGTTCGCACTTAAGGACAAGATAGAGGCGGAACTGGACAAGTTGGTGGGCCAGGGGATCCTTGTGCCTGTAGATTCTGCGGAGTGGGAAACTCCAATTGTAACCGCTCTAAAGGCCAATGGGGAGGTCCGCATATGCGCCGACTACAAGTGCACCATCAACAAGGCGATCCGCCCGAATGCATATCCGGTGCCGGTAGTCAGCCATCTGCTGGCCAGGTTACACGGGGGAAAGTGTTTCGCTAAGCTCGACTTAGCACAGGCCTACCAGCAGCTCACGGTGTCCCCTGCCGCAGCTGCTGCGCAGACCATAGTCACCCATAAGGGGGCGTTCCAGGTGACGCGCCTCCAGTTCGGCGTGAATTCGGCGCCTGGAATTTTCCAGTCACTCGTGGAACGCCTCCTGAAGGGACTGGAGGGGGTGTTGCCTTATTTTGATGACGTGTTAATAACGGGGGGGGAGTCGGGCTGAATTGGCCAAGAGGTTGGGGAAGGTCCTGACGATATTCGAAAAGGCGGGGCTGAGGTTGCGAAAGGACAAATGCGTCTTCTTCGCAACCGAGGTTGAGTTCCTAGGGTTTTGTGTGACTCCTGAGGGAATAAAACCATCCAAGTCCAAGGTGGCAGCCATTAAGAAAGCCCCCCGCCCCACCTCCAAGCCCGAGTTGCAGTCGTTCCTAGGGCTGCTCAACTTTTACCACTCCTTCCTCCCCCGAAAGGCAGTGGTGGCTGAGCCGCTACACAAACTGCTAAAGAAAGACCAGGCATGGAAGTGGGGCGATGACCAGGAAAGGGCATTTAGCGAGCTAAAAAGCCTCCTGGCGTCCGACGCCATACTGACCCACTTCAACCCCAAACGCCCAGTAGTTCTGACCTGTGATGCATCTCCAGTGGGGGTGGGGGCGGTGCTGTGCCACGTGTTGGAAAACGGAAGGGAGGCCCCGATAGCATTTTACTCCAGGTCCCTGTCCCAAGCAGAGAGAAACTACGCACAGACGAACAGGGAGGCACTAGCGATAGTCGCGGGGATGAAAAAATTTCACGATTTTCTGTATGGCCGCCCCTTCACCATTGTGACGGACCACAAGCCCCTGCTAGGCATCTTTACCGCAGATAAGCCCACCCCTCAGATCCTGTCCCCGAGGATGCTCAGGTGGGCCATTTTTCTCAACGCGTATCAGCACGCGTTGGTCTACCGGCCCGGGAAAGAGATCAGCCATGCAGACGCTCTATCTAGGTCTCCCCTTCCCCTAACGCCCAGCCAGGTGAGCAAGGGGGAGCGGGACCATCAGGTTCTCATGATAGAGGTGCTGGATTCGCCCCCCGTAGTGCCCGCCGACATTGCCAAAGCGACAGAGAAGGACAAAACATTAGCGGCGGTAAGCTCCTGGCTGCAGAAAGGGTTGCCCGCGTCCTCCCCAGCGGAGGAGTTCGCTCCATTTTTCAGAAAAAAGCTAGAACTGTCCCTAGAGAGGGGGTGTCTCTTGTGGGGGCTGCGGGTGGTGATTCCCACTTCCCTTCGGCCACGGGTGCTCAAACTGCTTCACGTCAGCCACCCCGGCATCGTGCGATCCAAGGCGCTGGCCCGGAGTTACTTCTGGTGGCCCCAGCTGGACGCCGACATCGAGCACATGGTCGGCACTTGTGAACGTTGCCAATGCTCCAGACCAGAGGAGGCCCGCCTTCCCCACAGGGAATGGGACGCGGCTAAGGGGCCGTGGTCCCGGGTGCACGTTGATTTCGCGGGCCCGTTCAGAGGCACCCTGTTCCTTCTTGTAGTGGACGCTTTCTCCAAATGGTTGGAAGTTATCCCAGTCACGAGCACCTCCTCGGCCCAGACCATTAAGCATTTGTGGAGGCTCTTTTCCACGTTCGGCATACCCGACACGTTAATTAGCGACAACGCTAGTTGTTTCACGTCCTCCGAGTTTAGGGCATTCATGGAGATCAACGCCGTTCGGCATATCACCTCCGCCCCGTTTCACCCGGCCACCAATGGCCAAGTAGAGCGCCTCGTCCGCACCACGAAGGACGCGTTGCGGCGCATGGGCCCCGGGGATCTGAACCTACAAGTCTGCCAGTTTCTGCTAGGGTACAGGGTGACCCCTTTGGCGTCAGGATACTCCCCCACAGAACTCTTAATGCGTAGGAAACTGACCACCATCCTTACTAGGCTAGACCCCACGAGGGTAGAGGACAAAGGAAGGAACATCGGGCTAGAGGCCACAAAGAGTTTCAGTATAGGCGCCCCCGTGCATTGCAGGAATTACGCCAGCACGGGCCCAGCCTGGGTGCCGGGCGTAGTCGTGGAACAAACCGGCCCCGTGTCGTACCGCGTGGAAACCAATACGGGACTCTTGTGGAGGCGGCACGCGGACCAGTTCCGACGCAGGGTCCCCGATGAGCAGGACGCAGACCGAGCAGGCACAATGTCAGCGTTAGGGTTCTCCCCCACCCGTTTAGCCCAAGGGGGAGGGAAGGGGGACCGCGGGCCCCCACCAAGGGGGGAGGAGGATGTCCTCATAGATATCCTGGGGGATCTTTCCGAGGAGGAGGAACCCGACCCCATACATATCTCGCGGAAGGTTCCCACAAATGCGGGTACCCCCACCAAGTTAGATTTTGATTTCCAGAACCGGGGGGGTTTTTCGGAGTGGTCCCCCACCCGTCCAAGCGAGAAGAGGGGTTTTTCGTTAGCCCCGACGGCCCCCGGTCTGCCCACAATGGAGTTTTTCCCTTCCCCTAAGGCCGCCAGACAGCGGCAAACCACTAACGAGTCTCCCTCTCCCATTTCAGGACAAGGGTCCAGGGAACAAAGAAGCAATAACGCCCCCGGGGGGGGCAGCCCTCGTCATGGCCCAAATGCACATGCAACAAGCCATCTTGGCTGAGAGACTTCGTCTCATCCTAGGGGGGAGGGATGTTGTGTTCTGTAAAGCTGTGCCTTTAACAGTGTACCCTTGCCATGTGTTAACAATGTAACCTTCCTGTGTGCAACATTATAACCATCAGCTGTATCAATGTAAACCTAATAAGGGGACGTGAGCTAGTGACCACCAGAGGGCAGTAGCGAGCGTCCAGCTCTCATGGATCATATTCACCTGGTTCAGCAGCGCGGGAAGATTCCCCGCCACCTCTTCACCTGGTCAAGAAGGGCGTGACCTCCTACGATGTCACGCAGGCAGCAACCAATAGTCTGTCGACGAGCCACATTCAAATGTATAGCCAGCTGTATATATTGAGCTACCCATCCGCCATTACCACATGTTCCTCCGGATCATCATGCAATAAACCTGTGTTAAGCCAACCCTTCGGCTGTTTCATTGTCTTTGGTCCCCTACACTAAACTAGGAGACACCAAACCACAGTTAGACCAAACAACTAGAGCAAAGATGCCTAATGTTTACAAGAACTCCAGATAGGCAAGAACAGTCAGTTCCACTGTTCCTGTTGATTAGCATACCCATGGCTAACGTAGGCACGCAGTAACTTCTTAGACTGACAAATGTACTTAGCCAATAATATGCTAGGAAAACAAGCCTTCTGTCACGGGGTCTCACACAGGCTGTGCGTGTGAGATCCAGGAATAGAATAAATACAGACCACCCAAGGATTCGGGACTGGCTTTTTCCACCATACACTCGCCTCTCCTCGCCTTCCTTGAATTCAGCACCTTTACTCCCACGGATCATTACAACAGATGGGAGACAATAAGGGGATATTATCCGGGAGAGAAGACATCCCTAAAGGGTCCAGCATGGGTCCCAGTTCTCCTGGGAGGGGCTAAATACCTAGATAGCTGCTACCAGCCAGAGTTAACAATACAGTATTGCGCTAGATAGACCCACCCTTCAGACTCATTCTAAGGTAGTTTCCTGAGTTCTTGGTTGAGATCCATCTCAAAACTAAAAAAAGAGTAAAGCTTCCATCTATATTTTCTATGTATGTTCCATTTTCCTCTCGATTCTCCTACCTCTCCTTCCTCTCAAAATGATGAAGGAAGTTCCCCTTTCTTTCTGTTGGTTAGTTTCCTGAGTAGTGAGATGTGTGTGGCTTTAGTCACTGGGGGGAAATAGCTGTGGGTAGAACATTTGATCTACAAACTGCACATGATGGGCGCAATCCATGTCAGGCTCTCACATGTTTGTTACTGTATAAAAAGAAAGTAAAGTTTCACTACATATTTTCTATTAAACACAGTATGTCATTTAATCCTGCCACCTCAGAGTGTAGGCAGCCAGCAAGTAACACAAGCACCAGGACCCAGGCTTCAGGCCAAACAATAACCATATCACAGTCCCAATCCAAGATCAAACCTGAGGTAGACAGAGATACATGTTTGGTCTGGACAACAGGCAAAAGGGGAGTCAGATGAGAGAGCAAGAGAGAGAGACAGACAGTATGTTTGGTATGTGAACAGGGCAAGAACAAGGTTTAAGGATCCAGGTGATGCACATCTGCAGTTCTCAGGAACTGAGCATGTCAGTGTTTGGGAGCAGAAACCAGGAATAAGACTGGAAATCTTCAGAGACATGAACCAGCAATAATTCAGAAGCCACGCAACTACAAGTCACATGACCTTCATTGTTGAGGCAGCTTCTAGGTAGGGAAAGAGCCAGTTTGTCTATAACTCTGTAGCCAAGGGACTCCAGGTGGAACTTATGAAGGTCCAGAACCTTCCCCAGGGTGCTCAGGTGAGGCCTAACAGCTGCAGCTGCAGCAAGATAAGAGTCTAACCCTGCAAGTACAGTACTTGAGCTGCCTTCCAGGCTGGGGGTCTAATCCTGAGAGCATTAAAGCTACCTCTGGGGAACTTACCCTGCAAATACCAGTGCTGCCTCAGATCCTGATGATATTTTGCCTGAACCACAAGTGTTAAAAGATACTGCAGATATGTTGTCTGGCTTGATATGACTCCATTGTTTTATTGCCAAAGAAGAAAGAACAAACTTTCAATATCGAGATAATTGATTAATGTCATTCATACTTCTTATTGCATGAGCACATATGTCTATCCAGATGTTTGTAGTTAATATCCTGAAACCCTTCCTAATTACTAATTTAGACACCTCTTACTTTACACATATCTAATGACATTTATATACTGGAAAGAGTGAGGAAATGTAATGGCTTTATAAAATGCCAACATATGGAGAAAGAGATCACTAAAGAGTGAAAGGAAGCAAAACATTCTTTCTTACTTAGTGCAGGTTTGTGGTATCTTGTTTCTTCATTAGACTATGTTACAGATTTGAAATTGAAGGTCATTATGGGATGGCAGGTATAAATATATATTTTGAAAGGATATATGCATTTCTAATGGAAATTTCCTTGCCTATTTCAATTTATATTTAAAAGTAAAGTAGAACCTCGGATAAAGTCCAAACTTTGTTCCACAAGTTTGGACTTTATCCGATTTTGGACTTTATCCGAATCAAATGGGTGATGCATCGGATAACATCCAAAAAAGGGACTTTATCCAAGGTTCCTATACCAAATACCTTGGATAATGTCCATTTTAGTGGGTTTGGACTTTATGGGATGCATCACGTGTGCATGAAAACCGTGACTTTATCCGAATCAGACTTTATCCGAATCGGACTTTATCCAAGGTACCACTGTATGTGCCTGATGATGAAAATTAATATATACTGTAGTAAGAAAAAAGTCATAGTTTGGCTGAACTTTAAGGCTTCTCCCTTGTAGTTGAATAAGCAAATGCTGCATGCTGATGACCCTAAGCATTTACTGTATTTGCTGGTATGTAAGACCCACTCCCCCACTTAAAATACACTGGAAAAATGGGGTGTATCTTGTGTGAGGATGTTCACAGCATGATCGCTGTGTCTATTGGCAAACCATGGTCATAAATCGTGGGTGATCGTTCTCCTGCCTCATCTGTTTATGCCGAAACTTAGATGCCTGGTGCCTAGGCCTGTGCCCCCAGCTTGGGCCTCTGATACCATGACTCAAGGCTGTCAAGCCCTCCCTACTATACCCAGGGATGGCACGTAGTTACCTAACCAACACGCAGCTGCTTAACCAATCAATAAGGTGTGCACGAGGCAGGCACGCTGATATTTAGCCAATTATGTAACCTTATGTTATCGCAGGTAACCAATAAGGATATATTGCATACTCTTCTCTGGAATGTCTTTGTCCTGTTATTCCTAATAAACTCTGTCCGGGCTATCTTTGCCCGATGCCTCTTCATGAATCAAGCCTCCGTTGTCTCCTTGATCCCCAAACACTTCAATCTTGTACTGTATATAGTGGCCTATTGTGGACTATTTTGGTAATAACGGGGTGCATCTTATATTCCGATGCATTTTATATGCCGGCAAATACAGGAAATGTTTTCTAAAAGAAGGCAAGGTTTGTTTCTTTAGTAAAAAAAAATCTATGGATTGAAGAAACACTTGTGTTTCTGCAAGTGCTAGCTGTCATCAGACAGCTACCTCATCATTTTTGTGCTTTTTTGTTGGCCTCATGAAGGTATAGTTATTGGTTCTGTAAAGTAAACATTGTTATTCCAGGTTACAAATGAAGGGCTGAAGCTGAATGAAGTGAGCTTTTTTGAAGTGATGATTCTAAAGGGAAGCTCAGACAGCAAGTACTACTTCTTGCCATTCAGATAACTGGGCTAACTAGCATATTGTTTGCTCTGAATGGCAACAACGGTCCAGTTTCCGAGGCATACAAAAGTATTTCCCAAACTCTGACACCCAGTCATTCTCATTAAAGGTATCAAGGGTTGAATCAGGCATGTAAAGTAAATACAGTATTTTGCTTCTGAGAAATGGCTCCTCTATAATGGAAGAAGAAACCTCTTGCCATAGAACTCAAGTCTTCTGTTTGAGTGAGGCACCACATTTAATGGGGCCAATGTCAGTTGTGTAGGAAGCTGACTTTTCCTGAGTCTGACTTGTGGTTCATCTATCTCAATATTTCGACACCGACTGGTGGAGTCTCTCCTGAGTTTCAGCCCTAGTTGGAGATGCCAGGGGCTAAACCTGGGAACATCTGCATGCAAAGCATGAACCACAGTCTTCCTATAAGGGAAGGAGGAAGAGAAAGAAGAAGAAAAAACGTATTTCTTTCTCTCCTGCCTTAAAAGAAAGGGTGGAAGAACTAAGCTACCATCATTATCTATTCAAGCCTTGGGTAGCAAAGGAAGAAATATGAGGAGGAATCTAGCAGACATTTACAATAATCAGGAATTTGTCCATTGAATGAAAATATCTTTTTGCTTTTATCATTTGCTACAAATATTGCTTCACATACCCCATCCTCTGGCTTTCCTTTACAGTATTAATGGACAAAACTGCCATAGAAAAATTGTATGAGCTCCCTGTTACTCATTGATATTCTTCTCATGAAATAAAGCATGTACCGTTCTAAGGATTAACCTTATATTCGTTTGGCTCTCCAGAGTAATTTGTTAGTCCATAACGTAGACTCGCCTTGCTGCAGTTGCCCTGCTCTTTGCCCGTTTGCTTTAAAGTAAATGCTACCTTAACTCTGCAGTGTCTTACACTGAATCATGTACCTGTAATTTCAATGTATGTTCAGCATGCTGGGTTCTATCCTTTTTAATGAAAGGTGGCTAAAAAAGCCATGATCCTTCTGCTGTATGAACGTTTCCTTTACTTAGTTCTTCAGAAAAACCCAATCTTCTACATATACACCTTGACTTTTAGTGACCTGACATGCAATTCATAGCAACATTCTTTACTCAAGTGTTTGTTATTACATGCTATCAAGTCAGAATTGACATATAGTGACCCTCAAAGGGGTTTTGGTAGGAGACAGAAAGAGCCTCCTGGAAGATTGTGGTATTTTTGAACCACAATTGGGCATACCCTGGGCAATGGCCACCTTGTACTGGCTAATCTTTCTCACACTAGGTCAGGCAAAAGGAACTGCAGAATTAACTCACCAAAAGGTGGCTTTGTTTTGGCAGTTTCACATCTGGCTTAGACATGAAAGAAGAAGAATAGGGGTTTCAAGGTAATTTTTATCAGTTCCAGCTCACTCCTCTTGTGAATTTCTATGGCAATGTCAGGGAATTGAACCCAGGTGTCCTGAGTCCTAGTCTATTTTTTTATGTACCACACCACACTGTGTACCATTTACCCAGTTAACTCAGGGCTAATGAAAAATGCCTGCAAATAAGAAAGTATGCAATAAACAATTGTTTAACAATAATCAGATTCTTCTGTTAATCAGCTGTTTTTGTTATGCTCCACACTGACTTCTCTAGAATTAGATAATTAGCTGTTTAGTGCTAACAACTGATCTGCTTGAGCATAACATTCTTTTGCATGTAAAAGTGCTAAGTAGCTAATTAAATGCTGGTGGACTAGATACAGCCAGCTTGGCAATTAGAAGCATTTGCACAACAACTGCTTATCTTACTGAACTTATATTTAGATCAGGGGTTCTCAACCTTTTCATGCCGTGGGCCGGACCACACACCCTGGACAGCTGAGTGGTCACGTGGTTCCTCCCGCCATATACACTGCCATAAAACACATCCATGGCTGTTGTAAACATGTTTACAACAGACATGGGTGCATTTACAGCAGCATTTATGGCAGGAATGGGCATGTTTAAGCATGCACTGGCATGTTTTATGGCTGTCATAAATGTGTCTGCTTCCTCTTCTGGTAGCGGCAAGGGTGGCGGCGGGCCACAGGTGGGGTCCGGCCCTTGGGCCATGGGTTGGCCACCCTGATTTAGATCATCTCTCTCACGTCCTCACTCTCCCTTAAAACATATAAATAAAGTCAGATGGAGCCATACCTGTCAAGCGCGGCTCCGGACAATACGGGACCTGCGCAGAACCATTCTGCGCTGGTCCCTTCCACGCATGCATAGAAGGCTTCTACGCATCCCCTTCTGTGCAGAACCCTTCTACACATGCATAGAAGGGACCTGTGCAGAAGGGGATTGCAGTGACTACTTTTCCACCACCGCCAAATTACAAGATGGCGGCGGCTTTGGGCGGGAAAGAAGGAAAAGCGGTGCAAAATTATGGGAAATCCCGGCCAATACGGGATACTTGACAGGTATGGATGGAGCACTGAAACACTGTGAGTTAAGTTCAGTTATAGCAAATGAGTTCAGACTTTCTACCCTGCAAGAACATTTTCAGCATACAGTATTTCTATCTCTTGCAGAGTCTCCCTACATTCCTAGGAGAACCCTTATAAATCTCAAAGATAGTACAGAGGCCTCTTTTATGGCACACAGTCAATTGGTACTCCATACTTTTCAGCCCCACCTTTTGTTTTTCATTCATAGAATCACTGAATAACTGAATTGGAAGGGGCCATTTAGGCCTTCAAGTTCCACCCCCTGCTCAATATAGGAATCCGAATCCAAGTAGATCTGACAGATGGGTGTCCAATTCTCTCTTGAATGCTTCCAGTGTTGGAGGGCTCACTACCTCTTGAGCCTGTTGGTTCCACTGTCATACTGCTCTAAGTTACTATTAAGATGTTTGTCTCGATATTCAGTTAATATCTGGCTTCCTGTAGTTTCAGCCCATTATTACGTGTCCTGCACTCTGGGATGATTTGATTTGATTTGATTTGATTTGATTTAATAGATTTATACACCGCTGTATGCAATGGACTCTGGGCAGTGTACACAAGTTAAAACCAATATAAAACAATTAAAAACCCTTAAAACATAGCAATATTACTTAAAAATTAATTACAGGAGTGGGGAGCCTCAGGCAAGCCAAAAAGAGGAACTTGTTGACAATCTCGGCCCCCAGACCCATTTTGCCAACCACGTCTTCAATTCCTTCCTAAATGTTAGCAACTGGGCCTGGAGGCATAATTCTACCGGGAGGAGGTTCCATAGTATAGGGGCTATGACCGAGAAGGCCCTTTTCCTTGTGCTGGAGAGGCGAGCCTCCCCAACAGATGATACCTGAAAGGTGCCCTCTTGGTTTGCCCTCTTGGGATGGGTCGATGTCCTAGGGATGATGCGGTCCCTGAGGTATCTTAATCTGCTACCATGAAGGGCTTTAAAGGTGACAACAAGCACCTTGAATTGCACCCAGAGACATATAGGCAGCCAGTGCAGGTCCTGCAGCAGTGGCGAGGTGCGTCCTTGCCTCCGCTCGCAGTCTCAAGATACATTGTATATACTGGTAAGCTTGTGCCGTTTGACTTTTGTTATTGTTACATGTTATGAATACTCATGTGTGCCAGTAGCTACTATTTTCAGACATGCTAATCATTATGCTTGTATGTAATCTTTATGTACAGATCTTCCTGAAGAAGATATAATTATTTGAAAAGTCGTATTAACTAGTATCGACTTTGTAACAGAAAATCGCTATATCAGTGAATCACATCTACCTGTGAAAGAAACAGTATTTTCAAGACAACTTGCTTTATTTGTGAATCATCTTTATTCTTCTGTGAAAAGAAACAGTGCATCATTTACTTTTACCCATAGTGGAAATTATTGAGTTATTATGGTTTTGGAACATTCTATTTTATAAAGACCTTGTACATATATCACGTCTTCAGTTTTCTTGGACCCAGTCATTATTGCAACGGTTCTCTTTACCTATTGAGCTCTACACCGTTTGCGCCTCTTTCCTCTTATCAAATTTTAATGACATTACAGTAAAACCCCTACTTACAAAAAAGGTCCATTCTGTAGGATTTTGTTTAAATCGGTTTTTTACGTAACTCGAAGCAAACCCATAGGAAAAATGAAATTTTTATGTAAATCAAAGCAAACCCATAGGGAAAGGATTTTTTATGTAACTCGAAACAAACCAATAGGAAATCGTGTAAATTGGGGCATGTAAGTCATTATGTAAGTTGAATTTTATGTAACTTGAGGTATTTGTAAGTCGGGGTTTTACTGTATCTTTTTAAAGTTTCTTTTCTAATCAATATAACTGAATAGTCCATTTCTCCATCAGGGCTACTACCATATGCTATCCAAATATCTTCCACTAAACCACCGCAGTCCCTTATAAACGTAATTAGATTTTTGCAAACAAAGCTAACAAACAGACCAGCCCTCACAATCATCTTTTTTTTAAAGGTATGCAGTGTTTTGGTTTTTTTAAAAAAGATGAATCTTTCGTTTACTTGAATAAGTTTGTACGTACCATTTTTTTCTCTGTAACTCATTCTGGTCCTCTGCTTTCCTGACTTTTTATTATCATAGTTTTCTCTCATTAAGTTTAAGTATTTGGAAATAAGCAATTCAATGGCTAACTGAGCATGTATGTTCTGCTCTCCAAAGCCAGGAGGGGAAAGCAAACATTATTTGCTCTTGTTCATTGGTCAAGCAGTCATTTGTGTCCATTGTCATCATTCCTCATCAGGAGGAAGGCACAGCATTCATGTGAACCAACATAAAAAAGGCTGGGCTTCAGTTAAAATGAAAGAGAATAACTGTTCATATTAATACATTATCATTCACTCTGTGTGTGTTTCCTTTTCCTTTTGCATATTTGGAACAAGTTTATAGTGCTAAGAGACTGATATCTATGAAAACATCCTGGCATATTTTATATTGAACAAGATCAGACACAGATTTTCTTGGATCCTTCCTTCATAATCTTGGTTGGCCGGAATGCCACTTTCAGAGCAAAAAAAGAATTGTAGGGCAAAACCAGCTGGCAATTCTGATTGTTTCTTCCTTTTTCTCTTCTTCTTTATCTTTGTTTCTTGGGTGCTTCTATAGCTTCTTTTATTTTGCTGTCAAGGCCCATTCAATTAAAATCCATTAATTTATTATATTTTTTAGATTTCCTGGCCAAAACCACTGCAGTTCCGATCATTGTTTTACTAGCCATCAATTAGAAAGAAAAGGATTCATTTTCTGTTTTGGTGTTGGATGGTCCTCAGTTTTTTGTAATGTTCTGCCACCATGACAGCATCAATATACACAAAAGGAATTTCCAGGATTCAAATTTTAAATTCCCTCTCCAACAAATTTGGATCTGAAATTTTAGAACAGCATGCTGCCAAACTGTCTCTAAATTTTGGGGTCCATTCTCCCATGGTACCTAAAGGTACCCTCAGTTCTCAGGTTTTGAGATATTGCTGCTTTGGGAATCTGACATAATGGAAGTACTAACATAAGAAAGAAATATGGAGGATAAATTTGTGTGATTTCTAAACACAAGCTAAAGGAGAATTTTGTTTGAAACTAAAGAAAGGTATTGTGATTATAGGACAGGGTAAATACCATAGTCTGAAAAATCATATAATTCCCAACTGAAATATCTGCGGTAATATCTGTTTGATTGCTACAGGAAAATACTCCGGAATATTTTGAAGGCATCTTTCTGAGTTTGCTATGTCTTGTTTTACAGGGTGAAAAGTAACAGCTTTTTCTTCAGCAATGATGAATTCATAAAAATCTGGTATCACTTTTCAAAAGTAGGAAATATATTAGTGACATATTCATCTTTCACTGCTTATTTACAACCAGGGGGGCCTTACAAAATAACCTACCTTTTCTTCATGTATCATAATTTTTTTCATATGTTATAGAGAAAAACTGATACTAAAAACACGTATAGCTGCACCTATATTATTGTTTTATATAAAAGAATCATAATGAAACTGAGCAATGCTGTGTTCCATTAGAATTTCAACTCATGAGTTATGCCCTCAATTTTGCTGCCATGGATCAGTTTTTGAAAATTCAAAAGATGGTGAGGTTTGCTCTCCTATGCCATAATTAAAATGTTCTAATTTTTTAGATCATTTATTTAAATGTATGCAGAAAGCAGCTGAGATTTTGGAATAGGAAAAGGAGTAAGACAAGGCTGCATTTTGTCACCCTGCTTATTCAACTTATACACAGAGCACATAATGCGCAATGCAGGGATGGAGGAATCACAATATGGGATCAAAATTGCTGGGAGAAACATCAATAATCTGAGATATGCAGACGACACCACCCTAATGGCAGAAAGTGAGGAAGACCTAAAGAATCTCTTGATCGGTTTGAAGGAAGAGAGTGCAAAAGCTGGCTTGAGACTCAATATCAAGAAAACCAAGATAATGGCAACAGGCCCAATCAGTTCCTGGAAAATAGATGGGGAAGAAGTAGAAGCAGTGACAGATTTTACATTCTTAGGATCTAAGATCACTGCAGATGGGGATTGCAGCCATGAAATAAAAAGGCGACTGATTCTTGGGAGACAAGCTATGAGAAACCTGGGGAACATAGTGAAAAGCAGAGACATCACCATGAAAACTAAAATTAGAATAGTCAAAGCAATGGTATTCCCAGTGGTAATGTACGGATGTGAGAGCTGGACAATTAGGAAAGCTGAACGCAGAAGAATAGATGCCTTTGAAATGTGGTGTTGGAGGAGAGTTTTGAGGGTACCCTGGACAGCGAGGAGAACAAATAGGTCAATCTTAGAAGAAATCAACACTGACTGCTCATTGGAAGGTCAAATAGTAAAGATGAGGCTAAAGTACTTTGGGCATCAAATGAGAAGGGAGGATTCACTTGAGAAGGCCGTGATGTTGGGAAAGGTGGAGGGCAAAAGAAGAAGGGGGAGGCCAAGGATGAGATGGATAGATGGTATTGTACGAGAAGAAAGGGGCGCAAACGGTGAAGAGCTCAACTAGTGAAAAAACCGTTTGGAGAGATATCTTGGCTAAGAAAGGAGTACAACCGTCGTATTTTCATAAAAGTCTTTATAGGTGTAAATATAGCCAGGAATGTAATAACATAAAAAATTCCTCTATGGGTAGAAACAAAAACTATAGCTGATCGCTGGTAAATAGGAAAATGAGCCAAGATGAACAAAAATGAGCTGTACAAACATGGAAGTGCACAGAAATAGCGATGTAGTTCTCTAAGTCGATACTAGTTATAGCGACTTTTCGAATAAGAAATATCTTCTTCAAGGAGATCAATGTGTAATGCTGATTTCTTAAACCCGCGTCCTGCCTCCGCTCAAATTATTAGGTGCATATGGACCTGGAGCACAGTGGTGATGGAGAAGGTGTGCAGACAGTACAGACACATACTTGCCATTCTCCATGGCATGGGCTGTACTAGGACAGAAGAATAGCTATATCTAGTTCATTAAGATGCTTCATTTCCCCATCTTTAATCCTGAATCTTACCAGAATTTATGTTGTTTATAAGAGGATCATTCTGATTGCAGTGCCTATCTGGAAATCAGATTAAAATACATCCAGAAATTGAAGCCCAAAATATATGTTACAGATAGTTAATTGTTAAAAGCTGATATCCATTTATGTTTTGAGGTGTGGTTCTGGCAGACATTCATGATTGAAAACACAGCCTTGACTTATTTCTTGATTAATATTACAAAACAAAGCAAGCTGATTTGAAAACTATGGAATGTGTGAAAGACCCTGACAACAGATATTCTCAGTACATGGATACCTGTCCAGTTGTCTTTAAGGCATAGTTTACCTTCAGTCTCATAAAAAAGTACCTAGAATGGTACAGCCCTCACCACTCAGTTATGCACTTTGCCCTAAAGAAGAAGGTTTGCATCTGTCTGACTGAATTTCCAAGTGCAGGCATGGCTTCCGGAGGAGCATCCCGACAATCATTTTCTGTGGCTTGGAAATATTAACAAGTTCCTGAACATGGACAGACAGTCCACTTCTGCTGTGTGTTAGATGATGTCAGGATTCAAATTGTGACACAAATCCATCAGAACTGGATTAAATAGTAGTGTATAGTGAAAATGTTCATAATGCAAGCGCGGCGCCAAAATGGCCGCCGCGCTCTTTGCGGGCCCCCCCATCGGACGAAGGCATCCGGGTAGTTAGGGGCGTGGCCAGCTCCTCTATAAAAGGGGTGGCCACGAGGCAGCCGAGCTGCCATTTTGCGAAGCGACGGAGCGGAGAGGTTTTTCCCTCTTACCTCCGTCGCTTTTGCCTTGACTGGGAAGCCTTTTGGCTGCTGATTTCTTCTTTCGGCTTCCCATAGGTTGGACGGAGATGCCTTCGAAGAAGAAGGCGGCTGCGAGCACGGCTCGCGTGGTTCGGAGGCGCAATCCGGGTCAGAGGACCACGGCTGCGCCTCCCCAGCTGCCGCCTTTGCCTGCACCCACCGGGATCGGTGGGATGGGGTCTATTCCCCCTTGGCCGGAGGCGGGGGACCCAAGCATGGGTCCAGCAAGGGCTGCGGCCCGCGGCCCGCAAGCGGTGGACACCGCTCCTGGTGCTTCCCATTCTACTGGGCCTTCCTCTATAGGGGCGCAGCTCACCCCGGGGCCTTCCAGCCTTGGGGGGTGGTGTGGTCCCCTTCCCTGGCAGGTGCCTACATCGGCCCTACCGGGCCTGGGTGTGGGGTCATGGCCCTATTCGGGCCCCGGGGTACAAGGACCTGTACCCACGCCTGTAGCAGGTGGGCCGGCTGGCCCTTGGCCCCTCGTCAGTGTGGAGGCCTTACTGGCCCGCGTTGCGGCCCTTGAGGCTTTCCTGGCTCGGGCCAGCCACGCTGGGGCTCCCTTTGGGGTTCATTTTGACGCGTCGTCTGCTGGGCAGCGGCAGGCGACGGGACGGGTCGAGCTGCTTGAGGCGCGTGGCGCGACTTTGGCCACTGCCTCGCAGCTCCCCAACCAACAGGCCAGTGCGGGTCAGGCCCCAGCGACGAGCTCTACGGCGGTCGTGAGCTCCGACGCCCCCAGTGGGCCGGAACCCCCGGTGGGGGCGGCCCGCGGGGGTGCAGCATGTGAGTATGCGGTCCAAACTAGTGCACCTACACATGTGGCCACGTTGGTGGGGCTTTCCAATGGCCTTGGCCTCGCGTGGGTGGTGCGGCGGTACAGCCGCTGACGCCCCACCCGGCGACGACAACTACCACCCAAGGCCCCGGGGTGGGGGGTGTTTCCTACCCTGTGGGGAATGTTTTGGGGGTGGCTGGGCTAGTCCAAGCCCCTTTCCAGATGCCCGCAGTTTCTGCGGTGCCTGTCTCGGCCTTGCCGACAGTGGGGTATTCCTTACCACTGGGTGACCACTTGGCACAGGCCACCAAAGAGAAAATATGGCGGGGGGAGTATGTAGATATCTTCTCACTCCTAAACAGGGAGCCCACCAAGGAAGAGAGGGAGGGGCAGGATGAGAAGGATAAGGAGCAGGCACGTCGTCGCAAGCCACCACGTACGTGGGCCAACTGGCTGCCGGCTTACCTCATCTACATGGCGGTGTACCTGAGGGCCCGGCCGGATTTGGCAATTCCGATGGTCCAGTATTTGGACAACATCTATCGGGCGATGGTTGACTTTCCGGGCCCGTCGTGGTTGGCTTATGACGAGGAATTCCGTATGCGGATTCCCCTGCACCCTGAGATGAGGTGGGATGAGCCATGCCAGAGGCTTTGGCTTCTGTACATGACGCCCACGCGCCCCGCGCCAGGGGAAAGATACCATTGTGGACATGCGGTCCAGCGAGCGGCTCCAGCACAGGTTCCCCGCCAGGTGGCGGGGCAGGGGGTTCCAGCCCGCCTGCTGTGCTGGACTTTCTCGTCCTGTGGTTCCTGCAATAGGAAGAATTGCAAGTACAGACATGAGTGTCCCACCTGTGCGGGCCCCCACGCAGCCTCTGCCTGTCCCAGGCCTGGAGGGACAGTGGGCTGGCAAGACTGCCGCAGATGGAGCTGGTTCACCGAAAGGCTCCCTCCCCAATTAATGTGGACATGTTGGAGCGCTGGCTCACATTGTACCCGAAAGGGGAGGATGCGGATTATCTCCTTCAGGGCTTTAGGCAGGGGTTCCGTATCCCTTTCATGGGTGATAGGTCCCCTCAGGATGCCCCAACCTTTTGTCCCTTAGGGGGAGGGAGGAGGTGGCTGCTGCCAGCATTAATAAGGAGGTCGATGCGGGCAGGGTCGCTGGCCCTTTCCCTGCACCCCCGTTCCCCAACCTTAGGTATCGCCCCTGGGCTTGGTTCCCAAAAAGTCTCCAGGCGAGTTTCGCCTTATCCATCACTTGTCCTACCCAGCCGGCCGATCGGTCAATGATGCTATCCCTGATGACCTTTGCTCGGTCAGGTATACATCTTTTGACCACGCGCTGCGCATGGTGCGCTCATGTGGCCCGGGTGCGCTGCTGGCTAAGTGCGACATTGAGTCAGCTTTTCGCCTCTTGCCGGTGCACCCGGGCGACTTTGAATTGCTGGGTTTCAAATTCCGGGGCGAATATTACTTTGATAAGGCCATGCCTTTTGGCTGTTCCATATCATGCTCGGCTTTCGAGCGTTTCAGTACCTTCCTAGAGTGGGCTTTCGTCCGCAGGTCAGGGTCCCGGTCTGTAGCCCATTACCTGGATGACTTTTTATTCGGGGGTGAACGGGGCTGGGACACGTGTACACGTCTCCTCAACACATTTCAGACGCTAATGGAGGAACTCGGTGTCCCTTTAGCGCCTGAAAAGACCGAGGGCCCATCTACCCAGCTAGTCTTCCTGGGGGTGGAGATTGACACGATAGCGCAGGCTTCTAGGTTACCGGGGGATAAGGTGTCAAGGATTGTGGCCCTTATCTCGGACTTGCTGGCCAAGCGCAAGGCATCACTGAGAGAACTGCAGGTGCTACATGGTCACCTTAATTTCGCTTGCAGGGTGGTTGCACCGGGCAGGGCTTTTGCCCGGCGCTTGTGCGACGCCATGGCAGGATTATCCAGGCCTCACCATAGGGTTCGGCTTACCCAGGGTATCAGGGCAGACATGCTTGTCTGGTTACAGTTCCTGAGGGAGTTCAATGGGGTCTCATTTTGGAGGTATGACCTCCTGGCTTCCCCTCATTTTCAGATTCAGTCTGATGCCTCGGGATCCCTGGGTTATGGGATGTACTTCAATGGGAAGTGGGCCTATGGTGGGTGGCCACCGGCCTGGGCAGGCACGGGTCGCCTGCGTGATCTCACATATCTGGAGTTTTTCCCTATCCTGGGTGCTTTGATGCTATGGGGCGAGGAGTGGGCCAACTCGGTCGTGCATTTCTGGTGTGACAACGCGGCTGTGGTCCACATTGTCAATGCACAGACTTCTAAATCGCCCAGGGTTATGGACCTAGTGCGCCAGTTTGTGTTGCGCAGCCTGCGCCTCAACGTCCTGATCAGGGCCAGGCATGTCCCAGGGGTTAATAATGATATTGCTGACTCTTTGTCCTGCCTACAGATCTCCCGGTTCCGTGCCTTGGCCCCGGATGCGGAGGAATTTCCCTCGCCACTCCCGGAGGAGATATGGACCATTGGCAAGGAGAGGTGAACTGGGCGATTGGCCTGTCGCTAGCGCCACGCACGCGTAAGGCGTATCACCACGCAATTAATTCTTTCAGGGCATTCTGTACCCAATTTCAACTGCCAGGAACCTGGCCGATCCCGGTAACCCATGTTCTGCGGTTCATGGTTTACCTGCATGCTCAGGGCCTTGCACCTCGCACCATAGCATCTAAGCTTTCAGCGTTGGCTTTTATGGCCAAAGTGGGAGGTCATGTGGACAGCACCTCTGACTTCCGTGTGAGACATGTTTTGGAGGGGTGGGTGCGCGAGCGCGGGCGTTGCCCGGACGACCGCCACCCGATTTCCCCAGGGGTTTTTACCCAGTTGGCCTGGGGCTGGCCTTGCCTCTGTTTTGATACATATGAGGCAGCCCTATTTCATGCAGCCACAACGGTGGCATTTTTTGGAGCGCTCCGCATCAGCGAGCTTGTGATGCTGTCTAAGGCGGATGCAAGTCGTAGGGCACTGGAACTCGAGGATGTCTGTGTTGCCAAAGACTGGGCTCAGTTGAGGATACGCTCCTCTAAGACGGATCAGCATGGCGTAGGCAGTGGTGTGCGACTGCTACGGTGTTCTTTGGCAGACATCTGTCCGGTTGGTGCCCTACAGGAGTTCCTGGCACTGCGTGGCACGCACCATGGCCCGTTTTTCTGTCACCACGGTGGGTCTTCCCTTACTAAATTTCAATTTTGGAGGGTGCCGCGAAGGCACTAGACAGTGTTGGCCTCTCAGGGGCTCGTTGCGGCACCCATTCGTTCAGAAGGGGGGCGGCTTCTACTGCAGCTGTTTTGGGTGCTCCGGGGCTGAAATACGCCGCATGGGAGGGTGGGGTTCACAATGTTTTCAATTTGTGTTCGCCCTCTTCAACCTGAGTACCAGTTTAGTCACTGCACTGTTTCTCCCCCCTTTTTTCCTTGACAGACCCTGGGTGTCGTATTACACCGGTGACAGTATGGCTGGTGGGCCATAGCCGCGTGCACAGGGCAGCGCGTTATGCTGCACAGGGCAGCGCGTTACGCTGCGGTGACAGAGTGGGACCCCGACTGGGACTGGGTGCACCCGCACGTCTCAGGTGGTGTGGTAAGCGCGGCATGTTATGGCGGGAACTGTTGCCATTCCTTTTCTACATCAGGGATGCTGACTCGCCTGATGTCCTGGTTATGTACCTTGGGGGCGATGGCTTGGGGCGGGTCACTGGCCTATCACGGAAGCTTGCGATTTGCAGTGACCTGCCCTACTCACATTATGTGTGGCAGGCCACAACCCTCAAGTGGTCGGACGTGATGTCGCGGTACGCTTACTGGGGAGCATTCGGCCTCGAGGCTCTTGACTGAGCCGACGCTCCGTGAACGGGGCTATTGCCCGGTTCCTTTTTGAATAGGGTGGGGGACGCGTCATTCGCCTCCCCACCATCAGTCTGCAAAATTAAGAGCTTTACTCAGGGGATGGGGCCCATCTGTCGCAGGGAGGTATGGACCTCTGGTTAGCAGACTGGCGAGCAGGCCTGTTGACCGAGCTGACGGTCTTGGGGGGGGGCGGTGAGCCTTTTTGGGAAGCCTCCCCGTGTGGCGGGTAGCACTGGTAAGGTAAACATTTATGACCCACAGGTATCCGGCAGGTTCACAATTGACTGGACAACACTAGACAGGTATAAGTTGGTTAAACGTTGTCCGGTCAACGACGAACCAGGCGACGGGGTGATGGCTACAGCTAGACAGCATGCATCACCCCGTGATTTCACGGATACGCGTCAGAGGGTGGGGTCATTAGTTAGATATTGACTACGGTCAACAATTTGTTTGTTGTCAACAAACAAATGGATACAAATAGATACATTGTAACAATTGCCGTCGGCAATTTTGGGTGGTACCTTACCAGTGTTACTTCGGCCTGCTTGCCTTAAGAATTATAATTGGTCAATTACCAATAGAAATTTATAATTCGGACTAGGGCATGAGTCAATAAATGTGGCCCAATGCCGTTATCCACTTTTACCAGTGTCTGAGTCCTTTATTGGGGGGTGCGCCTGCAATGCAAGCGCGGCGCCAAAATGGCCGCCGCGCTCTTTGCGGCCCCCCCCCCATCGGACGAAGGCATCCGGGTAGTTAGGGGCGTGGCCAGCTCCTCTATAAAAGGGGTGGCCACGAGGCAGCCGAGCTGCCATTTTGCGAAGCGACGGAGCGGAGAAGTTTTTCCCCTCCACCCCCTCCCTAGTGAACAGTGTGATATTTTGGTCGCTTTGGGGCCGGGTGGGAATTTTTGGCTGGGACCCACAATTGGCTCTCGGGTCTTGGTTTTTTCGCCCATCCCACACTGTTGCTATGGTTTGATATAGGGGTTTTCTGTTGCTGCTGTTGACTTTGGTCACATGGGCGGGTAGCACTGGTAAGGTAAACATTTATGACCCACAGGTATCCGGCAGGTTCGCAATTGACTGGACAACACTAGACAGGTATAAGTTTGTTAAACATTGTCCGGTCAACGACGAACCAGGCGACGGGGTGATGGCTACAGCTAGACAGCATGCATCACCCCGTGATATCACGGATACGCGTCAGAGGGTGGGGTCATTAGTTAGATATTGACTACGGTCAACAATTTGTTTGTTGTCAACAAACAAATGGATACAAATAGATACATTGTAACAATTGCCGTCGGCAATTTTGGGTGGTACCTTACCAGTGTTACTTCGGCCTGCTTGCCTTAAGAATTATAATTGGTCAATTACCAATAGAAATTTATAATTCGGACTAGGGCATGAGTCAATAAATGTGGCCCAATGCCGTTATCCACTTTTACCAGTGTCTGAGTCCTTTATTGGGGGGTGCGCCTGCAAACAGTATTTCTGAACTCAGGACATCTCACCACCAAGTGAGACATTGGCTTCAATAGCTTGTGCACACGGACATATAATCCTGCTGCTGACCTAAAGTAGGTATGGGGGCCTTGTACAGATTGGGAACCTTAGGATTTGAGGTGCAATGGGTTTTAAACTTTCCCCTCTGGACTTGGGCCTCTCTTCATGTCACTAGGGGATACAATCCCCATGCGAATTGCATTAATAGGAGGGAAGATTAAGGCCTTGTCTATACAGGTACTTTGGAATGAGCTTGAGTTGGCTAAATAGAGTCATTAGAGGTCATGGAAAGGTCTAGGATCCATTTGGGGCAATGATCACATCCAAAGGGCAGATGCACCTCAAACAGACCTATTTGCCCTGGCTTCTTCCTCTCAGGGGTGGATTTGGCTATGGGTAGGTTCTATATATAAAATCACTTCCTCTGCCCCTCCACAGAGCAAGGGAATTGTTTACTTTCCCAATGTCCTGAATTGGTTATTTTCTTAAGCCACTTTACCATATGGGAAATTGACAGCAGAAATGAACCAAAATAGCATGATCCTATCCACACCGAAGTAGAAGGCTCTGATAGGGATCCAGAAAGGTGCAGCAGGAATGTTCTGGGGTGATCTGGTTTACTCCAGTGATTATCTCATGTGATCATTATAAAAATGAATGAACCAACCTCTCACACCAGTGGACCAAGCAACAGGCTAAATGGCTGTCTGATCTTTTTCTCCCCTTTTATAGTTGATCGAAGCTTCCCGGCATTATTAATTCTGGTCATTTGAAAGAATTTAGAAGCTAAGAGAGAAACACACCAATGGATTGTTTTCCAGTACAGTACTTATGACTTATGATGGCATTTAAATGTCTCCAAGTGTTTCTTGGAAGAAGGTGTTTTGGGAAATAAAACTGGAAGCTGGTAGGAGCACCAAAGAGCAAGAAGCTATATCAAAAATGCCAAATACATGTAATATTTGCAGATGCCAATCCATTTGGTAATAGGGCCTGCTTTTCCACAACCATTCTGAAAGCTGTTTATAATTAACTATAGTACACTGTAAAGAAGTAGGAAAGAAAGACAGAACTGGGTTGGGAAAACATTTAAAATGCACTTTAAGATCTAAAATGAAAAAGTAGAAGCACATCCACCAAGGTAATACTTTCATCATCACTTGCATATCACCTTTCAAGGGTGACATTTCCATCAAGTGAAAAATGTACACCAGTGATGAAGAAACAGTTCTGTTTTCCTCCACAGATTTTTAATCACACCATATTTATGTTAATATTTTGGGATCAAATCAGTTTTTGGCTTACATTTGCTGTTGGATTAATGTTTCATCCCTGTCATATTAATATTATACATGGAAGCCACTGAGGCAGCAAGAACATGAAACTGCCTTAATCTGTTTGTCTGGCTTAATGTTAAAAGATTTCTTGTGGCAGGAGAAGTGTGAGAGTCTGCTAAGATAACACAAAGGATCATCCAAATTATGTCTGGCATGTTTCCTGGTCTTTCCTACCCACCTCCCTAAGTTGGGCTATGCTTGCTTTGACATCTCGCTGGACTGAAACCTGATTATAATGTCTAATTATAAATCATCAAAATTCTTCAGCCACAAACAAAGAACACACCTTTTCATCACTTTATAGCACATCATAGAGGAGTTCCATTATTATAGCTTGTTCCTTATTTCTATGTGAGACTCTAACCCAGGGATTTTCAACCTGTGGCCCGTGGGCTGGATGCAGCCCATGGCACCATTTCATGTGGCCCCACCACCACCTTCACACACCAGGAAGTGCCATGTGGTGGAAGAAGGGCAAAATGGCTGTCCAGCCCCCAAAGATGTCTGAGGGAGCATGACCCACCCCACTCCCCTGGCTTAAAAAGGTTGAGAACTCCTGCTGTAATAGCGGGTACCGAGGGGCGGGCCGCACCCGGGGAACGCGGGGCAGATGCTTAGTATCTGTCCCTCGTTCCAGCCCCACGGTTACACCTCTAGGTCCTGAGCAGCTGACCCAGGGTGACCCTGTCCTTAGGCTGCTGCTGATGAATGCCAGGTCGGTATGTAATAAGGCCCCCCTGATACAAGATTCCATTATGGGGGAGCGGGCCGACTTGGCATGTATTACTGAGACCTGGCTGAGACCAGAGGATGGGGTTCCTCTGTCAGAAATGTGTCCAGCTGGGTTCAGTATTTGGCACCAGCCTAGGGATAAGGGTAAGGGCGGTGGCATCGCCATCATAGCCAGGGAGTCACTGGGAGTCACCAGGGCTACCGCTCCACAAATTCTGGGTTGTGAGGCCCTGCTTCTGCGTCTGGGCTCTAAGGGTCAGTTGGGAGTCTTACTCCTGTACCTGCCCCCTTGCAGGGTAAGGGACTCCCTGCCTGAGCTCCTCGAGGCCATCTCAGCGTTGGCATTGGAGTTCCCTAGACTGATGGTTCTGGGGGACTTCAATTTGCCTTCGCTGGGGACTGGCTCCGGGGTGGCTCAGGAGTTCATGGCTTCCATGGCAGATATGGACCTGATTCAGGTAATTCAGGGCCCGACCAGGGGCAGTGGCCACACACCAGATTTAATCTTTTTGTCGGAGCACTGGCAGAGTGATCTGAGACTACGGAAATTAGACATAACACCTGTGCCATGGTCAGATCACTATTTGGTGGCTCTAGACTTCCTGGGTGCGACGCTGCACCGTAGGGTGGCAGGGCCTATTAGAATGGCCCGCCCCAGGCAACTGATGGATCCTGATGGATTCCAGAGGGAACTGGGGGATTTCCCTCTGGATCGGCAACACGATTCGCCCGAGGCGCTGGTCGACCTGTGGAACAGGATGACTACAGCGGCCTTGGATGAAATCGCACCACTACGGCCTCTCAGAGCTCATCGAGCTAGGTCATCGCCATGGTTCACAGATGAACTGCGGGAGCTCAAACGGGCAAAGAGACGCCAAGAGCGCCGCTGGGTGAAGACCCAGAGAGACTCCGATTGGACACTAGCTAGGGCCGCTATTAGGGCCTATCTAGTGGCGATGGAGGTGGTGAGGCGACAATACTTCACCACCCTTATTGCCTCCGCTGATAATCGCCCAACCACCCTGTTCCGGGTTACCAGGTCTCTCCTTGGTAGGGGGACCTCGGTGCCCGGTTGGCAGGGGTCGGCTGAGGACTTTGCTGACCATCTAGTGGAGAAAATCGATCGGATTCGCTCTGGGTTTAATCCTGGCGTGGATGGGGAGAGTCCGGAGGGAGCCGGAGCACAGTCTTGCCATGCCATCTGGGACCGGTTTGATCCAGTTGCCCCTGATGAAGTGGACAGGCTCCTTGCAGCTGTGCGCGCCACTACCTGCCCTTTGGACCCCTGTCCCACCTGGTTGGTGAAAACCTCCAAGGCAGTGACAGGTGGCTGGGTTGGGGCTGTGATCAATGCATCATTGCGGGAGGGGGTGTTTCCTGCACCTTTAAAACATGCTTTGGTGCGCCCCCTCCTGAAGAAATCTTCCCTCGACCCAGCTGTCCTAACTAACTATAGGCCTGTCTCAAACCTCCCCTTTTTAGGGAAGGTGTTGGAGAAGGCAGTGGCGTGTCGGCTGCAGGGGGTACTGGATGAAGCGGATTATCTGGACCCTTTTCAGTCAGGATTCAGGCCTGGATATGGTACCGAGACGGCATTGGTCGCACTAATGGATGATCTCTGGCGGGAGCGGGACGGTGGTCATCCATCCGTCCTTGCTCTTCTTGACCTCTCAGCGGCTTTCGATACCGTTGACCACGGTATCCTTCTGGAACGGCTCCGAGGTTTGGGAATCCAGGGTACTGTGTGGTCCTGGTTTTCCTCATTTCTGAGGGGTCGGTCCCAGTCGGTGTGGTTGGAGAGTGAGAGGTCCAGTCCTAGGCCCCTCAAATGGGGGGTCCCTCAGGGCTCGGTGCTCTCTCCTCTCCTATTTAACATCTACATGAAACCGCTGGGTGAGATCATTCGTTCCCATGGGGTGCGGTACCATCAGTACGCGGATGACACTCAGTTGTACATCTCGGCCCATGGGGACCCCAGTGATGCCATCAAAGTCCTTTCCAGATGCCTGGAAGCTGTGGGGGTCTGGATGGGGGCTAACGGGCTACAACTGAATCCCAGCAAGACTGAGTGGCTATGGATAGGGGTCCTGCGTTAATCCGGGAGTTACCATCGTTGGTTCTGGATGGGGCTATTTTGCCCCAGACAGACCCGGTGCGCAACTTGGGGGTCCTCCTGGATTCACGGCTACTGCTAGAAGAACAGGTGGCGGCTGTGACCAGGAGGGCTTTCGCCCAACTTCGGGTGATTCGCCAGTTGCGCCCACTCCTGGACCGGGACTCCTTGCTCATGGTCACCCATGCTCTGGTTACCTCCAGACTAGACTATTGCAATGCGCTCTACATGGGGCTGCCCTTGACGACCATTCGGAGGCTACAGCTGGTCCAAAATGCGGCTGCCCGGGTGGTGATGGGGTGTGGCCGTTATGCTCATGCTTCGCCACTGCTCCGGGAGCTGCACTGGTTGCCAGTATGTCTCCGGGTGCAATTCAAGGTGCTGGTTTTGACCTTTAAAGCCCTATATGGTAGTGGGCCAGGTTACCTAAGAGACCGCATCGCCCTGAGGACGTCTGTCCGTCCAACCAGAGCGGACCGGAGGGGCTCTCTAATTGTTCCATCAGCCAGAGGGGCTCGCCTCTCTGGCACAAGGAGGAGAGCCTTCTCCGTGTCTGCACCGGCCCTCTGGAACCTCCTGCCAACAGAATTACGTCTTCGGACGGAGTTGCTGCCTTTCAGAAGGGATCTTAAAACCTGGCTGGCAGGTCAAGTGTGGGGTGCGGGTGGAAGGGTAACCACCATGGGGTGGTTGGTGTAGAGGAACTCTTCCCCATGGTGCCTTTTCGATCCTGCAGCCCCTGCTTTTTAGGGGGTGGGTAGTCTTAACTTTTTTACTGTTTTAACTGTTTTTAGGATTATTAATATTGTCTGTAAACTCCTTGGGTTGCCCTGGGGTTACTTTTTATGTTGTTAGCCGCCCAGAGTCGGCCTTGTGTTGAGTGGGCGGGATATAAATTGAATAAATAAAAATAAAATAAATAAATTAGGAACAAAGCTTGGGAAAGTTTACTGGTTGGAGGATTCTGAAAGTTGTAATCCCAAAGTTTATTCCCTCCAAGCATTTATGTCAGGGTCTGTGGGGCCTGGACATACTTGGCTTGGTTACTTTCAACAGAATCTGACAGTCATAGTGTGATTGCTTTGCTTTTGCTTCATAACATGGGGAGGCATAGCTAACGGTTGACATGCATACAAACCAGCCATGACTACAAGATGAAGAAGTCACATTTCCCTAATTGTTAGACGTCAACGTTTTCTGTCCAAATTATGAAAACATTTGCAGATTTTGGTACATTCTTTAGAAACAAACAGAAATTGAATCCCTCCCCTCTATATGTACTAACCATATTCAACAGGTACAGCTATTCTTGGCATAGAGGACACCATATTCTTTCTGCCAGCTGTGCAGAAACACACTTCCCTCCTCCTCTTCGCTGCCACCCTCCTCCTCACCACTGCTGCCATTACCCTTGCCACCGCCGCTGCCCTCACCCTTGCCGCCGCCACCCTCACCCTCGCCGCCACCGCCCTCATCCTTCTCCAGACATTGAGTAAGATAAAAGGTTCTTGCTCTGGCACTTCTAGCAGCCTCCACCAACGTTATTTGGTGTTCTTGTAATACTTCTTTGATGTTATCTCTCCACCTTCCTCTGGGTCCGCTTTGTGCTCTTTGTACTTTTCCTCTTTTCACATATGCCTCAGAAGAAGGAAAATGTTTACATGAAAAAATATATATTTTAAAACATACAAATTTAAGACAGAGTTTCACAAGCTAATTTTTAAAAGAGAGAGAAAGAGAGAGCAAGTGGAATTTGCAACAAAATCCAGGCTGACAGATTTTTAGGTCTTTGTACTTGCTGTTTCCCATATATAGCATTCCAAGCCTTGCCCTGTCATTTCTCTACTGTTGCCTCCTTCATTAATTGGCAAATGTTAATTTCCAATTTTCAAATTTCTCTGTCTTTGCTAGTGGTATTAGGAATGCATGTTAAGGGTGGTGGTGGTACACAAATAAATATTTTTCTCTTTTATAAAATATTTGCAGCTAAATAGCTTATGTTGTGTGCATTCTTAAATAGGCTAATTTTTCTGGCTAATTTTCCCCAATTTATCCAAACAATAAACTTTTCCCACTTTATTAGAATACAGTGGCTCATCTGCTGTGTACGTATCACATATCATTTTCATATCTGTCATGACATGTGTACCAATGGGAATATGCAGGTATGCACAAATGAGGATACCACAAAACCTTTAAACTAAGAACCTTCCAAAGGGGCTGCATAAACAGCACTGTGGATCGAGGAATGAAAGCAGCTATTGAAGCAGCTGAAGTCATCCCCCTCAATGTCATCACTCTTTGCTCGCACATTTAAAGGTACTGTCAAACACCATTTCATGTATCAAATCCAATTCAATTCACCATCCTTCTTGGCTGACAATTGATATGAATGATACCTGGTCCTTTGAAACTTCATGCCAATGTCTTATTCAATGTGAAAGGGTGGCTGGGATGCTTTTACAAAGAAAACGTATTTTCTCTGTTTTATATAGCCCTGACAAACAGGAATGTTGAGCCGTTCAATTATAGATCTTGTCTGCAGAAGCTACAGAGTTGAATATTTTGCCTACTGAGGTGGGGAAGATACAGAGGAACAAATCTGAATGCCACAGCTACTGTATCATGAATTATAAGAAAGAAATAAGCTAGTAAATAACCTGATTAGTTCAGCAACTGATATAACATTTTCCTGAAATGGCCTGAAATCTCCATGTGTGAGCCATTCACTGTTCTGTAGGCTAATATTTGCCAAATGTCTATATCCATGATGGTGAACCTTGGCACTCCAGATGTTCTTGGACTTCAATTCCCAGAAGCCCCCGTGAATTCACATGAATGGGTTTACTGCGATTCATCCGGCCCACGCCGCTCTCATCACTCCTGGAAGCGGAAGTAAAATGCGCCTGTACAGGCATGTTTTACTTTCACTTCCAGGAGCGATGAGGGCGGTGTGGGCCGGATGAATCACAGTAAACCCATTTGTGTGGATTCATGGGGGCTTCTGGGAATTGAAGTCCAAGAACATCTGGAGTGCCAAGGTTCACCATTACGGGTTTATATGATACTGCTCAGATATAAAATTGCACAGAAAGCAAAAGAAGTAACATCCCACCCCCACAGATTAGTATGCTCACAAATTAGTCTCACCTTCCCTGCCTATTTCTATGTCTATCAGCAAGTACCATGGGGAACTATGAAAACATTTCTGTGAACATGCAAATAGTAGTCCTAATAGATCAATGTTATCAACTGCATAAATCTCTGTAACTACAACCAAGTTACAGCACTTCGGTGGCTTAGTAGTTAAAGTGCTGACTTTGGAGACTGGAAGGTCAGGTTTCAATACCTGAGGGGCCATTCAACAATTACGTGATCCTTTTTCTGGGAAAAATTGACCCCCTACCCCTCCCTATGTAATCCAACCATAATTTTCACTTTGACCCCCTCCTCCCCTTAAAATTACGTGATCTGAACAAAATAGTACTGTATTTTGCACCACCAAAAGTAATGGCACTGCAGGGGAAATGGGCGGGCAGGCTACTTGCACTGAAGCAGGAAGCGATGTTCTAGCCTAGCCTCTTGCTCTCCCTCATACCTGTCAAGTTTTGGGAAATTTCTGTCAAATAAGGGAAATTTCCCAGCCAAAATGGGAAACTGGACAGTTATGCTTATCCTGTGCTGGCCTCCAGTCTAACTCCAGTCAAATTGCAGTCTAACTAATATGGGATGATAGCGGGAAAGAGTATAAAATACGGGAGTTTGACAGAAATTTCCAGAAACTTGACAGGTATGCTCTCCCTGCAGCCAGGAAGCATGGCTTTCCCCCTCCATTTTCACTGCATGGAGCAAGGAACAAAGGTAAATAAAACCCTTTCTTTTTATGGACAGGTTTGGTTTCCCACTGTCAGTTAGAAACAGCTCCAAATGGATTACATAATTTTGACCTGACCCCCCTCCCCCCTGACCCCACATAATTTTTCTGTAATTCAGATGGCAGACCCCCTCCCCCTTTGAGGATCATGTAATTGTTGAATAGTCCTTGAGTGCTGCATGATGGATCTTGAGGACATGAAAGTTGCCTCATGAGCAGAGTTTCTCCAGCAAAAATCCTTTCAACCCAGAGTAATCTCTGACACATTTTTTATTTTATTTTTACTACAACCCAATGGATATATTTATATTTTTTTCTTCACACATTACCAGTATACCATGGGAGGTGACATAATGACACCTGTTCCCATGTGACACATGTTCCCATCCATTGGTACAATTACAGAATTCTGGATCAGGGCTATTTAAAATTGTAAAAAAAAAAAAAGACAAGAAGCAAAAGTAAAAGGTGACAGAAATAGGTTCAGAACACTAAATGCAGGATTTCTGATGCTGTCATATAGAAAAAGAACGATTGCAATAACCAGTGCAAAAAAAAGGAGAAAAACAAAAGGAGAAAAACAAGAAATCTTTTCCAGAAGATCCAGGAAATCACAGAGAAGTTTAAATCTAAATTAGAAAGACTGAAAAAACCACCAGAGAAGCATGCCATCTAACCAGGAAAAAAATAAAGAGAAGGTGGAAACAATATTGAAGACTATACAGAAGAGACAGAAAGATTACAGCCTCCTTTGAGGAAGAATCCTATGATGAAGAATTTGCAGCTCTAAAAAGTGAAAGCTGCTCTGAAAGCACTGGGAAGAAATAAATCATTGGGGTAGATAATCAAGTACAAGTATGTGTTACTCGAGGCTAAGAACAAGATCATTCAAACTCTTGTATTTCCAATCACCCTATGTGGGCCCTACAGCAAATTTAGCCTGAACTATCTCTGGAGGCAAAAAAATGATGAAAATGGAGGCTGTTCTACTTCGGACATATTGTGAGAAGGCAAGATTCTCTGGAAAAGACAAATACTGTTGGGAAAGGTTGATGGCAATAGGAAAAGAGGAAGGCCAGATATGAGATGGATCGTCTCTCTAAAGGAAAACACACGATTGAGTTTACAAGAGCTGAACAAGACATTTTGGAGATTTCATTCATACAGTCATGACAATTCGGAGGCAACTTGACGGCACATAGCAATGATGACAAATTTGGTGTATTTTTGTGTTCAGGGAATGAAGAAGCAGACGAGGGAAGTAGTGAAATTCAGCTCTTTATTAGTGGGGTTTGAACACAGTTTGGATGGGGCAAAACTCGGACTTATATACACTATAAACAGTAACAGTAACAATAATACAACAAGCCCATTGGCTAACAGAGTGTGCACATTTTTGATCCACTTATTTGCATAAGAATAGATACATGAGAAAAGATACATTCTGCTCCTCTCAGAAAACACAGTTAACATACATAACATTCTTCCCCCTTAGGTAAAAACAAAATCCTTTAACCTGGATGGCAGTCTAGTTTCCCTTCTGAGAGAAGCAAATCGCCGGCTCAGGGGCTCGTAGGATGGGCGACCCGACTGGAATGAGGGATTGACTAGAGGGGGAGGATTGTAAACCCAAATTAAAGCCCTGTTTGTCAGATGTAGGAGCAGGGGATTGCCCAAAACCAAAATCTAATTCTGTGAATGAATAAGACAACTCAGGGTCTCTCCTGTGTGTACTATGAGTGGAGGGTGACTCCAAACAAAATTGGTCATCATCAATAAAGGAATCCAGAGTGCTAGGCTGGGACAGTGTAGGGGTACACTTGGCCGGAATAGGAGAGCATTCCACAAATTCCCCTTGGAATCGGTTCCTAGAAGACACTTTTGGGTCAATGTTGGCTGGCTGCTGACTATTACCTCTGTCCCTTGGGTTTAAATGGGTGGGGGCTAACCCTAGCGTTGAGTGTCTGTATTCATTTTGTGGGTCCAGTACTCTGGGTCTCAATTGATCCACGTGCCTCCTCCAGATCAGACCAGGACCAGTTTGATCAATCACAAACCCAGGAACCCATGTAGGGCCACCAGCTGCATAACTGCAGCAATGTACAGGGTCTCCGGACGAGAAACCCTTCTGGTGTTGGATTGCTATATTTGTGCCTTTGTCCTCTACCCTAGAGGGATCCAATCTGTCCAGCAAGGATGACAGTTTCCTTCGCTGGACAATTCAGCAGGGGACAGCCCTGAGGCAAGGGGGGGGGGTGAGCCTATATGTGAAAAGAAACTGGCATAACTGGAGCTCCAAATCCCCTTCACCCATACGCCGAAGCACGTATTTAGTTGTGCGCACGTGCCGCTCCACCTGGCCATTAGTGGCTGGGTGGAATGGGGCGGTAGTGATGTGCCTAATTGCATTCCTTTCCATGAAGGATTGGAATTCTGCAGATGTGAACGTGGATGCGTTGTCGGACACCAGTACATCTGGAAGTCCAAATGCTGCAAACAGCCTTCTTAGGGGCATTATCGTGGTGGGGCTGAATTGGTATTAGGCACCCTAATCACTTCCAGCCACTTAGAGAATGAATCCAGAACCAACAAAACTAGGGCACCCCTAAATGGACCTGCAAAATCAATGTGCAACCTGGACCGAATTGTAGTCTAGTCACCTTAAATGCCCCCCTATGCGTTACTATGGTCTGGTCTATGGCAGCAGCAGGAGACACAGTTAATTGTTAGTAAGCCTGGGCAAGGTCAAGTTTTGTGAAGTAATTTCCTCCATGCAGGGAGGCAAGAAGGTGGCTTGCCACGGGCACAGGATATGCGTTCGGGCAAATAGCTTTATTGATGTTACACTTGTAGTCAGTGCATATCCTGACCTCCCCATTACTTTTCAAAGCAGTCACAATTGGTGTCTCCCACTCTGTGGAGTCCACCAGCACTAGGATGCCCTGCCCCACCAGTTTGTCCAGCTCAGCTTCTATCTTCTTTAAATCAAAGGGTACCCGGTGTGGATTCATCCGGATGGGCCAGATGGTTGGGTCAAGCTCAAAGTCAACAGGGGGCCCTTTGTATAAACCTAAACCCTTTTTGAATACCTCAGGATATGCAGCACAAACGTCCCAGATTGGGTCAGAGTCTATTGCGTGGATGCCAGAAAGCCAGATTCCCAGGGGCCTAAACCATTGGGTCCCAATAAGACAGTTAGTGCCCTGCTTAACTACAACCAATGGCAAGGAGGTGTGAATGTTTTTGAATTCAGCCAAGAAATTACCTACCCTCAGGACCGGAATCTGGCAACCTTGCACATTCCGGAGGGAAGTTTTAAAGGATTTAAGCTTGGGCTGAGAGGCAGCGGGAATTCTCAAAAACTCCTGCTGTGGGATTATGGAAAAGGTAGTACCTGAATCCACCTACATCTTGAAGGGGATGTCCTGCAAGCTCAGGTCTGCGAAGAAACGCTCACTGACGATGCCCACTTGGCACGGCTCAGGCTTGGGTGACACTTTGGTGATGGACGTGTTGTGGTGATGACTCGTCTTGGGCAAGGTGCTGGAGGTCTTTGCTTTTGCTGTCAGCATACCTTAGCAATGTGCCCTCTTCGCCCGCAGTTGTGGCATTCTGCGGTGCGGAAGGGGCACTTTTTGCAGTCATGCTGGGCTCCGCATCCATCACACTTGCGAAGGAATTTCTTCTCCCAATCGTCACGGTGCTCTCGGTGCTTTCATCGGACCACTTGGACTTTTCCCTCTGAGTTGCTGGACTCTGGGTCTCAAATGAAGTAGTGAAATTCAGCTCTTTATTAGTGGGGTTTGAACACAGTTTGGATGGGGCAAAACGTGGACTTATATACACTATAAACAGTAACAGTAACAATAATACAACAAGCCCATTGGCTAACAGAGTGTGCACATTTTTCGATCCACTTATTTGCATAAGAATAGATACATGAGAAAAGATACATTCTGCTCCTGTCAGAAAACACAGTTAACATACATAACAACCTTTCAGCGGCTTTCGCCACCATCGACCACAGTATCCTTCTGGGGTGGCTCCGAGAATTGGGAATCCAGGGCACTGAGTGGTCCTGGTTTTCCTCATTTCTGACGGGCTTCACCCAGTCTGTGCTGTTTTCGCTCCTGGACCGGGACTCCTTGCTCATGGTCACGCATGCTCTGGTCACCTCCAGACTTGATTATTGCAGTACGCTCTATTTGGGGCTGTCCCTGATGACCATTCGGAGGCTGCAACTCATCCAGAACGTGGCTTCTCGGGTGGTGATGGGGTGTGGGCATTATGCCCATGCCTCACCACAGCTGCAGGAGTTGCACTGGTTACTGGTGTGCCTCCGGGTGCAATTCAAGGTGCTGGTGATTACCTTTAACGCCCTACATGGTAGTGGGCCAGAGACTACATCACCCCAAGGCCATCTGCCCACCCCACTAGAGCAAACCGGAGGGGCTCGCTGATAGTTCCATTGGCTAGAGAGGCTCGCCTCTCTAGCACAAGAAGGAGGGCCTTCTCTGAGTCTGCTCTGGCCCTGTGGAACTTCCTGCCAACTGAACGTCTCCAGGCAGAGCTTTTCCCCTTCCGCAAGAACCTGAAGACATGGCTGGCACAGTGGGTGTTGGGGGCAGCGGGGGGCGGGGCGGCAGCCACCTTAGGCTGGCTTGTCTAAGGTATTGGAGTTGTGTCAGGTAGTATTGGAGGGCACTTTTAAAAGAAATTTTAAGTAATTTTTATAATTCTATAATTTTTGACTTTAAAAACCCGAATTTCAATGTTTTTAATTGTTTTTGTGATGTTTATTGTCAGTGTTGTAAGCCGCCTGGAGTCGCTTGGGCGAGGGAGCAGCAGAAGAAATTCAATCAAATTAAAAAAATAAAAAATACTCCACCTCCTGCTTTTTATCCTTCCTGGTTTACTCCTCATCTGTCATATTCACCTTTGTGCCCTCTGAAGCTCCATTTGGGGAGCATCTTGGCATGACAGGTAGACCTTCTAGCAGCCCCACATATGGGATTCTCCAGCCACTACTGGTATGAACTAGATAATTTGGGTGGGAAAGATCTTTCAGACTTAAGATTTCTATAAGAGTAAGGGGAGTAAGAAGGAAAAAAAATCATTCTATCACAATAATTTTTCATTAATTCAAGAGCTTCACAGCTGATAGCCTAAAAGTACAAGGAGATGACGTCTGACACGATGGAAACATGACAGAAAATGCTCCATTCACTTACAGTTACAATCAAGCCATTTTTATCCTGACCCAGCTGATTAACTTCCATGCTCTGTGCACTCTCTCCGCTGTGCTCTTCTTTAATGCTCACCCACAAATGGGAGCCATTAGGCAATTTTCATGCTGCAGCCATGCAGCCAATTGAGATATGCTAATGAAAACCAACTTTTGAACCATTGCAACCTTACCTGGACTTTTTAAAAAGCATACTGACAACTAATGGCTGAAATGGAGTGCCAAACAACTGCCTAGAAGCAAGAAAGGTCTTTTGAAAAATGTCTCTCTGTTACTGATTGGTGTATGGCCACCTGATGAAAGAACATTTTGTTCTAATTGGCAATCCTGTATGAAAAGCTCTAAAGACCGCTTTTTATAATGAAGCTGGATAAGAAGAATGGATATTTTATTCCTGCAACGATACGATTTCTTGACGTACGTCCCTCACAATTTTGAATCATCCCAGATGTCTTTCTGTCTAAAGAAAACCCTCTCCTATAAATAATATTTACTTTTGTTTCAGGCTAAAATCCATAATATAGGCAACATGCCCATTTTAATTTAGTTCAGGCCAATAATGGGTGGCTCAAAAACTCTTCCAATGGAATCACCGATGCCTTGTACAATTCCTCAGGGTTATTCGCTTACTCTTAATAAACAGTTTTTCTCCTTATTTCATTTTACTATCTGGATGACCTCGGTTTGAAACCAGACTACCTGACATTTAATAGAACTTATTCTATCGCGGGTCCATGTAACTATTTGTTCCAGAGGTTTATTGTCAGAGCCACCCTGAGATATTTTGTTTCCTGTGACAAAGGATAACATGAACTCCAGTATATGTACAGAATCAAATAACTCTGGCAGTTAATTGTGTGTCAACACTTGTTGTGATAGGGAAATGTCTTCTATTATCCCTCATGGAGTCAGTCTGGCCAGATTATGCTGCTATGGTAATAGAGTAGACCATACTGCCAATGACTCAACGCCAAGTGTCAGGTGGCAGTTAACTAATCTAACAACCCTGAGGACTAACGGTCTTGGGTGCCAAAATCCACAGGGAAGGGTAATGGTCCCCAAGTGGATTAAATCTCCCTTGAATCCATCTTGATAGACAGCAGCAGCTTCATCAATACTGGCTTGGGGCTGAGGAAGACTTTGTGTGCCTAAAAGGGCTCATGACCAGAATGTGATTTGTGGAATTGGATCAGTGGTATGAAGGTCATGCTGCAATGCGGAAGGCAGATGAAGGGCCACTGTATTATATTTTCAGGACAGTCTTCATGGTAGGTGCCCAGTTGTCTGTACACAGGAAGAGCCTCCTCGAAGATTGTGTTATTTTTGTACCACAACCGGGCATAACCCGGTAACAGTAACCTTGTGTTGTTGGCTAATCTTTCTCACACTAGGTCAGGTGAAAGGAACTGCAAAATGCACTCACCAAAAGGTGGCTTCATTTTGGCAGTTGTACATCTGGCCTAGACATGGAAGGAAAAATCCCTCAGGGAAGTAGGTTCATTTAGGTAATACAGGCTGGGTGATGTGGCACATTTATTTCTGTCCATCAAGCAGAGACTACAAGTTCTGCTGGACTGACTGATTGAGGGGAAAAACACAAATAGAATATAGGTAAATGAGCCCAGAATCTGTGCAAATATCAGGTAGTATCGCTCAGTCAGAGCAAAAGATTTGGGAGTTGGATTCCCCTTTGTGCCTGCAAGAAGAAAGCTCAGCTTGTGTACTCCGTGTACCCCCATGCCTCCAGAAGAAGGGAATGGGAAATTGCTTTTGAATATACCTAGAAGACCATGGAAAGAGTCACCCATACTTGACTTGACAACACATAATTAATTTATGACAATTCTTTCAATTTCCTATGCTGCTGCAACTAGAGCCTTTGTAACAAAAAGCCTCAAAAGTTGCAATGCTGACACTCCACTCCATGCTTGCTCCCAATAGCCAATGATCCCAAGTACAATCATCCACCATGTATGTCCCCAATTCTTCCCCCCTATTCCTGGATTTTTGGTTGAGTGGTTTTGGCCAAATGTGACATACATACAGCACCTTCCCCTTGAACTAAGGAGCCCAGTACCAACTGGGGATACAGGCAACTGGGCACCTACACCAGTGATGACAATCCTATGGCATGCGTGCCAGAGGTGGCACTCAGAGCCCTCTCTGTGGGAATCAATGCAGTCACCCCAGCACAGAGTTCTCTCTGCCCAGCAGCCCAATGGGAGCACTTCATCTATCCCCCCAGCACAGAGCTTACCCTGCCCTTGACCCAGCAGCACAATGGGAGCATTTCCTTCCTCCCATGTTGCTATGTTGGCACTTTGCGATAAATAAGTGGGTTTTGGGTTGCAGTTTGGGCACTTGGTCTCTAAAAGGTTCGCCATCACTGACCTAGACTTTAAGGTTAATTCACACACCACATCAGATTCTCTCATCATCCAATGCTGTTATTAGCCTCCCTACTCAGAGACTCACTAAAGCAGAGGTTCCCAACCTATGGCTCACAGGCTGGCCCTGGCCCATCGCTGCCTCTGATGCACTCAAAACTGGAAGCAGGTGTGTTTAAATCAGCCGTAAAACGTACTTGGGGCTCGCCTCTCCAGTGAGTTCTTTCTTCCCCGCCTCCTCCAGCCGGCTGCCGGTCAAGCTCCGTGGGGCCTCCAAGCCCCGGGGTTGGTGGAGGCGAGGTGAGGCAAGGCCAGAGGGAGGTGGGGCTGCTCGCCACAGCTGACTCCCACCCCGGGCCGATGGCGGGGCCCCGGAAGAGTCGCGGCGAGGCTTGTCGGCTGCTCCTCCAGCGTTCTCTTATCCCTCCGGTCAAGGCAGGGCCGGAGGAAGGCGGGGCGGTAGCCACAGCTGACTCCCACCCCGGGCCGATGGCAGGGGCCTGGGAGAGTCGCGGCGAAGCTTGTCAGCTGCTCCTCCGGCGTCCTGGAGGACAGAGATCCCTGGAGGACGATGTTCTATCGGGTCGCAAAGGGTCGGAATCGACTGTGCGACTGAACAACAACAAAAAACTGCAAAGGTAGAGAATTGCAGTATTTAAATTACAATTACAATTACAATTATTACTATTATTACTATTACTATTATTATTATTATTATTATTATTATTATTATTATTATTATTATTATTATTATTATTATTATTATTATTATTATTATTATTATTATTTGCCCTGCTCTGGCGATGATCCTGAGGACTTGGAGTTGGGCTCTGACGTGGTTGTTGAGACCGCTCTTTGCTAAATCCTGTTTAAGTTGTTGAGCCGAAGGCCCCTCTTAAAGTTCTGTCTGTTTCCTGTGTTTCTTTGACTTTGTCCTGCAGTTTGTGCAATGTATCTCTATGGAAACGACGTTATACAAAGCATTGGTGGCAATAATTTGGACGTTGTATGAGGCATCACAGCTTGGATTTTGCATGCCTCATACAAAGTCGGAATTCATACAACGTCTTAACTTGTGGAACCAAGTTCGGACATTGTATGAGGTATTACTGTATCCTTAGCCTACCACTGCTGCTCTTGTTACTTGTGGCCATGTTCTGTCTAATAAAGAAAAAGGTCACCTTTGCTTGAAAGCCAGTCATATCGGCTCTGGGGTAGAGGGATCGTCATCTCCATTTATAGTCAAAGAGCCAGCAGTATCTGCATCTGCAGATGTTTCCATGGTCATGTGGCAGGCATGACTAGACAGCGGAGCACACAGAACACTGTTACCTTTCTACCAAAGTGGTACCTGTTTATCTACTTGCAATTTCTTGCTTTCAAACTGCTAGGTTGGTAGGAGCTAGGACAGAGACAGGAACTCACTCCATCGTGCAGCACTCAGTTCTCAAACTGCTGACCTACCAACTGTCCAGTCATCTTAGCCAATAAGCCACAGCAGTCAGTCACCTGTCTAATAAAAGGGGCATCCATACTTCAGAGGGTATCAGCAGTGGTATGAATCTAAAAGTGGTATTAACACAGCTGGGAATTGTTACTTTTTTAAAAAAAATACAACTCCTAGGATCTGGGGTAACACTAGGAGCTTTACCTTCCCCTCCAGCTAATTTTTTTTCAACCTCTGGATGGAATCAGGGGCAGTGTGGCTTTCTGCTGGGGAAAGCACAATGCATATGCTGTGATACACAAGCTGTATATCAGAGGTGCCCAAACTTTTCAGGCGTGGGCTGGTCACATTGTTCCTTTCACTGGGAATGGAAGTAAAACACGCCTTGCAAACTGTTTTACAACAGGATGAGATAGATTTTAAGCTGCTATTTTCTCTGCTTAAACCAGGGGTGTCCAAACTATGGCCTGTGGGCTGGATCTGGCCCCCAATGCCTATTCATCCAGCCCAAACCACCCTCTGCGCTCCTGTAAGCAGTAGTAAAACACATCTGTATGGGCACGTTTTACTTTCACTTATGGGAGCGACAAGGATAGTGCGGGCTGTATGAATTGGCATCGGGGGCTGCATCTGGCCCACAGACCATAGTTTGGGGCACCACTGCTATATATGGTGGCTCAAGTTATGAATTGTAATTACTCAAAAGACAGCCAAATAAAGCTGCAATTGTAGCCTGCAATTATTTAGGCTGTGTGTGAACCATGTCCTTTTTTGGGACTCGTGTCACAGCAGTGACAGACCAGACAGGAGCCAAAGTATAGGTCTTGGAGGGCTGCCTTTCTTGACGTCTCATGTTTAATTTATCCCTGCAACCGGCAGTCGGCATCTGTCCAGGGTCAGGAGTGTGCTCTGTGCGTACGTGTGGGCACGTGCATGTGGGCACGCTTGCCTGAGCACGCTTCTCATTATTACTTTGAATAGCCTTCATTACCACTTTGGTTGTCTTTGTGGCAAATATAAAGACAATCTGACAATACTGCAAATATATCTTTTCTTCTCAAAAGCTGATAGAATTAGTGGGGAGGAAATTAATTTTGTGCATGGAAAAAAAATCTCATTAAGCAGGTTTGCAGAAAGGAGAGGAATTTGGCACTGGCAATTTCCCCGTTTCCCTCTCAGTGTCTGTGGTCACTCTTGGCTCAGTTTGCCCAGCGCTGCTCTTAATGCACACAACATCTGTCTTTCACTGAAACTGCTGAAGTCTTGTTAGTCTAGCTGGTCATCCAAAAGGTCAACAGGGTTGGCTGGAGGGCAGAGAATAGTCACTGAGGACTTGGTTTTTCAGAGAAACATAATGTGTTCTGTGCAGCAGCAAAGGTTTCAAGAAGTGCTCTCCTCCTGTTTCCTTCCTGATGCATACATAGCAGAGGCCTCAGGGGACCACAAGGACAAAGTCAAAAGCTTCACTAAAAACTGGCATTTAGGATTCATTTTTTAAAAATCCCCTTTAATGAAAGTGCACAAAGCATTGCTTAGTATAACACGATTGCATTTCATTGGGTGGACAAAACCATCCAAATGTATGCCAAAGCCCCTCCTTTCTTTTGAATCTTTTTAGCTTCCAATTTAAACAGCTCCGAACGTCCTCCAGGCAGTTTGAGAAGATAATAAAGTCAAGCCGGGCATTATTTTGTTATTATTTTGTTAATTTTCCTGCTTGGGAAATGATACCTTAAACCCTTCAGAATTGTTACACCTTCCTGATTTCTACCAGGTATTATGGACAGACACATGCTCCTGTATTTAAGGCAAGGTGATTCTAATTTCCAATTAATAGTAGGTTGACATTTGGATGTGTTTAATTGCCACATTTTTCAGTGTGTGTTTCATGAAGCAGAAGCTCAACGAACCATTCCATGGGTTTTATACAATCCCTCTTAGGGCAACAATTCTGTTGACGAAAAGAGAGAAATTGCATGTCAAATTTGTCAAACTTGCACTGCTTCTAACCTGTATCACTTAGATGTATCCATCACTGTCAGATAGCCATCTGAGTTGAACATTATATCTAGGGGGTGAAGAATCAGGGGTGGGAAATTTCTGCAGTTCTCTGCAGTAATTTGTGCTTTCAGACAGCAGGCTAGCTCAGTAATAAAAATTCTATTTATTTTTAATGAAGGAGGGGAAGGACAGTATATACAGATATAAAAATTATACACACTCCTTGAATTTTCCCAGACTATAATTTGCACTGGTGTGTATCACCGTAGTTTTACAGTCACCTGAGGCCTATGTTTCTTTTAAAGCTACCATCCTCAGTTCCTTTGGTTTGATCTGGTGTGAGAAAGATTAGCCAGCAAAACAAGGTTGTCATAGCCTGGGATATGCCTGATTGTTGTTCAAAAATGTAAAAAGTATCCACTATCTTCGAGGAGGCTCTTTCTGTGTACCCCAAAACTTGCCATGAAAACCTTATAGAAGATGTAAGCAATCCATAATTAATTATATTTATTTCAGTGCTATCTTTCTTAAGGAGTAGTCAGCCAGCAGGTTTTTAGAAATATCCCCCTTTCATTCGTGAGGCAATTCTGTACATTTTTTCAAGACTGAAAAGACAGTCTTAGGCTATAAAAGCCAGCAAGATCATCAGGGATTTAAAAACTGCCAAGCTTTTTGGCTTCTCCTTTTGCCAAAACCTGAAAATTATTTCCAGGCACTTGGGCTATTCCTTAGCAATTTTCTCCTCCAAGAGAGCAATCTCTGTTCAAAGCATGGGACCAGTGGAAATTTCTAACAAATATTGTTGAGACTTTGACTCCCAGTGTCTACTTCTGGTAAAGGCTAACTTGAGTTGGATCAAGGCTGAACTGATCATCCTTTGGTGCCACAAAAACCAGTGCAACTTTTGGTAAATCATTCTTTTTCTTCTTCCGTGTCTAGCCCAGATGTGAAATGGTCAAAATGAAGCCACCTTTGGGGAGTTAATTCTGTAGTTCCTTTCGCCTGACCTAATGTGAGAAAGATTAGCTGGCACAAGGTGGCCATTGCCTGTGGTACACCCAAGGCCAGCATCAGAAATTTCCAGGCCTGGTACGCGGGCCCACACACACACATTTTGGCCATGCCCCTGTGGTTTTCTGTGCAAGTGTGGTTTGTTTGCGCATGTGCACATCAGTGGTTTCCCAGCGCCGCTGGGCCCCCGTCATCTCCAGGCCCAGGACAGGACAGGAGTCCTGATGGTCCCCCCCTGATGGCGGCCCTGGGTACACCCGATTGTGGTTCAAAAATACCATATTCTTTGAGGAGGATCTTTCTGTGCTGAAGCATGATTACCTTAAACTGTGGATTCAACCCTTTGATTCCTATCAAATTGTGATTCGTATTGGTGGGCCAGAGAGCTTGTTTGATCAGCAAGACTGTATCATTCTAAGTATGTGAGCAATACAGACATAGTTCCAACAAGTCTATGGTGTAGCTTTCCAAATGAAGAGCTGTAAATCATTTATTTATTTAATTAATTTGTATAGCCACCCCAATTGATGTGCAACTCTAAAAAAAAAAACAACCCCAATGTTTAAACGATAGACTTTTAAATTCCAAAAAATACTGAAAAACTACTTCCCACCCGCACCAATTAAAAATCTAGTTAAAAACTATTAAAAGCATGAGTTATTATTATTTTGAACTACAGCAAACAGAAATTGGTTGGAGATTCTGGGTATCATTGTCCTAAAACTTGAATTTGTCCAGCTCTGCTTTCTTAGCAAAAGGAAGGATTTTCCAGAGCACACCACCATGTATGTATTTGTTCTCCACAGGTCACATTTCACATCTTAGTCCTTACTGTGGCTGAGGAGTGTCTGCACACTACACGGTAAATAGCCCAAATCAATGTTGGGCCAGAGAGTTTGTATGATCAGCAGGACTGGATCATTCGAAGTACAGTATGCAAGCAACACAGGCATAGTTCCCACAAACCTACGGTATAGCTCTCCAAATGAAAAAGAAGCTCCCATGCAAATGTCTCAAGCCTGCTGCCCACCTTCGGTCCCGACACCACCAGAGGCAAGGAAGAGCAACCACAGCTGCAGAGGCTGGGTGGTGGAGATTCGCTCCCGCCCTCCTTCTATGGGCCCTGGATAAAAAGCCAGCCGTGGCTCCCGGCCTGAAATGCACCCGCTGCTCACCTTCGGCCCCAACACCACCGGAGGAATGAAGAGTGGCCACAGCTGTGGAGGCTGGGAGAAGGAGATTCACTCCTGGCCTCCTTGTCCAAACCTTGCCCCCAATTAGTGTGGGTTGCCCGCAGGAATAATTGGCTAAACCTTTCCCCTGGGGTTCGCTCAGCTTTCGACAGATCCGGGGATCAACCAAGCTTGGCAGGAAAGGCAATTGGGGTATGGGCTAGTTAGCTAATTTGGGGGAGTGAATCATAAAGCCTTGGCTGATGGCTACAGTAGAAACAGAGTAAAACTAAGATGATGGCTCTAGTAGAGCATCATGATCTTCAGCTGCTAGCTGCAAATTAAGCTGGGCAAACAAGCCAAGCCAGACATTGGACAAAGTTAGGCACCTGGAGTCAATACACATAAGGCTCCGAGATAGGGCAGGAACAATGGGTTTTGCCAGCCCAAACCTTAATTAACTGCAAGCTGTCCATTAACCACAGGGCAAGGTCCAAAAGCAGGCATTGTCCTGACCACCGGAAAATGCCATGTATGCAAGCCTTCTGTATTAGGGGGTCATGCGCATCCTACGCCCGTATCACTCCAAGGCAGGTAAATACGTATCCCTGACTTCGTTCGGGGCTGGACTTCACCGCACAATTGTCTCGTGTGTCTTCCTTGCAGCCAGCCATTCCTACAAATTAGGACTTCAGAAGCCGCTGAGATGGCAGCGTTTTTGCTTTTCTTTGGGCCTTGCCTGGGGTTGGAGTGAGTTGTGCGGGGCATTACCAAGTTGTTACAGTTATGGTTTTTAATGTATTTTCTATTGTGTTTTATAATATTGTATTTTTGCCCTTTGTTAAATTGTACCTTTAAATGTCTCTAAACCGCTTTGGGTCACCCATTGGGTGGACGAAAGCAGTATAAAATTCTATTCTATTCTAAATATTAATCCATGCCTTTCAGGATTGTGAGTTTAGAAGTTCAAATCCTTGCAAATACCATTTGGTGATTTTCTCAGGTTTGATTGGTCCTGTGACTGTAATGTCATTTTTTCTAATTGTTTAGAAAACAATTTCTACTGCTCTTTCCCTACTACTAAGAGTTAGAGGTCTGTCATTTATTTTATTTGTTACATTCATACCTTGCCTCACCTAGAAAGAGCTTAAAGAGACATATTCTCTTTCCTATTCCCTATTCCCGATGAAGGTAGTTCAGGCTGAGAAAAGCTAAGTGGCCCAAATGAGTGTTGAGTTGGGACTTGAATCTGTACCACTTTTGCTCAGCCAGTGTCTATAAATTTTGTTTCTCTCACGGTACAGATATTTATAGAGCAGTGTTTCCCAATGTGGGGCCTACGCCCAGTGGTGCACATCAGCAGGTTCGCATCAGTTCAACAGAACCGGTAGCAGAATTTCAGGCTAGCCCCTCTACCCATCCAAGTTTTGAAATAAAGTAGTTCTAATTCAGGTGCAATTCAGGGCTTTCCCCCTGGCCACACCCACCGTACCATGGTCACAGTGTGGTAGTAAAATTTTTGGAGCCCACCACTGCCTATGCCCCACAGGGGGACTTCAATTCCCAGAAGCCAAAGTCAGTACATTGGCTGATCAGTGCTTTGGTGAAATCACTTAGGCTTCTGGGAATGGAAGTCCAAAAACCAAAGGTTGGGAAACACTGATGTAGAGGTAAGTAGCACAGGCACAATATATCCCAAATATCTTTTAAGTGTCAGCACTATGGTTTATGAGAACATGCTTGGTCAAGTCTTATTCATTTCTAGTATTATGCAACAGAGAAATGTCCATTCAATGCAACTGACAGAAATTGTTACCTGCCAACAGACAGCTATCTCCTTATGATATGTGCTTTCAATCTAGAATAAATATATGCCAATGCACATAGGGTTTTCAGTGTGAACCATATAGTCAAAGAATGGCCATATCAGCATCATGACCCTGCCAGTGAAGGGGTTTTAACCCAAGCCTCATAAGTCCTGGCCTGTCACTCTATTTGATGTTCTCCAATAAGTAACCTCTTACCAGCGACTTATTGCAGGAAGAACTAATGTCTGTCTTGGCACAGATTCAGCCTTTTATAAGAATGTTAATAAAAGAGTGATTGAGTTTTGGAAATGTAGTTGGTAAGGGTAATAAAGCTTTGATTGGCTGAAATTTATTAATTTGCCAGTGGATCTCTATTCAGATGCTTGTCCTTTCTGACATTTCAGGGTTTTGTGATTTTTTTGGTCCAGGTCCTGCATATGATACCTTATCTGCATATTTTCTATGTCTGCAATCATCAATGTGTATTTTAGTGTAGTTTGCAAACTGTACATTTGTTCAATATCCACCTCCCAGCGCTGCCTTTTATTTCACATAAGACTGAAAGTGATAATCTCTTTTGGTATTAACACCTCATTTTGGTCCATTGGGAAAACATTTAGCAAAGTATTATCCACACAGCTCATTAGGGAATTAGTCATTTGTACTTGAGCGAAGATCTATTTGCTACTGTGGTAAAACCTCACAGAGGCTACTCAGCTTTTTATGAAAATGGATGTTTTCTATCAATATCATGAAAGAGAGGGGAGGGGACAACTGAGAAGAGTCTTTGGTTATTAAAGGACTTTATTTGCACGATTCCGCCTTTCTCTATGCTTCAATGGATAAATCCTTTGATACGTAGTAGCAATTTTAAATCTTTAATTAAAAAAATAGATTCTTTCTTTTGTGTGTCTGTAAATGAAGCAACATTTTGAAGACAGTGGGTACAGTGCAGTGGGTACAGTGCAAATTCAACTTCTTTCAAACTGATGAGACCAGGCAAAACAAGAATGTTAATTCAAGTAGCAAAAGCTGAGAGGTGGCAAGCAGCAAGATTTGAAGGAGAGGTTTTGCTATCTGCACCTGCTACTTTTTTGTATGATGGACCAGTCCACTTTCAGTATAGACAGAATAAATTACCAGTCCAGTTGGCTTTTGAGCAAGGAATGACTAAATATACCATATTGTTCTCTGCCTTAGGCAGCAAAATGTCTTGGATTGGTTCCATTCTCTAAAATAATACATAATTAAGTACTGTCATGGGTCAGGGCTTTCCTTCTATAGCCATTCATGCACACTATCCTTCTTCTCTTTGGGTGATTGAGTCTAAGAGAGGATCAGTTGTGGTAATAATTATTAGTCACTGATCTACACCATCTTCTCCCAACACCCCAATCTACCCTGGACTTGGCAATTCTCCAGGGAGTTTAAAATTAACAAAAAAAGTAGTAGAAGTAGTAAGAGGTCTACCTTGGAAAGATATTGCTGCTACCACACCGACTAAAAGAATACCAAAATCTCCAGAAGCCGTTCAAGGCGAAACGTAGATTTAAGTTCCACAACCCTCCAACCAGAAATCCAGGTAGTCAATTGAAAGGATTTTTGTAGTTTATTAAAAAGAAAGAAAAAAGTTAAGAATGCAAAAGATAAAACAATCCACACATTAATGAAAGATTCCCCAAAATTATGGAACAAAGTAAGGTCACCCTTGCTCAAAAGCCAGTTGCATCTTACTCTAGGGTTCAGTGCTCATCTCTGTTTTATAGCCGAAGAGCCAGTGCTGTCAGCATTTGCAGATGTTTCCATGGACATGTGGTAGGCATGCCTAGACACCAAAGTATACAGAACACTGTTTACCTTCCCACCAAGGTATTTAACTACTTGCAATTTCTTGCTTTCGAAATACTAGGTTGGCAGGAGCTGGGACAGAGATGGGAGCTCATTCCATCATGCAGTACTCGGGTTTTGAACTGCTGACCTTCCACCTTCCAGTCAGTGTCTTAACCACTTGAGCCACTGCAGCCCCTTGGAGCAAAGTACAGAGAGATAGTTATGAACATTCAAGGTGAACACACCAGAAAACAACACAACTAACTTAGCCTATCCTTTGTCGTTTAAAATTAGGAGAAATATTTGAATCCTTCCTTGAAACCCAACAGATCCATCTTCTCAGGATTCATTCCTTATGGGACCTCTCTGTCTGTTTGTTTTTGTTTTATTTTGCTTGTTTTCCTCAGAAGGGAAGCACCTGCTTCTTTAACAAAAATAAATAAAACTAGGGGTCATTTCCTACATCCCATGGCACAAAAGCACCAAATATCTGAGGTCTAGAACCTGCTTGAGTTGAAAGGGCAGCAGCTCATTAAAAGCTTTTGCTCTGCTAATGTATCCATGCGGCAGTGACATCTTGCTGAGACAAGCTTCATGAAAGTCTTACCTGTTCTGCTGTGCTGTCTGAAGTCTCTTCTGCCTCATTGTGTAGACATGGTTCCCATGGTCTCTGAAGGTCCCAGTTTGACTCCTATCTCTGATGGTGTGATTGTCAGACTCACCACTTTGTCAGCCAACAAAAAAAATATCTGAAAAGATTTATTAGGACAGTTTTTGAGCATTTAGTCTTTTCCTAGAAGAACACAGCAACTCTAATGTTTTAATCAGTGGTGGGCTCTACCGGTTTGCACTGGTTTGGGAGAACCGCTGGTAAAACTGGCTGGCCCAGTTGAATGTATTCAACAATGACCTGACAGTAAGGTAATTGGATTAGAGCATATGGTCAGGCAGAGTATTGGGAAGGAGTTGGCTGCGGGATGGGTGGTCAGCCCATTTGACTTTCCATAATTTGAAAGTGTCCCCCCCTGGGTTTGGTTCCCAAGAAGGGTTCCTGGGAATTCAGTTTCAGCCACCATTTATCTTACCTGATGGGTGGGTCAGTAAATGATTCAATACCGCATGAGCTATATACCGTCAAGTATTCATCTTTTGATTAGGTGGTCCGAATGGTTTGATTGTGCGGAAAGGATGCCCTTATGGCGAAGTGTGATATTAAATCCGCTTTCCTCCTGTTACCTGTGCAGGACTTCGAACTGCTTGGCTTTGCCTTCGATTGCCAATATTTTATAGACAAGGCTATGCCTTTTGCTTGTTCTGCCTCTTGTGCAGCCTTTGAGTGCCTTAGCACTTTTTTGGATTGGGCATTTCGCCAATGCACTGGTTCCAGCCATGTGCTCCATTATTTGGGCGATTTCCTCTTTTGTGGCCCTGCACAATCTTTTAAATGTGCTAACCTCCTGCAGGAGTTTTGGGCTCTGGCTCTCGAATTAGGAGTCCCCTTGGCAGATGACAAAATGGAGGGACCAGCCACTTCCCTCATTTTCTTAGGGGTCCTGCTAGACACCTCGAAACAGCAGTCTCATCTCCCCCATGATAAGCTATCACAGTCACAAGACAAACTGAGTAATATGTTGCCAAGATGCAAAGTGACACTGAAAGAGCTGCAGGTTTTGCATGGTCACTTAAACTTTGCTTGCAAGGTGGTCACACTGGGCAGGGCCTTTGTCTGCTGCCTGTGTGATGCCATGAAATCACTTACCTGGCCATTTCACTGAACCAGGGTCAGTCAAGCTTTGAGGGAAGACATCCAGCTATGGCTGGAATTTTTGTCATGATACAACGCTGCCTCTTTTTGGCATTCCAAAATTAAACCGGTGGTGCAAATGGCGGTGTTCACCAACACCTTGGGCAGTTGCAGTTTCAATTTTTACCACTGTGACCATTGGGGCCATGGCACATTGGAGAGAATCGGGCATTGTGAAAGACCTTACATTTTTGGAATTATTCCTAGCAGTTGGGGCTGTGTTTTTATGGGGCGAGACCTGGGCAAATTCCACAGTAAAAATTTGGGTGGACAATTTGGCTGTAGTTCATATTTTCAACACAATGACATCCCGATCCCCAAGGGTTATGTGTTTGGTCTGCAAATTAGTTTTAAAATGCATAGAGTACAATATAGTGTTCAAAGCCCAACATGTCCCTGGCATAGATAACCAAGTTGCCGATGCTTTATCCCAGCGGCAGATGCAACAGTTTCGCACCCTCACCCCAGACCCTGCAACAGACCCGGACATACTGCCCCCGGAGATATGGAACATTGGCGGATTGAGATAGACCATGTCATAGGCACAGCCATAGCACCTAGAACCCACCGCAGCTATGCCACAACTATTTCAGAATTCTGTGGGTTCCGTCGCACCCTTCTGTTGCAGCCAGACTGGCCCGCACCTGCGGATCATATTTTGCAGTTTATGGTTCACTTGTATCGCTTGGGAATATTCCCCCGGACCATCCGGTCAAAATTATCTGCCATAAAATTCTATACCAAAGTGATGGGACATGCTGATACGGTTGCTGATTTCAGGATTGTTAAGACCTTGGAGGGGTGGTCACGAGAGTGGGGTAGGTCATATGACTACTGCGTACCAATTTCCCCTAAATGACTCTCAGATATGTCGGGCGCTTAGTTTCCATCTGCATGATCCAATTTGAGGATGTCCTATTCCATGCTGCGGTGACAGCGGCATTTTTGGAGCCCTCCATTTGGCCAATTTTTTGGCCCCATCAAAGACAGGTGAGGCTGGCCAAGTTTTGCAGATGGCTGATGTGAGACGTGGTGACCGGGAGCTGGAGTTGACGATCCACTGGTCCAAGACTGACCAATTGGGTAAGGGTGCCTGAGTGACTTTACTTTGCATTGGCCCTGCTCCCATTTGCCCTTGTGCCACCCTAGAGGCATATCTCAAACTGCGAGGAACCAACGCTGGCCCTTTATTCCACCATTCGGACAATAGTCCATTGATGTGATACCAGTTCTGGGCAGTAACAAAGAGAGTGTTTACTCATTTAGGAGTCGACGTGCGGTTTTTTGGCACACAATCTTTTAGGATCGTGGTCGCATCTACTGTGGCAATGGCAGGTTATCCCCGTGAGGACATTCAAAGGGTGGGCAGGTGGAAGTCTGGGGCTTACCAAATGTATATTAGACCTATGAAGCACTGAACAAAGGACCGCTGCTTTTCCCTTGCCTTCCAGGTTGTGTTCCTCGCCGCCCTCGGCAGATTGTGATCATTGGACAAAGTTGTATTTTCTGGACTGAATATCATGTGACCCACTCCGCATGGGGCAAAGACATTGGTCTGCATGGCAGAACCCATGTGGATTGGCACGGGAGGCAAGGCATGCAATGGGGAGAGATGATGCTGTTTGTGAACTTGGCAAGGGGAGGCACACCTCTGGATATTATGGTCATCCATCTGGGTGGCAATGATTTGGGCCTCATGAAGGGCATTGAACTGAGCACGGCAGTAAAAAGGGACCTGTCCCTTGTGAAGTGTTTGTGATCCGGCCTCTGCTTGGTGTGGTCGAAGATCTTGCCCCATTTTACTTGGCGCTGAACTGGAAACCTGCACAAAATTGACAAGGTGTGCCACAGCGTGAACAAAGCTGTGGCTAAGTTTATGGCCAAAGGATTCAGCAGAGTTATTGAGCATCCTGAAATCAAAATCAAATTTCCTGGCCTCTACTGGCAGGACGGAGTACATTTATCAAAGGAAGGTTTGGAAACTTTCCTCAATGACTTGCAATGGGGCATTGAGGCTGAATTAATGGCTTGAGGTGGGGGCGTCTATCCGTAAATGTCCTTGGTGGTGGTGGTGGGGTAAATGGTAATCAAGGTCATAATCAATAATCTGGATATGGGTATATAATACCATTTACATAATACCATTTACCCACTAGGATGCCCCATTGCATTATGTTATTAATAAAATGACCCATATTTTGACCAACAAACGGTTGTTGTCTTTTTCATGGGGTGGATTGGATGGGTGGCAATGGCTGCATCACATGAATTAAAGCGTGCATGTGTTTTGCCGCCCATCTGCCCCAAGGTGGCAACTACCCAGAGGCCTCGGTGTTTTAAGGAGGAGCATAAGCTCTATAAGAGCGTGTCTCCTTCCTGCCTCGCCCTCTCTCTTCTTCTTCATAATTTGGCAAAAGCCTCTCCCTCCCTTTTCTTAAGTATGGCAATTTTGTGGTCGCTTTGGGACCAAGAGGGGATTTTTTCATCATCACTGATTGGCCTTTGTGATGATGTTTTTCGCCCTCTCCACACTTACGAGGGGGAGCTAGAGGTAAGTAATGTAAACCCAATGGGGTGGTAGTAGGGTAAATGGGAATCAAAACTATGTTAACTGACCATTCGTAATGGGGGTTCCTCACCATAACAGAAGGACAGAGGTGCTGGAGGCGTCTACTGTTGTGGGTAGGAACCCTCAGTTACAAGGGAGCAGGCTTGCTGGCCTGAAGGAAATTGGGATCTAAGAGATATGGAGTGAGACGTCATCACTCCATACAAGGTCATATTCTGAATATTGGTAGATACACCCATAACATAATACCATTTACCCACTAGGATGCCCATTGCAGATCATGTTAATATTGTATTGTTATGTTATTAATAAAGTTGCCCATGTTTTGACCAACAAATGGTTGTTGTCTGCTTCATGGGGTGGATTGGGTGGCAAATCATTTAATTGAAAATCATCTTTACTTTCAAAATGCTACGTTAACCTCATTACTGTTAATACATTTGAAATTAATTCTTTACTGTCCAATTTCATTGTTGCTTAACAAATATTGATATGAGTGCTTCTTACAACTAACTTCTATATTTAACTTAGTTTGTTTGTTGTCCTTGAAAACCAACTGCCAAAATTTTGTATATTTTCACATTCCTGCCATTTATGAAAATACATACCTATTTCCTAACTTCCTCTCCAACAGAACTTAGAATAATTATCATTTGAGAGTTAAATATAATCTCTAAACTAATTTCTAAAAATTATCCTCCTTTTTAATATATGTACTAGCATAGTTTGCCCAGGGTTGCCGGGCTGTTATAAATTGTGATCAGCTTTTTTTTGTGGATTAAAAAAAGAACAAAAGATGATATAATTGTTTCAAATTGCTTTATTTAACCAAATAATGTTTTAGTTTGTGATTTTTAAAAATAGTTGTACCATAGATAATATTTTTTAAAATGTGAAAGTACATGTTTTTTACATTCAATGTTTTTAAACTGTGTTTAGATGTTTTGGGTTTTTATTTGAATTAAAACTCAACACAGGATGTTATAAATATTTTTATTTTATTTATTTAACATATGTTTGTTATATGTGTAAACTTTTGATTTATTGTTATGTTTTTGACTTGTTTTTACTCTTGTGGTCTTTAGGTGGAGCTGTTGTGTTTTTGAGTTGTTTTTACTATTCTGCCCTGCAGGTGGGGCTGTTAGTGGTTTTGGTTTCGTTTCACGTTTTTTCTCTCTTGGCCTCTAGGTGGGGCTTCTTCTGATAAGTAGTCTTTGTTTCTTCATTTCTGTTCCGGTTGTCATGGAGGGAGGACGTGCTGGCGAGTTCTCTGGTTTTCTTTCTTCTGTGGTTTTTCTTTGTTTGGTTTTTGTGGTGGTGGGCTGGGAGGTGTTTCTGTTTGTTCTTTTTTGTTTTGGTTGAGTTTTAGGTTTGTTTAATTGATTTGGTTATTTCTGGTTTTGTTTAATTTTTCTTATTTCATTGTTGTTTATTTGTGTAATTTGTGGTATTTTTGTGTTGTAGTTAGGTGTTTTGTATGCACTTTTGTGGTATTGTGGATGTTTTTGTTTGTGTATTTTGTGGTTTACTTTTTTGTTTATTATTTTCTTTTTAATTATTGATTTATTTTTGTTTTATTTTTAAATTAATTTTGGTGTTTGTTTTTGGTGTTTACTTTAGCGTGAAGAACAGGCTGCCTGTTGGTTCCTCTTTTACCCATTGCTGCTTCAAATTTTGGTTTCAATGCAGCAATGGGGGAAAGGAGGAGGAGGCAGTCAGCCCATTCTTCTCCCGGGAAGATTCGTTAGGTAGGTCAGGGAAGAAGGAGGAGGCAGAGAAGAGCTATCTCTGTCTAACGATGGTTCTCTCCTCTCTGTCTCCTTTTTCTCTTGGCTTACCTAACCGGAGATCGGCAGGCAGCGATCCATAAGGGGTGGTGCTCTTCCTTGCGGATTGCTGGCTGCTGCTTTTGTATTTGGAAGTACAAAGGCATCAGCCAGTCATCCACCAGGGAGGGTGCTTCCCCTGATGAACTGTTGCTTGTTTTTGGGGGTTTTTCCCCACCCCGGCTCAACTTTCCTTGAGGCTGGCAGTGTTCTCGCTTTGTCTTTGGTGGGGCAGCGTGGAGGAGAGGGAGTCCCTCTTCTCCCCGTTGCACCGGAAAAGAAGGACAGTGGGTGTCTTGCACTGGAGTTTTGTGGCTTTTTGTTTTGTGAGGCTGTGAGGTGCTGCATTCACCTGCGGCGGACTTGCGCTCCCGTTGCATTTTTTAATTTTATTTTTTGAGCACCGGCTTTCTCAGCGTTCTGCATGCTCATGGTGCACAGGATGCTGGGACTTGTAGTTTTGAGTTTGTGGTTTGTGTTCATGTGGTAGTTTTTTTCCTGCGCCTCGATTTTAATTGGCCACGCTGCGTTTCCCAATATTCTTTTTGCTTGCTCCTCTCAGCCTGATTGGCTGTGGTGTGGCGCGGCGCAAAGAACATTGGGAATTGAAGTTCTTTCCCTTTGTTCACGTTGGTGGGGCTCTTGCCCAACTGGCGCATTTCTCAACCCTGCAGTAATCTCCGGACCAGGTTCGGGCGAGTGCAGGAGGCTCAGTACAGGATATGATGGATGGGTGCAGAAACGTATAGCAAGTTCCAATGGTTAACCCTTGGATTTATAGGTATAGATGCTATTTTTAGACTGAATCTGACATCTAAAGTGCTCGTGACTGTGATAAAGGGTTAAACCTCTATGTTCCTGCTGTTTAACTGCAAAGGAATTACCAAAAATCCACAATATTGGAGGTAGAAAAGTGGCAGGAAGTAAGCCCCACTGAGTTCATAGGACTTCAATGCAACAATGCTTAGGATTTTACTTAACAAATGCATCAATAAGACTGACATGCTGGGTGTGGGGGAGAGAGATGAGCATCTAGTGTGTGTAAGATGTCCCAATATAAAGCATTATATATTAATAAGTAATATTAAAAAACAAGGGGGCTGTGCTCCTGGCAAGGAAAAGAAAGGAATGGGAGGGGTGGAGAGCTTTCCCCCCTGGCCAGAGCAAGGGCAACCCAAGAGCAAACTTGGGTGCCTGGAAGCGGCACTACTGGGGTCTGTCTTCACATTTCGCATCAAACAACATCATGATATCATTAAGCTTGCCTCTTGGAAATGAAGTCTTCCTTAGCAGGCTATCTAACATTTGACATACTTGTTGGTTCATGTTTACTGAAGAAATTAAAAGTACCTCATGGAGCAGTGGTTAAAATGCTGTACTGCAGTCAAAACTGCTGACATTGTGAGTTCAATCCTGAAGGGCACCAGGTTGACTCAGCCTTCTGTCCTTCCAAGGTTGGTAAAATGAGTAACCCAGCATGTTGGGGGCAAATATGCTATATATATATTGTGAACTGCTCAGCCAGTACTCTACATGCTATGGGGTGGTATATAAGTATAATCACTATTGCTAAATCTGTTTGACTTGAATTAATGATTTTCATTCTATCCAGCCTGAAAATAGTTAATACCATAGACCTAAAGAAATCCACTTATTTGTGAAGAACCCACTAGCAAATTCTGACAGATAGCACAATTAACAATATTAAATGGGATAATGTGGCTAGGAGACAGTGCAACAAAAATAAAAAGCAGAAAGCCACCCTTTAATGCAGAAGTCCTCAAACTTTTTGTGCCGGGGGCCTGACCACGCCCCCAGAACAACTGAGAGGGCCTGACCACACCCCCAGAAGTGGACACATTTGCACATGCATGTCAGGAACCACTCCCAGAAGCAGTTCTAGACATCTCTATGCATGCAGAAATACATCCCCACCACTCCCGAAGTGGTTTTGCCACTCCTGAAAGTGGTTCTGGATGTCTCTGCACAGGTGCAAATGCATCCCTGCCACTCCTGGAAGTGGTTTCACCACTCCTGGTAGTAATTCAGGATCCAGGTTGATTGTTTTTAGCTAATGCTGTTTTTTAATTGTTTTGTATTGTACTGCATATCGTTAGCCACCCAAAGTGGCGCCCCCACCAGGAGGGTGGGATATAAATCCACATCATCATCATCATCATCATCATCATCATCATCATCATCATCATCATCATCATCATCATCATCATCATCATCATCATCATCATAATGCGGATGCACATTGGCAGGTGTGTCCCCCCCCCCATCTACTTTCAGGAGCAGTGAGGGCATTGGGGACTGGATGAATTGGTGTTGGGGGTCTGATACAGCCCACGGGCCATAGTATGGGCACCCCTGCTTTAAAGGATTGTTAAGAAGAGTTTGTATACCACTAATAAATTCAGTCTCCATTTGTGGATCCTTAAATAAAACAAACATAAGCTTCATATATGCACACGAGTTTCAATAGGCGTAGAAAACTTCAACTTTTGCACACACAAAAGCAAACAATATTTTAAAAAATCTGGGTTGGAGAGGCAAAACAGCACAGTGAATATATTCAGTGGATGTCCGGACCTTTTGAGGGGACAGAGGGTGAGGTGACTAGTTAGCATTATTGATGTAATGGGCATAGATCTGAGTGGGCTGAGAAGATGGTGGAAGACAGAGGAGCCTGGCGCATGATGGTTCATGGAGTCACAAAGGTTTGGACTCGATTGTCTGACTGAACAACAACAAATTCTATAATGTCACCACAATCAGGAGTAAGATGATGGTATATAATATCACAAAAAGTTCCTCCTACCTAGGTTTATAAGAGTATCACCCAATCTCTGTAAGGATTTTCAAATAATGAGCATAATCCATCTGAAAAATTACACTACTGTTAATTCCATTGGCATAATTTAAGATGCAAATTGCTGCAAGTTACAAATGCATCAAGTTATATCACTGATGTGTGATAGCAAATGTTTACATCAACTAACAACTTGTTGCTAAGATTTGGGTTGATGGCATTACAACTGTCAGTGTAACTAGTGGGATTCTGACCAACAAAACTCATCAGGAGAATGGTAGGGGGGTATCTAGAAAATTGAGGCATGGTTTGCATAGGCAAGGCAAAAAGGTGCAGGAAAAAGCCAACCAATCAGAGGAACAAGAGGGAAGTTTACTTAATAACCCCTTTGTAACATCTGAATTGGATGGAGGAAGCTATAGACAGCATGAAAAATTATTAAAGCAGCAGGTATCAATGGCCTAAGAACAGAGTAGATAAACCAGCTTGGTCCTTGCACTTTGGAATGGCTCCTTCAATTAATGAACAACTGCATAGATGAACTTAAGGTTCCTATATTGTGGAGAGAGGCTAGAGCTGCTGCTTTACTGAAACCCAGCAAAGACTAAGATGGCTCTAAAAACTACCGACCAATGTCATTCTGATTTTATTGATGGAAAGATAATGAAGTAGCAAGCAGGCTTCAGTTTGAGCAGGTCATATTGTGGTCAAAGTCTTAACCTTACACAACACATGGAAGATGGCTTAGAAAGAAAGCTAATTACAGGAGTGACTTTCATTGACCGAACTGCAGCACACAATATTGTTAATCATTGGACTGTGATGTGTAAAATAAATAATCTTATCAGAGACAACAACCTTACTAGGGTCATTGGCAGCTTCCCTCAGAACTGTAGATTCTATGTGACGATGAAAGCAAAGAACTGCAGATGGAGGTTGCAGAAGAATGGACCGCCCCAAGGAAATGTATTGTCCTCAGCACTGTTTTATATATATACAGTATGTATATATATTTATATATATACAGCACTGTATTTATATACATACACACACAAATGACAAACAATACAAAATTGTCAATACAAAATTGTTCATCTATGCAGACAACACAGCAATGGCTGCGCAAGGATCAAGCATTGATGAGGTAGCTGCAAAACCTATTGGAGTACTGTACTTGAAGAATTAGGAGTATTACAACATCAACCATTTGAAGCCTAGTCCAAGCAAAACTCAAATGTGTGCTTTCCACCTTTGAAACTGAGAGGCAAGGATAGAGTTGGATGTTATGTGGCAAGGGAACAGATTACAAAATTGTTCAGCACCAAAATACCTTGGTGTGATGCTTGACAGGGCACTCTCTTTACCTATACAAGCTTCAGATCTAATTGACTTGTCAACATGTAATTATTTATCCCAATCTCCACTGAAGGTCTGAATTCAATTGATGGTGAAAACTGAGGATTGGTGGGACTTTAATTTTTTTAGAAAGATCTTCTCCTATTACAAATTATAAAAAGCCACCATGATTTGTATACTTATCTGTTATGCTAACCAACCATTCTGTACCTGATGGGTATAAATTGATGTCACAAAGTCTCACTCTTATTCCTGGCAAAGTGGACTTGATCCACGAAAGCAAACGTTAAAATACAGCAATTAGTCTTTAAACTGCCACAATGTTTTTTTGTATTTTTGTTTTGTTTACTCTCTGATATGCATTTAAAAAGAGTTATTCAGAAATGATTTCATATAAACCATTCTAACTGGGACTGGCCATCAGATTTAGGCTGTAGTCATGCTGATTTCAACAGGTCTACTCTAAATATAAGTGTGGATGCAATGAATGGGCTGCTATTTTAATGACAAAAAAGAATGAAAGCGCGGTGCCAAAATGGCCGCCGCGCTCTTTGCGCCCCCCACCCAGACTCAGACATCCGGGTGAGTTAGGGGGCGTGGCCACCCCTCTATAAAAGGGGTGGCCACGAGGCAGCCGAGCTGCCATTTTAAAATAGCGACGGAGAGGAGAAGTTTTCTCCGTCGCTGTTTGTTCTCTCCTTGATCCTTCCCGGCTGGGAAGGAAGGTTTTTTGCACGGAGCCTTTGGCTTGCTGGCTCCTCTGTGCCTTTTTGCACTCTGTGATCCCTGGAAAGGGATCCTGCTCCTACTTTGCGATATGCCTCCCAAACGGAGGGCCTCGGCGACGAAGCCGCGGCCGGTGGGGAGGACTTTTGGCCCTGCACGACGTGGGGGGCAGCCCTCGGGTCGGAGGACCAGGGCTGCGCCCACGCTGCAGGGCTCTTCCCCCACCGATACCGGTGGGGCGATGCAGGCTGCTTGGCCCTTGCCTTGTCAGCCTTCGTCCGGCCCTTCTGGGGCTTCGGCCCTCGGCCCGCAGCGGCCGGCCATGGGCCGGAACAATGGGGGAGGGTCTGGTGCTGGCACGCAGCATGGTTTCCCTCCGGCCCCTCATGGGCCGGAGTTTGGCCATGCCCCTATTCTGGCCTGAGCTCTCAAATTGGGGATCCTGGTCTGATGCTTAGCGGGCCGTCCGGCCCACCTGGCCCACTTTATACTGGGGGTCCCGTGCGGCGCTGGAGGCATCCTTTGGGATTACGCACAACCCCGTGGGAGGGGGCCCTTCCTTATATACTGGGGGGCCTTCATGCCCGCCGGTTACCTCGATGGCTGCCACACTTCACCAGGCGGCCGGCCGGCTCAAGCTGCTTGAGACTCTTCGGCCGTGCCTGCCGCGGTCTCGCAGCTCCCTGTTCGTCATGCGCTCCAGCCGGGAAGTGGTCAGATGTGGCTCCAGAGCTCGATTCCTGGTCGCGAGCTCCGACGCCCGCCGTGGGCTGGAACCCCCAGTGGGGGCGGCTCACGGGGGTGCACCTAGTGAGTATGGTTCAAGTTAATGCACCCACAGCACAGTCAGCTTCCAGCGGCAGGGTCCAGTAGCCATGGCCTCGCCAATTTGAGGCGAGTGGGCATCAGTTGCCAGCCTATCCCAGTGCCCTTTGGTTGCATACTGGCACGACATTGGGGGTGGGGGTTTCCGCCCCCGGGGCAGTGCCGGGCATCGCAGGGGCTGTCCAGGTCCCACTGCGTATGCCCCGTGTACCTCATGTGCCGGTGACGGCCTTGCCGATGGCTGATTATTCATTGCCCCTTGGTGATCAGTTGTCCCTGGTCACGAGGGAAAAGATTTGGCGGGGGGAGTACGTGGATATATTCTCCCTATGAACCGGGAGCCCACTAAGGAGGGGAGAGTCGGACAGGGTGACAGAGGCATAGAGCTGTCCCCCCAGAGTAAGCCACCACGCAGGGGGGTGTCCGCCCCCGGGACAGTGCTGAGCATCGCAGGGGCGGTCCGGGTCCTCCTGCGTATGCCCTTTATACAGAATGTGCCGTCGATGGCTTTGCCCCTGGATGGATTATTTGCCACAGGTCATGGGGGGTAAGGGCTGGAGGGGGACAGGTGGATATTCTCCCTATTGAACTGTGAGCCCACTGCGGAGGAGAGAGAGGGACGGGACGACTGAGACAAAGAGCTGTCCCGTCGTCATGTGTCACCGCGCACCTTGGGCCAACTGGTTGGCGGCATACCTGGTATATATGGTGGTATGCCGCAGGGCCCGGCCTGATTGGGACATCCTGATGGTTCCATCCATCGCTAGGATTGACAGGGCGATGGTTGACTGGATGGGCCCATAGCAGTTAGCTTCCGGTGAGGAATGCGCATGAGAGGAGGTGGGATGAGCACTGTCAGCAGTTGCGCTTGTGTACATCACTCCCATGTGACTGGTGCCTGGTGATAGGTACCATGGTGGTCATGCTGAGCAGCGGGCTGCTCAGACACAGATCCAGGTAACTGGTCGGGCAGGGGGTTCCAGCCCGCCTGCTGTGTTCGACCTGCTCAGCTGGCGATGTGTGTGCTAAGCGCCAGTGTCGTTACCGACTTGGTGGCACCTTTTGTGCCGGCCCTTACACCGCCTCCGTGTGCACGCGGGTTGGTTGGTTACGGGGCAGAGGTAGGGGTGCACAGGGGCGATCAGAGCTCCGTCTAAAGAACTAGCCTTGACACAGCTTCCCCCCCCTCCCCAATGGGTGTACTCAGGCAGGAGATATGGCAATCAGCTCATCCAAGAGGGGATGGGGCGGGGTACCTGCTGGAGTGTTTTCCATGGGGCTTTTTGTATTCCATTCAGGGGTGTTAGGGGTCCCAGGATGCTACTAATCTGGTTCCCTTGAAGGGTAACGAAGAGGGGGCTCCACTGTGCACAGCTGAGGGAGTTGGGGCTAGGAGAGTAGCGGGGCCCTTCTTGGAACCACCTTTCCTAAGTCGACTGTCTACCCTATGTGGCTCGTACCGAGCTAGGACCGGGGTGAATGTCATTAGTTCTCCATTTATCTTACCCTGTGGGTTATCCATTCAGGGATGCCATTTCTATGACCTCGCTCAGTCAGGTACTCGTAGTTGGTTCGGCCCGTATGGGTGGCACGCTCACCCAGTCCTGGTGCTGTTCGGGCACAGTGCAATAGGCACTCAGATTTCAGATTATTGCCAGTGCACCTGATGGATGTGCAGCTATTGGGTTTTTAGGTCCCGAGGGGAATTTTACTTAGATAAGGCCAACCCCTTCCGTCTGAGTTAATACATGTTCAGCACTCGAACGATTGGGTTTTTCGTTCAGTGGGCCTTTCCTCACGGGTAGGGGTCTCGGTCTCTAGCCCATTACCTTGACGACTTTTGGTTCGGGGGTGAACGGGGCTTGGACACGTGCACACGTCTCCTCATTACATTTCAGACACTCAGGTGGGAACTGGGTGTCTCCTTGGCATCTGAATAGACCGAGGGCCCAGCTACTAAGCTCACATTTCTAAATCGACTCTGTCGCGTGGGCATCCGGGTTAACCATGAACAAGGTGGCTTGGATCTCCGCGGCGATTTTGGCATTGATTGCCAGGCATAAAGTGTCCCCTTGTGAGCTACAGTTACTTCATGGCCACCTTACTTCTGCCTGCAGGGTGGTTACGTCCGGCAGAGCATTGGTCAGGCGCCTGTGTGACGTCATGGCTGGCCTGTTACAACGTCGACACAGGGTCCAGCTGATCAGGCGCATACGGGTGGGCCCTCTGGTCTGGCTCAATTTGCTCCTGGGTTTTAACGGGGTCTCTTCCTGGAGATCAGACCTGATGGTCTGCCCTAGATTTCAAGTACGGTCGGATACCTCCGGCTCCCGGACTTATGGGGGTTTACTCTGGGGGTGGGGGCATGGATCGCCTCTGCGATCTTATCTTCCTTGCGTTTCTCCCCGTTTTGGGGAGCACTGCTGCTATGGGGCGATGAGTGGGCCTACTCAGTGGTCCAATTTAGTTGTGACAATGCGGCAGTGGTGCATATTGTCAACATCCAGACATGCAAATCCCCCAGGGTTATGACATTAGTTTGTCTATTCCGTTTGAGAAGCCTACGCCTAAATGTGCTGTTCTGAGCCAGACATGTTCCAGGTATTAATAACGACATTGCTGCTGCTTTCTCCCACCTGCAGATCCCCGGTTCAGGGCCTTACTCCGGAGGCAGAGGAGTTCCACTTGCCACTCCTGTCCGATTTGGACGTTTGGCGAGGAGAGGCGAACCGGGCATGTCATTGGCACCTCGCACGCGTAAGGCGTATCACCATGCGTTCATGCGTCATGTGTGGGAGGGGCGGGCACGGGAACGTGTCCGCCGCCCGTACATGCGTCACCCTAGTTCCCAGGTTTTTTGACCCACCTTGCACGAGGCTGGCATTACTTATGTTCAGATAGGTGTGAGGTGGCTCTTGGCCACGCAGCTACCATGGTAGCCTTTTTGGAGCGCTCCGCATCAGTGTGTGGGTGCCAGAGTTGGTACCACCTGTGTAAGGCGGATGTGTCTCGTAGGGCGCTGGAACTCGACGATGTCTCTGTCACACATGAGTGGGCTCAAGTGGGGATACGGTCCTCACAGGTTGTTCAACACGGCGTAGGCAGTGGAGTTGGACTGCTACGAAGTTTTATTGGAGACATCTGTTCGGTTGGTGCCCTACATGAATTTTCGACAGTGCCTGCTGCACGTCCCAGCCTGTTTTTCTGCTGCCAGGATAGGTCTACCCTTGCCGAAGTAAGGTTACGGAGGGTGACCATTGCCGCGCTTCATGGTGTGGGGGCCCGTTTTGGCACCCATTTATTTAGGATAGGCGTCGCGTTGATTGCGGCTACGTTGGGAGTACTCGGAGGCCGACATGCGTGCACGCGCAATTTCTTACATGTACGTGCCCTCACTGTATGAGTACCTAGTTATGACCTTAACCTCTTCTCCTCTTTTACAGATCCTGTGTGTCTCTACACACCGGTGGCAGTGGGGCTGGTGGGCCGCAGCTATGTACACTGGGCAGCAGTATATGCTGCGGCGACAGAGAGTGGACCCCGACTTGGGCTGTGTGCATCCGCACGTATGCGATGGTATGGTATGCGCGGCACAAGGGGGCGGGAACTGTTGCCATTCCTGATGTCCGTCGGGGATGCTGGACCACCCAATGTTATTCATAGGCACCTCGGTGGCGACGATCTTATATGGATCACTGCTGTTACTAAACTGTCGAGGGGCTGTGACCTGGCATTTTTTATCACGTATGGCTTACACACGGTCGCTATGGTCTAACATCGTGCCGAGACACCGATTTAGGGGAGATGTGGATCTCCGTGGTTCGGACTGTTCCGGCAGTCAGTGGACAGGGCTGTTGCTCAGTCCCTTGCTGAGCATGGCTGGGAGACAGCCATTGGACAACTGAGGGTAGGCTTACAAAAATTTTGCCGGTAGGCAGGGAAAGGGGTCCACCTGTCAGCTAGAGGTATGTACCTCGTTCTGTGTGTGGTGCAAGCAGGCCTGGTGACTGAGCTGACGGTCTTGGGGGGGGGGCGGTGAGTCATCATGGATGCCTCCCCATGTGGCGGGTAGCACTGGTAAGGTAAATATTTATGACCCATAGGTATCCGGCAGGTTCGCAATTGACTGGCCAACACTTAGACAGGTACAGGTGTAATAACGTTGACCAGTCAATGACGAACCAGGCAAGGGGTGATGGCAGGAGCTTTTCAGCATGCATCACCCCGTGATTTCACGGATACACGTCAGAGGGTGGGGTCAGTAGATAGATTATTGACTACAGTCAACAATTTGTTTGTTGTAAACAAACAAATTGATACAAATGGATACATTGTAGCCAATTGCCATTGGCAATTTGGGAGGAACCTTACCAGTGTTACTGCGGCCTGCTTGCCTTAAGAATTATAATTGGCTGAGTGCCAATTGAAATTTATAATTCGGACTAGGGTATGAATCAATAAATGTGGCCCAATGCCGTTATCCACTTATACCGGTGTCTGAGTCTTTCTTTGGGGGGTGCACCTGCAATGAAAGTGCGGTGCCAAAATGGCCACCACGCTCTTTGCGGGGCCCCCCCACCCGGACTCACACATCCGGGTGAGTTAGGGGGTGTGGCCACCCCTCTATAAAAGGGGTGGCCACGAGGCAGCCGAGCTGCCATTTTAAAATAGCGACGGAGAGAAGTTTTCCCTCCACCCCCTCCCTAGTGAACAGTGTGATATTTTGGTCGCTTCAGGGCCGGGTGGGAATTTTTGGTTGGAACCCACAATTGGCCCTTGGTTCTGGCTTTTTTGCCCATCCCACACTGTTGCTGAGGTTTGATATAGGGGTTTTCTTGCTCTTGACTTGGTCACTTAGGCGGGTAGCACTGGTAAGGTAAATATTTATGACCCATAGGTATCCGGCAGGTTCGCAATTGACTGGCCAACACTTAGACAGGTACAGGTGTAATAACGTTGACTGGTCAACAACGAACCAGGCAAGGGGTGATGGCAGGAGCTTTTCAGCATGCATCACCCCGTGATTTGACGGATACACGTCATAGGGTGGGGTCAGTAGATAGTTTATTGACTCCGGCCAACAATTTGTTTGTGTCAACAAACAAATTGATACAAATGGATACATTGTAGCCAATTGCCGTTGGCAATTTTGGGAGGAACCTTACCAGTGTTACTGCGGCCTGCTTGCCTTAAGAATTATAATTGGATGAGTACCAATTGAAAGTTATAATTCGGACTAGGGCATTATTCAATAAAAGTGGCCCAATGCCTTTATCCATATACCGGTGTCTGAGTCTTTCTTTGGGGGGTGCGCCTGCAAAGAACAATATCCAAGCACCTGATGTTAATTTTTCTATTCTCAATAAACTGGAAGATAAATATTATACTGTACACATTTTACTTGGCAAGGACAAAAGGAAGAAACAAAGAAGGTGAGGCAGTAGCAAAGACTTGTCCAAAATTATTCTGAAAAATAAAATAAAAAACCTAATGGTATTTGTTATGCAAATTGCAAGAGACATTACTTTGACTTCGGCAGTAAAATGCTTCAGGTACTAAAAAGACAAATAGAGCCACGGGAACCCTAACAATAACTTTTAAAAGATGATGGGTTTTTTTATTGGAAAAGAGGAAGCATACATCTGCTGCATTAGTGTTTAGAATGACCCTTTTAAAGTTTGGGAAAGTCTTCAGTGATAACGAAAGGGCTTTTAAAAAACATTCTTAAAAACTTGAGATCTATTAAATGTGTGGCAGGACCTCACTGGCACACTGATTTTACTTTTGGTTTATTGAAGTAAAGTTTGAGAAATCAGAGTGCTGTTGTCTTTATATAGTGCTGTTTGCTTTACTGTAACCTAAAATCATGGTCTTAAGAAATGCTGTTCTCATTTTGCTGCAAAAATGTAATACATTCATGTGACCTAACTAGTGTTACCATTAAAGTCTGTTTGCACTTGAAGGAGTGTATAATTTTTGGAAGTGGATACTAAAAAAGCCAACACCATTGTATTTTCACACAAATAGTGTCTTAATTTAAGTAAACAAAATAAACATTGCATGGTTGAAGAGCAATACATTCATAAAATTTACCATGACAGATCTACGTTGTTGGAAGAGAAATTCATAGCAATTGTACTGTGCCATTTAAATTCAGAGAAATGTATTGTCCCGGACAATTTTCCAAACATGCTAATTCAGTGTGATAACATTAGTGGATATTTAAGTTGCAATGCTTTTAGGAGGAAAATTTGTATTGGTGGCAAATGATTCATGTGTTAATCAGAAGTCATTTAAAGAGCTTGGGGCGATTTATTTGCTGGTAACTTAGTAACTTCTTCATTCCATTAGCTATTAGACCTGGAAAGGACTGCAGGCATATCTCAATCTTTGTCACATCTCCTCAGAAAGTTTATGTAATACATGCCACCAACAATAGCATTGTACTATGCCTTTTTGCTGTAAAAACAAGCTAGAATGAAGCCTCTGATTGTTATGTCTGTATCTTGGCTTTGCAATCCATTTTTTTGTGTGGGAATTATGGGAGGTCTAACACCCAGAAAATAGCCACAGTTAACAATACCTGGTCTGTGTGCAACTTGTCAAGGTGGTATACACGTACGTTGTAGGTGGTTGAACAACCAGTGTGGGATTTGAATCCCTCAATAATTCAGTTTATCAATTACATAATAACAATTACAATATGGGTAATAATAACTGTGTGCTGTTAAGTCAATTCCAACATATGGTGAACTTTTCCAGGGTATTCTAGGTATAGAATAGATATGGCTTACCATTTCCTTTGCTTAAGAGTGCCCTGAGACTGAGTAGCTTGCTCAAGGATATACAGACTGGCTCTTTTCTCAGGAAGCACAGTGGGGAATCAAACTCCCAACATTTGGTTCCCCTGCCAGTTACCTAAATGACTAAGCAATCCAGCCAGCCATCAATTACACTGTTGTTGCTGCTGTTAAATCAGAACCAACGTATAGTGACCCCAATAAGGTTTTCAAAGTCATCCTTTATTTGTTCATATCAGAGCATCTCATAGATCAAAGTATCAGCAACTTTACAGGGTAACATTTCTGGATCGGAAGGGCTGGCGCACAGCTATCTCTGCGCCATTGCTCAGGGAATGCCCGAATGTACTTGCAGTGCTTTCTGCTCTTCAAGAGGCTCTTTCTATGTCCTCCATCAACATATGTGAGATATTTACGAAGTGGCTTTACCAATTCCACACTCACACTGAGATTCCATTGATGGGGAAACCCATTGTGGTGCAGTAGATCGAATGATGGACTAGACCAGGAGTTCTCAACCTTTTAAAGCTGGGGGCTGGGTTACGCTCCTTCAGACAGCTTCGGGGGTGGATGGCCATTTTGCCCTTCCTCCACCACATGGCACTTCCTGGTGTGGTGGAGGTGGTGGTGTGCCACATGAAATGGTGCCGTGGTCCGCAGTTTGAGAATGCCTGGACTAGACCTTGTTCATATTCAACCCCAGGCCTCTTGAAGCCCAGTCCATCACTCTATCTACACCTACACCTCACTGGGTATCCCCATCAATTATGTACATTATAATAATTAGCATCAGGCTAGTCATTAGATCCCACCCCATCCTAAAACCTGGGTGCAAGGAAGAAAGAGGCAGAGAAAGACCAGGCCCAACTGCCCAGAAACCATCCAGAAGCCTTGGAGGGAGGTGAGTGAAGAATCGGCCCCTCCCTTCCACCCCATCCTGAAACCTGGGTGCAAGGAAGAAAGAGGCAGAGAAAGACCAGGCCCAGCTGCCCAGAAACCATCCAGAAGCCTTGGAGGGAGGTGAGTGAAGAATCGGCCCCTCCCTTCCACCCCATCCTAAAACCTGGGTGCAAGGAAGAAAGAGGCAGAGAAAGACCAGGCCCAGCTACCCAGAAACCATCCAGAAGCCTTGGAGGGAGGTGAGTGAAGAATCGGCCCCTCCCTTCCACCCCATCCTAAAACCTGGGTGCAAGGAAGAAAGAGGCAGAGAAAGACCAGGCCCAGCTGCCCAGAAACCATCCAGAAGCCTTGGAGGGAGGTGAGTGAAGAATCGGCCCCTCCCTCCCACCCCATCCTAAAACCTGGGTGCAAGGAAGAAAGAGGCAGAGAAAGACCAGGCCCAACTGCCCAGAAACCATCCAGAAGCCTTGGAGGGAGGTGAGTGAAGAATCGGCCCCTCCCTTCCACCCCATCCTGAAACCTGGGTGCAAGGAAGAAAGAGGCAGAGAAAGACCAGGCCCAACTGCCCAGAAACCATCCAGAAGCCTTGGAGGGAGGTGAGTGAAGAATCGGCCCCTCCCTTCCACCCCATCCTAAAACCTGGGTGCAAGGAAGAAAGAGGCAGAGAAAGACCAGGCCCAACTGCCCAGAAACCATCCAGAAGCCTTGGAGGGAGGTGAGTGAAGAATCGGCCCCTCCCTTCCACCCCATCCTGAAACCTGGGTGCAAGGAAGAAAGAGGCAGAGAAAGACCAGGCCCAACTGCCCAGAAACCATCCAGAAGCCTTGGAGGGAGGTGAGTGAAGAATCGGCCCCTCCCTTCCACCCCATCCTGAAACCTGGGTGCAAGGAAGAAAGAGGCAGAGAAAGACCAGGCCCAACTGCCCAGAAACCATCCAGAAGCCTTGGAGGGAGGTGAGTGAAGAATCGGCCCCTCCCTTCCACCCCATCCTAAAACCTGGGTGCAAGGAAGAAAGAGGCAGAGAAAGACCAGGCCCAACTGCCCAGAAACCATCCAGAAGCCTTGGAGGGAGGTGAGTGAAGAATCGGCCCCTCCCTTCCACCCCATCCTAAAACCTGGGTGCAAGGAAGAAAGAGGCAGAGAAAGACCAGGCCCCAACTGCCCAGAAACCATCCAGAAGCCTTGGAGGGAGGTGAGTGAAGAATCGGCCCCTCCCTTCCACCCCATCCTGAAACCTGGGTGCAAGGAAGAAAGAGGCAGAGAAAGACCAGGCCCAACTGCCCAGAAACCATCCAGAAGCCTTGGAGGGAGGTGAGTGAAGAATCGGCCCCTCCCTTCCACCCCATCCTAAAACCTGGGTGCAAGGAAGAAAGAGGCAGAGAAAGACCAGGCCCCAATTGCCCAGAAACCATCCAGAGGCCTGGGAGGGAGAAGGTCACCATCCACCACTGCAGCCAGAGGCAGAGGAAGAGGAACAGCTGAGACACAGGGAAAACATCCACTGCCCGCCACTGCGATGCCCCTGGAGCAAGGGACCCAGAGACAACAACCCCACTTGGGGAGTGAGGACACAAGGATAAGTAGCTGATGTGAAAAATGTAGCTGAATTAATATAGAGACTGACATAGAGACTTCATACTGACTTAATATAGCAAGTAACATAGAGACTGTGTTTTAGAGTGTGATAATTATGCATGACAATATGTAGTGTAAACTGTTCTAAACTTTTAAAACTGTGATATGATGTATGATGCGAGGAAAAAAATGGCGTAGAAACCGGCAAACCACGCCACAAAGCTTGCCAAGAGAACCCTATGGACCAAAACAAAAGGCAAAACAAAAGGGCAGGCTAGGTGATACAGGATGCTTAACACCTCAGAGGGGAGAAAGGGGATGGACAGGAAAGGGGGAGGGGAAATGCAATGTTGTAAGGAGCAATACTGTATAGGGACATGGAATGTGAGATCAATGAACCAAGGTAAACTGGAAGTGGTAAAAAATGAGATGGAAAGAATAAGCATTGACATCTTGGGAATCAGTGAGCTCAAATGGACAGGGATGGGCGAATTCAGCTCTGGAAACCATCACATCTACTACTGTGGACAAGAAAACTTTAGAAGACATGGAGTAGCCATAATTGTCAATAAAAGAGTGAGAAGAGCAGTAATGGGATACAACCTCAAAAATGACAGAATGATGTCAGTAAGAATTCAGGGCAAACCCTTCAATGTTACTGTGATCCAAATATACGCACCAACCACGGGTGCAGATGAAGCCACAGTGGACCAGTTCTATGAGGACTTACAACACCTCATAGAACAAACACCAAGAAATGATGTTCAAATTATTCTAGGAGACTGGAATGCCAAAGTAGGCAATCAAAAAGTGGAGGGAATAACAGGCAGGTTCGGTCTTGGAACACAGAATGAAGCAGGACAAAGATTGATAGAGTTCTGCCAAGAGAACGCACTGGTCATAGCAAACACCCTCTTCCAGCAACACAAGAGGCGACTTTACACATGGACATCACCAGATGGCCAACACCGAAACCAGATTGACTACATACTCTGCAGCCAAAGATGGAGAACCTCCATACAGTCAGCAAAAACAAGACCTGGAGCAGATTGTGGCTCAGATCACAACCTACTGATTGCAAAATTCAGGCTTAGACTAAAGAAAATAGGGAAAACAAAGAGACCAGACAGATATCACCTAGACAGCATCCCTAAAGAATACACGGTGGAGGTGATGAACAGATTCAATGGCTTAGACTCAATAGATAGAGTGCCAGAAGAATTATGGACAGAGATGAGGGACATCATGCAGGAAGCAGCAAAGAAAACCATACCAAAAGAAAAGAAGAGTAAGAAAGCAAAGTGGTTGTCTGATGAGGCTCTTAAAATAGCAGAGGAAAGAAGGAACGCAAAAGTCAAAGGAGAAAGGAAAAAATACAATCATCTGAACACAGAATTTCAAAGAAAAGCAAGGAGAGATAAGGAAAACTATCTAAAAGAACAGTGCAAAGAAATGGAAGAAAACAACAAAAAAGGCAGAACCAGAGATCTTTTCAAAAAAATCCGGGAAATCAAGGGAACATTTAAAGCAAAAATGACCATGATAAGGGACAAAGACGGAAAGGAGCTAGCTGATGCAGAAGAGATTAAGAAAAGATGGAAAGAGTACACAGAGGAACTCTACAAAAAGGAACTCAACACTCCTGATAGTCACAATGATGAAGAAATTGAACCTGAGCCAGACATCCTGGAGAGTGAAGTCAGAAAGGCCCTAAAGAGCACTGCAAACAACAAAGCTAGTGGAGATGATGGTATCCCAGTTGAATTTTTCAAAGCTCTAAAAGATGATGGCATCAAATTACTGCATTCAATATGCCAGCAGATTTGGAAAACAAAACAGTGGCCACAGGACTGGAAAAGATCAGTATATGTTCCAATCCCAAAAAAGGGCAATGCCAAAGAATGTTCAAACTATCGAACAATCGCGCTCATCCCACACGCCAGCAAGGTGATGCTCAAGATAATACAGGATAGACTTCAGCAGCATGTGGAAAGAGAATTACCAGAGGTGCAGGCTGGTTTCAGAAGAGGCAGGGGGACTAGAGACCACATTGCCAACATACGTTGGATCATGGAGAAAACAAAGGAATACCAGAAACAAGTTTATTTTTGCTTTATTGACTACACTAAGGCATTTGATTGTGTGGATCACAACAAGATGTGGCAAGTGATTAAAGAGATGGGAATACCAGAACACCTCATATGCCTCCTGAGAAATCTGTACATGAACCAAGAAGCAACAGTTAGGACAGAACACGGAATGACCGAGTGGTTTGGAATAGGAAAAGGAGTAAGACAAGGCTGCATTTTGTCACCCTGCTTATTCAACTTATACACAGAGCACCTAATGCGCAATGCAGGGATGGAGGAATCACAATATGGGATCAAAATTGCTGGGAGAAACATCAACAATCTGAGATATGCAGACGACACCACCCTAATGGCAGAAAGTGAGGAAGACCTAAAGAATCTCTTGATCGGTTTGAAGGAAGAGAGTGCAAAAGCTGGCTTGAGACTCAATATCAAGAAAACCAAGATAATGGCAACAGGCCCGATCAGTTCCTGGAAAATAGACGGGGAAGAAGTAGAAGCAGTGACAGATTTCACTTTCTTAGGATCTAAGATCACTGCAGATGGAGATTGCAGCCATGAAATAAAGAGGCGGCTGATTCTAGGGAGACAAGCCATGAGAAACCTGGGGAACATAGTGAAAAGCAGAGACATCACCTTGAAAACAAAAATTAGAATAGTCAAAGCAATGGTATTCCCAGTGGTAATGTACGGATGTGAGAGCTGGACAATTAGGAAAGCTGAACGCAGAAGAATAGATGCCTTTGAAATGTGGTGTTGGAGGAGAGTTTTGAGGGTACCTTGGACAGCGAGGAGAACAAATAGGTCAATCTTAGAAGAAATCAACACTGACTGCTCATTGGAAGGTCAAATAGTAAAGATGAGGCTAAAGTACTTTGGGCATCAAATGAGAAGGGAGGATTCACTTGAGAAGGCCGTGATGTTGGGAAAGGTGGAGGGCAAAAGAAGAAGGGGGAGGCCAAGGATGAGATGGATAGATGGTATTGTAGACACAATGGGCACAAAACTGGGAGGACTGAGGGGGATGGTGGAGGACAGAGGCGCCTGGAGAACGATGGTCCATAGGGTCGCAAAGGGTCGGAATCGACTGTGCGACTGAACAACAACAACAAGTCATTAGATCAACTGAGGCTCTGCTACTAATGGTAGAACTGCCATACCAGCCACTCCCTGCTGCTTGAGATGGCCACTATCCAATTATGGCTGCTATCTCTCTACTGCTGCACAACTATAAATGCATTGTGAAGAATAATGGGAAAATAAAATATCTATACCTCTAGGTCACTGTTTCCCAAACTTTGATTTTGGGACTTAAATTCCCAGAAGCCTAAGTCAATTCCCAAAGTGCTGATCAGCCAATGTATTGACTTAGGCTTCTGGGAATTTCAGTCCACTAGTGTTCCACAGAACATAGTTTGGGAAGCACTGCTCTATGTACTCAGATGGGTGATGGCAGGGGAAAAGGCATGGTTGCTACCATCTTCCTCCTCAATGAATGTTACAAAGTGGTGAGAGATGCGTGGTTTTCCCTGCCCTAAGCAGCAGGAAAATTTGTGCTGATCATTACAATGCCAAAAATAAAGGATAAATCTCAAAAAGAATGTCATTTATCAACCATTTCATTGAGGACTAATAAAAACACTTTCTCACTGCAATGAAATAGGATCAGAGAAAGACAATGATAGAAATTCAGCAAACACAAAAGTCAAGGGGCTTGAATTTCAAAAAGACACCCCCAGGCCCTGTCTAGTCTGCTTTCTACAATGATCCAAAGCAGAAGGTGAAGAAAAATATTGGTCAAAGTGGGTAAAAAGAAATAGTTACCAAGGTATATCTCAACTTTATGTTTCTGTCATGTTGTTTTATCATATAATTCTATCATATTGTGAACTTCTGATTTCTTAAGAATATAAAAAATGTAGAATAGCAAGATGTTGTTGTTCAGTTACACAGTCAAGTCTGACCCATGGACCACCACACGCCAGGCTCCTCTGTCATCTGCCATCCTCCGCAGCCCAGCCAGATCTGTGCCCACTGCTTCAATGATGCCATCCAGCCACCTCATCCTCTGATGCCCCCTTCTCCTTTCCCCTTTGATCTTTCCTAGCATCAAGGCCTTTTCAAGTGAGTTCTCTCTTCTCATTTGGTGGCCAAAGTACTTGAGCTTCATCTTCAGTATTTGTTCTTCCAATGAACAGTCAGGGTTGATTTCCTTCAGGATTGATTGATTTGATCTCCTCGCAATCCAAGGGACTCTCAAGTGTATAGACAAAAATGTATTTCAGAACCTGCTTTGCATCCATAATATGATGAAAATGAAGGATGCCTCTTTTTGATTGACTACAAATTCTTGTTTATTGTTGCAGAGCTATAGTCTGGTAAGCACTCCAGAAAGCCTACAGTGTGAGAACACAATACAATGGTAATAGCTGACAACCTTTTATCTGGTTTAAAATTTTTCTATCTGTAACCTGTAAGAGAAACTGTCCTTTGGTAGGAGGAATTTTACATGCTCCTTAGAGAGGACATGATTTCTGTTTTGCTAGACTGAAAGCCCAAGGAAGCCAGGATCTTTGCTCTATTTCCTGATCAACTCAGGAGTAACAGGACACAAGAGCAAGCAAAAACTCCAAGAACTAGGCAAGAACTGGGTGCTCAGAGAGCTGGGACCATAAAAACATAAGAACAGCCTTGCTGGAACAGGCCACAGGCCACAGTCCATCCAGTCCAGCATTCTATCTCACATAGTGGCTCACCATTCGCTTCAGGGTATTCCCAAGCAGATGCCTTCACCTGCTTAGGATTCCCTGGAAATGGCATCGAGAGATACCCTACATATCTCTCCAACCCGGAGGTTGTCCTTAGGTATCCATAATTATAGCCATTGATACCCTTGTCCTCCATGAACTTGTCTAATCCTTTCTTAAAGCTGTCAAGACTGACAGCTGTCACCACTTCTTCTGGCAGGGAGTTCCATAGACCAGTGATCCTCTGGGTGAAAAAAGTACTTTCTCTTATTTGTTTGAGAACTAGTACCCAAAAGTTTCATGGAGTGCCCCCTAGTTCTAGTGTTGTGCGATAGGGAAAACAGTTTTTCCTTATCTACTTTGTCCACACTGTGCATGATTTTATAAACTTCAATCAGGTCACCTCTTAGACGCCGTCGTTCAAGAGTGAAGAGGCCCAACCGTTGCAGCCTCAGATGGTAAGGAAGGTGTTCCAGTCCCCTAATCATTCTGGTTGCCCTCCTCTGCACTTTTTCCAGCTCCATAATATCCTTCAGGAGGTATGGTCACCAGAACTGTAAGTAGTATTCCAGATGGGGCCTCACCATAGATTTATAAAGAGGCAAAATGACACTTGCTGACTTATTTTCTATACCCTTCCTAATGATCCCTAGCATTGAGTTTGCTTTTTTCACTGCTGAGGCACACTGGGTTGACACCTTCATTGAGCTGTCCATCAGGACACCAAGGTCCCTTTCCTTGTTTGTCGCAGAGAGTTCAGACCCCATGAGTTTATAAATATAATTGGGTTGGGGGTTTTTTTGCCCCAATGTGCATCACTCTGCACTTACTAGTATTGAAGCTCATTTGCCACTGTTTTACCCACTCCCCCAGTGTCAAGAGATCACTCTGGAGCTCCTCACAATCTCTCACAGTTTTCACTACCCTGACCATGTGAAAGAGGCTATGATTTACTGGCCTGCAACCAAGAAGCAGAAAGTGGCAGGAGTGTGCTTTCCCATCTAGAGCCACCAGCAAAGCCTGCTATACCTTGCACTCCCTTAAAGTGATTTGGATGAGGGATGATCAGACATCTACAAAAGCCTTGCCTGAAGCTAGAACAGTGGACTGCCTTTCAGCTGAGGATCAAAGCTATCCAGCCTGCCAAGTAAAGTAAAGTAAAGCAAAGTAGTGAGGTCTTAGATGCAGAACATGGGAAGATGTTACATGAAAGTTCTTCCAGGGGTGAATTTCACTCCCCAGAATCAGTTTCTGAGGAAGCCAGGATTCTAAGAATTAGCTGCAAAATGGTGCTTCTCAGCATCAGTAACTAAGGCAACATAAAATCACAGTTGAATTTTTTGGAATAGTAGCTGTAACATCACAAGTAGCTCTTACTGTGCCTGATAGAGCTCAGGAAGATGGTTCTATAGGTAACAGAGTTCCTTCCACAGGATTCTTTTGATTATAAAGTGATTCTATAATGAACTGTACCTATTTCAATCTTTGTGTGTGTGTGTGTGTGTATTCCTGAAATGAGTGGCTGAAGGTGGCAGATATGCCCTGGGTAGGTGGATTTGCAGCCTCTCAGCAGCAAATTTTAGTGGTGTCTAAACCAGTGCCTGAAATCAAAGCACCCTCCTTTGCCCCTCCCTGGTTAAGACTCTGAACAAGAACTGTATGAAACCATCTGCTGATGAATCAGATCTTCAGACATAAATCCTAGTATTGCCTCACTGACTCTCTGAAGATGTATGAGATTGAAATTGGAATCTTCTGCATGAAAAGCATATCATTTGAAGACAAGCAATGGCATTTCCTTGTTTCCCTCTTACATGTTGAACACATCAATCTTTTCTGATTTCAAAAGCTAAGCAGATTGTTGGGGCTGCCCAAGTTCTCCCATCACTTGATCCAGGAAGCAAAGATTTGGCCATCCTGAATGTTGTTTACCAGTCTGGCCAGATTATCTTGCTATAGATAATGTAATTGCTAGTGAATCAATGCCAATTGTCAAGCAGTGGCTAACTAACATGACGACCCTGAAGACTAATGGCCTTGGGTAGAGAGGTCCAGAGGGAAGGATGATGGCCCCCAAGTGGGTTAAATCCCACATGAATCCATCTTGATGGAGGGCAGCAGCTTCATCAATACTGGCCTTGAGCTGAGGAGGACCTTGTGTGCCAAAAAAAAAAGAGGCTCAGGACCAGAACGTGATTCATGGAACTGGATGTCACACTGCAATGCGGAAGGTAAATGGAAAGCAAATGAAAGAGCGGCGCCAAAATGGCCGCCGCGCTCTTTGCGGCCCCCCCCGGATGCAGACATCCGGGTTAGTTAGGGGGCGTGGCCACTCCCTTATAAAAGGGGTGGCCACGAGGCAGCCGAGCTGCCATTTTAGAAAAGCGACGGAGAGGAGAAGTTTTTTCTCCGTGGCTCTGTGGGACTGCAGTGGCTCAAGGGATTAAGATACCGAACTCACTGCCTGGAAGGTTGGAGTTCGATTCCCGAGCATTGCAAAAGGCTCTCGATCTTCGGCTTTCCAGCCAGAGGGTGCTGATCCCTGGATAGGGATCGTGCTTTTCTATGCTCCTCGAGTTAGCTGGCCAGTTTAGAAAAGCGACGGAGAGAAGTTTTCTCCGTCGCTTTATCCCCTTTCGCCTCTTTGCAAGAGGCTTGAGTTTGCTAGCCTCTGTTCGAGGCTTCCTTTTGGGCATTCTAGCCTATTGGCTTCAGAACGCGACGGAACAGAGAAGTTTGCTCCATCGCTCACTCCTTTTCCCTAACCCAGGGGTGCCCAAACTTTACGTGGGACTGCAGTGGCTCAAGTGCCTCAGACGCTGACTGGGTTGTGTAAGATCAGTGGTTCAATTTCTGCGTACTGCAGGGCAGAATGAGCTCCCGTTTTCAGCCTCAGGCCGGCCCTTCGGAGGATGCAGCCCTCGGCCCACGGTTGCCGGCCATGGGCCGGAACGATTGGGGGGGAGGGCCTGGTGCTGGCTCACAGCATGTTTTTTCCCATTAGGGGCTGGATTTTTGGGCATGGCTTATTCTGGCACAGGCTCTCAATTTAGGGCCTCTGGCACAATTCCTATCGGGCCGTCCGGCCCACCTGGCCCACCTACTGGGGGTCTACTGTGGCAGGGGATGCCTGGTTAGCACGTTTGGCTGTACTGGAGGCATCCTTAGCAATCCAGTGGGTGGGGGTCCTTTTTCCTATCTACCGGGCCCCCCTTTGTGTCCGCCGGCTACTTCGACCGCTGCTACTCTGCAACAGGTGGCCGGCCGGGTCGAGCTTCTTGAGACAGTCCGGCCTGTGCCTGCCGCTGTCTCGCAGCTCCCTGTTTGTCCAGAACAGCGACTGGAGTGCGTTGGAGGTCGTCCCAGAGCTCGATTTCGGTCGCGAGCTCCGATGCTCACCATGTGCCAGAACCCCCAGTGGGGGCAGCTCACGGGGGTGCAACTAGTGAGTATTGGGTCAAGTTGAATACACCCTAATCATAGTCCACTTTCAGCGGTGTGGTTCAGTGCTCATGGCCTTGCCAATTAGAGGCTAGTGGGCATCACTTGCCATCCTATCCCAGTGCCCCTTGGTTGCATTCTGGCATGACGTTGGGGGTGGGGGTTTCTGCCCCCGGGGCAGTGCGTGGCATCGCAGGGGCTGTCCAGGTCCTGCTGCGTATGCCCTGTGTACATCATGCACCGGCAACGGCCTCACCGATGATTGGTTATTCATTGCCCCCTGGTGATCATCTGACCCAGATCAGGAAGGGAAAGATTTTTTTTGGGGGGGGGAATACGTGGATTTATTCTCCCTATGAACTGGGATCCCAATAAGGATAGGAGGTACGGACAGGAGGACAGAGACATGGTGTGGTCCCGCCGTAATGAGCCACCATGCACTGGGGCGTCTGCCCCTGGGACAGTGCTGGGCATCGCAGGGGCTGTTTGGGTCCGGCTGCGTATGTCCTTTAGACAGAACGTGCCGTCAAGGGCTTTGCCGACGGCCGGCTATTACTTGCCCCTGGTTGATTATTGGCCACAGGCCAGGAGGGGTAAGGGATGGAGGGGGACATGTGGATATTCTCCCTATTGAACTGCGAGCCCACTAGGAGGAGAGAGAGCGACAGGGCGACTGCGACAATGAGATATCCCATCGTCTTAGCCACCGCGCACCTTGGGCCAACTGGTGGTCGGCATACCTTGTACGTATTGTGGTATGCCGCAGGGCTTGATCTGCTTGGGCCATCCTGATGTTGATCAGATGGGCCCAGGGCAGTTGGCTCATGGTGACGGAGGAGGGTGGCACTATACCATGAGGGGAGGTGGGACGAGTCCTGTCAGCAAGTGTGCTCGTGTACATGACTCCCACGGGATGGGTGCCTGGTGAGAGGTACCATGGTGGTCCTGCTGAGCAGCAGGCTGATCAGACACAGGCTCCACGCTAACTGGTCAGGCGGGGGGTTCCAGCCCGCCTGCTATGTTCGGCCCGCTCAGCTGCTGATGCGTGTACTAAGCACCACGGTCGTTACCGACTTCGTGTCCCCTTTTGCGCTGGCCCTCACGCCGCCTCCGTGCGCCCGCGGGTTGGTGGGTTACGGGGCAGAGGTAGGGGTGCACAGGGGTGATCAGAGCTCCATCTGAAGCAACTAACGTTGTCATAAGCCCCCCCCCCCCGCCCCAATGGTTATAATCAGCCTGGAGAGATGGCACTCATTTCATCCCAAAAGGAATTGGGCGGGATACCTGCTGGTGGGTTTTCTATGGGGGCTTTTATATCCATTCGGGGGTGTTAGGGTCCCAGGATGATACTAATCTGGTTCCCTTGCAAGGTAACGAAGAGGGGGCTCCACTATCCACTGCTGAGGGAGTTGGGGCCATGGGAGTAGCGGGGGCCCTTCTTGGAACTATCTTTCCTAAGTCGAATGTCTCCCCCATGAGCTAATACGGAGCTATACAAGGGGGAATGTCCTTTAAGCCTCCATTCAGCTTACCCTGTGGGTTCCCCATTCAGGGATGCCATTCTTGATGACCTTGTTCACTCAGGTGCTCGTAGTTGGGTTGGCTACTATGGGGCACACTCACGCAGTTAGGGTGCTGTTTTGGCACGGTGTGGTATGCACTAGGCTTTTAGATTATTGCCAGTGCACCCAATGATTTAGACCTATTGGGTTTTTTGGGTTCCGAGGGGAATTTTACTTAGATAAGGCCAACCCCCTTCTGACTGAGTTAATTCATGTTCAGCACTAGACCGATTGGAGACTTCACTCAGTGGCCATTCGCTCACAGGTCGGGGTCTCGGTCTCTAGCCCATTACCTCGACGACTTTTGGTTCGGGGGTGAACGGGGCTTGGACACGCGCCCGCGTCTCCTCATTACCATTCAGACACTCAGGCGGGAACTGGGTGTCCCCTTGGCGCCTGAATAGACCGAGGTCCCATCTACTAAGCTCACATTTCTGAATCGACTCAGTCGCGCGGGTGTCCAGGTTAACCATGCGTACGGTGGCTTGGATCTCCGCGGCGAGTTTGGCATTGCTTGCCAAACATAAAGTGTGCCCTCGTGAGCTGCAGTTAATTTATGGCCACCTTCATTGGTCTGGTCTGGCTCAAATTACTCCTGGGTTTGGGGGGTCTCTTCTTGGGTATCAGACCTGATGGTCTGCCCTGGATTTCAAGTACGGTCGGATACCTCCGGCTCCCGGACTTATGGGGTTTGCTCCGAGGGTGGGTGCACGGATCGCCCCGCGATCTTACCTTCCTTGCGCTTTTCCCCAATTTGGAGAGCACTGATACTATGGTGCAAGGAGTGGGCCTACTCAGTGGTCCACTTTCGGTGTGACAATGCGGCAGTGGTGCACATTGTCAACACCCAGACATGCGAATCCCCCAGGGTCAGGACATTAGTTCGTCTATTCCTTTGAGAAGCCTACGCCTAAATGTGCCGTTCTAGGCCAGACATGTTCTAGGTATTTATAATGACATTACTGTTGCTTTCCACCACCTGCAGATCGCCCGGTTCCGTACCATACTCTGGAAGCACAGGGTTTTAACTCCCCACTTTTGGCCGGTGGCTGGACGTTTGGCGAGGAGAAGGGAACCGGACATGTCATTGGCACCTCGCACACGTAAGGCGTATCACTATGCATTATGTGTCGTGTTTGGGAGGGGTGGACACGGGAACGTGTCCGCCGCCCTTACACACGTTACCCCTGTTCCCGGATTTTCTCACCCACCTTGCACGAGGCTGGCATTACTTATGTGCAGATGGGTGTGAGGTGGCTCTTGCCCATGCAGCTACTACGGTAGCCTTTTTGGAGCGCTCCGCATCAGTGAGTGGGTGCCAGAGTTGGTGCCACAGGTGTAAGGCGGATGTGTCTCGTAGGGCACTGGAACTCGACGATGTCTCTGTCACACATGAGTGGGCTCGAGTGGGGATACGGTCCTCATGGGTTATTCAGCACGGTGTAGGCAGTGGTGTATACTGCTACGAAGTTTTTGAGACATCTGTCCGGTTGGTGCCCTACATAATTTTGACAGTGCCTGCCGTACGCCCCAGCCTGTTTTCTGCCACCGGGATGGGTCTACCCTTACCATATTACAGTACCTGGGGGTGACCGGTGCCGCGTCCGTGGTGTGGGGCCCGTTTTGGCACCCAATTTTCTTTAGATAGGCGTCGCATTGGTCGCGACTGCGTGTAGGGTACTCGGAGGTGGATATGCCTGTACACGCAATTTCTGATATGTACGACCCCTCACTGTACGAGTACCTGTTATGTCCTTAACCTTTTCTCCTCTTTTACAGATCCTAGGGGTCTCAACACACCGGTGGCAGGGGGCTGGTGGGCCGTGGCTATGTACACTGGGCAGCAGTATATGCTGTAGCGACAGAGAGTGGACCCCGGCTGGGCTGTGTGCATCCGCATGTATGCTATGGTATGGTATGTCCGGCACATGGGGTCGGGAACTGTGGCCATTCCTGCGGTTTGTCAGGGATGCTGGACCGCCCAATGTTTTACAAGCACCTCGGCGGCATTGATCTTATACGGATAGCCGCTGTTACTTAACCGTCGAGGGGCTGTGACCTGGCAATTTCTGTCACGTATGGCTTACATACGGTTGCTTTGGTCTAACATTGTGCCGAGACACCAATCGGGGGAGATGCGGATCTCCCTAGCTCGTACTGTTCCGGCAACCAGTGGACGGGGCTGTGGCTCCGTCCCGTCCTGAGCATGGCTGTGAGACGGCCATGGGATACCGGATGATAGGCTTATACAAAATTTTTTGCTGGTAAGCAGGCGAAGGGGTCCACCTGTCGGCTGGAGGTATGTACCTCGTTCTGGGTGTGATGCAAGCAGGCCTGGCGACCGAGCTGACGGTCTTGGGGGGGGCCCGTGAGTCATCATGGATGCCTCCCTGTGTGGCGGGTAGCACTGGTAAGGTAAAGATTGATGACCCACAGGTATCCGGCAGGTTCGCAATTGACTGGCCAACACTAGATAGGTACAAGTTTGTTAACGTTGACCGGTCAACGACGAACCAGGCAATGGGGTGATGGCAGGAGCTCTCCAGCATGCATCACCCTGTGATTTTACGGATACACGTCAGAGGGTGGGGTCAGTAGATAGATTATTGACTACGGTCAACAATTTGTTTGTTGTAAACAAATGAATTGATACAAATGGATACATTGTAGCCAATTGCCATTGGCAATTTGGGAGGATCCTTACCAGTGTTACTGCGGCCTGCTTGCGTTAAGAATTATAATTGGCTGAGTGCCAATTGAAATTTATAATTCGGACTAGGGCATGAATCAATAAATGTGGCCCAATGCCGTTATCCACTTATACCGGTGTCTGAGTCCTTTGTTGGGGGGTGCGCCTGCAATGGAAGACCACTGCATTACACTGTTCCCAGGACAATCTTAATGGCTGATCGTTATGAGATAGCCAATATTAGGAATCAGATGTGGCACATGAAGAAGAAATTGTTTCATGACATCACCACCACACTCCACAAGGAGGAGATAAAATGGCACCAGTCTCCTGGTTTTGTCAAACCACCAAGGAAGGAAGGTCACAGAAGTGTGCTGGAATTCTCCTCTGTCCTCCAGCTCTGCATCCTTGCTGAAAAGAGGGGCTGTGGCTGTAGCTGCAGCACCCACCATGTTCCCCAAAGATGTAAGGATCTACCTGTCTCTTGAAAGAAGTGATGAAGATGAAAAACCCCTACCTGTGCTAAGAAAAAGTAACTGTCCATCTTGGCATACTAAAACAGAAAGATGAGAGGAACTGGGGTTAAGGTGACAAGGTGGGGCTGCATAACAGATGCTAGCCAAGGAGGATGAGAAGGAGATGCAGGGCAGCCCAGCAATACTATCTGGAGCAGGAGCTAGCTTGAAAAGCAGAAGGTGAGAGGGTACAAAGAAGGTTACAGCTGATGTAGCTTTCCTCTCACTTTCAAGATAGCAACTGTCCTTCCTACATCAATCTAAGCCTCAGTCAACAGTTTTAGGTATCATGTTTTATTAAGAAACTAATTTAAATGAGTGTTAAATTGCCTTTTCAGCCTTAAACCAGTAGTAAATGTGATTGGTACACCATAAATTCCTAGGGGACAAAGTAGCCTGGAGTATAAAAGAGAGAAAAGGAAATTATTACACATTTAGACCTAAATCTAATCTCAGTCCCAAATTGAGTAGACCTATTTAAATCAATGAGAACTACTGCATTGTTGGCTGACAAGCCTTATTCCTTTCCATGGGTCCATATTACCTTGGACTCCCTTAAATTGCAACATTAACGAAAAGGAGACAAAAGCATTAAGGGTCTAGTAAGCAAACTTTACGGTTTAATAAACAAGGGGAGTGATCCACAGGAAGATTTGAAATTGAAGTGGGAGCAGGATCTAAATATAAAGCTAGGAAATGATGAATGGAGAAATAAGTGGAAAAAGAGGATAATGAGAACTATGTCAGTAAGAATTAAGGAACATAATTATAAAATGTTGTGGCAATGGTACCTGACACCACTGAGGTTACATCAGATTGATAATAAAAAGGATAATTTATGTTGGAGATGTAAAGACACTGTTGGAACATATGAGCATATGTGGTGGAGTTGCAAAGTGATAAATGACTTTTGGAGAAGAATAGAAAAAGAGGTAGGGGAAATAATGGGTAAGAAAATTAAATTTGCGTCAGGTACCATTATGCTAACAGATGTGGAAGGTATGTGTCTAAACAAGGAGGAAAAAGAGCTATTAGAAATAATGTTAACTACAGGTAGACAATGTATTGCTAGAAATTGGAAAAATGATGTAACTATACAGTTGGGAGAATGGTATAAGGAAATGTGGAACCTAGCATTGAATGATAAATTGACATGGGAGATCAAAGTAAAAAGGGATAAATTGAAGGAAAATAGATTTTGGAGTATTTGGAAGCCTTTTGTTGATCACTCCCTTATGGGTATGGAATGTTATAAACCTGTACCATCTCAAAGTAGTTTTTGGAGACAACACTGAGACCAAACTCTCCAGGGCAATGTAAATATACACTGGGTGAATTGTAAGTGAAACTTGGAGTTTGATAGTTGTAAATAAATTATGGTAATACTGAAAGGATTTATGAACTGGTTATAGTCATAGTGTTAGTTTTTAATGTGGACATTCAACAGTACGTGTACTATAACAGATAATAGTTCAACTATCATCTATGTGGTTATTTTTTATGAAGCTTATGTATTTTTGTTATGTTTTATGATGTAATGTTATATGTATGTTTGTATTTTTTTGAAAATTAATTAATAAAAATTATTTTTAAAAATTGCAACATTAAATAGATTCTAAATAAGGGCTGGCCCAAGAAGTTTTGCAGCCTGAGACAGGAAAACAAATTTTGTTATGTGGGGGCATATCATATCTCAAATGACATAGTGATCAAAGTCAGCCATGTTGTTCCCACATACATCTCTCCCCATCTTGGACAGTAAAACAAAATATAAAGACAATAAATTAAGTAACCAACATTCAAAATTTGCAACCTGTGACAATTTCTTCACTCTTCTCAACAGTAGAAATGCCTATGTTCTCAATTGTAGAAAAAAACAAGGCAACTCAGTATTAGTTTGGGTTCGATACTATTAGCCTTCAATAACAAGGTCTATCATTCTGTGACAGACCTTGCCTTTTTTCCATCCAGAGTAGCACAGAACGAACTTTCGTATCTGACTCTTCATCATTAAGGTCTTTGGGTTGCTGATGGATATCTTGGTATAGTCTCTCATTTGCTCACAACTAACAATAATTGTGTAGCTTATACTAAACAAATTATCTTGAATGTGCCATCAGCACTCTCAAGCACCTGAAAGTCAATCATGTGTACCCATTGCCAAAAGATACCTTGTTGTTTTTATTTTTGTGGGTTTAACAATATTTTTGCCTCTTCATAGGTGTTCTAATAACAGAAAAAAAAGTCCTTACTCACATTTTGTCCCCAATTTTCTTGAACTTTAGGGATCAACTAAATGAGTTGTTTGTCACATAATTAGTGTCAACATGCAAAGTTTGGTGACAACAGGGGTGTCAGTGGGAGTTATAATGGAAGACCCTATTTGGTATCATGGTTGGGACATTTGACTAGAACTCCAAAGTCCTGTGTTCAAATCTTTGCCCAGCCAAACAACCTATTGGACAATGTTGGGTTAATCACATTCTGTATGGCCTACTTCACAGGGCTCATTTGATTGTAAAGTAGAGAGGAGAAGAGTCATGTTCAACATTTAGAGTTCATTGGAGGAGAGAGGAGAGAAATAGCAGTATAAGGGGTGATCATGTGGATCAGGACAACTGGAGAAGAAAGATTCAATACTTTTCTCCCTTTTCTCACAAGTCACAATCCCATTTTGATTCTTATTTACTTCACACAGGCTGTTTGTTTAAAACTTGCACATCTGAGCTGATCCCATAACAACTGTCACCAATGTCAAGAGTAATTTGGCATTCAGTCAAGTTATGTTTGCCCCTCTAACCCCAATAGCTTTCTTTAAGCTCAAGGTAAAGGGGTGTGGGACTCATCTTGAACTGAAGAATGGATGGAAATTACTCAGGAAGTGTCATGGAAACAAAGCTCTGACTGTGTATAAGATTCTATTTGGCACTCACAAGATATTGTTTTGGATTTCAGCCATCTTATTCTTTCTTTACTACCTTTAATTTTCTGGATAGCCAATTTCTTGATAAATAACAGCATATGGAAATTCTGCCCATCAGTCCTAAATTTATTGCTACTCTCCCTTTAGTGCTTTGCTTGTTTTTAATCCATGAAGATATGTTTGAAAGTTTAGCATTAATGACATTAATGTAATTACAGTTCACTCACCACACACAAAAATGAGCCTAAAAGCAATTAGGCAAAAAAATGCTGTGGCCATCCTAGATTTAAACAACAGTTAAATTGCTCCTATCTCTTATGCGAATTAGGTAATTAGCTATTATAATGGATATAGTTATATTACTTCTGTTGAAAAAAATATTTAGTCAAATTATACTTTGCTCATATTTACAATAAGGACAGTTAACTTACCATTTTAAGTCTGTTTTCTTTTTTTTTAAACTCTTCTATCTTGCCAAAATCTATTATATTTCAAACACATCAGATTACATACCAAATCACCCTGTGCTATGTACATTGTCCTGGAGGATGCGGGATTTCCCATTAATTTCTATTGTACCCAAAATTTCATTTGGTCTGGTGTCAATTTGTTTGTTCCCTCTCTCGTCAATGAATGATCAACAAATTTTTGCCATATATTCCAAAATCTATTTTCTTTTATTATACCTTTTTTAAGATTTAGCTCCCATGTTAATTTTTCATTCAATGCGAGATCCCACATCTGTTTATACCACTCCTCCACCTTTAACATTAAGTTGTTTTTCCAATTTTTTGCAATACACATTCTGGCTGTTACCAACATCATGGACAACATTTCTTTCTTGTCATTATCTAAATTCATATTGTCTACATCCGTCAACAAAATAGTATTTGGCCCCAATTTGAGACGCATTCCCATAATTTTATCTATTTCATTCTCAATTTTTGCCCAAAAGTTTTCTACCACTTTACATTCATACCACATGTGGACATATGTACCCAATGTGTTATTACATCTCCAGCACATTTTATTATTCTTTTTATCTATCTGATGTAATCTCATAGGGGTCAAATACCATTTCCATAACATTTTAAAATTACCGTATTTTTCGCCATATAAGACGCTCCGGCATATAAGACGCACCCAATTTTAAAGGAGGAAAATCTAGAAAAAAAAGATTCTGAACCAAATACTGTACTGTACCTGTCTCCCCCCAATGGGGCCAGTGGCATGGGCTGCCGGGGTGGGACAGGGAGCTGCTCGAGGCGGCTGGCATCATCGTCCCTTTTCTGCTTCCCATTCCCGGGCCAAGCAGCGAGGGCCCCGGGAGAGGCAATGCGGCGGCGATGGCGGGGTTCCGGCGGCGTCTCCTTTTAAGCCCTCCCGGCAGGCAGGGCTTAAAAGATGGATCACCTGGAAAGATGGATCACTCCGCTTTCCTCCCACGGAAAGAGGGGGAAGGAAGAGCCGCGGAGCGCGGGGGGGGGGGAATATAATAAGCCGCGGATGCCTGTGCATGGGGAAGAGCGCGCAATTGGCAACTCTGTACATTTGTTGTTGTTCAGTGGCACAGTCGATTCCGACCCTTTGCGACCCCATGGACCATTGTCCTCCAGGCACCTCTATCCTCCACCATTCTCCTCAGCCCACCAAGCTCTGTGCCCATTGTGTTTACAATACCATCTATCAACCTCATCTTTAGACGCCCCCTTCTTCTTTTGCCCCCCCACCTTTCCCAGCATCACGGCTTTCTCAAGTGAATCCTCTCTTCTCATTTGATGTTCAAAGTACTTTAGCTTCATCTTCACTATTTGTCCCTCCAATGGACAGTCAGGCTTGATTTCTTCTAATATCGACCTATTTCTTCTCTTTGCCGTCGAGGGGACTCTCAGGACTCTCTTCTAATACCACATCTCAAAGGCATCTATTCTCCTGCGCTCAGCTTTCCTAATGGTCCAGCTACGCCACCTCCCTCGGCGCCCGCCTCTCCCCGCGACCCTCGCCCCCCTCCCCACTTTCTCCTTGACTCAGTCAGGAGCATTTAATCGCCCGTGGCTTTTGCCTGCCTCGGCTCGCTCTTTTTGGGCGGGGGAGGAGGTTGCGAGCCAAAGAAGCATGCTCGGCTCGCTCCTCCAGCCGCCGCTCCCTCCTTCCCTCCTGCCTGGCTCCCTCAGTAACCCGACCTCTTCTTTTTCTCCACACAAGTAGGCGCTGGTCGGGAGTCCGAGCAGGGGGCCAAAAGACCCCTCCAGGCAGCTGGTGGAGGAGGGCGAACCCGCCTGGGCTTGAGGGAGAATACGTGTGTGTGGGGGCATACAACGGCAGAAAGGGGTGTGTGTGTGAGAGAGAGAGGAGGTCCGGTATCTTCCTAAACCTCCTTCGGAGGAATGTTGAGAGCCCTCAAGGAGCCACGAAGACGGAGAAGCCTTTCTCTCTCTCCTCCCCCACCATTTTCTGACTAAAACAACCACTCCTCTGACAGTCTATGGGGCGGGTATGCTCGCGCCAACGGGGGGGGGATGCTGTGTGCGGACGGGGTAAGGTGGCAAATGAATGCCCGCCCGCGAGCAGAGTCAGCTGGAGTGGAGGCCGCCCCGCGCGTTTGTTCCGTTTGCTGCCTCACTCAGCCAAGGAGCGAGGGCCCCGGGAAGAGGCAACGCTGCGGCGGCGATGGCGGGGCTCCGGCGGCGTCTCCTTTTAAGCCCTCCCGGCAGGCAGGGCTCGGAGGGCGGGGAGACGCGCCTGCCTCCCATTCCCGGGCCCTCGCTGCTTGGCCCGGGAATGGGAGGCAGGCGCGTCTCCCCACCCACCGAGCCCTGCCTGCCGGGAGGGCTTAAAAGGAGACGCCGCCGGAGCCCCGCCATCGCCTGCCTCCCATTCCCGGGCCGAATGGCGAGGGCCTCGGGAAGAGGCAACGCGGCGGCGGCGATGGCGGGGCTCCGGCGGCGTCTCCTTTTAAGCCCTCCCGGCAGGCAGGGCTCGGAGGGCGGGGAGACGCGCCTGCCTCCCATTCCCGGGCCCTCGCTGCTTGGCCCGGGAATGGGAAGCAGGCGCGTCTCCCCACCCACCGAGCCCTGCCTGCCGGGAGGGCTTAAAAGGAGACGCCGCCGGAGCCCCGCCATCGCCTGCCTCCCATTCCCGGGCCGAATGGCGAGGGCCTCGGGAAGAGGCAACGCGGCAGCGGTGATGGCGGGGCTCCGGCGGCGTCTCCTTTTGAGCCCTCCCGGCAGGCAGGGCTCGGAGGGCGGGGAGACGCGCCTGCCTCCCATTCCCGGGGCCCTCGCTGCTTGGCCCGGGAATGGGAGGCAGGCGCGTCTCCCCGCCCTCCGAGCCCTGCCTGCCGGGAGGGCTCAAAAGGAGACGCCGCCGGAGCCCCGCCATTGCCGCCGCCGCGTTGCCTCTTCCCGGGGCCCTCGCTGCTTGGCTCGGGAATGGGAGGCAGGCGCGTCTCCCCGCCCTCCGAGCCCTGCCTGCCGGGAGGGCTTAAAAGGAGACGCAGACGGAGCCCCGCCATCGCCTGCCTCCCATTCCCGGGCCAAATGGCGAGGACCCCGGGAAGAGGTATTTGCCATATAAGACGCACCAACTTTTCCCCCCCAGTTTTGGGGAAGAAAAAGTGCGTCTTATATGGCGAAAAATACGGTATGTTCCTTTACCCTGACCGACAAGGACCTCATAATTCTTTTTCTCCATTTATTTTGCCATTCCTTTTCTGTTATCCTCATATTCAAATCCTGTTCCCATGTATTTCTTAATGTTTCTTGTGGGTTAATTTCTATATTTATTATTTTATAAATTTTACTGACCATTCCTTTAATTCCGATTTCTTTCCTCCGTATCTTCCACACTAATTCCTCAAATTATGTCCTATGTCTTTCCAGGTTCTCCCTCATATATTTATTATTCCACTTGTTCACCATCGCTATCTGAAACCAATTCAACTTCATCTGGATATATAACTCTCGTTTCATCCCATTATCTCTGCAGACTCGTATCCAATCTTTCAGCAGGAAGACCCCATTCATCGACAAAATTTCTCTCATTTCATTACCCATTCTTATTGGAAACTTTTTCAGATCTTCTATTTCAATTATCGGTGAAGTATTTGGGACCAATTTCATTTTAATTTTCTTCCATACACCCAACATTGACCTCAGCATTCTATTTTTAACTGGTGCTTTCCATATTTCCTTATCTAAGAAGAGGCTCTTACCCACTTCCTTTAATTCCTTCATTTCAATATCCTCCCAAATAACCAGCTCCTTTGTCAAAATTTTAACTACGTTCTTTATATGAAATGCTTTATAATAGTTCTTTACATTAGGGATTCCTAAACCCCCTTCTTTTTGAGATAGATACCACATTCTCTTTGGGATTCTAGGTCTACGTCCCCCGTTACAATAGTTATCCAATAATTTTTGAAATTCCTTAATTTCTTTATCTGTCAGTTGAATCAGTAGGGCATCAAACAGAAAATTTAATTTTGGTAATAACATCATTTTAGTCAATGCTATTCTGCCAAACCAAGACAACCTTAATTTTTGATATTGCACAATTTTTTCTTTTAGTTCTTTCTTTTGTTTATCATAATTTAATTTTTTCAGATCATCCAGCCTATTGGAGATATTTATCCCTAGATATTTCAAACTCTCTTTAATCTGCAATTTAAATTCACCTCTTATTTTCTCTTGCTCTTCTTTTTCAATGTTATTTAAAATCATTTCAGATTTATCCCAATTTACCTTCAAACCCGTTATTTGTTCAAATTCTCTTAAATGCTTTTGGATACTTTCCATAGTTTTCCTGGGATGTTTCATAATTATCAAAGTATCATCTGCATATAGGCTAATTTTATTTTCCAATATTCCCTCTATACTTTTATCTTCCCTTATTGTATTTGCTAATATTTCCATCACCATAATAAATAATATTGGTGATAAGGGACATCCTTGCCTTGTCCCTGCCTCTAATCTTACTTCCTCCGTAAAACCATCATTAACCCTAATTTTAGCATATCCTTGTTGATATAATTGTTCTATTGTTTTTATAAACCTGTCACCAAATCCATAACTTCTAATTATCTCCTTAATTGTTATCCATTGCAAGGAATCGAATGCTTTAAAAATGTCTAGGGATAATATTCCAACTTTCTCCTTATTTTGTCCTGCAACATCCATCAAATCTATAACTCGCCTTACTAAATCCGCCATGTGCCTACCTTTCACAAACCCAGCCTGATCTTTATTTATATATTTATCCATAAAGCTATTTAATCTGTTCGCCAATATTGCCGTGAAAATCTTAGCATCCTGATTTATTAAGGAAATGGGCCTATATGATTCAACCTTTTCTAGGTCTTTTCCTGGTTTTGGTAGTAACACAATTATTGTTCTGTACCAAGATGGTGGTATTTGCTCCCCGTTAAGTATAGCATTATACAATTTTATCAATTTTGGAATTACTATATCTTTAAACTCCTTATAAAATTCTGCAGATAATCCATCTTCTCCCGGTGATTTATCCACTTTCAGCTTATTTATTACTTCTTTTATCTCTTTTTCAGTTATAAGCTCTTCCATTTTTTGTTTATGTTCCTGGTTTATTTTATTTTCAACTTGCATTCCCAGTTTATCTTTCAATTTATCTATATTTACGTCCTTTCTGGCGTATAGATCTTGATAAAATTCTCTAACCACCTTACATTTATCTTTGATCTTATTATGTTTTATACCTTCCTTATCTACTAATGTCCCAATTTCTCTTCTACTTCTTTTTTCCTTAGCCGCTCTTGCTAAAAGTTTTGAATTTTTGTTACTATATTCAAAATATTCCCTTTTTAAATATGCCAAGTCTCTTTTTACCTTTTCAATATCTTTTCCTATTAATTCCTTCTTTAAACCCTGCATTCTTTCATAAACCTTCCTATCTTTAGTTTTTGCATGTTTCTCCTGAAGTACTTTTATCTCTTTTTCAATTTCTTCTTGTTTACTTTTTAACTGTTTATTTTTAATATTTGCTAACCTAATACTTTCACCTCTAAAAATTGCTTTCATTGTGTCCCATACAATACCATATCTAACATCCCCTGTATCATTCCACTTCCAATTTTCTTCCCATTTTTCTACTATTTGATCCTTACATTTTTTATCTCTAAACAATCTAGCATTATATCTCCAATTTTTCCTGGTCTTCGTAGCATCTATATTCATTTCCAACAATACTTTTGCATGGTCAGACTCTTTAAAGATTCCTATTTCTATATCTTCTAAATTTCTTATCAAATTATCCGTAACAAAAATATAATCTATTCTGGAATACGTATTATAAACTTGTGAGAAAAATGTATAAGCCTTTTCCAATCCTTTAAGTTCCCTCCATGTATCTTTCAGCTCCAAAGATTTCAACCAGTTATTTAACACATGCATTTTGTTTCCTCCCACACATCTTGTTATATTTGTACTATCTGTATTTGATCTTATTAGATTAAAATCTCCCGCTACAACCATTTTTATTGTTGTTTTCTTTTTCCAATATTCGGTACACCTTATCTAAAAAACCATTTTGATGTTCATTTGGCACATATAGATTCACCAACGTTATTTCCTCCTTATCTATTTTCCCCTTTACTATCAAATACCTACCTTCTGGATCTGAAATACTTTTTACCATCTCAAATCCCAGTCTGTTTGATATCAAAGTTGCAACCCCTCTAGCCTTTGAAGTACCATATGATTTTTCATAAACCTGAGTCCATCCTAAGAATAGCTTGTTAGTATCCTCCGATTTCTGATGGGTTTCCTGCAGAAAGATTACATCCGGTCTATCTTTTCTGAGTGCTGCTTCTAATCTCCTTCTCTTCACTTGACAACCAGTACCTTTCACATTCCATGTTATTACTTTTATGTTCCTCATCTATTATTTTCCTGCCCTAATTTTTTGCATCTCCCACTTCCTCCTACGGACATGTGATTAACATATAACACTAACTTTCCCTTATACAAAAAGATAAAAAAGAAAGAAACAAGAAAAGAAACAACTAAATAAAACACACTAAACATTCTACTACTAACCCTCCCCATTTTTTCTACAAATAGCCTCTGAAGTACAAAGGGGGGAGGGGGGAGGTCCGCCCAGAACAATTCCTCCTTCAGCTCCTTTAGGTATGTTCTCGTTCCCATTACTCTCCCGCCTTTTATATCCACCAGATATAATCAATTCTTCTTTCAAGTCAAACCACTCTTTAGTTCCTGCTTCCAATAACTTTGCATCTACCATTACATCCAAAACGTTAGGACCTTCACTTATCAAGTAGCATCTTCCCAAATTGAAAAAGCTTAATTGTCGTGGAAATTTCCAATTGTACCTTATTCCTTTATCCTGAAGTCGCTTTGTAATTGGTTTCATCGGTTGTCTCCAAAAACGGTCCTCAATTGGAATGTCATTATACACTTCAATATCATGGCCTTCCACTTTCAACACCTCTACTCCTTTTTCCCGTATAAGTGCCATTAAATGCAGTTTATCTGACACATTGGCAAACTTCAACAAGACATTCCTTGACCCAGTTTTACTCCTTCTTGAACCCAGCCTAAATACGTTTACAACATCCTGCGGTGTGAAACCATCTTCCATAATTTCATCAAGCCATTTCACTATTCTTTCTTTTAATTTATCAGGGGAGTTCTCTGGCAGTTTTCGAATTATGACATTTGCTCGTCTCAACTGTTCCTCCACATTTTCCAATCTCTTTTCATGATCTCCAACCTTATTTTCTCTTTCTTTTTCTCTCTTTCTCAAGTCCATAACCTCCTCCCTGATCATTACCTGTTCTTTTTTGATAACTTCCTGTTCTTTTTCCAGATTGTCTTGTCCTTTTTTTATAACATCAATTCCCTTCAAAATATCTGCCAGCATATCTTGCATGTCTTGTTTTTGTTCTTGTTTGTCTTGAGCAAACATAATCCCAATTTTGTATTCCAAGTTATCCACTTTCTCATTAAATCTTTCAAATTCAGACTTAGGCCCTTGCTCCCCCTTCATTGCCAGTGTTGTTGGAGTTGTTGCTGTAGCTGTGGTTACAATCGTCTTCGGTATTGTCCCTGCCGTTGCCGCTGTAGTTGTTACAGTTGTTGTAGCGGTTGTTGCTGTTGTTACTTTTGCTGTTGTTATTACAATTGTTTTTACAGCAGTTGGTGCAGCCATAGTTGGAGATATTATTATCTTCTGTTGCTGTTGCTGTTGTAATTGTTGTGCTATCTTCTTCACTGTCTCTTGCTCCTCCAAATCTCTCATCTCTTGTTGCGTTGTTTTCTTCATCTCGTCTTCCTCCTCCTCCAGCCTTGTAAGCCTTCTGACACTCCTATCCAAAGAGGCTGGTCTTTCCACTCTTGTCCAAGCCAATTTCTTCTCCTTCTCTCTCCCTCTCCCCTGCCGTTTCATCCAAATGTGTTTCCAAGCACTTGATTTCAATAATTTACATAAACAATTTATTATTTAAATTCACCTTATATCTTAACTTCAATCAGTATTTTCCAAATACTGTATTAGGCCTTTATCCTCCCTCCCCCTCCCCCTCTATCTAGTATATGTATGTGTACTTACATACGCCTATACACACACATATACAAATATATGTCCACCAAGGTCCTGTTCAATATAGAATTGATATATAGAGTCAGTAATCCTGATTCAAACCAAATTGATTTCCCTCTTAGGTATAAAATTTTTTAAATATTTGGATGTTTTACCCCCAAAAAGAAAAGGAAAAAAAGGATAAAATAGGGGAAGGGAGGAAAAAATAAACAATACAAAACAAAGAAGAAAAAGAAAAAAAAGAAAAAAAGGAAAAAGTAACAAATAAAAAGAAAAAGGAAAAAATGCTCCTACAAAAAAATATTAAAAGTTATTACTATTAAAAGAAAAAATCACAACGTAGAAGTAAAAAAGAAGAAAAGTTCTCAGTATATGTCCCACGAAAAGAGGGAGAAGAGAGCTAATAATTTATTTCTCTTCTAACAACTGGCTTTATATTCCTGCTGCAGCTTACAAACTCTGTCCCACTTAAAAAGCAAAAACAAAAAGCAAAGACGAGGTCAAACTTCTGCTCTCCAAAATTCAAAGGAGATAGCACTTTATCTCTAAGACACTTTTCAGGGCCACAGCACCTTCTTATTCCTCTTTATGCCTCAAAAAAGAAAAAACGTATACAGGGCCAGACTTGATTCAAAACTTCAAAAGTCCAACTTCTTCTTCTTTCTCTCTCCCTCTTTAAAACCCAAAAACCAAGTCCAAAACTCACGCTGGCCCTTAGCTTGTCAACAATCCACCGGTAAAAAAGAAAAAGAAAAAAAAGAATCCAACAGTAATACTTAACTTTTCTTCTCCTTTCCCCCTTCTTTCCTTGTCTACTTTGTCCAATTTGCTCACCGACAGGGCTTCTCAGATTCTCCACTCAATATTTTTCCGATGCCACTGGGCTCCGCACAGCCCCAAACAAAGGAGCCGGCGAGGCCGAGCGAGGCTCGCTTCGGGTTCGCCCTTCTATTTTAACAAGTTGTTCTCCATCAAGACTTCTCGGCTTCTCCTTTTAGCAATTTTTCGGCTCCGCTAGGCTCCGCGCGGCTCCAAACGAAGGGGCCGGCGAGGCCGAGCGGGGCTCGCTTCAGCTTCCCCCTTTCAAACCCCCACCGGACTTACCCTTTTCTGTCCAATCGTCCGCTTGTCTGTTTGCCTGTATTTTCGCAAATTTTGCCTGCAAGCCGATCGGTACGCCTTTTTCTAAGCCGTCCGCTCTTCAGCTAGAATCGCTAGTGCATCGTCGCCATTATGGGCCGCCCATCCCCCCGCTCTCTCTGAGATCGAAACTCATGTTTTTCTCTTTTTCTCAACTTAGTTTTAAACCATCCGAGCTGATTTCCACAACTATGTTTTCTTATAAGTGTTCTAGTCCATTTTTTTTTCAAATTTCAGGAACTGTTTTCACTTTTAAAAGTCACTTTCATTTCCCTCCTTTCTGAGCGGAAGAAAGTTCGCTCCTCTCAGCTCTCCATCTTGACACGCCCCCAAGTCTGTTTTCAATGTACTTCTTTCTTCTGTCTTCCTAATCAGAATTCCATGGGAAGAGACCTCAGTGGAACAACCAGCAGTGACTCTTCCACTACAGTAATGGTTCTCTGCATAGATGTTTAGTTCAGCTCCCAGAATACCTCACATTTGGCTATTACGTCTGAGGATTTGGGAATTGAAATCCAAAAATTCTGTAGAAATAAAGGCTGAGAACCTTTGCAGCCAACAGACATGAATAGCCTCAAAACATTGCACACCTTTTAACTGTACTTGGGCTGTATTTTTACTTGATGGGTATTTTTAGCTCTTTCTACACAACCAAAACAGACCAGTTTGCAGTCTATTGATCCTTCTTGAAATGATATGACATGGGGAGAACCTGTTAGCCCTTTTCAAGTTTTACAGTGTGAAATGGAACAGTGATGGCAGACTTTTCTTGTATAGGCTCACCACATGATTTAGAACCCTGGGTCACAAGCTCATGATGAGCCAGGCTAAACCACTCAGAAGTTACTAGTTTCAAGTAACATAGTTGCTTGCAAGTTTTTAATTTGGAGTAATGAGTTATGCAAACAATAATTACAAAGTTATTTTAGTAGTAACAAATAACACTTTGATTACTTTTACCATAAAGTGCAACAAGTAGTTGCTTTCAAATTTTATTTTTAAAGGCATTTTAGGGGTATTTAGGAGGCATCTTGCCACACAATTTAAGTGGCAAGGGTTTCTTTGGGTGTATGTTCATTTTTCTATTGGTGTTATCTCTGCCAAACTAAGACCAGGAGCAGACTATGGCACAATTCATGAACTCTTTAAATCAAAAATTAGAAAAAAGGTAAAAGAGAGCATTAGATGAATCAGATTTGCACTGCCAAGCTAAATTGACCATGAACTAGAGGTATTGTGAATTGATATCAGAGGTATTGTCAGAGAAAAATGGAAAAGACTACTCTTGTAGTCAAAAGAAAAGAAAAGTCTGCATGGATGATCAATTGCACTCTTTAAATTGTTGAAAACAGACAAGAAGCAAAGGTAGATGCGATAGAAATAAGGTCAAACTCCTAAATGCAGCATTTCAATTATTGAACAATGAGAACTATTACAATAATCAGTGTAAATAATACAAGAGAATACCGAAGAAGAAAGATATGAGATATTTTCCAGAAGACCCAAGAAATCAGAGGGAAATTTAAACCTAGATAAGGAATTCTGCAAGATCAACAGGGAGGAAATATTATCTGATCAAGGTAAAATAAAGAGTAAATGGAAACATTGTAATAAGGAATTGTACAGAAGAGATGTAAGAATGACAGTTTCTTTAGAGAATTTTTTTTAGAAAGCAAAGTGAAAGCTGTTCTCAAAGCATTTAGAAGAAATGAATCTCCAGCAAGCAGATGTCTCCACAAGTTCAACTATCTTTTGTTTTTGGTTCAGCAAAGATGAACCATTTGCTTCCATTTCTATTTGAATACCCAAACAGTATGTTGCATGCCCTACCTCTTTGATTTCTACTTCTTTGTTAAGATGGTATACAATTACCAGATATCTAACTCACTGAGGTGCCCAGCTAACTTTTTCTTCAAATCATAAAAGAAAAATCTCAAAAATCTTCTAAAAAAAGAATGGATGAAAAATTTCAGCTGAACTTTAGAAGGAAGGGTGTATACCCTTGTGGCCGCGATTTGCCTCATCGCTCCCTGGGAGAGATGGGAATGCACACTCACTCGCATGAATGGTGTGGAGGGGAGGAGACGGGACCCCTTTATAAGGGGAGGCTCCATCCCACCTTGCCCTTTATTAAACAGCCTGTTCATTGGATGAATTGTTCTCCTTGGCGCATGCTTTCTATTATGATCTGAGGCCTCAGTGAAGAGGCACCCTGAGGTTTTTCCCCGCCTTGTCAGCCCAGGCAGGGGATGTGGAGAGGACACAGAAGCTGAGTGGGAGTGTTGCTCCTTTCACTTTCTCATGCCGAGCGGGCGTGGAAGTGCCCGCCATTTTAGGAATACCGTTCCCATTACTGGTGTGGGTGCCAGAAACTGCAGTCTCCAACCTGCTGCTTCTTTTGTATCCCAGTCAAACCCAGGACTGCCCACTTAAAGCCAACCGAATTTGGCTTTGTCAGCCAAACGTAAATCCTCATTGGTGCATGGTTCTGGCAGTAATTGGCAGACCAGTACATGAGCAGGATTCTGTATTTCTCCATGCTCACACTGTGGTGTTGTCTGCCAGCAGCCCCCACTTGAGACTGTTGGTCTTGCATTTAGGCACTCCAACCCTCAGCCTATTCAGGGTCCTCCAAGTGATGTAGGTGGAGGTTGAGTTCCTCATCCATATCCTCCTTCAATGTCATTCCTTGTCCAGTGAGCTCCTTCCTCCATCTTCTAATCTGGTTTTGCTCTGGTGTACCCTCAAAAATGTTTCTTCCTGCCATAAAGTTCTTCCTGGACCTGAGCCAGTGGACTTGAGGCTCATATCCATTCAGAAGATGTTAAGGGTCATTCTCTTCTTTAGTTATGGGGCCTGAGCACCAAAGACACTTGGGGCCAAACCTGATGTACGCAGCATGGATGTCTGGGTTCCCCATGTATAGTTATTTAGTTTTCTTATTCAGTTGTTTTATTTTTATTTTGTTGTTTTTCATTATGTTATTTTTATTTATTTATTGGTATGTGCACCGCCCAGAGTGGGAAATTTCCGAAAAGGCTGGCATAAAAATACAAACATCATCATCATCAAATGAACCTGCAGCAGGGTAACTGCTATGCTGCCTCCCTGCGCCTGTATTAACTGTACCAGTATGTTTCCAGACTCTTCGTCCGGTGCTGGAAGCCTGCAAATCCCCACTCCCGTCAGCCGGTGGCCAGTTGGATTAGGTTGCCATGCAGGACTGACGCTTGTGCTGCATGAATACAATCATTTTAATTCACATGGCCACTTCCTGCCTCAAGGTTGGGAGGGCCAGCATACGGCCAGGTATCGTGGGGGTGCCATAGGCCCTGCATTGATGGTGGGGAATCCCTACAGGGTCCCCACCCAGTTGGTCTGAGCTACACCTTCCCAGCGGTCCAGGTCATCTTTCCCTTACCCCCCCCTTTCCCCTATCGCTATGTGGCTAGCAGTGGCGGTCGTTCTTCGTATTTTGAAGCATTTTATTGCCATCCATGCACTCTCCTTGGCCAGCATGACACTCCCAGTGATTTCACGAGTCAGGAGGTACTGGAAGGTTGAACCCGGGAATGGAGCTACTTGCCACGCACCGAACTCACCATGCCTCCAGTGGGTCAGTCTTGCTTGGCCGAAACATGGATATTAAACTCCAGATCACTTGGAGGCACCATATTTCAGTTGACTTTGGGATCACCTTTTTGGGGTGCTTTGACAGTACCCTGGTGGTCTTTTCCAAGTCTGATAGTGTTTGTGTGTGTGTGATTCACTTTTATGATGTTAGATTTCCATTGGTGCGGTGCCAGACTTTTCCTGGAGTGTGGGTCATACAGGTCCCTCCCTAAGGTGCTGTGACATGCAGTCTCCTGGTCCAAATGCTCACACATCACATGCGGTGCATAGCTCTCTGCCAGGCCTGCCATTTCTGCACCTGGATATGCCCCACCGACCAGGGGTGAATTCAGGATGGTCACCAGCGGTGCCCTGTCCACAGTGGGGCCTTTTTTTAACGATGTCTTTGGGCACACTATTGTTCCATATGCTGCCAGGATTCACTTGAAGGAGGACGGCTAGTGGCTGGGGCACCAGAATTCGTCCAAGGGCTTGACTTATGTCCATCTTTTTGTCTGTGAACGTGTTGCTGTCACAATGTTCTCTTCTTTTTTTCAAATATTTTTATTAACTTTTAAACTATAAAAATACAAAATAACAACATTACATATAAAGTAAAAAGAAAGAAAGAAAAGAAGAAGAAATGACATAAACATAAAAGTTCCTTCTCTTAGATATAGAGTATTTCTCATTAATATATTTTCTACACCATACATTTCTTAATTAACAATTCGTATTATACTATATACCAATCTGTATATATACTTATATATATTCTTACTGTATTATATCTATAATCTATTAAAATAAACTACTCCCAGTACTTCAAAAACATTATAACAAAACAAAAATCATAAAACACTGGTGATATTTCCAAAGCCCTGGAGATCGCATTTGTCTTAACACTATATTAGTACAGTACTCCCAAAAGCTCAGCTGATCTGGAGCTGGTTTGCCACCTTTACCTTTATGTAATGTATATTCCCCAAATAGTTTCCAAATTTCCCAAAATTTATTCTCCCTAATTATACCCTTTTTATGATTCAACTCCCATGTAAGTTTATCGTTCAACGTGATATTCCATATTTCTTTATACCAATCCTCCATCTTCAACATCAAATTATTTTTCCAATTTCTCGCAATACACTGTCTTGCAGTTGTCAGAAAAATAGATAACAACTCTTTTTTATTTACATCTATATCAATATCTTCCACGTCTGTCAATAAGGCGATACCTGGCTCCAGCTTAAGGTCACAACCCATTATATCCGATATTTCTTTTTCTATCTTTGTCCAAAAATCCTTTACCACATTGCAACTCCACCACATATGTTCATAATTCCCCTGTGATTTATTACATCTCCAACAGTTTTCCTTTTTGTATTATCCATTTAATGTAACCGAACTGGAGTCAAGTACCACCTCCACAACATCTTGTAATTATGTTCTTTAACGCTGACAGACAAAGTTCTCATAATCCTTTTTCTCCATTTACTCTTCCATCTTACTTTCGTAATTTTTATCTTCAAATCTTGCTCCCAAATTTGTTTGTTTCAAGTGGACTGTTGTTGTGGCATCAGGTGTGCATTCCTGGTCAAGCACAGATGATTCAACTGGGCAGCGCAACACACAGCTTGTACCACTTGAGTACACAGCTTGGTTGCCAGGATTGGCGATCTTGGTGCTGCAATGAACGCAGGCATACATGGGATGGCTCATTCTCATCTTGGAGTGGCGCAAGGGCTGGTGGCCCAGGGAGTGCCTGGAATGCCTAATTACTACCGCATCTCAATGGGAGGTCTCACTGCGTTCTACAGTGCATCAGCAGTGCATGGTGTGGTGTGAACTGGGCATTGGCCAGGTTCTTTGCCATGGGCACTGGTTGTGGGAAGGCATCTGGTTTCTGTCTTGCCTGTCTCTGACACATTTTGTAACCAAAAGCCTCTTTGCTTGCATGCGTAGAATAGTGAAAAGGTATTCTCCTTATTTGGGCTCTGACACTTTTGATTGGCTGTGGGCCCTCAGTTTTGTCTCTGTTAAGTTTCGTTTCTGATATACATTGTTTGCTTAAGTTTCGTTTCTGAGACTCTCTGCCTGAATAAAGAGAAGGGATGAGTATCGTTTGTCAGCCAAGGACTGGAGTCGTGTTTTTTCTGTCTCTACCTCAAAAGATCTGAGGATATAAACTGCTGCTAATGAGGCTGACTGATTGAAGAGATCTTTACATGAATCAGATTCCAACAACTGGTCAAGGCATGGAGCATCCGGATATCAGGTGGTGTGGTCGCACTTTTACTGGCAGGATGGTGTTCATCCATATTAAGAGCTGGCAAATATGCCTCACTGAACTGCATTGGGGCCTCCAGTCCAGGTTTTTCAGGCTGGGGGGTGTTTGGGGGGGTTGTGGAGTGTTGTTCCCTCATGGTGGCAGGTAGTGCAGGTAAAGGTCATACCTTAGTGCCCAAATATTGTTCAGGTAGGGGTTGCGGTTTGTTCCACAGCCAGGATAGCATAGTCATAAGAGCCCCTATCGGCTGGGGAATAAAACTGCAGCCCGTGAACGATTTGAGTAGTGAAGCCTGACGGCTTGGTGTTCACCTGTGGTGTGTTAAGAAGTGGGGTCTGGCTGCAGACCACTTCGGAGAGGGCAGTATAATTTTGAGACAATTTAGGTGGGTTCACCCTATTTGTCTGATCTTTGATCTGCACTACTTAGGCCCCAATACAGTAAAGCAGTTCTGTTATTGTTTCAATAAAGTGGCTCGTGTGTTAAATCCACAACCTGTGTATGTCTCATTACTCAGGGAGGGGGGGGGGTGACAGGCAAGGGACCCACACTGAGGGTGTATACCATTGGGGCCACAATTTACCTCATCCCTCCCAGGGAGAGATGGGAACATTCACGCACTCATGTGCATGGTGTGGAGGGGAGGAGACGGGGGCCCTTTAGAAGGGGAGGCTCTTTCTCACCTCGCCCTTTCTTAAACAGCATGTTCACTGGATGAATTGTCCCTCCCTCCCTCCCTCCCTGAAGTTGCAGTGTGAGATTAGCTGGTCGCTTAGGGGCCAGATGGGAATTTTTGCACACACCCCTGATTGGCACTTGGGATGGTAGTGTTTTTGCCCATCCCACACTGGTACGGACAGTTGAATTATATGAGTTATAATTTTGGTCACTTGGTGGGTAGTACGGGTAAAGGTCATACCTTGGTGCCCAAATATTGCTCGGGTAGAGGTTGTGGTTTGTTCAACAGCCAGGATAGCATAGTCATAAGGGCCCCTACTGGCTGGGGATTAAAACTGCAGCCTGTGAACGATTTGAGTACTGAAGTCTGACAGCTTGGTGTTCACTCGAGGTGAGTTAAGAAGTGGGGTCTGGCTGCAGACCACTTCGGAGAGGGCAATATAATTTTGAGACAAATTAGGTGGTTCAACCTATTTGTCTGACCTTTGATCCACACTACGTAGGCCCCAATACAGTAAAACAGTTCTGTTATTGTTTCAATAAAGTGGCCCGTGTGTTAAATCCACAACCTGTGTATGTCTCGTTACTTGGGGGGTGACAGGCAATGTAAAGAGGTTGAACACATGTTTTTGCACACAAAGATGGAAGGTACAGATACAACAGAAAAAGAATGAGTACAGTGATACCTCATACAACGTCCAAACTTGGTTCCACAAGTTTGGACTTTATACGGATTTGGACTTTGTATGAGGCATGCAAAATCCTAGCCGCGATGCCTCATACAACGTCCAAATCCTTGCTGCGATGCCTCATACAACGTTGTTTCCATAGAGATACATTGTACTGTAACAGCACAGACTTCAGGGCAAAGTCAAGGAAACAGATAGGAAACTGACAGAACTTTAAGAAATCATTGTCTAAAGGTTAAAAACATTACAAAAACTTGTCAAACAACCCTGATTGTCCAAGAACCTGAAGAATGCTGCAAAAATCCCAGGAATGCTTCTAAAAATTCTGATGAAAAAATCCAAAAAAATCCAAAATCACACTCAAAACTACTCCTAAATATTCTTTGCCCCATGCGAAACCCACAAGAGCAATGCACGCATGTGTCCTGCCTTTTATACTGCCCAGGCACAATGCAACCTGGGAAAACCCCAATGCCTCATACAACATCACACGACTTTGTATGAGGCAACTTTTTTAAGGGAATTAGGTGATGTTGTATGAATCCGATGTTGTATGAAGCAGACTTTGTATGAGGTATTACTGTACTTGAAACATTTCTCCTTCTCAGCAGTTTTCCTAGTTGTGCCAGTCAAAAGCCCTTTCAGGGTAGCAAGATTTCCTGGATTCCCATGGAAATGAACCTTAGTCTCTTCCCCCCCCCCCATTTCTCTCCTATTCTGCAGAAGAAGCAGTAAAATTCTTCAAAAGCTGATGTTCTTTCTGATAAATCCCCAGCAGAAAGGATGCCATTGTGTTTAATCGCTGTGATAATTCTTCACAGTTTAATGTTTCTTCTATCCTTTCTAGGTGAGCACTGCATGGGAATGATGCTACTCTGTGCAGGAATTGTAGTAATCCCATGCATTTTGGCATGCCTTCCAGGGCAAAAAAATTGTCATGAAACCTCTGAGAAATCCCGTAAGATTTGCCACGATAACAATCTTGAGCAGAGAAATTTGCTGTGAGGAGGGGGGGGAGGGGAATCTGTCTTTTCTCTATATTTGCCTGAGTACAAGACATTGCAAGATTTCCATCCCACTCTAGGGAGCTTTTATCAGTTCAATATAGGGAATACCAAGCTAGAGGGACCATTGACTGAATACAGAAAAAGGCAGCTTCTGTGTTTCCCTCAATTCCCTCAACATTTGGATGTGAGGGGTGGGCCCAGCAGGCACAAACTGCCTCTTCCCATTTACATGTCCATTTGTGCAATAAATGTTTACGCAAGGCTCATGTTTTCTCTCACATCAACTTGGCAATGATGGATTAAGGCTGACATCCCTGAATAGATTTATTTGCAGGAAATGCAGTTTGTGTTTTATATGCTCGTTTCACATATGTGCTGACAGAATAATATACAATCCCATTTGCACTGTGAATTTCACATGTATGAATGTTTATAATTATATTATATGAATTATATTATATTATATTATATTATATTGTGTGTGTGTGTGTGTGTGAGAGAGAGAGAGAGAGAGAGAGGAAGCAATATTTGCCCCTCTCCTTAATATTACTACAGGGACACACCTGATGCTATTTTTTCTGACTTTCCAATAATCTAATTCACTGCTGTAACTGCCTGTGCCAAATGACAGATCATTGTTCCACAGCAGGCAAATATTTCTGCCTAATGTTTTCCTGTTTTTCTGTTGTGCTAATTGGCAGGTGCCATATCACATTGGAAATACAGCTGTTTGGGGATTGTTAATTACAAGTTTGTCTTCCCTAAGCTCGAGTGTGTTCTCTGGATTGCAGATTTGACATTAATCAAGAAAGGCAGGACCCCAGTGAAATATATAGAAATATGACATTCAGCTAAACTGAGCTAATCATGTCTAAATTGCAGGTTTCACACCTGTAGTGCCTCTTTCATAAAGCACTTCTCGTGAGATTTGACAAGTTGCCTGCCCTGAACAGCAGATAGGACAGCGGAGCCTACAAGAACCTGTCCAAATCTGTGATTTCATGATAACATCAAATGAGCGCAAATAATACACCTCCAGGGCCATTCAAAGACTAGTTACATTCAGGGGGTGGACGGGGCGGGGCAGGGAAAGAAGATTAAGTACACTGTAGAAATACTAACAATTACCTGAAGTATCTTTTAGATGTCAGCAGTATACTGTTTCTACATGACACTCTTATCTCACTCTCTTGCCCCAAAATTTAATGTGTGGTATGCAGATTTACTACTACAGCTACTATATTATCACTACTCAGCCATCAAAGAGAATGAGGAGACTATGGCCACCCAGTGAATGCCATGGCTCAGGAGGAATTTAAATCCACCCAAATGACAGTATTCTGCTCCATACATGTTATGTATGTTAACTGTGTTTTCTGACAGGAGCAGAATGTATCTTTTCTAATGTATCTATTCTTATGCAAATAAGTGGATCGAAAATGTGCACACTCTGTTAGCCAATGGGCTTGTTGTATTATTGTTACTGTTACTGTTTATAGTGTATATAAGTCAGAGTTTTGCCCCATCCAAACTGTGTTCAAACCCCACTATTAAAGAGCTGAATTTCCCTACTTCACTCGTCTGCTTCTTCACGAACCCTAACCCTAACCCTAACCCGAACACGAAACTGGCGATGAAGGTGGGATGGCGTCCCCACATGGCAGCAACATCGGCCTATTTGACCCAGCACATCCAGAGAAATGGGCAACATATGAACGCCGATTCTGCCACACAATGGCTTCGCAGAAGATCACTGACGAAGACCAGAAGCGCTCCTATTTTCTTGCTCAGTGCGGTTCTGAGACGCTTGAGCTGGCAACCCACCTTGTTCTCCCAAAGGACATGGTTGTGGTGCCGCTCGCAGAAATCATGTCCACGCTGAGGAAACACCTGCAGCCAGAGGTCTCGATCTTCCCGGCCAGGGTGGCCTTCCACAGAAGGGAGCAGCGACCTGGGGAGTCTATTGCAGACTACGCCACTGCTCTGCGCATTGCTGCCACCCCGTGCAAGTGGGACAACATCGAAGAAACACTCCGGGACCATCTGCTGGCCGGCATGAGGGACGAAGATGCTCAATGTCGCCTCATGATCATGAAGATGCTAACTTTCAAGGCTGTCCTAGAAGAGGCAGTAGCGTCTGAGGCTGCACGGTCTGGCATCAAGATTTTCCAGCATTGCCACTCCACCACCAGTGCCACCTACTCAGCTGTGCAAGCTCAGCAAAATTAATCTTCATCCTCCTCAGCATTGCCTGGTTGTCTGACGAAAGCACCGAGAGCACCGTGACGATGGGGAGAAGAAATTCCTTTGCAAGTGTGATGGCTGCGGAGCCTGGCATGACCGCAGGAAGTGCCCCTTCCGCACCACAGAATGCCACAACTGCGAGCGACGAGGGCACATTGCTAATGTATGCCGACAGCAAAAGCAAAGAACTCCAGCACCTGAGTCCAAGAAGAGTAATCACCACAAAATATCCACCGTCAAAGTGTCACCAGAGCCTGAGCTGTGCCAAGTGGACATTGTCAGTGAGCATTTCTTCACAGACCTCAGCCTGCAGGATGTCCCCTTCAAGATGGAGGTGGATTCAGGTACTACCTTTTCCATAATCCCACAGCGCGAGTTTTTGAGAATTCCCCCTGCCTCTCGGCCCAAACTCAAATCTTTTAAAACTTCCCTCTGGGATGTGCAAGGTTGCCAGATTCTGGTCCTGGGGGTGGGAAATTTCTTGGTCAAATTCAAAAACATTTGCACCTTCTTGCCATTGGTTATAGTTAAGCAGGGCACTAACTGTCTTATTGGGACCCCTGGGAATCCGGCTTTCTGGCATTCATGCAATAGACACTGACCCAATCCGGGATGTTTGTGCTGCACATCCTGAGGTGTTCAAAAATGGTTTAGGGTTATACAAAGGACCCCCTGTGGACTTTGAGCTTGACCCAACTGCCCGGCCCATCTGGATGAAGCCACGCTGGGTACCCTTTGCTTTAAAGAAGATAGAACCTGAGCTGGACAAACTGATGGGGCAGGGCATCCTAGTGCCAGTGGACTCCGCAGAGTGGGAGACACCAATAGTGACTACTATGAAAAGTAACAGGGAGGTCAGGATATGCGCTGACTACAAGTGTACCATCAATAAAGCTATTCGCCTGAACACATATCCTGTGCCCATGGTAAGCCACCTTCTTGCCTCCTTGCATGGAGGGAATTGCTTCGCAAAACTTGACCTTGCCCAGGCTTACCAAGAATTGACTGTGTCTCCTGCTGCTGCCATAGCCCAGACCATAGTAACGCATAGGGGGGCATTTAAGGTAACTCGACTACAATTCAGGGTGAATGCGGCCCCCGGAATATTTCAGTCTCTTGTAGAACGTATTTTAAAAGGTTTGTCCGGTGTCCTGCCATATTTTGACGATGTCCTGATCACCGCTAAGGACACCGTCAAACTAGCGGCCAGGCTCGAACGAGGCCTCTTATGTTTCGAGAGGGCCGGTCTATGTCTCAGAAGATTCAAATGTGTGTTTTTGGCACAGGAAGTGGAGTTCCTGGGATACCGCATTACACCTCAAGGTATCATGCCCTCTGACACCAAGGTGGCGGCTATGCGAAATGCACCCAGGCCAAAATGTAAAGCCTAATTGCAATCATTTCTAGGATTGTTAAACTTCTATCATGCTTTCCTCCATCTCAAAGCCTCAGTTGCCAAACCATTACATCGGCTTCTTAAGAAAGATACTGTTTGACACTGGGGCCGTTGCCAGAAGAAAGCATTCCTAGAACTTAAACGGCTGCTATCTTTGGATGCTGTATTAACTCATTTTGATCCTAACAAGGAAGTTGTACTTGTGTGTGATGCATCCCTGTGGGTGTGGGAGCTGTGTACTAAATGATGGGAGGGAAGCCCCCATAGCATTCTATTCCCGTTCACTCTCAAAGCCTGAGAAAAATTACGCTCAGAGAGACAGGGAGGTGTTGGCAATCGTGGCAGGCACTAAGAAATTCCACGATTACCTTTATGGAAGGCCTTTTACCATTGTAACTGACCACAAGTCCCTCCTTGGAATCTTTGTGAATGGGAAGCCCACGCTTCAAATTCTGTGCCCATGGAAGTTGCGTTGGGCAATTTTCCAAAATGCATACCATTTTACTTTGGTGCACAGGCCCGGCAAGGACATCAGCCACGCTGATGCCCTGTCACATTTTCCACTGCCAGGGGTCAGGGAAGCCGATTGCGAGATTGAAAGTGACCACCAGGTCCTCATGATTGAGGCTTTCGACTTGCCCCCAGTCGTCCCCTCAGATATAGCCAAGGCTACGGCCAAGGATGTAACATTGACTAAAGTAATGTCTTCGGTACAAAAAGGCTGGCCTGTTTCTCCTCTAGCCGAGGAATTCAGAACATTCCACCACAAGCGTTTGGAACTGTCAGTAGAATGAGGTTGCCTTCTATGGGGCCAGTGGGTGGTCATTCCTGTCACTCTCAGGAAAAAGGTTTTACATTTACTTCACACAAGTCACCTGGGAATTGTCCGTTCCAAAGCCCTTGCCCGTAGCTACTTTTGGTGGCCTCAACTGGACTACAACAAAGAACAGATGGTCGGCACTTGTGCCAGATGCCAATCCTCTCACCCAGTGCAATACCCCCTTCCCTCTCGGGAATAGGATTCTGCTCGGGGCCCGTGTTCCAGGTTGCACATAGATTTTGCAGGTCCATTTAGCGGGGCCCTATTGGTGTTGGTTGTGGTTCATTCTCTAAGTGGCTGGAAGTGATTAGGGTGCCTAATACAATTTCAGCCACCATGATAATGCACCTGAGAAGGCTGTTGCCAGCATTTGGACTTCCAGATGTGCTGGTGTCCGACAATACGTCCACGTTCACATCTGCAGAATTCCAATCCTTCAATGAAAGGAATGCAATTAGACACATCACTACCGCCCCATTCCACCCAGCCACCAATGGCCAGGTGGAGCGGCAGGTGTGCACAACTAAAGACACGCTTTGGCGTATGGGTGAAGGGGATTTGGTGCTCCAGTTATGCCAGTTTCTTTTCACATATAGGCTCACCCCCCTTGCCTCAGGGCAGTCCCCTGCTGAATTGCTCCAGCGAAGGAAACTGTCATCCTTGCTGGACAGATTGGATCCCTCTAGGCTAGAGGACAAAAGCACAAATATAGCAATCCAACACCAGAAGGGTTTCTTGTCCAGAGACCCTGTACATTGCCGCAATTATGCAGCTGGTGGTCCTACGTGGGTGCCTGGGTATGTGATCGATCAAACTGGTCCTGTTTCTTACAGAATCAAAGCAGCCACTAGTCTGATTTGTAGGAGGCACGCGGATCAATTGAGACCCAGAGTACTGGACCCATAAGACGAATACAGACACTCAACGCTAGGGTTGGCCCCCACCCATTTAAACCCAGGGGCAGAGGTAATAGTCAGCAGCCAGCCAACATTGACCCAGAAGTGTCTTCTAGGAACCGATTTCAAGGGGAATTTGTGGAATGCTCCCCTACTCCGGCCCGGTGTACCCCTACACTGTCCCAGCCTAGCACTCTGGATTCCTTTATTGATGATGACCAATTTTGTTTGGAGTCGCCCTCCACTCTTAGTACACACAGGAGGGACCCTGAGTTGTCTTATTCATCCACAAAATTAGATTTTGGTTTTGAGTGATCCCCTGCTCATCCATCTGACAAATGGGGCTTTAATTTAGGTTTACAATCCCCCCCCTCTTGTGAATCCCTCACTCCAGTCGGGTCGCCCATCCTACGAGCCCCTGAGGCAGCTCAGCCAAGCGTCCGACCCAGAAGGGAAACTAGACCGCCATCCTGGTTACAGGATTTTGTTTTTACCTTGGGGGGGAGGAATGTTATGTATGTTAACTGTGTTTTCTGACAGGAGCAGAATGTAACTTTTCTCATGTATCTATTCTTATGCAAATAAGTGGATCAAAAATGTGCAGACTCTGTTAGCCAATGGGCTTGTTGTATTATTGTTACTGTTACTGTTTATAGTGTATATAAATACGAGTTTTGCCCCATCCAAACTGTGTTCAAACCCTACTAATAAAGAGCTGAATTTCACTACTTCATTTGTCTGCTTCTTCATTCCTTGAACACTAAAGAGGTCAAGAAGAGCAAGGACAGATGGATTCCCACCATCCCGTTCACACCAGAGGTCATCTAACAGTGCGACCAATGCAGTCTCAGAATTGAGAACATGGGAAGGACAGTTTGTACACAACAATGTTATAATAAAACTCACTTTAGGTAAAGGTTGCCATTGCTTAAAAGCCAGGCGTACCTGACTCTAGGGTTTGATGCCCATCTCCATTTATAGCCAAAGAGCCAGCGCTGTCTGCATCTACAGACATTTCCGTGGACATGTGGCAGGCATAACTAGACACCGGAGTGCACAGTACGCTGTTTACCTTCCCACTGAAGTGGTACCTATTTGTCTACTTGCAATTTCTTGCTTTCAAACTGCTAGGTTGGCAGGTGCTGGGACAGAGACGGGCGCTCACTCCAACATGCAGCACTCCCATTCAACTCACTATTAGTCAAACAGCTGCAAGAAAGCATGAAGCTACAGCATGTGGACAGCAGGTTCATCCCAGTTTGCCAGAACCAGTGGCATAAATTCCGGATGGCCCTGCCCACCCAGGTTTTGAAATAATGTAGTCCTAATTCAGGTGCAATGCAGGGCTTTCCCCCTGGCCATGCCCACCATATCACACCCACAGAGTAGGTAGTAAAAACATTTGAATCCCACCACTGCGTTTAGTGAAATAACTAGTTATTTGTAACTAGCTAATCTAAGTAATCATTGTGCGGGACCAAAGGAGATGTCTCGTGCAATCTCACTTTTAGTGATATTTTAGATGAGCCCCAACAAATGCTAATTTTCTGACTTAACCTCACCCATAAAATTGTGTCTGCCGAACAATGTCAAAATAGTGCAGTATATCAAATTCTAAACATCAACTGTCAAATCCTGTTAAATATCAAGCACAACTGCACATCAAATATTGACATTAACATTCACAGATGAAGATTTTGAAGAAAGTTTATGATGACAAATTTACTTCCCTTCCAGAAACAAGACAGCTGGTTCCCTGCATTATTGTCATCTCAATGTACCTCCATCAAGTACTGTTTACAATCAGCTGGGAAAGTTGGAGGGCAAAAGAAGATGGGGTGGCAGAGAATGAGATGGCTAGATGGTATTGTTGACACAATGGGCACAAAGCTGGGTGGGCTGAGGAGAGTGGTGGAGGATAGGAGTGCCTGGTGTGCGGTAGTCCATGGGTTCGCGAAGGGTCGGAATCGACTGTGCGACTGAACAACAACAAAATAGACAGACAATAGTTTTGATGCTTCCTTCAGCCTGAAGATAGGAGAACAGCAGTGGCTTACAGAAGAACGCCCTCACAAAGCTGCTATTCTAGTTGCTAGGGCAGTCATTGACCAGCTAGCCATGCATCACCAAAATCCCATCCTAGGCTTAATGAACCCACTTCTATCACACAACAGGGACTCTGAATACCAAAGCATGTTTCCTCTTCACTGTTTCCTTCCCTACTCTATTGGGGGGGGGCATATTCCATTACATTACTGGAGTTCCATTTTAGCACCTCCTGCTATGATTAGGTGGATTTTATCCATTATGAATGCATCATTATTTTTGGAACCAACAGAGGGTCTGGTTTTGGAAAAGGTACAAATATTATCTAACTTTTAAAAACTCATTTAGAGAACATTATTAGCAAATTGTAGTAAAAATAATGTCACTAGAGGGATGATTAAATCAGATGCAATTTTCTTTTGTTGTATTCGCTAGATAAAATAGAGCAATTGAATCAGGAAGTCTCCCAAGAATCCTCTTTTTATGTAAATACATAGCATTACCAATACCCTGATACCAGGCTGAATGAACTGATAAACATATTTCCAAATTTGCTGGCAGCAGCAATGGTAACAAAATAATATATATTTTCCATAGTTCTGGAAGATTTCTGACCCTATTATTAACCATGCTATATCACTTCATAATTTTAACATATATTGGAATGAGTTTACAGAGAAAATAGATAGGCAGACAAAATAATGGGGTGCACTTAATGAGCACCACTAAATGAAGCATCCCTTCCTGGTTAGCTCATAAATAAAATTCTATGTATCTGAGTCACATCCTATAATCCCCATAAAGGCCAGACTCCCACTGAAGGACCATTTGTTTTCACAATGTTCTGCAGGAATTTACCAGCAATGTTTTTAGCATTCCAGACAAGGAACTGCTTGTTTTCTCCTCCTCTTCTTCTGTGTCTAGGTCAGATGTGAAACTGCCAAGAGCAATTCCCTAACCTACTCTTACACACTCTGATACAAAACTGGAGAGGGGAATGAATATTTGTCTGCTGTGAATTCACTGGAAAGTCTTACATAGTTGTTTTAGATGACTGGGAAATCCTTACAGTTGAGGCTGTGGTATGCAACAATAGGATTCTCTTGTCCACTCCAATGAATTTGATAAACGTTTTGCAGGTAAAATTGCTTGCACCAGATCTGACTTGGTTGACACAGTTATGACAGAAGTTTACATCCAATGGCTACAGCTTGGAACATGTTCAAATGATGTTACCTAGTGATATGGATAAGGTCAGTGGTGGGCTCCAAAAAAGTTTACTACCACACTGTGGGTGTGGCTAACTGTGAGCGTGGCTAACTGTGGATGTGGCCAGATGGGCGGTGGAGATTGTGGCAGTTGAGATTGAGGCGGCAGCGGCAGAGACCGAGGCGGTGGAGACTGAGGCAGCAGAGACCGAGGTGGCAGCGATGGAGACTGAGGCAGCAGAAGCTGCGGCGGCAGAGACTGAGGCGGCAGAGATTGAGGCGGCAGTGGCAGAGATGGAGACTGAGGCAGCAGAGACTGAAGCGGTGGGAGCAGCGGCGGTGATTGAGGTGGAGGCAGCAGCAAGGTCCCGTCACCGCTGCAAGGTATCTGCCACTGCAAGGTCCCCTGTGTTGCCTCGATCTCTGCTGCCGCTGCTCCTGCTGCCTCCGCTCCTGCTGCATCCATCGCCACTGCACCGCCTGCTGCTGCTGCCGCTGCCGCCACTGCCTTGACTGCCACTACTGCAAGGACCCTGCTGCTGCATGGTCCCCACTGCCACCACTCATGCTGTCTCTGTCTCTGCTGCCACCGCTGCCTCAGTTGCCACCACTGACACTACCGTTGCTGCATTCTCCGTTGCCTCAGAAAATGGCCGCTTGGCTTAGCTTTTAGCACACATGCACTAAGCTATGAAGGGGCACATGTGCACTGAGCTCCCGAGTAGGGAAGTAGACATGGCTGGCAAGGGGGTGTGGCCAAGGGGAATTTTTGCTACCGGTATGCCCACACCGGGGTGCACCGGGAGCAGCACACTACTGGATATGATGACTACAATTAGGCTAGCTATTGTGAATCAAAATCTAGAGGAAAGGGAATAGTTTGTGTCTGACCCAAATGAAGGAAGAATAGGTTTCTCTAGCATTGAATAATGCTTAGCTACAGAGGGCCTGAAAAACTAAAGTAGCAGGATCATGTAGCTCCTGTCAAAAATGATTGGTGATCCCCTCCCCCCCATGTCCTGAACATACATAGGCAGAAGTCCTACCCTTAAGGCAAAACTAGTAGTGGGAAGGGACATGTGTTTTGCTTGTGAACCAGCTGTGGACCTGTAGGTTTAGATAAAGAGTGCCCAAACTGAGGCCCATGGGCTGGATCCAGCCCCTGACACCAATTCATCCGGCCTATGATGCCCTCATCACTCCTGGAAGTAGGAGTAAAATGAGCCCATATGGGTGTGTTTTACTTCCATTTTCAGGAGCAATGAGGGTGGTGTGGACCAGATGAATTGGTTTTGGGATCTGAATCCGGCCCATCGGCTGCAGTTTGGGCACCCCTGGCAGTTTAAAATCTATCTCATCCTGTTGTAAAACAGATTGCAAGGCAATCAGTGGGAGGAACCATGTGACTGGCACACTGTACCACGTGACAGGCCCATGGCCCAAAAGGTTTGGGCACCCCTAGTTTAGATCCAGAGGATCTTACAACAGCCTTCAGATTGTATCCTTACATTTATGAGCCTGCCCATCAGTTATGTAGTCCAATAGGAAGATGTATGACAGCCACTCCTTGAGATTGGTGGGCATAAATTCTAGGGAAAAGTAATTTCTCCCAAACAATGTGTTCCAAAGGATGCATCTCTGTGCATTTTAAATAAATGTTAAATGTATCCATGACTGCTATTTTCAAAATGTCAAATTCAGAATTTTCAAGGGCTCACTAAAAGGTTTAATCTAGTTTGTATAAAGAAAAAGGCCATGTAACAATTTTATTTTTCAAGTCATAGCAAATTGTTTCAATACAAAAGTCTGTTTATGTATTTATTCAGGGATCAGTATTGACTTTAGTGAAATAATAAGTTTTCAGAAAGTAATGATTCTTGTCTTAATGCTTGGATAAGCTATTTTCCTTCAGATGTTTTCCATAGCTAAAATGCCATTTTTCTGCAACAAAAGATGTAAAAGGCAGTTGTCATTTCATAAGTCCCTGTATTGCTTTAGAGATTCATTGGATTAAAATTTCCTGGTTCAAAGAGTATCATGGCACCATCTAAACTTCCCATACTTCTAAATGTTGTCAGTGATTCCCTTTGTTATAAAAAAATGGTGGGCAGGGCAGGTAGGTTTATGAATGGCAATTATTTATCAAATCCCTGTTTCCAATGGGATTAATAGCCATAACGTAAGCAGTGATGCAACATACCAACTGATCCACATTCCTGTTTGTTAGGGAGCTATCATGAGCTTGTAACATTTTAGCAACAAAGCCCCCCAGATATAAGTATTGTCAAAAACCTGCCCTAGTTCATTTTTTCCATCTGCAAACACATTTTGCATCACTAACTGGAAAGTTTAGCAGGCTTTAGGCGCAGAAGCTATTTTAGAACAGACCTCATCCTTTCTTCAAATTCATTTTGAATTGAAGAAACTACTCCCCCCCCCCCCTAAAAGGTATGTATTCTGGGGTCTAGGACTTCATATGATTTTTTTTACCACAAACAAGGCTGAAATATATATGTACAATGCTGAATGTTTCCTTCTTCGTGTTCTCTCAGTATGCGGCTTGTAGAGTCACAATTCTGCAGTGTGTCCAGTGATGCTCTGCAAAAATTTTTACTACCCCTACCATGGGCATGGCAAATGCTGTGGGCATAGCTAACTCTGTGGGCCACACCCACTTGGCCTCCCTACACCATGGTCTGGGGTCCGGGGTAGGTAGGTGGGCATGGCTGGCCAAGTGGGTGTGGCCTGCGGGAATTTCCGCCTGTGGCCACCGGAAGCAGCTCAACACTGTGTGTGTCTGAACTGCAAATGCTTTATGACACTATTTTTAAAAAGTGTTTTTCTTGTGAAAGTGTAACTCATAAATATATACAAATAAGGTTTGCAAAAAAGAGGGAAAGTAAAAGCGGGGAAAAGGGAAAAATACCTCAAGTAGATAGTACTGGAGAAAAAGAATTATTAAATTGTTAAATAAGGCTAAAAACATTTTCATACTGTCAAAGCATTCTCCTTTTTCATCCTCTCATGAGACCCCCACAGCCTATCAATCTAGATCCCCTCAGATATGTTTCATTGTTGAAAATCACTTAAAGGTCAATATATAGCCTGTTATGGTGACAAGGGTCAGGACTTATGTGGTTTTATTTTGATAGGATGGTTTAAACAGTTGGTTTTCTCATGTATTTGCTCTGAGGATCCTTCCTGTAACATTTCTCCATTTTGCCCCTCCTCATTTTTATTTTTTACATATACCTCCCCTCAAACTGACATAGCATTGAAATAGAAAACTTGTTCTGATGTCACTCTTCTGTTTGCAGAACCAGGCAGCAGCAGGCAAGCGGGGCGTAGAAATAAAAGAGGGAAGGAGAAGAGGGATACAACTACGGGGACACCACTTGCTGTCTCATCAGTGGGAGGAGAGAGCTCCCTCCATCGGAGTGCAGAAGTGCCAATTCAGTTTAAAATGCAATGGTTTGATATGCCAATGTAGTCCCGTGTATCAATATATTGCACAGGGGAAAAAACAACCCAATATATTACACAATAGATACACCGAACAACTCAAATGCCACATGACCTTAAACCAAGTTCACAAAACACACTGATATGGTCCCAATTAATTAGACAGTCAAGATACATTCTGAGTTGAAAGCTGTGAGGTACTTAGTTAAAATCTCTGCTAAGGGATGTTCATTTCTGTGAAACAGCTGTAGAAATTGTGTTTTTGGGGAACTACTGAAAAAAAGTTTCTTTCATTCAATCAGGCTTTGTGGTTCCCAATGTGGGGCACCTCCCCCACATTTGATTTTGGAGGGGGTGGGATTTGGAAGCTTGTTTAGACCGAGTTGATGGACTTTTAGGATTCTTCCAGTGAATGGGTGTTCACTTTTTGAATAATAAGTATTACATGTCATGGGAAAGGGGTGTCAGGATTTTAGAGTTGCTTAGGTGGGGCATGGGCACATTTTGAAATGTAAATCCACAAATTCTCAATCAATTCTCCTGAAAGTTTGTATATCTGTGGCCAGGAAAGGTTTCAATTAATTTATTGATCATGCCCTGGTAACCTCTCAGACAAATTACTGCAACAGGACTACTCAGAAAAAAGTAGGATGGCAGACCACGATGGGGCCCTACATCAGTTCCAGGGGCATGAAAACAGGTCTATCTGTTCTTAATGGGAATTCCCAGGCATCATGAGATCACAGGGGAAAGTATACACAATGTTGAGTAGGGCCTGCATACCTCACAAGACTTCTGTGTCTTCTGAAGGAAAATGTTTGATCACTTTGCAACTGCAAAGCTGGCATTACATCCAATTTGACTTTAATCATTTGATCAAAATCACACATCTAGAATTTCGTATTGAGAGGATCAGGTTCTCTATTTAAAAAGCCAGTGTGTGTGTGTGTGTGGGGGGGGGGAGGGATTCTTTACCTTTGGCTGAAAAGAGAAGAAAGACCTTCCAATCAAACCTCTCGATGAGATCTATAATTGGAGCATCAGCACCAAAAAGCCCCATTCTTAGTGTTTAGTGTCTTGCACGGAAGACAAGAAGGAGCCGCAGTAAGGGCTAAAGCCAACTTTATTGCATTGTAGTCAGAGAGAACATGAGGGTAATGGTGGACCACACAGCTCTATTTATAGTACATTGTACATTTGAATAGCCCGGGTGATAGTTCATTGGTCACTGTTGGCGTGACGTCATGGATCGTCATGCCCAACTTCTCCAGGTGCGGTGCAGCGTTATCTGCAACAGGTGCTGCTACTGCTGCTGGCGCGAACAGTATTGTCCTTAACAGCTTGTTACAATGTGTCATTGATTACTTACAATGGATACAATTGTTGGATACAATGGCTGGATACAAACAGTTAAAGGTACTTGTCACATTTTATTCAGTACATAACATAGTGATAAGGAGCTTTCAGGCTAGAATCTCTGAAGAAGATCTTGATGTTCAAAGGAAAACATGTGGGAGAAAACAGTTGCTCTGATAACTTTGTCCCAAGCAATTTACAACTTTCAAACATTTAGCTGACACTTTACCTTGGTTTAAAGCAGAGATCCCCAACCTTTTTTCACCATGGGCCAGTTTCATGCTAAACAATTTTTCCATGGGCCGGTAAGTGGGGGTGATGGGGTATCACTGCACACAGACGGGGGTGGAGCCCCACCATAGTTAAGCAACATGGAGGAGAGGCCTGGTCACCTGCCTATCTGCTGCATCTGAAGCCGGTGCTCTCATTCCATTTGCTGGGCAGACCCAGTGGAGCATTTTGAGGGCAGAAGGCTGCCATTGGGGCTCCCAGCACCACCCATGACCATACAGTACAGATACAGGTCTGCAGTCTGGTGCTTGGGGACCCCTGGTTTAAAGAAACCAGCACAACGGGCCTAGCAGTCACTGCAGCTAAGGCATAATGTGGTGAAAAAGTACATCCTCAGTTAACAATCTGAGATATCTGCCGGCCAAATTCTGTTAGCAGAAAAGAAAAGAAAAATGGATGGGATGAGGGGGAAAGCTGAATTGCACCAGACTCAGACCTCCTCCAGGCCAATGGACTACCAATAACTACTACACTGATGCAGAGTTTGAGCAGGGCAGGATAAGCAATTTCCAACATTCCTAAACTGGGAGGAGTATTGATACAATGGTGCTCAAGTCACAAAGGTGACTGGAGCCTTTAATGACAACGCTGAATCTTCCTCTACCTTTTCCTCGCCAGATGTGAAACTGCCAAAACGAAGCTACCTCAACCCTCCGAAGAAGGTATGTTTGCTGTGCTGGAATATTTTGGACAAGTAGTGTTGTTTTCTTCCAGTATCCAAATAGCCAAATTGATCTGAAATGACTCTTCGGACCTGATTTGAATCAGGGCAAATCAGCTTAATTTGGTTTGGGATTTAAGTACTGGCTACATCAATTGCACAGGCCTCATGGGTAATATTTTCATTAGTGCAAATCCTGCAGAAGCTGCATAATTTGAAATTTAAGTGTTTGAAATGCTACTTATGACTAGTATCCTGTCTCCTAACTGTGGAACAGAAGGGAAATTACATAGCTTCTTTTCTACAATAACAAGCTGTGGTTGTGATCTCGCAATCCCTGTGAGAACAGGTGTGTGAAAGGTATTCTATCAAAGTAGGGGAGTAAGCATGTGCCATTTCTCTCTTCTCCATGACTGGGCTTCAGAATACTAACCATACACTTTAATATATCATATTTAAATTACGTTGGCATTTTACTTCAACCTCACATGCTGCCTCAGTTGGAGTGACTGGGAGGAAATTTTCTGGAATGGGGTATCTGTCTTGTTGATCTGTTCAGCTAGTTGCTTAAATGGGGTACACAGAAAGAGCCTCCTCGAAGATTGTGGTATTTTTGAACCACAGTCAGGTGTACCCTGGTAATGGCACCTTTGTTTTGCCGGCTAATCTTTCTCACACTAGGTAAGGTGAAAGGAACTGAAGAATAAACTCACCAAAAGATGCCTTCATATACTCACCAAAAGATGCCTTCATATAGGCAGTTTCATGTCTGGCTTAGACATGGAATAAGAAGTTGCTAGAATGCGTGTAGTAAAGAAAATAGCATGCCTATGCAATTCTAAGTACTGTAACTATAAGCAAAGACATGTTATATTCTTTCTGTTGCCAATATCTCAAAGTGAGTTAATGAAACTTTGAGTGTCAGTTCATGAGCAATAGATGGACTCTGGGAGACTTAGTTATTCTCCTCTGCTGGTCTGAACAGCTAAAGCATACCTGTCAAACGCGGCTCTGGACAATATGGGACATGCGCAGAAGGCGTCTGTGCATCCCCTTCTGTGCAGAACCCTTCTGTGCATGCGTAGAAAGGTTCTGTGCATGCATAGAAGGATTCTCCACAGAAGGGGATGCACAGTAACTACTTCCCCCACTGTCAAATTACGGGATGGCGGTGGCTCTGGGTGGGAAGGTAGAAAAAAGGAGCGCTGAATTACAGGAAATCCCAGATAATACAGGATACTTGACAGGTATGAGCTAAAGGGAATGTTATCCAAAACGCTGCAACAAATTACACTCCAATAACCTGGAAAATTACTTTTTAAAACAATGAAGTTTGAAGACTAATTTATTGCTGTTACTTGCTGTAATGTTCAGTACTAGCTACTGCTTTTCTCTCCCCTCCCCATTATTTTTACAACCTTCTAAAGAAAACTTAGAATAAAAAACTGACATAAGCTATGTCTAAAATGCCTGTTGAAAAGGAGCTAACTAAGATAATGAGAAACATTACCTACTGTACCAATAAACTAGTATTATATCCATTCATTGCACTGCTCTTCAAAAATACTCTTTTGTACGCCCTCACTGCAAATACAGTTCATTTTTACAGAAAATTGTAACTGATTATTTCCAAACTTTGTACATGTCTATCGATTAAACTGTTTGAATAGCTTGGATGTCTTTAATGAGGAGTATGCACAGGCTGTTATCAAGAGAGATGACCTTTTCTAGAACAGTTGAAAACAAGACATATGATGTGGCTTGAATTTTTCATTTTGACTTCTGAGTGGCCCCCAAAACGAAAGCTCTCTACTGCCCTCTTCCCAGTCAATTCCCTACATAAGACTATTGGGCGTTTTATCATGTTGTCTTTTTACAATTGACAGTTCTGGTCTTTAGTGAAGGAAATCAGCTTCTTATGTACCTTTAGCATCACAAGTGTTCATTCCCTGTGTCTCAAATGTTACATTATTTGTAGCAACAGCACAACAAAGCAAAGCAAGTTTTAGGCAATTTTATGTTTGAATGCAAGTTTCCCAGTTCACCCTTTTTTTAGTCCAGCTAATAAACACACTTAAGACTAGATACATGAGAAAAAGAAAAAAACCATTTACTCACAAAATGAGGTCAGAAGGTACATGTACTCAGGAGTCTTGGTAAAGATCGTTTAGAAAGAAATAAAATCTTTCTTCCAGCCACGTGGCCTGGAAGATGGAAGAGCTCAAAAGGACATTTTCCTCTTCCAAAGCAGAAAAGCAAGAGAGAGGCCACAGCAAAACAAAGGCCTTAACACATGCAAATAGGGTCAGGTGATCCAAGGCAGGAAAGAACCTTTCTAATTGTAATTACAGGCAAACAATGCAAAACAACTTCTTTTAGGTTGGACTAGTCTTTCTGTCTCTCTAGTCACTGCATGCTGGGGTTGCATTAGGATACTCAACGTTAAAGAACATGTGAACCTTTTTCCTTTGGTGTTCTGTTGCTGAACAAAGGAACAACAGTCCAACTAGATATTAGAGACAGCATGTTCTTAGAATTCCTTAGAAGTAGTGAATTAATCCCATATATGGTGGGAATGTGAGAATATATTTGTCAGAATCCAGGGTGTAGGCAGCCAGCTGGAAGCACAGGCATCAGGACTCAGGATAACCAAGCTAAAGGTCAAATAGCAAATCTTATGCAAGTCCAAGGACAAAGACAGGAGCAGACAGAGGAACAAGGCTAGTTCAAGCAGACAGAAGTGAGACAACCAAGGAAACAGCTGAAGCAGAGTACCTTTAAAGCTGGAGCAAGAGCAGGCAGTCCACACAGAGCACCAAAACAAACCCAAGAGCCTTTTCTGATCAGGTACCTTTTTGAGGGGGCAGGGAGGACCAGTTATTATATATTTCTTCTCCCAGGACTCTCAGGTGTAGGAATTGGGGCCACTGGCGTGGCCTTAATGTCCCGGAGGAGACTGATCAAGTGACGACACGAGGCAAAAGGAGCGAGATCAGATCAGTCCTTTATTGGAAAAAGGCAACATCATTTATAGGGAAGAAAGCGCAACGGAGGCAAAACTGTCATCGGACAGGAAAATTACCTCACCCACGTACCTGGGTTAATAGGGAACTCCTCAAAGGGAAGTTGATTAACTTGGGCAAACACGGGGCGAGGGAGACCATTGTCCTGGGGATTAGGCAGGGGCAAACATGGCTTATTTGCGCCAGGGATTTTCCCCCGAGCCGGGAGATGAGTTATACACTTAATGTTTCACAGGAGTCAGCTATCTGCTTACTTGGCAGAGCCGTAGGTCAGGTCACGGTAATTGGGTGAATCAGACCCTATATTTTATTCACCCCCCTTAATTTGGCGGCCACAGAACCCACGGGCTGGGAGCTTCTCTCACCGTGGTGGCCTCTGGCGGGCCGTTCCATGGGGAATCCGCATCTCCCCTTTATTTTCTATTTAAGGACCTGACCGGCGACCTTGCGCAAGAGCGGCATCAGCTGTTGAGCGGGTATGACGTCACGGAATTTCTCTCTGGGGCGGCACTTGGAGATTAGCGAGGGAATGCACTGAGCAAAACAACAGAGCGTAATGCCTAGTATGGCTATCCCCACCACTACCTTAAGCACCGTTTGCAGCCACCCCCAGGGAATCCATGACCACATCCAATTCCACAGGGAACTCCACCAAGCTCCCCACGCGGAGCCTTCTGTAATGCCTGCAACTATGGTGTGGTTATCCGTGATCTGGCTTTGGATCTTATGGGAGTTATCAGTGAGATTGAAACAACACATTCCATGAAAAGATTCGCAACCCAGGTGGTGCAGCAAGAGGAGGTAGTCGATAGCCGCTCGATTGTCGAGAACGGCATGGCGAAGTTCTGCCTGCTCCTGATTGAGGAGCGCTATCGCTGTGGAGGTATGGTTAATGGCTTTAGCCAAACCGCAAGCCAAGCGGCCAATCCTCCGTGCGTTGCCGACGGCCAAGCCTGGCACGCCGACTAGGCTGACTGCTAGTGATACATACTCAGCGGGACTCATTACCCTAAGGCTGCTGTCACAAGAGCTGTCTAACTGGGTTGTGTGTGTGTGCCGTATGAATGGGGAAACATCAACATTTGATACATTTGTGTCATTAGCACTTGGGGCAATCATGTCCTTAGTAGGAAGTAACAGTGTCAAACGACTGATACAACACATTGAGTCCGACAGATTCGCAGGAATATAGTTCCATGTGAACTGGTTGCAGGTGAAAAACCACCCTGAAGGTAGGGTGACATGAGAGTACAGCGAAATGAGTGTCTCTGGTTTATTACAAGTCCAGTTGCCGCTGCCGGGGTTAATGCAGCGACGCCGAGTCTGACCGCCTGAGGTGCAGCCGGTCATTCGGGTACAAGCAGCGTCCGGGCTGATCGCCACTCGAGGGGTATGAAGAGTGGCTGCGTCAGCCGGCAAGGTTGATGCAAGTCGCAATCCCCCCCAGCGTGCGTATGCTGAGAAGGTGGTGGGAGTGTGTGGGCCAAAGAACGCCTTCAACAACCAGTCGCCATCCTTGGTGCGCGCGTGCAGAGTGTGGCACACGGGGATGAGACAGGTGCTGAGGATAGATGCAGAACCAACGTCCTGCTGTAAGCAAAAATCGGACTGGTTGACGAGACCCGCCAACCTTTCCCACAAGTTGTACTGCATTCGTGCGGAAAGATCTTCACCAGGCGGCAAGCCGTCGGCCTGGATTGGAGTAGCCTGAACGCCTCCCCCCAATAGCAGGGAAAGGGCCAGGATGAGGGTAATCGCCGCTGTGTTGGCATGAATCTGGGCAAAAACTGCAGCTGTGAGGTTCTCTGGTGTTGGCTCCTTCTCCTCGCGCTGAACGGCGTCCTGGGCGTCACAGCAAAGAGTCTTGACCATCCCCCAGGTGATCTTGGGCATCGGCGGCCGTTTCCTCCGGCGGATCTTCTCGGTCAGAGCGAGGTCCTTCATCTCCGGGATCGGACTCGGGCCGGCCTGGTTCCACGCCATGCGGTTCCAAGTGGGGCTTGACACACCGGGCTGGAATCCAGACGACACCTGTAGGAGACATAACTGCAGCATACCCTCTCCCCCAGGTTATGAGCGGCACCGGGCCCCTCCAAGATGGGTCCGGTGGCACTCGGTACCGGACCATAGGTCGCGGGAGAGCTTCCGAACGGCGGAAGTGCTTCTCCTGCGGCGTACAGTCCGAAAAAACATTGAGGTGATTGTATGTGAACAATACCTTATTCAGACAAAACTGTGCTTCTCCCTGTGATTTGGGGAGGGCTGGTGGCTCCCCCCTTTCTGTTTGTTTGTCAATATAGGACTTTAGCATCCGATTGACCCGTTCTACAATCGCCTGCCCTTGCGGATTGTAGGGAATGCCAAATGTATGCTTGATGTCCCAGGTGGCCATGAAGGTGGCCAACTGCCTAGAGCAGTAGGACGGGGCGTTGTCCGTTTTCACGTGCCGCGGCTTGCCCATTGCCGCAATGCAGGACAGGAGATGCTGCTCCACATGGGAGGCAGTCTCCCCTTTCTGCGCCGTCGCCCAAACGAACTGGGAAAAAGTGTCTATGCAGACGTGCATGTACTGCCATCTGCCAAACTGCGGCACATGCGTGACGTCCATTTGCCATACCTGAGTGGCCTCTGTCCCCCGCGGGTTAACCCCCCACGAGGGCCCCCCCGGTGCCCCTGCGCAATGCTGGCAAGAGCGTACTATACCCTGGGCTTGAGAAAGTGGCAAATTGAACTGTCTGGCGAGTGCCTTGGCGTTTTGGTGAAAGAAGGCATGACTTTGAATTGGAGTGGTGAAAACTCCCAAAACTGAACGTTGCTGAATTTCCTTTGCCGCCGCGTCTGCTCTGCTATTGCCCGCGGAAATCGGACCCGGTAGGTCTTGATGACTGCGGATGTGGGCAATATAGAGCGGCTCCATGTGGTTTCGCAAATGAAATTGAGCCATGAGAAACAGGCTAAGCAGATTCTTGTCTATCGCGGGAGTGATGTAAGCTCCCGGTAGGCTGTGAAGCAAATTCCTAACATACAGGCTGTCGGTTATGATGTTTAAACGTTCCTTGGCGAAGGTGCGCAAAGCAAGATTCACGGCTGCCAACTCCGCCCACTGTGCGGACTTCTGTGGAAGAGTTAGCAGCGTGTGCCAAGCTTCGCCCTCCTGCCAGGTCAGGACACCATAAGTGCGTCCGCCATCAGAAAAAACTGTTCTGGCCCCCTGAAGCGGGACCAGCGAGAGCAATTCGAACAAGCTGACTGTTCCTGTTTGAAGCGAGACGAGTCTGGGGTCTTTAGGCAAGTGGTATGCCAAGCTTCCAGTGAATCCTTCCAAAGCTATCGGAAACGAGTCACCTAGCTGCATCAACTGCTGAATTTGTTCCTTGGTGAACGGAACTACAATCTTGGCTAAATCGTGCCCAGAAATGTCCCTAGCTCTCAGCCTGCTGCGGTAAATCACCGCGGAAACCAGCTCTTGGGGCGGAACGATGTTCCGTGAAGAAGTGTTAGGCAAATACACCCACTCCACTATTTTCGCTCCTTTCTCTGAGTCTACTCCTAGCGCCCCAGTGAACATGGATCCTGACCGTACAATGTACAAATTCAGGATCGGGGCATATGGCCCCTGGGCGATCCTATCTACCCACCTCTGGCTGAGAACTTGGTTCACTTTCTCGAGCGCCAAGCGCGCGTCTCGAGAGATTTTTATCCGGTCCGCCGGCTGCTTACCCAAGGTTAGCAGCGAGAAGAGCGGTTTCAGAAGATCCGTATCCAATCGAAAATATGGTCTGGCCCAATTAATGTTCCCTAAAACCTGCTGTAATTCTACCAAGGTGACTGAGTCCTGTAAATTGATCTGAGGCAAAACTGGTGCTGCGAAAGAGCGGAGAAGCCGATGGCCCAAGTATGAGAAGGGCTCGGTTCTCTGCACTTTCTCTGGGGCAATGAGTAACCCTTTGTCCCCCAGGCTGGCCTGGAGGTCTGAAAACACTTCGCTGCCAAGCTTTGGCAACGCTACCAAGATATCATCCATAAAGTGACAAACTAAGGCTTGTGGGTAGAGGTTTCGAAACTTTGCCAGTGCGTCGTGAACGTAAATTTGGCACAAAGTGGGCGAATTGAGCATGCCCTGTGGCAAAAATTTCCACGCGTAACGCTGCATAGGCTCACTGTGGTTCACGACCGGCACGGTAAAGGCAAACCTCTCCCGGTCCCTGGGGTCTAAGGGGATTGTATAAAAGCAATCCTTGAGATCTATGACTAGGATCTCCCACCCCCCGGGAATCATGTTTGGATTCGGGATGCCGCATTGAAGCGGACCCATTGGCTGTATGCGTTTATTGATCTCTCTGAGATCGTGGAGGAGTCGCCACTTCCCCGACTTCTTCTTAATAACAAAAATTGGCGAATTCCAAGGACTTGTGGACTGTTCTATGTGTCCTGCGTCTAGCTGTTCCTTAACTAGCTGCTTGAGAGCAACCAATTTCTCTCCCACTACCGGCCATTGTTCTACCCAGACCGGAGTATCGGTGAGCCATTTAAGTGGCAACGCCATTACCCAAAGGTAAGCGTAGCACCGTACTGCTGCAGAATGTCTCGCCCCCAAAGGTTGATGTGCACGTCAAGAATGTGCGGTCGAATTACCGCCGTGCCCTCAGCCCTTGGGATTGTGACTTCTACCCACTCTCGGCGCCTAAACGCTTCCTGGACACATCGGAGACCGGCTCAATGGCCCACTCCCTTGGCCACTGGCTTCTGCTTATCACGGATACATCAGCTCCGGTATCTAACAGGCCTGAGAATGATCGATTATTAAGAAATACCTCAATAACCGGGCGCTGTTTCCACTCAATGTTGGTCTCCACTGTCGCTAAGACCTGGTATCCTTGTGCTGCCTCACTGGCGCTCGAGCAGTCCTCTGACCGGGACTCGAAGCTGTCACTGAGCCCTCCCTGGCTCTCTGCTGGCGAGCGACAAGGAACCATGATCAGTTGCGCTAAGGTGTCTCCTTTAGGAATGGTTTGGGGCAGGTGTGTCCAAAGCTGAACTTGGAGAACGCCCAAAAAATTGGAGTCGATGACTCCTGGAATTATGAAAATTCCACGTGCACCAGCTACACTACGGGGCAAAACTAAACATATAAAGCCTCTGGGCAGGGGTCCCATGTACTGGGAGTCGACCGAATAGACTGTGCCTGGCAGGTCGCATGTGACGTCTGCCTGGCAAGTCAATTCTAGCCCCGCGCTGCCCCTGGGGCTGGCCTGCGCCCTCGCAATGTCTGGGATGGGGTTGGACTCTACTCTGGCTCTGGGGAGTTCTGGGTGAAGGACGCCTCTGTTTGGACTGGGGCCAGAGACATGCCCGTGTTCCGGTTTCCCGAATTCTGGCAATACCTGGCCCAATGATAGCCTTTCTTGCACTTCGGACAGAGGGTGTTCGGAGCCTTGGGACGGCTGGACTTTTGCCCGCCTCCCTTGGATCGGCACTCCCTAGCGAAGTGACCGATCTTGCCACAATTGTGGCATGCTCCTTTGCTCTTACCATTAGGTCTTTTCCCTCCTTGCACCGCTGCCGCTAGCAGACCCATCTTATAGGATTCTGTGCCAACGTCGGCGCAAGCTCTAATCATGTCCGATAGGGTCAAGTCAGGACGATTGCCTAGGGACTGCAAGATTCTACGGCAGTCCAAGTTGGCGTTGTCCTTGGCTAACTTAATCATGAGCTCTTCCTGGGCTTGCTCATTATCAATCTGCCTGCTAATGGCTTCTTCCAGGCGATTGATGAAGTCCATGTAGGGTTCCTGGGCTCCCTGCTTAATGGAGGTGTAATTTTTAGCCGCTTTGCCAGTGGCTGGGATCTTAAAATAAGCCCTAAAGGCTGCCTCGGCTGACATCTCGAGAGTGGCGAGAGGCAGGTTGATCTGAGCATTGATTGACTCGAAATTACCCGAGCCATACAGCTGCTCAGGAAGCACCGCGCCTCCCATCCTGGCAGCCCGAGTTTGCGCCTCTAGGCGGAACTCGCTGTCCCAGATCATGTACTGGCTAGGGGTCAGCATCATCCTCATGACGGCTTTCCAATCATGGGGGATCCAAATGGTGGTCTCGCACACCTGCTGAAGCGTGCCCCTAGTAAAACGACTTTGGAGCCCTGTTTCTGCAATTGCCTTCCGCATAGCCATGAGCAGCTTATACGGGACTGGGGAATGAACAATCTGCTGTGCGCCCGTGAGCGCGTCCATTTCCATGCGGATTGGACATATCTGTCTGAGCTCAGCTAGTTCTTCTGCTGGCAATTCCCCCTTCCTAATCTCCTCTTCAATTGTGCGCTGAAGGGGACTCTTGGTAACTTGGGAACCCGAAGCTGTCAGAGGAGCACCTGCGCTTCTCATGCCCTGCATTCCCTCGGTGACGTCTGCAGCTGTCACCGCGGGAAGGCTCCCTACGCTACTCTGCTGGTACTTGAATGTCGGATAGAGTGCGGTGGGCGCAGTCGGCTCGACTGGCTGGACTGATGACTTCTCTAACGGGGGTTCTTCCGCTTCTATCCGGACTGGCTCGATCTGCTCTAAGAGTCTCCTACACTTCCTCCATGTGCTAACTATCCCTCCTGGGGCCTTCGGGGGTTGCTGAATGCAGTCTCCTATCCGATCCCAGAGCTGTAGGGTTAACGTACCTACTTCTGGGTAAAGCAGGCAGTGCTCCCTAAGGTACGCCAAAAGTCTCGCTAGCTCCCTGCTGTGAAAGCGTAACTTAAATACCCTGGCCAGGATTCTAAACTCTTCCTCACGAGTTTTTGGGCTAGCGGACGGACTCTGTCCCTGAGAACAGGTCCCCATATTACCTGCGAGTGGTCCTCCGAAGTTTCCTCCTCGGGACGGGTTGACGCGTCTGGGGGCAAGGTAACTGGTTCTGGCGACGATCGTCTGGGTGGAGCTCGGAGCGTGGCCTCCTGCCACGGGCCCTCGGCGGCCTCTGCGCTGTCAGGGGCTCACAGCTGCCCTGAGCGGAACGCGTTTTTCCCTTTGGCGCAAGTCTCCCCGAAAGCCGGGAGCAAAGTGCAGGAATGCCTCTCTTGGAATGCCTCGCCGCTGGCCGTCCCTCTGACCGACTGGCTGCCGGCCAGAGTGCCGCGCTGTCCTCCGGGCGGACGGGTCGCGGTTCAAGCGTCGAACCGGACCGCGTGGTTCGCTACTCGTGAGTAGACCTCTCCTGGGTCGCTTTACTCACGAGTAAATCACGTCGGGGTCACCAGATGTAGGAATTGGGGCCACTGGCATGGCCTTAATGTCCCGGAGGAGACTGATCAAGTGACGACACGAGGCAAAAGGAGCGAGATCAGATCAGTCCTTTATTGGAAAAAGGCAACATCATTTATAGGGAAGAAAGCGCAACGGAGGCAAAACTGTCATCGGACAGGAAAATTACCTCACCCACGTACCTGGGTTAATAGGGAACTCCTCAAAGGGAAGTTGATTAACTTGGGCAAACACGGGGCGAGGGAGACCATTGTCCTGGGGATTAGGCAGGGGCAAACATGGCTTATTTGCGCCAGGGATTTTCCCCCGAGCCGGGAGATGAGTTATACACTTAATGTTTCACAGGAGTCAGCTATCTGCTTACTTGGCAGAGCCGTAGGTCAGGTCACGGTAATTGGGTGAATCAGACCCTATATTTTATTCACCCCCCTTAATTTGGCGGCCGCAGAACCCACGGGCTGGGAGCTTCTCTCACCGCGGTGGCCTCTGGCGGGCCGTTCCATGCCCCGCGGGGCATGGGGAATCCGCACTCAGGTGGAGCTCTTCAGAGTTCTATCAGGTTCTAATCAAAGCTGCTTTCCTAGGAGATAGAGCCCTGAAACTACCTTGGATCCTGACAATATTTACATTTTGCTTGGTCTTCAATGACATAAAGGAAATATTAAACTGACATATAGAGGTTTGTCCTAAGAGGTCTCTTCTATCAATATCTGATGATAATCAATTGAGTTGGGCAAAGAAAGAATTAATTTCAAATCCATTAACAGCAGTAAGATGAATGGTAGCAAAGTACCAGAAAATTAAGCATGATTTTCAATTGAAGGAGTTGTATAAAGAAGTTTGGGATATAACTGTTAATGATACGAAATATGAAATTCATGATTTATTTACTTATCTAGTTATTCAATACACTTATACACTGCTCATCTAGTGAAAAAAAACATTCTGGGTGGTTTACACAATGAATTATACATTGGAAACAGACAAAAGACAGGCATACCCTCCCAAACAGTAGCAACATATCCCCAATATCTAAACTTTTAAAACTATGGGTTCAGTGGAAGGAAGAAAATTAATCATTGGGGGGGGGAGAGATATGTTTTTAAGTATACTCAAAGACAGTTGAATTCTTCAAAGCCCTAAAAGATGATGGAATCAAGCTATTGCATGCTATATGCCAGCAGATTTGGAAAATGAAACAGTGGCCACAGGATTGGAAAAGATCGGTATATGTCCCAATCCCAAAAAAGGGCAATGCCAAAGAATGTTCAAATTATCAAACAATTGTCCTCATCCCACAAGCTAGCAAGGTGATGCTCAAGATAATACAGGATAGACTGCAGCAGCATGTAGAGAGAGAACGACCAGAGGTGCAGGCTAGTTTCAGAAGAGGTATTAGGACCAGAGACCACATTGCCAACATACGTCAGATCATGGAGAAAACAAAGGAATACCAGAAACAAGTTTACTTCTGCTTCATTGACTACACCAAGGCCTTTGATTGTGTGGATCACAACCAAATGTGGCAAGTAATTAAAGAGATGGGAATACCAGAACACCTTATATGCCTCATGAGAAATCTGTACATGATTCAAGAAGCAACAGTTAGGACAGAGTATGGAATGACGGAGTGGTTTGGAATAGGAAAAGGATTAAGACAAGGCTGCATTTTGTCACCCTGCTTGTTCAACTTGTACACAGAACACATAATGCACAATGCAGGGATGGAGGAATCACAATATGGGATCAAAATTGCTGGGAGAAACATCAATAATTTGAGATATGCGGATGATACCACCCTGATGGCAGAAAGTGAGGAAGACCTAAAGAACCTCTTGATTGGATTGAAGAAGAAGAGTGCAAAAGCTGGCTTGAGACTCAACATCAAGAAAACCAAGATAATGGCAACAGGCCATATCAGTCCCTGGAAAATAGGTGGGGAAGAAGTAGAATCAGTGACAGATTTTACTTTCTTAGGATCAATGATCACTGTAGATGGAGATTGCAGCCATGAAATAAAAAGGCGACTAATTCTTTGGAGACAGGCTATGAGAAACCTGGAGAACATAGTCAAAAGTAGAGAAATATCACTGCAAACAAAGGTCTGCATAGTCAAAGCAATGGTATTTCTGGTGGTAATGTATGGTTGTGAAAGCTGGACCATTAGAAAGGCTGAGCGAAGAAAAATAGATGCCTTTGATTTGTGGCGCTGAAGGAGAGTTTTGAGAATCCACTGGACAGCGAGGAGAACAAATAGGTCAATATTAGAAGACATTATCCCTGACTGCTCATTAGAAGGACAAATAACAAAGATGAAGCTAAAGTATTTTGGACATCAAATGAGAAGAGCGGATTCACTTGAGAAAGCCTTGATGCTGGGGAAGGTGGAGGGCAAAAGAAGAAGGGGACAGCCAAAGATGAGATGGCTGGATGGTATTGTAGACACAATGGGCACGGGGCTGTGGGGACTGAGGAGGATGGTGGAGGAGGACAGGGGTGCCTGGAGAGCGATGGTCCATGGGGTCGCAAAGAGTCAGAGCCGACTGTGTGACTGAACAACAACAACAATAACAAGGACATATTTGTTGATATATGTGGAGATTTTTTTAAAAAAAATTGAATTTAACATTTTAAAAGAGAAGGGTTGTTTTCTCTGACAAGAATCCATTCAGATTTGTAAGAGGAAAAGGACTATTTAAAGAAGGAAAAAATTGCAGATGATCTTAGTGGTGGTGAGCTGAACTTTTGTATTTCTGTCTGGATTATATGTTTTCTGTTTTTATATTATTAGGTTTTTGTTTTTCTCGAGCAAACGTGTTATATTTCAGCAAGCATTATATCAATAAAACAAAAGAATCCCTTACATGCTTGAAAAATCATGTTTGCAATAATACAAGTTTCAGATTATTTCATATCTGTTGGTTGAGACATGATGGAGTAATTAGCCACATTTTATCTATAGTATCTATTTTGACTCCCATTAGCTGCACCATTAGAAAAGATCTCTGCTCTTGTTTTTTCCTTTACTTTAAGAAGGTGGATCAATGTTTTCAAGATGACTTCATGTTTTAACCTCAAACTCCCCCTCCCATTCCATACTTTCCTAGAACAAACGCAGAAACAAATGCAATTTGTGGTGAGCAATCCATACATTTCTGGGCGCATGATGTAGTCTATAAAAAGACATTCAAAAACTTCTTTGTGTATGCTCCCCCCCCCCAAAAAAAAAGGTATGTAATTTCTATAATGGTTGTAAACATGCTACTGTCCAAAGGAGGACATTCTGTTAATGATCTGTTAATACAGTACTCTCAAAAGTGAGAACAGGCAGAGTTTTATGGAAATAGATGACAGATTTACCCTTTTACCAGTTTTCAAACCATGAGGCTGAACCCCATTACCACATCATCTATACCTATAAAAATGGGATGTGATTGTGTGTGTCCAGAATGCATGTCCGCACACGTTCAGCCTATCCTGTAATGAGCCAGCAACACTTACCTTAACTCCCAGACATCAACCATGCAAAGGTCCGGAAGCTGAGTGTGGGGCAAACGCCCCACGAACCCGAACAAAAAAAAAACCTATGCTTCCCGGTGTCCTCCATGCCACGCCACCCCTCAGCCAATCAGGCATGAGGACGCAAGCGTGGAGGAGGTGGTACAGCCGGTGCGTGCGTAAAAAAACCCCGGCCAACGCATGCCAAAAACACCTCAGCCCAGGGCCCTGCCTTACTGAGGCAGACAGAGCCCAGGCTGAGGGAATGGTCTGCCTGCTGCCCCTTCCGCGCTGCCTGTGGAGGAACTGCAAAGGCAACAGGTGCTCTCCCTGCTGGATCACTGGCTGCCACCTTTGTATTACCCCCACCAATGTTTTGAAAGCTAACATGAAACAGCGGAGGGGGTAATACAAAGGCGGCAGCCAGCAATCCACCAGGGACAGCGCCTCGCCTCCCCTGATGGATCACTGGCTGCCGCCTTTGAATTTCCCCCTCAACTATTTCGAAGGTTGTTTTGTGTCTGCCAGCAGCCCTCACTTGAGCATGTTGGTCTTGCAACATGCATAGTAGTTCACTGTAAATCATACAATTAATGTGAAAGACTTTCATCATCTGTTTTTAATGCTTACTACTTGTTTGAAATTAAATTCCCTTCATTCTGAATCTGATATATTTTTTCATGTGCCTGTAGAGATGCTGTATTCCCCACCCCCCACCCCAGGAAGATAAGCTGGAACCCAGAGGGATATACAAGTGGACTGAAGATGCTTCTGCCAGTGGAGGGATTCTGTCTGTGCATAAGTGGCTGGCCACTTGTAAGCACTTGAGCAATTCTCATAGCTTAGAGGTGCTTGCTGAAACTAAGTTTTAACTTAACTGACTCACTTCTCTGTTTTCTTGCTCATCCCTTGGGAATGAAGTTCTGGAGAAGTTCTGCCATTTCTGGCATTTCTCTTCTTTTATTTTAATACCTTCTGAACACAATTCCCTTATTCCCATAGCTGTGACATACATTTCAGAATGTTAGCATTTAGGTAGAACATCATAATGTTCATGGGCCTCATAAGGAAGATATTAGGAAGGAATAGACATATTTTGGGTGTCCATCTGAGCCAAAGTATCCCTATAACACAATTTTGTTGATCTGAAGTATATTGCTATTTCAAAACAAAACAAAATAAAAATCTTTGTTAAAGGGGTGGGGGGGGAGGAATTCTTCACCACTGTGCCCATTTTAGGTTAGTTCCCAAAGATGAATAGATGGCTCGTATTGTTCTTTATCCATTTGCAGCTAAGGATTAATGTAATGGCATGGGTTTATGCTACACGGGAGGTCAAGTAACTAAAATTGCCAGTTTCTGACCCAGAAATAAAACTGCAGATACATGAGAACATTGCACTTACTGCCTGAACTACCTGATAGCTACTGTTTCTGAAATATATACAGTAAAACCTCGCATAAAGAGCACCTCATTTAGAGACTAACTCGGTTAAAGAGCAGAGTTTTCTCTGAATGGTCACTTCACTTAACAACTAAAACCAACCCAAAACTCGCTTAACAACTAAATCAGGGTTTGCAATCCCCACTGCCAGAAGTCACAATTGGTCACATACAATGGTGTTTCACTTAAAGAGCAAACTCACTTAAAGAGCAATCTCGTGGAACACATTATGTTCTTTAAGCGAGGTACTACTGTACAACTAAGAACTGAGGTGGTAGGTGTCGGGGAGACTTTTAAAAGTGGAAATGCAGGTTTTATTGCCTACTTAAGAATTTCAAACTCTGTAAAATGTTGATGATAAAAGATGGAACCAAAATGATAGCATGTGAGGGGAGAAATTATATTTGCCCCAGTAGATATCCTGTGAAATAATTCTATATCACAGAGGTTCTAATAAAAAGAATCATTACACTCCCTCTGAAGTGCCTCTGGTTCTCATATTTCCATGATAAAGATATACATTTTTCAATCACTACTTTTACTTTGAGGACTCATTTGATTTTGTTTCCATTAGTAGTTGTAAGAAAACAAAATTGTGAAATGTACACACCCCACCTCAATACTCGAAGCAGCTTCTATAACATTTCAACAAGGTCTCATGCTACTTCTCTCCTTCAGCTCAGAAGAAAAGTTACTCCTTTGGGGGTTACTTCAGGTTTCTTTGTTGCTTCTTTTAGGACTTTTCCATCCCTGCACAAAATTTTAAAAAAGAAAATCAAGTCATGATATCTAATCAAGAATCAGAAATCTTTCCCTAGGGAAAGAATTTTAATGCAGATTAAAATTGTGAGGAAAATATTGTTTTCCTAGCAGTTAGTGTGATGTCACCATTGTGAACAGCATTCCAACAAAGATGGTTTTCTCCTTCTTTCGTGTCCAGGTCTAACTTTGACTTTATCATTGGTCAAACTTAAACACTCATCAGTACAAGTTTCTGGTAATAATCAGCAGACCAGCAAATGAGCTGAATTCTGTATCTCTCCACATTCACATGAGGTGGAGCAATACCAACAAGAGGATATATTTTCTCAACTGGTGTAGGTTTGAGGCATCCTGTCACTACGTGTATTGTTTCATTAACAACAATGTCAACTTGTTTTGTGTGTGCAGATGCGCTCCATACTGGAGCAGCATACTCTGCTGCAGAGATGCTCAGGGCAAAAGCTGATATATGCAGCATGGGTGGTTGTTCTCCCCGTGTATAGTTTGTTAACTTCATGACAAAAATAATAGATAGATCACCATAAATCTTAGTTGTTATGAGGTGTAATTTTCAAGAAGGGTCTCAGCTTAGTGGTACAGTATATGCTTTCCTTGGCATGGAGCTGACCCCAAACATTTGGTTACCTGAGACAGCAGCAAATGGTAACCTTATTAACTCATGTCATGGGACATAGTGTCCAAAGCTAGCCAAGTTACTTTGGCATACAAAACAGAAAATCCCACAAGAATAATCCGTATCTCTGGCAATAAAAAAAAAAGTAAATAGCCAAAAAATGGTTGCCTTTTCATGACACACAAAAAACTGCTGGTTTAAGCAGACACATCACTCTGCATAATGGTAAAGCTGTCTGTTAACTTTCTTCCTGAAAATTAAACTGAGGTATCCAGACCAAAGAGGCTCTCCTTGTCAATATTAGTGCAGTTCTCCTGTGAAAAGAAAGATAGGTACTATGCAGAAATTTGCTGCCATTTCTTAGGTTCCTGGGCATCAGGATGACATTAACTAGCATTGGAAAGATAGTTCACCTACAGGTGAAACTCGGAAAATTAGAATATTGTGCAAATGTTTATTCAGTTATGCAACTTAAAAGGTGAAACAAATATATGAGATAGACTCATTACATTCAAAGCGAGGTAGTTCTAATATTGTTATAATATTGATGCTTATGTCTTACAGTTTATGAAAATCTCAACCCCCCCAATCTCATGTACCCTATAACCATCACATAATCTCATGTACGCTGTACACCATGATCATCACAATTATAACGAATTAAGGCATGACATCTCTCGCTTTGCATGTAGTGAGTCTATCTCATATATTTGTTTCACCTTTTAAGTAAAATGAATGAACATTTGCACGATATTCTAATTTTCTAAGTTTCGCCTGTACAAATAGTACAACCAAGCCCTCCATATGCTCCCTGCCCTACCCTTAATTTCCACACTTCCATACCACACGACTTTTCCCATAGACTGAGACTTCCAGTGATATACACACAGTTTATGACGGTGATTCAAAGTTCATTATCATACTTTTACATTTTTATCACTCATGCTAAGTATTCTATTAATGGAAACCATACATAAGATTTTGAATCCATTTTGTCAGGATTAATCTGGGATAATTCCTCTGCACTCAAGGAAGTCATTCCAGATTTACAGCATCATAAGTGCTAAGAAGAATTGGGCCAATTATTTCTTCTCCTTTTGCCCTCCACTGCAGCTTAATTGAATGGTTGTGGCAGCAAAGGAGAATTGCACTGGAACACTTTCTAAATTTTATGAGGTCTCCTGACCTTTAAAGACCGAGTTTGTCTTTTTTTTTTTTACTTCAAGTGGTATTGACTAGGTTTGTACTATTCGTGCTGTGTGTGGATTATCCTTCAAATCTGCCAGGTTACTTGTATGAGCTTGCAATAGAAAACCTGAGTAAAGCAAAGTTAAGGAGCCTTTTCCAAGTCAAGAACTGTGGCCAATCTCAGGTAAGTTCCTGGAGTCCTCGTTCAGGTGGTGATCAAAAACAAAAGGACCAAAAATACCAGTATATTTTAACCCAATGCTCTTATTGCTAATAGTTAGGCCCTATGAGAGGAATTTAAACCTTTCAGAAAGGGGAAAAAACACACCAAAGCTAGACAGCCAAAACGTAATTATACCATAAGAAAAGTACATGGGCAATCTGGAGGAGACCAAAAGGCTACATCTAGCCTTAACAGCCAAAGTCACCCACTTCCACTGTAAAGAAATGTCAACTAAGTCTTTGGATTTTCCATTTGCAGCATTAGTTATACCTTTCCTCTTTCGCATACAAAAAAAAAGTAATTTCCTCTTCATGGTTTCATGCTTAGGTTATGGGAAGGAACAAAAATAAACATGCAATATTGTTTGGTCTACAGGCTGCCATTACTTTATGGATTTCTGTTTTAAAGCAACCAATCTATACCTATAAAAAGGTGTGTTAACCGTTGGAATGTGACAAAGGATGTTGCACCAGGCCCCACTAGCCCGTAATGGGCCTCCGTTCACTTGCCCGAACCTGGTTCGCAGGTAACTGTCGGGTTGAAATTTTCACCCGGGGGGCAGGAGCCCCCCGGACGCAAACAAAAAAGGGAACTTCAATTCCCAATGTTCCTTGCGCCGCGCCACACCAGAGCCAATCAGGCTGAGCGGCGCGGCAAAAGAAACGTTCGGAAACACGCTGCAGCCAATAAAAAAAAAGCCGCAGGAAAAAAACCGCTGCAGTAAGCAAACACGCACAGGCAAAACTACAAGCCCCAGCATCCTGCATGCCATTAGCACGCAGAACGCTGAGACAGCCAGCGTGCGAAAAATAAAAGTTAAAAAAAATGCCCGCCGCCGCTGCCCTTCTTCCCCACAAGCCAGCCAGCATGGCCCGTGGGGAAAAAAAAGAACCCCCCCGCTGCCGCTGCCCTTCCTTCCAACGGGCCAGCCAGCATGGCCCATGGGAAAGAAAGCCCCCCCACCACCGCTGCCCTTCCTTCCCACGGGCCAGCCAGCAAAAATAATCACACTAATCTCAAAAAATACCAAAAGACAAACAAACCAGAAATCACTTTTCACTCAAAAAAACCAAAACCAAAAATAAAAAATGCGTAAAAATAAAGATTTAAAAAACCAAAATTAAATTTTAAACTAAATAAAATTAATTTACATTAATTAAATTAAATTAAAATAAAATTTGCATAAACATAAAACCAATATAAAGAGCCCAGCACTGAGGAAGCCGGCACGCAAAAAAACACACACAAAAAAACCCACTGGGAGCGCAAGTCCGCCGCAGGCGGACGCAGCGCCTTGAAGCCACAAAATCACAAAACCTTACAACACCATTTAAAACAGCACCATTGGTTCAAGAAAGAAAAAAATGAAACCCTTTACTATCCAACACAATTTTAAAAAGCCCGGCACCGCTGGGCAAAATATGCTAGTAATATATATATATGTGTGTGTGTGTGTGTGTGTGTGTGTGTGTGTGTGTGTGTGTGTGTGTGTGTGTGTGTGTGTGTGTGTGTGTGTGTGTGTGTGTGTGTGTGTGTGTGTTAATAAGGACAATGTTCCTATGAGTATGAAGAATGATGCCATCCCTTTGAAACAGATTTGAAGAGGAACAAAATCACTCACTGGATCCATCCTGGCATCCCCCCACCACCATGATATCATTCTCTGAGAGGGAATTGTTAAGTACTTGAGAACATAAACTTCCCAAGCTAAGTCAACCTGACCAGCCACTGTTATAATCTAGTGAGGGACCAGATATCAATAAATCCTCTCATTGATGCTGTTTAAAGTTAGGCTGCTTTGTTATGCAAAGAGGAGATATTTTCTCCATAGGTTGAAAAGTCGTAACCTCTGCATGGTCAGTCTGTCAAATAACAGAGAGGTCCATGGCAGGAATGTAAAACTATAGAGTGGAGAGCCAAGATCAGGAAACAAGAAAGCAATTGAATTAAAGTTTTTTTTTGTTGGATTCTTTTTTACATTTACACTGTTTTGAATAAACTCATGGCAGCCTGTATAGCTTTGGGGATCCTCTGTGTTTTTTGCCTCACAACCACCTTGGAAAATAAGTCAGCCTGAGAAGGAGTCACTAACCCAAGATTATCCCATGAGTTTAATGGATGAGTGAAGGCACACGAAAGAGAGGTATTCCACAAGGCAGTAAAATAGAAGACAAGGCCCTGAAAAGCAAAAACATTAAACAGCCTCTCTCTCTCTCTCTCTCTCTCTCTCATGGCTGACATCCTGATATGTTTCATTAAATGCCCTGTGGCTACACTTAAAGTTAAGTCAAACTGAGCTTAACAAAGGATGATCTATGTTGGTTTACAGTTTTCTTCACTGTTGCCAGGGTTCTGTTGGCTTTTGAATTGAAGCAAGGAAGATTTGGGGAATTGTATCACTGAAAGGTAAGGTTTCCAAGCTCTAAGTTTGCTGTAATACCTAACGGGAGCATCAATTTCATAATTCAAAGCAAAGAGTATGAGACTATACCACTCATGTTTTAGAGTTGTGCACACACAAATGAGGAATCAAGATATAATCCACATACGAGAAAGACATGCCACGAGCCATGATGGCACAGTGGTTAAACTGCTGTATTGCAGTCAAAACATTGTGAGTTCAATCCTGAGAGGGATCAAGATTGACTCAGCCTTCCATCCTTCCAAGGTTGGTAAAGTGAGAACCCAGCATGTCGGGGGGGAAATGCTAATTAATTGTGAACTGTCCAGAGAGTGCACTAAGTGCTATTAGTCAGTATATAAGTGTAATTGATATTGCTATATCTCAAGATGTTGTAAAAAAGGAAGTTTATTGTTAATATTTTGAATGTGCTTCAGCCAATTAATGGGTGATACTGATAAGGATCTCTTCAGAGGGTTAAAAACACATTGAAGGCAACATATAAGTAGGCCACATTGAATACAAGTATTTAAATGATCAAAATGTATTTCAAGTTTATAAAAATGCATTTATGCATTGTTTTTATATATACAATACTGTACAAATATTTGATTTTTAATCAATTTAGTTTAGAAGCATATTTATACACAGGTACTTATGTGTGCCAAAGGTCGCACTTGGAGCCCTCGCTGTGGGCACTCATGCAGTCACCACTCTGTATATCTCTTTATAGCTCCCTGAGAAAGGCAGCAAAATGTTAACAAGCTGAAACATGTCAGTCAGGATTTTAGGAATAAGCATTATTTTACAGCATCTGGAGACATTCTTCTTGGACTGGATTACATTTGGAGACTCCATACAGAATAGCAAAATCTCAAAGGGTAGGGAGAAACTATATCAGGTTTTTCAAAGTCAGCTTGGAAAAGTGAGCTTTATGGACCATAATTACTTCCGAGCTGTGGTCCCACTGAACTCGATGGGATGTTCTTTGGTGTAGGTACACATAGGATTGCTCATCTAAAACTCCATGTAGTTTAGCTAAATATGCTAAAGTTGATATTATTATTCAGGCCAATGTGATTTTCCCTTGCTTCAGCTTCTCCTTTGGCTTAATTATGGAGAGATATTCATTTAATTGGGACTGCAGTGGTTTAGTGGTGAGAACACTGAACTTGATGATTGGAAGGTCGGCAGTTCAAGATACGAGTGCTGCATGAGGGAGTGAGCTTCTGCCTCTATTCCAACTCCTGCTAAACTAGTATTTTGAAAGAAAGAAATTGCAAGTAAATAAATAGGTACCACTTCAGTGGGAAGGTAAACGGCGTTTAGTGCACTCTCGTGTCTAGGCATGCCTGCCACATGTCCACGGAAACATTGGCAGACGCAGACAGCGTTGGCTCTTTGGCTATAAACTGAGATAAGCACTGAAGCCTAGATTTGGATACTACTGGCTTTCGAGCAAGGAAGACCTTTACATATTCATTTAATTAGGTACTTCCTGGTTCAGAGAGTTCAGGTCTCATTTACCCATCAACAAAAAAGGTGCTAAATTAAATCTGTTTCTGTATTTAAAAGACAATTGCTTATTTTCAGGACGAATCCTTCCAGGACCTCTTTTACCAGTAATAAATTAGTTTATTTTCTGTCTCTCTGCTCCTCCACTCAGAGGCAAGTATATATGCAGGAGTGAAAAAACAGGCATGTCAGGATTATGTGTCACCAATTCTATCCCAGCAGATCATGAGAATACTAGCAATGACTTTCTTTCTTTTTTAATGGCACATATCCAAATCTCAGCTTGCCCTGATTGATGCTAATCAGCATAAACTCTGCAACAGCCTGAAGCAATCTATTAACATACTTTATTAACCTTCTTAGAAAGCAATGCCCTCCCTTCTCTAGGGATATAACATTTAAAGCAAAGAGGTTTTTTAAATTTCTTTCAAAAAGCATGTCAGAGCCAGGTAATGCTACCAGACTTGCAGTTGATTTTGATTTTGAGAAATCTGATAAATAGCCTACATTAACAACCTGGTATGCAATGTTTGTTATGACAGAAAGGTTTGCTAACCTAATGTGAATAGCTAAGCTTTCCACAGTAGGAATTCTATGCCTTTCACAGTGACAAGAATGAGCTTCTCTGACTCTTGAGCCTACCTTATTATTCTAACTTGACAAATATTATACAATACAAATTATACTGACAGAAACATTATGATAGCTGAATGGATTTTATGAACATTATTATTACTATATTATTGTTATTTTAAAAATGTTTCCACTAGACTATTTTTCTTTTTGGAAAATTCCTTCCTGCAGATATCTCTGGGGCGAAACTGTCCTCCTTTCCCTTAGGACAAGGGTGCACAAACTTTTTGGGCCATGGGCTGGCCATGTGGTTCAGTGGGCCAGTTATGTGGTTCTTCCCACCAGAAGTGGAAGTAAAACAAGCCTTGCAATATGGTTTGCAACAGGATGAGATAGATGTTAGGCTGCCATTTTCTCTGCTTAAACCCGGGGTGCCCAAACTACGGTCTGTGGGCCGGATCCTGCCCTCAACACCAGTTCATCTGGCCTACGCTGCCCTCATTGCATCTGGAAGCAGAAGTAAAATTACGGGCATGTTTTACTTCTGCTTCCAGGAACGATGAGGGCAGCATGGGCTGAATGAATGGGTGTAGGGGGCAGGATCTGGCCCACAGGCTGTAATTTGGGCACCACTGCCTTAGAAGGAGAGCTGGCTCTATTGTTAGGCAGACTGCCAGAGAAAGCAGGTATTGAGGGCTTCAAGGAAGGATAGCAAATGTTTAGTTTTTAAATTTATGTTCATTTTACCATCAGGGAGAGGGAAAGACAGGATTCCTTTCTTCATAAACCAGAATAACTCCGTGGGTTTTAGGCACTATATTTCTGGGTTGGGGGATAACATTTGTTGCTCAACCTCAGGCAGAAAAATATCTTGGACTGGCTTTACCTGGAAGCAGCAACATATGATAGGGTACATTAATTATTATGGTAGTGCAAATAACATAGCTGCTGGCCCCTCTGCTACTGCCAGAAGGATGCCTGAAGTTTGTTGTTGTTGTTGTTCAGTCGCACAGTCGATTCCGACCCTTTGCGACCCTATGGACCATCGTTCTCCAGGCGCCTCTGTCCTCCACCATCCCCCTCAGTCCTCCCAGTTCTGTGCCCATTGTGTCTACAATACCATCTATCCATCTCATCCTTGGCCTCCCCCTTCTTCTTTTGCCCTCCACCTTTCCCAACATCACGGCCTTCTCAAGTGAATCCTCCCTTCTCATTTGATGCCCAAAGTACTTTAGCCTCATCTTTACTATTTGACCTTCCAATGAGCAGTCAGTGTTGATTTCTTCTAAGATTGACCTATTGTTCTCCTCGCTGTCCAAGGTACCCTCAAAACTCTCCTCCAGCACTACATTTCAAAGGCATCTATTCTTCTGCGTTCAGCTTTCCTAATTGTCCAGCTCTCACATCCGTACATTACCACTGGGAATACCATTGCTTTGACTATTCTAATTTTTGTTTTCAAGGTGATGTCTCTGCTTTTCACTATGTTCCCCAGGTTTCTCATGGCTTGTCTCCCTAGAATCAGCCGCCTCTTTATTTCATGGCTGCAATCTCCATCTGCAGTGATCTTAGATCCTAAGAAGGTAAAATCTGTCACTGCTTCTACTTCTTCCCCATCTATTTTCCAGGAACTGATCGGGCCTGTTGCCATTATCTTGGTTTTCTTGATATTGAGTCTCAAGCCAGCTTTTGCACTCTCTTCCTTCACACCGATCAAGAGATTCTTTAGGTCTTCCTCACTTTCTGCCATTAGGGTGGTGTCGTCTGCATATCTCAGATTGTTGATGTTTCTCCCAGCAATTTTGATCCCATATTGTGATTCCTCCATCCCTGCATTGCGCATTATGTGCTCTGTGTATAAGTTGAATAAGCAGGGTGACAGAATGCAGCCTTGTCTTACTCCTTTTCCTATTCCAAACCACTCTGTCATTCCGTGTTCTGTCCTAACTGTTGCTTCTTGGTTCATGTACAGATTTCTCAGGAGGCATATGAGGTGCTCTGGTATTCCCATCTCTTTAATCACTTGCCACATCTTGTTGTGATCCACACAATCAAATGCCTTAGTGTAGTCAATAAAGCAAAAGTAAACTTGTTTCTGGTATTCCTTTGTTTTCTCCATGATCCAACGTATGTTGGCAATGTGGTCTCTAGTCCCCCTGCCTCTTCTGAAACCAGCCTGCACCTCTGGTAATTCTCTTTCCACATGCTGCTGAAGTCTATCCTGTATTATCTTGAGCATCACCTTGCTGGCGTGTGGGATGAGCGCAATTGTTCGATAATTTGAACATTCTTTGGCATTGCCCTTTTTTGGGATTGGAACATATACTGATCTTTTCCAGTCCTGTGGCCACTGTTTTGTTTTCCAAATCTGCTGGCATATTGAATGCAGTAATTTGATGCCATCATCTTTTAGAGTTTTGAAAAATTCAACTGGGATACCATCATCTCCACTAGCTTTGTTGTTTGCAGTGCTCTTTAGGGCCTTTCTGACTTTACTCTCCAGGATGTCTGGCTCAGGTTCAATTTCTTCATCATTGTGACTATCAGGAGTGTTGAGTTCCTTTTTGTAGAGTTCCTCTGTGTACTCTTTCCATCTTTTCTTAATCTCTTCTGCATCAGCTAGCTCCTTTCCGTCTTTGTCCCTTATCATGTTCATTTTTGCTTTAAATGTTCCCTTGATTTCCCGGATTTTTTTGAAAAGATCTCTGGTTCTGCCTCTTTTGTTGTTTTCTTCCATTTCTTTGCACTGTTCTTTTAGATAGTTTTCCTTATCTCTCCTTGCTTTTCTTTGAAATTCTGTGTTCAAATGATTGTATTTTTTCCTTTCTCCTTTGACTTTTGCGTTCCTTCTCTGCCTGAAGACAGAGGTGATTTCCTCCTGCATATTTCAGATCTTCCATCTCCTTGAAATGGCTAGCACTGTGTAGCTCAACCTGAGACATAGCCATGTGGGGTTTCCTATTTGGGGAAAAGGTTTCCTTTACAGAGATCTGGAAATGCAAAGATTCTGTCACAGACTCATTATTATTATTATTATTATTATTATTATTATTATTATTATTATTATTATTATTATTATTATTATTATTATTATTATTATTATTATTATTATTATTATTATTATTATTATTATTATTATTATTATTATTATTATTATTACGTTTAATTTCTATCCTGCTTTCCTGGCACAGGTGCCACTCAAAGCAGCTTACAACATATAAAAATACAATATCATCAAACAGCAAGATTAATAGAAATACAGTTACAATAATATAAAACAGATACATCATAAAAACGATACAGCCACAGAGAAGCAGTATCCCAGTATTCATAATCCCCACACGTCCCGGCGCAGTAGAAAACTGCCACAAAATGTCACAGTTACACCCACCTTGCCAACCTCCTGGACGACAAAGGGGCCAGGAGGCACGATGGCTCCTCAGTCGGGAGACTCCCTTTATCTCCCCGCCAATGGAAAGGGCAGGGAGAGCATGGCGTCTCATGGCAGCGGTGTTTTCGGAGTCTCCATGATGGAGGAGATTCCCTTTATCTCCCTGCCGATGGAAAGGGTGGGGAGAGTGCGGTGGCTCATGGCGGTGGCATTGTCGGAGTCCTCTGGGCCAGTGGAGACTCCCTTTATCTCCCCACTGGTGGAAAGGGCGGGGAGAGTGTGGTGGCTCACAGCAGCGGCGTCTTCGGAGTCTCCGGGCTGGAGGAGACTCCCTTTATCTCCCCGCCAATGGAAAAGGCAGGGAGAGCATGGCGGCTTGCGTCAGCGGCGTCTTACATTTCAGCAAGAATCCTGTATTCTTGTTCACTTGAATGTCACCAGGAACCTTTGTTCTTCAAACAGTTGGTTTGCTAGATGTTTGGCACTCTAGAAGCCCTCCCAGCATGTCCAATGACCAGATATCCTGAGAGCTGATGTCCAAAGCACCTGGAGGACCAGTGGCTGAGAATCACTTAGCTGATCACCCTGAGAACCACCCTTGGGTGGCAACCACAGAGAAGGGTGATTGTCCCCAAGTGGATTAAATCCCACCCAAATCCATCTTGATGGACAGCAGTAGCTTCATCAATACTAGCCAGGGGTCTGATGAGGACCTTGTTCTCCAAAAGGACTCAAGATCAGAAAGTGACTCGCAGAACTGGATGGGTGTGACGCTGTGATATGGAAGATTGGAGAAGACCACTGCATTATGTTCATCCCAGGACAATCTTCATGGCTTTCCACCACTTGAGAAATGGAAGTTCCAAAATGTGGACTGCCCAAATGCAGCAGGGATAGGTGTAACTGCACCCTTTTTGGCTGCCTGGCCAGCCACCGCCGCTTCCCATGGTGGTGGTGGTGGTGGTAGTGAGGACATATTCACTGCAAATAGCATGCTGGGGTGTCAGGAAAAGGGTACAGGACAGATGGGGCACCTATCTATGCATGCTTCTTTCAGTATGGACTGGGTAAGGAGAAGCAAGTAGGACACAACACACTCATGCCTCAAATGGGTGTTGAAATCCAGAAGTAGAGAAAAGAGGGACATCTACTGGGATACACAGAAAGAGCCTCCTTGAAGATTGTGGTGTTTTTTGAACCACAATCAGGTGTACGTTGGGCAATGTCAATGTTGTGCCAGCTAATCTTTCTCACATTAGGTTGGGCAAAAGGAACTGTGGAATGAATTCACCAAAAAGGCTGCATTCATTTCGCAGTTTCACATCTAACACGGAAGAAGAAATTATATCTACTTATGGCTTCCAACAGTCATTATTAGAGCAAAGGGGTTGTATTAAATGCTTGGGTTTTGAGGAAGGATGATGAAGAAAGCTAAGAGAAGTAGGATGGAATTTAGATTGTCTGCATTGCAGGCAGATAAGAGTTTGGGTAAACTCTGTTATGTGTCAGAATCAGAGCTCAGACATGCTGCATAAGAGTACTAACAGAAAAATGAACAAGTCTGTTTATGATTCAAAAAATTGAGAAGATACATATAGCACAAGAAAGGGAGAAGTGGGTGGGGGAAGCATCTTGGAACTGAGACTATGGCATCTTGGTTTATTGTTGTCCATTGAAAGACAAAAAGAAGGGCAAGGAATTCACTCCTGGTATTTATTCTCTGGACTGGACATGTGCAGGACGCAATTTCAGCTCCAAAAATTAGCCCCTTGCCAAAGGCATTTCCACCAAAACAAACATATTTTTGAAAGTACGCTCAGAAGAAAACACACATTTAAAAGATGCACACATCACAGCATGCACACACTTCTGTGTTTGCGTCCAGCTGCTTATCACTTTCTATCGGACAAATCTCAGTATGTAGAAAACAGAACAAACTTATAGAAGCAAACATGAGTTAGAAAAGTGGGGAAAGGAAGAAATCTGCAGATTTGGACTAAGTGTACTTCTGTGAAATAGAACTTTGTGTGTGAGAGAGGAGGGCACATACACATCGGTTTGTAGACAAAAAACGGAGAGAGAACTCCAGTGGCCTTCAGGTAGCTGCCTTTTCTCACTTCATTGTTTTCTTGACTCTAAAGAGACTGAATGGATTCAATAATTGCTCCATTGATATGTGGCTCAAGTGGCTAAGATGCTGACTGGAAGGCGGGAGGTCAGCCGTTCGATTCCTGAGTACTGCAGGACGGAATGAGCTTGCGTCTTTGTCCCAGCTCCTGGCAACCTAGCAGTTCAAAAGCAAGAAATCTCAAGTAGATAAATAGGGACCACTTTGGTGGGAAGGTAAACAGTGTTCCGTGCGCTCCGGCATCTAGTCATGCCTGCCACATGACCATGGAAATGTCTGCAAAAGCAGACAGTGCTGGCTCTTCGGCTTTGAAACAGAGATGAGCACTGAACCCTAGAGTTGGATATGACTGGCTTTCAAGCAAGGGAAACCTTTACCTTTACCTTTCACTAACTAATTTGAGACAGGCTGCTATTCATAGCACAGTTCTCTGGATTGTCATTCTCCAGACAGATTGATGATTGATGCTCTGACATCTACCGATGACTAAAACAATTCTCTCAATTATCCAAAACCTTGCTTACCTGCCCTGATAGCTAACCAAATTTAGAAAATAAAGGACAATACCATCAAACATTGCCTCTCAGAAATGAAAAACTGACACAGGCTGGATCTAGGATTCTTGTGAGTGGAGCTTCACCCTGTAATAACCATGCCAAGTTTCTATACCTCCTCATACAAAATAATCCTCAATGGGCCTTATTCCTCTGTAAGCCTACATTTTAGTGCCATTACAACTACTTCTGTTCATTATCAAATCCAATTGCATGTTCAAAAGGCACAGAGCTAGTAATAACTCATGACAGGGCAGGTGAGGGTCCTCTTGTCATTTTGGGCTGAGGTAACCATCCCCTTGTCCAAGCCTATGAGCTTCTTCTTTATTCATGTCCTCATCAAGCCCTGGACTGCCAAAATGAAGCCATTTTCTTGGCTTTGTCATTGGTCAAACTTAAGTCCTCATCGGTGTATGTTTCTGGCAGTGAAAGGCACATACCTGTCAAGTTTTGGTTGTGGAAATAAGGGAAATTTTTCAGGCGCGGGCGTTCATGCATGTGCATTGCTGCCTCTGATGGGCGTGCATGCACAGTAACCCCTTTTCTGGGCATTCGTGCATGCACACCGCTGCCTCTGACGGGCACACATGTGCAGTAACCCCTTTTCTGGGCATTCGTGCATGCGCACTGCTGCCTCTGATGGGTGTGCATGCACAGTAACCCCCTTTTCTGGCTGTTCTAATATGGGGAGATGGCGGGAAAGAGGGGGAAAGAGGGGTGAAATACGGTATTTCCCAGCCAAAATGGGATACGTGACAGCTATGAACTGGCAGACCAGTAAATGAGCCAGATTCTGTATTTCTCCACTTTCACACAGCTTGTTGTTATCTGTCAGCATCCCCCACTTGAGCATGCTGGTCTTGCATTTAGGGACTCCAACCCTCAACTATTCAGGGTCCTTCAAAAGTGATATAGGGGAGGGTGAGTTTCTCCTGGTTATATATGCTCCTTTAATGTTGTTCCTTGTCCAGTGAGCACCTTTTTCCACCTTCTAATTTGGTTTTGCTCTTGTGTAACCTATGACATAGCCATGACTAATAAACCAGAAGATAGTGGTGTCTCTTGCTTCTTCTTCATACTACCCCATAGATGGATGGACCAGAAGAAGAGTTGGGTGAAGAAGTATGTTGCCAAGGGAAGAAGAGTAACAAATCCAGGGTGGAGGTTTTCTTGGCAGAGCCATCTGGGGTGTGAGCTCTTGGCAGCTTCCCAAGAATATCTGCTTTTGAGTCACCCTGCTGCTCACAAGGTACTCTTATATATATTATACTAGCAATTTTTTTGCCCGGCCCTGCTGGGCATTTTTTAATATGTGTGTTGGTGGTTTTGGGTGTGCACAAATCCCCCCCCCCCCCCCCAATAAAATACCACTCCAACCACCAACACACACATTAAAAATTCCTGGTAAGGCAAGAGTGTCGTTTATGTGTGTCTGTGTCTGTATGTGTGTGTGTCTGTGTGTGTGTGACAGAGAAAGAGAGTGAGAGAAAGAAGCAGTGTGTGTGTGTGTGTGTGTGAGAGAGAGAGAGAGAGAGAGTGTGACCGATAGTTAGAGTAGATCACCAGAGAAGGTTAGTGAGTTAGATAGAGCAAGGGAGGAGACAGGAGACAGACAGACAGAGGAGTCAGGAGAGGAGGGTGGAGGCTACCTGCTGAGGCTGTGTGCAGGTGAGTCAGGAGGGAAGGTTTGGTGTGTGTATGTGTTGGTGGGTGGGTGGGGTGGGGGGAGGGTTTCCCATGGTGTGTGGGTGTGTGAGTGGGAGGGTTTCCCACGGCTGCAGTGGCGGCGGTGATGGTGGTGGTGTTCTCATGGCCTGGCTTCACTGGCCAGGCCGTGGGGACCCTGGCAGTGGTGGCGGCGGCAGCAAGGGGGAAATTCTCTGGTAAGCAAAGACAGCGAATGGGGCTCTGGTCATTGTCTTTGTTTCCTGGGGAATTGGTTTGCTTTCAACAGGGTGGTAGGTGGTGGTGAAGGCACCCCCTGTGCCCCCTGTTGAAAGTGAAACACTTCCTCAGGAAGTAAAGACAGCGACCGGAGCTCCATTCGCTGTCTTTGCTTACTGGGGAATTAGTTTGCTTTCAGCAGTGGGCTGGGGACTTTGCCCCCCACCCTCCATTGAAAGCAAGTAGGTGGCTGCACTGGGGAAAGGGGCAGCCACCAAAAGGTAAGGGGGGTGGACAGGGATGGGTGGGTGAGGTGGGTGGGCAGCGTGGTTCCCGGGCCGGTTCTCTTACCTTTTGGTGGCTGGCCTGTTCTCCCAGGCACAGCCTTCTATGTTGGTACATGCAGCAGCCCGGCCTTTATCCCTGCGGGCATTGAGGCTTCGATGCTGGCAAGAATGGAGGACAGTCTGGTGCTCATTCCAGCAGAGAATGCTGTGCTGGGGGGAACGGGACAGCTGCCAAAAGGTAAGGGGCAGGGAGGGGGGCAAGGTGGTGGTGGAGGGTTCCTGGGGCCATTCCTCCCCCCAGTCCCTCTCTCCTGCCCCCCTTATTTTTTGGGGGACAGCAGTTTGGGTTGGGCCTTTCCCCGGCGTGGTTTTTTTAAACTGCCGCGCTGGCTGCCCAGCCTCCTCCTCACTCACGCCCTTTAGCCTCATTGGCTTAGGGGTGGCGTGGCACAAAGGAGGCTGGGAAACGCAGTTTTTTTTTTTTGCATCCATGGGGTGGTTGTCCCACTGGTGACTTCCGGACCCTTGCGGCGATGGTCAGGCCGGGCAAAGGTAAGTGCAGGTGGCTCGGTAGGGGATAGTAGGGACAGGTGTGGGAGCCTTTGCCGGATTCCAACAGTTAACGTACCTCCTTATAGGTAAAGATAGTGGTGTAATGTGCATGCTGGTCCCTGGTTCAGTCCTGGCATCTCAATTTACAGGAACTCAGGTAACATATCTGGGGGTAAAGTCTCCTTCTGACACTCTGGAAAGCTGATGTTAGTCAGAGCCAGGAGTTCAGAACATGATGATCCATAGTCGTGTTTAATACAAATCAGCAACAGTGCCTGTGTATGTGAGTATGTTCTTCTGATTTTGGACAAAATCAGACCAAAATTGGGTTTTTTAGTGTTCTGGAATCAAGACACCTGAAACAGCCGTATAGTAGCTTAACACATCTTTATTGCATGATGGTCAGGGGGAACATATGGTAATGGCGGATGAACAGCTCATTATATACGGTGGCTATACATTTGAATGTGGCTCCTCGGTAGCTCATTGGCTACTGTCTGCGTGACATCACCCTTAGTCACGCCCTTCTTGTCCAGGTGAGGTAGTGGCGGGAATCTTTCCCGCGGCTGTAGGTATTTGGAGAATTTGTACCATGTGAGCTGGATGCTCGCTACTGCCCCCAGTGGTCACTAGCTCGCGTCCTCATACAGAAGGTTACAATGTTACTTTTAGAGATTGTTACATTCACTCATTTGTGTGGTTACATTGACTTAAAGGCATATTACAATCCATACACAACAGGTTTTAAAACCTCTTCTTCATTTTTGCCATTTTAACAAGTACACAGACTGCTTGAGAAATATTTAAAAATGACCTTCACACCATGTGAAGAAGCCACCTCATCATCTAAGAGTTTAAATAGCTGGATCCCACAATTCACAGTATATGGACTCTGTCAGATTCTAGAAACACCTGACTATTTTAGCTAGATTCTCTGGAATAAGTAATTAGAGGTCTGTAGGCATGGCATAATTTAGGGAGCTCCTTTTTAAATGAATATAAAAGTTTCTCCCTTCATTTTTCAGACATAAGACGGCAACCTGCTGTACGGATACTAACCCTGCTCAGACATGTGTCTGAATAAGTAGACTTTAACCCACAAATGCTCACACCAAAATTAATTTGTTTAATCTGAAAGGTGCCACAGTACTTTTATTTTTGTTTTAACCTTATTAGATTATATCCAGAGTTAGTTCTTCTATAGCCGGCATGCAGTTTAGAGTCAACCTATAAAGCATTTCTGAATGCCTACTCAACTGAGGATATGACTGCGCTGCAATTTGATTTGCAGCCTGTATAATATTAGAAATCAGTCAGTGCTCAAACAAGGGTTGTTGCTTGATTTGAGAGTTCACCATTCATGCTGAATGCAATGCAAATCACATTCCAGACCAGAGCCTCTCTTCTTTCCTTCCTTTCTCTCACCCCTGCTGCTGATGCTTTTATGGTATGCTCTGAAGCTGCTTTCTCATTTAAAGTGTCAGCCTACTACATTTCTCAAAACCTTTTCTATAGAAAAATAACATGGAAAGGTACTTCACAATCTAAGAATATGGAACATCACATGTGTGAACAGTACATTCACATCTGAATGATACAATAACAGGGATCCCCTTCACCTTTCCATCCATTACCTTTTTCCTTTCTTTTGAAGTAACTCATGTAGGAGTTACCTCATCTCTGGTCATATATGTTTTTAAGCTTTTTGTTTAGTAGCACAGTCAATTCTGACCCTTTGCGACCCTATGAACCATTGTCTTCCAGGCACATCTGTCCTCCACCATCTTCCTCAGCCTGCCCAACTCTGTGCCCATTGCATCTACAATACCATCTAGCCAACTCATCTTTGGCCACCCCCTTCTTCCTTTGTCCGCCACCTTTCCCAGCATCAAGGCCTTCTCAAGTGAATCCTCTCTTCTCATTTTATGTACAAAGTACTTCAGCTTCATCTTTACTATTTGACCTTCCAATGAGAAGTCAGGGTTCATTTCTTCTAAGATTGACCTATTTGTTCTCCTTGCTGTCCAGGGTACTCTCAAAACTCTTCTCCAACACCACACCTCAAAAACATCTATTCTTCTGCGCTCAGCTTTCCTAATGGACCAGCTCTCACAACCATACATTACCACCGGGAATATCATTGCTTTGACTATACGAATTTTTGTTTGCAAGGTGATGTCTCTACTTTTCATTATGTTCCCCAGGTTTCTCATAGCTTGTCTCCAAGAATCAGTTGCCCTTTTATTTCATGGCTACAGTCGCCATCTGCAGTGATCTTAGATCCTAAGAAAGTAAAATCTGTCACTGCTTATACTTCTTCCCCATCTATTTTCCAGGAACTGATGGGGCCTGTTGCCATTATCTTGGTTTTCTTGGTTTTCTTTATATTGAGTCTCGTCAGCTTTTGCACTCTCCTCCTTCAGCCCAGTCAAGAGATTCTTTAGGTCTTCCTCACTTTCTGCCATTAGGGTGGTATCGTCTGCATATCTCAGATTGTTGATGTTACTCCCAGCAATTTTAATCCCATATTGTGATTCCTTGATCCCTGCATTGCACATTATGTGCTCTGTGTATAGGTTGAATAAGCAGAGTGATAAAATGCAGCCTTGTCTTACTCCTTTTCCTATTCCAAACCTCGATTCCTTAATTGACCAGAGTATCAGGAGGTGAGTTCTTGCTGGTCGCAACTTGCTTTCTATTCGTTTCACTGCCATGCTCTTCTTTTCCAGGTTCAACCAAAACTTTTCACAATTGGGTCTTCCCATCTTTTGGGGGGCCTGCCAAGAGGTTTTTCACTCCTCTGGGATACCACTTGGTGACTGCTGTTGTCCAATGCCTGCTTGTTATTCAAGAGAAGCGTCTAGCTCAGTGCAATTTCCATTTATGATATTCAGCAACAGCTTCATTGATTCTGCTTTGTTTTATTATCTGGGCGTTGGGGATGTGGTTGCAAAGGGATATCTTTAGCATTGATCTTTCCATGGCTCTTACAGTTCTTGATAGTTCTTCTTCCTCTGCCTTTGTTAGTGACCATGTTTCACTCCCATAGAGGACCGCAGGTAGTACTGTCCTATTAAAAAGGTTGGCATGTTTTTTTCTTGTTGAGTTTCTCATTTAGCAGGATTTCTTTGATGCAGTTGAATGCCACCCATCCCACTTTCTTTCTTCCAGCTAGTTCTGCTCTCTGATCATTTTTCATCCCAAACAGATGGCCGAGATAGATGCAGTGGTTGATCTCACACAGCAGGGTTTTTTACAGCTAACCACCCATGAAAAAGTCTGTTCAAATCTTTCCAGCTTGAAAAACACGAAGCCTGTGAAGAAGGGGCTAAAAGGGGCTAAGCTTATCCAAATTAGCCTTTTTATCATGCAGTCCATAAAAATACTTCAAAATGTTCAAGCGGAGCAAATCCCATAGTATTTGACCATAGAGTTGCACTCTAAGGTAATGATCAATCAAACTCAATCCCTACAGTCTTAGCAATATTCCCTTACTTATATTTCACAACCCTTGAAAATCTTTAGCTCAGAAATATGGGAATACAGATTATTTATTACAGAAGTGGGCCCACAGTATCTTGAAGCGACAGTTTATTGCACTTCCTAGGTGCATACATTGTATGAAAACTCTGACTGTTTTACATCCTTGGCAAGAAATGTGGGTAATATAATGCAATCTATCAGAAAAGTCAAATTAAGATTTTAGGAAAACAACAGGAATAACCGTGTAGATAAATCAGCTCTCTGGAAGTCTATGATCACCCGCTACCATCCAGGATGTCATCTTCTTGTGAAGATTCTTTGCTTATTATTATTTTTCTAACTTATAATTTTTAAATAATTCTGTGGAAATTCAAACACTAGAAAAGTAGTGGTCCACTAAGAGCAATGATTATGACATTTCAAAAGCTACAGATAGGACCCTTCTGGCATGGAGAATAAATTGCACAGTAAACAATAGGAGTTTTCATCTGGATAGATGTGCAACCAAATGCAGCTGTCAGGACAAATCCAGGTCCATGAGTGTTGTAGACATTTAACATTATTCAAATAAAGCAGCACATATTTTAAATATTAATACTTTGAAAAGGAATACTCAATGAAAGCATTGTAGTTCTGGAGAGAGTGACTCTCCCCCACTGCCTGCCAACTGCATATCTGAAGACTCTTAAGCTAGAGTGCAATCAGTAGAAAGAATTTCAAGTAAGTAAGACATAGATCACTAGAAGCAAAGTAGAAGATTCCAGAAAAGAAAGATGGCGGCATGCTAGTCTTATGCATGCAAAGCTGTACCTCAACTCATCTGCGGCTGGAAAATCCCGGTCTATATTTTGGAACAAAAAAAATACATAAACCACAAATTTGAATTTTCAAAAGTGAAACCCATGCGAACACCAGTTGAAAATAAAAATAGAAATACTTCCTATTGATTGCAGCAGCCTCTGCTTTCCTCAGATTTTGTTCCTTACCCTTAGCTAATCCACTACAGCATCTACATCTCCTTTTCTATTAGAAATTCTGACATATTGGTGAACATCATTAGTTATACAGTACTGATACACCAGTTCTCATTTCTCACTGGTTTCACATATATTTGAAAAAGCAATGTTAGGGATATTGTACAATATGATGCCCTAGTTATTATCTCCCACTGGTTTCACACAGATTTGAAAAAGAACAAATGACAGAATAGGACCATTAAGAGTCCCAGAAGCCAATGTCTATGAAGCTAAATAAAAGTCCCCAACTTTTAATTCCTATAGAGCATGGGTGCCCAAACTACAGGCCATGGGCCAGGGCTGGCCCCCAATGATAATTCATCCAGCCCGTGAAGCCCTCATTGCTCCCAGAAGCAAAAGGGCAAATTTTACTTCCACTTCTGGGAGCGACGAGGGCTTCATGGACCAGATGAATTGGCTTTGTGGGCCAGCCTTGGCCCACAGGCCATAGTGACCAGCCCCCTGAACCCTGTGACCGGCCCACAGCATGAAACGTTTGGGCCCCCTGTTATAGAGGAATTAAAGCATTGCAGCATGGATCTACTGGTGCTCAATACAGCAAGATACGGTCAATGGCATAACATTACCCAGCAGAATAAACAGGAATGGTACCTGTTGTGTTCTGATGGTTTACTGTACACATGGATTGAAATGTATCTGAGTCAATGTAACCTTGCCTATAGCAACAATGTAACCTTCAGCTGTATCATATAAGCCCTGTAATAGGACGCGAGCTAATGACCACCAGCTGGCAGCAGCGAGCGTCCAAGCTCTCTTGGTCCGAACTCATCAAAGGCAACAGCGCGGGAAGTTTTCCCGCCACTACCTACACCTGGACAAGAAGGGCGTGACCTGAAATGACGTCACGCAGACAGTAGCCAATGGGCTACCATGGCACCACGTTCAAATGTATTACTGCTGTATATAAAGAGCTATTGATCCGCCATTACCTCATGTTCCCTCTGTCCACGATGCAATAAACCTGAGTTAACCCAGCCCGAGGCTGTGTCCTGTGTCTTGGTTTACATACACCAAATTGGCGACGAAGGTGGGATAATGGATCCCCACGGAACAGCCAGGGCACAGAGCGGGTTCAACATCACCAAACCGCAAGACTGGGAGCTGCTTGAGATGGACTTCCAGGCGGCGCTGGTGGAACTCAGAGTCAAACAAGACGACGAGGAGAGGAAGAGGGCCATCCTCACCAGAATGCTCGGGATGGAAACCAAGCGGACGCTGGTGGGCATAATCGCTCCGAAGAAGGTGAGCGACTTTAAGGCGAGCGACATCATGAAGCTGCTGCGAGAGCGGTTCTGCCCCTCGAGGGCAATGTTTCCCGCTCGGAGCGCGTTTTGGAGGCGAGTCCAAGCGCCAGACGAGTCGGTTGAGGCATTCGTGGCCGCCATGAGGATAGCCGCCGCCCCCTGTAAATGGGGCGACATCCTGGAGATGATCCTCAGGGACGGCGTGTTATGTGGCCTGAAAGACAAGGAGGTGCAGCGCAGCTTGATGAATGAGGAGCCGCCACCCACGCTGGCCGAAGTCATAGAGGCCGCGGAAGCCGCAGAGTCCACGAATGCCGGAGTGGACGAGATGCATCAATGGCGTGAGTGGCGTCCTAAAGCCGGCAAGGCGGAAAATTCGGTGCACGGGAAGGCCGGACAGTCGGTGCACGCGACTCGGCGGGCCTCAAAGTCGTCTACGGAAGGCAGCGACGGCGAGGAGGTCCAGAAGGTCCGGAAGGGCGGTCGACGCTGCGAGGGTTGCGGAGCGGCCCACGAGCGCGCGAGATGCCCGTTCAGGAAGGCCGAGTGTTACACCTGCGGCCGTCGGGGGCACATCGCCAAGGCGTGCAGAAAGAGGAAAGAGGGCCGGAGGCAATCACAAGACCGCGCGGCCAGGCCGGACCGTCCAGCAAGGCCCAAAGATGGCGCCCAGACCACGAGGAAGCAGGACGGCGTGGGCCGCGTCTCGGACAGCAGCGAGGACGACGCCTCAGTGTTCAGCGTGTCCGCGGGACAGTCCCATTACTTCGTTGAGGTATTAGTACAAGGGGCCCCTATTAAGATGGAAATTGACTCGGGGTCCTCCTTTTCCATAATTCCCCAGAAAGAGTTCCTGAAAATCGACCCCCACGTGCGGCCAAAGCTTAAAGCGTTGAGGTCCACACTACGGGACGTACAGGGAAACAACATTCCGGTATTGGGGGTTGGGAAGTTTCGGGTCAATTTTAAGAGACATTCTGCGGAACTGCCCCTAGTTGTCCTGAAAGGGGGAAGCTGTAGCCTCCTGGGAACACAGTGGTTTCAGCCCTTAGGGTTGTTCATAGGGGGGGTGCATACCGTGGGGGGGGACCCAATACAAGCGGTTTGCGATGCGCATCCCGCCGTTTTTGAGAAAGGACTCGGAAAGTTCAAGGGACCCCCTGTAGCTTTCGACATAGACCCGGAGGTCCGCCCAATAAGACTCAAACCACGCAGGGTGCCGTTTGCACTCAAGGACAAAATAGAGGCGGAATTGGACAAACTGGTGGGCCAGGGGATTCTTATTCCTGTTGATTCCGCGGAGTGGGAAACTCCAATTGTAACGGCTCTAAAGGCTAACGGGGAGGTGCGCATTTGCGCAGATTATAAGTGTACAATTAACAAGGCGATCCGCCCTAATGCATACCCGGTGCCAGTGATAAGCCACCTTTTGGCCAGGCTAAATGGGGGAAAGTGTTTCGCCAAGCTCGATTTGGCACAAGCCTATCAGCAACTTCCTGTGACCCCCGCCACGGCCGCGGCACAAACGATAGTTACACATAAGGGAGCGTTCCAGGTGTCGCGGTTACAGTTCGGCGTGAACTCGGCACCCGGCCTTTTTCAATCGCTTGTGGAACGCCTCCTAAAGGGCCTGGAGGGGGTGTTGCCTTATTTTGATGACGTGTTGATAACAGGGGGGAGTGAGGCTGAACTAGCGAAAAGGTTGGACAAGGTACTGACCGTGTTCGAGAAAGCGGGGCTGAGATTGAGGAAGGATAAATGTGTTTTTTTCGAAACAGAGGTCGAGTTTTTAGGGTTCCGAATCACACCCGAGGGGATTAAGCCGTCTAAATCCAAGGTAGCAGCCATTAAAAAGGCCCCTCGCCCCACATCCAAGACCGAGCTGCAATCTTTCCTGGGGCTCCTAAATTTTTACCATACATTCCTCCCGCGGAAGGCGTCCGTGGCCGAACCGCTCCATCGGTTGCTGAAAAAGGAGGAGCCGTGGATGTGGGGTGATGAGCACGAGAGGGCGTTCAAGGAGCTAAAGCAACTCCTAACATCTGAGGCAATCCTGACGCATTTCGACCCCAAACGGCCTGTGGTCCTAGTTTGTGATGCATCCCCGGTGGGGGTGGGGGCGGTGCTTTGCCACGTGTTGGAGGACGGCAGGGAGGCCCCGGTAGCATTTTACTCAAGGTCCCTGTCCCAAGCGGAGCGGAATTACGCACAAACCGACAGGGAAGCATTAGCAATCGTATCGGGGACCAAAAAATTTCACGATTTTTTGTATGGCCGCCCGTTCAAAATCGTGACCGATCACAAACCGCTGTTAGGGATTTTCACGGCGCACAAGCCCACGCCGCAGATCCTGTCCCCGAGAATGCTGCGATGGGCTATTTTCCTCAACGCGTACCAACATGAGTTGGAGTACAGGCCCGGAAAGGAGATCAGCCATGCTGATGCGCTTTCGAGATCCCCCTTGCCATTGTCGGACGCCCAGAAGGCGAGAGCAGAAAAGGACCGCCAGGTGTTGCTAATTGAGGTTTTAGACGCTCCCCCAATAGTGCCAGCCGACATTGCTAGGGCGACAGGAAAGGACAGGACACTGGCGAAGGTTTGCTCATGGGTGCAGAAGGGGTGGCCGGGTTCGTCCCCGAGTACGGAGTTCGACCCATTCTTTAGGAAGAAGCTAGAGTTGTCCCTAGAGAGGGGGTGCCTTCTGTGGGGCCAACGGGTGGTGGTCCCTGCGCCCCTGCGGACAAGGGTGCTCGAACTGCTGCACGTCAGCCACCCGGGCATAGTTCGTTCCAAGGCGCTGGCCCGGAGTTACTTCTGGTGGCCGCAGCTGGACACGGATATTGAGCACATGGTTGGCACTTGCGAGGCTTGCCAGGGGTCCCGCCCTGAGGCGGCCCGTCTCCCACATAGGGAATGGGACACAGCACGGGGACCATGGTCCAGGGTGCACGTAGATTTCGCTGGCCCATTCCGAGGAACCATGTTTCTCCTAGTCGTGGATGCGTTCTCCAAGTGGCTGGAGGTTATCCCGGTAAAAAGCACGTCCTCCGCCACGACAATTAGCCGGCTACGGAGAGTCTTTTCCACGTTCGGTTTACCCGACACTTTAGTCAGCGATAACGCTAGTTGTTTCACCTCCGCTGAGTTCGGGGCATTCATGGGGACAAACGCCATTCGGCATATCACGTCTGCACCGTTTCACCCGGCCACGAATGGCCAAGTGGAACGGTTGGTGCGTACAACGAAGGAGGCGCTGCGGCGCATGGGCCCGGGGGACCTGAATCACCAAGTGTGCCAATTCCTCTTAGCGTATAGGGTGACCCCTTTGGCATCCGGCTACTCGCCGGCGGAGCTCTTGATGCGGCGAAAACTGACCACGCTCCTGTCCAGGCTAGACCCAACAAGAGTCGAGGATAAAGGAAAGAACGTGGGGTTGGCAGTCTCGAAAGGTTTCGCTGCCGGTGACCCTGTTCACTGCAGGAACTATTCCAGCGCAGGGCCAGCCTGGGTGCCAGGGACGGTTGTAGAACAGACGGGGCCAGTGTCGTACCGGGTCGAGACGAACACCGGCCTCCTCTGGAGGAGGCACGCAGATCAACTGAGGCACAGAGTGATTGGGCCGGCCAGTGGAGCTCAGCAACAGGATTCAGCGTTAGGGTTCTCCCCCACCCGCTTAACCCAAGGGGGAGACAGCAGTGGACAACAGTCCCAAGCATGGGGGGAAGGAAGCAGAAGCAGCGGCCCCGACCCATATCCCTTTGATACGCCAGCTCTAGCAGGGGCCGGGGAAGGGGGAGAGGAGTTCGCGACCGCTGCCCCCGATAGTGATTTTGATTTTGATTTGGCGAGCCGGGGGGGTTTTCAGGAGTGTTCCCCCACCCATCCAAGCGAGAAGAGGGGTTTTTCGTTAGCCCCCAGTGCCCCCGGTTCCTCCCTAAGAAAGAGCACACCTCCCAACAGCGCCGCGGAGCCGCGGAAAGTCACTAACGAGTCTCCCTCTCATATTGCAGGACAGGAGACCAGGGGACAAAGAGAAGGTAGCAATCCCAGGGAGAGGCAGCCCGCACCGAGACCCCAGCGTGTTCGAAATAAGCCATCTTGGCTGAGAGACTTTGTCTCATAAGGGGGGGGGAGTGTGTTAAGGTGGGCTCGAGACTTTGTCTCGTCCTAGGGGGGAGGGATGTTGTGTTCTGATGGTTTACTGTACACATGGATTGAAATGTATCTGAGTCAATGTAACCTTGCCTATAGCAACAATGTAACCTTCAGCTGTATCATATAAGCCCTGTAATAGGACGCGAGCTAATGACCACCAGCTGGCAGCAGCGAGCGTCCAAGCTCTCTTGGTCCGAACTCATCAAAGGCAACAGCGCGGGAAGTTTTCCCGCCACTACCTACACCTGGACAAGAAGGGCGTGACCTGAAATGACGTCACGCAGACAGTAGCCAATGGGCTACCATGGCACCACGTTCAAATGTATTACTGCTGTATATAAAGAGCTATTGATCCGCCATTACCTCATGTTCCCTCTGTCCACGATGCAATAAACCTGAGTTAACCCAGCCCGAGGCTGTGTCCTGTGTCTTGGTTTACATACACCAAAGTACCCAATTTTCTGTAAAAGCCATCTAGCAAGCTGCCAGTCTTATGACCAAGTTAGAAGTTAGACTGAAAGATGTTTAGAAAATCATGGACCAATATTTGGAATTGAGACACCACCACTATTTCTGTGGCATACAAAACCATTGCCATCTACGATCAAAGAAATTCATTTTAAAATTATTATGCCTCAGCTCCTTTTCCCACCTAAACCATTTTTCTTCCTGATAACCTCTTTGGAAATACAGACTTCATAGACTTCAGTCTTTCCAGGGAACTATAGCTTCCCATTCTTAAATCAGTTAAATATTGAATGAAATTGTAATTGAACTTCACATTTACAAAGTAGGTCATGTTACACTGTCTTTTCTCCTCCATGGCCCTTTAATGGGAAAAAGCCCAGCTTAATATTCATTTGGAGGCATGGGTTGATATTCAGAGAGGACTCACCTATAAGTGTTTGAGTTACAATCCTTAATTCCATTTAGAGTACTGAAAATATAGATAAATGGGCAAAGATTCAGATGAGAGCCTACAAGGATAATTCAAGGTCTAGGAAGGCTGTTTTAAATCTTTTGCTCCTAATACAGAAAATAATGATTCTACTTATGTTATTTTGAACCAATGGCTTGTAGGAGCAGAGTGCAAAAACAGAGACTAACAAGGCTGGCTTACTAGTACTTAGTAGGAAGAACTGAGGATTTGATCTCTGGAAATTTTGATCTGATCCACAACATCCAGACTTAAGCGCTGACTGGATCAAGGCCCAGGCCAAGGCACACATTTTGAATGTTCCTGTTCAGTTCTTGTGGGTGGGGGAGAGGTTTCAATATGTTTTAAAGGGAGAAATATATTTAGATGTATGTATGGGCACAGACTTGGGTGGGTTGAGGAGGATGGTGAAGGATAGGGGTGCCTGGCGTGTAATGGTCCATGGGGTTGCAAGGGGTCAGAATCGACTATGCGACTGAACAACAACAAATTCAAATAATATTGCCATGCATTTTTTTTCTGATTAAAATGCATTTTAGCATGGGGTACGACAGAAAACATGTAAGTGGACACACACAAAGTTACACAAATCTGTAATAGTACGATTAGTTTATCTCTGCATCTTAAAGCTTCCCTTTAGGAGATGGCACCATAATTCACTCTGCGTGTCATGGAAAGTTGCAAGATTAGCAGCAACCCATGTACTGAGACTTCAGGATTCAAATCTGAGATCAGATGTGATGTCAGAGGGGTAGCTCCACATGATGTCCCAAGTATAGCATGAGCACAATCTTGGACAGGGATAAGACCTGTTTCTGGGATAGCTGGTTGTGGGACTGAGTTGGATAATCTTGGTAAACGCACCCAGAATCTGGATAAAACCAAATAATATGGTGAGCCAGAGCCACGAGGGGCAAATACTGTATAAGACACATCAGAGTATAAGACGCACTCTGTTATTACCAAAATAGCCCACTATAGGCCACTATATACAGTACAAGACACACTCCATTTTCCAGTTTATTGGGGGGGATGGAGTGGGTCTTATAAACCAGCAAATGTGGTACGTTGTTTTGGCTCTGGTGTAGGCAGCAAAATACATCCACCAGCTCCAGTGGGTACCAGCATTCCAACTAGGGTTTGCTCATGTCCTGTGCAGCAGCTTTACTTTCTGTAAGCAGAACATATGGATGGTTTGTGCTAGCCTTATACCGGGGGTGCCCAAACTTTTCAGGCCTTGGGCTGGTCACGTGGTTCAGGGGACTGGTCACTATGGCCCATGGGTCAGATCCAGCCCCTGATGCCAATTCATCTGGGCCATGAAGCCCTCATGGCTCCCAGAAGCGGAAGTAAAACGCGCCCATAAAGGCGCGTTTTACTTCCACTTCCAGGAGCGATAAGGGCTTTGTAGGCCAGATGAATTGGTTGTGGGAGCCAGATCAGACCACAGGCCATAGATTAGGCACCTTGTCTTATACTTTTGCTTTGACCTCCTGTGAGAGGCTCACTTACAGCAGTAGGCCTGTGTTCTGCTGCTTCCAATGCTCGTGTTACAAGAAGCCTGGACATCTTCACTACTGGTGGTCCATACCCTCTTTTGCACTGCAGGTCCAAGTATACACATGCACATTCTTTGGCTGCCTCCAAAGTTGCCTTTTCTCACTCGTGGCTATTTGCTTCAGTAATGTTGTACAAGCTGTCATGAATTTGAAAAACTTTACACCGATCAATTCGATTGCAGCATCTTGCTGTCCAGAGAAACAAAACATTCCCGTTCAGCAAGGCTGGGGGATTTCCCTGTGAGAGCATTACATCACTGGGAAGAGCGCCCCTAGAGGTTTCCTTAGTCATCAAGGAAAGCCTACCCATGCACCTCAGGACAAGTTCACAGCCTTTGAACTTCAGAGGTTAGTCACCCAGAGAGAAGGGAGTGGTGGTGAAAGCATTGGCATCTTGCCAGGATACAGACTTGGATCCTGGTAACGCAACCTTGAAAAGATCTTAGAGATAACAGTTATCTTATCTCTTGATCTAAGTCAAGGACACTCCAACATTCCTTAGGTGGCGAGTGAGCCAAATTTGTAAATAAAAGGAGCAAATTTTGCCCAGTTAGAGAGCTCATCAAGGGATTCAGCGAGAGCCTTTGATCTTCAAAGAGCCAAATGGACATCTAAGAAGAATGAAGCTGGGAATGGCCTGACACTCTGACATTTTATCGGAAGGAAGGGAGTCTACCAGATTTAGCCTGAAACGGGAGCAGAATACTTCGAATATTATTCTGGCTTCCAGATTTAGATAAAATTTGCAACATCTTCGGAATTAGAAGATTTTTTGGAGCTTGCTTAGCTTTACTTGGAAGACAATGTAGTTTATTGTTTTATTAGACAAAGTGTGATAGGCTTTGTGATTAGGAGATTAGTTTGCTTTAGATTAGGCTTTACCCTACTATGGGAAGTTTTATTTTACTTTTAAGTCAAGTTTTCCTTTTTGCTATTGTGATGCTTTGCATGAAGAAACAACTGGCTTTATGGACTCTATTTTATTCTTTATTCCAATAAAATGGGAGAGTCTGCACAAGATCTCTTCTAAAAAAGACAATTGAAAGTGTTGAGTCTGAAGTGTGTGGGATTTAGAAACACCTGTCTGTGCTTGCAACTGTTTACCATGCTACATTTAGCCGCCCTGAGTGGTGTTTGTACCAATAGGGCGGGGTATAAATATACGAAATAATAATAATAATAATAATAATAATAATAATAATAATAATAATAATAATAATAATAATAATAATAATAATAATAATAATAATAATAATAATAATAAATGAAAATCTCCCATGGCTCATCCTTGACAGAAGGATGAGAGGCCAGGAAGGAGGAGAGGCCAGGGGGTGATAAGGAGAGCTGCTCAGGTGGAACGTACCAGATCCCAGGGCGGATTTCTTAGGAGTCGTGGGATTCTAAAAGCCCTGCAGCCGGAGGGAACAAATTTGGGGCTAGAAGTTCAGAGCCACTTTCTCAGCTTTCCCCACTCGTGGTGAGGCCGGCTTGAGGCCGCTCCTAGGGTTTGGGGTCTCTCCCCCGGGAGGTCGGTGGCGACACAAGCACAACACTCCTTTCTGCTGAACAGCGACAAAGGAAGCCCAGGCTATAAAGCTTTTAAACGTAAGCCCCAAATTTATCTTTCAGTGCCACTCACACTCAGATTTGCCATCATGCCTGAAGATTTAGGGAGAGAGCAAAAAATCCTTTTGAGGCTGGGAGAACATATTTTAATATACAATCTCCATACTATGTATTCAATGTGTCTAAAAGTCAGCCAGTGTACAACTTTTTTGGAGAAATCCTTCATCAGAGATTACTTTTACATTTCTTTAAAGTTTCTGTAAAACAGATAATAATTTTTAAAACATTTCTATTATCTTAGTAAAGATTATCAAAACCTTCATTACATACATATATCTGGAGAATGAACCCACCTAGTCATAATGTGTAATTTACTTATCCAAATCCTTATCTCGCGTCCTGGCCTCCCTGTAGAAATTCTGTTGGGCTACAGACGTTAATAGGCTGGATGTAATTCCTCATTAAATAGCACTGGCACAGGTGAGTTTAATTATGTGATGGTTCTGTCTCTTCCCTCCCAATTAACTCTTACATATTTGTTTATCCTTTTATGACTTCAATTTAGCAATTCATACTACCAAATCCCAACGGGAACAAAGTTAAATACAACCCCCCCCCCATGCATAATAATATAGTAATGTAATAGTGAAAAACGGACATTAAACATTAGACTCTTGGAGATAAGCTCCTACAATATTTTTAACCATGTATGCTGTTGATAAATATATATTTATAACTTGAGTTTAGTGAAGCTGTGGGGTATAGTTCTAAATTTATAGAGTCCCATCGGAGAATTAGTACTTTTCAATGCTAAAAAGCCTATTAACATCTGTAGCCCAACAGAACTTCTACAGGGAGGCCAGGACGCGACTATTGGATTATTTTTGTCCTTTTCTTCTTGGCTTTTTTCTTTTGATGCTGCCAGCTGTACCTAAAGAAAACTAGAGAAGGGAGAGAGAAGAATCTCATATTGAAGTTTTGGTTTGTTGGGTACTTTTTTGCACCGTGGGCTAGACACGCCCTCTCACACAGGTGGGGAGGCCAGAGGCATGGAGGCATGTCTGCTTTTCTTGGAGTATTTTTAGAAGAGGCTCTCTCTGTGTGTTTTTATGTTGCTCTTTTCCCTTCTATGTGTGGATGGGTGGGTGCTTTCCCTGTTTGACTGATTTTTAAAGAATTGTGTTTGGTTAATTTCTTGTGTATTTATTCTCTTGCAAATGCCTATTTTGTTGGGCTTTTAATATTTTTGCTTTCTCATAAATTACTTTCTGCTTTAGAGTAGAATGAGTGCCTGTTGCCTTGCCTCTGCTTTTTAAAAAATAGTTCTTAAGGGTCCTTGCAGTTGTAGGAAACACAACAGGGAACATCAAAACAAAAGAAATGAAAAGAGGTTTTCCTTTTCCTTTGAAACAAAAGGATTGATGCGCAAAAAAAATGAAACTGGCACACTTTGAAAGATCTGAAATGAAACAAATACAATCATTCTGTCTTACACATCCCTAGTGATAAAATTCAAACTTAACCTATGCTTTGGTGCATACCAGTTTTAGGAAAAAGAACCCAAGCTTTTATCTCAGTATGACAGCCACCAAAAATGACATTTGGTTGGGCTTGTAGCAATGACTTGAGAAACTGGAACAAATTAGACATCTTGCCATGGATGGAATAAAACAAATATATTGACAGAGCTTGCCTTCTGCTGACACATGAAGTACTGAAAAGGACTTGCCTGTCCCTTTTAATTTCATTTCAGATACATTAAAAAAAATTTAAAGGCACTGCAAGGTACATTTGCATGCAATTGTGTACAAAAACAGTCAAAGCTCATTTATGTCCCCCCCCCCTGTGATAACAACCAACTGGATTGTGATAAGCAATTCCTTGGCATTCCTTGCCTCCCATATTTCCTGCCAATAGAAGGATGATGCTCTTTGTAATGAGTTTCCCCCTCCTACCAGCCCTCTGTGGTGTCCAGGGAAAGCAGTAAATTAAAGGTTGTTCCTCTGAATTACTGAGCATTTCCAAACTGGCTAAGGAAAAAAAGATTTATGCTATTTAAACCCACCGCTCTCTGCTGCTGGTCTGCACTGTGTATATTGTCAGTCACATGAGATACATCTCTCTCACTATCTCTCCCTGTTAGATAGCATATAAAGGTCACAAAAGCTAAATCCAAATATAATGGCATTGCAAAATGTTTCTGTTGCTGCATGACTACTAGCTGGTTATAATAGCATCAATTTATTAATCCAAAATAACATTACTCAGAGCATAAAGCCAATCTTGTGTTTTCTAACAGGAGGCATATAAATAAAATCTAAAATTAGATTCTATTTGCTGTGTGAGATAAGTTGGCCTGAGTTTAAAATGTGACAAAGAAGCCAGCTTAAGTTCTGAATTCTCTCTCTTGTTTTCATAAAGCTAAACACATCGTGATCTGAATTCACAACTTGAAATTGGAGATCAATTGTACTATCAATCCCTTTCATCTATGTACACAAAGCTTGGTGTCCTGCCTTTTGTCTTGTTGTAAGGTATATGCTATTCTGCCAAATCTGACCTTAAATAAAAATTAGGCAGCCAGAGACATAAGGAGCTCAAATGTTGGATCTAAAGAAGCTAAAAAAATTTTTTTTAAGTTATTCCTTCAAAACAATTGTAGCTTCTGTTGTCAAACATGATGAGGAGTTGGGAAATTGTACAAGAGGTAGAAGCAGTGACAGATTTTACATTCTTAGGATCGAAGATGACTGCAGATGGTGATTGCACCCATGAAATAAAAAGGTGATTTATTATTGGGTGGCAAGCTATGAGAAATTTGGGGAACATAGTTAAAAGTAGAGACACCACCTTCCAAACAAAAGTCTGCATAGTCAAAGCAATGGTATTTCCTGTAGTAATGTATGGTTGTGAGAGCTGGACCATAAGGAAAGCTGAGCGCAGAATAGAGGCCTTTGAGATGTGGTGTTGGAGGAGAGTTTTGAGAGTACCCTGGACAGCGAGGAGAACAAAAAGGTTGATCTTAGAAGAAATCAACCCTGATTGCTCCTTGGGAGGTCAAATATTGAAGATGAAGTTAAAGTACTTTGGACATGAAATGAGAAGAGAAGATTCCCTTGAGAAAGCCTTGATGCTAGGAAGGGTCAAGGGCAAAAGAAGAAGTGATCTCCCGGGATTTGAGGCAGGTGGGAGCCATCGCTTCTGCCTCCGCCCTCCCCACCTGGGGGGAAGAAAAAGGAGACGCCAACGCCGCGGCTCGCCAACGCTCCCTGCTCGTTCCAGGAGCCCATGCCACTGGCTCCCGGGATTTGAGGCAGGTGGGAGCCATCGCTTCTGCCTCCGCCCTCCCCACCTGGGGGGAAGAAAAAGGAGACGCCAATGCCGCGGCTCGCCAACGCTCACTGCTCGTTCCAGGAGCCCATGCCACCGGCTCCCGGGATTTGAGGCAGGTGGGAGCCATCGCTTCTGCCTCCGCCCTCCCCACCTGGAGGGAAGAAAAAGGAGATGCCGATGCCGCGGCTCGCCAACGCTCCCTGCTCGTTCCAGGAGCCCATGCCACCGGCTCCCGGGATTTGAGGCAGGTGGGAGCAATCGCTTCTGCCTCCGCCCTCCCCACCTGGGGGGAAGAAAAAGGAGACGCCAACGCCGCGGCTCGCCAATGCTCCCTGCTCGTTCCGGGAGCCCATGCCACCGGCTCCCGGGATTTGAGGCAGGTGGGAGCCATCGCTTCTGCCTCTGCCCTCCCCACCTGGGGGGAAGAAAAAGGAGATGCCAATGCCGCGGCTCGCCAATGCTCCCTGCTCGTTCCAGGAGCCCATGCCACCGGCTCCCAGGATTTGAGGCAGGTGGGAGCCATCGCTTCTGCCTCCGCCCTCCCCACCTGGGGGGAAGAAAAAGGAGATGCCAACTCCGCGGCTCGCCAACGCTCCCTGCTCATTCCAGGAGCCCATGCCACCGGCTCCCACAATCTGAGGCAGGTGGGAGCCATCGCTTCTGCCTCCGCCCTCCCCACCTGGAGGGAAGAAAAAGGAGACGACGATGCCGATGCCGCGGCTCGCCAACGCTCCCTGCTCGTTCCAGGAGCCCATGCCACCGGCTCCCGGGATTTGAGGCAGGTGCGAGCCATCGCTTCTGCCTCCACCCTCCCCACCTGGGGGGAAGAAAAAGGAGATGCCGACGCCGGGACTCGCCAGCGCTCCCTGCTCGTTCCGGGAGCCCATGCTTGTTGCTGGAACCAGGGGGGGATTGTGGATGGGGTGGGAAGAGAGAGAGTTGGCCCTGCCAGCCAGGAAGGAGGGGCAGCATTCCATCTAGGGAGGTTCCAGGGATCCATATAGGTGTTGTGATGGGCATGGGGCGGTATGGAGGGTACCGTGGGGCGGGCCGCACTCGGGGAATGCGGGTCCGATGTTTAAGTGCAGTCCCTCATTCCAGCCCAGCAGGTACATCTCTGGGCCCTGAGCAGCAGATCCAGAGTGACCCCGCCCTTAGGCTGCTGCTGGTTAATGCCAGATCGGTCTGTAATAAGGCCCCCCTGATCCAAGATGCTATCCAGGAGGGGCGGGCTGACCTGGCATGCATCACCGAAACCTGGCTGACACCTGAGGATGGAGTACCTCTTTCGGAGATGTGTCCAGCTGGGTTCGGTATTTGGCACCAGCCTAGAGGTGAGGGGAGGGGCGGTGGTGTCGCCATTGTTGCCAGGGAGTCTTTGGGAATTGCTAGGGCCACTGCTCCACAAGTGTCTGGTTGTGAGGCCCTGCTTCTACGGTTGGGCCCCAAGGGTCAGTTGGGGATCTTACTCCTGTACCTGCCCCCTTGCAGGGTAAGGGATGCCCTGCCTGAGCTCCTTGAAGCCGCCTCGATGCTGGCGTTGGAGTTCCCGAGGCTTATGGTTCTGGGGGACTTCAATTTGCCATCATTGGGGATGGCTTCTGAGGTGGCAAGGGAGTTCATGGCTTCCATGGCAGCCATGGGCCTGACTCAGGTAGTTCAGGGTCCGACCAGGGGCAGTGGTCACATGCCAGACTTAGTTTTCTTGTCGGAGCAGTGGCAGAGTGACCTGAGATTACAGGATTTAGCCATCTCACCTGTGCCATCGTCAGATCACTATTTGGTGACTCTTGACTTTCTGGGGGCGACGCTTCATTGTAGGGAGGCAGGACCTATTAGAATGGCCCGCCCTCGGCGACTAATGGATCCAGATGGATTCCAGAGGGAACTGGGGGATGTTCCTCTGGATCGGCTACACGATTCACCCGAGGCACTTGTCGACCTGTGGAACAGGACGGCAACAGCAGCCTTGGATGAAATCGCGCCACTGCGGCCTCTCCGCGCCCGTGGGATTAGGTCATCCCCGTGGTTCACGGATGAACTGCGGGAACTCAAACGGGCAAAGAGACGCCTAGAGCGCCGCTGGGTGAAGACCCAAGATGACTCCGATTGGACACTAGCTAGAGCTGCTATTAGGGCCTACCTAGTGGCAATGGGGGTGGTGAGGCGGCAATTTTTATTTATTTATTTATTTATTTATTTATAGTCACATTTGTATATGCCGCCCACTCAGGCAGAACCCGACTCAGGGCGGCATTACAACAATTCTAAAAACACTTAAAAGACACTATAAAAAACCCACATCCCACCCCATTTAAAACCCATATCCCGCCCACCCATCCCACCCACCACACAAAGAAGAAGAGAGAGTTCTTAATCCTTACACTAACCAGCAGGCGGGAGCCGTAGTCCCATTCGGGCCCCACACCTGCCCTGCCAGCCAGGTCTTCACTCCTTTCCTGAAGGGCAGCAATTCCCTTTGAAGTCTTAGATCTATTGGCAGGAGGTTCCAAAGAGCTGATGCGGACATGGAGAAGGCCCTCCTTCGGGTGCTAGACAGATGTGCACCCCTAGTTGATGGCACTATTAGAGAGCCCCTCCGGTCCGCTCTAGTTGGACGGGCAGACACTCTTGGGACGATGCGGTCTCTAAGGTATCCTGGCCCACTGCCATATAGGGCTTTAAAGGTCAAAACCAGCACCTTGAATTGCACCCGGAGACAAACTGGTAACCAGTGCAGCTCCCGAAGTAGCGGGGAGGCGTGGGCATATCGCCCACACCCCATCACCACCCGGGCTGCCGCATTCTGGACCAGCTGCAGCCTCCGAATGGTCGTCAAGGGCAGCCCCATGTAGAGCACATTACAATAATCTAGTCGGGAAGTAACCAGAGCATGGGTGACCATAAGCAAGGAGCCCCGGTCCAGGAGCGTGCGCAATTGGCGAATCACCCGAAGTTGGGCAAAAGCCCTCCTGGCCACAGCCGCTACTTGTTCTTCTAGCCGCAGCCGCGAGTCCAGAAGGACCCCCAAATTGCGCACAGGGTCTGTCTGGGGCAAAACAGCCCCATCCAGTACCAAAGGTGGTAACTCCCTGGGTAACGCGGGGGGCCCCATCCACAGCCACTCTGTCTTGCTGGGATTCAGCCGAAGCCCATTAGCCCCCATCCAGACCCCAATGGCCTCCAGGCATCCGGATAGGATTTCAATAGCATCACCAGGGTCCCCCAGGCCGAGATGTATAGCTGAGTATCATCCGCGTACTGATGGTACCGCACCCCGTGGGAACGAATGATCTCACCCAGTGGCTTCATGTAGATGTTAAATAGGAGAGGAGAGAGCACCGAGCCCTGAGGAACCCCATACTTGAGGATCCTAGGGCTCGACCTCTCACTCTCTAACCACACCGACTGGGTACGGCCCTCCAGAAAAGAGGAAAACCAGGACATCACAGTGCCCTGGATCCCCAGTCCTTTGAGTCGTTCCAGAAGGATACCGTGGTCGACGGTATCGAAGGCCGCTGAGAGGTCGAGAAGAGCAAGGACGGATGGATAACCCCCATCCCGCTCCCGCCAGAGATCATCCATCAGTGCGACCAATGCCGTCTCCGTTCCATACCCGGGCCTGAATCCTGATTGAAAGGGGTCTAGATAATCCGCTTCCTCCAGGACACTCTGCAGCTGGCGTGCCACCGCCTTCTCCAAAACCTTACCCAGAAAGGGCAGGTTGGAAACCGGCCTGTAGTTGTTAAGGACCGCTGGGTCGAGGGATATTTTCTTCAGGAGGGGGCGCACCAAAGCATGTTTTAGCTGTGCAGGAAATACCCCCTCCTGCAGTGATGCATTTATTATCCCCCCAACCCAGCCACCTGTTACCTCCTTGGAGGCTTTCACCAACCAAGTGGGACAGGGGTCCAAAGGACATGTAGTGGCACGGACAGCTGCAAGGAGCCTGTCCACTTCATCAGGGACAACAGGATCAAACTGATCCCAGATCTTACAGCAAGACTGTGCACCGGCACCCCCCCCCCCGACCCTCCCCATCCACGCCGGGATTCAGTCCTGAACGGATCCGATCGATTTTCTCCACCAGATGGTCAGCAAAGTCCTCAGCCGAACCCTGCCAACCGGGCACCGATCTCCCCCTTCCAAGGAGGGACCTGGTAACCCGGAACAGGGCGGCTGGGCGATTATCAGCGGAGGCAATAAGGGTGGTGAAGTATTGCCGCCTCACCACCCCCATCGCCACTAGGTAGGCCCTAATAGCAGCTCTAGCTAGTGTCCAATCGGAGTCATCCCGGGTCTTCACCCAGCGGCGCTCTAGGCGTCTCTTTGCCCGTTTGAGATCCCGCAGTTCATCTGTGAACCACGGGGATGACCTAACCCCACGGGCGCGGAGAGGCCGCAGTGGCGCGATTTCGTCCAAGGCTGCTATTGCCGTCCTGTTCCACAGGTCGACAAGTGCCTCGGGTGAATCGTGGAGCCAATCCAGAGGAACATCCCCTAGTTCCCTCTGGAATCCGTCTGGATCCATTAGTCGCCGAGGGCGGGCCATTTTAATAGGCCCTGCCTCCCTACGATGAAGTGTCGCCCCCAGAAAGTCAAGAGTCACCAGATAGTGATCTGACCATGGCACAGGTGAGATGACTAAATCCTGTAGTCTCAGATCACTCTGCCACCGCTCCAACAAGAAAACTAAGTCTGGCATGTGACCACTGCCCCTGGTCGGACCCCGAACTACCCGAGTCAGGCCCATGGCTGCCATGGAGGCCATGAACTCCCTTGCCACCTCAGAAGCCATCCCCAGCGATGGCAAATTGAAGTCCCCCAGCACCATAAGCCTCGGGAACTCCAACGCCAGCATCGAGGCGGCCTCGAGGAGCTCAGGCAGGGCATCCCTTACCCTGCAAGGGGGCAGGTACAGGAGTAAGATCCCCAACTGACCCTTGGGGCCCAGCCGTAGAAGCAGGGCCTCACAACCAGACACTTGTGGAGCAGTGGCCCTAGCAACTCCCAAAGACTCCCTGGCAACAATGGCGACACCACCGCCCCTCCCCTCACCTCTAGGCTGGTGCCAAATGCCGAACCCAGCTGGACACATGTCCGAAAGAGGTACTCCATCTTCAGAAGTCAGCCAGGTTTCGGTGATGCATGCCAGATCGGCCAGCCCTTCCTGGATGGCATCTTGAATCAGGGGGGCCTTATTACAGACCGATCTGGCATTCACCAGCAGCAGCCTAAGGGCGGGGTCACTCTGGATCTGCTGCTCAGGGCCCAGAGATGTACCTGCAGGGCTGGAATGAGGGACCGCACTTAAACATCGGACCCGCATTCCCCGAGTGCGGCCCGCCCCACGGTACCCGCCATACCGCCCCATGCCCGTCACAACACCTATATAGGTCCCCGGAACCTCCCCAGATGGAATGCTGCCCCTCCTTCCCGGCTGGCAGGACCAACTCTCTCTCTTCCCACCCCATCCGCAATCCCCCCCTGGTTCCAGCAACAAGCATGGGCTCCCGAAACGCACAGGGAGCGCTGGCGAGTCCTGTCGTTGACATCTCCTTTTTCTTCCCCCCAGGCAGGGAGGGCGGTGGTAGGGGGCTGGGAGGGACGTCCATGTACGGACATGGCGTCTACGGCGGCGTCTTCGGCTCCCCAAGGCCACGGGGAGCCATCCTAGACTCCCCGCCCGGGGGAGTTGCACGGCAGCGACGGCGGCGTCCTCGGCTCCCTTGGCCCGGGAGCCCTTTTAACCTCCCCGCCCGGTGGCAGGGGGCGGGGAGGGGCGGCCTCGCGCGGCAGCTGCGTCGGCGTCCTCGGCTCTCTCGACCCGGGAGCCCCTCCCACCTCCCCGCCCAGTGGCAGGGGGCGGGGAGGGACGGCTTCGCGCAGCGACTGCGGCATCCTCGGCTCCCTCAGCCCGGGAGCCCTTTTAACCTCCCCGCCCGGTGGCAGGGGGCGGGGAGGGACGGCTTCACGCGGCGACTGCGGCATCCTCGGCTCCCTCGGCCCGGGAGCCCTTTTAACCTCCCCGCCCGGTGGCAGGGGGCGGGGAGGGACGGCTTCGCGCGGCGACTGGGGCGTCCTCGGCTCCCTCGGCCCGGGAGCCCTTTTAACCTCCCCGCCCGGTCGCAGGGGGCGGGGAGTGACAGCCTCACGCGGCAGCTGTGGCGTCGTCGGCGTCCTCGGCTCCCTCGGCCCGGGAGCCCCTCCAACCTCCCCGCCCGGTGGCAGGGGGCGGGGAGGGACGGCTTCGCGTGGCAGCTGTGGCGGCGTCGGCTTCTTCGGCTCTCTCGACCCGGGAGACCCTCCAACCTCCCCGCCCGGTGGCAGGGGGCGGGGAGGGACGGCTTCGCGCGGCGACTGGGGCAATACTTCACCACCCTTATTGCCTCCGCTGATAATCGCCCAGCCGCCCTGTTCCGGGTAACCAGGTCCCTCCTCGGTAGGGGGAGATCAGTGCCCGGTTGGCAGGGTTCGGCTGAGGACTTTGCTGACCATCTGGTGGAGAAAATCGATCGGATTCGTTCAGGGCTGAATCCCGGCGTGGGTGGGGAGGGTCGGGTGGGCACCAGAGCACAGTCTTGTTGTATGATCTGGGATCAGTTTGATCCTGTTGTCCCTGATGAAGTGGACAGGCTCCTTGCAGCTGTGCGTGCCACTACATGTCCTTTGGACCCCTGTCCCACCTGGTTGGTGAAAGCCTCCAAGGTAGTGACAGGTGGCTGGGTTGGGGCGATAATAAATGCATCATTACGGGAGGGGGTATTTCCTGCACCACTAAAACATGCTTTGGTGCGCCCCCTCCTGAAGGAAATATCCCTTGACCCAGCTGTCCTTAACAACTACAGGCCGGTTTCCAACCTGCCCTTTCTGGGTAAGGTTTTGGAGAAGGCGGTGGCGCGCCAGCTGCAGAGTGTCCTGGAGGAAGCGGATTATCTAGACCCCTTTCAATCAGGATTCAGGCCCGGGTATGGTACGGAGATGGCATTGGTCGCACTGATGGATGATCTCTGGCGGGAGCGGGACGGGGGTTATCCATCCGTCCTTGCTCTTCTTGACCTCTCAGCGGCCTTCGATACCGTCGACCACGGTATCCTTCTGGAACGGCTCAAAGGATTGGGGATCGAGGGCACTGTGTTGCCCTGGTTTTCCTCTTTTCTGGAGGGCCGTACCCAGTTGGTGTGGTTAGAGAGTGAGAGGTCCAGCCCTAGGCTTCTCAAGTATGGGGTGCCTCAGGGCTCGGTGCTCTCTCCTCTCCTATTTAACATCTACATGAAGCCACTGGGTGAGATCATTCGTTCCCACGGGGTGCGGTACCATCAGTACGCGGATGACACTCAGTTGTACATCTCGGCCCGTGGGGACCCCAGTGATGCTGTTGAAATCCTATCTGGATGCCTGGAGGCCATTGGGGTCTGGATGGGGGCCAATGGGCTTCGGCTGAATCCCAGCAAGACAGAGTGGCTGTGGATAAGGGGCCCCGTGTTATCCAGGGAGTTACCATATTTGGTACTGGATGGGGCTGTTTTGCCCCAGACAGACCCAGTGCGCAACTTGGGGGTCCTTCTGGACTCGCGGCTGCTGCTAGAAGAACAAGTAGCGGCTGTGGCCAGGAGGGCTTTTGCCCAACTTCGGGTGATTCGCCAGTTGCGCACGCTCCTGGACCGGGGCTCCTTGCTTATGGTCACCCATGCTCTGGTCACTTCCCGACTAGATTATTGTAATGCGCTCTACATGGGGCTGCCCTTGACGACCATTTGGAGGCTGCAGCTGGTCCAGAATGCGGCAGCCCGGGTGGTGATGGGATGTGGGCGATATGCCCATGCCTCACCGCTACTTCGGGAGCTGCACTGGCTACCAGTTTGTCTCCGGGTGCAATTCAAGGTGCTGGTTTTGACCTTTAAAGCCCTATATGGCAGTGGGCCAGGATACCTTAGAGACCGCATCGTCCCAAGAGTGTCTGCCCGTCCAACCAGAGCGGACCGGAGGGGCTCTCTAATAGTGCCATCAGCTAGGGGTGCACATCTGTCCAGCACCCGAAGGAGGGCCTTCTCCGTGTCCGCACCAACTCTCTGGAACCTCCTGCCAACAGATCTAAGACTTCAAAGAGAATTGCTGACCTTCAGGAAAGGATTGAAGACCTGGCTGGCAGGGCAGGTGTGGGGCCCGAATGGGAACACGGTCCCCGCCTGCTGGCTTACGTAAAGAATTAAGAACTCTCCCTTCTTCTTTTTATAGTGGGTGGGATGGGTGGGTGGGATATGGGTCTTTTAAAATGGGTGGGATATGGGTCTTTTAAAGTGTTTTTATGTGTTTTTAGAACTTGTTGTAATGCCGCCCTGAGTCGGGTTCTGCCTGAGTGGGCGGCATATATAAATATGACTATTAAATTAAATTAAATTAAATTAAAGGGATTGCAGACAATGAGATGGCTAGATGGCATTGCTGACACAATGGGCACAAAGCTGGGTGCGTTGAGGAGGCTGGTGGAGGATAGGGGTGCCTGGGGTGTGATGGTCCATGGGGTCGCAAAGGGTCAGAATGGACTGTGCAACTGAACAACAAGTATAACTGTTTAAATAGTCCAGATAAAAGCATGCTTTGGGGGCGGTTGCAAGAATGAAATTTATGGAAATAGCAGGTTCTTTGAGCCTACTGAGGCAGTGACAAATTTCTACCACAAAAGTGGGGATTTTAAGTTTTAAAAAGTCTGTTTTTGTTTTGTTATGAGCAGAGCAAGCTACTAGCTGGCAGAAATTAAGATAGGTAAGAAAAAGCCTTTTGATGCTGGAGGGGAATTATATTGGTAAGTGAGTCAGATCTACCTTGGAGGCCATATTTACAGTTCAGGGGAGCTCCACAAGCATAAATCTACTGCCAGCAGTATTCCCAGCATTAGAAATGCTCGTATTCTGGAGGGATGAATAACTGTGACCTGGAACTTCTTGGAACCTCCATTTCCCTGAGGCACTTAGAAACCAGGCTCTCTACACCGTCCTTGAACCAGCATAGCTAATTCCCCCAATTGTTTTAAATGAGGTGGAAGAGTCAAGAAGAAAGAGCTTCTGGGTTTAACAGACTGCCAGGAAGTTTTTTTTATTGAGTGGGCTGCTTCAAGTTATGCCTGATCTAATTTCTCAGAGGTCTTCAGGGTCAACGCCAGTTGATACTTTTCAGGGAAGTAGCTCAGAATCAAAGTAAACAATTGATTCTGAGTAAACATTCTCCAGATAAACTGTAAAAAGGAAGATTATTTTGTGTCCTTCTTGACAAACAAAGTTGAAATAAGACTACTCATTAATGGCCCCTGAACTTAGAGTATCACTGCAATGTAATAGAGACAGATAACATGTATTTATTTTAGCCACATAGGCCTCTTACAATGCTGTTTTCCTGTGAATCTTTTGTATTAATAAAAAAAGCAAAGCAATCATATAATATATTGCCCTATAGTACTTAGTGCACTCTCTGGGCAGTTCACAAGTTAATTAGCATTTTGCCCAAAACATGCTGGGTACTCATTTTACAAACCTCAGAAGGATGGAAGGCTGAGTCAACCTTGAATCCTGGTCAAGATTGAACTCACAGCCTTTGGGTTGCAGTACAGCAGTTTAACCACTGCGCCATACCTGTCATGCGCGGCTCCGAAGAATATGGGACCTGAGCAGAACCCTTCTGCGCAGAGCGCAGAACCCTTCTGCACATGCATAGAAGGCTTCTGCACAGAAGGGGATGTGCAGTAAATACTTTCCCCTGCCGTCAAATTATGGGATGGTGGCGGATGGCGGTGGGAAAGTTGAGTTTGCGGAGCTGAATTACAGGAAATCCCAGCCAATCCTGGATACTTGACAGGTATGCACTGCACCACCAGAGCTTCTTAATCAAAAAGCTCTGGTAGTTCAATGGATATTTACAGGAAATCCCAGCCAATCCGGGATACTTGACAGGTATGCACTGCACCACCAGAGATTCTTAATCAAAGAGCCCTGGTAGTGCAATGGATATTTAAGCTCAGATTTGATTCTTAGTGCACTATACTTCTCTAACACAATTTGGTTTTGGATTTCCAGTTTCAGGATTTCTTTCCTATTGTTTGAAAGGGCTCGTTCAGACAGGGTGTTCATTTAAAGTTTGATTTTGAGCAGCAGCAATTTAAAATAAAAATACAGTGGAACCTCATATAACAATCACCCCGTATAACAACGGAATCATATAACAATTAGGTTTTGGGGGGAAATGGTGTCCCGCATAACATTTTTTCCTATAGAAAAAAAATCGTACAACAATTTTTCAATGGGAATAACTACTTGCCAAAAAAAATTTGTTGTACGATGCATCCCATAGGGAAAATCACTATACAATGTATGCATCGTATAGCAATTGTTTCATACAACAACGAGCCCAGTGGAATTGATTAAAATCATTGTATGAGGTACCACTGTACATTACAGGATTACTTAAGCCTCCAAACCTGTATGAATTTATTTTAAAGAGGTACAATGATAGAAAGCAACAGTCAGAAGCAGCTGTTGATAATGAGAACAAAAATCACCAGGGAAATCATAAAAGCTTTTTAAAATTCAACTCTGTGATTTTTTTCATTCTGGGAGTTCCACCTAAGAGATCCACACCTACAAGTACTGTACCTGAAGGAAAGCTGGTTAGAAGGCTTCAAGGGTTAGCTTCCAATTTAAAAAGGAAGTTGATGTTGTGCTAGCTGGGAAAGTATAGTACAGTATTCCAGAGGTTGCTGCTGACCATCCTTCTTGCAAAGTGGGTGTGCTGTGAAGAGGCAACAGTTGCAGTAAGTAATTTTAGCAGGTTCTGCATGTGAGGTGAAACATGACAGAACACTACCATATAAGACTTGCATATAATTACTAGAATTACAAGATGGAAAGGCATGTAAAATACACATGAAGAGGAACAGGTGAGAACTAGATTCCACAAAAGTTAATCAGTGTTCTTAAGGGGAATGGTTAGAGAATTTTCTGCCTCAGATTAAGTTGTTCTTCACTAGAGAAAGGAAGGAGATAAAAGGTAAACACAAGACGGCAGTTCAACCACACAAAAATGGAATATTAAATTGGAATTAATTAAACTGGAATTTGAGAAGAAATGTAATGGGGTGGAGCAGGCGGAGAGTAGGATTTGTTTCAGTATTTGAGAAGTTAGTAATTTTAAGCAAAATAAAACAGGAGGCTACTGTCATAAACTTGGAAAAGTTATTTTGTTTTAAGTTACTTGTCACTGTGTCTCAGGGTTCAGAAATGGAGCTTTAAAAATGCAGCGAGTCAAAGAGAATCCTGGAAGCATTACGTCTTCAGGATTAGTGCCTCTAGTGGACAGAGAAACACCTGAGGGGTTCTCAAAGTTCAATGAATGGGAGTGAACTTTCCAACTCAAGTTCATTGCCCTTTCAAACCATCGGTCAATGACCCTGCCAACGAGATGGGAGGGGAGGGGACAAAATGAGAGTTTGGCACTTTGCCAACGTGCCTTGACCTTGAAAGATTTTGAGAAGATAAGCATTATCTTAAGATCTGAGTCTAAGGCCACCTGAAAATTCCTAAGGAGGGAGTAAGAGGGGAAATTTGTGTATAAAGCCCCCTCATTTTGTTAGCATAAAGAGAGGCATCTTAAAACAGGTGAAATCCTTGTTCGAGGAGATAAGATCAAGAGAACATCAGGAAGATGTAGCTTTGATCCATGGGGCCAAGCCAGGCCGCTGGCTGGGAGGTAGACAAAATCTCACCAGGCTGACACTTAGCTGGATTTACAGGAAGGCTGGACTTTAACTCTGTGGAGAGATGAGACCAGGACGATTCTTAGAATCTGCACATTTTCTTATTTTACATGGAAGTGTGAGATCTTGCAGGACTCCCATTGCAAGACCTTGAAAGTCACCCAGGTGAAGGGGAGATCAAAGGAGAGCAGCTCAGACTGCAGATATTTTCACAGGCCTACCGTGGGAATAAAATTCCGTTGCCTGGCAGTCTGAAGGAAGGGCCTTGATGCATCACCCAGCTGTCCCAACAATACAAAATTGGGTGGATCTTGGTTCCTTGGCCTCTTCACCTGGTCGCTTTGCTACTGTCCTGAATACAAAGAGTAAGGGGAGCCCAGTGTGGGATGCAGTTGGCAGTGGGTGGCGGCGGTGATAGCTACTATATCCACCTGAGAAACAAGTGCAATAGTACTGAGCAAAGAAAGAAGAGAGCAATGGTATTTTATCTGGGACACAATTGCTTTTCAAAAGCACAGTGACTGGAAAATCCTAGGGAATTAGAATCAGAAAGCTGAACCTCTTTTAATCTCAGCCATTCACTCCCTACACTTAGGTGTTTAGCAGGATCCCTCCCTCCCCTCCTGAAGCATTAGCAAAGCTTAATGTGGGCTTACTTCTTGTTTTAGTTACTCAGAGAAGTCTGTTTTAACTTTGGGGATACCAGAATGAGTCTGAAGGGATCCAAATGAGATGCAAATCTGAAATTTTAGGTGGATTTGGTGCATGTCCTTGATACTTAATTTTGCTAATGTCAATGAAACATAATGTTAAAACTTTGTTGTTAATGAAACAATGTGTATAGTGACAGGATGCCTCAAATCTACACCATTTAGAAAGTATATCCTCTTGTTGGCATCGCTCCACCTAAGATAAGGAGAGAAGTAACAGCAGACACAGAGAGAACTAAGCAAGAGAACAACCCTTGACATTCTCTGAACAGATATGTGCCTCAAGTCCACTTGCTCAGATCCAGGAAAAGCTTTGTGGCAAGAACGAACACTCTTGAGGGTACGCGTGAACAAAACCAAATTAGAAGATGGAGGAAGTAGATCATTCGACAAAGAATATTAAAGGAGACTATGGCTGAGGAACTGTTATGTATGTTAACTGTGTTTTCTGACAGGAGCGGAATGTATCTTTTCTCATGTATCTATCCTTATGCAAATAAGTGGATCTAAAAATGTGCACACTCTGTTAGCCAATGGGCTTGTTTTATTATTGTTACTGTTACTGTTTATAATGTATATACGTTGGAGTTTTGCCCCATCCAAACTGTGTTCAAACCCTACTAATAACGAGCTGAATTTCACTACTTCACTCGTCTGCTTCTTCATTCCCTGAACACGAAAGGAACTCAACCTCCCCTAAGTCAATTGGAGGACCCTGAATAAGATGACGGTAGGAGTCCCTAAATGCAAGATCGACATGCTCAAGCGGGGGCTGCTGGCAGACAATGACACATACAGTGAATGTGGAGAGATATAGACTCTGGCTCATTTGCTGATCTTCCAATTACTACCAGAAATATGTATCAATGTGGACATAGTTATTGCCAATGACAAAGCCAAGAAAGTGGCTTCATTTTGGCAGTTCACAGTTTTATCTGGACATGAAAGAAGAAGAATAAAATCTAATCATGAGAAAGCAGGCCCATGCTGGACACCCTGGGTGGGCATTAGACAGAGAGTGATGAGGGTGGGGTGCCTATTAGGGGGTTGGGGCCAGACACGCTGGGACCCAAGGGAGATTCCTGACAATTGCCGGCACCCACATGCCTCTTCCACTCTCCTCTCACCGGGTAATCCTCTGGTATGCACAAGAAACACCACAGCCCAGACCGGCCCCCGCTTTTGCTGGTGTCAACCCACCCCGATCTTCCAAGACTGATCTGGCTTCCTCTCATTGCCACCTGGCCATGTGGGTACACCAGTGGGAAAGAGGGTGCCTGCCTGGGGGTCTCCTCAATGCCCCCTTGGTGCCAGGATGTTAGCGGCGGTGGGCGCTTTCCTTCCCTCCCACCCTGAACCAGGTTCCCCGGTCTTCCACCATAGGCCGCAGTGCTCCAGTCTCTTACACACACACACACGGAAGGGAGAGTCACACACCTTCCATGGCTGCTGGGATAAGGTCTCTGCCCCCTGCCTCCACCCTCGGAGGTCGGGTGCTGTTTCTGGTGGCAGTTATCGCTCTGCATCAATCAGCCCCGGCCCCCTGGTGCACAGCAATAACTGCCCCGCAGAAACAGCACCCCACCACCTGGAAGGTTCTGGCTAGGGGTGTGGCAGAAATTGATGTAATTATTCTGCACCGCTTCTGGGGGGTGCCAGTCACAGGGACTTATCCCGCTGTCCCAAATGGCCACCATGGGCCTTTGAGAAAGCTACTTCTCATTGGGAAGCCTGAGAGACAGGAGTCATAAGCCTTCTGAGTAATTTTAAGTGTTAAAATGAAGGCGTGATGTATGCCATGTATAATAATGCTAAGATCTCAAAAGATTGTTGGGAGTTGAAGTCCTGCTACAGTTAATTTGACAAGTCAATGACCTCAGGTCTGCATTTTCTTTTTAGAGCAGATTTGCTTCCAAACTATGCCTCATAAATGTATTTTTACTGAAAACCTGAGTGTCAGATTGTTGCTCACAAAGAACCCCACTGATATTTATGCTGTGTACAACCATCTCTGTTTTATAGTGCCTTTAAATCAGAGAGGTAGCACTTGAAGCACTGGTTGACCTAAAGGGGGCATTTTCACAGAAATTCTTACTATATAGAAAACCAGACTGAGCTAAATGTTTATGGCATTTATTGATTCATAGGTAAAGGTGAAAGAAGAATGTCCTTATCCATAAGTAATGTTTCTAACTACGTAGGAGTGTGAGAGTTTGTAGCCTTTCTGGCTTGATTTCTGCTCAAACATTTCAGCGTTTTTCTACATACTTTTATTTGTCTGAAGAGTGAAAAAGCATGAAAGTGGGAGAAATAACAGGTTCTAGTCTATGTATGGTCATAAAACTCAAAGCCATCAACTACTGCTTTGAACTGCACTGTGCCAGCAAGATTCCCCTCAGGGAATGCTTGCTTGCCTGCCAGAAACCATAGAATTCAAATTTACTCAATAAAAGTGTTTAAGAGGGCAAGGAATACTCCAGGCAGTAGCTTCTCTGCCTCAGCGAATAAGGTACCTGATCACCCTGGGTTTTTGACCCAGAATTTCCCCCCTGCATCTATAGGAAGTGTAGTGATGGTAAATCCCCTCCTCCAAGACTGATAATACAGGTATTTGCAGGAGTGCGTGAGTTTCCTGTGTGTAAGGAGGGTTACTCAGTGTTCAAGAAATGAATAGGAGTTTAGTTTCATTTTTTTTCCTTTAAAGAGAATGTGTGTGTGTGTTTGTGTGTAAGATTCTTTCTATCAGCATTTCGTGACTGAATGACCCTGGGAATGATATTCCATGACGATGCAACATCAATTCCAGTTGTATTGTTGGACATTGAAAGACGTCTTCTCTCTGGATATGTGTGATTTTTCACAAGAATCCAGACTGGGAGAAAAGATGAAAACTTCCCTCCCAATTCCCTGCAGTCCTAATCATAAGTGCCATTGTAACAAAATATTTGCCTCAGGGATGCATCAGGGGAGAAAACCAGGGTGGGCAACCTTGGCAATGCCAAGGGCCAATGCTGCTGGTATCCTGGGGTAGTGGGAAGAGGCATGTGTCCAACTGAAATGATTAAAACAAACAGCAACAACAAAATAAGCAGACAAAATTTCTTCTGTTTCTGAAAAAAGTGTATATTTTGTGTTAAACACTGTGAAGGAGGGGAGCTATTAAAAAGATGAATCATTGTTCACAGGGGCTTCCAAGAGTGGCAAAGCACTTTCTTTTTCTTTGCCAAAGAAAGAAAGATGGGTGAGGGAGTCTGATGGTCCCACAGAAGCAATCCACACATTGACCTTGCCTGTTTTTATTGCATTTTGACCCCATTAACCCCATTAATGTCACTTCATGTCTAGCATGAGCTGTTAGGAATACCAGCAGAATCCTTTATGTACTGCCATGATGCTATTTTCACATATGAGTGTTTTTCCTCCTAGAAATCAGAGATTATTATTCACCACAATGGACTCCTTTAAGCTCTCCCTAGGGAGCCTAGAGACTCATCCATCAACACTCTTTTTCTGCTGTCCTGTTTCTGCATCTCTATTTGCACCCAGTATTGATTCAGCTGTTCCTCTGGCAATGACGTCTTGCATACCCAAGTCAGCTCTGAGTTACTGCAACCCTTTTCAGGATTTTCCAAGGAGAGAATATTCAGAAGTGGTAAACTGTTCCCTTTTTCTGGGGACATCCTGGGACTGTGTATTGTGCCCATGACTCTACAGACTGGCTCTTTCACTAAGAAGCACAGTGGGGAATTGTGTGTGTGCGTTACCGTCTCTGCCCACGGTACCGTATTCCAATCTCTTCACTGAAGGGCTGCTGCTGAGCAAACAGGCAGTTCTTTTTCTCAGTCTCACCATCGCAGGAGGGCAGTTATCACACTAGCTGACAGCCCTGCTTTTATCTCTTGTTGCTCTTAGTGATGATAGCAGTAAAATCCTGCATTTTCATAGGGAAAGCAATAATCTTAAAGTCTCCTCTCCTTTCCATGTGGGTGGAAGATATTTATACATTTACACCTCACAGTCATTATAAGAGACGGAGGAGACAGTGCAAGCTTGCACACCACTCTAATGGTATTGCAGACTATTGAGTATTCTAAGGCTGTCTCATCCTATCTTCCCTGTGGCAGGGAAGACAGAACCAAAAGGTAACTTTCTAGCTGAACAGGCTGCCTTAAGGAAATAACTTCTCCGCTGTGCACACACTAAGGCATGCACGCACACCTTTGCTAACTCAATCTGGCAATGAGCCTTCTCTGAAAACTGGTTATCTTTGTGTCTGGTGGTTCCATTGTGAGTCTTTTTTTTACTTCTACTCCTAGTCTGTTCCCTTTTATCTCTGGAAGTATTATTTAAGTAACAAGAACAGAAAGGCCCACACAATGATCTTGCAGCAGTTGAGATTTCAGAATAAGAAGCACTTGGCCTGTTGGCTCAGTTTCCTTAAAACAATATGACAGGAGTTCTCAACCTTTTAAAACCAGGGGCCGGGTCACACTCCCTCAGACAGCTTTTGGGGGACAGATGGCCATTTTGCAATTCCTCCACCCCATGGCACTTCCTGGTGTGGTGGAGGCAGTGGGGGGGGCACATGAAATGGTGCTGTGGGCTGCAGGTTGAGAATCCCTGCAATATGGCATCACAGGCATCTTACTGTGATTGCAAGAAAAGATGGAAATGCCTTCTAAGTTAAAATAAAACATATATGGTCTAAGATCAAAGAGCTTGAGGACATAAAAGAGAGAGTGAGAGACAAGTTCTGCCTTTCCTCAAACCATCAGTGCATATGTGTATTCTGTAGGTGACATAATGATACAGGTTCTAGCTAATTTACTACTGTATTGTCCAGAATCTAACTTCAGGTTTTCTGATTCATTCTTTAAAACATTCATTGAATTGAAACCTTTTCTTATTTAATTAACTACTGTACCTCACTGATTATCACTGAAGAAAATATAGCAAAAATATGACTAGGTTAAGAAAAGCATATTATATGCCACTTCATTGCTAGTTTTGTTCTTTCCTTTGCTGTGAATTCAGCTATGAACTCTTGATATCTAATCTGTAATTGTCAATGCATCTAACCATAGAATGTTGTCATCAGAAACAGCAACCAATAAAGAAAATACTTTCCTGACCTGCTAAAATCACAATACGGCTTTTCTTCATCATGTTAGTGTAAGCAACATTTCGTTTTCATTCTCCCCTAGATGGCAAGATCTGAAATTTGGCACCTAATGTTTGCCTCTAGTTTTTCACAGAGCTCTGGGATATAGATACTGTATTCTCACAGTGAGATTCTAATTGTATGAGGAGCTGTTCAAAATAAATGTTCCCCTGTGAAACTGCTTAGATAAAAAGCAGTTATCTTGGTGACTTACCTCATAGACAATGAGTGTGCAAGCCAAACATTAGTCTTTACTGACAATATGAAACATATGGCTAGACCTGCTGACAGGAGAGATCAGTCAGAGTGCACACAATTATCCCGTGAACTTCTTTTCAGTGCTTTGCCTCTGACACCTTTAAGCCAATTGGCTGTTGCTAGCAGCCAGGACATGTAGTGAACTTCACCTTAGTGTGGATTGCTGTAATCTTGTGGGAGGTTTCTTTGTCACCACCACTCAATGACTGACAGTGCTGAAGGATAACATCAGGTAGATATTCTCCTTTAGTGCAGTGAATGTCTTAGTTGTATCCTCAGCTTCTAATTTGTGGAAGTTGTTACAGAATATTGGAAAAAATAACTTTGGACACATCTGGATAAAATCATTCTTCTTGGCTAGTTATTATAATGCTGGTATGCTTATAGGATGGGAATCTGAGTTTATAGAACAAGGTGTCTGAACAGATATTGTTCTTATGCTGTTTCCCATTCTGCAAGACTTTCTCTGTTCCAGGTGGATTAAAACTAATAGTTTATTTTGTACAGCACTTAGAAAATACCAAATGAACTATGAGAATGTAATCATGACCACTGTCACCATATGTAACACTACTAGTAATATACTTATGCTCTGCACTCTATAAGTCAAATACAGTGTTAGTACCAACTAAAGTAGACCCATTAAAATGAATAAGACTTATTAATGACAGCCTATATCAGGGATTCTCAGCCTGCAGCCTGCGGGCCAGATGCAGCCCATGGCGCAATTTCATGTGGGCCTCCACTGCCTCCACCATACCAGGAAGTGCCATATGGTGGAGGAAGGGCAAAATGGCCATCCAGCCCCCGAAATTTCTGAGGGGGCATGACCTGGCTCCCAGCTTTAAAAGGTTGAGAACTCCTGGCCTATATCCTGGCTAACCAAGGAGTGATCAGATGAGCATATAATTTGTTACTTATTTATTTATTTATTTATTTATTTATTTATTTATTTATTTCCTGCCCATTTGGGAAATTCTCCCACTCTGGGTGGCATGCAACAAAGTCATTTTTTACAATAATAGTATAAATTAAACCTAAACAATAAACCAAACTGGATCAACTTATGGGTAATGACAATAAACAATAACAATGTCCCAAAAACAATGCATATTGGTGACAGGATACATTAGTTAATCCTATTGCTTAGCAGTTGGTAAGATATCTTTAAAAGCCTCTTTAAAGAGAAAGGATTTTAATTTTTTTAAAAAATATAGGTAAAGATGCAACCTGGTGCAGCTCAACAGGTAGAAAGTTCCAAAGAGTTGTAACTGCCACTGGGAAAGCTCCTCTACAAGTCACAGCCTTTCTTGCTAACCTTGGGCTCAGCACCTGGAGCTGCACTGTCTGGGAGGAACAGGTGATGTGGTCTGATATTCTGAGAGGAAAACGTTCCACCAGGTAAGAAGATCCCAAACTGCTTAGGGACTTAAATGTTAGAACTGACACTTTGTACCTGATACGGAAAGGAATGGGTAGCCTATGCAGCCCAGCCAAAGCTGGGGAGGTATGTTCAATTTTTCTCACTCCAGTAATCAGACTGGCCACTGCATTTTGCACCCATCGAAGCTTCTGTATTAGGAACAAGGGAAGCCCCATGTAGACAGCATTACAGTAATCAATACATGAGATTACCAGTGGATAACTAGTGTTGAGAGAGATTCCTTGTTCAAGTTGGGATGCAACTGAGCTATTTGATGCAGTTGGGGGAAAAGTGGCTTTGCTCATAGCTAATATGACTCCTAAATTGTGAGCCTGGTCCCTAGGGAGAGATCAATCCCATCCAACCTGTGGGCCAGGCCACCTAGTCAGGCAGATGAACCCTCTAACACCAGAACTTCTTTTTTCTCAGGGTTCAGTCTCAGCTTGTTAGCTTTGGTCCATTTCACCACTGCTAGACAATCATCAAGGCACCGGACTACATCCACTGAAGAAGATGAGAAGGAAAAATAAAGTTGGGTATCATCGGCATTTATATTTGCAGTTTGGTTGAATAGGAATTCTTGTGACTTCATTTATTCCCATGGTCTGCACCAGTAGTATTAACCTTTGTTTTACTGCAAATAGTAATTGCATAGTTAGCATGTCTATTAAGCCAGCACTGAGCAGGGTACAGTATAAAAATACAGGATATTAACTACAAGCCTTATCTTTTGTTATAAGTAGCTGTAGCATTGACACATTTTGACTGGATCCAGAAGGGGCCCTTTCTAAACTTTTGGGATAATATGACCCACTTTATCTGCAAACCACCTCTGATTACAGGCAGTGATGCACTGCAAATTTTTTTACTACCTACTTTGTGGGCTGGCCAAATCTGTGGGCATGGCCAAACATCCTGCTTTATGAGCTATGGAGGTGGGCGTGGTGAACCAAATGGGCATGGCCTGGTGGAATTTCCGCTACCAGTTCTGAAGAACCTGGCAGAACCTGCTGCAGTGCATCACTGATTAAAGGGCATATACTCTTGTTACTTTATTAATAGCGGCTAATATTCCTGTGCAAAAAGAACTGTGCCAGGTTTTCAGTTTATATTTAAGAATCGTGTACTACTAAGAGAGAGTCCAGTAAGGTCATTCTTTTTTTATGTAGAAAAGGTTGTTCAAAACATGAGTAAAAGTTGTCAGATCATAACTTTCTCATCAGAGATCAAAGGAATGGAAGAATATTTAAAGAAGCATCGCAAGACTCTTCAAATGTCATCCCAACTAAAGCTCGCAGCCCTTTGAGGTTTCCAGGTTATTATTCAAAGATCTTGACTTTTAGTACCACAGATGCTCCTCATTTACCTATAAACATTTTTTTTCCTGAGAGATTTTGCCCATGACCTGCCAAAATCAAGACTCACAATAGGTGCTCATACAAGCATATTCCTCCTTCAATTGCAATGCAACTATTTGCATTCAGCTTAAAGCAAAAACATTGCCAAGGTCAAAGGAAGGATTGCAGAAGCTTATGCACTTAAGCTGCCTGGAAGTAAGGATTGTGAGAAGCATGTGTGGCAGGGGAAATGACAGGATGTCAATTAGAAAACAAAGACCAAAATTAGAGAGTATTTTAAGCTGGGGAAATTTGTTCCCTAATAAAAGCAATCAACCTTTGTAATGATGAAGACAAATTTGGGAAGGGATTTGTCGGAATTGGCTACTGAGATTTCTGACACTGCTTCAAAACAAAAGTGGTTTATTTTATTATGTGCAATAAAGATATAACTACAATAAAAGGATTATCTGTGTGATGTCAATAATGTTGAGATTTTTGTCCTTATTGGAACAAGAAGAAAAAGGAAAGAAGAAAAAGGAAAATAGACCCAGAAAATTGTTAATCTGAGTTATTAATGTGGCTTGTTTCCATTTTTGGCTGCCCATTCTAAAACATGTGGGGTCTTATATTAAATTAAATTAGTCTTAAATTAGTGATCCAAGTGCCATCATACTATCCTAAAATACTTATTTCTCTCAGATTTCAGAGCACTTCTGGTCTGCCATTTACTCTAAGGATACACATTCCACTTTTTGCTTTCTCTGAAGGATGCTCTGAAAAGCAGTTTGCCGATCAGTTTTTAAAATTTTTGTAGTAGTAATGGTAGCAGGATAAATAATTAAACCTTTCATAAACATGGCCAGCATTTGAATACTCATCCTTTTCTGTTACCTATTTTGAGGCCTGCTAAACTGGGTGGATGCTCAGTCATTTGGTGTACCTAGCTGTGGAGCCAGGGTTCAAGAATTTGATTTCCCACTGTGCCTTCTTCCTCAGTGGTGACATTGATGCATATGTCTTTCATTTACACAACTTGTGAAACCTTGGGTAATCTTCATAGTCCCAAAGTGCCCTCAGAAAAAGGGAATGGTAAACCAGTTCTGAGTATAGCAAAACCCCTACTTACGTAAAAAGTCTGTTCCGTAGGCTTTTATGTAAATCTTTTTTTACTTAACTCGAAGCAAATCCATAGGAAAAATGAATTTTTACGTAACTCGAAGCAAACCAATAGGAAAATGATATTTATGTAAATTGAAGCAACCCCATAGGAAAAATTCTTTTTACGTAACTCAAAGCAAACCCACCAGAAATTGTGTTGTATAAATTGGGACATTTATGTAAATAGGGACATGGTTATGGTACAAAAATCATTATGTAAGTCGAAATTTATGTAACTCAAGGTATATGTAAGTCAGGGTTTTATTGTATTTTATATTTAGGAAACACATGAAATAGTTGCCATAAATCAATATCAACTTGATAACACAAAAAATTAATTAAGACAGAACAAATTCAAAACAAAGTTTCGTGTATTAAAGGTAAAATTGCAAAACTTGGTCATTCTAATTTACATATTTTATATAATCCAAATTAACTTCAGGCAGTTTTATTTGCATAATATTATTTGTATGTTATGAAAACTATTATGGATTTTCTAAATTATGCCACTTGAGCACATTAATTATTGCATTGTTTTTCTACAAATGGCTGAAATCCAGTTGCTTTGTTATACAGGAAATAATAAAATGATGTAACATTCACTTGTTTATTGCCAGCAATTAATGAGACACTACTGCACTTCTTGGGGGCACCTACTCCCCTTCAGAATCCATGTGGGGACTTGTTAAATTGCTGGCTAGGAGTTAAGCTTACACTATTTGCTTTCCACCTGTATTAAATAAATTTCAATCATGGCATAATTAATATTGTTACTAATTATCTGAGAGAGCCAATATAGTGTAGTGGTTAGTATTGGACCTAGAAGAAACAGAACCAAGATCAAATTACATCTTTATCATAAAACATCCTTAGTGTCCTTGGGCCAACCTTTCATTCAAATGCACTTATAAGCATAAAATGTGGGGAGAACCATGTAAAGCTACTATGCACATTTCAAGTGTATATAAATAAAGAATGACATGTTACCAGGTGTGTGAGCTGGTAGTATTCTGATGATATTCTCATGAAATGGCTGTTGTACTTGCCATCAACATTCACCAATGGCAAAAAGCTATACAAATGTGTGAAATACCATAGGAATTACTAACATGTAGCATATATAACAACCGTTGCAGGGTCTTGAGAGGCACTGATTGTGGCAGAGTGCTGTGTATGTTGTAGTCTACCACAACCCCCTCTCCTTTACAGCCTCTGCCACCTCTCCCAAAGACCCAGGGTTGTTAACTCGCCAAGTCACAGGGAGTGTGGTTGTTTCAATAGTAGCGTGGATGTAGCAGTAGCAGCGTGTGGTAGAACAGAGAGCAAAGTGCCAGTCCTATGCCCAAGTAGAAGCCAAGATGTTAAAGTCTCAAAACAGAACTTTATTTTTCCAAGTTATAAATCCATAAGGCAAAGCATTAGATCTGTAAAGGAAAAACAGTCCATAGACATTTTTCCAAGGGCAGAAATGTTCATGAAATGTCCATGAAATGCCCATAAATGTCCATAAGCCTGTGCAGCAGGCTGTGTGAGACAGAATGCTGGACTGGATGGGCTGTGGCCTGTTCCAACAAGGCTGTTCTTATGTAACTCCCCAAAGTCGATCAGTCCATCAGTCCATGAAGTGGCAAAGTATCAGCAAAGTTCAGTGTCCATAGGAAGAAAATGTCCAGGGAAATTCAGCAAAGTCCAGACAAGGCATTGCCAATAGTCCATCATCATCCAGGCAGGGAAATAAATCTCCAAGTATCCAGGCAGGGCATCCCCTGGTGGAATCCTAAATCCTGATTGGACTTTCATCCTGCCTTCCTGTTGGAATTGGTTCAGCCAGCGAAACAGCTTTTCAGCAGTTCATTAGAGAACTGGTTTGAGGGCTCAAAAGCTCCTCTTTTTATAGGAAAAATGATGGAAAGTGAGTGGTTCCCCACCCCTTGGGAATGCATTAGGTAATAAGGTTTCATCATGGCAAAGTCCCAGGTCTCTCAGGTCCCTGCAGGTGTCCCCCTCCCCTTAGGAATTTGTTAGGTAATGGAAAAGCACCTGGTCCCCCACAGGTGGGGGTCCCATCATCCCTTTCTCCCTACCTCTGCTCTCTCCCCTTCCATCTCTGACGTGAAAGTTCAGGGGCCAAAAGTGAAAAGGTTGAGAAAGGGTTGAAAAACACCTGCTGGTTATTTTCTCTCTCAGGAATGCAAAGCATGAGAATACACTGACAGAAAGGAATGCACAAGCACAGGCTGATTCTCAATCTTTTCCAAACCTAAGAAAGCAACTAAGTGATTAACTATCAACTTATCTAAACATCTTACTTTACTTCTAAGCAAGTGAACACACAATTCTACCTTCTAACTCTAAGGCAAGTTAAACTTATAATAATATTGCCACTAGAGGAATATTCTACCTACTCTGTAAAAGGACATAGTTCTGACTCCTATAATGATACTCTCCAACAACTGAAATGGAGACATCTATTTGAATGAGAATAGCCATTTTGAATTTTCCTTAATTCAAAAAGACAGAACAAGGTTATTTGGTGAAAAATGAAATGGCAGGTTCTTCAGTTCTTCTCTTACCTCACCTTTGAAATGCAGCTGAAACAAAACAGCCAATTTTGAGATGAGTGAAAAGTGTGCTTTTTTGACCCTAATTTGGAAACCAATGACTCTGGTACAATATTCATATATGCTCTGAGAATACTTAGTGATGCAGACACTTGCTGTTCTTTCCTGTGTAGCTTGACATTTTGGGCTCACTTTGTAAAGAAGCCACCCACAACCTCTGTACTGAGAGTACAAGACACACACCTAGTCATTTTAGTAACTACCATCTGCCGAAATAGATTTCCAGTCATGAAAGTTTATGCTGATTTTTTTGTTTGTTAATCTTTATGGTGCCACAGAACTCTTTTGTTGTAATTGCTGCTGTGTCATTCAAGCCTCACCCTTTTCTCCCCCCCCCCTCCCTACCTCTAATCTTTATTACCACAGCTTCTGCTTAGCTGAAGCAGCAGCATGTTTCCTGTGTTCTGGCAAAACATTCCATAGGGACCATATCAGACTCCATCATCACACATGCCGACCAACAGAAACCTTTGGTAAACATCCTTTCCTTAGTATTTGCTTGCTAAATTTAGTAGTAACCTTCCTGTCCTAAAAAGATACTGAGCAGCACATACCAGAGAGTGACTGTGCATTGATATTGTAAAATATTAAAATAGTAAAACAGAAGTCACAAAGGTGATCCAAGTATAATCAGCAAGTTATGTTTATTTATTTGTTCGTACTTGTATTGCCCCCCCTCGCCAAAGCGACTGACATACCAAACACAGCAAAATAGCACTTCTATAAACCATCTAAAAATCAATTAAAAACCATCAATTTTAAAAGATTCACCCAACCTATCCTTAAAAGAGAGTGAGGATTTTAATTTACACAAACCAGCAGGCGGGGGTCACCTCCCCATCAGCACCCCACACCTGTTCTGCCAGCCAGGTTTTGAGCTCTTTCCTGAAGGGCAGCAACTCTATCTGTAGCCGTGACTCTATTGGCAGGAGTTTCCATAGGGCTGGTGCGGACACAGAGAAGGCCCTCCTTCGTGTGTTAGAGAGGTGAGCCCCTCTAACCGATGGTACAACTAGAGAGCCCCTCTGGTCTGCTCTGATTGGATGGACAGACATTCTTGGGGTGACGGGGTCTCTTCGATATCCTGGCCCACTACCATGTAGGGCTTTAAAGGTAATCACCAGCACCTTGAATTGCACCCAGAGGCAAACTGGCAACTAGTGCAGCTCCCGGAGCAAAGGCGAGGCGCGGGCATAGTGAACAGGCAAGTGATGGGCATTCCTGTGCTGAAGTCCTCACTACACAACACATGTTTTAAGGTGCTGTATATTTTTCATTCAGATATACCTCTTCACTATTTAGATCCCTCACAGGTGATTATCTTGATTTAAGCTGCAGATCTGTTTACTATGCTGCACCAACTGCACACGCATACTAAGCAGGTGTAATGATCCCAATGTAATCCGGGCTCCTATTGATTTTGGCTACCTCTTTTGTTCGACAGGTCATCAGTGCTGTATACTGTATGTCCCAACTTTCTGCCTCTGAGCTATGAAGCATGCAATTACAGTGAGACTGCAATGCTCCTTGCTGATAGCCCAGACTCCTGGCTGAGTGTAACTACAGTATGTCAGACATATAGCACCATTCCTTCCAAATTCCTTTAGGGGGTTTTGTCAACAGAAAGAAAAGATATTGAAGTTTTCTTTCTTTCTTTCTCTTCCAGGAGTTTCTTAATAGAGCCCATGCTGTTAACCTATGTTGGAGCCCCAGCTGCAAGCTGTGAGCCGATGGAGTTCATAAACGGAAAGAACTGTGAAACGCAAGCACTTTACTTCCAAACAGCATATATTAATGCCTATGCAGGATTAACAATTTAAGAGCTGGACAGTCTATATGATATAAAGTGGCAAAGATAGAATGATGGTTCTCAACCTTTGGGGGGAAAATGGGTCTACTTTGCATAAGATCCATTTTTTCCCAAATGCAGATAGATTATCAGATCACAGCAACTGGTTGAGCACAGCTGCTTAAGGGGTGTAAGCAGTGGTGGGCATCAGCAGGTTCGCACCAGCCAGAACTGGTAACAGAATTTCTCGCTGGCCCCGCCCATCCAAGTTTTGAAATAAAGTAGTCCTAATTCAAGTGCATTGCAGGGCTTTCCCCCTGGCCACACCCACCATACCACACCCACAGTGTGGTAGTAAAAAAAGTTTGAAGCCCACCACTGGGTGTAAGTAATGGTAGGAAATATCAAGAGATAATATTGTTAAAAGATGTGGTGGACTTTTTTTCATTGGAGTTTTAAAAACATGGGGTAGATGCCATCCATGAAAGATGCTTTTGTTATAGATTTCCTAACTCAGTAGAGTTGGTTTCAAAGTAGGCCTCAATAACTCTTGGTATCCTTCCACCTCTTTAACTGTATGGTTGAACTCCTATTACATAATTTAAAGCCATGGATTTAATCTTAAAATTTTCTTATCTACCACCACTTTAGGTTCCAAAGCTCCCTAGGGATCTCCTATAACCTGGGGATGTTTTTAGGAGCCTTGGGACAGAGTGAGACTTTACAATCTGAAAATCACTGCCATCGGTTCAGCCACCAGGATTGGGACCAACAGCAGTGGATAATAGCACCTTTTTCTAGTGGGTTTTCTTTGGGATTTTGTGTGTGTGTGTGTGTGTGTGTGTGTGTGTGTGTGTGTGTGTGTGTGTGTGTGTGTGTGTGTGTGTGTGTGTGTGTGTGTGTGTGTGTTGCTCAAGATGAATGGCAAAACAAGGATTATTAGCTTTGGTCTCTAGTTCCCCTACTTCTTCACAACCCAGCCTGTACTTCTGGAAATTCTCAATCTGCATACCGCTGAAACCTAGCCTGAATTATGTTGAGCATGATCTTGCTATTGTGTGAGATGAGTGCAATTGTTGGATAATTTTAGCATTCTTTAGCATTGCCTTTATTTGAGATTGGAACGTATACTGACCTTTTCCAATCCTGTGGCCACTGCTATATTTTCCAAATCTGCTGGCATATAGAGTGCAACACTTTAATTGCATCATCTTTTAAGGCTCTATGTTTTGCTATTAGCTGAGGTATGACACTGAAAGTCAGTGCTCCATAAAGTAAGGATTATCAGTCACACAGCCACTGTTATGTATGTTAACTGTGTTTTCTGACAGGAGCAGAATGTATCTTTTCTCATGTTACTGTTTATAGTGTATATAAGTCTGGGTTTTGCCCCATCCAAACTGTGTTCAAACCCCACTGATAAAGAGCTGAATTTCACTACTTCACTCGTCTGCTTCTTCATTCCCTGAACATGAAACTGGCGATGAGGATGGGATGGCATCCCCACACGGCAGCAACATTGGCCCATTTGACCCAGCACGTCCAGAGAAATGGGTAACATACAAACGCCGATTCCGCCACACAATGGCCTCACAGAAGATCACCGATGAAGACCAGAAGTGCTCCTGTTTCCTCGCTCAGTGTGGTTCTGAGACACTTGAGCTGGCAACCCATCTCATTCTCCCAAGGGATGTGGATGTGGTGCTGCTAATAGAAATCATGTCCGCACTGAGGAAACACCTGCAGCCAGAGGTCTCGATCGTCTCAGCCAGGGTGGCCTCCTACAGAAGGGAGCAGCGATCTGGGGAGTCCATTGCAGACTACGCCGCCACTCTGCGCATTGCAGCCGCCCCGTGCAAGTGGGACAACATCGAAGAAGCACTCCAGGATCATCTGCTGGCCGGCATGAGAGACGAAGATGCTCAATGTTGCCTCATGATCAGGAAGATGCTAACTTTCAAGGCTGTCCTAGAAGAGGCAGTAGTGTCTGAGGCCGCATGGTCCGGCATCAAGCTTTTCCGGCATCGCCACTCCACCACCAGTGCCACCGACTCAGCTGTGCAAGCTCAGCAAAATTCATCTTCATCCTCCTCAGCATTGCCTGGTTCCACCTCTTCATTGGAGTCCAGCGATGCAGAGGGAGAAGTCCAAGCGGTCTGATGAAAGCACCGAGAGCACCGTGACGATCAGGAGAAGAAATTCCTTTGCAAGTGTGATGGCTGCAGAGCCCGGCATGACTGCAGGAAGTGCCCCTTCCGCACCTCAGAATGCCACAACTGCGGGCAATGAGGGCACATTGCTAAAATATACCGACAGCGAAAGCAAAGAACCCCAGAATCATCACCACAAAACATCCATTGTCAAAGTGTCACCAGAGTGTGAGCCATGCCAAGAGGGCATCGTCAGCGAGCATTTCTTCACAGACCTGAGCCTGCAGGACGTCCCCTTCAAGATGGAGGTGGATTCAGGTACTACCTTTTCCATAATCCCACAGCGGGAGTTTTTGAGAATTCCCCCTGCCTCTCGGTCCAAACTCAAATCTTTTAAAACTTCCCTCCAGGAATTACACCCCAAGGTATCATGCGCTCTGACTCCAAGGTGGCAGCCGTGCGAAATGCACCCAGGCCAAAATGTAAAGCTGAATTGCAATCATTTCTAGGATTGTTAAAACTCTATCATACTTTTCTCTGTCGCAAAGCCTCAGTTGCTGAACCATTACATTGGCTTCTTAAGAAAGATACTGTTTGGCACTGGGGACATTGCCAGGAGAAAGCATTCCTAGAACTTAAAAGACTGCTATCTTCGGATGCTATATTAACTCATTTTGATCCTAACAAGGAAGTTGTACTTGTGTGTGATGCATCCCTGTGGGGGTGGGAGCTGTGTACTAAATGACGTGAGGGAAGCCCCCGTAGCATTCTATTCCCGTTCACTCTCAAAGCCTGAGAAAAATTACGCTCAGACAGACAGGGAGGCATTGGCAATCGTGGCTGGCACTAAGAAATTCCACGATTACCTTTACGGAAGACCTTTTACCATCGTAAATGACCACAAGTCCCTCCTTGGAATCTTTGTGAACAGGAAGCCCACACCTCAAATTCTGTCCCCAAAGATGTTGCGTTGGGCAATTTTCCTAAATGCATACGATTTTACTTTGGTGCACAGGCCCAGCAAGAACATCAGCCACGCTGATGCCCTGTCACGTTCTCCACTGCCAGGGATCGGAGAAGCCGATTGTGAGATCAAAAAGCAACCACCAGGTCTTATGATTGAGGCTTTTGACTCGCCCCCAGTTGTCCCCTCAGATATAGCCAAGGCTACAGCCAAGGATGTAACATTGACTAAAGTAATGTCTTGGGTACAAAAAGGCTGGCCTGTCTCTCCTCTAGCCGAGGAATTCAGAATATTCCACCACAAGCATTTGGAACTGTTAGTGGAACAAGGTTGCCTTCTATGGGGCCAGTGGGTGGTCATTCCTGTCACTCGCAGGAAAAAGGTTTTACATCTACTTCACACAAGTCACCCGGGAATTGTCCGTTCCAAAGCCCTTGCCCGTAGCTACTTTTGGTGGCCTCAACTGGACCAAGAAATAGAACAAATGGTCAGCACTTGTGCCAGTTGTTAATCCTCTCGCCCAGACAATCCCACCTTCCCTCTTGGGAATGGGATTTTGCTTGGGGCCCATGGTCCAGGTTGCACATAGATTTTGCAGGTCTATTTAGGGGTGCTCTATTTTTGTTGGTTGTGGATTCATTCTCTAAGTGGCCGGAAGAGATTAGGGTGCCTAAAACCAATTCAGCCACCACGATAATGCACCTGAGAAGGCTGTTTGCAGCATTTGGACTTCCAGATGTGCTGGTGTCCGACAACGCGTCCTTGTTCACATCTGCAGAATTCCAATCCTTCATGGAAAGGAATGTAATTAGGCACATCACTGCCGCCCCATTCCACCCAGCCACCAAAGGCCAGGTAGAGTGGCAGGTGCGCACAACTAAAGACGTGCTTCGGCATATGGGTGAAGGGGATTTGGAGCTCCAGTTATGCCAGTTTCTTTTCACATATAGGCTCACCCCCCTTGCCTCAGGGCTGTCCCCTGCTGAATTGCTCAAGCGAAGGAAACTGTCATCCTTGCCAGACAGATTGGATCCCTCTAGGGTAGAGGACAAAGGCACAAATATAGCAATCCAACACCAGAAGGGTTTCTTGTCCAGAGACCCTGTACATTGCCGCAATTATGCAGCTGGTGGTCCTACGTGGGTGCCCGGGTTTGTGATCGATCAGACTGGTCCAGTTTCTTACAGAATCGAAACACCCACTGGTCTGATCTGGAGGAGGCACGCGGATCAATTGAGACCCAGAATACTGGACCCACAAGACGAATACAGACACTGAACACTAGGGTTGGCCCCCGCCCGTTTAAACCCAGCAGGCAGAGGTAATAGTCAGCAGCCAGCCAACATTGACCCAGAAGTGTCTTCTAGGAACCGATTTCAAGGGGAATTTGTGGAATGCTCCCCTATTCCGGCCAGGTGTACCCCTACACTGTCCCAGCCTAGCACTCTGGATTCCTTTATTGATGATGACCAATTTTGTTTGGAGTCGCCCTCCACTCCTAGTACACACAGGAGGGACCCTGAGTTGTCTTATTCATCCACAAAATTAGATTTTGGTTTTGAGCGATCCCCTACTCCTCCATCTGACAAATGGGGCTTTAATTCGGGTTTACAATCCTCCCCCTCTAGTCAATCCCTCACTCCAGTCGGGTTGCCCATCCTACGAGCCCCTGAGCCAGCTCAGCCAAGCGTCCGACCCAGAAGGGAAACTAGACCGCCATCCTGGTTAAAGGATTTTGTTTTTACCTAGGGGGGAAGAATGTTATGTATGTTAACTGTGTTTTCTGACAGGAGCAGAATGTATCTTTTCTCATGTATCTATTCTTATGCAAATAAGTACATCGAAAATGTGCACACTCTGTTATCCAATGGGCTTGTTGTATTATTGTTACTGTTACTGTTTATAGTGTATATAAGTCCGAGTTTTGCCCCATCCAAACTGTGTTCAAACCCCACTGATAAAGAGCTGAATTTCACTACTTCACTCATCTGTTTCTTCATTCCCTGAACACGAAAGCCACACAATGGAAGAACATTTGGATAAATCATAGGAGACAACTCTTCTAGCAAACTAAAGACAACTCCTCTAGCAGACTAAGAAAGGACTCCTGCACCAGTAATTTCAGTTTCTGGGTATGTACAGGTGAAACTCGGAAAATTAGAATATCGTGCAAATGTTCATTCAGTCCAGTAAAGCAACTTAAAAGGTGAAACAAATATATGAGATAGACTCATTACATGCAAAGCAAGATAGTTCAAGCCTTACTTATAATTTTGCATACCTGTCAAGTATCCTGTTTTCCCCAGGAAAACCCCTTATTTTTACCCCTCATCCTGCCCCCATTTTATTAATTTCCCCGTAATATCCCTTATTTCTTTTTTTTATAAAAAAAATCCTGACCAGAGCCCTCACAGGCGAAGCTTCATTATGTTTTTCCTGTCACCAGAAGCCGCTGTCTGTGGCTGTTTGCTTGTGGAAGGGGAGAGAGAAGGTGGTGGGGGCCCTCCCTGTAGTTTCTCTTTCATTTCCCAATCCCCTGTCACATGGTCATGGAGGCTTTGTTTTTGCTGGTGCTGGTCGGAGCCACCATGGGATGGGAGTCTACTCTAGGTGAGCGATATTTCATATATGCAGGGGCAAATCAGCTCTTGGTCTCTCACTCTCGTGGTTTATTGAGCTGTTTCTGCCCGGCCTCCTGGCTGGAGGCTTTCGTTTCTGTTCTAGAGTTAACTTGGGAGGGGGGATGTTGCTTGATCACTATATGAGAGAGAGAGGCTTTCATTTCTGTTCTAGAGTTAACTTGGGAGGGGGGTGTTGCTTGATCACTATATGAGAGAGAGAGAGGCTTTTGTTTCTGTTCTAGAGTAAACTTGTTAGGGGGGATGTTGCTTGATCACTATATGAGAGAGAGATACTTTCATTTCTGTTCTAGAGTTAACTTGGGAGGGGGGATGTTGCTTGATCACTATATGAGAGAGAGAGGCTTTCGTTTCTGTTCTAGAGTTAACTTGGGAAGGGGGATATTGCTTGTTCACTATATGAGATAGAGAGAGAGAGATAGAGAGAGAGGCTTTCATTTCTATTCTAGAGTTAACTTGGGAGGGGGGATGTTGCTTGATCACTATATGAGAGAGAGAGAAGCTTTCGTTTCTGTTCTAGAGTAAACTTGTTAGGGGGGATGTTGCTTGATCACTATATGAGAGAGAGAGATTTTCATTTCTGTTCTAGAGTTAACTTGGGAGGGGGGATATTGCTTGTTCACTATATGAGAGAGAGAGGCTTTCGTTTCTGTTCTAGAGTTAACTTGGGAGGGGGGATGTTGCTTGGTCACTATATGAGAGAGAGAGAGGCTTTCGTTTCTGTTCTAGAGTTAACTTGGGAGGGGGGATGTTGCTTGTTCTCTATATGAGAGAGAGAGAGGCTTTCGTTTCTGTTCTAGAGTTAACTTGGGAGGGGGGATGTTGCTTGTTCTCTATATGAGAGAGAGAGAGGCTTTCGTTTCTGTTCTAGAGTTAACTTGGGAGGGGGGATGTTGCTTGGTCACTATATGAGAGAGAGAGAGAGGCTTTTGTTTCTGTTCTAGAGTTAACTTGGGAGGGGGGATGTTGCTTGATCACTATATGAGAGAGAGAGTCGAGAGAGAGCACCGCACCTTCTAACAAACTATCTGGAGGGAGATTAACTCCTCAGCTGCTGGGAGGCTTGGAAACTACAGAGGTTGCTTTTTACTTTACTAATTCCCTTCCTTAAGCTAGATCCTACATTCTCAGGTGTTGGTGCTTCAATTGTTTGCAGTAAGGAACAAATAGATTGGTTAAATTGGGGGGGGATTAATCCCTTGCTCCTCCACCCTAATTGGGGGGGGGGTGTCTAGCTATGTGCAGGGCTAGTTCATTAAAGCCAAGCTGCTTACAAGCAGTTGGTAACCCTAGGGGGCTGGTTTACTATTCTGCACTTTGCTTCCCAGGAAAAATAATAATTAAAAATGAGTAAACAAGAAAGAAAACAAAACAAAAGTCTCCCAAGAAGATGGGAAAAGGGTTATTTGGCCCACACAGCTTTGTGCCCATTGCATCTACAATACCATCTAGCCATCTTATTTTTGGCCACCCCCTTCTTTTGTCCTCCACCTTTCCTAGCATCAAGGCCTTCTCAAGTGAGTCCTCCCTTCTAATTTGATGTCCAAAGTACTTTATTATTTGACCTTTAATGAGCGTCATGGTTGATTTCTTCTAGGATCGACCTATTTCTAACACCACATTTCAAAGGCATCTATTTTTCTGCACTCAGCTTTCCTAATGGTCCAGCTCTCACACCCATACATTACCACTGGGAATACCATTGCTTTGACTATGCAATGTTTTGTTTGCAAGGTGATGTCTCTATTTTTAACTATGTTCCCCAGGTTTCTCATAGCTTGTTTCCCAAGCATCAGTTGCCTTTTTATTCCATGGCTGCAATCACCATCTGCAGCGATCTTTGATCCTAAGAAAGTAAAATCTACCAGTCGTATCCAACTCTAGGGTGCAGTGCTCATCTCCATTTACAGCCAAAGAGCCAGTGCTGTCTGTGTTTGCAGACATTTTCATGGCCATGTGGCAGGCATGACTAGAGCCCAGAAGTTCACATGGCTATATTTGGCCATGCCCATAGATTTGGCCACACCCACTGAGGGGTGTGGCCAAAATGTCCCTTATTTTCAAATCCAAAACTTGACAGGTATGATATTGATGCTTATGGCTTACAGCTTATGAATACTCCAACCCCCCTATCTCATTTACCCCATAATCATCACATAATCTCATGTACACTGTACACCATGATCATCACAATTATAATGAATTAAGGCATGACATATCTCGCTTTGCATGTAGTGAGTCTATCTCATATATTTGTTTCACCTTTTAAGTGAAATGAATGGTCATTTGACAATATTCTAATTTTCCGAGTTTCACCTGTACACTAACTATATTGCTTTTTGAAAACCCACTTCTTCTTTGCTTTATGAGAAGCTGCAATTGAAGCTTATGAGAAGCTCTCTTTAGCTAGGAGTAAGTTTAGCAGTATTTAATGTGATGTTCCTGTGAGAACAAAACTTAAGCTCTAAGAAGCAACCAATAAAAATTGTTATATTTGTTGCAACTATCATGAAATTAAGTTGTCTTACATATGCAGTATAAACCACACATACAGAAAATTAGGTACAAGGAAGCCAATCTTGGCTCTGCCATTTACAGCTGCTAGCTTTTGAGGTATCAGCTTATTAAATATCAATTGATTGTTTACAAGATGAAGTAGTAGTTGTTCTTACATGCTATGGCAATCCTATGATAGAAGGATCTCCAAAATGTCCTGTCCTCAATAGCCCGGCTCAGTTCTTCCAAACAAAAACCTGTCAATCCATCTCACATTTCCTCTTATTCTTTTCCCATTGTCTTCATATTTTCCCAGCATGACGTGCCCAATGTAGGGCAGCCTCAAATTCATCATTTATGTCTCCAGAGATGGCCCCCAGGTCTCCACAGATGCCTTCAGGACCCTATGGATGTCAAAAGTGGTACAGGGTGTGAACCATAGACTGGGAAAAGGCTATAGTCTACATGGGGTCATGCACAAAATCAGTATTTGTCCTTCCAAGGGCACTCTGGAATCATCTAGGCCAGGCCCCTGCTGATACAGGAAACCAATAGATAGAACATTTATGACAGACAACCATCCAATCTGTTTTAAAACCTTCACTGAAGGAGGGTCCACTGCCCTTTTCCCAAATGCTAAGTCAATATGTAATTTCTCGTAATTTGAGTCAATTGGTCTGTGTTCTGCCTCTGTCCGTTTTCACTCTATCATTAAATCTAGAAATGCCCTGAAACTGCATCCCCACATTCAAAGCATAGGGTTCAATGATTCTACTGAATTGGAATTCTTCCTTCAATTGAGTTGAATTCACTCTCCTCAAATAGGCTTTTCATTCATCCCGAAAAACTACTTCAGAAGATTGGGACCTCTAGGGATATGGAATGTTAGAGGGAGAAAAGAACAGAAAGTAAGTTGCATCATGATGGTGGTTGGGCAATGGTGTGATGGACTGAGGGTAAGATTTTTTTTAATTTGAAGTTCATTTCTCTTAGTGAGATTTATAAAATCTACAGAAAAACCAGAGTCTCTACTCGCATGCTCATTTGCATTTATTTTCACTTATACAGTGGTGTTTGCTTAATAGCATGTTCTTGTAGAGTTCCAATACTGTTGTTCCCTTGTTATGTCATCGGCTGCAACTCGTATCCGAGAATGCAGCCGATGACATAACAAGGGAACAACAGTATTGGCATGAATTCGTTTAAGGTGGATCCCAGCTTGCCATGAAGTGACCCATACACTATGATCATGGAGCCATCTCCTGCAGGACATGTGAAATGAGACATATAGGATTTAACACAGGGACTGCAATGGACTGCCACAGTCTTGAGGATATGGACAAGGTGTGCCTTCACAGCCAGTCCATCTGGCATGGCCTCTTCTGCCTCCATGACCATTGGGAATCAGAGTTCCTCCTCTGCTCATTTTGCCTTTGGGCCTAATATTATGGTTTTCAGTGGCATTTCCTCCACTGAGGGGACCATCACCCCACCTAAAGGGGCTCATCCGCCTGTAGCCATTGACCCCTTTAGGGAGTCAGGTTATTTACTGCCGCCCAACACTCGGTGTTGAGTTGCTGGCTGTACAGACATCCCGCTACGGTAATGGAGTAGACCATGGACTAGATCATCGAGCCATCTCCTGCAGCACGTATGAAATGAGACGTGCAGAATTTAACCCTGGGACTGCCATTGACTGCCGCAGTGTTGAGGATATAGACAAGATACACCTTCACAGCCAGTCCATCTGTCATGGCCTCTTCCACCTCCATGACCATTGGGAATCAGAATTCCTCCTACGTTCATTTTGCTGTTGGGCCGAATATGATGGTTATATTCCCTAGTGCTTGAGGCTTAAAAAAATAACCAAAGGAAATATTATGAGTCTCTTATTTTAACACCAAGTAACTCATAGATAATTGATAATTTGAAGTGTGAACTACCAGCTTCCTTTACCCATGGGAAGAAATGGATGATTTTCCTGCATTCCTGCTATTCATCATTCTATCCCCAGGAAGATATTCTTCAAGTCTGCACAATAACAGAATGTATGGGTCTTTTAAAAGGCCGTTTCCCCTTAGTTTCTTTGCAGACAAAAGCACCATGGGAGCCATTCTGCTTTTTGCTGCCACAGCTCCATGGCTTCACTGCAGCAGACATTTCAGTGGCATGGAAGAAATTTCTAATGGGTTGGCTACTGTATGGAACCATTAAACGTCTGAGGCACCTGAGGAAAACACACACAAAAGGACTATCAATGTCAGGTCTCCAGAAGCAGAAACAAGTCTGAAATATAGGAGAGATAAAAGGAAAAGCTTGTACAAGAATGACATTCTTGGTTAGATTTTTTAAAAAATGCCAACAGAACGGAGGATAAAGGCTATTTTGAAAAGCAGCTGTCTCTGACAAAAAAAAAACAAAACCCCTCTGCTGTATTTTAAGTAAAGCCCTGATGAATAATTGCAAAGCCTCCTGAGGTCTTAAAAGCCCATGATGGCTACAAGCCGAGCAATGAGAAAACAAGCTGCCTAGAAGTGGCAGGCTAAATGAGGTCTCCAGGTGCTTGTTTTATATAAGCACAGCTCCGTGTAAATGGGGAAGGAAAGTAACACATTTCACACACGTTGCTTATCAAAAAATTGCAACTTTCTCTTTGTCCTAGAAGATACCAGCAGAGAGAATACATGAGCACAAATAAGGTCATTGATGAAGTGATTCAGTGTTTATTAGGTGTTTGAGATGGTTCCCAGGGAAAATTTATAGTAGAAATGTCTTTTTGAAAAGACAGATGTGGTAGGAACTGATAACTGAGGTGTGTGTTTTTTCTTCCTCCTGTTCTCAGATATCTTTATTAAGGCAAAAGAGTATACACAGCTCTCCCAAATACAATGCTCTTGATTTAATTTGTTTTCTCTATAAAAATGTATCAGCTACAGCAATTTCAGAAAGACCTGGAACTATAATGTCTTCAGCTTCTTCTTCTGTCACTGTGTTTTACATATGCTGTTTGGGCATAAATATGCATAGACTCTATAAAACTCTTGCAGAGAACACAATGTAGATTGAGAGCAACGTGTACAAATAAAACAAAATAAAAATAATCATTAAAGTATTTATCCTCCCTAAATGTGTTGTTGTTTAATCTCACAGATGAGTCCGAACCTTTGCAACAACATGGACCACAGCCTGCCAGGCTCCTCTGTCATCTGCCATCCTCCGCAGTCCACCCACATCTACACCCACTGTGTTAATGATGCCATTTAGCCATCTCATCCTCTGCAACCCCCTTCTCTTTTTGCCTTCAGTCTTCCCCAGCACCAGGGCCTTCACCAGTGAGTCCTCTCTTCTCATTTGGTGGTCAAAGTACTTAGGCTTCAGCTTCAGTATTTGTCCTTCCGAAGAGCAGTCAAGGTTGATTTCCCTTAGGATTGACTGATTTGATCTCCTTGCAGTCCTGGGACTCTCAAGAGTCTTCTCCAGCACGACAGTTCAAAGGCATCTATTCTTCTGCGCTTAGCCATCCTTATGGTCCAGCTCCCACAGCCGTATGTTACTACTGGGAATACCATTGCTTTAACTATGTGGACTTTAGTTGGCAGGGTGTTGTCTCTACTATTTATTATGCTGCCTAGGTTTGCCATGGCTTGCCTCCCAAGAAGCAAGTGTCTTTTTATTCTGTGACTGTAGTCACCACCTGCAATGATCTTAGGTCCCAAGAAGGCAGGGAGATGTCTCTACTTTTTATTATGCTGCTCAGGTTTCTCATAGCTTGCCTCCCAAGAAGTAGGTGTCTTTTTATTTCATGGCTGCAGTCACCATCTGCAGTGATCTTGGATCCCAAGAAGGTAAAGCCTGTCACTGCTTCCATTTCTTCCCCTTCTATTTGTCAGGGAGTGATGGGGCCAGATGCCATGATCTTGGTTTTTTTGATGTTGAGTTTCAAGCCAACTTTTGCACTCTCCTATTTCCCCCTCATCAAAAGGCTCTTTAGTATCATCTGTGTATCTCAGGTTGTTAATATTTTCCCCAGCAATCTTAATTCCAGTTTGAAAAACCAATATATATATAGTAGCCATGGTCCATTATAAAATCTATAAATATTTGATAGACAGCTTTTATAATCTTGAATATCCAACCCTGGATGTCCAAGGATGTCCAATGCCCAAGCATGTCTACCATTAATCTGTTCTCAACTGTGGTGATTACTGCCAATGCCAAGATGGGATAAAAAGGAGATAAGGAAGTTGCATGCCAGCACGTTACACTTTTACCCCTTGAAGGACATCTGGCCATGCTCCTTAAGCTCCTATAAAATTAGTTTTACATCCTTCATGGCAAATTCTTCACCCTTATGAACAATTTAACCACCAAGAAACTTTTGAAACTTTTGCAAGGTTACTTACAATTTATTCAGACTTTAATAATTAGGAGTATTTAATATAATGTAAGTTACAGCATGATTTTGACTTTACTATCTATAATAACAACGTGTGATAATCATTGGGAAAGCTCTTCCATTTCCATTGACAGCATATGCTGAGCAGCAACTAGTCTTCTTCTGTAAGTACAAATAGCGTTTGTATGCAAGCCTTAGGTAAAGATCCCTCAGTCTAATAAATACTAACTACACTGAACTATGGTAATGCAATACCAAACCCATTCACTTCATGGACACCAACTCCATAGCTAAAATCAAGGAAAAACTTCCTGCACACACCTGAAGTTCTAAATATTAAACCAGAAGTGACTAGGCTAAGCCTATAGAGAGCAAAAACAAAAAACTTTGCTGAATGAACTAATGCCTAAGAGTGTCTCCCACTAGGACAAGATTCTCACTGGATCATCTGGAAATCACTGACTAGAATTTTGAAGTGAAGTGGGAAGGTCAAAGAATAATCAAGTAAAGGGTGGCTACTTGGATACAGGACAAATTTTCAGTGAATGTGAAAAATTTCAATTAATACAGCTTATGGCTCACCAGATATATAGATGAAGATCTAGTAAATGGCCAAGATAATACTGTTGAATTTAGGACTTCAGGTCAAAAACAGTTATTTTGAAATACAGTAATTACTTGTTTTGAGTGTCACCTATATTTCATATATAGTGGAACCCCATATAACGAATGCATTGTACAACTAAAAAAATGTACAATGAAGAGGATTTTGAAACAAATGGGTGCATTGTACAATTACCTAGGCTTTGGAGCCTCGTACCCCAGCTTGCTTTGGTAGGAGAGGTGAATGGGTCATCTTCCTCCTTCCAAAGGAATCCAGAGTTCAGAGCCTCAAGTCCCTGCTTGCTTCGGAAGGAGGGGTGAGTGGGTTGTCTCCCTCCTTCCAAAGGTAGCCAGGGTTTGGAACCTTGAGCCCTGGCTTCCTTTGGAAGGAGGGAGATGACCCGCTCGCCCCCTCCTTCCTGAGCAAGCTGGGACTCAAGGCTCCGAAGCCTAGACTTGCTCGGGAAGGAAGGGGGCCACCCGCTGGCCTCCCTCCTTCCCGAGCAAGCTTGGACTTGAGGTTCCAATGCCCGGGCTTGCTTGGAATGGAAGGGGGCCACCCACTTGCCTCCCTCCTTCCTGAGCATGCCGGGACTCAAGGCTCCGATGCTTATGCTTGCTTGGGAAGGAAGGGGGGCTACCCACTCGCCTCCCTCCTTCCAAAGCAAGTGGGGGCTCAAGGCTACAAACCCCAGCTTGCTTTGGAAGGAGGGAGGTGAGCCTGGATCGCTAAGGGGCTTAGCTACCCAGCAGGTTGGCTTTTGGAGCAGACAAAGCCTTTCCCCAGCCCCTCCGAAAGCCACCCGGCTGGATCACTAAGCCCCTTGGTGATCATGCGTATGTGCGGCCAGTGGAACCCTGTACAACAAAAAAACTGGCACAATGAAGAACACTGTGAAACAGAGTTTTTTTTTGTTATGTGGGGTTTCACTATATGTGTAGTGCTTTGATATGAATGGTCACAATGTATGGGGAATAGCATTCCAGCTTGAGCTCAATTTTTGAGCTAGCAATAGGGCTACTACTTTTGGGTGCTGGGTTAAAATTATTCCCTGATAGTTGAAAGTCTCTATTTAAGGGAGATTGTTTCTAGCAAAATGACTCTTATTGTCTAATTGCACCTTAAATCTCTCTGCTTGGACATAAAAACTGTATATCCCCTGCTACAATCTTTCATCTTTTCACTAACATATTGATGTCAATCACTATCTTTTCAGTCAAATGCTCAGTCCTACATGAACATGTAAACTGACCTTGCTAAAAGGTAGTGTGTTTGAGGCAAGAGAAGGAAGTAACAGGAAGCCTCCGTGGGCAGTGTTTGATCATTGTGATATCTGTTTTCGTTCCTGCAAGTCATCATTTGATACTGCAGTCATCAAATGATGGAGGAGAATGTCTGATCTCATTCTTTGATGCTGTATTTCATTCTGACATGGACTGATATGAATGAAGGGTAATCTTCCCATAAAATAAGAACAAAGACTGGAGTTATTTTCCTTTCTTCTTCAGATCAAATGGCTGCAAGGAGATTTTCAGTGGCAAATTGTGTTATATGGTATTTATGGTTTTACTCGGCCTTTTACCAAGAAAGATTTTTTTCAAGGTAGAGTTTCTTGTCCAAAAGAGATTATGTCATCTGATACTTCCTAGAAATAATGGGTTCATTGTGTATCTCATTTCCATTTCTCTCCCTTTCTTTGAGTGATCACTGCACAAAGGCTACTAGGAAATTATTTTGTCAGTTCAAATATCCACATGGCTGCACTCCAGTGTCTCTGAAGATGACCAAATGTGCTTTTGTTTCTAATCTTACCTTTGTTTCAGCAGCTGGCATGCTGAGTAAGATAATATGATATTGCGCTCTAAAAATAGTGCCTGTTCTTCCTTTATATCATTTGATATCCCCAAAGGGTAACTACTGAATGATTTGTGGGTAACCATCTCTAAATGCTTCACAAACCTGGAGCTTCTAAAAATTGAATTTTAGCTTATGAATGATGTGTGATTTATACCCTTGGACTGATCTTTTCTGAATCTGTGGCAAATGGCCTGTAGCTCATAGAGATTCCTTTTCCTTTTCCTTCTCTGAACGATATGCTTATGCTCAGCTCTAGCAGAATATAATCTGTTTATGCGATAGTTTCAGTTTCCTAGACAAGTCTACATGACCATCAGCTGTTGAATAAAACAAACTCAATAGAAAATATTCAGAGATACCTATACTAAATGAACTGTATATTCTTTGATTGTAATAATGATGTACAAGGGTACTTAAATCATCCTGTCTCTCTGTCGTATATTGGCTTCTCCAAGAAACTATTCCTAATTACTGTACATCCTTGTGCACTGTATGATAGAGAGGGTGTGGTGGTTTCCATATGTTATGCTGATATCCCTGCTATCACTGCTTGTAGATTAGTGCCTTCTGTGCATAGCTACCAGGTGTGTTAGGTGGTGTGGCCTCACCACATATCAATAGTTGCCTTCCATATAGAAACAACACTGTCAGTAAGCATACTGTGGTTGGTGGGTGGCTTTTACTACTGTTGTGGCTCTTTTTCTCTTTCACTATTGTTAACATGACTGCTTGGAAGATGGGAAAACTTGCAGGGAAAACTGATGGACTATGACTCAAGTCACCTGGACTTTAACTCATTACTCAACTTTGAAAACTCACTCAGTGGAAACTGATAACACTACTCCTGAAGTATCTTGCTTGCCTTGAATGCCCTATTAGGGTTGCTGTAGGTTGGTTATGACTTGATAGCGCAAAACAACAAAAATCTATGCTGTAATAATGGACATTGTAACTAAGCAATTCCTAATACCATTTCTAACCTGGGCACCTTTCTGGGTACCTGGTGTTTAGTAGTCATACTATTTAGATACGTGTTTCATACATCATAATTATCATGGAGTCTGTGAAAGAATTATGAAATGCCATCTTTCTAATATTTGTGGAAACATGAACCTGAAAAGGTGGTTGAGACTTAGGATGAGGCAGCTCATGTGAGACTTTAAAATCCAAACCAATAAGAAGTTTGAACACAACATTCTAGACCATAGGAGGACTTGAATTCCCAGAAGCCTAAGTCAATACATTGTCTGACCAGTGCTTTGGGGAACTGACTTAAGCTTCTAGGAACTGATGTCCAAAAAACAAAGGTTGGGAAATACTGTTCTAGACATTACTGTGATTGAGAAAAAATTAAATAAGCTGATTGATGTAGCAGTCCCAGGTGACATGGGTGGAAGAAAGAGATATTGAAAAAATCATGAGATATCAAGGTTTGAGAACTGCAGTACATGTCTCTAGAGGAAAAAGAGCAACAGTAATACCAGTAATGATAGGGGCACTGGGAGCACCCCCAAAAGGGTTGAAAAAGCATCTGAGTACACAACAGATCATAACAGAGCAGTTGTGGAGAATAACATTGCTAGGTATCAGCTACATTATTTGGTGATGCCTTACTAAATCTTAGGTCCTGGGGAGTGGTCCAAGCAGTGTGGTTCAAGAAGAAGAAGAAGAAGAAAGAAGAGGAAGAGGAAGAAGAAGATGAATGGTAGATTTGTATCATCATCTTAGAATAGCAGAGTTGGAACAGACCCGATGGATCATTGAGTCCTCCTATTGTCAAGAAGGCACAGTGAGGAATCAAATTCCCAGCTATCTATCAATCTATATTATTATTGTTATTATTGTTATTATTATTATTATTAAAACCTAGGCAGCATAATAAAAAGTAGACATCATCCTGCCAACAAAAGTCCACATAGTGAAAGCAATGATATTCCCAGCAGCAATGTATAGCTGTGGTGCTAGAGGAAGCTTCTAGACTGCAAAGAGATCAAATCAGTCAATCAAAAAGGAAATAAATCCTTACTGTTCCTTTGAAGGACAAATACTAAAGATGAAGCTCAAGTACTTTAGCCACCAAATGAGAAGATAAGACTCACTGGAGAAGGTCCTGATGCTGAGAAAGATCGAAGGCAAAAGGAGAGGGGGTCGACAGAGGATGAGATGGCTAGATGGCATCACTGACGCGGTGGGCATAGATCTGAGCAGACTACTGAGGATGACAGAGGAGCCTGGCATGCAGTGGCCCATGGAGTCGCAAAGGATCAGACTTGACTGTGCAACTCAACAACAACAACAACAACATATTGATACCCTGCCCATCTAGGAGATTTCTCTACTCTGGGCAGCTAACAACAGAAAACTCACACATTAAAAACAGTCACACATTTTAAAAACAACTGTGCTATCCAGCAATTCTTACCTAAATCCTCCTCCCTAGATATCTTCCACTTTCATTTTCAAAGGAAGATGAAAGAGGAAGAAAACTACATGGCAGTGTTAATACTTAAAATAAGAAAGAGGGATATCTTCCTGAATGTTAAATAATAGTAAAGGCCATGGTCAGAAACACATTGGGAAAGTGTGGGATGGATAACTGTAGATATCTGTGCTGAATCGTTTTTTTACTGTGCCAGTTAGAAAAGGTTGCTTCTGCTACAACAATTTCAAGAGCTTTAGAAAATCAATCCACGAGAACCCTCAGATTCAGGACATGTTCAGCAAAATAACTTATGACTATAATAGTGGCTGGAATTGCTCAAACAGAACTGTTCAAACTGAACAAAACATCCCAGTAACATGTGCCGTTCAGCTGCCAGCAAAGGAATACCTTTTGAACAAGGCTTCAGCTGTGGAATATAATGTCTTCAGTTTTCAAGGGTTCTGTTCTAGGATTCAATTTTCTTGTTCTTCAAAGTGCCAGGGGTCAATATGTCTGGCCTTCTGAAGAATTGAACCAGGAGTTCTCAACCTTTTAAAGCTGGGGTCATGCTCCCTCAGACATCTTCGGGGGCCAGATGGCCATTTTGCCCTTCCTCCACCACATGGCACTTCTGAGTGTGGTGGAGGTGGTGGTTTGACACATGAAATGGTGCCAAGGGCCACATCTGGCCCATGGGCCACAGGTTTGAGAATCCCTGAACTAAATGAATGTCCCTTTCCGTACAGCAGATTCAGAAAACCTGCCCTTCTCCATGTGATTAGGTATGGAAATTCACATCATTCTAAGATAATCAATGCACCCTGTCTGCAAATTATTAGGAAACTTATGTGCACCTCCCTCCGGTTTCCCTGTCAATGAGGAAATAGTATCAAAATAATTACTGCTGATGGATACTGGCCAAAATGAGCAGTTATAATTATGGGACCACACAATCCATGTGTCGTGGAATTCAAGGATCATTACTATTCCTTTGAAACACTTTTTAATATATTTAGTTACAGAGTAGTTATAGTGTGATTTCTGTAGGTTGAGAAAGGCTGATTCTGAGAGAAAGCAAGGGAAAGTGACAGACATTCCACTCACATAACACAGACACAGCATCATTAAGCTCGGTCATTAGCAGACAGACACCTGCAAGATTCTCGAAGCATGCACATTTGCATAACAAGGGAGGTGAACTCAAATAAACTCAAAGTTCACAACATGTCATTAAACGCATTCCAAAGGTGGGAGGGACTCTCACCCATTTCCTATGGAAGGAACTGTTTCACCTGTCACATTTGAACTTTGACAGACACTTTACACTTTCACATAAGGGGATAGGTAAAAGTGACACACAAAGCATTCTGGTGCCCACTCAGGAGTACAACACCTGTGTGGAAAATCTTTTATCATGGGGAAGAACACCTGTGTGGAAAACATGACGTCAATGTGACATAATCGTTTATGGAAAAACATCTGTGAGGAGACCATACCAACAGAACTCTCATTCCAAAGGGGAGAGGATACCCAAAAGAATAGTATATAAACCCCAAAATTGGGAGCCAAAAAAGGAGGAAGGGGGGAACTTTCTCCAGGACAGCAGAATATTGTGATGGAAGCCTAGCAAGAAGCTATGGGGGCCATTTGGCTCATGTATATTCTAAGACTTTGCCAAATGCAAACCAAGGCAAAATTTCTTAGTCTCTGAGAAGAAATGCTTTTTCTTAGAAAGTTAGTTCTTTTCAGATTTTATTAGATTGTTAAAGTATAGTGTAGGATAGGGGTCCTACCAATGGACATTGATAGTGTAGCCAGGGCAAAAGTAATTTTAGCTAGATTCTGTGTATCTATTCTCCTGTTATTGCGCATCTGGATTTTGAATATATTTCTGCAAATAAAGCTTTGAAAGAACAACGCAAGCCTCATTCTTGGAGCTGAAAGGTGGAGCGGCGGAGCCACTGCAGAGATACCAGTGAGGGGAGTAACCTAGCCCTGAGGCTATACTTCACACAGATACAACCTTGAGGCAGTTGGGACCAAGGGGGTTGTACAGATGGAGTGAGAATGAAAGTGCGGCGCCAAAATGGCCGCCACGCTCTTTGCGGGGGCCCCCCCACCCGGACTCAGACATCCGGGTAGTTAGGGGGCGTGGTCACCCCTCTATAAAAGGGGTGGCCACGAGGCAGCCGAGCTGCCATTTTGTAAAAGCGACGGAGAGGAGAAGTTTTCTCCGTCGCTCTTCGTCTTTCTAGGGAAGCCGTTTTGGCTGCAGAACTTAGCGCGATCTTTGCTGCTTATTTTCGGCTTCCCAGCCATCGGGTTTCGATCCCTGTGAAGGGATCGTGCTTGCTTATGCCTCCTGAGAAGAAGGCTATGGCGACTCAGGCTCGCCCAAACAGAGGGCAGCAGTCGGGTCGGAGCCCCCCCCCCAACAGGACTCCTTACCGGAGGCACCCACCGGGACCGGTGGGATGGGGCAGCTTAGGCCGGTTGGGGCTTCGGCCCCCGGCCCGCGCTTACCGGCCATGGGCTTTGAGCATGGGGGAGGGCCTGGTGCGGTTCCACAGCAGGGCTTACACCCGGCCCCTCATGGGCCGGAGTTTTGGGCATGGCCCTATTTGGGGCCTGGCTCTCAAGTTGGGGGCCCTGGACCATTGCCCAGTGGGCCGTCTGGCCCACCTGGTCTCCTTTATGCTGGGGGATCTGCGACGGTGGAGGCATTACTGGTCCACGTAGCGGCGCTAGAGGCATCCCTAGGGATCCTATCAGCCTCAGGCCGGCCCTTCAGGGGATTCGGCCCTCGGCCCGCAGTTGCCTGCCATGGGCCGGGACGATTGGGGGGAGGGCCTGGTGCTGGCACACAGCACGTTTTACCTCCTCAGGGGCCGGAGTTTTGGGCATGGCCCTATTCTGGCCCAGGATCTCAAATTGGGGCCTCTGGCCCAATCTCTAGCCGGCAGGCCAGCCCACCTGGCCCACCTTATACTAGGGGTTTCCGTGGCAGGGGATGCCTGGTTAGCATGTTTGGCTGTGCTGGAGGGAGGCATCCTGGGCAATCCAGTGGGAGGGGGCCCTTCCCTATCTACCTGGGCCCTTCGTGTCTGCCGGCTACTTCGACTGCTGCCACTCTGCAGCAGGCGGCCAGCCGGGTCGAGCTGCTTGAGACACTCCGTCCTGTGCCTGCCGCCATCTCGCAGCTCCCTGTTTGTCCAGAACTGCAACCGGAGTGTGGTCGGATGTGGCCCCAGAGCTCGATTTCGGTCGCGAGCTCCGACGCCTGCCGTGGGCCGGAACCCCCAGTGGGCTCATGGGGGTGCAACTTGTGAGTATTAGGTTCAAGTTGAATGCACCCACATCACAGTCCACTTCCAGCGGTGGGGTTCAGTGGTCATGGCTTCGCCAATTTGAGGCTGGTGGGCATCACTTGCCAGCCTATCCCAGTGCCCCTTGGTTGCATTCTGGCACGACGTTGGGGGTGGGGGTTTCCGTGATGTCTGGTTATTTATTGCAATTGATCATTTGTTCCAGGTCACGGGGGAAAAGATGTGGTGGGGGGAGTATGTGGATATATTCTCCCTATGAGCCGTGACCCCAATAAGGATAGGCGGTGCGGACAGGAGGACAGAGACATGGGCGGTCCCGCCGTAGTAAGCCACCACGCACTGGGGTGTCCGCCCCCGGGACAGTGCTGAGCATCGTAGGGGCTATCCGGGTCCTGCTGCGCACACCCTTTATGCAGACTGTCCCGTCGAGGGCTTTGCCAATGGCCGGCTATTACTTGCCCCTGGGTGTTATTGGCCGCAGGCCATGAGGGGTAAGGGCTGGAGGGGGACATGTGGACATTCTCCCTATTTAACTGCGAGCCCACTAGGAGGAGAGAGAGGGACGGGGCGACTGAGACATAGAGATGTCCCATTGTCATGAGCCACCGCACACCTTGGGCCCACTGGTTGGCGGCATACCTTGTACGTATGGTGGTATGCCGCAGGGCTTGATCTGCTTGGGCCATCCTGGTGCTTCCATCCACCGCTAATGTTTGCAGGGCGATGGTTGATTAGATGGGCCCGTGGCAGTTGGCTTACGGTGAGGCATGTGGATGAGGGTGGCTCTATACCCGGAGGGGAGGTGGGATGAGCCCTGTCAGCAAGGGTGCTCATGTACATCACTCCCTCGTGACTGGTGCCTGGTGATAGGTACCATGGTAGTCATGCTGAGCAGCGGGCTGCTCAGACACAGGCTCCACGCTAACTGGTCGGGCAGGGGGTTTCCAGCCTGCCTGCTGTGTTCGGCCTGCTCAGCTGACGATGCGTGTACTAAGCACCATGGTCGTTACCGACTTCGTGCCCCCTTTTGCGCTGGCCCTCACGCCGCCTCCGCGTGCCCGCGGGTTGGTGGGTTATGGGGCAGAGGTAGGGGTGCACAGGGGCGATCAGAGCTCCATCTGAAGCAACTAACCTTGTCATAGGCCCCCCCACCCCATTTAGTATAGTCAGCCTAGAGAGATGGCACTCAGTTCATCCAAGAAGGGATTGGGCGGGATACCTGCCGGAGGGTCTTCTATGGGGGCTTTTGGATCCATTCGGGGGAGTTGGGGGTCCCAGGATGCTACTAATCTGGTTCCCTTGCAGGGTAACGAAGAGGGGGCTCCACTGTCCGCAGCTAAGGGAGTTGGGGCTACAAGAGCAGCGGGGGGCCCTTCTTGGAACCACCTTTCCTGAGTCGAATGTCTCCCCCATGAAGCTCATACTGAGCTAAAACTAGGTTGAATGTCATTTAATCCTCCATTCAGCTTACCCTGTGGGTTCTCCATTCAGGGATGCCATTACTGATGACCTTATTCAGTCAGGTACTCATAGTTGGTTCAGCTACTATGGGTGGCACGCTCACGCAGTTCTGGTGCTGTTTTGGCACAGTGTGATATGCACTCGTGTTGGATTCTCGCAAGAAGTAGACTAGCACGCAGCGTGTGGGTTAAGCATAGTAATCCTTTATTCAGATCGGGAGACGAGACTGAGGATGTGGGGGAAAGATGGTATCATATATACAGCGGTTTACCCTTTCAACAACAAGGAAACATACCAATGGACAATCACAGTTTATTACCCCCATTTGGTCACCAGCGCCCCTTTGATATGGGGCGCCCCTCTGGCGGATCGCTTCCTCGCAGGGGCGCATCGCTTCCTCGCTTTGATCCCTTTGAAGTGAGTAACACTTAGACATAACATCCCTCCCCCCTCAGTGAGAAACAACCTTTCCCCAACGGATGGGTGGCCCACAAACTGGACGGCCGACTCACCACGGGCAGGAGCAGCAGTTTCGGCATGGAGGATCTTTACCCCGGCGTGTGCAGCCTCGGACGCCAAAGCTTCTTCCAGGACCTGGGCAAAAGTCAACCTATTTCTCTTTATCAGCCGCCACTGAGTAGCTTCGTCCCTGAGGCCCACGAGAAGCCGGTCTCTTAAGGCCTCCTCCAGGTCACGCCATTGGCACGGCACGGCAGCCTGTCGGAGAGCCGCAACGTACTCAGCTACCGTCTCCCCCACCTTCTGATCTCACCGGTAAAAGGCAACCCTGGCTGGGAAGATGGAAACGACAGGCTTGAAGTGTTCTCGGAGCACCGCCAGGATGTCGGTCAATGGGGCTTCCCTCAGTGCCTGTGGCAGCAGCAGATGCCCGGCCAGCTCAATCGTGGGCAAACCACAATGGGCCAGGAACAACGCCTTCTGTTGCCCCTCATCCTCGATCTCTCCAGCGATTACAAAGTTCTCGAACTGGATCTCGTACATGGGCCATGTCTCCGGCTTTGCAATGTCAAAAGGTCCGATGGAAGATGCAGTAGCAGCCATATCCCACCTTCGTCGCCAATGTTGGATTCTCGCAAGAAGTAGACTAGCACGCAGCGTGTGGGTTAAGCATAGTAATCCTTTATTCAGATCGGGAGACGAGACTGAGGATGTGGGGGAAAGATGGTATCATATATACAGCGGTTTACCCTTTCAACAACAAGGAAACATACCAACGGACAATCACAGTTTATTACCCCCATTTGGTCACCAGCGCCCCTTTGATATGGGGCGCCCCTCTGGCGGATCGCTTCCTCGCAGGGGCGCATCGCTTCCTCGCTTTGATCCCTTTGAAGTGAGTAACACTTAGACATAACAACTCGGCTTTCAGATTATTGCCAGTGCACCCAATGATTTAGACCTATTGGGGTTTTTTAGGTGCTGAGGGGAATTTTACTTAGTTAAGGCCAACCCCCTTCTACCTGGGTTAATTCATGTTCAGCACTCGACCGATTGGGGACTTTACTCAGTGGCCATTTGCTCACAGGTCGGGGTCTCGGTCTCTAGCCCATTACCTCGACGACTTTTGGTTCAGGGGTGAACGGGGCTTGGACACGTGCACGCGTCTCCTCATTGCCATTCAGACACTCAGGTGGGAACTGGGTGTCCCCTTGGTGCCTGAATAGACCGAGGTCCCATCTACTAAGCTCACATTTCAATCGACTCTGTCGCGCGGGCATCCGGGTTAGCCATGTATATGATGGCTTGGATCTCCGCGGCGAGTTTGGCATTGTTTGCCAAACATAAAGTGTACCCTCGTGAGCTGCCGTTAACTCATGGCCACCTTAATTTGTCCGACCCGGCTCAAATTATCCCTGGGTTTGGTGGGGTCTCGTCCTGGATATCAGACCTGGATGGTCTGCCCTAGATTTCATGTACGGTCGGATACCTCCGGCTCCCGGACTTATGGGGTTTACTCCGAGGGTGGGTGCACGGATCGCCCCGCGAACTTACCTTCTTTGCGTTTTTCCCCATTTTAGAGAGCACTGATGCTATGGTGCAAGGAGTGGGCCTGCTCAGTGGTCCAATTTCGGTGTGACAATGCGGCAGTGGTGCACATTGTCAACACCCAGACTTGCGAATCCCCCAGGGTCATGACATTAGTTCGTCTATTATCTTGAGAAGCCTACGCCTAAATGTGCTGTTCTAGGCCAGACATGTTCTAGGTATTCATAATGACATTACTGCTGCTTTCCACCACCTGCAGATCACCCGGTTCCGTGCCGTACTCTGGAAGCAGAGGGAGTCCACTCGTCACTTTTGGCCGATGGCTGGACGTTTGGCGAGGAGAAGGGAACCGGACATGTCATTGGCACCTCGCACGTGTAAGCCGTATCACTATGCATTCATGCGTCGTGTTTGGGAGGGGTGGACACGGGAGCGTGTCCGCCCACCTTACACGCGTCACCCCTGTTCCCAGAGTTTCTGACCCACCTTGCACGAGGCTGGCATTACTTATGTACAGATAGGTGGGAGGTGGCTCTTGGCCACGCAGCTACCACGGTAGCCTTTTTGGAGCGCTCCGCATCAGTGAGTGGGTGCCAGAGTTGGTGCCACTGGTGTAAGGCGGATGTGTCTCGTAGGGCACTGGAACCCGAAGATGTCTCTGTCACACATGAGTGGGCTCGAGTGGGGATGCGGTCCTCACGGGTTATTCAGCACGGTGTAGGCAGTGGTGTATACTGCTACGAAGTTTTTGAGACATCTGTCCGGTTGGTGCCCTACATGAATTTTCGACAGTGCCTGCTGCGCGCCCCAGCCTGTTTTCTGCCACCAGGATGGTGACCGGTGCCGCGTTTTGCGGTGTGGCGCCCGTTTTGGCACCATTGACTTAAGATAGGCGTCGCGTTGATCGCGGCTACGTTTTGGGTACTAGGTACACTGTACGGGTACCTAGTTATGTCCTTCACCTTTTTTCTCCTCTTTTACAGATCCTAGGGGTCTTAACACACCGGTGGCAGGGGGCTGGTGGGCCGCAGCTATGTACACTGGGCAGCAGTATATGCTGCAGCGACAGAGAGTGGACCCCGGCTGGGCTGTGTGCATCCGCACGTATGCTATGGTATGGTATGCGCGGCACATGGGGGCGGGAACTGTGGCCATTCCTGCTGTCTGACAGGGATGCTGGACCGCCCAATGTTTTACAGGCACCTCGGTGGCAGCGATCTTGTACGGATCACTGCTGTTACTAAACCGTCGAGGGGCTGTGACCTGGCATTTTGTATCACATATGGCTTACATACGGTCGCTATGGTCTAACATCGTGCCGAGACACCAATTTAGGGGAGATGCGGATCTCCCTAGTTCGGACTGTCCCGGCAGTCAGTGGACGGGGCTCTGGCTCCGTCCCGTTCTGAGCATGGCTGTGAGACGGCCATTGGAGACCGGGTGATAGGCTTACACGAAAATTTTGCTGGTAGGCAGGCGAAGGGGTCCACCTGTCGGTTAGAGGTATGTACCTCGTTCTGGGTGTGATGCAAGCAGGCCTGGCGACCGAGCTGACGGTCTTGGGGGGGGGGGGCGGTGAGTCATCATGGATGCCTCCCCGTGTGGCGGGTAGCACTGGTAAGGTAAATATTTATGACCCACAGGTATCCGACAGGTTCGCAATTGACTGGCCAACACTAGATAGGTACAAGTTGGTTAACGTTGTCCGGTCAACGACGAACCAGGCAATGGGGTGATGGCAGGAGCTCTTCAGCATGCATCACCCTGTGATTTTACGGATACACGTCAGAGGGTGGGGTCAGTAGATAGTTTATTGACTACAGTCAACAATTTGTTTGTTGTAAACAAACAAATTGATACAAATGGATACATTGTAGCCAATTGCCATTGGCAATTTTGGGAGGAACCTTACCAGTGTTACTGCAGCCTGCTTGCCTTAAGAATTATAATTGGCTGAGTACCAATTGAAATTTATAATTCGGACTAGGGCATGAATCAATAAATGTGGCCCAATGCCGTTATCCACTTATACCGGTGTCTGAGTCCTTTTTTTGGGGGTGCACCTGCAATGAAAACGCGGTGCCAAAATGGCCACCGCGCTCTTTGCGGGGGGCCCCCACCCGGACTTAGACATCCGGGTAGTTAGGGGGCGTGGCCACCCCTCTATAAAAGGGGTGGCCACAAGGCAGCCGAGCTGCCATTTTGTAAAAGCGACGGAGAGGAGAAGTTTTCCCTCCACCCCCTCCCTAGTGAACAGTGTGATATTTTGGTCGCTTTGGGGCCGGGTGGGAGTTTTTGGCTGGAACCTACAATTGGCTTACTGGTTCTGGCTTTTTTGCCCATCCCACACTGTTGCTATGGTTTGATATAGGGGCTTTGATATTGACTTTGGTTACATGGGCGGGTAGCACTGGTAAGGTAAATATTTATGACCCACAGGTATCTGGCAGGTTCGCAATTGACTGGCCAACACTAGATAGGTACAAGTTGGTTAACGTTGTCCGGTCAACGACGAACCAGGCAATGGGGTGATGGCAGGAGCTCTTCAGCATGCATCACCCCGTGATTTTACAGATACACATCAGAGGGTGGGGTTAGTAGATAGTTTATTGACGACGGTCAACAATTTGTTTGTTGTAAACAAACAAATTGATACAAATGGATACATTGTAGCCAATTGCCATTGGCAATTTTGGGAGGAACCTTACCAGTGTTACTGCGGCCTGCTTGCCTTAAGAATTATAATTGGCTGAGTACCAATTGAAATTTATAATTCGGACTAGGGCATGAATCAATAAATGTGGCCCAATGCCGTTATCCACTTATACCGGTGTCTGAGTCCTTTTTTGGGGGGTGCGCCTGCAAAGAATAAATGAACTTCTTGCTTTGGAGCCAGATAAGGTTGCCAGAGTGAGTCCTGGGGAGGAGGCACACCTGCAACTAGAGCAAGGCTTTGGGAAGAATAAACAACTTGTGTTTCCCAGGACTTTGAAAGTACAAGTAACTTGGTTGCGGTTTCCCATATGCCTGTTCCACTCTGTGTCTCTGTTTGGAAGGTGGCTTTTTAAGGACTGTTCATGCCAGCCAGCTACCATGCCATAGTACATAGTTTCGAGTTGAAGCATAGCCACCTCTCCAAACCTTGGGGGCCCTAGAGGTCACCCCTGAAGACCCTAAAAGAACCCCTAAAAACCCCAAGTTCCTCCAGACTGCTAGGACACCATGTACCAAGAAGAGAATGCTGTCAGTAGGAATTGAGTCTAACCATGGTTGTGACCTGAAGTGGGGTCTAATACTGTTTTTGTGTTGTTCTCCCCACCTTCCACTATATTCCCTGTGTTGCTGTTTACTGTAAACAACACCTTTGTGGGTAAAATCAGCATGGGCAAAGAATTTGGCAGAAGATTACATGGTGGGGGCAATCTAGACAAGGAGTGTATTCAGGATCTCACAATGATCTCTTTGAAACAAATTTAAAGGGATCTAGATCTAGACTAAGTTCAACACACTTGAATCCAACAGATTTCAGTGGAACTATCTATGGTAATATGTAGTTTAACCCATAATTTTATATGCACTTATAGACATGAAAAAGCAGCAAGGGACCCTGTTTGTAATATTTACAGAATAAACACCATGATGACCTGTGGGTTTAATATGTGGAAATCCAGGCTTTATATTCCTATGGAGAATAATAGGATCAAAGGTTTTAGTCATTAGGTTAATGTACTTCTGCTAATCAGTGTAGTACATGGATAAGGCCAGCTCCCAGGCTAGGCAGAGAGAGCCAGAGCAAGCCAATTTCTAATTTAGCACAGGGAAGTTCAGAAAGAGTTGATTTGGAATAAAATAACAGCAGTGTTCAATTAAAGACTTTTGGAACAGAATATTTTTACTACTTTCTTCTCCCCTCCCCCCATTCTCTTTCATCTAAAAGATTATAAGTATGAAATTTATTTTGATTTTCCTAGATTTGCATACACAGCCTTCATTTCCCCACTGCTTCTCCCCCAACACTGAAGAAATGGACCTCATTGTGATGGATAACCACTCATTTTTGGGGCCTAGAGGTTAGTGCAGGTTGAGTGGACGGTAGGGAACCCAATTTCAAAATCTTACTCTTATAAGAAAGGTTAGGGCAGGAGTTCTCAACCTTTTTAACCCAGGTCATGCTTCCTCAGACAGCCATTTTGCCCTTCCTCCATCACATGGCACTTCCTGGTGTGATGGAGGTAGTGGAGGGCCACATGAAATTGTGCTGCAGGCCACATCTGGTCCACAGGCCACAGGTTGAGAATCTCTGGGTTAGGGAAACAAAAGCACTTAGAAAATATACATCTACATTTCTTTTCCCTTACTCTATCACTCTTCCCCTCCTTCTTTTGGATACAGGCAAAATAGTACTGAATTTTTTATAAGTAAACGAGCTTCAGATTTGGGTGGTGGTGGTGGTGGTAGTAGTAGTAGTATCAAGTAAGTTTTGACATATGGCAAACTGTAGGAATTGGGGCCGTAAAGCGGCCCTTGAGGTCCCGGAGGAGACTGGTCAAAGGAATGACACGAGGCAAGATGGAGCGAAGACCAGTGATTTATTGAGGGAAAATCATCAGTATATATTATGCAGAAGGCTGTGCATGGTAGGATGGTTATCTGACCGAGAATCACATCACCTATTTACTCAGGTTAATTGGGAATCTCTTTTGGGGAAGTTAATTAGTGCGGGCAAACACTGGCTGGAACAACACCATTGTTTTGGGCTTAGACTAAGGCAATCATGACTCCTATTTGCACCAGAGATTAAGCTTAACTCAGAGTGAGTAATTGCCTAATACGTAACAGAGGTTAGAGATTCGCTCTCTCAGCAGAGCCGTTGTTCAGGTCAGGGAATTGGGTGAATCAAACCCTATAATTTATCCACCCCCCCCCCTTAATTTGGGTGCTCGCAGAGCCCACGGGCCAGGGAGCCTTTCTCACCGAAGTGGCCTCTGCCGGGCCGTTCCGTGCCCATCGGGCACGGGGAAACCATATTTCCCCTTTCTGTTTTATTTAAGGACCTGACCGACGACTCTGCATAGGAGGGGCATCAGCTGATGAGCGGGAATGACGCTTCGGGGTTCCCTCCATGGGGGACATCTCGATAGCAGTGAGGGAATACATTGCACGAAACAACACACTGTTGTGCCCAGTATTACCACCCCCACAATCACTTTGAGTGTCATCTGAAGCCGTCCCCATGGGAACCACGACCACAAGGAGTCCTACCACCCCCATGAAGAATCCTCCTTGATGTTCTTAACTAGGGTGTGGAGGTCCGTGAGCTGGCTCTGTATCTTGTGGGTATTGTCTGTGAGATTTAAGCAACACATGCTGTGGACAGACTTGCAGCCCATATGATGTAACAATAGGGGATAATCGATAGCTGCTTGATTATCCAGTATGGCATGGCGAAACTCTGCCTGCTCCTGATTGAGCAGCGCTATTGCTGAGGAGGTGTGGTTGATGGCTTTTGCTAAGCCAATTGACCAATTCTCCGAGCGTTGTCTTTGGCTAAGCCTGACACGCTGAATATACTAACTACAGCCTGGTTTTCCAGAGCTGTGGGTCTGAATTCAGACTGCTTTCTGTAGCAAGGCAAGATAATGAGATGTGTCATTGATACTGTGACCTGGGTTGATTCTAAGCTATCTCTGCAGCTTCTGGCATTGTGCAAATGTCTTTTCTAACACCTATGGGGAGGTGTGAAAATAGGCTGGGGATTGTCGGCTACCGGGTGCTCAAACTTTCCAAGCAATGGGCCGGTGCAAAACATGGGCCGGTCTGGCTTCCTTTGGTGGAAGCTGGCCGTTATTAACAACATACAGAAATTCAAGTGTCCCTTGCAAATCCCAACTGGAGCATTGTACAAGGCATGTATAAATAATAGCAACTACAGATAACAATAGCAATAAAAGACATTCAGCTGCTTCTTGAGGCTTCCCTTCTTGGTGGGGCTTCATGTGCAACTTGAGTTTGGAAAAGTCCTGTTTTGGGGAAAAGCATGGTCCTTAGAAGTAGCACTGAGTATGCCATAGAAATGTCTTTGGAGATGTAAGTCATAAAGGAAGACGGACAGCTGATGACATCCAAGGCTGGTGCCATCCTTTGCAATAGCCGAACTTGGCATCCGGGCCTGATTCTGGCCTCTGGGACCTGCATGGGGAAGAGACTTGTTTGGGAGATAAAAATTCTGAAAGAGTTAGTTAGTTTTTGCACTTATAGGATAGCAATTGCTGTGCAACTGTGGGACGTTGTTCCCCCCCTTTCTGTTTGTTTGTATTAATGCAAACGTGCATGTACTGCCATTTGCCAAAATGTGGGGATGTGTGACATCCCTTTGTCACACCTGAATGGCCTCTGTCCCTCGTGGGTTGACCCCCCACGAGGGCCCCCCCGGTGGCAGGTTGAACTGCCTTGCGAGCGCTTTGGCATTCTGAAGAGGGAATGCATGACTCTGAATTGGAGTTGTGAGGAACAAACTTAGCAAATTTTTGTCTATCACGGGAGTGATGTGTGCTCCCAGTAGACTGTGAAGCAAATTCCTAGGAAACTGGCTGTCAGCAATTATGTTGAAGCGTTCTTTGGCAAAGGTGCGCAAAGCGAGGTTCACGGCTGCCAACTCTGCCCGCTTGCGGAAGAGTCAGGAGCGTGCGCCAAGCTTGGTCCTCTTGCCAAGTAAGAACCTAATATGTGCGACCCCCATAAGTGAGAACTGTCCTAGCCCCCCGAAGAGAAACCAGTGACATAAATTTACACAAGGTGACTGTCTGCGTTTGAGATGAGTCTGGGGTCTTATGGCAAACCTTGGCGCATGAAGCGCCAGGCTTCCCTTGGGTAAATTTCTCATGGAGGCCCCCCTGTGCACATCCGCCCACAGTGTGCGTGCACACTTTTAGAAGAGTGCCAGATGGTGGCTAGCCTTTTGCCTGTGCTTAGACTAGCAGCAAAAAGGGAAGGGGTGGCCTAAAAATGCCTGTATCTGATTGAAGGTGTGACCTGACTGCACTCTTAAAATGGTCCTAGGCAGTCCTGGCTAATGGGTGGCACTCTGCACATGCTCGGGAGCTCAGGGACTAATCCTTCCTCTGTGCTCTGGAGTTTGCAAAATGTGTCTGCACACTAGAGAGGGTGCTGCGGGCCAGGTGCCATACTTAAAATGACCTACTAAGACTTGTTGAAGACAAGCCAACTATGACGTGCCAGCTGTAAGGAAATAATACACAAAAAAATGAAAAGACACACAAGTTAAACATTTCCAGCAGGGAGTTCCACTGGCGAAAGGAGGAAAGACAAGTCAGAAGTTAGCACAATGAGAAGGCAACAACTCTTATCATAGCGAAATCAGATTAGGTCAGGTAACCAAGGCAACCGGGTTCTCCTGTTAAGAAAATCCCTATCAGTAATTAACCATGGAGCCTGTGAAAGGAAGGCCTGGAGAGGAATTTTGTTCCTGTTTGCGTGCTTTTTCCTGTGAAAGGGGTACAATGAGTGAGTTACTTTGCACAGATTAAAGTCAAAATACCAGAACAATATCTTTCCTAAGAGAATGAAGGAGAGTTAGAACGATTCTCAACCTGCGGCCAGATGTGGGCGAGTGGGCCAGGGCCCACATTGCTCTGCCACTACCCCCGCCAAGCCAAGAAGGGCTGTGTGGCGCAGGGAGGGCAGGATGACTGTCCGGACCCCCAAAGCTGCCTGAGGCCCCGGAACTTTGGCCCCTGACTTTAAAAGGTTGAGAACCGAGGTTACAAGATGATAACACAATACACACATGAAGACAATGCAATTCTCTCACTCCTAGTGAGATACGACTTCCAGACGCTAAGAGACATTCAAAAAACCTTAAACACAGAGATGGGGGTTTGAGGAACACAGACTTAGGAAGGGGCCCCATAGCTTATGATACAGTGAGGAAAACTCATAGAAGTGATTCTTGTTTTCAGATCGCGCTTCTGAAAAGAAAAATCTGTTTTCCTGAGCAAACCGGCAAAACCGGTTTCCAAGAGTGGCTTAATCCTTTGACAAAGAAAAAGTCTCCAGGGAGGAAGGGGGAACCACATCCTATTGCAGGTTAGGATTCCCCCCCCCCTCTCCTGCTTAAGCTGCTAAGCAGGCAAGGCAAGGGGTTTTGTTCATCATGCTTTCTCAAACTTTAAATGGTTCCTGCCCATGAGCAGAGTGCAAATTGTTTAACACATATTTCACAGTGACATTACCACGCAGTTACACACAAGAAACACTTTTCCAGTCATACTGTGGTCATAGAGACAAGGCTTTTGCAATCATACACAGTTCTTGCAGTCATACATTCAGTGGTGCACCACGCATACACACATTTATTTACGCATTCGCACATTCCTCCCCTGATCTGCAGCGTTCTATACTACACATGAGGAGATGGCTAATACACAGCTGGCTATTTTACAACCACCTGGGTGCTTCTACTTAGGGGCAAGTTTCTCTGGGCTACTCCCAAGGTGAGACCAGCAGATTCTGCCTGTGCCTTGGGGGAGCTCGGGGTACTGTTGCTGGGATGGTTCTTCTGGCATAGCCAGGGCGATGGCTGCCTCCTTTCTAGCCTGGGCCAAATGCATGCCAGGGTGGCCATTTGGCATGAAGACAATCTTTTGAAGATCTGCCTGGTCTAGATTGGCTTTCTCTTCTAAGGTGTCTCACTTTTCCACACTGGAAGCAGGCGCCTTGGGGTTTTGGCACTGCTCTGCGCCTGAGTGTGGTAATGGGTCTGCTCTGGAGCCCTGCATGGCCAGGGGCCGTGCAGATTTCCGTGAGCAGCGGGCGCTGAGTAGCCCTGCCTGACCTTCTGCCTTCAGATAGGCTGAGCACAGCAGTTGGGCGCTAGCTAATTGTGCCACTGGCAATTTCCCCGTGAATGGATCTTCCTCACCCCTGCGCTGAATGGAGTTCTTTCTTTGCAGGGAACTTTTAACTGTCAGAGAAGCGCCAGGGCCTCTCATGCCATGAATTCCTTCAGTGACGTCTGCAGCTGCCACTGAGGGAATGCTCCCTACACTGCCCTGCTTAAGCTGAAATAACGAATAGAGACTTCTTGGGGCTGATGGTTCTGACTGCGCTGGGGTTTTCTGGGTCTCTATCCGGACTGGGTCATCCTCTACTGAGAGCTTCCTACATTTGCTCCATGTGCGAATTATGCCCTCTGGAGCTTTCGGGGGTTGCTGAATGCAGTCTCCTATCTGATCCCAGAGCTCAAGGGTTAACGTACCTACTTCTGGGTAAAGCAGGCAGTGTTCCCCTAGGTACACCAAAAGTCTCGCTAGCTCCCTGCTGTGAAAACGCAAATTAAATACCCTAGCCAGGATGATGAACCCCTCCTCATGGGTTCTTTGGCTAGCGGATGGACGCTGTCGCTGAGGACAGGTCCCCATATTACCTGCGATTGGGTCCTCAGAAGATTCCTCCTCGGGACGAGTCGACGCGTCTGTGGCAGGCAACAGGTTCTGGCGACGTCGCTTTCTGGGTAGAGCTCGGAGCGTGGACTGCGGCCACGGGCCCTCGGTGGCCACTGCGCTGTCAGGGGCTCACAGCTGCCCTGTGCGGAACGCGTTTTTCCCTTTGGCGCAAGCCGCCGCGAAAGTCGGGAGCAAGCTGTAGGATGCCTCTCTGTAATGCCTCACCACGTAGCTGTCTTCCCAATCGGATGGCTTTCCGACTGGGGCTGCTGCTCTGTCCTCCGGGATGATTGGACAAGGTTCAAGCACAGAACCTGGCTGTGCTGATCGCTTACTCACGAGTAGACCACTCGGGGGTTGCTTACTCTCGAGTAGATCACGTCGGGGTCACCAGATGTAGGAATTGGGGCCGTAAAGCGGCCCTTGAGGTCCCGGAGGAGACTGGTCAAAGGAATGACACGAGGCAAGATGGAGCGAAGACCAGTGATTTATTGAGGGAAAATCATCAGTATATATTATGCAGAAGGCTGTGCATGGTAGGATGGTTATCTGACCGAGAATCACATCACCTATTTACTCAGGTTAATTGGGAATCTCTTTTGGGGAAGTTAATTAGTGCGGGCAAACACTGGCTGGAACAACACCATTGTTTTGGGCTTAGACTAAGGCAATCATGACTCCTATTTGCACCAGAGATTAAGCTTAACTCAGAGTGAGTAATTGCCTAATACGTAACAGAGGTTAGAGATTCGCTCTCTCAGCAGAGCCGTTGTTCAGGTCAGGGAATTGGGTGAATCAAACCCTATAATTTATCCACCCCCCCTTAATTTGGGTGCTCGCAGAGCCCACGGGCCAGGGAGCCTTTCTCACCGAAGTGGCCTCTGCCGGGCCGTTCCGTGCCCATCGGGCACGGGGAAACCATAGCAAACTCTTTCCATGGTTTTCTAGGTAGAGAATAAATAGACGTGATTCACCATTCCCTTCTTTTGGGGGTGCCCTGGCAGCTATATTAGTATATATTCCTTTACCTCAGTTCTGTTGCATATTCATCTGTTGCAATAAACAAAATGAAGCAGAGAACCTCTGCTGTTCCATGCAATATGGAGCCTACTACTTCAGACCTATTGTATTCTACATCCAATGGGTGTCAAAAGTGATGAGGGAACGGGGAGGAGGGAAGGCATGCTGTTACTTCTATTGGGGATTTTTGGTTATTTCTCTTAGCAGAATAATAAGAACAGCACCCAAAACATGGAGAGATTAGCCCAGTCTCACCAACTGTGCACCCTTTTGGGTTTTCCCCCCACACAAACCTTTTATGATAACTTCACTCTAGAAGCATTTAAAATAGGGAAAATACATCTTTATTTACAGTTACCATTTGTAATTTCATTCAGTAGAATTAAAAAGGGGAGGAGTACCAGCACTTAGAGAAATCCCCCATGCTTGTTGGTTAGTTGGAGGTCAGAGGAAGAAGAAAGACTACCATCAACAAAGCAATGGGAACAAACGGAAGAGGGAGAAGGTCTTGCTTGAAATGCCAGAGGTGGTAAAAGAACTTTAACAATCAAGTTAATGGCAAGGGACAATCACATTAGGCTGTAAAGCTCCCTCCAGCTGATAGCCAGTGTCACTGTATGCCAAATTGGTGTGTTCCCAACACCTAGTTAGATGTTTACCACACTGGCTTAAATAAGAAAGCCTGAATTGGATTTGAGTCAAACTGGAATGCATCTACTGTGGTCACCTGTTACTTGATGTTGATATTTCCTGAAAAGAGTAAGGAGTAGTTTTGTTTCAGCATATAAACGCACTTGGCTGTACACAGCAGCTTCAAGACAATGTTCTGTCATGTCTCACACAAGTCTTTGTATCAGATAAATGTCCCGCAACGAGGAAACTCCCTGTCGGTGCAATCAATATGTGCATTCTGATAGGAATAAACTAAAATGCATATGCACATTTGACTATATATACATAAACTTTGAATTATACAGTTGTTGTCTCATAATCCACTTTCTCCCAAGAAATCTATGTTATTTTGGAATAATGAAGCAAACTGGGGGTGGGGTAGGCGGGCCAGAAAAACAAAAAAAGCAAATAGATTTTTAAGCAGATTTCATATGTACCTTGAAAATACTGCCAATGACCAGTTCCTCTCTGATGGGAAAACAAATGTGTGATTGATTATTAATTTTTGCTATGTGTGTGAAAAAGAAGAACTTAATAAAGAATAACCCACTAGTTCTTGAGTGAAGCAGCTGACTTCTACCTCTGCCTAAGTAAATATTGCAAGGGGGAGGCCTCAAAGCAGAGGAAGGCTTCCAGGATTATATATTTTTCACAGGGGACTGCAGAAAGCAAATGACAGCCAGGTCCCCAAGAGACTGTTCTGTCACTGGGGATTTATAGTAAATGTGATCATGCAGCTAGTCTCAAATCTAAAAGTTGAACTGGAATTTAAAAGGAAAGGGAAGAGCAGTTCAGCTTTGCACAGAAAATCAATCACACCCTGGGACTTTAAAAAATATACATAATCTTTGACCACCACCACCCCTTATTAGACTTGAAAGGCAGGCCCATTGATCTAGAAAGAGCACTTTTCTAATAATTAGACTGGCAAGAGGGGATCTTAGATTTTAATGAGAGAATTGAGAGGAAGAGTTGATCCGACCTTAGAAACCAGAGTAATGGAAGATTTTTAAAAAGCCGTTAATATACTCACTTACAGAAAGAAGATATTATTAAAAGTGAAACCAAATTTACATGTACTTAACATTTTACACCACATGTGCGACCACCACATGTTTTGTGAGTCTATAACAGATACAAATAATATTTGCAATAGTAAATTGAATATAATATTAGGGATATTCAGATACATGTATAAATATGGAGTGAATCAGGACTCTTGGGATATTTCTGAAGCAACCATTGCAAGGGAATGGTCTAGCAAGGTCTCCCTTGCTCAAAAGCCAGTCATATCTGACTGTAGAGGGCAGTGTTCATTTCCATTTGCACACGAAGAGCCAGCGCTATCTGCATCTGTAGATGTTTTCGTGGTCATGTGGCAGGCATGACTAGGTGCCAAAACACATGGAATGATGATACCTTTCCCACTGAAGCAGTACCTATTTATCTACTGTTTTTAGGATTATTGTTGTATTTGTGAATATTGTCTGTAAACTCCTTGGGTTGCCCTGGGGTTACTTTCTATGTTGTTAGCCGCCCAGAGTCGGCCTTGTGTTGAGTGGGTGGGATATAAATTGAATAAATAAAATAAAATAAAATAAAATAAATAAATTTCTTGCTTTTGAACTACTGGGTTGGCAGGAGCTGGGGCAGACGATGGGAGTTCACTCTGTCACACAGCACTTGGGTCTCAAATTGCTGATCTGCTGACCTTCTGGTCATCAAGCTCAGCATCTTAACCACTAAGCAATTGTGGCCTTGGGACAGAGAATACAAGGACACCTATGTAGAGCAGCACACTCCATGCATCCTTCACATTAAACCCAGCATTCATGGGGTTAAAATGTTGACATAAAAAAGGATATCATACACTTAAAAGTAGGGAAATGAAATCTGAAGGCTGTAAGGACAATGCAGAGTTGACAACAAATGAAAGGACTGTCAGCTTCACTGCTCCAAACTCTGGAACAATCCAGTCATTGAGGATTTCTATGGCTGTGATGGTGAACCTTGGCACTCCAGATGTTCTTGGACTTCAATTCCCAGAAGCCCAAGCACCCTGTGAATCCACACAAATGGGTTTACTATGATTCATCCAGCCTGCGCTGCCCTGATCGCTCCCAGAAGCGGAAGTAAAACACACCCATACAGGCGTATTTTACTTCTGCTTCCGGGAGCGACGAGGGCAGCGTGGGCTGGATGAATTGCAGGAAACCCATTCATGTGGATTCACAGGGTGCTTGGGCTTCTGGGAATTGAAGTCCAAGAACATCTGGAGTGCCAAGATTCTCCATCACAGTTCTATGAGATCACTAGGTTTCAATAGTTGCCCTCCAAATATATAGATACTTCCATATTATCTATTTAGCTGTGTTACAAAGAGATGAGCTCCCCTCAGCAGAGCCTATGTCCTGCATGCTTCAATTTTGTTTTATTCCCTTGCCAAAAAAACATAGATAGCAGGAATATTCACCAGATGGAGCAAAGCAGAGATATCTGTGCATTTCTGGATCAGCTGTAAAGACTCTTCAGAAATGTCAATCAGTGAACCCCAAGGGAAGCCTCAGGCCGGCCTCAATGGACTTTATAGATTCCCTTCCACCTGAATGAACAGCCATTTCTCATCCAAGCATGGCAAAGTGGGGGTTGCTGTATCACTTACTAGACTGGCCACTCAATAGTGAGCTACTTTGAGTCTGTATTGAATGTGGGATGGATGACTGATTCTCTTCTGTGGCCTTTGATGAAATTCATTTGAAATGCTTCCTCTCCTACCTGTTGTTTTCTTTCATTCATTTTTAATGTATGTGGCTGGCTAGGAAAGTTGGATTGTGGGAAGATAGGAGCTGGGCAAAATGTAGAATGACTACCTTCCAGGAAGGTGAAAGGAAGGACATTGCTATGAGCTTTGCCCCTGCACTGAAGGACCATCACTTCCCTATAATTGAAGTGGTCTCTATCTCATGCCCTAGCTATTGGTTTTCTCCATTTGCAGCCCCCTCATCTGGAAGTAAACTAATATCTACATCAGAGGTCCCCAAACTACAGCCTGGGGGCCGGATTCAGCCCCCAATGCCAATTCATCCAGCCCACGAAGCCCTTGTTGCTCCTCGAAGCAGAAGTAAAACTTGCCCTCTGAACCACGTGACTGGCCCGCAGCCTGAAAAGTTTGGGCATCCCTGATCTACATGAACCCAAGAACCAATCAGTTTATCTTAGGCCACTTCCGAAGCTGCAACTGTGTCCAATGTACGTGGATACCATAAAAAAAACAGCCTAAACAGACTATATGTCTGTCTGGACAGTTCCTGGGGACAATGAGGGGGAGAAGTTTAACCCCCTTCACTTCTGTGCCAGAGTTCTCATACGGATGAAGAAGCCTGCATCTGTTAACTTATTTTCTTGTTGTTGTTGCTGCGATATATCAGATTCTGAATATTGGTGATCAATATTTGCCTGTCTTGCAAATGAGCACTGCCTTTCATCTGCTTTCTGCATTGCAGCATGACATCCGTACCACTGATCCAGCTCCTTGAGTCACTTTCTGGTCCTGAGCCCTTTTGGCACGCAAAGTCCTCCTCAGCCCTGGGCCAGTATTGATGAAGCTGCTGCCCTCTATCATGTTGGATTCAAGTGGGATTTAATCCACTTGGGGACCATCACCCTTCCCTGTGGACTTTGCCAAGGCCACTAGTCCTCAGGGTTGTCAGGTTAGTTAACTGCCACCTGATGATCGGCATTGAGTTGCTGGCAGTATGGTCTACTATATTACCATAGCAGAATAACCTGACCATACTCTGAACTTACTTTAAGAAGAAAAATATTCACACAAATAACAATGGTTTTGTGTCTAGTTTGGTCTTCATATGACCCAATTTCCATGAATGCCCACCATTATTATGACAATTGTACTGTACTAAACACAGAGTCTCCTAGTGATGCTCTTAATACTCTGAGCCACTGACACTCTACCTGGTTGAGTTTTTTTTAAAAATCAACCACATTAAAATATAAATATTCTATAGCACCAGATGTGTTTAGTAGAAAAATGAGAAAGTATGTCAAAATATGCCTGTGTACTGCAGAAGTAAAAAAATATATCAACAATATGTAAGTTCTATGCAAGAAGTGAACAGCTCAAGCAATGGTGTTGTGATAATCATGCTTCCTTCATTGTCTATAAGCAGTTGTCTGTGATATGTTGAATCCATGGTAATTTACTGGAGATAGCGTATATCTTACTGTGACATGTAGAAAAGGAATTATTGTACCAGGGAAAGGATGTGAGTTTCTGATAGAATGATTAACAAGTCTGCAGGCTGTTCTTGCACATTTCAAGTTAACTAGCATCCTTCCACGTACAAGAAATCAAAGGTGTTCATTTTCTCATAAAATATGCATTTTTTATTTTTTATTTTTTAAAAAAGCAAATCATTTTTAGTTTGAAAGGCACATTAAAAATGTAAGCTCAAGAGCACAGGATACATTTCACACAAGATTGCAACTGCTAACAGTTTTCCTCTTCTACCAGAAAAAATCAAATGAAGCCAGTTTGCCTCTGGGGCTTTGAACAGCATTACAATTCATCTTAATAAGGAAGTTAAAATTAACTGAAAGAAGACAAATTAAAAAAAACCACAACTTTCTTTTCTCCACCATACGTATGAGTTTATTCATCGAATATAGATATAACTAATATCCTTTGGGTATATTTAAACAAGGTAGCAAGATAATAAAATTAATAGTGTTGGATCTGGGCCAATACAGTAGTAAAACTATGAATGAAGTGTGCATTTTCTTTTATGAGTAAAATCACAAGCCCTGGTGGTGCAGTGGTTAAACTGCTGTACTGCAGCCAAACCATTGTGAGTTCAATCCTGATAGGGATCATGGTTGACTCAGCTTTCCATTCATCTGAGATCAATAAAATGAGTATCCAGCATGTTAGGGGCAAAATGCTAATTACCTTGTGAACTACCCAGAGAGTGCACTAAACACTATGGGGCAGTATATACCATATGTGTAATTGCTATTACTAAATCATATGACCTCTACTTCCTGTAGTGAGTAGCTGTAGGTGGAAAACCTTCCATCAACACAATAATTTTGAGTGCATCTGTGGCACTCTGTGATTTCCCTGATCCTATGACTGTCTGAGTGGGTATGATGGCCTTGTTTGACTTGCTGATTTAATCCAGGAAGTAGCCTTGTATTGGCTCTGACCACTGGCCAAACTAGCTCAGACTGGCAGTGGCTTTCAGGGGCTTCAGACAAGAGTCATTCTTATGCATAACCGGACATGCTAACATACAAACTAAAGCCTAAGGCTTAGTGCCCTCAAAAACTTCCAGGAAGAAATTTCAAATTATAGCGCTGAAGCAAATGAATCACATTACTACCACTTCATACGTTTCATCAGAACTTGAAAAAAGTGACTTTTTGGGAGGGTAATTTGCACTGGCAAGGGCTTGTGACTTTTCCATATTCTGAGTCATAGTCGGGGGACCATAACTTACACATGAGGGATCACACAGCACAATGCCATACCTCTCCATTTTCAAGTTGTTTAGCCTTAGAACAACACAAGGGAGAAGTCTGATATGAGAATCATGAAGTAATCTTTCTTTACCAGACCATTTTACAGAAGACAGAGTGTCCCTAAAATATAAGTGAAAAACTTGCAGCATGCTGCAAATGCTTTTCTTCCTGGAATCCTAACAGATATATTGCCTTGCGATTTCAGACATAAATACCCAACATCAACCACAACCTCACTAGGACAATGGAAAATATCCTGACAGATTGTACCATACAAGTAAACAGGAATAGGAAACCATGCTAAAAAGAATTGAGTACTATGAATTTCTCCCATATCGTCTACTTGTGCAACTGGGGGTATCTTTCTCAAGCTATGTTTCTACTGCACCAATGGGGTACACAGAAAGAGCCTCCATGAAGATTGTTAATACAATCGGGTGTACCCTGGGCAGCAACTTTGCTGGCTAATCTTTCTAACACCAGATCAAACCAAAGGAACTGAAAGAATGAATCGACCAGAAAGGTCTTTGTCAAGACCAACTGTAACAATGGTTTCAATAAATATTGAGGGACTTTTGAGTAATAAGAGTGTCCTACTTGTGGACATGTGCAGGAAATTCAAATGTGACATACTTCTGCTCCAGGAAACACATTGGGGGACAGCAAGGTACAGACCCAAAGTGGCTGGAATGGAACTAGTGATTGAGATATTGCATGCTCATTATGGGAATGCAATTTTTGTTAGACCTGCCCTCAATATAATATCAGCTGCACTGACAGAAACAAACAACATTGAAATTCTCATTATCTGAACCCCAGAACTTTCTGTTACCTCTGTCTATAAGTTGCCAGAAGCAAATTTTAGTTTTAATAAACTGGACAATTTTACTTACGACCAAATAAATGTTGCTACTGGGGATTTTAAATGTCACAGTGAGGCTTGGGGCTCACCAAACCAATGAGGATGGTGCACAACTTGTATTTTAGGCGGACCCAATGACCTCCAACTTGTGCATGATCCAAAACTGCCTGTATCCTTTAACAATGGTAGCAGAAGGAGGGGGTATAATCCAGACAACATCTTTGTTATCAAGAAGATAGCAGCATAGTGCATGAAAATTGTTGATGATCCAATCCCATGCACTCAACACAAACCAATTGTATAGTAAGTGCTGCAGTGAAACCCAAGGAGGTGCCTTTTCACAGATGTTTTAATTTTAAGAAGGTTAAATGGGTGAATTGTTGAGAGCTGCTGGATAAAAGTGTGGAGAAGATCCCTCCTGCACCCAGATAAATAATATGAATTTGTCCATCTTGTGAAAATAATATCAAGGAAAAATATTCTAAGAAGATGCCATACCCAGTACATCCAGGGCCTGACTGACAACATAAAACCTCTGCTAGATACAGTAGTTATCAGGATCCTTTCCAGGAAGACACTGTTGAAGCTGGGGAAGAACTGCTGCAGGCTCTAGCTGAAAATTAGTGCACATTAGTCAAGGACCTGGATATGAAGCAAAACAGTGGACAAGCTTGGAAACTCCTTAAAAAATTAGGTGTCGATTTAACCCAGTCACACAGCTAAACTATAGTGGAGTAACAGCAGACCAAATGGATAGTCATTTGCTAAAGAATGAAAAAACACAAGGCAAAAAGGTGTGGAAAAAAGTCATCCAACCAGAGAAACAAGGGGGGGGGGGTATTTAAAAGCATCTGAATTGGAGGAAGCCATAAACAGCATGAAATCAAGTAAAGCATCAGATATCAATGATGTAAGAACAGAGCAGATAAAGCAGGTTGGTCCTTGCACTTTAGAATTGCTCCTGAAATTAATGAACAATTGCATAAATGAACTTAAGGTTCCTATATTGTAGAGACAGGCTAGAGTTGTTGCTTTATTGAAACCTGGCAAAGACCCAGATGACCCGAAAAGTTACTGACTAATGTCACTCCTTTGCCACCTTTATAATGGATGATTCACAATCGTATTTCTGAATTTATTGATGGAAAGATCATGAAGGAACAGGCAGCTCATGTTAACTTTATGCAACACATTGAGGATGGTTTCCAAAGAAACCTAATTACGGGAGTGGGTTTCATTGGCCTAACTGCAGCATTCAATACTGTCAATCATAAGACTCTGCTCTGTAAAATAAATAACCTTACCAAAAGTAACAAGCTTACTAGGGTCATTGGCAGCTTCCTTCAGAACTGGAGATTCTGTGTGACAATGAAGGGAAAGAACAGCAGATGGAGGTTGCTGAAGAATGGACTGCCCCAAGGAAGTGTTTTGTCCCCTACACTGTATATTATATATATATATACAGTAAAACCCCGAATTACAAATGCCCCGAGTTACATAAAATTCAACTTACATAATGATTTTGTGCTAAAACCATGTCCTAATTTACATTAATGTCCAGATTTACATAAATTAATGTAACATGATTTTCTATGGATTTGCTTCAATTTACATAAAAAATTCATTGTTCCTATGGGTTTGCTTCGAGTTACGCAAAAAAAATTTCCTGTGGGTTTGTCTTGAGTTACATAAAAACTGATTTAAGCAAAAGCCTACAAAATGGACTTTTTGCATAAGTCGGGGTTTTACTGTGTACACACACACACACACACACAAATGATCAATGGCCATTCAAGGAACAAACTTTGATGAAGTAGCTGGGAAACTTTACTAGAGCACTTGAAGAATTAGGACAGTATTACATAAATCATTTGAAGCCTAATCCAAGCAAAACTCAAGTGCGTGCTTCCCACCTTCAAAACCGAGAGGAAAGGGTTGAGTTGGATGTCACGTGGCAAGGGAGCCAATTACAGCATTTTCCAGCACCAAAATACCTCGGTGTGATGCTTGACAGGACACTCTCTCATAAGCAGCACTGCCTGAATACCAAAGCTAAAGTTAGTACAAGGAACAACATCATCAAGAAACTCACAAATTATAAATGGGGAACTCAACCATCCATGCTGCATATATCAGCTTTGGCCCTGAGCATCTCTGCAGCAGAGTATGCTGCTTTTAGTGTTCAAGGAATGAAGATGAATGAATGAAGTAGTGAAATTCAGCTCTTTATTAGTGGGGTTTGAACACAGTTTGGACAGGGCAAAACGTGGACTTATATACACTAGAAACAGTAACAGTAACAACAATAACAAAAGCCCATTGGCTAACAGTTAACATACATAACATTCCTCCCCCCTAGGTAAAAACAAAATCCTTTAACCAGGATGGCAGTCTAGTTTCCCTTCTGGGTCAGACGCTTGGCTGAGCCGGCTCAGGGGCTCATAGGATGGGCAATCCGACTGGAGTGAGGGAGTGACTAGAGGGAGAGGATTGTAAACCCAAATTAAAGCCCCATTTGTCAGATGGAGGAGCAGGGGATCACTCAAAACCAAAATCTAATTCTGTGGATGATAAAGACAACTCAGGGTCCCTCCTGTGTCTACTAAGAATAGAGGGTGTCTCTAAACAATATTGGTCATCATCAATAAAGGAATCCAGAGTGCTAGGCTGGGACAGTAAAGGGGTACACCTGGCCATAGTAGGGGAGCATTCCACAATTTCCCCTTGAGGTCAGTCCCTAAAACACACCTCTGGGTCTAAGTTAGCTTGCTGCTGACTATTACCTTGGGTTTCAACCCCCTGGGTTTAAACGGGTGGGGGCCAACCCTAATGTTGGGTGTCTGTATTCATCCTGTAGGTCCAGTATTCTGGGTCTCAACTGATCCGTGTGTTTCCTCCGGATCAGACCAGTGGCTGTTTCGATTCTGTAAGAAACAGGACCAGTCTGATCGATCACAAACCCTGGCACCCACGTAGGACCACCAGCTGCATAATTGCGGCAATGTACAGGGTCTCTGGATGAGAAACCCTTCTGGTGTTGGATCGCTATATTTGTGCCTTTGTCCTCTAGCCTAGAGGGATCCAATCTGTCCAGCAAGGATGACAGTTTCCTTCGCTGGAGCAATTCAGCAGGGGACAGCCCTGAGGCAAGGGGGGTGAGCCTATACGTGAAAAGAAACTGGCATAACTGTAGCTCTAAATCTCCTTCACCCATACGCCAAAGCGCGTCTTTAGTTGTGTGCACCTGCCGCTCCACCTGGCAATTTGTGGCTGGGTGGAATGGGGCAGCGGTGATGTGCCTAATTGCATTCCTTTCCATGAAGGATTGGAATTCTGCAGATGTGAACATGGACACAGGCAAAACAAGTTGACATCACTGTGAATGAAGCCATGTGTATTGTGTCAAGTTTCAGGAAATTTCTGTCAAATAAGGGAAATTTCCTGGCCAAAACGGGAAACTGGACAGTTATGCTTATCCTGTGCTGGCCTCCAGTCTAATTACAGTCTAACTAATATGGGATGATGGCAGGAAAGAGTGTAAAATACGGGGGTTTGACAGAAATTTCCCGAAACTTGACAGGTATGGTATTGTCACAAAGAATAGATGGTAGGGCAGGGTTAGAAGAAAGGACAGAAAACCACCCAAATAATACATCCAAAAATATTAGTAGAATAGCCTGGGCAACGGTGAAAAAGTTCTTTAATTAGCAAAAAGTTCGAGTGTCCTGAAGGGTCATCAACAATAGCAAAGCTAAGTGATCCTTATCCATGGTATAATCTATATGCAGCATTGTAACTCCAGTCTAATTACAGTCTAACTAATACGGTGTTCCATGTGCTCCGGTGTCTATTCATGCCTGCCACATGACCACGGAAATGTCTGCAGAAGCAGACAGCGCTGGCTCTTCGGCTTAGAAACAGAGATGAGCACTGAACCCTAGAGTCGGATACGACTGGCTTTCGAGTAAGGGAAACTTTTACCTTACTAATATGGGATGATGGCAGGAAAGAGAGTGAAATACGGGGGTTTGACAGAAATTTCCCGAAACTTGACAGGTATGGTATTGTGACAGAATGCCTCAAACCTACACCAGTTGAGAAAATATTACCTCTTGTTGGTATTGTTCCACTTAAGAGAAGGAGAGAAGCAGCAGTGGACACTGAGAGAACTAATCAAGAGAATGACCCTCGACATCATCTGAACAGATATGAGCTTCAAGTCCGCTGTCTCAGATCCAGGAAGAGCTTTATGACAAGAACAAACATTCTTGAGGGCACACCAGGGCAAAACCAAATTAGAAGATGGAGGAAGGAGCTCACTGGACAAGGAACAACATTAAAGGAGGATATACAGGTAACTGAGGAAGTCAACCTCCCTTATTTCACTTGGAGTACCCTAAATGGGCTGAGGGTTGGAGTCCCTAAATGCAAGTGGGGGCTGTTGGCAGATAACAACATGTGGTGTGAATATTTAAGATTTATTTAAAACATTACCATTAGTTTATCCTTGTAATAAGATTCCATTGCTGCATCGTGCTATTTACATTTTTCTGTGATTTTTATACAGTATATATGCTTTTACTTTTGACAATGTACACCACCTTAGGCATTTTAAAAATTAAAAGGAAAGGTGGGGTGAAAATACACTGACAGATCAGTCGCTCTGATGCTCTATCAATCAATCCATGCACTAGTCTGCCTTAGGGTAAGAAATTTCTAGACATAGTATTGAGGCAAATGGGATGAAGCATTTTGGCTGCCTTGCAGAGAATTAAGCTAGGATGTTTTGGCAGCAAAAGAAAGAAATAGGTTTGGGTTTGGGACTAAGCAAAGGAAATGATTGACAAAGTAGGGGAATAAATCCTGCACAGAATATATCTTTTTTTCCTGTTATCTTCCAGTACAAGGCAATAGATTTTAACATTATTCTGAAATAATGGGACCTGAGCCATTCATTCAAAAGTAATATATAAATATTTCTTGTTTGTATTTTGCACTTCTCTGAATTTAGCAATGCAGTTGTTAGCTCAAGTACTTTACCAAAAGGTAAAAAGTAAATGAGTATTTGATGATAATGAATGTTCAGAAAGGAATGCTTTAAGAGGAACCTTGTTTGGGAGTGTACATTTTTTATGAAGTAGAACATGTGTAAGTGACGTAGACTGCAAATAGGAAGGTATTACTATCTATCAGATCAATGTTGTCTTTCCCCTCCCTCCAAGACTACAGAACTCCTCACTGCACTAAGGCGCATTAGTATCTGACTGGCATAAATTGTAATTGTTACAGAAGAAAAATGCAACACTTTGTTTCTCTCAAAATGGTTAATAGAAAATGTGTTTCAGTTGAGAAAAAAACATACTTCACATTTTTAAGCTTGATAAAGTTTAATCATTTATTTGTGCCTTTCTGATCAAACTGTTCAAGCAGTTTTTATAGACATCTCAACAAATTTTCTCCAGCAAATAAAGTATCAAAGACAATTTATTTTTCTGTTGTTTTCAGGAATTATACGTGAGCTAGGATATGTTATTTTTTTCAGTGTGGTGCTGCAATATAGTTTTCTAAATCTGTGTTAGGAGAGGATGCCACAGAATACAAAAATCCTGGAAGCAATTTCCACTCTCCACCTGCTTTACTGGGCAACAATAAAATTCCTTCAGAAGAATCTGTTATCTGTAAAAACCTTTTTGTAAAATAATAATCATATAGAACCATGTTTCTCGGTATTAACAAAATGAGGCTTTGGTGTTCATTACCTCCTAGCAGTGTATAGTGGGTGCTAATTTTGTTATAAATAAAAAAAAGTTTTCTTCTTGGAAATGCAGAAGAGAAATTATGTCTCTTGGGAGAAATAATCTCTCTCTATCCAGGTTATCCTGCTATGGTAATAGAGTAGGCCATAATGCCAGTGACCTAGTACCTATCATCAAGCAGTGGTTAACAACTAACCTGACAACCCTGATGACTAACGGCCTTGGGTAGCGAGGTCCACAGGGAAGAGTGATGGTTCCGAAGTGGACTAAATCCCACTTGAATCCATCTTGATAGATGGCCACAGCTTCATCAACACTGGCCTGGGGTTGATGAGGACTTTGCATGCCAAAAGGGACTTATGGAACTGGATCCATGGTGCGGCTCTCACCCTGCAATGCAGAAGGCAAATGGAAGGCCACTACCTTATATTGTTTCCAGGACAATCTTAATGGCTGATTGCCATGATGATAGCCAATATTCAGAATCGGAGACGGCATCTGAAGAAAACAGTAGATACCATCACTTGGGAGAAATATGAGCTATTTAAAGTCAACAGAAGCTGCAACTTCATTTCCAATTAAAAAACAACAACCTGGTGTAATGAGAAGTGATATCAACTCGACACTTTGCATGACTTAAGCAATCCTGCACTTAAAAATGGCACCCAGCACTACACAACTTTAAAGCACAGCAAGGGTTTCTTCTGCACTCAGCAAGAGTTGTCGAGCAGGCAACACCAGCAGCTGTGGCCTTGGTGTCTTCTTTGGTTGGGGATACCTCCACTGCCATTCCGGCTGTCAACACACTCCTCAGCTATTACTACCGCCATCCAACCACATGAAGGTCATACATTAAAGCAGCACGTATCTCAACTGGTTTTGCTGCAATTTGCAGGTAAAAAGCTAACTGCAGGTTATCTGCAAACATGTAGTTCCTGCCCCAGTAGCTGCCCAGAAGACAACTAAAAATAAAGCTTGGCCATTGTCAGATCACTGTAGGTTATCTGTAGGTTATCTGTAAACTAATAGTGTGCCATCCTTTATAAAGTCAACCCATCAACTACTTCATGCTGTATTTATCTCATACCCCATCCCATTGGCATCCAAAAATACTCTGGTTGGTCCATTTACTCTTCTTCAAATAAAGAGAAATTATTTTGTAGTTGATCAACACTGCTCACAAAAATTGGAGCAAGGATAATTTCCCTGCTGCATTGCTCCAGAATGTTTCTGATTGCAAGGAAGAGAACAATTAGGTGACACAAATACTTGTACACGCTATTAGGTTTAATGAAATTGAAGAATCATAGTTGTTTTGGGTAAAGGATAACTAAGGGCAGTGTCACCTGTAGGTCAATGTTTAACATTCCATATTTAGCCTTTATTAGTGCCAGGCAACACAACAGTAGACTGTGTACTAGCATAATTTAGAAAGATTGCTATTGGGGGGGATTACTGTTGTCAGAATCCCTGGTTGGTAAAATATTTTTCTTCATATCATAGACAAGGCAAGCCTAAGATATTCTTGCTGCCTTAGGCAAAGAACAAGATGGCACCTTCTCCCAATTCCATGTACAGGAACAATCATTTCCCCATACATACAGTATAAGTTTCCTGGGATCTGTTGTTTGGTGAGTACTTGGGATTCTCCCCAGAAATTCAGGGAAATTCACTACAGCTCTTTAGCAGACAATTCTAAGTATCCAATCAAATTACAGAGCCCAAGACTCCATTGTACTGAACTACATCAGTTAATGTAGAATCTAAGTGCTATAACTAACTAGCATAGATGCAATTTGAGACTGTTGTCTCACCCTACCTAATGGTAGGGCTGGTCCTTATTATGTTTCAGCTTGCTAGTTTCTAAGGACTACATAGTGAGTTTAACTCAAGTACAGTAAAAAAATATGTTAAGCTCAGTTACTAGGATTAATGAATATACAGTACTGTATTTTGTTTTTCTTATTCACCCCTTAAAGCAAGAGGTCTCAACCTTTTAAAGCCAGGGGCCGGGTCATACTCTCTCAGACAGCTTTGGGGGCCAGACAGCCATTTGCCCTTCTTCCATTACATGGCACTTCCTGGTGTGGTGGAGGCAGTGGGGGGCCACATGAAATGGTGTCATGGCCCACAGGCCGCAGGTTGAGAATCCCTGCCTTAAAGGCTGTTAAGAACTTGAGGAATGTAAATAAATTAAGGCTGAAGTTCCAGTTATTGTTCTTGCTGTGTTCTGATCATGCTGATACTACAGAATCAGCGTGATTTTAACTTAAGTTCCTGCTACTTTAACTACTTTACTGTAGTTCAGCTGTAAGAAAAAAATATTTTGAGGAGGCAAATTGACCATGGTAAACCCTTTCCCCCCTCAACATTTATTGTGTTTCAAAGAGTAAAGCATAAATATAAAAAACTCTACCCAGACTGGACTCTGTTGTGTCCTACACACTCATGACACACACACATTTTTTCTCCTAAACATGGACAATGGAAACAGGAAAACATTCACCTTTTAGAACAAAAGTGGCTTCTGAATTAGGCTGCTAAAAGTTGACATTCTCAGCAGGATGTAAAAGATAATAAGACAGGGATCTTTCCTGACAAGTGTAGCAACCACCAGCTTTTTACTGTGCAGTTTTACTGCACAATTCATTATCATCAGCATCATTGTTCTGTCTTGAATGTGACATGCTTATTTCTTCCTAAAGGATTTAATTACGTTGAATGCAATTCCTTCATAAAGGTTGTGTACACTTATAGGTTCAATTTAGGAAGATGCTGAATATGTCTCATGACCTACTGATGCCTTTTGCTGTCATTCAGCTTCAAAATGCTTTCCATGTAGATAGAAACGTGCAAACATCACATTGCAAACAAAAATTAGAATAGTCAAAGCAATGGTATTCCCAGTGGTAATGTACGGATGCGAGAGCTGGACAATTAGGAAAGCTGAACACAGAAGAATAGATGCCTTTGAAATGTGGTGTTGGAGGAGAGTTTTGAGAGTACCCTGGACAGCGAGGAGAACAAATAAGTCAATCTTAGAAGAAATAAACCCTGACTGCTCATTGGAAGGTCAAATAGTAAAAATGAAGCTAAAGTACTTTGGACATCAAATGAGAAGGGAGGATTCACTTGAGAAGGCCTTGATGTTGGGAAAGGTGGAGGGCAAAAGAAGAAGGGGAGGCCAAAGATGAGATGGCTAGATGGTATTGTAGACACAATGGGCACAGAACTGGGAGGGCTGAGGAGGATGGTGGAGGACAGAGGCGCCTGGAGAACAATGGTCCATAGGATCGCAAAGGGTCAGAATCGACTGTGCGACTGAACAACAAGAAACCTGTAGAACATGAAAGTATTTTCTGATACATTCCATGGGCATCAGCCTAGATCAGATTCCATTCATAAGCAGATAAGCTGCTAGATATTGTTAGGGGATGTAAGTCTTAGCCTCACACCCTAACTGGTTGCAAGGCATATTGTGTCTGTGATGCCTTTAAGACCCTACTACAGGGACACACAGGTGCTGGGACTTTTCCCTGATATGCTCCATGGGCCAGTGTATTTAGTTCAGAGCAGGATGCTCAAATTCCTCTGCTGACGGTCCGGACAAAGATTCCTGCGCCTTCCAGAACCTGCTACGAGGATTGAATCTTTGCACTGATCCTGATGATGGCTTTTGCCTGATATGCCATCTGTGCTTGCTGGACAAATAAGGACTACTTGGGGTAAGCCTCCACCAGGAGGACAGAAGCTGTAGAACTCTTTGGCTTTGTCTGTAATTATCACTTGCATTTACCCTGCTGGACTGGACTGCTACTGAACTGTCTGGACTTGTATATAGCACAATTGAACTGTCTCAGTGAGGTCAACTGAGCAGCCCAAGAGAATATAGCTGTTTTGTGTTACAGTTGTTGCACTGTATATACTTGCACCTTTTTACTTCCTGAGTAAACTTACGTTGAGTTTTTCTTCTGCACCAAGACATGCCTGTTTTTCTCACAAGGGATCACCTTGCCAGGTGCAAACCTTTTGCTGACCACTGCATACCACTCTGCTAACCATTTACATTAACAGATATTACATATTTCATTTAACAAAAAATGTTTGGTTCAACGTGTTGTGCTGAGATTTTTGGTTAGTCACTCAAGCTCCAATGTTCTCTTACAATGCAGCTGTCAAGGGCCACAGCCGTAGCAGAAGCAATGTAGATATAGTGTAGTATCCTAGGCATTGGGTCATTCCAGGCTGGCTTTGGATGAGATCCGATTCTTGAAACCTTGCCTTTAAATCCACCACAAACTGAACCAGGAGTTCTCAACCTTTTAAAGCTGGGGGCTAGGTCTCAGACAACTTCAGGCCTCAGAGAGCTTTGGGGGCCGGATGGCCATTTTGCCCTACCTCCACCACATGGCACTTCCTGGTGTGGTGGAGGTGAGGGTGGGCCACATGAATGGCACTCATACCTGTCAAGTTTCGGGAAATTTCTGTCAAATAAGGGAAATTTCCCAGCCAAAACAGGAAACTGGACAGCTATGCTTATCCGGTGCTGGCCTCTAGTCTAACTCTAGTCTAATTGCAGTCTAACTAATACAGGATGACAGCGGGAAAGAGTGTAAAATATGGGGGGTTGTCAGAAATTTCCTGAAACTTGACAGGTATGATGGCACTGTGGGCAGCATTCGGCCCATAGGCCATAGGCTTAGAATCCCTGAACTAAACAAATGAGCTTCTACCTAGGCCAGTATTTCTAGGAAACACATTCTGTCTTGGTAGCTCTATTCAGTTTCTACCTGATTGTGTTCACTCACCACATGCAGGGGAAACTGTAGCCTTGCACTTCTCCATTTTTGATTCCATCACCTTTCCTGTCTGAATGTTTTCAAAGTCTTCATACAAGGCTGAAGAAGATGATCTTCCACTATCTGTGAAGACTTCCCATGTGAGCTGGTACTCTGAAAAACCAGGGTCACAAGTCTTAACTCACATGCAGAATATCAAGAATAATGTAGTTCTCCTTATTCAGATCTGTTCCCTTCCATATGTAGGAGAGCAACAAAACGAGAATAGAAAAAAAGATAAAGATAAAGCACTCTCTTCTAACTGTAGTAGGTGAACAATTAATTGAAGTTTGAATAGGGCTTCTAAACAATCAATGGCAGCAGCACAGTTTCATATGCTATGAGCATCTGTCATAACAAGGCAGTCAAATATCTAAGCCTTTAAGGAAAGGGTGTGGCCGTACATGTGTGGAATGCATACCTACACCCCTGGAGCCTATCCTGTAATGCTCCACACACACCTACCTTTTGTCCCCGAGATCAGCACCGAGAGGGTCCAGGGGCCGAGAGTGGGGCCTAAGCCCCAAAAAATGAGAGGGGGGGGAAATGGAAACTACAACTCCCATGGTGCCATGGGAGAAAAACTGCAGTTTAACAGCCAGGCCTGGAAACAGAATGTTGGAGAGAGCTGATTTGCATGTTGGACTGTGATTGTTTGAGAGAGAATGACTGACAGAGAAAGGTCCTGATGCAGATAGAACAAACCCATTCCATTTAAGCCTCTTTTGTTGTTCAGTCGCACAGTCGACTCCGACCCTTTGCGACCCCATGGACCATTTTCCTCCAGGCGCCTCTGTCCTCTACCATCCCCCTCAGCCCTCCCAGCTCTGTGCCCATTGTGTCTATAATACCATCTAGCCATCTCATCCTTGGCCTCCCCCTTCTTCTTTTGCCCTCCACCTTTCCCAACATCAATGCCTTCTCAAGTGAATCCTCCCTTCTCATTTGATGTCCAAAGTACTTTAGCTTCATCTTTACTATTTGACCTTCCAATGAGCAGTCAGGGTTAATTTCTTCTAAGATTGACCTATTTGTTCTCCTCGCTGTCCAGGGGACTCTCAAAACCCTCCTCCAACACCACATTTCAAAGGCATCTATTCTTCTGCGTTCAGCCTTCCTAATTGTCCAGCTCTCACATCCATACATTACTACTGGGAAAACCATTGCCTTGACTATTCTAATTTTTGTTTGCAATGTGATGTCTCTGCTTTTCACTATGTTCCTCAGGTTTTTCATCGCTTGTCTCCCAAGAATCAGTCACCTTTTTATTTCATGGCTGCAATCCCCATCTGCAGTGATCTTTGATCCTAAGAAAGTAAAATCTGTCACTGCTTCTACTTCTTCCCCGTCTATTTTCCAGGAACTGATGGGGCCTGTTGCCATTATCTTGGTTTTCTTGATATTGAGTCTCAAGCCAGCTTTTGCACTCTCCTCCTTCAGCCCAATCAAGAGATTCTTTAGGTCTTCCTCACTTTCTGCCATTAGGGTGGTATCGTCTGCATATCTCAGATTATTGATGTTTCTCCCAGCGATTTTAATCCCATATTGTGATTCCTCCATCCCTGCACTGCGCATTATGTGCTCTGTGTATAGGTTGAATAAGCATGGTGACAAAATGCAGCCTTGTCTTACTCCTTTTCCTATTCCAAACCACTCTGTTATTCCATGTTCTGTCCTCACTGTTGCTTCTTGGTTCATGTACAGATTTCTCAGGAGGCATATGAGGTGCTCTGGTATTCCCATCTCTTTAATTACTTGCCACATCTTGTTGTGGTCCACACAGTCAAATGCCTTAGTGTAGTCAATAAAACAAAAGTAAACTTGTTTCTGGTATTCCTTTGTTTTCTCCATGATCCAGCGTATGTTGGCGATGTGGTCACTAGTCCCCCTGCCTCTTCTGAAACCAGCCTGCACCTCTGGTAATTCTCTCTCCACATGCTGCTGAAGTCTGTCCTGTATTATCTTGAGCATCACCTTGCTGGCATGTGGGATGAGCGCGATTGTTCGATAATTTGAACATTCTTTGGCATTGCCCTTTTTTGGGATTGGGACGTTTACTGATCTTTTCCAATCCTGTGGCCACTGTTTTGTTTTCCAAATCTGCTGGCATATTGAATGCAGTAATTTGACGCCATCATCTTTTAGCGCTTTGAAAAATTCAACTGGGATACCATCATCTCCACTAGCTTTGTTGTTTGCAGTGCTCTTTAGGGCCTTTATGACTTCGCTCTCCAGGATGTCTGGCTCAAGTTCAATTTCTTCATCATTGTGATTATCAGGAGTGTTGAGGTCCTTTTTGTAAAGTTCCTCTGTGTACTCTACAGCCCTGGAATGAGACACTTTCAATGTACATCAATGCTGTGTGAGTGAGAGACAGAGAGAGACAGGGAGTGTGTGTCTCTGTGTGTGTGCAAGACAATGCACAAGACAGTGGGTTCCAGATCAGTCACTTGTGGGTGTGCCTGAATGAGAGAGAGAGAGAGTCTCTCTGTATTGGGGTGTATCAGGATCCGAAAAACCTAAACATACAACAAACACCCCCGGCCAAGGCCGGGTAATTAGTTCTCATCCTTCCCCTACCTCCAGCCATTCTTCTCCCCTTCCTTCCTTCCTTCCTTCCTTCCTTCCTTCCTTCCCTCCCTCCCTCATTCTTACCCTCCCATTTTCCTTTCCTCCTAGACTTCCCCCTCAATACCTACCATCCCTCCCTCATCATCATGCCGGGGTGAGTCTGCCCAGGTTCCTTTACCAAGAGCCAGGGGGCATCACAAACGGTGTGGGGGGAGGCAAAAAGGAAAAAACTCTCCCCAAGCCACCCCCACCCCACGGGTTAACCCCCCCCCCAAAAAAAACCCCATCAAAGACGGGCACCTATGCTAGTTGTCTTTAAAATTAGAGCTATGTCCTAAAATAGCATTATTAATGGATTTTGGAAATAAAAAGATAGAAAACATTTTTAAAAGGTTTTATTCTTGTAATGGTAACAGCTATGAGATTATTTATTGCTAAAAAATGGAAAATATTTTGGGAATTGGATCTAGATGACTGGTAGCAATAAATGATAGATTGACAAGCAAACTGAAGATGAAGAAAGGACTGACAAAAATGTGATTTTAAAAAGGTTTGGGGAGAGTTTATTGATTATGTTTTTATTAAGTCAAAAGGAGTGGGACTGGAATAAGACAGTGGTGGGATTCAATTTTCCCCCACCTAATCTGTAGGTGAGGTATGGTGGGTGTGGCCAGGGTGAAAGCCCTGCATTGCACTCAAATTAGGACTACCTTATTTTAAAACTTGGATGGGTGGGGCCAGCTGGCATTTCTGCTACCGGTTCCGGCAAACCGGGGAGAACCTGCTGAATCCCACCACTGGAACAAGAGTATGAGACTTTTTGGAAATAGGGGATATAGAGAGAGTATGTATAAAAATAAAGAAAATCACAATAATAATGAATGGAATATATAATGCCCCATAGGTGGTGGGTGCACTTACTCGTTAATGTAACCATGAAATGTACTGTTTATTCTTTTAGTTTGTTTTTATTATATTGGTCAAATATGCTTGTTTATATTTGTAATTTGTTATTGTAGAATAAAAATAAAATTCAATCGTTGAATGGTAAGACAGCGTGTAAGTAATACTCATTGATTAAATAACATGCTCCTGTTGAGACTGACAATACGATGTAGGTCAGTGTTTTTTTGCAGCAGTGGTTCATTTAAAATGCTTCACTTGCTGGAACCATATGCAAGATTGGGGTGGTGGTGATGTTACAACATTATATATATTTTTCTTCTATTATCACACCTCAAACTCTTACATCTTTTGGCTGGTAAAGTTGCACCGATCCAGCAGATACATAGGAACCATCTTGCAGTAGGAAATTTGCACAGATAGCCCATATCTTGCTCATGGTCACTCACGCTCTGGTCACCTCCAGACTAGATTATTGCAATGCGCTCTACATGGGGCTGCCCTTGACGACCATTCGGAGGCTACAGCTGGTCCAGAATGCAGCAGCCAGGGTGGTGATGGGGTGTGGGCGTTATGCCCATGCTTTGCCACTGCTCCGGGAGCTGCACTGGTTGCCAGTTTGTCTCCGGGTGCAATTCAAGGTGCTGGTTTTGACCTTTAAAGCCCTATATGGTAGTGGGCCGGGTTACCTAAGAGACCGCATCGCCCTGAGGACGTCTGTCCGTCCAACCAGAGCGGACCGGAAGGGCTCTCTAATTGTTCCATCAGCCAGAGGGGCTCGCCTCTCTGGCACAAGGAGGAGAGCCTTCTCCGTGTCTGCGCCGGCCCTCTGGAACCTTCTGCCAACAGAGCTACGTCTCCGGACGGAATTGCTGCCTTTCAGAAAAGAACTTAAAACCTGGCTGGCGGGTCAAGTGTGGGGTGCAGGTGGAAGGGTAACCTCCATTGGGTGGTTGGTGTAGAAGAACTCTTCCCCATGGTGCCTTTGGATCCTGCAGCCCTTGTTTTTAGGGGGTGGGTAGTTTTAACTGTTTTTAACATGTGTTTTTTAATTTTTATTGTGAACCGCCCTGAGTTGGCTTTGGCCGAGTGAGCGGTATATAAATGTGACAATTAAATTAAATTAATTAAATATCTAGTCTGGAAACAACAGAGTTATCTCAAATTATGCTGGCATAGAAATGTATATAGACTCATAACATATAGCCCCTCAGCTGATATAATGTATAAACTTACACTCTAAATGTAAGTTGCAAAATTTAGTTTTAAAATGCTGGTGGGCAAATATAGGATAGTGAAGTGGATTCTTTCTCCCTCCACTTAATAATTTTCAGCCAACTGACAATGAAATATTAAAAAGTGTGTGTGTGGGGCATACCTGTCAACCATCCCGATTTGGCCGGGAAAACCCCGTAATTCGACGTCGATTGACGTCATAACCCGCCCCCCCCGCTGCCAAAACCCCGTAATTTGGCAGCGGGGAAAAACGCTTTCCGCGCATGCGCAGAAGCACTATGCTGCTTGCGCAGCCCCTACACAAGCGGCGTAGTGCTTCCGCACATGCGTGGAAGGGATAAAACCCTTCCACGCATGCATGCAAGTGGCGTAGCGCTTCCACGCATGCGTGGAAGGGGTAAAACCCTTCCACACATGCGTGGAAAGCGACCTGCACACATCGCTTGTGCGCAGGTCCCTTTTTCCGGAGCCACGGGTTGACAGGTATGGTGTGTGTGGGGGTGTTCATTCTTATATTATAAAATGCCTGGGGAGGAGAAAAAATGAAAATCCTCTGAACATCCTATATATCAAATTATGTATATATAAATGTGCAGGTGAAAGGATAAGTATTTCTATATCTGTGTGTTTTAGCATTGCAAGAGAAATTGTATTTCTGTTGTTTGGTCAGATAAGACAAAGTAACTTATTATGCTTGCCATTAATGACATTCTCCTGGTAGTTAAGTGTTGCATTGCCTTTTCCTGTTTTTTGAAATCATTTGTTTGTTTCTGATCTTTTAGCACTAGGAATCATCACAAAGCACTCACAATCTTATAGTCTTTAGTGTTCTCATAAATAAAACTTATCCACATTTTTTTTTTGCATTGGAGAACAACATGTAAGATCAAAAGAACAATCCTGGCAGGTCCTTCAGCTAAACTCCTAGAGCTACACCATAGGCTTACTAATAGTTGTAATGTTATTAATCTTAAGTACTAATTTTACTACTCCTTAACTTTGAGCAGAAATGCTCCTTTTAAAATATATATTATAAATACACTCATTTTAACTTCTGTCTCTTGATATATTTTAAGTACCCTTATTTTAACTCCTGTTCTTTTTGCTGTAATATGCTGGTCTTGGACTGTAATAAAGATAGCTTGCTTGCTTGCATTAGAGAGAGGAGACTGTAATCATGAACTGAATTGTCTTTCTCTTCCAGACATATTAACTTTAGATTTGCATAAGAACATAAGAACAGCCTTGCTGGAACAGGCCACAGCCCATCCAGTGCAGCATTCTGTCTCACACAGTGGTTCATCATTTGCTTCAGGGTATTCCCAAGCAGATGCCTTCACCTGCTTAGGATTCCCTAGAAATGGTATTGAGAGATATCCTGCCTATCTCTCCTTAGGTATACATAATTATAGCCATTGATACCCTTGTCCTTCATGAGCTCATACCTGTCAACCATCCCGATTTGGCCAGGATTACCACAGAATTTGACGCCGATTGACGTCATAACCTGCCCCACGCTGCCAAAACCCTGTAATTTGGCAGCGGGGGGGAAATGCTTTCCACGCATGCGTGGAAGCGCTCCGCTGCTTGCGCAGCCCCTACGCAAGTGGCGGAGCGCTTCCATGCATGCATGGAAGGGTTCTACACAAGTGTAAAACCCTTCCACGCATGCGTGGAAGCGCTACGCCGCTTGCGTAGGGGCTGCGCAAGCGGCGGAGCGCTTCCACACATGCGTGGAAAGCGACCTGCGCACAAGCGATCTGCGCAGGTCCCGTTTTTTCCAGAGCCGTGGGTTGACAGGTATGTGAGCTTGTCTATTACTTTCTTGAAGCTGTCAAGACTGACAGCTGTCACCACTTCTTCTGGCAGGAAGTTCCATAGACCAGTGATCCTCTGGGTGAAAAAGTACTTTCTCTTATTTGTTTTAGAACTAGTACCCAAAAGTTTCATGGAGTGCCCCCTAGTTCTAGTGTTATGCGATAGGGAAAACAGTTTTTCCTTATCTACTTTGTCCACACCATGCATGATTTTATAAACTTCAATCAGGTCACCTCTTAGGCGCCATCATTCAAGAGTGAAGAGGCCCAACCATTGCAGCCTCAGATGGTAAGGAAGGTGTTCCACTCCCCTAATCATTCTCGTTCCCCTCCTCTGTACTTTTTCCCAGCTCCATAATATCCTTCTGGAGGTATGGTGACCAGAACTGTACATAGTTTTCCAGATGGGGCCTCACCATAGTTTTATAAAGAGGCAAAATGACACTTGCTGTCTTATTATCTATACCCTTCCTAATGATCCCTAGCATTGAGTTTGCTTTATTCACTGCTGAGGCACACTGGGTTGACACCTTCACTGAATTGTCCACCAGGACACCAAGGTCCCTTTCCTGGTTTGTCGCAGAGATTTAATTTTGATTCCACACAGACATTTCAGATTAATCTGCCTCTCCTGATTCTTTAAAGTACAGAAAGCTTAAGAAGTATTCCACAAAATATTAGAATAAAATAAAGTCCTGATGCCAGTCGATTCATTTTGTTCCTTCGAATTATGGGGATGGGATGGGGGGGAATCAGTATCATTTCATACTTTCAAATGCCAATGGACTGATTCTTACACCTAAACTGAAGTTCTTTCAAATAATTGAGTTGAGCGGGATACAAATCTAAATAATAAATAAATAAATAAATGTATTTATTTATTTAGTCATATTTGTATCACCGCCCAAATCAGCAAGCAACGCTGTGCGGCTCACAACATTAATATTAATCATTACAATCTTAAAACTTAAAAACCCTTAAAAACACTACAAAGATTATCCTCCCCCACCCCATCAATTGAATTCTAGCTTGTAACCAAAACGATAGTTTATTTCTTACAACAGAAATACCACTACCACTGTAATTCTGTCTCATTTTTGTCTGAAAGCCCAGGTTTATAATCACTGACTTTAAAGTGTTGTTGGAAAGAAAAAAGAGCCATGGTCTAAAATGTGTTATGTTTATAAATACAAATGCACTTCTGAAAGGTGTTTGGCTTTGGTTCATACATGCAAATCCCAACTATCCACTGGGCTGCTAGCGCTGGAGTGGCCTGTGAAAAATGCTAATAATTTAATTTCTGCAATGTGCTCTATAAATTGACATTGCCAGAGCATTTTTGTGAAAGAGACTTGATTTCCTAGCACTTACGACTAATTAGGCAAGCCATGTGCAGGACTCACATGTGTTTGCATTTTGTCTTTAGTCTTTTTTTTGTCTTTTTAAAAAAAGATAAAATATTTCTTTGGTGGGGGGAAAAGAAAATATGATCTGTTGATCATAATGAACATAAAAATCAATGTTCCCATAATAGATTCAAAAAGATTTTGCCTATATATAAGGAAGACCATTGTGACCACAAGAGACTTTTGACAGGGAGATCAACTGCTTTCTTCTTCTTCTGTGTCTAGGCTAGGCATGAAACTGCCAAAATGAAGCCACCTTTTGTAGAATACAACCTAGTGTGAGAAAGATTAGCCAGCACAAGGTTACCATTGCCTGGGGTATGACCAAATGTATACCACAATATTGACTGTGCTGCCATGCTGATCTCACCTGGGCTCCCGGACACCGCGGACTTTAAGAACGGCCGCCGCCGCCGTCTTGCCCAGCTCCTTCCCCGGTATGGCACTGGCCGCGGCGAAGTTGAGCTCACCTGTGCTCCCGGATGCCGTGGACTTTAAGATCGGCCACTGCTGCCCAGTATAATAATAATAATAATAATAATAATAATAATAATAATAATAATAATAATAATAATAATAATAATAATAATAATAATAATAATAATAATAATAATAATAATAATAATAATAATAATAATAATAATAATAATAATAATAATAATAATAATAATAATAATAATAATAATAATAATAATAATAATAATAATAATAATAATAATAATAATAATATACCCTTTCATCCAGGGATGCAAATGTGCAGTGGGGAAATATGTAAAAAGACAAGACGGCTCGGGTGTAAAGTACTAAAAATGCGAAGGATCCACCCGAAAAATTGGGCGAAAGGAAAGAATACTTTTTAAAATGATTTTAATAAGGAATCCACTCCAGGGATTCTTGTCATTCACCACCAACAATTAATTATTTACTTTTTTCTTCGGAGCCTTTTAAAAGACACCAGACTGCCATCCGACCCTGTCTGCACCGCACCTCACTCATCATTCGTTCTTTGAACCTCGACTCCTATGCAAACCACAACAACTGAGAAATATATCCAAGGCTCCGAATATCACTTTTCCGAGAGTTTAAGCTTCAGTTTTTGACAGTTATTCACATTAATTCTCCATTCAAAGTGTGAGCAGATCTAAGTACATGTTACTCAGGCACCATCTTAGCCACACACCCCACACACACACCTTTACCCTTCTGGGGCATCACGGGACTGTGCAGTTTGCCTATGACTATACAAGCTATTTCTTCTACTTGGAGGCACAGTGGGGAAATGAACACCCAACCTGTGGCTCCACAACCAAATACCTAAACCACTGAACTATCCAACCAGATAAAAAGTCAATATAGTCATCTTCTACATTTTCAGATGTTAGACCACCAAGGATGCTTTAGCTGTGGATTTTCTGATTCGGTACAGAACTAGACTTGATTATCTTTGGAGACTCTTCTAGCTCTATGATTCTCTGATTTATATCTGGAAGAAAGCATGTCTAGGACCATTGTAATTGATGCTGTAGGGAAGCAAGCATATTGTTGATTCCTGAAAAGGAAATAGTCCTCTGCCACATTATTTTCTCATGTATTATCTCTAAACTTTGTTTTATAGTCTACAAATATAATACAGTAGTTTAGTTGTTTTCTTAAACTGTAAAGGAATTCTTGCTTGGAATGTAATACAGTATAGTGGTACCTTGCTTAAAGATCATAATGCGTTCCACGGGATTGCTCTTTAAATGAGTTTGCTCTTTAAGCAAAACACCATTGTAAATGACCAATTGTAACTTCTGGTGGGAGGGGGGAATTGCGAACCCCGATTTAGTTGTTAAGCGAGTTTTTGGTTGGTTTTAGTTGTTAAACAAGGCAACCATTCAGAGAAAATTCTGCTCTTTAAGCGAATTAGTCTCTAAGCGAGGCGCTCTTTATGCGAGGTTTTACTGTACTTGTAACATCAAATGGGGAGATCTCATGGCCAAATACTCTTTCATATTCCCTAAGATATATGAAACAACCTCACATTTTCCTTGTTGTTTCATGTGTGCAGAGTAGTATTGATATGAAGTCTGAAGGGATAAAAATAATTGCTACCTCATCCTCTGTTTAAGGCAGGGGTATCCAAACTATGGCCTTGGGCCCGGATACAGCCCCCCGGTGCCAATTCATCTGGCCAGCAAAACCCTCATCACTCCCAGAAGCAGAAGTAAAATGCACCAGTATGGGCACATTTTACTTCTGCTTCCAGGAGTGACGAGCGCTTTGCGGGCTGGATGAATTGGCATCAGGGGCCAGATAAGGTCCCCAGGCCATAGTGACTGGTCCCCTGGACCACATGACCATCCCATGGCCTGAAAAGTTTGGGCACCCCTGGTTTAAGGCCATACGACTTTGGTCATGACTTTAACTTGTTCCTTTGATTTGTACAGGGCTTAGGTATGTTTTATATCCACTGGACCAGAACCACTGACTTTAGTCATCCAACTAATATACAGTGCTCTCTCTCTTTTGTGAGACAGCTATAAAAAGCTTTTTCAAGCATGTTATCTTGCTGAATAATTTAGTACATTCCCAGATTACTGGTTAAGATACATTTTGAATTCCTTAAAATATTAGTCCTTTCTCTTCTGATGCCACTTAGACCTTCTCAGGTGTAAAATCAATCCATGGGATTTTTATGCTTATTTTAACTTCTGATTAGAATATTGAGAGTTTACTGTGTCCTTTTCCAAGGTTATAATCAGTCTTTCTTCACTACTATAACATTTTGAATTAGATTATTCATCCCCTCATATGTCCCAAAATAGGATATCTTAAAGGCTTAGTTTCTTCATAACCCATGTGGATTAAAATCAAGAACAATAATAACTATTTGCCCCAATCTGATCTTATCACATCCAGTTGAATACACAAAATATTTCCATCAGTGATTGAATGAGCAGCACAGATTTTATAAAAAATATATAGAGAGAGCAGCCTGATAAGACTGAAGGAAATATACTACTGTATTTGATTTACTGATGGTTAATCTTTCTGAAAGAGAATTAAGTTCTTCTTTTTAGGACCAGTTGTTGATAATTTTGAAGACCTCTTAATCAAACAAGAGTGGCAAATCTGTCATAAGTGTAAATCTCAGGCACATGAAAGGTCCTTCTCTGAATCTCAGCAAACTTCAGTTACTGATATTGACTGAAAGGGACACTGGAAGGGACGCTGCCAGCTTCAGCGTTGGTGGAGCCACCACACCCCCAGGCTTCTGTCTCCACACCACCTGGACTGAGAATGCAGGAAGGAGCTGCACGGTGAAGGAGAGCTTGGCCAGCTCCAGCAGCAGCTGTGTGTGAGCGGCCACACCCCCGAGCCCCCGCCCCCATGCCATCGGGGCTACAAAGGCTGGGGAGTGTGGCGCGGCTGGAAGGGACGCTGGAAGGGACGCTGCCAGCTTCAGCGTTGGTGGAGCCACCACACCCCCGGGCTTCTGTCTCCACACCACCTGGACTGAGAATGCAAGGAGGAGCTGCGCAGCGAAGGAGAGCTTGGCTGGCTCCAGCAGCAGCTGTGTGTGAGCGACCACACCCCTGAGCCCCCGCCCCCATGCCATTGGGGCTACAATGGCTGGGGAGTGTGGCGTGGCTGGAAGGGACGCTGCCAGCTTCAGTGTTGGTGGAGCCACCACACCCCGGGCTTTTGCTCCCACGCCACTGGGACCGAGACTGTAGGGAGGTGCGGTTTGGTGGCAGAAGGGTTGGGTGTGTGTGTGTGTGTGGGGGGGTCCCTCTTTGACTTTGAGTTTGTGGTTTGTTATTTCGTTTTGCATTATTGAACTTGTTTGACTCTTATGATTGTTAGGGTAATTTTGATATTGTATTGAATATGTTTTTGATAATTCATACTGTAACTGTATTTTGTTGTATTATTTGTATCATATTTTATATTGTTTGGCATTCTTGTTGTAAACCGCTTTGAGTTCCCTTTATGGGGAGGAAAGCGGTATAAAAGTCTAAACAATAAATAATAAATAAATAAATATTATATATAGAGAAAATCCATTTCCCACTGTCATTGGGTACTAGTTAGATTCCTTTTGAGTCCCCATGTAATTTAGCTAGTTCCTGAAAGTACCAGCTGAGAGAGGTTCTGCAAACATTGGATGAAAGTGCTTTATTCTTCCATTATCTTTACCACACAAATAAGTAAGAAGGAGGGGCAAAGCATAGTTCTCAGCTTGTAGGAATCGGGGCCGCTAGGACGGCCGTTAGGTCCCGGAGGAGACTGATCAAGAAACGATACGAGGCAGTATGGAGCGAGATCAGATCAGTCGTTTATTGAAGGAAAAGTATCTACATTTATAGATCAGAAGGCAAGGCAGAAAAAACCGTCATCTGACAGAGAATCACATCACCTATTAACTCAGGTTAATGGGGAATCTTTCTTGGGGAAGTTAATTAACGGGGGCAAACATTGACAGGGGAAACACCATTGTTTAGGGCTTAGACTGGGGTAAATATGGCTTCTATTTGCACCAAGGATTAGGCTGATCTGTGAGTCAGTAATTGCTTAATGGGTAACGGAGGTTAGCGATCTGCCCTCTCAGCAGAACCGCCGGTCAGGTCGGGTGTGGGTGAATAAACCCTTATGATTTATACTATTAGTCCGCTCCCCCAATTTCCGTACTGGCAAGGGCCAGTGGCCAGGAGTCTGCTCAACTGGTTTAACCTCTGCCAAGGTTCCGTGCCAATTGGGCATGGGGAAACCGCATCTCCCCTTTTTCTATTGTTTATAGACCTGACAGGCAACCCTGCGTAGGAGTGGCATCAGCTGATGAGCGGGAATGGCGCTTCGGGCCCCCCCCACGAGGGACACCTCGAGAACAGTGAGAACAGTGAGGGAATACATTGCATGAAACAGCATCCTGCTATGCCTAGCACTATCACCCCCACAATCACTTTGAGCACCGTCTGAAGCCATCCCCATGGAATCCACGACCACATCCAGTTCCACAACGAACTCAGCCAAGTCCCCCATGCGGAACCCTCTCTGATGCCCTTGACTATGGTGTGGAGGTCCGTGAGCTGACTCTGCACCTTGCGGGAGTTGTCAGTGAGATTAAAGCAACACATGCCATGGACAGATTCGCAACCCAGGTGGTGCAATAGCAAGAGGTAGTCTATCGCTGCTCGATTGTCAAGAATGGCATGGCGAAGCTCTGCCTGCTCCTGGTTGAGCAGCGCTATCGCTGAGGAGGTATGGTTAATGGCTTTCGCTAATCCTCAAGCCAATTGACCAATTCTCCGAGCGTTGCCGACGGCTAAGCCTGGCATGCCAAGTATGCTGACTGCCAACGAGACGTATTCCGCTGGGCTAAGAACCCTGATGTTGCTATCACATGAGCTGTCTAACTGAGTGGCACGAGTGTGTCGTATGGGTGAGGAAACATCTGAAACATTTGTGCTTGGGGTAATCATATCCTTAGTGGGGAGTAACAGTGTCAAACGACTAATGCAACATACAGAATCTGATACATTTGCAGGAATGTAGTTCCACGTGTACTGGTTGCATGTGAAGAACCAACCCGAAGGTAGGGTGACATGAGCATACATCGAACCAAGTGTCTCTGGTTTATCACAAGTCCAATTGCTGCTGCCAGTGTCGAGGCAGCGGCGCTGGGTTCGGCCGACTGCCGCGCAGCCGACCATTCTAGCACAAGTAGAGTTCGGGCTGACCACCACTCGAGGAGTGTGGAGAGTGGCTGTGTCAGCCGGCAAGGTCATTGTCAGCTGCATTCCCCCCCAGCGAGCGTATGCTGTGAAGCTCGCAGGGAGATGCGGGCCAAAAATCCTCTTCAGCAGCCAGTCGCCATCCCTGGTGCGCGCGTCCAAAGTGTGGCACACAGGGATGAGACAGGTGCCCAGAATTGAGGCAGAACCAATGTCCTGCTTCAGGCAAAAATCGGACTGGTTGACGAGACCCGCCAACCTTTCCCATAAGTTGTAGTGCATCCGGGCTGAAAAATCTTTGCCTGGCATCAAACCGTTGGCCTGCAGTGAGACGGCCTGAACGCCTCCCCCCACAAGTAGGGAGAGGATCAGGATGATGGTGAATGCCATGGAGTTGGCATTGATCTGGGCAAAGACTGCAGCCACGAAATTCTCCGGTGTCGGCTCCCTCTCCTCGCGTCGGAGGGCGTACTGGGCCTCACTGCAAAGGGTCTTGACCATCCCCCAGGTGATCCTCGGCGCTGTCGTCCGCAGTCGCCGCTTCTCCCGCCGGGTCCCCTCGGTCAGGGTGAGGTCCTCCATCTCTGGGATTGGACTTGGATCGGTCTGGGTCCATGCCATGTGGCTCCAAGTGAGGCTTGACACACCGAGCTGGAATCCAAACGACACCTGTAGGAGACATAACTGCAGCATACCCTCTTCCCCAGGTTACGAGCGGTGCCGGGCCCCTCCAGGAAGGGTCCGGTGGCACCCAGTATCGAACCAGTGGTCGCGGGAGAGCTTCCGAACGGCGGAAGTGCTTCTCCTGCGGCGTGCAATCCGAAAAAACATTAAGGTGATTGTACGTGAACAATACCTTATTCAGACAATGCTGTGCCTGAGCCTGTGACTTGGGGAGGGCTGGTGGCTCCCCCCTTTCTGTTTGTTTGTCAATATAGGACTTTAGCATCCGATTGACCCGTTCCACAATCGCTTGCCCCTGCGGATTGTAAGGAACGCCAAATGTATGCTTAATATCCCAAGTGGCCATGAAGGCCGCCAGCTGCCTGGAGCTGTAAGATGGTGCGTTATCGGTTTTCACGTGCCGGGGTTTGCCCATCGCCGCAATGCAGGAAAGGAGGTGCTGCTCCACATGGGAAGCAGTCTCCCCTTTCTGCGCCGTTGCCCAAACGAATTGTGAAAAGGTATCTATGCAAACGTGCATGTACTGCCATCTGCCAAACTGCGGAACATGCGTGACGTCCATTTGCCACACCTGATTGGCCTCTGTCCCTCGTGGGTTGACCCCCCACGAGGGCCCCCCGGTGCCCCTGCACAATGCTGGCAAGAGCGAACTATGCCTTGGGCTTGAGAAAGTGGCAGATTGAACTGTCTGGCAAGCGCTTTGGCATTTTGGTGAAAGAATGCATGACTTTGAATTGGCGTAGTGAAAACACCTAACACTGAACGTTGCTGAATTTCCTTTGCTGCCGCGTCCGCTCTGATATTGCCCACAGAAATCGGACCCGGTAGGTCTTGGTGACTTCGGATGTGGGCAATATAGAGCGGCTCCGTGCGGTTTCGCAAATGAAATTGAGCAGTGAGGAACAGACTAAGCAAGTTTTTGTCTATCGCGGGAGTGATGTATGCTCCCGTTAGGCTGTGAAGCAAATTCCTGACGTACTGACTGTCAGTAATGATGTTTAGGCGCTCTTTGGCGAAGGTGCGCAAGGCGAGGTTCACTGCTGCCAACTCTGCTCGCTGTGCGGACTTCTGTGGAAGAGTTAACAGCGTGCGCCAAGCCTGGTCTTCCTGCCAAGTTAAGACACCATACGTGCGAACCCCATCAGTAAAAACTGTTCTGGCCCCCTGAAGTGGAACCAGCGAAAGCAATTCGAACAAGCTGACTGTCTGCGTCTGAAGTGAGACAAGTCTGGGGTCCTTAGGCAAGTGGTATGCCAAGCTTCCAGTGAATCCCTCCAAAGCTATTGGAAGTGAGTCACCGAGCTGCATCAATTGCTGAACCTGCTCTTTGGTGAACGGGACTACGATCTTGGCTAAATCGTGCCCTGAAATGTCCCTAGCTCTCAGCCTTCCGCGGTAAACCACCGCGGAGACCAATTCTTGGGGAGGGACGATGTTTCGGGAAGAGGTGTTCGGCAAGTACACCCATTCCACGATACTTGCCCCTTTCTCGGAGTCCACTCCTAGGGCTCCGGTGAACATGGATCCTGCCCGAACGATGTACAAGTTCAGGATCGGAGCATATGGCCCCTGAGCAATCCTGTCCACCCACCTTTGGCTGAAGATTTGGTTGACTTTCTCGAGGGCCAAGCGCGCCTCTCGAGAAATCTGTATCCGGTCTGCCGGCTGCTTGCCTAATGTTAGCAGCGAGAAGAGCTGTTTCAAAAGATCCGTATCCAATCTGAAATACGGTCTGGCCCAATTAATGTTCCCTAAAACCTGCTGCAATTCCACCAAGGTGATTGAATCCTTCAAATTGATTTGGGGCAAGACTGGTGCTGCGAAAGAGCGGAGAAGCCGATGACCCAAGTATGAGAAGGGCTCGGTTCTCTGCACTTTCTCTGGGGCAATGAGTAAACCTTTCTCCCCCAGGCTGGCCTGGAGGTCAGTAAACATTTCGCTGCCGAGTTGCGGCACCGCGACCAAGATGTCGTCCATGAAATGGCATACTAAAGCTGTGGGATGAAGGCTTCGAAACTTTGCCAGTGTGTTGTGAACATAAATTTGGCACAGGGTGGGCGAATTGAGCATGCCCTGTGGCAAAAACTTCCACGCGTAACGCTGCGTAGGCTCATTGTGGTTCACAACCGGCACCGTAAAGGCAAACCTTTCCCTGTCCCTGGGGTCTAAGGGAATCGTGTAAAAGTAATCCTTGAGATCTACAACTAGGATCTCCCACCCCTCGGGAATCATATTAGGATTTGGGATGCCGCATTGAAGCGGACCCATTGGCTGTATGCATTTATTGATCTCCCTGAGATCATGGAGGAGTCGCCACTTCCCTGACTTCTTCTTTATGACAAAAATTGGCGAATTCCAAGGACTAGTGGACTGCTCTATATGTCCTGCATCTAGCTGTTCTTTGACCAGTTGCTTTAGGACGACTAATTTCTCTCCCACTACCGGCCATTGTTTCACCCAGACCGGCGTATCGGTGAGCCATTTAAGTGGCAAAGCCATTACCCGAAGGTAAGCGTAGCACCGTACTGCTGTAAAATGTCTCGCCCCAAAGGTTGATGTGCACGTCAAGAATGTGCGGCCGAATTACCGCTGTGCCGTCAGCCTTTGGAATTGTGACTTCCACCCACTCCCGGCTCCTAAACGCTTCCTGAATGCCGCCTACCCCCCACACATCGGAGACCGGCTCAATGGCCCACTCCCGTGGCCACTGGCTTCTGCTTATCACACTCACATCAGCTCCGGTATCTAATAACCCTGAAAATGATCTTTTATTCAGAAATACCTCAATAACTGGGCACTGTTTCCACTCAATGCTGGTCTCCACTGTCGCTAAGACCTGGTATCCTTGTACTGCCTCACTGGCGCTCGAGCGGTCCTCCGACCGGAACTCTGAGCTGTCCCTGAGCCTTCCCTGGCTATCTGCTGGCGAGTGACAAGGAACCATAATCAGTTGCGCTAAAGTGTCTCCTTTGTGAATTGGCTGGGGTAAGTGGGTCCAAAGCTGAACTTGGAGAACGCCTGAAAAATTGGAGTCGATGACTCCCGGAATTACGAGAATTCCGCGTGCTCCTGCTACACTGCGAGGCAAAACTAAACCTATAAAGCCTTTGGGCAGGGGTCCCATGTACTGGGAATCCACCAGATAGACTGTGCCTGGCAGGTCGCATGTGACGTCTGCCTGGCAAGTCAAGTCTAGCCCTGTACTACCCTTGGGGCTGGCCTGTGCCTTCGCAGTGCTAGGAATGGGGATTGAATCTAGTCTAGCTCTGACACGCCCAGAGCAAGGGATGTCTCTGTTTGGACCGGAGCCAGAGACGTGCCCGCGTTCCGGTTTCCCGAACTCGGACAATTCCTGGCCCAATGATAGCCTTTCTTGCACTTCGGACACAGGGTGTTTGGAGCCTTGGAACAGGCAGAATTTTGTCCGCCTCCCTTGGATCGGCACTCCCTAGCAAAGTGACCGACCTTGCCACAATTGTGACATGCTCCTTTGGGTCGGGGTTTCCTGCCTCCCTGCACCACCGCTGCCAACAACCCCATTTTGTAGGATTCTGTGCCAACGTCGGCGCAAGCCCTAATCATGTCTGTGAGAGTCAAATCGGTGACTGCAAGATCTTACGGCAGTCCAAGTTGGCATTATCTTTGGCTAACTTCATCATGAGCTCTTGTTGGGCTTCCTCATTATCTATCTGCCTTCTGATCGCTTCCTCTAAGCGATTGATGAAGTCCATGTAGGGCTCCTGGGCTCCCTGTTTGACTGCGGTGTAATTTTTAGCCGCTTTGCCAGTTGCGGGAACCTTGAGAAAAGCCTTGAAGGCAGCCTCGGCTGACATTTGGAGAGTGGCTAGTGGCAAGTTGGTCTGCGCATCGATGGATTCGAAGGCCCCTGACCCATATAACTGGTCAGGAAGTACTGCGCTTCCCATCCTGGCAGCCCTAGTCTGAGCCTCGAGGTGATACTCGCTGTCCCATAGCAAATACTGGCTGGGGTTGAGCATCATCCGCATGACGGATTTCCAATTGTGCGGGATGAACATGGTGTTCTCGCACACTTGCTGGAGCGTGCCCCTAGTGAAGCGACTCTGGAGTCCTGTCTCTGTGATGGCCTTCCGTATAGCCATGAGGAGCTTATACGGGACTGGTGAATGAACTACCTGCTGGGCCCCTGTGAGGGCATCCATTTCCAAGCGAATTGGACAAATCTGACTAAGCTCAGCTAGTTCTTCTGCTGGCAATTCCCCCTTCTTGATTTCTTCCTCGACTGTGCGCTGAAGGGCACTCTTGGTCTGGGAGCCTGTAACTGTCAGAGAAGCGCCTGCGCTCCTCATCCCATGCATTCCGTCGGTGACGTCTGCAGCTGTCACCAAGGGAAAGTTCCCTACACTACTCTGCTTAAACTGCAATGACGGATAGAGCGCCGTGGGCGCCGATGGTTCGGCTGGCGCTGGGGGTTCTTTGGCCTCTACCCGGACTGGATCTATCTCTGCTAAGAGCTTCCTACATTTGTCCCATGTGCGAATTACGTGCTCTGGAGCTTTCGGGGGTTGCTGAATGCAGTCTCCTATCTGATCCCAAAGTTGAAGGGCTAATGTACCTCCTTCTGGGTAAAGTAGGCAGTGTTCCCTTAGGTACACCAAAAGTCTCAGTAGCTCTCCGCTGTGAAACCTTAACTGGCCAGGATTCTGAACTCTTCCTCATGAGTTCTTTGGCTAGCGGACGGACGTTGCCGCTGAGGACAAGTCCCCATATTACCTGCGAAGGGGTCCTCCGAAGTTTCCTCCTCGGGACGAGTCGACGCGTCTCGGGCAAGTAATAGGTTTTGGCGACGATTCTTTGGGTAGAGCTCGGAGTGTGGCCCCGTGCCACGGGCCCTCGGCGGCCTCTGCGCTGTCAGGGGTTCACAGCTGCCCTGAGGGGAACGCGTTTTTCCGTAACTGCAACGCCTCCACAAAAGTCGGGAGCAAGCTGTAGGATGCCTCTTCGGTACTGCCCCGCTGCTTGGACCGTCTGCCCGATCGGCTGGCTTACCGACCGGGTTGCCGCGCTGTCCTCTGGGACGATCGGATGCGGTTCAAGCACAGAACCGGACCGTGTGATCGCTTACTCACGGGTAAGATCACGTCGGGGTCACCAGATGTAGGAATCGGGGCCGCTAGGACGGCCATTAGGTCCCAGAGGAGACTGATCAAGAAACGATACGAGGCAGTATGGAGCGAGATCAGATCAGTCGTTTATTGAAGGAAAAGTATCTACATTTATAGATCAGAAGGCAAGGCAGAAAAAAACGTCATCTGACAGAGAATCACATCACCTATTAACTCAGGTTAATGGGGAATCTTTCTTGGGGAAGTTAATTAACGGGGGCAAACATTGACAGGGGAAACACCATTGTTTAGGGCTTAGACTGGGGTAAATATGGCTTCTATTTGCACCAAGGATTAGGCTGATCTGTGAGTCAGTAATTGCTTAATGGGTAACGGAGGTTAGCGATCTGCCCTCTCAGCAGAACCGCCGGTCAGGTCGGGTGTGGGTGAATAAACCCTTATGATTTATACTATTAGTCCGCTCCCCCAATTTCCGTACTGGCAAGGGCCAGTGGCCAGGAGTCTGCTCAACTGGTTTAACCTCTGCCAAGGTTCCGTGCCAATTGGGCATGGGGAAACCGCATCAGCTGAAGTATCCTGTGGAAAAAAAAATCTAACGAGCACATGCTGAGATATGAATAACATGAACTAAGTCACACAGTTTAGGATGCTTTACTTAAAAATGAAGAACAATTTCTCCCTCCCTATCCTAGCCTTCACAGCTTCAAATTTTTGGCATTAAAGTCAAAGCTGGAAATGAATAAACTGGGAAAATAGCAATGAATATGTCAAGATGTTAGCATCTTATTTTAGATCAAGGGTTCCCAAACTACGGCCTCTGGGCCTGATCTGGGCCCTAATACCAATTCATCCGGCCCATGCCACATACGTTGCTTCTGGTGGGAGGACCCACGTTACTGGTCTGCTGAACTAAGTGACCGGCCCATGGCCCAAAAAGTTTGGGCACCCCTGCTTTAGATGTTAAAGTCTAGAGTGGGCGTGTGAAGGTGTTGTGTACATCTATCTATAACTTGCCAGCAATGCTCTTTTGCTTTCTATCTAAGACAAACTGGTCAATTAAACCGGGCATTGGAAATTACAGCAAGTAGACTCAGATTTCAGTTTTCCAAGACACTCGAATGCTAACTTGAAAACTTACAAGTTTCTGAAAGAGAGGTCAGAAAGCGCAATTATATACCCAGGAGGGGAGGGGAGAGAAATGAAGCAGGTTGGGCAAAGACTTCAGTAAAGAAGAAAATCTTCTGACAAATGCAATCAGACACTGATACATGCTCATCTTTGGGTCTGTTTATAAGCACTGAAGGAGGTGAAGTCTGATTTCACTGTTCTCTAGTCTAGTGTATCCTCTTTGTGTTATCTATCAGAACTTTTCTGGGTCAAGGATTTACACATTGACCCTAAGAAGTTTGTAGGATCATCCAAACTGATGATATAGACCAGAAGATCTCAACTTTTTAAAACCGGGGGCCGGGTCACACTCCCTCAGACAGCTTCAGGGACCGGATGGCCATTTTGCCCTTCCTCCATCACATGGCACTTCCTGGTGTGGTGGAGGCAGTGTGGGACCACATGAAATGGTGCTGTGGGGCACATCCATTGAGAATCCCTGATCTAGACCCATGGTGGCAAACCTGTGGCACATGTGCCACAGAGGGCACAAAGCCCTTTCTGAGGGCAAAATTCCACCTAAAGTTTCTGACAATTTCAGAGGGAAAGGATTCAGTTCAGGACATGGGCTTTATTTAAATTTGATGCCTAACCATAGTTGCTTTAATTTACATACAAATACCTAAGCCTGGAATGTGTAATTAATATTTTAAAAATTAAATAAAAGAACAGTGACTATTAGAAGCCAGACGAAATCAAACTTCAGTAAGAGTAAATCACAATGGAAGTCAGAGTCATGGTGTCCTTGTGGAAAATGCTTGGAACTGTATCCACATGAATGAAATGTCAAGATAGTTAGCAAATTAGAGGAAGGGTTTTTATGATATGTCACAAATCAGGTTGCAAAAGGAATATAAAGTACTGTCTATTGTTAGATTAAAATTCAGTCATGCAAATACTTCTTCTCTATTCTTTCTGTTCTTTGTTTCCAGTTCTTCTGTTTTGCTTCAGGCACCTCGGAGATGGAAGGATGCAAAACATAGAGGATAAAAGGAAGTTCTGGGAACATGGCTTCTGTCTTAAGAAATCCAATCTCTTAAAACAGACTGAATTTGGACATTCCTTAAGAAACAGGACTGTGTGTATGAGGATTTATCATGCCTTACATAAAAAGAATTTTGAATCAAATAAGAACAAACCAGTCTCACTGTGACTCAGTTTAGGCACTAAAGCAATTCTGGAACCTGTGAATTTGATCTCAGGTGAGATCCAAATAGTCCTATTCAGGATGGTACTCATTAACAGCAATTCAGAATCACATTTCTTCCTGCATGTAATATCCAAACTGGCCCCATTTATTTTAATCTATTTCTAGCATCAGTGATAGCATTCATAAACCTTAGCAAAAACCAGAAATACAGCTGATAGTGACACTTCTATAGAATTCATGCAGAAGTTTCATTCATTTCGGAGGTATCTGGATCCCAGTTACATTTTGTTTTTGTTTTTCTTGATGCCCATAGATAAAATATCATTTTATTGGATTCATCTGTTTAATATGGTTTATCATACCATTGTGAAGTTTTCTACAATGTGCTCTAGGAAACAATGACCATCAGAAATACTTCATATTGTCACATTGAAATATCTGATGTACACAGTTATAGTGTAAATAGTATCTCATTCCATAAGAAGGCTAGTCTAAAACCTTCTTGGTTTACCTGATTCCTAGCCATTAATCCAAGTTGCATTCTAATCTCCCAGCTACTCTTTCCTGGTTTGTGGGCCAGAAAGATATGTTGTGTTCTCACATGCAGCAATAAATTATCTCACCAAATGCTGGCAGCTCTACCCTTCAAGCAAGACCCAAAGACTGCTTTAACTTTGTTACACAAAAGCCAGAACCCACACATAGCAAAGTCTTTGTAAGTCTTTGCAGTCCAATAAAGTCTATAGGGATAAGTCCTCAGTAGCGACTAATGTTGATTAACTTTTTGACAGAAGGCCACAACAGTTTATTTTAAGAAATTCTTAGCTGTGCTTCTGCTCTTCCGGTATATATAACAGCACTGTTAGCTTGGTCCCCCCCCCCCCCCCCCCGCCGCCGCCAATTCTGGCCAGCTTTTGTGGCACATTTTGATGAGTTTGTCAATTCCTCAGACTTTTGGCAGTTGTTTTATTTGTCCTTTACCAACTGATGTATGTTACAGGAATGGTAGACTTCGGCAAATTTGAAGTTTTTAAAGCTTCAAAGTAATGCTATGGCTATGATGGTGAAACTTGGCACTCCAGATGTTCTTGGACTTCAATTCCCAGAAGCCCAAGCCCCCATGAATCCACACAAATGGGTTTACTGTGATTCATCCGGCCCACACCGCCCTCATCGCTCCTGGAAGCGGAAGTAAAATGCGCCCATATGGGCAGGTTTTACTTCCGCTTCCAGGAGTGATGGCAGCGTGGGCTGGAGTGCCAAGGTTTGCCATCACGGTGCTATGGAATGAAGACAGGCAAAGGAGTAGACAAAAACTGTTGAGATGAATGCATTGCTTCTTTGCAGCTTTAGAAGGGCATCCTTTATTAACTTCCTTGGGGGGAAGCCCCATCAAATGTAATGTGTCTCACTCTAAGTAGATGAACATAAGGCTGCACTGTTTGGTGTGTAACACGATGAATGAAAAGAAAAGGTAAAGTTGATAAAGTGGCCACTTCTAGAAACAAATGACCTTTTCTAATTCATTTGGCTAACCATATAGAGTTTCCTGAAAATCAAACAAATAGGCTGTGGAAAGACACCATAAATGTTTTAACACTCTCAATTGGTTTAACTGCTGATATTACCGATTTCCTCTATTTCCTAATAACGGTGTTCTAAATGTATCTGTGGAGGGGAGGGATGGAAATAGTAAAGGAAAGAACCTTCTTATGCAAATCTGCAGATCTGAAAACCTCAGTGTAATTCACATAATGAAATGCTGAGGTCCAAACTATACATTATATATAAAACCAATAATTATAGCCAAAATCACATTAAAGTTCAATGGATGTGATGGAGGCAGCCTTTTGTGTCTGAGAAACTGGGCTTCCAATTTGTGCTTTAGGGCCCAGAGAACAATCCCAAAACAAAACAATCTAATTTGCAAATTATTTGAGGTGGGGAAAGCTTGTGTTACATGCAATCAGCTCTTGACCTCCCTTAGTGATAATGGGACATTACATTTAATGGGGCTTCCTCCCAAGCATTTTTTCTTAAGGATGATTTCAAGCTTCTCATCTTTGTGCAACTGTTTTAGCACTGTCTGTATCAGCTGATCAGCTCTGCCCATCTCCATTAATTTGTTATCTCAGTCCTTTAGGATTCTACCTGTTTATGTGGCAATATATCCTATTGGTCATTCATTTCCTCCCTACCATAATGTTACAATAATAGCTTTGTCCTAACACAACCAAGTGATTGTTCACAAATTCATGCTTAATTTGGTACTACTACTAAGTTGACTTCTCCTTTACTGTGACAGGGCAGCATGTTTGTATGATGGCCACTGTTGACAATGCTGACTTTTGAAGACTATTAGATCACTAGATCATACGAATGGAACATATTAATTCAGCCTTGACTCATCTGCACTGGTTTCCTGTTAGTTTCTAGGGTTGATTCAACGGCTCAAATCCTGTTGTGTATTTATTTGTTTGTTTGTTTGTTCAATTTCTACACTGCCTACTCGGCCAAGGCCAACTAAGGGTGGTTTACAATCACAAAGTAAAACAGCAATAAAACATATACTGTCATCATAAAAAAATAATAAAACTAATTAAAACTACCCATCCCACATAGTTGCATTACTCAGTGTACAACAGATAATGGTTATAGAAATTTCTTAACTTATGGCAATTTGTTTACAAAAGTTATTTTTGAGTAGCTGGGTAACAGGATTTCCACCATGTTATAATTTTTATCTTAAAACAGATTGTTGTGAATGTGCAACTTTCAAGACATTATTGGACTGCTAACTCCCCTAAATCATAGCCAACATAACAAATGTAAAGGATGCTGGGAATTATAGTCCAAGAAATTCTGAAGAGCCACACATCACCCAGTCATTCCATAAATTCCTGTGGATGGTGGTGGCTTGTGGTTAAGATGCTGAACTTGATGACTGGAAGGATAACACATCAGCAGTTTGAGACCTGAGTACTGCACAACGGAGTGATCTTCCATCTCTATCCCAGCTCATGCCAACCTAACAGTTCAAAAGCAAGAAATTGCAAGTAGATAAATACAGTGGAACCTTAGTTAGCAAATGGCTCAGTTAACATAAAAATCGCATAACAAAAGGAAACCCATAGAAAATAGTGGCCCAGTTTATGGAATTTTTTTAAACTGATTAATTGGTTTTCAATGTATTCCTATGGGAAATTCGGTTAAGGTAATTTTTGCTGTAGGAAACATCCCGGAGAACGCATTAATTATGTTAACTGAGGTTCCACTGCAGGTACCATTTTGGTGGGTAGATAAACAGCATTCCGTGTACTCCGGTGTTTAGTCATGCCTGCCACATGTCCATGGAAATGTCTGCAAACACAGATAGCGCTAGCTCTTTGGCTATAAATAAAGATGGGCACTGAACCCTAGAGTCAGATACAACTGGCTTTCAAGCAAGGGAGACCTTTACCTTTTGTTGTGTATTGGAATAAAATTTAGTATTATTATTATCGTTACATGCTGTCAAGTCATCTACCACTTATGGCAACCCTGTGAATTAGAGCTCTCCAAAATTGCATCTCTATTGCAGAGTCAGGTCTATGGCTTCACAGAATTAATCCATCTCATATTTGGTTTTCCAGTAGTACTGTCTTTTCCAGCAAATTATGTCTTCTCAAGATGTGCCCAAAGTATGATAGCCTCAGTTTCATCATTTTTGCTTCCAGAGACAGTTTAGGTTCGACTTGCTCTAGGACCCACTTGTTCAACTTTCTGGCAGTCCAAAGTATCTGCAAAGCTCTTCACCAGCACCATATTTCAAGCAAATCAATTCTTTTCCTGTCAGCTTTCTTTACTGTCCAGCTTTCACATCCATACAAGGGGATTGGGAATACAATAGTGTGAATTATCTTGGTCTTGGTCTCTAGTGACACATCCTTACACTGGATAATATTTTCTAAACCCTTCATTGCTCCCCTTCCAAGTCTCAGTCATCTTCTGATTTCTTCACTGCTGTCATTATTTGGATTGATGATTGAACCAAGGTATATAAAACTTTTCACTATTTCAGTTTCTTCATTGTCAACATTAAAGTTGCATAGTTCTCCTGTAATCATGATTTTTTGTTTTCTTAATATTTAGCTGCAATCCTGCTTTGACACTTTATTCTCTCATTTTCACTAAAAATCATTTCAAGACATTGCTGTTTTCTGCTAGTAAGATGACCTCATCTGGATATTTTAAATTACTGATATTAATTCCACCACTTTTCTGGCTAATCTTTCTCACACTAGGTCAGGCAAAAGGAACTGTAGAATGACATCATCAAATGGTGCCTTCATTTTGGCAGTTTCATGTCTGGCCTAGGCACAGAATAAGTCCTCCTTCATCTGAATCTAGTCTGGCTTTTCATATGATAGGTTCTGCATATATATCAAACAGATCTTGAGATAATATGCACCTTTGTCTGACACTTTTGCCTATAGGAAACCATTTTGTCTCTCTGCCACCAGCTGGAAGATTGGAGGCAGCTGTGGCTGCTGTACCTGGAGCCCCACCTTGGCAGGGATAAAAGGGACACTGCGGCCCAATGCCGAATGAACCTCCCCCCAGCCCTTAGTGCTGTTCTTTGGGTCCTGTCTGCGGCATGGTATGATCTGTGCCAAGGTAGTCACTTTGTTGGCTTGCTGAAATGTATGGACTTTAAATTAAGGATTTTTTGTAATGTTGTATTTCTATGATGATTTTTAATGCTGTATTTTTATGATACTTTGTGAAGTGTATTTATGACTTATATGATTTTGTGATAGGACATGGTATTGTTCCTATTGATATATTGTCTGGATTGAATATTGCAATGTTTGATTTGTTGTGAGCCGGCCTGAGTCGGCGTATGCTGAGTGGGCGGCATACAAGTCGAATCAATCAATCAATATTCTGTTTTAACAATAACTTCTTGCCTACAATACAGGCTACTTGTCAGGACAATCAAGTGTTGAGGCACCCCCTTTTCTTTCAGAACCACCCATAGTTTCTCATGATCCACACAGTCAAAGGCTTGGTTGTATTCTGTAAAGTACAGGCTGATCTTCTTCAGAAATTCTTTGGAGCATTTCAGTTGCCAGTGGATATTTGCAACATGAACTTGAATGCCTCTTATTTTTTGGACTCCAGCTCAAACATCAGGCATTTCTTGTTCCATACAAATTAAAAGCCTTTGTTGTGACATCTTGAACATCTATCTTGCTTGGATAGAAAATTAATAATAATAATAATTTTGTGCCAAAGATTACTCTGGGTTGAAAGGATTTTTAGGGGACACCCAAATGAGGCTCCTTTCATGTTCCCAAGTGCAGCTCTCGGGTATCGAAACCTGACCTTTGAGTCTCCAGCTCAGCGCCTTAACCACTAAGCCAGCAAGGATTCTTTAGTTATTGCACTCCTTGACACTTCATTTCTTAGGGAATAGAAATTATATTGAATGTTGTCAGTCCATGGGACATTGTTTTGTATTCCATAATTGTCACCACAGTAGCAACAAATATTCAGTGGACTATTGAATAGCTGTGCTAATCCAGAATCACAGTTTTATTAGTCAGTGCAGTGGCATTCACAACAAACTTCAGGGAATAAGGAAGCCAAATTAAGAAAGTTAAAAAGGTCCTTCCCCCAACAATTCAAATGCAAACTAGAAAAGCTAAAGATAAGGTGACAGGAGGTGGGGGAAAACTGTTCTCTCTTATTTTCTTAGCATTCTTTTGAGTCTTTCCAAGCATATGCAGTGGGAAGCCTAGATCAAAAGCTTTATAAAGGAAACAAATTTGCAAATATATACCACCCTCCTTCCTCTGGAAATAAAATTCAAGAAGTGACAAGTGTCCGTGAAATTGCTGTTTCAGGTCTGTGCACACTAGAAGTCACATAGGAAATCTGCAGACCTGGCAAACTTTTATGATCAAACACCCCCATACAACCTGTCCCCCCTTGGCAATCTTCAACCCCAGGTTCGAAAAGACTTCAGGCATGATCACACTTGCCTTGTAAAAGGTGAAATACTAGTTTCCCTATGCTATAAGATTCTTCACAAGTGATTTGACACAAGGTGGCATGACAGCAACTGTACCATTTCATATTCATAACAAAGGAGTACACCTTAGGATAGAGCAGGTCAGCTTTATAATTTGGAACCCAGCAAAGATGGCAATTTCCCAGGTGGTTTTTGTAACCTGTATTGGACATTAAACAAAATACTTTTTCAACATTAGCTGTCCACAGACCCAGAATATTTACTATTCTTTTCTCCTGTAGCTCTTAAGAACTCATGTGGCATAGTGACAGAACCCATTAAGATGTGAGTAGGAATGCTCTGGGAATGGGCTCGTTCTCGTTAAATCTTATGTCATCTGGTTACTGGCAAAGGGAGTGATCCAGTCCACTCAAACAGTGGACCAAACAGGAGGACAAATGTCCATATAGTCATGCCTATGGCTGTTGGCATGGCAACAATCTTGCATGCACTACCACTACCCAGTGGTAAATACAAAAATATCCAGTCTAATGTAACAGTAGTCCTTTGCCACAAACCCATTAGTAAAGCTATTTCTGGCTTTTCCCTCCCTTGTTTGCTTGCTTCTATTCTTCTTTTTCTCCTGACTGACTAACCATGTAGGAGGCATGGAGGGATGTCTCTCCCACATGATGGAGTCTCCAACTTTTTGAGTCTTTCCAATTTTATTCTTCTAATTGTAATTAAAGAGTGTAACTGTGAGTAACTATATCTTTTTTTCCTACTTTGAATGCTTCTAGACTCTAGGGTGATTTTTATTATGGAAAGGAGGTTAGGTTTGAGACTTGAGCTATTCTCTTATGCTTTTTTCCTGCTGCTGCTGTTTTGCCTTTTACCTCATATTCTACTAACTATAGGAATGACCAAAATTCCCCAATAATGACACCCCACTAAGAATGCATACACTTTCAGATACGTTGGGCCAGGGATCTTCAAACTACAACCCATGGGCCAGATCCAGCCTGTGGCACCAAATCATCTGGCCCTCCCCTGTGCCCTCACTCCAGCCACCACTTTTGCCACCTCCTCCTCAATCCTTGTCCCCTCCACTTGGCTTGGCGTATCGCTGCCAGGACTCCATAACAGGGCAGATGTTGAAAGGCTTACAACATCTGCCCTGCTACAGAGCACCGTTAGGGACATTTTATTTATTTATTTATAAATTTATATCCCACCCTCCTGGTGGGGAACACCACTCAGGGCGGCTAACAACATGAATAAAACAGTTAAAAACAGCAAAAGCTAAAAACAGTCAAGTCCCACTAAAACAGTATATAAAAAAACCAGAACAAACCTAAAACATTCAAACATGCCAAGCCAAGTGGAGGGGACAAGGATTGAGGCAGAGGCAGCAGAAGCAGCAGAAGCAGCAGCCATGTGTGGCTTTCCCAAGGGCTGCTCTGGCTGAGCACAGCTTTCCTGGCGGGCGGGCGTGACCACCCATGTCTTTGTCAGAGACTGCTCTGGCTGAGCATGGGTGAGAAGGACAGCTTGGACCCCTCCTTCACCCTGTAAGCAGGGGAGTGGTGTAGGGGGAGTGGGGGGGGGGGCTTGGGGTGTTCTCACAACTACCAGTGGTGTTGTGTGGGACAGTGGGGGGGGTTTCAGAGTGGTCTCCAATGGTGGTGTTATTTGGGGCAAGGGGGGCTCAGAGTGGTCCCATTGCCACCACCCCTGCTGCTGCCGCTGTCACCGCCAAAGGTGGCGGGACCACCCTGAAGTGCCTGCTGCTGCTGCTGCTGTCAAAGGCGGTAGCTGCAGCTGCAGGACCACCCCAAGCCAAAGGCGGTGGCAGCAGGATCACCAGTCCAGCCCTTCAACAGTCTGAGGATGCTCTTCAGGAAAGATTGCTCTGTACTATCTCTCACTTTTGCAATCTCCCCCAAGTATTCCCAAAGACTAAGTTGTTTAAGCAATTATTACAAGGTTTAAAAGGTTACAGTATTTAACCTCAGCCTAGTAAACAGTGCTAAGTAGCACAGAAGAAATATGCATAATAGAAATGAAGTGATCCTTCTGAAGTATCATCCTAATTATATTGTCAAAGTACAACTTAACTGGAAAGAAATGATTGCAGCATACTATCAGTGTTTAGTGTATGAAACTAAGACACAGGACACAGCCTCGGGCTGGGTTAACTCAGGTTTATTGCATCGTGGACAGAGGGAACATGAGGTAATGGCGGATCAATGGCTCTTTATATACAGTAGGAATACATTTGAACGTGGTGCCATGGTAGCCCATTGGCTACTGTCTGCGTGACGTCATTGTGGGTCACGCCCTTCTTGTCCAGGTGTAGGTGGTGGCGGGAAAGCTTCCCGCGCTGTTGCCTTTGATGAGTTCGGACCAAGAGAGCTTGGACGCTCGCTGCTGCCAGCTGGTGGTCATTAGCTCGCGTCCTATTACAGGGTTTATATGATACAGCTGAAGGTTACATTGTTGCTATAGGCAAGGTTACATTGGCTCAGATACATTGTAATCCATGTGGAAGGTAAAACCATTAGAACACAACATCCCTCCCCCCTAGGACGAGACAATGTCTCGAGCCCACACTTCAACACACTCCCCCCCCTTAGGAGACAAAGTCCCTCAGCCAAGATGGCTTATTTCGAACACGCTGGGGTCTCGATGCGGGCTGCCTTTCCCCGGGTTTGCTACCTTCTCTTTGTCCCCTGGTTTCCTGCCCTGTAATTGGAGAGGGAGACTTGTTAGTGACTAGCCGCGGCTCCGCGGCGTTGTTGGGAGGTGTGCTCTTTCTCGGGGAAGAACCGGGGGCTAATGAAAAACCCCTCTTCTCGCTTGGAAGGGTGGGGGAACACTCCTGAAAACCCCCCCGGCTCGCAAAACCAAAATCACAATCAAAATTACATTCGGGGGACGCGGCGGCGGCCGCACATTCCTTTCCCCCCTTTTCCCTCCCCCCGGGCTCTGATAGAACTGGGGTATCAAAAGGATATGAGTCGGGACCACCGCTTTCCCCCCCGGTTCCGGACTGCTGTCCCTCAATGTCTCCCCCTTGGGCTAAACGGGTGGGGGAGAACCCTATCGCTGAATCCTGTTGCTGCGCCCCACTAACCGGCCCTTCACTCACTCGGCGCCTCAGTTGGTCAGCGTGTCTCCTCCAGAGGAGGCCGGTGCTCGTTTCCACCCGATATGACACTGGCCCTGTCTGCTCAATTACTGTTCCCGGCACCCAGGCTGGCCCTGCGCTTGCATAGTTCCTGCAGTAAACAAGGTCGCCGGCGGCGAACCCTTTCGAGACTGCCAATCCTATGTTTTTCCCTTTGTCCTCGACTCTCGTCGGGTCCAGCCTGGACAGAAGCGTGGTCAGTTTTCGCCGCATCAAGAGTTCTGCCGGCGAGTAACCTGACGCTAAGGGGGTCACCCTATACGCTAATAAGAACTGACACACTTGGTGGTTTAGGTCCCCCGGGCCCATGCGCCGAAGCGCATCCTTTGTTGTCCTCACCAACCGTTCCACTTGGCCATTCGTGGCCGGGTGAAACGGCGCGGATGTAACATGCCGAATGGCGTTTGCTTCCATGAATGCCCCGAACTCCGAGGAGGTGAAGCAACTCGCGTTATCGCTGACTAAAGTGTCGGGTAAACCGAACGTGGAGAAGACTCTCCGTAGCTGGCTAATTGTCGTGGCGGAGGACGTGCTCTTTACTGGGATAACCTCCAGCCACTTGGAAAATGCATCCACCACCAGGAGAAACATGGTCCCTCGAAATGGGCCAGCGAAATCTACATGCACTCTGGACCACGGCCCCCTCGCTGCGTCCCATTCCCTATGCGGAAGGCGGGCCGCCTCTGGTCGGGATCCCTGGCATGCCTCACAAGTGCCGACCATGTGCTCAATGTCCGCGTCCAGCTGAGGCCACCAAAAGTAACTGCGGGCCAGCGCTTTCGAACGCACGATGCCCGGGTGGCTGACGTGCAGCAGTTTGAGCACCCTCGGCCGCATGGATGTAGGGACCACCACCCGTTGGCCCCACAGCAGGCACCCCCTTTCTAGGGACAACTCTAGCTTTTTCCGAAAGAATGGGTCGAATTCCGTGCTCGGGGATGATGCCGGCCACCCCTTTTGTACCCATGCGCTGACTTTCTCGAGCGTTCTGTCCTTGCCTGTCGCCCTAGCAATATCCGCTGGTACTATTGGGGGTGCATCTAAAACCTCGATTAGTAACACCTGGCGGTCTCTTCCTACTCTAGCCTTTTGGTCGTCCGACAAGGGCAAAGGGGATCTCGAAAGTGCATCAGCATGGCTGATCTCTTTTCCGGGCCGGTACTCCAACTCGTGTTGGTATGCGTTGAGAAAAATGGCCCATCGCAACATTCTCGGTGATAGGATCTGCGGGGTGGGCTTGCTTGCCGTGAAAATCCCTAACAGTGGCTTGTGATCCGTCACGATTTTGAACGGGCGGCCATACAAAAAATCGTGAAACTTTTTGGTCCCCGCTACAATTGCCAATGCCTCCCTGTCGGTTTGTGCGTAATTTCGCTCTGCCTGGGACAGGGACCTTGAATAAAATGCAACCGGGGCTTCCCTTCCGTCATCCAACACGTGGCAAAGTACCGCCCCCACCCCCACCGGTGACGCATCACAGACTAGGACCACCGGCCGTTTGGGGTCGAAATGCGTTAGAATTGCGTCAGAGGTCAAGAGTTGCTTTAATTCTTTGAACGCCCTCTCGTGCTCGTCACCCCACACCCAAGTCTCCTCTTTTTTAAGCAACCGATGAAGCGGTTCGGCCACGGACGCCTTCCGCGGAAGGAATGTATGGTAAAAATTGAGGAGCCCCAGGAATGACTGTAGCTCGGTTTTGGATGTGGGGCGAGGGGCCTTTTTGATGGCTACTACTTTGGATTTGGATGGCTTGATACCCTCGGGTGTGATCCTGAACCCTAAGAACTCGACCTCGGTTTTGAAAAAAACACATTTGTCCTTCCTCAGTCTCAGCCCCGCTTTCTCGAACACAGTTAGTACTTTGTCCAATCTCCGGGCCAGTTCGGCCTCACTCCCCCCTGTTATTAATACGTCATCAAAATAAGGTAACACCCCCTCCAGCCCCTTCAGGAGGCGTTCCACAAGCGACTGAAAAAGGCCGGGTGCCGAGTTCACGCCGAACTGTAAACGCGACACTTGGAACGCTCCTTTATGTGTGACTATCGTTTGTGCCGCGGCCGTGGCGGGTGTTACGGGAAGCTGCTGATAGGCTTGTGCCAGGTCGAGCTTAGCGAAACACTTTCCCCCATTTAGCCTAGCCAAAAGGTGGCTGACCACCGGCACCGGATAAGCATTAGGGCGGATCGCCTTGTTAATCGTACACTTATAATCAGCGCAAATGCGCACCTCCCCGTTAGCCTTCAGAGCTGTTACAATTGGAGTTTCCCACTCCGCGGAATCAACAGGAATAAGAATTCCCTGGCCCACCAATTTGTCCAGTTCCGCCTCTATTTTGTCCTTTAGTGCGAAAGGCACTCTGCGCGGTTTGAGTCTTATCGGGCGGACCTCCGGATCTAGGTCGAAGGCTACAGGGGGTCCCTTGAATTTTCCGAGTCCTTTTTCAAAAACGGCGGGATGCGCATCGCACACCGCTTGTATTGGGTCCACCCCCACTGCATGTACTCCCCCTATAAACAGGCCTAGAGGCTGGAACCACTGTGTCCCTAGGAGGCTACAACTCCCCCCCTTGAGGACAACTAAGGGCAGCTCCGCAGAGTGTCTCTTAAACTCGACCCGAAATTTCCCGACCCCCAACACCGGAATGCTGTTCCCCTGTACATCTCGTAGCGTGGACCTCAAAGTTTTAAGTTTGGGCCGCACGTGGGGGTCGATTTTTAAAAACTCTTTCTGGGGAATTATGGAATAGGAGGACCCCGAGTCAATTTCCATCCTGATGGGGGCCCCTTGTACTAGTACCTCAACGAAATAATGGGACTGTTCCGCGGACACACTGAGCACTGGGACGTCGTCCTCGCTGCTGTCCGAGACGCGGCCCACGCCGTCCTGCTTCCTCGTGGTCTGGACGCCATCTTTGGGCCTCGCTGAACGGTCCGGCCTGGTCGAACGGTCTGGTGACTGCCTCCGGCCCTCCTTCCGTTTTCTGCATGCCTTGGCGATGTGCCCCCGACGCCCGCAGGTGTAGCATTCGGCCTTTCTAAACGGGCACCTCGCACGCTCGTGGGCCGCTCCGCAACCATCGCAGCGGCGCCCCCCTTTTCGGACCTTCTGGACCTCCTCGCCGTCGCTGCTCTCTGAGGACGACTTTGAGGCCCGTTGAGTTGCGTGCACCGACCTTTCCGCCTTGCCGGCTCTGGGACGCCACTCACGCCACTGGTGCATCTCGTCCACTCCAGCATTCGTGGACTCTGCGGCTTCTGCGGCCTCGACGACCTCTGCCAGCGTGGGTGGCGGCTCCTTATTCATCAAGCTGCGCTGCACCTCCTTGTCTTTCAGGCCACACAGCACGCCGTCCCTGAGGGCCATTTCTAGGATGCTGCCCCATTTACAGGGGGCAGCGGCTACCCTCATGGCGGCCACGAATGCCTCGACCGACTCGTCCGGCGCTTGGACTCGCCTCCAAAACGCGCTCCGAGCGGGAAACATCGCCCTCGCGGGTTGGAAACGCTCCCGTAGCAGCTTCATGATGTCGTCCGCCTTAAATTCGCTCACCTTCTTTGGAGCGATGATGCCCACCAGCGTCCGCTTGGTTTCCATTCCAAGCATGCGGGTGAGGATGGCCCTCTTCCTCTCCTCATCGTCTTCCTTGACTTTGAGCTCCACCAGCGCCGCATGGAAGTCCATCTCAAGCAGCTCCCAGTCTTGCGGTTTGGTGATGTTGAACCCGCTCTGTGCCCTGGCTGCTCCTTGGGAATCCATTGATCCCACCTTCGTCGCCAATTTAGTGTATGAAACTAAGACACAGGACACAGCCTCGGGCTGGGTTAACTCAGGTTTATTGCATCGTGGACAGAGGGAACATGAGGTAATGGCGGATCAATGGCTCTTTATATACAGTAGGAATACATTTGAACGTGGTGCCATGGTAGCCCATTGGCTACTGTCTGCGTGACGTCATTGTGGGTCACGCCCTTCTTGTCCAGGTGTAGGTGGTGGCGGGAAAGCTTCCCGCGCTGTTGCCTTTGATGAGTTCGGACCAAGAGAGCTTGGACGCTCGCTGCTGCCAGCTGGTGGTCATTAGCTCGCGTCCTATTACAGGGTTTATATGATACAGCTGAAGGTTACATTGTTGCTATAGGCAAGGTTACATTGGCTCAGATACATTGTAATCCATGTGGAAGGTAAAACCATTAGAACACAACACAGTGGTGGTTTAATCTTTCCTTTGGACTGAATCATAGCTAGATCAGCAGTTGTAAGCATGACCTCACTTGTGAATGCTTTTGTGGAATCGCTTCTTCTTCCAAATAATTCCAAATCTTGGGAATTGTAGTGGAGGGAGAAAGAGATATTTTTTCCTTCTAAAGATGCTTCAAAATACATGCTGCTAATTTGGAATTATGTTCTTTTCTTACTACTGAAACGTGCATCAAATTATTGGAGAAAATGATTTACATGTTTGAAGCTCAGCAGTGATGTAAACAAGATAATAGGCATTTGTATGTAGTGGGTTAATCAGTGTTCAGTTATTTTAAGTCATGATTAAATCCATGCTTTACAGTAATTAAAATGGGAAAAGAAATGTGTTCAAAATAAGAACACTGATTTGCATGAGCAGTCTCGATTAATCTATCCAGTCCAGCATTCCACTTTTGGACAGTGCTCCATAGAATCTGGCAAGTTGGTCATGATGAAAACAATACACACATACCCATGGGGTTTGTTCTCAACATGTGTATATACATTTATTATAGCAAAATCCTCTGCCTCTAGCAGCATTTGGGGTAGTTTTGTCAGAGGAAAACTGGCCAGTTTTCTGTATTCTGTTGTTCTATAGTTCAATCATACCAGAACCTCCACTCACTATGGGAGGGAGAGTTATGCATGATGGATATCCAGCCATGACAAAAACAAAATAGGAAAGAAAAGGGGGAGGGAGAGAGAGAGAAGAGGAGGGGACACACAAGGAAAAGTCAAGAAAATGGATGCCCAGAAGACATCCTTCATTTTAAAATGGAGATAGCAGTGGAATTGTGGAAATAAAACTTTTTTAAAAAAGCAAGGATGAAGACATCCTCTGACACCTTTCAGGCTTCCGGTTCTCTTCAGAATCAACTCCAGTCATTATAGTAGCTCAGCAGCAGATTGATTTTGCCAGCAATAATATATTGATATGTGCAAAGTTCAAATTCGGATGTAATACAACATTGTATATTTTGAAGTGAACTGGTTTTCAGTGGACAAAGACCCACTAGCTTTACAAAAACACTGCTTTTGGTGAAGATGAAAATCTGGTAGACCAGTTTTGTTGCTACTAGATCGGTACACCCACCTTCATTAAAAAAAAATCTTCATGGAATGTGTGGGTGAGGAGGACCATCAAGAAGAATGTCTATAATCCAAAATTTATTTCTGTGTTTCTTGTTGATAGCAGTGGACAACTGGAACACCAGCATGGACAAATTACATGAAACTGCTTTCTATCAACATTGCAGACTCAGGAGTTAAGAAGCTTGCTGTGGTGAACATTTAGACAACATAATTTGGTTAGCAATTGATGTCACATTGGGCACAAAAGAAACATACATACATACACACTTAGAAACATAGGTTTCATTTTTGGCAGTGTGGAGATAGACAGTCAGGCTACTAGCTGTAATGAACTTTTTACCTGTGGCTCATAGTACAAAATAAAGATAATGTTTCTCTCTACAGGTGTGTAGATTTGTATTTTTGGACAACTGCCAGAATTTCCTAGGCAGCATACCTAAAAACACAAATCTTCATACCTCTAGAATTCCCATATTACACCTGGGTAAGTAAATGAGCCTCACTCCCCTCCACCTCCTTCTAAGCCAGGAGTGCCCAAACTACAGCCCTGGGCTGGATCCTGTCCCCGGGCCATAAGTTTGGGCACCCCTGAACCATGTGGCCAGCCCACAGCCCAAAAAGTTTGGGCACCTTTGGTGTTCAGAAATTGGAGACAACAAGCATTGAAAGTGAAATACAGCTCTTTATTTGGAGGGTCTGAACACAACTTGGATGGGGCAAAACACGGACTTTTATACACACAGAGAAAGATACATTTACAGCGGGAACAATGCTGATCGGTCAATTAACCTATGTTCACTTCTTAGTCTCTTCATTTGTATTAAAAGGATACATAATGCGCCTGTCAAACTTCAAACTGCGCTCTCTCTGAAATCTTGCGATACTTCGCGATTTGCCGAGATCTCACGGCTGTCAAACAGTGTCGCTGTTTGACAGCAGTTTGCGCGGGAACCCGGCAGTTTGAATATTTGACATTTCAGTAAACACAGTTATCATACATAACAGCACCCCTGTTCTATGTTAAAGGATTCCTCAATTTCTCAATTGACCAGAATATCAAGGGGTGAATTACTGTTGGTTGCAACATTCTTTCTATTTGTTTTGCTGCCACACTCTTCTTCTCCAGGTTTGGCCAAAACTTTTCATCATTGAGTCTTCCCATTATTATTATTATTATTATTATTATTATTATTATTATTATTATTATTATTATTATTATTATTATTATTATTATTTGGGGGGGGGTGCCAGGGGGTCTTTTTAGTCATCTGGGATACCACTCGATGACAGCTGCTGTCCAGTGCTCATCTGTCATTTGAGAAATGTGTCCAACTCAGCACAATTTCCATTTATGATATTTGACAACAGCTTTGTTGATTCCACTTTGTTTTCTTATCTGAGTGTTGGGAATGTGGTCGTGAAGGGATATCTTTAGCATTGATCTTTTCATGGCTATTAAAGCTCTTGAAAATTCTTCTTCCTCAGATGCTAAGAGATAAACAACCAAAAGCTTGCCTAAAGAGAAAGATCTTTATATACTGGCAGATGGACTACAGGGAGACAAGGCTATCCCACAGCCTGGGAGCACCCACCTAAAAGGCCCTGTCTTGGATACTCGCCAGAGATCTGTGGAAATAATGGTAATGGAAGAAGGACCTTCTCTGAAAGCTCTTAAAATATGGAGAGGCTCATTTAAATTAATGGAAATTTCAAATAATCAATATAAATCATATACTTATTCAGCTAGTAGTCACCCAATGTTACCATTTTTGCTTTTCAGTCATTGTATTTTGTAATATAATTTGTTGCTGTTACTTGTCGAAATGTTTAAAGTTTTTCTTGCTCTGCTCAGTACATTTCTTCTTATCTATCCACTACTTTCCAGTACTTTTAAAAGCATACATCAATAAGAGAAGGCATAAAACTTGAACAAATCTTGACAAAGTGCCTTTAAAATGTTTTAAAATGCCACTAATGGTGATTTTAGAAATAAATAGGAAAAACTATTCAGTGCACCAAGAGAGTTTTTTCATTTCAAGTCATGATGTAATTTTTAAAATGTAATTTTTGTTGTGATCTTGGGTTGGTGTTTTTTTTATATAAATGCAGCTTGTGCATTACATTGTTTGTAGTTTGTTACTTCTGAGCATGAATGTAAACATGTATGTGTGGGCAAAATGAGTGACAATATATGTTTCAATATACATAAAAGCTATTGTAGGGTATTATTGCATTCACTGTTGTCAGCACAGTTAAGCAGGAAACACCTGGCTTCCCTGTTTTGCTTTTCTTCATGTAAATATAGACGAATCTGAGGAAGAGAGGTTTCTGTTCATTGGTAGGCTTGAATTTCCCAGTGTTCTTGCTTGCACATAGAACCAATACATGAGAAAGAGTGTCACCTCTTCATCTGCATGGAAAAAACACCAAAGAAGTAGTGAAACTATTCATAACATTGGATGCAATTAAGCCTGAAGAAGGCACTAAATGTGCTGTGACACTATGGCATTGGGTTCTGAAGTAAAGGTTGCCCTTGCTCGAAAGCTAGTCATATCTGACTCTAGGGTTCAGTGCTCATTTCTGTTTATTGCCAAAGAGACAGTGCTGTCTGCATCTGCAGATGTTTCAGTGGATATGTTGCAGCATGTCTCAACACCAGAGTGCATGGAACACTGTTTACCTTCCCACCACAGTGGTCCCTCTTTACCTACTTGCAATTTCTTGCTTTCAAACTGCTAGGTTGACAGAAGCTGGGACAAAGACTAGAGCTCACTCTGTCATGCAGTACCCTGGAATCGAACTCCGACTTTCCAGTCCGCTAGTTCAGCATCTTAACCACTTGTACCACCATAAGTTAGCGTCATTAAATCCTTCCTGCATTCTCGTCTGTAACCTGTTTTCTGGCTTCTGTCAGAAAAGATAACCCAGATAATCTGAGCCTAGAGAATCTGTTCTTTCCCAGCATAGCAACTGTTACAGTTTTATTTGGGGTTATATTTGAAGTTAATTTTGCCAAATTGAAGATAGAGCTGGGTTTGAGGACATTTTCCCCACACACCTATTATCACCACCTCAGCCCTTCCAGCAACTGTACCAGAGGGAGGTGAAGTGAAAAGCAAGGGCATTCTCCTAGCTCTGATGAAAGAATATCTGCTTCTCCCTTCTCTTTCTTCTCCCTGATCTTTCTGTGAGTCCAGTATTTTTGGATTTTCTTTTTTCTCTCCATTCCTTATCCCTTTTATATCAGGTGTTCAGAAAGCCACTATCTCCCATTGCCCACAAAGGTACACCTCTAGGAGCTGTTGTGGCTGAACAGTGGGCAAAACTGAATAAATAATAAATACTCTGATACTCCATCCCAATCACTTTCTTCTTCCTTCCTCCCATCTTCCACTTTTGCTCAAATTAGGGCATGTTCTGCCTTCCCAATCAAAACAGCACCTAATCAGTGACTCATTCCCTTGCCTTCAGTCTGCTTTAAAGTACTGTACAACACATCAGTGTGATGCCAGCCGACGATCCTAATCAAAAAGCTTCCTGCTCTCTTCAGATGCAACCCATTGTCATTATCCCTCGTATCAAAGCCGTTCATTTCCTGTATTATTTCACCAGGTGCCTTATGAGAAGGCATTTGCAGCTCTTAGAGATAGAAAGCAGAAGGGGGCATCAAAATCAAATATTGAAGACCGATTCCCACTCTAGCAATCACATGAATTAATCTTTTGTCTTCTGATGCGCTTGCATATGAACAGATTTTGGAAAGTGATGGAAACATTTGCCCAGTTTTTTCTGGCACTTGGGGTTAGAATGGCTTGGAAGAGTATTTTCCTCTATCTGATTTTTCGTCCTTCCAAAGCATCATTTTGCTGAAACGTGGAAGTAAGAAGTAGTTTGAAAGCTATCACAGTGAACATCCAAAGACAACCATAATTCCCCCTTTCTAGGTATTTGGAATTCAACAGAAAAAAAATGGGAGGAAAATGAAATGATCTTTATTGCAGACTTGAGCAAAAGTCAGCTTTGGCAGGCAACTTCCATCCTAGCCCAGGTGAAAAGAAGTTATTAGATAAGTAGAAAGAAAGGAAATACAGTAATAGGACTCTAGGGCAGCAAACCCTCCTCCACCAACGGAGTTTGTTGCAGGTTGTTCCAGCAATCATGATGAAAACAAGCTCTAGTATGAATTAAATACATAATCTTGTTAGAAGGCAGAACATCTGGGTTGCCTTGTTCACAGGCCCCAGGTGGTTAATTTGCTTGATTCTCTTCAGTAATAGAAAAGACATGCATTTGAAAAGGTATCTGGGAAGAAAGGAGTGAGAGATTTAACAAAGCCAGAAACATTGAGAGATTGGTCCAAACACTCTGTTTCAACAGCTTCAGCGCGTGTGCTCAGCAATCTCTGTCTACCAGCACATGGCAGCAGGTAGCGGATGGACTTGGCACAGGGTCTGAGGAAGGCTCTCTTCCTCCATGCCTCAATCTTTATTCTTGAGACTCTGTCACACTGCACTATGTATGCAATCCCAGTGTAGTCAGGACATGCCCTGGGGGACAAGTCTGTACAGTAACAATGCACTGTTTTATGTCTTTCTCAAAGGTTATTTCTGTACATGCAAATGGGGGCTTAATCCAAAGGTGAAGAGACCTGCTGAATGGGGATCTGGTTTCCAATGGTACAGTGAAAATGCTGCAAACCTGGTCTACGAATCCATGTGCAGATACAGGAAGTAATGCAGACCATGTAGGGCAGTGGTGGGCTTCTCCCAGTACACCCTAGTATGTGCATACCGGTAGAAAAATGTCTGGCTGGCCATACTCATCTGCTTTCAGCTAACTGGTGCCTGGCACGGAAAAACCCTTGGCTTGGTTTAGCTTTGTGTGGTGCACACAAAGATCTGCCTAAGCACATGTGTTGAGATTTGTCTCAGCACATGCATGAGAGCATGGGGAGGCCCATCCTCATGCTCTCATGCATGTGTGACTTCAGAGCTCAGTGCGCATGCGCTGAGGCAGATCTCTCCATGCACCATGCCATGCCAGCCAAGCCAAGGTGAAGGTTTTTTTGGCGCCAGGCTCACCGGGTAAGCTGAGTGCAGCAGGGAGCATCCGACGGCAGTAGGGGAGCTCTGGTAGTGGTGGTGGTTGCAGCCATGAGGGCATGGTCAGGCCCTCCGGCTGCAGCCACCGGGGAGCCCTCCTGCACTGCTCTGGCAGAGTGGTTGGGATGCCCATCGGAGCATTCCCCTGCTGCTGCCAGATACTCCCTGCCACGCTCAGCTCACCTGGTGAACCCGGCACTGAGAAACCTTTGGCTTGACTTGGTTTTGTGCAGTGTGCATAGAGATCTGCCTCAGCACATGTACTGGCCTCTCCCCATGTTCTCATGCATGCATGACTGCAGAGCTCAGTGCACATGCACTGAGGCAGATCTCCGCGCACACCGTGTCATGCTAAGCCAAGCCGAGCCAAGGGTTTTTCAGTGCCAGGCTCACTGGGTGAACTGAGCGTGGCAAGGAGCATCTGGCGGCAACAAGGTTGCATTCTGACGGTCGTCCCAACCATCGGCACCGGAGTGGTGCAGCAGGACTCTCTGGCAGCCATGGCTGGAGGGCCCACCCGAGCCATCATGGCTCCAACCACCGCTGCTGCTGCCGCTGTCGCAGCCTGCAGTGTTCAGCCTGAAGGAGGAACAGCGGGAGGCAGCAGCGGTGGTAGTGGAGGCCTTGGCTCGCAGCACAGAGAAGGTGCAGTTCCAGAACCTGGGCTTAGAAACTGGGCATCTATTCTACTTGCAAGGTAAGAACCTGCCTGGCAGGGGGGAAGGAAATGAGGCACAAGTGAGGGGGCACTTTAAAGAGTGACTGCTGTATTTTCATGTTAGCCTTTGTATTTTAATATATTTAATGTATTTAATTTTAATGTATTTTAATGTAGGCTTTTTATGCTGTATTTTAATGTGAGCTTTTGTGGATCAAGTCCACTTCATCAGACCATTAGTTAGCAATTACACTTCGATAGACTAATTTTCCTTGAAACAGTAACTGCTGCAGTTACTCTTTAAAGGAAAATTAGAGCGTTGAAGTATAATTGCTAACTAATGTTCTGACGAAGTGGAGTTGATCCACGAAGGCTCCCAACAGCAGTTTAACCATGCCTACCCAGTCACCTGGCCATGCCCACAGAGTTGGCCATGCCCACAGTGTGGTAGTAAAAAAAAAATTAAGCCCACCACTGATATAGGGCTCATAAGTACTACCTTCCCCGTCTGCTGAAAACCATGTTTCGGTTTTGTATTGCTTGAAGAGTTAAATCTGGAGCAGAAAATCACCTCCTATTTGAACAGAAAATTGGCATTCCTGGAAACAAAATGGTGTCCTGTCACCTTTGCAAAATATTCGGCAGAAACAAGGCATCCAGATTCACCTCATCAGCAGAATATTCAATCTGCTATGCATAAAATATGTGTGTGTGTTTTATCACATTCTGCTCACGAGTGCAGATCCTAGTGGGGTTAATGGGGTCATCCTAGAATAGCTCTGCTCCCTTTTACTCCCCACGATCCCCACCCCCTCACGAGAGGCAGAGGTGTGATTGCTTGAGAAGATCCTCAGAAAAATGAGGTCTGAGGAGAACAGAATTAAGTGTATGCCAGATCAAGAATTTGAAAGTGAGAGGAGGGCACAGTTGTGTCCATTAAACTTAGATGGTTCTGCAGACTTGCACACTTGATTAGCATGGCAGCCACAGTCCTCTACGTGCATCAATTCACATGCAGTCATTCATTAATCCATGGCAATTAAGGGACTTCATGGCAATTAATGGTAATTAGGTTCACACATGCACACCAGTCCTTTTTCTCTGCTGCAATTACTTCACTATATTTGACTGTGTATGGAGTAATCTTGGTGACTGAACAGAATCAGATTGTCCTCAGAGGTGGCCTCCAATCATTTTTGTAATCACGATGCCACTTGGCCTTATTGCTCACTTGGGTCTCTATGAATAATCCTATACACAAGCCATATTTTATAAAAGGGAAATGAACAGCTCTGCCATGTAAACAATATCTATGTTATTTCTGAAATATATGGAACAAGCATCATTGATCCAACTTTATAGGCACAGTGAATGCACTTAGCCTGCAATTCTACAAACACATACTTCTGAGCAAATATGTATAGGAATGCAGTGTTTAACAGAGCTTAAAATATACCGCATTTTTTGACCATAAGACGCACCCAGTTTTAGTACTGTATTTGCACCACCAACCAGTGGTGGCACTGCACGGGAAATGGGCAGGCAAGCCAATTGCACTGAGGCAAGAAGTGATGCTCTAGCCTAACATCTTGCTCTCCCTGCAACCAGGAAGCATGGTTTTCCTCCTCCATTTTGACAACATGGGACAAAGGCAAGAAAGGTAAATGAAACCCTTTATTTTTATGCAAATGTCTGGTTTCCCACTGAAATGTATTGGGAACATACAAACAGAAAAGCCTTAGAATACTTTACAATACTGTACAAAAAATTGATTTCCAATACATTTAAATGGGTAATTGTGATTTCTGCCCTCTTGTGGCCACCTGTGGTAATAGCCCATCGAACACATGTTTTTCTTTCCCCGGCCCTTCTTTCCTCAGGCCCAGAACAGCTGTGGCGTCTGTAGTGGAGGTCTCCAACCAGCCGCGGCTGTTGTAAAATATCCTTTTACAACAGCCTTGCTGGACAGCATTCAGACTATAAGATGCACCCTAATCCCCCCCCCCACACACACACACTTTTTTGTGTGTGTGTGGGGGGGAGTGCATCTTATGGTCCAAAAAATACGGTAGCATTCAGAGGTTCACAACCAGGGTAGCCATTGACCATGCTGGGACTTGTAACTTATTTGTGCTCTGAATTCAATACATTTCAGTAGAGATGATTTATATTTTCAGTGACAAGACATCCAGATATCTCTATGTTCAAAATTGTGCTTTTGATACATATTATTGCCTTCATGTTTCAAAATCTTGAGACCCTCCTCTTGATGTCCCTGGCAGCTGAGGTCTGAGGGTATCAAAACAAGAGATGCTCATCTACTGACAGTATCTACTTTGTTATTTTCCTAGCACCTCTTAACCACTACAATGATTTCATCCCTACTGAAAGTACAGTAAAACCCCGGTTAACGTTTGCACCACACAATGTTAAAAGTGTCCATTTCCCCCCAGATTTCCTCCAGAGATCTCTGCCCCAAAGCTGACAGGGCTACTCTCCCCTGGGAAGTGCCTTCCCAGCCCTGTTCCCTTTTTGAAGAGGCAGGCGACTCGCTCGGCCCCAGACAAGGCTTGTCTTGGAAGGGAAGGGGGCCGAGGAAAGAAGGGTCGGGGAAAGAAAGTGCCTTCCCAGGGTGTTATGTATGTACAATGTTGCTTTAAGAAATGTATGAATGTAACCTGACCACAATTACAATGTAGCCCAGCTGTTAAGGAACGCAAGTAAGCTGCTTATAGAGGGCAGCTGCGAGCGTTCAGCTCACATGGTTCGCATTCCCCAAATCACCGGCAGCCGCGGGAACCTTTCCCGCACGAGGATCACCTGGAGAAGATGGGCGTGACTCAGAATGACGTCACGCCGGTAGCAGCCAATAAGCTACCGTGCAACGAGATTCAAATGTATGTACTGCAGTATATAATGAGCTGTACCTCCGCCATTACCACATGTTCATCCTGATCATCAACCAATAAACCTGCGTTTAGCCCTCACTGCGGCTCCTTCTTTGTCTCCGTGCAAGACACTAAATTGGCGATGAGGATGGGATCGATGGCGAATCCCAAGGTCAAGCCTTACCACTTCAATATCAGTGACCCAGAGCAATGGGAGCTGTATGAATGCCAGTTCCGGCACGCGATGGAAGCTGCGGGTGTCGACGACGACGCAAAGATGCGCTCCCATTTTCTGGCCCAGGTGGGGCCGGCCACGCTGCAGATTCTGATGAACCTGGTGGCCCCCCGGAAGGTGGACGTGGTGCCCCTCGACCGCATCCTAGAGCTGCTGCGCGAACACTTCCAGCCCCCCGTGTCGATCTTCCCGGCCAGGGTTGCGTTCCACCGGCGGGACCAGCGCCCGGGAGAGTCCGTGTCCGCCTACACGGCGGCCCTCAGGCTGGCAGCGGTGCACTGCCAGTGGGAAGACCTGGACACGGCACTCCGAGACCGCATGCTGTGTGGCCTGAGGGAGGAGGAGGTCCAGAGAAAATTGATGACCCGCGACTATCGCCTCACGTTCAACAAGGTACTGCAGGAGGCCCAGGCAGCCGAGGCGGCCAGGAGCGGGGTCAGAGTGTTCAAGTCCCGAGGGGCCACATCCGAAAGGGCCAAGTCACCAGTGCAGGCGGCCCGGCGGACATCAGTGAAGACGGCCTGGTGGGCCCCCAAGTCGCCCGCCGCCACACCATGATGGCAGACCCCTGCTCCAGCGAGGACGACGACGTCCAGAGAATAAAGAAATGCGGGGAGAAGCGACAGACCCACGAATGCGAACGGCTAGACCGCCGCTGCGACGGATGTGGGGCGCCCCACGACCGCACGAGGTGCCCGTTCCGAAAGGCCAAGTGTCACAACTGCGGCCGAAAGGGGCACATCGCCAGAGTATGCAGGCGCGGGCGAGCTGAGGACAAGGGCGTCTCGGGCCAACCCCAGGCACACCAACAGAAGGCGGCGGGCACCAGGAAGGTCTCAGCCAACTACAGCGAGGAAGGCGTGAACCGCGTGGGCCTGGAGCACCGGCGTTTTTTCGTAGAGGTACAGTTACAGGGGCTCCCAGTGAGGATGGAGATAGACTCGGGGTCGTCCTATTCCATCCTGTCCCAAAAAGAGTTTATGCGCATTCCCCCAGAGGCGCGGCCCAAACTGTGCAGGGACGTGCAGGGAAATGGGATCCCAGTGTTGGGGGTGGGGAACTTCAAGGTGAAGTTCAAGAGTTACTCCGAGAAACTGCCCCTAGTGGTCCTAAAGGGGGGGAGATGCTGCCTTTTGGGAACGCAGTGGTTTGCTCCCCTGGGAATCGAACTGTCCGGCATTAACGCCATCGAGACTGACCCAATGCGGGACATGTGCAACGCACACCCGGACGTTTTCAAGAAGGGGCTCGGAACTTACAAGGGGCCCCCAGTTTCCTTTGACTTGGACCCAGAAATCCGACCCATACGCCTCAAGCCAAGAAGAGTGCCCTTCGCCCTCAAGGACAAGATCGAGGCGGAACTGGACAAATTGGTGGGGCAGGGGATTTTGGTTCCAGTTGATTCGGCGGAGTGGGAAACGCCGATTGTTACGGCGCTTAAAGCAAACGGGGAGGTCAGGATTTGTGCGGACTATAAATGTACGATCAATAAGGCCATTCGGCCAAATGCATACCCGGTGCCCGTGGTCAGCCACTTACTGGCCACGTTACATGGAGGGAGGTGTTTTGCCAAGCTAGACCTGGCGCAGGCATATCAGCAGCTCTCCGTAACCCCGGCTGCTGCCGCTGCGCAAACGATCGTGACACACAAGGGGGCATTTAAGGTAACGTGTCTCCAGTTCGGCGTAAATTCGGCCCCTGAATTTTTCCAGTCCCTCGTGGAATGCCTTTTAAAGGGGCTTCCAGGCGTCCTCCCATATTTTGACGATGTGTTGATAACAGCGGGGGGCGAATCAGAACTAGCGCAAAGGCTAGACAGGGTCCTTACAGTATTCGAGAAAGCGGGCCTTCGACTGAGACGGGACAAGTGTGTATTCTTCGCAAGGGAGGTTGAGTTCCTCGGGTTCAAGATAACCCCGGAAGGCATCAAGCCCTCCGAGTCCAAGGTTGCGGCTGTGCAAAACACCCCTCCCCCCGACGCGAAACCGGAGCTGCAGTCGTTTCTAGGGCTCTTAAATTTTTACCATTCCTTCCTGCCGAGGAAGGCATCCGTTGCGGAGCCTCTGCACGTGCTACTAAAGAAAGAGGTGGTTTGGCGGTGGGGAGATAGGCAAGAGAAAGCCTTCAGGGAGCTAAAGGCACTTCTATCCTCAGATGCCGTCCTGACCCACTTTGACCCGAGGAAGCCAGTGGTTTTAGTCTGTGATGCGTCCCCAGTGGGGGTGGGGGCGGTCCTATGCCACGTGTTGGAGAGCAGGCGGGAAGCCCCGGTGGCATACTCCTCGAGGTCCCTCTCAAAGGCCGAGCGCAATTACGCGCAAACAGGTAGGGAGGCCCTGGCCAGAATCGCGGGGACGAAGAAGTTCCACGATTTTCTATACGGCCGCGAGTTTACGGTGGTGACGGATCACAAGCCACTCCTGGGGATCTTCACCACCGGCAAACCCACCCCGCAAATTCTTTCCCCCAGGATGCTGCGTTGGGCCATTTTCCTCAACGCCTACCAATATGAGTTAGTCTATCGCCCAGGGAAGGAGATCTCCCATGCAGACGCACTGTCCCGGTCCCCCCTCCCTAGTTTAGGGGACCCGGCATGCGAGGTAGAGCAGGACCACCAAGTCCTACTGATCGAGTCCCTCAACTCACCCCCCATTGTCCCGGCCGACCTCACCAAGGCCACCGCGGCCGACAAGATGCTGGCCCAAGTTAGTTCCTGGGTTAGGAAAGGGTGGCCCACTGCTCCCCCCCGAGGAACCTTTCAAGCCATTTTTTAGGCGTAGAGTAGAGTTGTCCCTGGAAAGGGGCTGCTTATTCTGGGGCCAGCGGGTAGTTATCCCAGAGAAGCTGAGGGCTAAGGTACTGAAGTTACTGCATACCAGTCACCCGGGAATAGTGCGCTCCAAGGCGCTGGCCAGGAGTTTCTTTTGGTGGCCCCAGATAGATGCAGACATAGAGCATTTAGTGGGCACGTGCGAGAGTTGCCAGAGCTCCCGGCCCGAGGAGTCCCGGCTACCCCATAGGGAATGGGACACGGCCCGTGGGCCATGGTCCCGGATTCATGTCGACTTCGCTGGCCCTTTCCGCGGGTCCATGTTCCTGCTAATAGTCGACTCCTACTCCAAGTGGTTGGAAGTAATCCCCATGAACAGCACCTCCTCTGCGGCAACCATTAAACAGTTGCGCAAGGTCTTTGCCTGTTTCAGCCTGTCGGACGTTCTTGTTAGCGATAACGCTAGTACCTTCACGTCTGCGGAGTTCAAGACCTTTATTGAAAGAAACGCCATCAGGCATATTACCGCTGCCCCGTTTCACCCCGCCACAAACGGTCAGGTAGAGCGCCACATGCGCACTACGAAAGACGCACTGCGGCGCATGGGTCCCGGTGAGTTAAACCTCCATCTGTGCCAGTTCCTCATCTGCTACAGGACAACCCCCCTAGCTTCAGGACTCTCGCCAGCCGAACTCCTCATGAGGAGACGTCCGGCAACACTTTTTGACCGGATGGACCCGGCCAGGGTGGAGGATGAAGGGAGAAATATAGATATCGGGATAGGAAGCTCCAAAAGTTTTTCGGTAGGGGATCCAGTTCACTACAGGAACTACGCGGCCTCTGGCCCAGCGTGGGTACCAGGGACGATCATTGAGCAGACGGGGCCAGTATCCTATAGAGTCGAGACTAGCTCGGGTCTACTCTGGAGAAGGCACGCCGACCAACTCAGAAGGCGGGTCACCAGTGAAGGGGAATCAGCGTTAGGGTCCTCCCCCACCCGCGTTACCCAAGGGGGAGACACGGCGGCATCCACGGGTACAAATGCATACCCTGGATTCTCAGCCACAGAGGAGGATACTTTGAAAGAGAGGAATGAGTTTGATTATGATTTGCAGTACCAGGGGGTGTAGCAGAGGGGTCCCCCACCCGTCCTAGAGAAAAGAGGGGTTTCAGTTCAGCCCATGGTACCTCCAGTCCCCCCAGCCCTTTTGTTTTAGAATATACCATAACTCCAGCCCCCCGGAGACAGATACCCCCGAGACAGGCAGCAGGGGGGAGTCCGCCCGCCTCAGCCTCCAGAACGCCCGGACAGGCAACAAGGGGTGGCGAGACCACAAGGGCCTCATCGTCAGTCCCGAGATTCGTACTGGGGGGGACCCCAAGCTCCTCAAGCGGTAGGCAGGGGTTCACGTCCCAACTGTTCATTCCATTCCCGTCCCCCAATGCAAGGTTGCCGCAGAGTCCCCACCGAGCCACTAATGAGTCCCCCCTTTCCGTTGCAGGACAGGACTCCGCGGAACCAGACACATGTGCGGCAAGCCACAATGGTTGAGGGACTTTGTCCCATCCTAGGGGGGAGGAGTGTTATGTATGTACAATGTTGCTTTAAGAAATGTATGAATGTAACCTGACCACAATTACAATGTAGCCCAGCTGTCAAGGAACGCGAGTAAGCTGCCTATAGAGGGCAGCTGCGAGCGTTCAGCTCACATGGTTCGCATTCCTCAAATCACCGGCAGCCGCGGGAACCTTTCCCGCGCGAGGATCACCTGGAGAAGATGGGCGTGACTCAGAATGACAGCCAATAAGCTACCGTGCAACGAGATTCAAATGTATGTACTGCAGTATATAATGAGCTGTACCTCCGCCATTACCACATGTTCATCCTGATCATCAACCAATAAACCTGCGTTTAGCCCTCACTGCGGCTCCTTCTTTGTCTCTGTGCAAGACACTAAACAGGGGGAGACCAACCCTGCCGGCTTTCGGGCAGAGATCTCCACAGTGCCCTCACTGTTTCAAGGCTTGTCTCAAAACAGTGAGGGCACTACCGAAGATCCAAGCCCCAAAGCCTGCAAGGCTGGTCTCCACCTAGGAAGGCGGGAACTAGTTGGAGAGCAGCCCTGCCGGCTTTGGGGCTTGGATCTCCTCTCGCCTGCCTCCTCAGAAAGGGAACCGGGAATTGGACGCTCTGATGCCCTGTTCCCTTTCTGAAGAGGCAGGCGACTCGCTCGGCACCAGACAAGGCTTGTCTTGGAAGGGAAGGGGCCAGGCGCTGCGCGTGAGTGCAGGTGCAGCACTTGGCCCCCTCCCTTCCAGGATGGACTGCGGGTGTGTGCAGACACACCCATAGCTCATCTGAGAAGGGATTGGGCTAAGCGCATGGGCCCTCCCTCCCTTCCAAGATGGGCTGTGGGTGTGTGCAGACACACACCCACAGCTCATCCAGGAAGGGATCTGGCCAAGTGCTTGGCCCCCTCCCTTCCTTCCAGGATGGGCTGCAGGTGAGTGCGCACACACCCATGTTCGTCCAGGAAGGGATCTGGCCAAGCGCTTGGCTCCTTCTCCTTCAGGACGGGCTGTGGGTGAGAGTCATTGGAACATTTTGATAGATTTTTGTGGTGTTTACAGTGCAAAATTACCCCCGCACCCACCCCAGTCATACACACACACACACACTCCTTTGCTCTAGTGACTTGGTGTTGTGTTCTGATGGTTTTATCTTACACATGGATTACAATGTATCTGAGCCAATGTAACCTTGCCTATAGCAACAATGTAACCTTCAGCTGTATCATATAAACCCTGTAATAGGACGCGAGCTAATGACCACCAGCTGGCAGCAGCGAGCGTCCAAGCTCTCTTGGTCCGAACTCATCAAAGGCAACAGCGCGGGAAGTTTTCCCGCCACCATCTACACCTGGACAAGAAGGGCGCGACCCGCAATGACGTCACGCAGACAGTAGCCAATGGGCTACCATGGCACCACGTTCAAATGTATTACCACTGTATATAAAGAGCTATCGATCCGCCATTACCTCATGTTCCCTCTGTCCACGATGCAATAAACCTGAGTTAACCCAGCTCGAGGCTGTGTCCTGTGTCTTGGTTTGCATACACCAAATTGGCGACGAAGGTGGGATAATGGATCCCCACGGAACAGCCAGGGCACAGAGCGGGTTCAACATCACCAAACCGCAAGACTGGGAGCTGCTAGAGATGGACTTCCAGGCGGCACTGGTGGAACTCAGAGTCAAAGAAGACGACGAGGAGAGGAAGAGGGCCATCCTCACCAGAATGCTCGGGATGGAAACCAAGAGGACGCTGGTGGGCATAATCGCTCCGAAGAAGGTGAGCGAATTTAAGGCGGGCGACATCATGAAGCTGCTGCGAGAGCGGTTCTCCCCCGCGAGGGCAATGTTTCCCGCTCGGAGCGCGTTTTGGAGGCGAGTCCAAGCGCCGGATGAGTTGGTTGAGGCATTCGTGGCCGCCATGAGGATAGCCGCCGCCCCCTGTAAATGGGGCGACATCCTGGAGATGGCCCTCAGGGACGGCGTGTTGTGTGGCCTGAAAGACAAGGAGGTACAGCGCAGCTTGATGAATAAGGAACCGCCACCCACGCTGGCAGAGGTCGTAGAGGCCGCGGAAGCCGCAGAGTCCACGAATGCTGGAGTGGACGAGATGCACCAGTGGCGTGAGTGGCGTCCTAGAGCCGGCAAGGCGGAAAATTCGGTGCACGGGAAGTCCGGACAGTCGGTGCACGCAACTCGACGGGCCTCAAAGTCGTCTACGGAAGGCAGCGACGGCGAGGAGGTCCAGAAGGTCCGAAGGGGTGGTCGACGCTGCGAGGGTTGCGGAGCGGCCCATGAGCGCGCGAGATGCCCGTTCAGGAAGGCCGAGTGTTACACCTGCGGCCGTCGGGGGCACATCGCCAAGGCATGCAGAAAACGGAAGGAGGGCCGGAGGCAGTCACAAGACCGTGCGGCCAGACCGGACCGTCCAGCGAGGCCCAAAGATGGCGCCCAGACCACGAGGAAGCAGGATGGCGTGGGCCGCGTCTCGGACGACAGCGAGGACGACGCCCCAGTGTTCAGCGTATCCGCGGGACAGTCCCATTACTTCGTTGAGGTATTAGTACAAGGGGCCCCTATTAAGATGGAAATTGACTCGGGGTCCTCCTATTCCATAATTCCCCAGAAAGAGTTTTTGAAAATCGACCCCCACGTGCGGCCCAAACTTAAAGCGTTGAGGTCCACGCTACGAGATGTGCAGGGGAACAGCATTCCGGTGTTGGGGGTCGGGAAATTTCGGGTCAATTTTAAGAGACATTCTGCGGAACTGCCCCTAGTTGTCCTCAAGGGGGGAAGTTGTAGCCTCCTAGGGACACAGTGGTTTCAGCCCTTAGGTTTGTTCATAGGGGGAGTGCATACAGTGGGGGGGGGGACCCAATACAAGCGGTTTGCGATGCGCATCCCGCCGTCTTTAAGAAAGGACTCGGAAAGTTCAAGGGACCCCCTGTAGCCTTCGACATAGACCCGGAGGTCCGCCCGATAAGACTCAAACTGCGCAGGGTGCCGTTCGCACTCAAGGACAAGATAGAGGCGGAACTGGACAAACTGGTGGGCCAGGGGATTCTTATTCCTGTTGATTCCGCGGAGTGGGAAACTCCAATTGTAACGGCTCTAAAGGCTAACGGGGAGGTGCGCATTTGCGCTGATTATAAGTGTACAATTAACAAGGCGATCCGCCCTAATGCATACCCGGTGCCGGTGATCAGCCACCTTTTGGCCAGGCTGAATGGGGGAAAGTGTTTCGCCAAACTCGATTTGGCACAAGCCTATCAGCAACTTCCTGTGACCCCCGCCACGGCCGCGGCACAAACGATAGTTACACATAAAGGAGCGTTCCAGGTGTCGCGGTTACAGTTTGGCGTGAACTCGGCACCCGGCCTGTTTCAGTCGCTTGTGGAACGCCTCCTGAAGGGACTGGAGGGGGTGTTGCCTTATTTTGATGACGTGTTGATAACAGGGGGGAGTGAGGCTGAACTGGCAAAGAGGTTGGACAAAGTATTGACCGTGTTCGAGAAAGCGGGGCTGAGATTGAGGAAGGACAAATGTGTCTTTTTCGAAACCGAGGTCGAGTTTTTAGGGTTCCGGATCACACCCGAGGGGATTAAACCGTCCAAATCCAAAGTAGCAGCCATTAAAAAGGCCCCTCGCCCCACATCCAAAACCGAGCTACAGTCCTTCCTGGGGCTCCTCAATTTTTACCATACATTCCTCCCGCGGAAGGCGTCCGTGGCCGAGCCGCTCCATCGGTTACTTAAAAAGGAGGAGCCATGGATGTGGGGTGACGAGCACGAGAGGGCGTTCAAAGAGTTAAAGCAACTCCTAACATCTGAGGCAATCCTGACGCACTTCGACCCCAAACGGCCAGTGGTCCTAGTTTGTGATGCATCCCCGGTGGGGGTGGGGGCGGTGCTTTGCCACGTGTTGGAGGACGGAAGGGAAGCCCCGGTAGCGTTTTACTCAAGGTCCCTGTCCCAAGCGGAGCGAAATTACGCACAAACCGACAGGGAGGCGTTAGCAATAGTAGCGGGGACCAAAAAATTTCACGATTTTTTGTATGGCCGCCCGTTCAAAATCGTGACCGATCACAAGCCGCTGTTAGGGATTTTCACGGCAAGCAAGCCCACGCCGCAGATCCTGTCCCCGAGAATGCTGCGATGGGCTATTTTCCTCAACGCGTACCAACATGAGTTGGAGTACCGGCCCGGAAAGGAGATCAGCCATGCTGATGCGCTTTCGAGATCCCCTTTGCCCTTGTCGGACGTCCAAAAGGCGGGAGCAGAAAGGGACCGCCAGGTGTTGCTAATTGAGGTTTTAGACGCACCCCCAATAGTACCAGCCGACATTGCTAGGGCGACAGGCAAGGACAGGACGCTGGAGAAAGTTAGTTCATGGGTGCAGAAGGGGTGGCCGGCTTCGTCCCCGAGTACAGAGTTCGACCCTTTCTTTAGGAAAAAGCTAGAGTTGTCTCTAGAGAGGGGGTGCCTTCTGTGGGGCCAACGGGTGGTGGTCCCTGCGCCCCTGCGGACGAGGGTGCTCGAACTGCTGCACGTCAGCCACCCGGGCATAGTTCGTTCAAAGGCGCTGGCCCGGAGTTACTTCTGGTGGCCACAGCTGGACGCGGACATTGAGCACATGGTCGGCACTTGCGAGGCTTGCCAGGGATCCCGACCTGAGGCGGCCCGTCTCCCGCATAGGGAGTGGGACACAGCAAGGGGGCCATGGTCCAGAGTGCACGTGGATTTCGCTGGCCCATTCCGAGGAACCATGTTTCTCCTGGTGGTGGATGCGTTCTCCAAGTGGCTGGAGGTTATCCCAGTAAAGAGCACGTCCTCCGCCACGACAATTAGCCAGCTAAGGAGAGTCTTTTCCACATTCGGTTTACCCGACACTTTAGTCAGCGATAACGCTAGTTGTTTCACCTCCGCTGAGTTCGGAGCATTCATGGAGGCAAACGCCATTCGGCATGTCACATCCGCACCGTTTCACCCGGCCACGAATGGCCAAGTGGAACGGCTGGTGCGGACAACGAAGGAGGCGCTGCGGCGCATGGGCCCGGGGGACCTGAATCACCAAGTATGCCAGTTCCTCTTAGCGTATAGGGTAACCCCCTTAGCGTCAGGCTACTCGCCGGCGGAGCTCTTGATGCGGCGAAAACTGACCACGATCCTGTCCAGGCTAGACCCGACGAGAGTCGAGGATAAAGGGAAAAACATAGGGTTGGCAGTCTCGAAAGGTTTCGCCGCCGGGGACCCTGTTCACTGCAGGAACTATTCCAGCGCAGGGCCGGCCTGGGTACCAGGGACGGTTGTAGAACAGACGGGGCCAGTGTCGTACCGGATCGAGACTAACACCGGCCTCCTCTGGAGGAGGCACGCAGACCAACTGAGGCACCGAGTGAGTGGGCCAGTCAGTGGAGCTCAGCCACAGGATTCAGCGTTAGGGTTCTCCCCCACCCGCTTAACCCAAGGGGGAGACGGCAGTGGACAGCAGTCCCAAGCAAGGGGGGAAGGCAGCAGAAGCAGCGGCCCCGACTCATATCCTTTTGATACGCCAGTCCTATCAGGGGCCGGGGAAGGGAGAGAGGAGTTCGCGACCGCTGCCCCCGATGGTAATTTTGATTTTGGTTTTGCGAGCCGGGGGGGGTTTTCAGGAGTGTTCCCCCACCCATCCAAGCGAGAAGAGGGGTTTTTCGTTAGCCCCCAGTGCCCCCGGTTCCTCCCTAAGAAAGAGCACACCTCCCAACAACGCCGTGGAGCCGCGGCAAGTCACTAACGAGTCTCCCTCTCCAATTACAGGACAGGAAACCAGGGGACAAAGAGAAGGTAGCAAACCCGGGGAGAGGCAGCCCGCATCGAGACCCCAGCGTGTTCGAAATAAGCCATCTTGGCTGAGAGACTTTGTCTCCTAAGGGGGGGGGGAGTGTGTGTAAGTGTGGGCTCGAGACTTTGTCTCGTCCTAGGGGGGAGGGGTGTTGTGTTCTGATGGTTTTATCTTACACATGGATTACAATGTATCTGAGCCAATGTAACCTTGCCTATAGCAACAATGTAACCTTCAGCTGTATCATATAAACCCTGTAATAGGACGCGAGCTAATGACCACCAGCTGGCAGCAGCGAGCGTCCAAGCTCTCTTGGTCCGAACTCATCAAAGGCAACAGCGCGGGAAGTTTTCCCGCCACCATCTACACCTGGACAAGAAGGGCGCGACCCGCAATGACGTCACGCAGACAGTAGCCAATGGGCTACCATGGCACCACGTTCAAATGTATTACCACTGTATATAAAGAGCTATCGATCCGCCATTACCTCATGTTCCCTCTGTCCACGATGCAATAAACCTGAGTTAACCCAGCTCGAGGCTGTGTCCTGTGTCTTGGTTTGCATACACCAAACTTGGAGAACTGTTTCTCAAATGACTTCCAGTTTGGAACTCTGTCATCTGTTGTCAAGTTCAAAAAGGCAGCGGATAAATGGGCTGACTTTGATTGTAACATAAATCTGTGGGATGTGATTGCCAGAACTTCAGATTGCCAGGATGAAATTTCAGGTTCTGTCAGGAGGAAATGCATAATATTTTTTTACCAGCAGGAAAGGTAGCTAACCCAATAAACAGGCTTGATAAGCAATGAACAAGCAACTCCAGCTGACTCCCGGCCCCAAAGGGAGCAGAAGGGGGGAAAGAAAAGAAAGACCTGCTAACAGCTCCCGTGCACCTTCGGGCAGGGCTCTTCCTCTGTTAAATATTACCGTATTTTGTTATATGTTAATAAATATTTTAGTATATCGGTACTATTTGTTTCAGAATATTTTTTCTTGTTTTGCTGCTCTAAAAACTGGGTGCATCTTATGGTCAGGTGCGTCTTATGGTCCATAAAATACGGGTATACAAAATCTTACAGTATTTCATTTTTCTCATTGTTAACATTAAAGTTATATAGTTCTTCTGTAATCATGATTTTTGTCTTCTTGATGTTTGACTGCAGTTCCGCTTTGGTACTTTCTTCTTTTTACTTTCAGTCAAAGTCATTTCAAATACTTGCTGCTTTCTGCCAGTAAGATGGTATCATCTGCATATTTTAAATTATTGGTGTTTTTTCCCATCAGTCTTCACTCATTCATCTAAATCTAGTCCAGTTTTCTATATGTTCTGCATACAGATTGAACCGATATAGGAATAAAATATCCCTAAAATCTCTACTCACTCACACAGTAGTAAAACTATAGCTGTTATTTCCTTCTTCCTATGAATATGTTTCTCTTCCTCTGACTAGGAGACTGTAAATGAAAATCTAATTCCTAAGGCTAGTCTCTCCATTCCTTAACTGAGAAAATGTCTGGTATATGTGTGCTGAGCAGATAAGTACCGAGTAGGCTGAATGCTATCTAAGAAAATGTTAAGCTTTATTATACTGTACATTAAAGAAAAGAGCTGAGAACACTTTTTAAAAAGTTAGTGCAAAGGCAAATATCAACACCAAGTTTCTTCCTAGGACACAACTGAAGTTTTTTAAAAATGAAAATGTTTCTGAGTGACCCCCCACCCCCAAAAAAGGAATTAAATTAACAAATGCTCCTCATGTGTCTTTCTGAAATGTACCCTACTGCAGTGTCCCCCCAAGCTTTGGTGTTTGGACTCAATTACTTAGAACCATGTGGCTTTATGGGATACAGATCTACATCTGTTGTCCAAAAAGGCAGGAGCTGTCGTCCAAAAAGGTAATTTCTCCTTGTTCTGATTTTAGGTAAATAAGTGACTGCTTTAGCACATTTGTCTATCTCCACTCTTAACTTTCAATCTTACTTTCACTCGCCGCCATTACTCCTTCTTCCTCCTTTCTCTTACCAACATTCACTTCCTCTCTCCTTCCACACTTACTTGTCTTCATCGGACACCCACCACCGTCCACACCACGACCTCTCATCTGCCGCCACTGCCACTTGAATATATTTCACTTGAGTCTCTGGAGCCCCGTCTTTCAGACTTCAAAAAAAAAAAAGCCAAAAAAAAAACCCGGAGTCCCGTTCAACCTCAAAATGGCTCGCCCGGCGCAGCCTGTGCCGCGCCTCACTCATCACCCGGTCCTCAGACTCCAACCCCTGTACCAACCACCATCAGAACACATTCCAAGGCTATAAAATATCACTTTTCAGAAGGTTTGAAGTTCTTTTTCTTTCTTTCTTTCTTTCTTTCTTTTCTTTAAAACCCTGTTGTCTAGCACGAGCTGATTGAAATGCGTGTTACTTAGGCACCATCTTAGCCACGCCCCCTAGCACATTTGTCTAGACAGCATTGACATACAGATTTATTAACATAGCTCACCACCTAGAGTGGCCTCATAGTAAAAAGACTCACTGCTGACCTCTAAAATAGGTCTTTTTGGAATATATGAAATTACTCTCCTGGTAGAACTGAAATTGTTGTGAGTTCACTCTCTCTCCATGTATCTCCACTCACCCTGTTCTTTCAATTACAAAAATTACATTTACTTAAAGGTTAAAGTAAGGTAATGGTCTCCTTTGGGTTAAAAAGGTTAAAGTAAGGTAATGGTCCCCTTTGCTCAAAATCCAGTTGTGTCCAACTCTAAGAAGTGGACTCATCTCCATTTTTTGGAGCCCACCACTGATCTGACCCAAAGATTTCAGGGAGATACCCTCCTCTTTGCTTGTTTCACCAGCCACCTACAGTTCAGTGACTGCCCAATTCTGCCTAATAATCAACCAAACTTCAAAAAGGGTTTAGAAAGGAACTAGTTTTTCATGACAATTCCATCTTGCCCTCTTGGCTGCAGATAGTTCTTTGTCTGGTAGTCAGTTTTTGACGATTGTTCTCTCTTTTACATCATCTTTTCTAACTTCCCCCATAGGTGGTGCAGTGGTTAATCTGCTGTACTGCAACCCAAAGGTTGTGAATTCCATCCTGATCAGGACTCAAGGGTGACTCAGCCTTCCATCCTTCCAGGGTCAGTAAAATGAGTACCCTGCATGTTCAGGGCAAAATGCTAATTAACTTGTGAACTGCCAGAGAGTGCACTAAGCACTATGGGGTGGTATATAAGTGTAATTGCTTTGCTTTATCATGTGCCTCGTATAACAAACGCATTGTATAGCGAAAAATTCACACAACGAAGCGCTCATTGTGCAATTGTGATACCCGGCATAACAATTTTTTTGTTATGTGGTTTTTTTGGTAACTGGGGCATACCCACTTAATGGGAACCCCAGTTAACGAACATTTCTTTCCTTATTCGGGGCATCTCCCATAGGGAACCACATAATGAAAAAACTGCATAACGAAGAGCTCTGTGGAATGGAGTTTTTTCGTTATGCGGGGCTCTACTGTATTGTAACACTATTCAGGTTAGATCTCTTTAGAGAGTTTATCTGACCTGCAGCTCTTCTTTTAGGCATGACACAGGAACACCAGAGAAGACACAAGTGGCAGAAACTATCAGGCTTGATGGGCTATTCTGTTTTCCTCCCAGTATCCAGATTGTCTACTCTGGCAGAGCTTTCAGGGAGTTACGCTTAACAACTAGACAGTTCACATATTATTGTTGCTGACATTCCTATCACCTCTTTAACACTCAGTAGTATACGAGGCTAAGATAATGGATAAAGTATCAGAAATTCCCCTTTATTCAAATTGAGCTCAACAGTGGTCTGAATTATAATAATTTTATTTAAAAGAAAGAAAGAAAACAAAAAGAAAAATATGGAAAATAGAACAACTCCAAACAGTCACTTCAAAATAAGTTTAATATAAACAGGTGAAACTCGGAAAATTAGAATATCGTGCAAACGTTCATTCATTTCACTTAAAAGTTGAAACAAATATATGAGATAGACTCACTACATGCAAAGCGAGAGATGCCATGCCTTAATTTGTTATAATTGTGATGATCATGGTGTACAGTGTACATGAGATTATGTGATGATTATGGGGTATAAAAGATTGGGGTTTGGGGTTTTCATAAACTGTAAGCCATAAGCATCAATATTATAACAAAGTAAGGCTTGAACTATCTCACTTTGCATGTAATGAGTCTATCTCATATATTTGTTTCACCTTTTAAGATTAATTACTGAAATGAATGAGCATTTGCATGATATTGCATGATATTCTAATTTTCCGAGTTTCACCTGGATCTGGCCTCCAACACCAGTTCATTTGGCCCATGCTGCCTTTGCCACTCCTGGAAGTGGAAGTAAAATGCCCATATGGGTGCATTTTACTTTTGCTTCCAGGAGTGGCAAGGGTGGTGTGGGCCAGATGAATTGGTTTTGGAGGCCGGATCTAGGTCATGGGCCATAGTTTGGGCACCGCTGGCTTATACAGGTGAAACTCAGAAAATTAGAATATCGTGCAAATATTGGGCCATAGTTTGGGCACACCTGGTTTAAGCAGAGAAAATGGCACCTTAAAAATCTATCTCATCCTGTTGCAAAACAGATTGCAAGGCACATTATGCTTCTGCTTCTGGTGGGAGGAATCACATGACTTGCCCACTGATCCATGTGACTGGCCCATGGCCTGAAAAGTTTGGGCACCTCTAATACAAGCAAACACATAGTTGGATTATGCAGAGTTCACACACATAAAAACAAAATCTTTTCCAACCTATCTTTCTATACTCACAGAAGACAGAAATAAAATTGTGGCTCTGGCTTGGCAGTTTAGGGAAGCAATCTTCTCTCTCTCCTCTTAGAGACAGTTACTGTGGAAGCAGCATCTGCCCCTTTGAGACAAGTGACATTCAAATATGCTTTGGTAAAGTAAGGTTTTTTAATGTTTTAAATGGCCTTTCAAGCTAATCTGCATTAATTACTTGATTATTCTCAATGCCTTTGAAATCTATCAGGACAAAAGCTGTTTTCTGCCAGGATACACATATTCCTTGGAAGCAGGAGATGGTACTTGTTTCTCCAGTGGTGACTTACACAGGCACAAAAACTTTTGATGTGTGATTTAATTAAAAGGAATCCTTTGAACTGCAATATCTTTTTCTGCCCCAAAAGGTGATTCAGGAGTGTAATCTTCCTGTTAGTCAGCTTCAAAGACTGCAGATATGACAGGAAGGCATGTGATAGTACTCTTCCACACTCTTACGATAACATTAAGTCCGCATAGCAAAACTACAGTCTGACAAGTCAGACTCTTTAATTTCTTAACATGCATGCATAAAGTTCAGGCTCAAGGGGTTATAATGTGGCATGGTCAGCATCTGATCTTATTTTTATTTATTTGTTTGTTTGTTTGTTAGATTTCTATCCCACCTTACTCAACACAATGTGTTACTCGAGGCGGCGTACAACATAAATAAATCATACAATACAATACAAGTTCAATATATGATAGTTCATAATAAATTACAATTACAACTAAAGAAAAAAGTCAGAAAAGTATCAAAAATTATACAGTTATCACAATATACAAAATACAGCATGGTATTTTTATATTGTGGCACGGTCAGCATCTGATCTTTGTAGTCTCCTTTCTATACCCTCAAGAGAGAACTAGAATATTTATTAATGCAGGAACATTTTTGTTGTTGTTCAGTCACACAGTTGAGTCCAAACCTTTGCAACCTCATGGATCACCACATCCCAGACTCCTCTGTCTTCCGTCATCCTCCGCAGCCTGCACAGATCCACACCTAGTGTGTCAACAATACCATCTAGCCACCTCATCCTCTGGCACCCCCTTCTCCTTTTGCCTTCGATCTTTCCCTTCTCGGGTGAGTCCTCTCTTCTCATTTGGTAGCCAACGTACTTTAGCTTCATCTTCAGTATGTGTCCTTCCAAGGACCAGTCACAGTTGATTTCCTTCAGGATCGACTGGTTTGATCTCCTTGCTGTCCAGGGTTAGGGTTGCCATAATTCTCTCCCACCAAACCAGGACAGCCATGTGACATCATTGCATTCTTCAAACTGCATTCTTCAAATGGGGCTTTCAGGGAGACCATGGCTCCAAGGCCTCGCAGAATCCCCATCCAGGTCAGACAGCCTTCGTCAGTTTAAAATAATCTGTAGTCAAGAGGTTTTTCCCTGTGTGATTCCTGTTGTTGTTCAGTTGCACAGTCGGTTCCAACCCTTCGCGACCCTATGGACCATTGTTCTCCAGGCACCTCTGTCCTCCACCATCCCCCTCAGCCCTCCCAGCTCCGCGCCCATTGTGTCTACAATGCCATCTAGCCATCTCATCCTTGGCCTTCCCCTTCTTCTTTTGCCCTCCACCTTTCCCAACATCAATGCCTTCTCAAGTGAATCCTCCCTTCTCATTTGATGTCCAAAGTACTTTAGCTTCATCTTTACTATTTGACCTTCCAATGAGCAGTCAGGGTTAATTTCTTCTAAGATTGACCTATTTATTCTCCTTGCTGTCCAGGGGACTCTCAAAACCCTCCTCCAACACCACATTTCAAAGGCATCTATTCTTCTGCGTTCAGCCTTCCTAATTGTCCAGCTTTCACATCCATACATTAACACTGGGAAAACCATTGCTTTGACTATTCTAATTTTTGTTTGCAATGTGATGTCTCTGCTTTTCACTATGTTCCCCAGGTTTCTCATAGCTTGTCTCCCAAGAATCAGTCGCCTTTTTATTTCATGGCTACAATCCCCATCTGCAGTGATCTTTGATCCTAAGAAAGTAAAATTTGTCACTGCTTCTACTTCTTCCCCGTCTATTTTCCAGGAACTGATTGGGCCTGTTGCCATTATCTTGGTTTTCTTGATATTGAGTCTCAAGCCAGCTTTTGCACTCTCCTCCTTCAGCCCAATCAAGAGATTCTTTAGGTCTTCCTCACTTTCTGCCATTAGGGTGGTATCGTCTGCATATCTCAGATTATTGATGTTTCTCCCAGTGATTTTAACCCCATATTGTGATTCCTCCATCCCTGCACTGCGCATTATGTGCTCTGTGTAAAGGTTGAATAAGCATGGTGACAAAATGCAGCCTTGTCTTACTCCTTTTCAAATTCCAAACCATTCTGTCATTCCGTGTCCTGTCCTAACTGTTGCTTCTTGGTTCATGTACAGATTTCTCAGGAGGCATATGAGGTGCTCTGGTATTCCCATCTCTTTAATTACTTGCCACATCTTGTTGTGGTCCACACAGTCAAATGCCTTGGTGTAGTCAATAAAACAAAAGTAAACTTGTTTCTGGTATTCCTTTGTTTTCTCCATGATCCAGCGTATGTTGGCAATGTGGTCTCTAGTCCCCCTGCCTCTTCTGAAACCAGCCTGTTCCTCTGGTAATTCTCTCTCCACATGTTGCTGAAGTCTATCCTGTATTATCTTAAGCATCACCTTGCTGGCATGTGGGATGAACGCGATTGTTCGATAATTTGAACATTCTTTGGCATTGCCCTTTTTTGGGATTGGGATGTATACTGATCTTTTCCAATCCTGTGGCCACTGTTTTGTTTTCCAAATCTGCTGCCATATTGAATGCAGTAATTTGACGCCATCATCTTTTAGCGCTTTGAAAAATTCAACTGGGATACCATCATCTCCACTAGCTTTGTTGTTTGCAGTGCTCTTTAGGGCCTTTATGACTTTGCTCTCCAGGATGTCTGGCTCAAGTTCAATTTCTTCATCATTGTGATTAACAGGAGTGTTGAGGTCCTTTTTGTAAAGTTCCTCTGTGTACTCTTTCCATCTTTTCTTAATTTCTTCTGCATCAGCTAGCTCCTTTCTGTCTTTGTCCCTTATCATGGTCATTTTTGCTTTAAATGTTCCCTTGATTTTGCCAATTTTTTTGAAAACATCTCTGGTTCTGCCTCTTTTGTTGTTTTCCTCCATTTCTTTGCACTGTTCTTTTAGGTAGTTTTCCTTATCTCTCCTTGCTTTTCTTTGGAATTCTGTGTTCAAATGATTGTATTTTTTCCTTTCTCCTTTGACTTTTGCGTTCCTTCTTTCCTCTGCTATTTTAAGAGCCTCAGTGATTAGTCCTATGAACCTTCATGTTAGCTGTTATTAAAGGCTTAGGATAGAAGTCCTAAGTCTTAACGACTAACTCAAATCCTCTGTAGGACTGAAATCAGAGAAACGCGGATAGGTCCCAATCCATATTTAAGTCATGAGGTGTCAGCGTTTTAAAATGATGAATGTAAAATGCCTCTCGCTGTAACAAGAAACGTTCAATGTTGACCACCTGGTGTTTACTTGGGAAGTAAGTTTCGAGCACCACTATCTTTAATTCTTTGTATGTGTGTTTCTTCTCAATAAAGTGATTTACCATGGGTGCGGTGACAACTTGATTTTTAATCCGGGAGATATGTTCTCCTAGACGTACCTTCATGGGTCGTCTGGATTGCCCAATATATGCCAATTGGCATGAACAGATGATCATGTAAATGGAATCACTCGTGTTACAATTTGAGAAGGAAGTAAGATCCAGATTGAAATTACTACCGGGTAATCGCACATGATTGGTGCGCCACATGTAGGTGCAAAACCTACAGTGCCCGCATGCGTAATGTCCTGTGGGAGCTCTAGAGATGGTTGGCCGTGGGGCGATGTCGGCTCGAGAGATGTAATTGGCAATGGTGTTTGTTTTGCGAAATCCTATTGTTGGCCGCTGCTGGCATCCAGGTATCGAATCAAGGATGTGCCAGTGTCTCAGTACTATGTTTTTAATCTTATTTGCTAGGGGTGTGTAATCTAGGGACCAGAATAATCGGGAATTGTCTTGGGATGTGCTCCTATTACCCCCGACTATAGTATTCCTAGGGTGTGCGTTGACTTTATCACGAGCAGTTTTGATGATGTTATTGGGATAGCCTCTGTTTCTTAAGGTGGTAGAGATTTTGTTAGCCGCCGTGTTATAATCCTGCTCCTGTGTAGAATTTCGTTTCGCTCTCAATAATAAGCTATATGGGATGTTAGCCTTCAAATGATGCGGGTGGAAGGAGTTGAATTGTAAATATGCAAAGCGATCTGTTGGCTTATGGTAAATTTTAGTCTACATGCATAGTTGGTTATACATGTGTAACATATTATTGGGTTTCAGCATTGCAACTTGCAGAATGTATTTTAGCTTTTCCATGTTCTTCTTATTATTATATGTCATAGACTCTTGAGAAAGTCTTCCGAAATGTCCGCTTACCGGAGGGGCATCGAAACTTTTCAAGAACATCCCATCCTTCCAAGACCTGCAATTGGGCATGTTTGATCCTTCTTTATGAGCACAGTGTAGAAGTCTACTCACAGCATTACATGCCTTGGAAGATCCCGTACTTGCTATACTTGAACTATTTCGGAGCCATGGACTGAAGTATACACCGCATGTTGCAAGTACTATTTGTATGAACTGAAGGCTCATTACTGTATACATTTCGGTCTCATGCAGAGTCGACCAAGGAAGGGGGAAGCATTTTTACATGTGTATATGTATATATATAATTTGTTGTTATATATGTATCAGCGATTCGTTAGATTTATTTGTATAACAATTTAGTCAGTAGCTTGATAAGATTTATTATAAGTACACACATAGTAACATTAAACACACTTCACTACTATTTTTGGTTCATCTAGGTGTGTTCTCTCACTTGCCTTATATCTACACCCCACCCGCTATTCCGCATTTGAAGAGCCTCATCAGACAACCACTTTGCTTTCTTACTCTTCTTTTCTTTTGGTATGGTTTTCTTTGCTGCTTCCTGCATGATGTCCCTCATCTCCGTCCATAATTCTTCTGGTACTCTGTCTACCGAGTCTAAGCCATTAAATCTGTTCATCACCTCCACCGTGTATTCTTTAGGGATGCTGTATAGGTGATATCTTTCTGGTCTCCGTGTTTTCCCTATTTTCTTTAGTCTAAGCCTGAATTTTGCTATCAGTAGGTTGTGATCTGAGCCACAGTCTGCTCCAGGTCTTGTTTTTGCTGACTGTATGGAGGTTCTCCATCTTTGGCTGCAGAGTATGTAGTCAATTTGGTTTCGGTGTTGTCCATCTGGTGATGTCCATGTGTAAAGTCGCCTCTTGTGTTGCTGGAAGAGCGTGTTTGCTATGACCAGTGCGTTCTCTTGGCAGAACTCTATCAATCTTTGCCCTGCTTCATTCTGTACTCCAAGACCAAATTTGCCTGTTATTCCCTCCACTTTTTGATTTCCTACTTTGGCATTCCAGTCTCCTAATATAATTTGGACATCATTTCTTGGTGTCTGTTCTATGAGGTATTGTAAGTCCTCATAGAACTGGTCCATTGTGGCTTCATCTGCACCAGTGGTTGGTGCGTATATTTGGATCACAGTGACATTGAAAGGTTTGCCTTGAATTCTGACTGACATCATTCTGTCATTTTTAAGGTTGTATCCCATTACTGCTTTTCTCACTCTTTTATTGACAATTATGGCTACTCCATTTCTTCTAAGGTTTTCTTGCCCACAGTAGTAGATATGATGGTTTCCAGAGCTGAATTCATCCATCCCTGTCCATTTGAGCTCACTGATGCCTAAGATGTCAATGCTTATTCTTTCCATCTCATTTTTTACCACTTCCAGTTTACCTTGGTTCATTGATCTCACATTCCATGTCCCTATGCAGTATTGCTCCTTACAACATTGCATTTCCCCTCCCCCTTTCCTGTCCCTCCCCTTCCTCCCCTCTGTGGTGTTAAGCATCCTGTATCACCTAGCCTGCCCCTTTGTTTTGCCTTTTGTTTTGGTCAATAGGGTTCTCTTGGCAAGCTTTGTGGCGTGGTTTGCCGGTGTCTACACCATTTCCCCCTCCTCATACATTTTATCACAGTTTTTAAAGTTTAAAACATTTTAGACAACATATTATCATGCATATTATCACACTTTAAACACAGTCTCTATGTCAGTTTCTATATTACGTCTTCTACATTTGCATATCAGGTACTTATCCTTTGCCTGGGACTCTGAGTCTCTCCCCCTGCTTTTCCTCCTCTGCCCTCTTCCCTTCTGTCAAATGGTCTTCTCCTGGCCCTTCCGCCGCTCAACCGGCTCTCCTCCTCCTCCTTCTCACCCCCCGGCTGGGGGTGGTTGCCCGGCAGCGGCAGAGACTGGCCCTTCTGCTGCTCGGCCGGCCGGCCGGCTGGCTCTCCTCCTCTTCCTCACCCCCCGGCTGGGGGTGGTTGCCCGCTGGGGGTGGTTGCCCACTGGCGGCGGAGACTGGCCCTTCCGCCGCTCGGCCGGCCGGCTGGCTGGCTCTCCTCCTCTTCCTCACCCCCCAGCTGGGGGTGGTTGCCCGGCGGCGGCGGAGACTGGCCCTTCCACCACTCGGCCGGCCGGCTGGCTGGCTCTCCTCCTCTTCCTCACCCCCCGGCTGGGGGTGGTTCTTAATGGTTCTATTTTTATTTTTATTTTTTTTTTGAATAAAATTTCTTGGGCCACTCTTGAAACCACTCTTTCCTCCCCCTGAGGTAACCCCACCCTTCCCTTCACACACATCCCACTGAAATAGACTCACCATCAAACCCCACATGAGGATCCCTTGGAAGAAAGTTCTAAAGAGGGGCCCAGAACGGCAATGCAGTCCATGGTGCCTCCGTTTCCATCCTGAAGGAAAAGGGCTGAGGACAACTCCTTGTCCCCCAAACTTCAAGGTGAGCCAAGGGATTTTTGCAAAGAGTTATTTCACTGCCTCTGTGCTCTTCTTTCAATTATCTCGCTTGCAAGTATCTCCCCTCCCCAGCGGGCTTCTCAGGGTGCTGTTTTGCCTTCACCACTTTCAAGAATGATAACTGAAAGAAAGGCAGAGAGGCAGTGAATTAACTCTTTGCAAAAATCCCTTGGTGAGGGGTAATCTTGCTTCCTTTGTTCAAATTTAAAAATCTGGGACTTTTACATGTTTTTTCTTGAACCGGCCAGGACAGCTTGAATCCGGGAAAATCCTAGTAAACCGGGACATATGGCAACCCTATCCAGGGTACTCTTAAAAGTCTCCTCCAGCACCACATTTCAAAGGTGTCTATTCTTCTGTGCTTAGCATTCTTTATGGACAAACTCTCGCAACCATACACTACTACTTGGAAGACCATTGCTTTGAATATGCAGACTTTTGTTGGCAGGGAGATGTCTCTACTTTTTATTATGCTGCCCAGGTTTCTCATAGCTTGCCTCCCAAGAAGTAGGTGTCTTTTCATTTCACGACTGCAGTCACCATCTGCAGTGATCTTGGATCCCAAGAAGGTAAAGTCTGTCACTGCTTCCATTTCTTCCCCATCTATTTGCCAGGGAGTAATAGGGCCGGGTGCCACAATCTTGGGTGTTTTTATGTTGAGTTTCAAGCCAACTTTTGCACTCTCCTCTTTCACCCTCATCAAGAGGCTCCTTAGGTCTGCCATTAGGGTAGTATCATCCGCATATCTCAAGTTGTTAATGTTTCTCCCAGCAATCTTAATTCCAGCTTGTGCTTCATCCAGCCCTGCATTATGCATGATGTACTCTGCATAAAAATTAAATAAGCAGGGTGACAATATACAGCCTTGTCATACACCTTTTCCTATTCTAAACCAATCAGTTGTTCCATATCCTGTCCTAACTGTTGCTTCTTGACTCAGAAGACAGATGAGCAGGCATGGGCTGGGCCACTGGGACAGGAGGATTCATCCTGGTGCATCCTCATCTCTGGTGGCCTGGAGCACAAATAATAATTTTATTATTATTTTATCCACCCAGCAGCTGCACTTTAGATTAAGCTATTGCTCCAAGCTCCCTCCTTCAGCTTCAAGCAATGGCTTATTCTAAAGTGCCGCCCGCCGGGTGGACCAAGCGAGGGGCAGTGACCAAGCGGTTCCCAGAGGCAGCCTTCTCCCCCATCCCTTGGTTGCCACCCCTCACCCCTGTCCAGCGCCCTCCCATGGTGCCCAGATCACCCCTGCAGATGAGGTGGTCTGGTACTCCCATCACTTTAAGGACTTGTCACAGTTTATTGTGGTCCACACAATCAAAAGCCTTGGTGTAGTCAATGCAGGAACATACAAAAACATATATATTGCAGGGATACAAGCTTCAGTCTTGTATTCCAGAAAATAAATTCAGAAAAGTTCCCTTTTGTTCTTGTCACCTTAAGGTCTGACTACACTGTTAAATTCTGCAGTATTTTTTCTGCTAATAAAATGGTTGAGTTCAATTTATTTGTTTATGTAGCAGTTTCTCTCACCCCTCTGCTGCTGGAGGGCTACAGCTTTCTCAAGCCAAAACAATTAGCACAGGCTTTTCACATATAATCATTCTTGCAAAGATATGTGTGTCTCTGGTGTTTCAGTGACTTTGATAGCTGAGGCATGATGTTCTGATTGGGAGAGAATGTCCCCATGTTCTTTCCTCTCTCCTGATAATTGCTTTAGCAGGGACTATGGTGGCTTAGTGGTTAAGAAGCTGGACTTGATGACTGGAAGGTTAGCAGGTCAGCAGTTTAAGACCCGAGTGCTCCACAATGGATGAGCTCTCATCTCTGTCCCAGCTCCTGCCAACCTAGTAGTTCAAAAACAAGACATTGCACATAGATAAACAATACTGGCCAGATTATCCTGCTATGGAAATAGAATTAACCAGCGGTAGGCAACTTGCTGCCCATGGCGCCAAATAATCCAGTTCCTGCCCTTGCTCCAGCCACTCCACTGCTGGAATCTGCTGTTGATGTGTTTATGGCTGTTGTAAATGGCGAGGGGTCCACCAGTCTGTCCCCCTCAACTGTCTGAAGGAGTGTGACACGGCTCCTAACTCAAAAAGGTTGGCAATCCCTGGAATAGACCGTACTGCCAGTGGTTCAACACAATTGTCAGGCAGGAGTTAACTAACCTGAAAACCCTAAGGACTGATAGCCTTGGCTGGCAAAGTCCACAGGGAAGGGTAATGGTCCCAAAGTGGGTTAAATCCCACCGAGGAACTGGATCAGTGGTACAGGTGTCACGCTGCAAAGCAAAAAGCAAATGGATGACTACTGTTCCCAGGACAATCTTCATGGCTGATCATCATAATGATAGTCAATATTTGGAATTGGATACGGCACTTGAAGAAGAAAAAGAAACAGGTACTGCTTCAGTGGGAAGGTAACAGTGTTCTGTGCACTTCGGCATTTAGTCATGTCTGCCACATGACCACGGAAACATCTGCAGATGCGGATAGCACTGGTTCTTTGGATGTAAACTGGCTTTCAAGCAAGGACAACCTTTAACTTTATTGCTGTAACAAAATGCAAAAAGTTGTGGTAAATTCAAAATTCTTATCCCAAGTTCTACCTCACCCCTTCACTTGCTAGCCACAATAAAGGCAGCTCCTCTGGTCTAAGTAAGAACAGTATACCATCTCTCCAAGCCCCATAACTCAACTTCTCTTATATTGGGGGACAGAAAATTAAAGAACAGCCCTCATACACCAGCTAAGCTCTTGTCATAAGTAATTTTTAAAAGAGAAAATTATTTTGGATTGGCTGGACAATAGCAGTGACAGTAAAGAGAAGTGAACAAGCACAGGCATATAGCCATGCAACCAGTCCAGCCAAGCTCTTCTACAGTGTACCTCCTCCTTTATATAATTTTGTCACTGCCTCTGTGTGTGTGTGTGTTTTTTTTAAGGCAGAGAATTCAGGATGGAGACAGAGACTACTGAACACCTCCATCTTTCCTGAGAGTAAATAGCCACCACTAGACACTCACTCCTCCAAATGAACTGGTCAAGTACCACTTGTTCTGGAGTCACTCCACAGCTATAGACAACTTGATCTGTAGAATTTGTTGAGAAGGTGAAGTGTCGAGGAGAGGGGGATACTTAGTAGTAATGTAATTAAGTTTATTACTATTAGAATGTTGATATATGTTAGAGAATTAAAGGGTTTAGCTATCAATTTTATATATTCTCTCCTCTTTGAATTACTTTTTTAATAAAAAGAGTGCTGTTATGTATGTATGTATGTGTGCATGTTCATTATACTGTAAAGGCAAGAATGTAACCACTCCAAATACCAACGATCTCAGCTGTAAAGGAACGCGAGCAGACAGCCCATAGAGGGCAGCTGCGAGCGTTCAGTCTCACATGGTCCACATTGCTCAATCACAAACAGCCGCGGGAAAACCTTCCCCGCATTCAGCAGCAGAAGAAAGAGGCGTGCCTGGGCGAGGCCACGCCGGTAGCAGCCAATGAGCTACCGTGCTACAAGATTCAAATGTAGAGTGCTACTGTATATATTGAGATGTATCACCGCCATTACCTCATGCTTCACCGGAACACTATGCAATAAACCAACCCTTCGGTTGTCCTGTTGTCTTTGGTCCCATACACTAAATTGGCGACGAAGGTGGGATATGGCTGCCCACGGGACCAAGACATGCGCCGGCTACGAGATCAGGAAGCCGGGAGACTTGGAGCTGTTTGAGATAGACTTCAACGCAGCGCTGGTGGAGCTCGAAGTCTCAGATGAGGCCAAGAAGAGGGCCATTTTCGTCCGCATGCTCGGACACGAGACCAAGAGGACCTTGGTGGACCTGATCGCGCCGAGGAAGGTGGGCGACCTCAAAGCCACAGAGCTCCTGGCGGCGCTGCGCGCCCATCTCCGGCCAGCGATATCGATGTTCCCCGCTCGGAGCGCGTTCTGGAGGCGAGTCCAGGCGCCCGGGGAGTCGGTCGCTGAGTTCGCCACGGCCCTGCGGCTGGCCGCCGGCCCATGCAAGTGGGAGATCCCAGAAGTCACCCTCCGGGACTGCCTGCTCTGCGGTCTGAGGGACACAGAGACTCAGCGCGCGCTGATGAAAAGGGAGCCGCCTCCCACGTGGCAACAAGTCCTCGACACGGCGCAGGCCACGGAGGCCACGACTGCCGGGGTGCAAGAGCTCCAGGACTGGCGCCCGAAGCCCGCCAAGGCAGAGAGCTCGGTGCGCGCGGCCCGGCGGGCCTCGGACTCGTCTGCGGAGAGTGGCAACGATGAGGACGTCCGGAGGGTCCAGAGAGAGGGCCGGCGCTGCGATGGCTGCGGCGCCGCCCACGCCCGCGCCAAATGCCCATTCCGCAAGGCCGAGTGCCACAACTGCGGCCGGCGCGGGCACATCGCCAAGGTCTGCCGGAAGCGGCACGAGGCCACAAGGAGTTCTCCAGACCGCTTGGCGAGGCAGGACCGCACCACGAGGCCAAAGGACGGCACCCGGACTACGAGGACGCGGGACGGCGTAGGGCGCATCTCCGACGACAGCGAGGACGACGCTCCGGTTTGCAGCGTTTCCACGGAGCACCCCCAATACTTCGTTGAGGTAGTAATACAAGGGGCCCCTGTTAGAATGGAGGTGGACTCGGGTTCGTCATACTCTATTATTTCCCAAGGGGAGTTCATGAAAATCGCCCCCCGCGTGCGGCCCAAGCTCAAAGCGTTGAGGGCCACACTGAAGGACGTGCAAGGGAACCGCATCCCAGTGTTGGGGATTGGGAAGTTCCAGGTCCAGTTTAAAAAGCACACCGCAACGCTTCCCCTAGTCGTCCTCAAGGGAGGAAAATGCAGCCTCCTCGGGACTCAATGGTTCCAGCCCCTGGGGTTGTTCATTGGGGGGGTGCACGCCGTGGGAGCACACGCCACCGGGACTGATCCAATACAGAGCGTGTGCGACGCGCACCCCGAGGTTTTCAAAAAGGGGCTCGGAAAATTCAAGGGCCCCCCAGTGACTTTTGACCTGGACCCTGGAGTACGTCCAATCAGACTTAAACCGCGCAGAGTGCCTTTCGCACTAAAAGACAAAATAGAGGCGGAGTTGGACAAATTGGTGGGCCAGGGGATTCTTGTTCCTGTTGATTCTGCGGAGTGGGAAACTCCAATTGTAACAGCGCTCAAGGCCAACGGGGAGGTCCGCATATGCGCTGATTACAAGTGCACCATCAATAAGGCGATCCGCCCTAATGCGTATCCGGTGCCGGTAGTCAGCCACTTGTTGGCCAGGTTACACGGGGGAAGGTGTTTCGCTAAACTCGACCTGGCCCAAGCCTACCAGCAACTCCCGGTGACCCCCGCCGCAGCTGCTGCACAGACCATAGTCACCCACAAAGGGGCGTTCCAGGTATCGCGCCTCCAATTCGGCGTGAATTCGGCGCCCGGGATTTTCCAGTCACTCGTGGAACGCCTCCTGAAGGGGTTAGAGGGGGTGTTACCCTACTTTGATGACGTATTGATTACAGGGGGGAGCCGGGCCGAATTAGCAACAAGGTTGGGAAAGGTCCTGGCAATATTCGAAAAGGCGGGGTTGCGGTTGCGGAAAGACAAATGCGTTTTCTTCGCAACTGAGGTTGAGTTCCTAGGGTTCCGTGTTACTCCCGAGGGAATCAGGCCATCCCAATTCAAGGTGGCCGCCATCAAGAAGGCCCCTCGCCCCACCTCCAAGCCCGAGTTGCAGTCGTTCTTGGGACTGCTCAATTTTTACCACTCCTTCCTTCCGCGGAAGGCAGCAGTGGCGGAACCGCTACACAAATTGTTAAAAAAGGACGAGGCATGGAAGTGGGGCGACGTCCAGGAGAAGGCTTTCAATGACCTGAAGCGACTCCTGGCATCAGATGCTGTACTGACCCACTTCAATCCCAAACGCCCAGTGGTCCTAATATGTGATGCATCCCCGGTGGGGGTGGGGGCGGTGTTATGCCACGTACTGGAGAACGGGAGGGAGGCCCCGATAGCGTTCTACTCGAGGTCCTTGTCCCAAGCGGAGAGAAACTATGCCCAGACAGACAGGGAAGCACTAGCGATAATTGCGGGGACCAAGAAATTTCATGATTTTGTGTACGGCCGCCCCTTCACCATAGTGACTGACCACAAGCCCCTGCTAGGCATTTTCACCGCAGATAAGCCCACACCCCAAATCCTGTCCCCGAGAATGCTCAGGTGGGCCATTTTTCTCAACGCGTATCAGCACGCGTTGGTATACCGGCCCGGGAAGGAGATCAGCCATGCGGATGCCCTGTCGAGGTCCCCCATTCCCCGGGATTGCTGCCACGTGGGCGAGGTAGAGAGGGACCACCAGGTCTTAATGATAGAGGTCCTAGACTCCCCTCCAGTAGTACCGGCCGACATCGCTAAAGCGACCGGCAAGGACAAAACACTGGCCACAGTTTGCTCCTGGGTACAGAAAGGGTGGCCCGTGTCTTCCCCAGCAGCGGAATTCGACACATTTTTCAAAAAGAAACTAGAGTTGTCCCTAGAGAGGGGTTGCCTTTTGTGGGGACAGCGGGTAGTGATCCCCACGTCTCTCCGGCCGAGGGTGCTTAAACTGCTGCACGTCAGCCACCCGGGGATCGTCCGCTCTAAGGCACTGGCCCGCAGTTACTTTTGGTGGCCCCAGCTAGACGCCGACATCGAACACATGGTCGGCACTTGCGAAGCGTGCCAAAGCTCCAGGCCAGAAGAGGCCCGCTCGCCACATAGGGAGTGGGACGCAGCAAGGGGGCCCTGATCCCGGGTACACGTAGATTTTGCTGGCCCGTTCAGGGGAACGCTCTTCCTCCTTGTAGTGGACGCGTTCTCCAAGTGGTTGGAGGTCATTCCAGTCTCGAGCACCTCCTCGGCCACAACAATTAAACAGTTACGGAGGGTCTTTTCCACGTTCGGTTTACCCGACACCCTCGTCAGCGATAACGCTAGCTGTTTCACGTCCGCCGAGTTCGGGGCATTCATGGAGCACAACGCCATTCGGCACATCACCTCCGCCCCCTTTCACCCGGCCACCAACGGCCAAGTAGAGCGCCTCGTGCGCACCACGAAAGACGCGCTGCTGCGCATGGGCCACGGAGACCTCGACCTGAAATTGTGCCAATTCCTGCTAAGGTACAGGGTCACCCCATTGGCGTCAGGGTACTCCCCCGCAGAGCTGTTGATGCGCAGGAAGCTGGCCACGGGAATCTCCAAGCTAGACCCCACGAGAGTAGAGGACAAAGGGTGGAACATAGGGGTGGAACCCACAAAGAGTTTCAGCGTAGGCGCCCCGGTGCACTGCAGGAACTACGCCAACGCGGGGCCAGCCTGGGTGCCGGGCACCGTAATAGCACAAACCGGCCCCGTCTCATACCGCGTGGAGACCAGTACAGGTTTCCTGTGGAGGCGACACGTGGACCAGCTCAGGCGCAGGGTCCCCGGAGAACAGGACGGAGACAAAAATAGCATCGAATCAGCGTTAGGGTACTCCCCCACCCGTTTAGCCCAAGGGGGAGGAAAAGGGGAGCATGGGTCCCCACCAAGGGGGGAGGAAAGGGAATCGATCCACAGAGATCTTTTGCGGGAGTCCGCGGCAGAAAGGAAGAGCCCCGACCACACACATACCCCTCGGAAGTTCCCCCGAAACACAGATGCCCATAGAAGTTTAGACGTTGATTTACAGTACCAGGGGGAGTTAGCGGAGTGGTCCCCCACCCGTCCTAGCGAAAAGAGGGGTTTCAGTTCAGCCCCTGGTACTTCCAGTCCCAGTAGCCCCTGTGAGTTAGAATGCAATATAGCGCCAATTCCCCGGAGACCGACACCCCCAAGACGGGAGGCAACGGCAAGTCCGTCCACCACAGTCTCAAGATCCCCCGAGCGGGGATCAGAAGGTAGCAGAACCACAAGGGCGACCTCATCGGTTCCGCGGTTCACAATGGGAGGGTCCCCGGGGTCCGAGAGCAACAGGCAGGGATTCACCTCCCAACTGTTCATCCCATTCCCATCCCCGGGCACAGGGCAGGCACGGACGCCCCACAGAGCCACTAACGAATCCCCGTTTCCCGTTGCAGGACCAGCACCCACGGAGTCAGGGATCACAGGCTCTCCAGTACTAGGGCAGACGCAGGCACGCCCCAAGCGCACGTGCGGCAAGCCACAATGGTTGCGGGACTTCGTCCCATCCTAGGGGGGAGGCATGTTATGTATGTATGTATGTGTGCATGTTCATTATACTGTAAAGGCAAGAATGTAACCACTCCAAATACCAACGATCTCAGCTGTAAAGGAACGCGAGCAGACAGCCCATAGAGGGCAGCTGCGAGCGTTCAGTCTCACATGGTCCACATTGCTCAATCACAAACAGCCGCGGGAAAACCTTCCCCGCATTCAGCAGCAGAAGAAAGAGGCGTGCCTGGGCGAGGCCACGCCGGTAGCAGCCAATGAGCTACCGTGCTACAAGATTCAAATGTAGAGTGCTACTGTATATATTGAGATGTATCACCGCCATTACCTCATGCTTCACCGGAACACTATGCAATAAACCAACCCTTCGGTTGTCCTGTTGTCTTTGGTCCCATACACTAAAAGTGCTTAATATTTTTTATGTTTTTGTTAGTCAATGTATGCCTTATGTTTTTTCTTGATTTTGTGTATTAGTAAAAATCAATAAAAAAATTTTTTAAAAAGAACTCCCTTCTTCCTGGTAAAGTTCAAAGGCAAACTTTATTCAAATCCAAGTTCAAGGTCAAAGACAGGAGCAGACAGGGGAACAAGGTTAGTCCAATAGAGGAGGTGTAGTCCAAGCAGGCCAAGAGTCAGACAACCAAGCAAACAACCAAAGTAGTGTAACCTTGAGGCTGGAGCAAAACCAGAAGGTTCACACAAAGCACTACAACAAAACCAAGAATTGTTGTTTCTGTGGCAGCTTCTAGTGGAAGGAGCTGGTTCTTATATAGTTCTTCCCAAAGGGCTCTTAGGTAGAGCTCATTAGGACTCTAGCAGATGCATCAGGATGTGGTTTTAATCAAAACCGGAGCCCTGAAGCTGTCTCAGATCCCGACAATGTCAGTCACATCGCATCAACCGTGAACACTGAATTCCTGAATCCATCCACAGCTCCTGCATGAACACAGATTATGATTTTTAACCTAATACAAGCTGCAAATCAAATCACAGAAAAGCTGAATTGCTATATTTTGGATTTTCAGTGCAGTTTCATTTGTGTGCAAGGTTTTCATAACTTACTGATTTTTTGAGTCATGTGCTCAGGGGTGCACTGGGCATGACTGAGAGTGCCACAGACAGGTGAAATAAATGCACATAACAGTTATAGTAGGATCAATGAATCAGTGGGGATTTGGTGAGCCAACTCCTCCATATGGTCCATTGACTCAAATGGGCATACTGTGGTTACAGCCTACTATGATAAAGTAACCTGTAAGTTAGAGGAGGCCCATTTGAGTCAATGGAATGTAGGAAGTAGTTGACTCACCAAATCCCCACTGATTCATTGGGCTAACATCAGTGTATCTTAGCAATAGCAACAGCAATTACACTTAGAGAACCCTCTGAGAGTTTCAAAAGTTAATTAGCATTTTGCTCCTAATATGCTGGGTACTCATTTTACCAATCTTGGAAGGATAGACAGCTGAATCAACCCTGAGTTCTTTGGCAATGACATGCCTTAAAAAGATTAAACAAACCTGTCCTTCCATTCCTTTACTTTCCTATCCTTTGCTTCAGTTCTTGCAGAGAGATACCATATCCGGCTGTCAGAAACATACACCAATGAGGACTTACGTTTGGCCAATGACAAAGCCAAGAAAGTGGCTTCATTTTGGCAGTCCAAGTTTTGATTGGGACATGAAAGAAAAAGAAGAATTTTTTTGCAGAATTGGCTAGCATTCTATTTACACAATGTATAAACATTTTTAAAACCCTCAGGGGAAGATCGGGGAGGCGGATTCTCTGAACTCCTTTGCCTACACAACCCTACTACAACCCAAAGACATACCCCTCCATCCTTTTACACATCAAACCAACTGTGCAGTTTTAAGGTGGAATGTTTTAATGTAATACATTAATTGTGGTTTGCAGTCTCTTTTCTGGGTGTCTTTTTTTAGCCTTGACTGAAAATGTGGTAAAAAAAAGTCCCTAATAAAACAAAGGCATATAAACACACTCAAACTCTCCCTTGTGAAAAAGCAAAATTCTTTCCAGTAGAATGAATCTTTCCAGTTGCAACTTCCCTCTCCCCATAGACGTAACTGGGGGGAAGCACCACTGAACTCAGGTGAAGGTGATGTGTGATGTAAATATGCATAGAATTGTGCAGTCAAGCTCACTTCAGAATTCTCAAGCTGCGCAATAAAAATGAAAGTAAGTCATGCTAAGGAACATCTTTGTAACCATAAAGCTCTGAATAACATTTTTTCCCCTGCTGGCCTTTCTTTTTCTGTTTCTCTTTATATTTCGGAATAATCCATTTATTTTGCCAAACTACAGTGAATTGTACAAGCATCAAATGTTTGCAGGTTGTGAACACTTGAGATCTGACCCAGTTTTGTCCTGTGCAGCCATGCACATCTTCTGAGCAAGGTCAAGAGGATAACATAACATGAGATGTTTGACAATATTTAGTTTTTAACACACATAACAGAACAACTCACCTGACATTTGATGAGCATTTTGTTTGCAAATACTGTATATAGTTGAATATAATCTTACTTCTTTCCAATTTTTTGCTTCAATTTGCCTAGACCTTGTAAAGAAACTAACACATAATAGAAAATGAAACAAGCACTAGAAACCAGAAACCCTTCAGGAGTTTCAGGGATCCACTTTACAAATGCACTTGTCTAGTGATGGAAGCAAACCTCTAGTAATGGGGATTCTGAAAATTCATTAATCTGATTTATGGGCTGAAACCCTGCTGCTTAGCATAGTGTGTTGCATTAGAGTATGCGCACTGGGGACTTGGTGAATCAACTCCTCTTTAAGTTCCACTAATTGAAAAGGGCCTACACTAGTTGTGACTTCTGCATTGTGAAGTTACATTGAATCAATAGAACTTATAGAACAGTAGCTTCTTCAAATCCACACCAATTCAGTGGGGCTACTCTAGTGCAACTTACCATGCTAGACAACAGGATTTCAACCATGATCTAAAACTTTTTGGGCCATGGGCTGGTCATGTGGTTCCTCCCACTGTTAGCAGAAGTAAAGCATGCATGTGTGGGTGCATAATGCACCCATGCATGCGCATACACGTGCATAACACTGCTGCAAATGACCTACGGCTTTCATAAATGTGCTTACAACAGCCATGAGTCATTTATGGCAATGTTATGTGCATGGCATTGGACCAGGTTACTTAAGAGACCACGTCGCCACAAGGAATTCAGCCCATCCTACTAGGGCAGACAGGAGGGGTTCACTGGTGGTCCCATCAGTGAAAGAAGTACATCTTATTGGGACCAGGAAAAGAGCCTTTTCCGTGTCTGCCCCAGCCCTGTGGAACCTATTACCACCTGATTTGCATCTCCAGATGGATCTACTCCCCTTTAGAAAGAGGCTGAAGACATGGCTCTTTCAGCAAGCTTGAGGCATGCTTGACTCTACCAGTCAGGCCCGGTGGCTGATTTAGCCTATGTGAGGGGCTGCCCTCCAGGCTTGGTTATTCTATTTTAACAGGGCTAGGTGGGTGTGGGTTGTTTTTTAATGACGATTTGTGTTTTAATGCTGGTTTTAATTGGGGTGTTAGCTTTTTTTTAGTTATTGTCATTGAATTGTTTTTATTGTAATTTTTATTATATTGTTAGCCGCCCTGAGTGGTGTTCTCACCAGGAGGGTGGGATATAAATGTGCAAAAATAAATAAATAAATAAATGTGCAGGCACATTATGTGTATGTGCATTTAAGTTCTGCTTCTGGGAGTGGCGCAGGTGGCACAGGCTGGATTAATTTGTGCCACGGGCTGTAGTTTGGGCACCCCTGATCTAAAACGTTATTAATGAAAGCATAAAGCTATTTTTCAATTTCCCGTCACTGAGAGAAAATTATGTAGCTCACATTCTTTTTCTGTTTTGAATTATAAAGAAGGAAATGCACGTACTGAAAATGTGCATATTTGAAAAGTATGCACAAGCATGCTTCAGCCATTGTGTGACATGTGTAAAATATGCAGGAAAACAAAAAAAGAAGTGTTAGGTGTTAGTGTTAGTGAATTTAAAAAAAATGAATAAAAGGTGGCATAAAATGATCTACTATTCAAAAGTAATGGATGAGGTTTTGTTTCTAGATCTTAATGGTGGGAATTGCTTGATTCGGCAGTTAACCATCCCCCCAGAGGTTAGATGAGGGAAGGGCGGAGACAGCCTACACCAGCCAAAATTAATCCTGCCAAATGACACTTAACTGGCAAGCTATGCCTAACCAGGTAGCCTGATAATGGGGTGAGGGATGAAATATATCATCCCCTCAAAAGTATAAATGCAAGGCTCTTTATGGTTTAAACTCAGTGACTGGCTTCTCCCAGTTTCGCTTGAAGACCTGGTCTGCTGTTTATAGCTGCAGATCATCTGGACACTTTAACAAGAGAGGTTATGTTTACATTGTGTGTTCAAAACAATAGATAGGAGGTCTCACTGAGAACAGAGATGGTAACTGAGAATAATAATTGGTCTCTTGTATCTTTTTATGCCAACACATTCTTTTTAACTACTAAAAGATTTATCATGTCTTAGTGGGTGAGGGGATTGTTTGCCTCTTTAATTCATTCAAGTAAAAAAACCTATTGCTGCTTTACCTTGTTAAAACTTACAAACTGTGTTAATTCTTTCTTAAACAAAAAAAACCAAGTGTGCCTCAGTATAAATGTGTTGATGAATCTGATATATCATATTTATCTTGAATGGTATGTTAATAACAGAGAGAGAAATAACATGTAATAAGTGCTTTAAGCAGTATTACTGTTCATTATAGAAATCTTGTTTTATCTTTCCTTCTGATTAATTTTGCAACTTTGAAGTTTGCCTCAATGCACTGCATTTAAGAAGGTACAAATTTTCTTTGCTAAATTCTCTTTGCTACTATGTAGTTTCCCAATGCCATATTGCATGTTAAACCATTTTGTCACACTTATATGGATTTAGCAATTACACTATATATCCATATATTCTTGCTATTATGTACAAGTGTTAAGTGTTACATTTACACATGGTATTTCTTTTTCTACAGTTACAGTAATACCTCATACAAAGTCTGCTTTATACAACATCGAATTCATACAACATCGCCTAATTTCTTGAAAAAAGTTACCTCATACAAAGTCGCTCAACTTTGTATGAGGCATTCAGTTTTTCCCAGGTTGCATTGTGCCTGGGCAGTATAAAAGACAGGACACATGCGTGCATTGCTCTTGTGGGTTTTGCACAAGGCAAAGAGTGTTTAGGAGTGGTTTTGAGTATGATTTTGGATTTTTTTTAATTTTTCATCAGAATTTTTTGAAGCATTCCTGGGATTTTTGCAGCATTCTTCAGGTTCTGGGACAATCAGGGTTATTTGACATGTTTTTGTAATGTATTTAGTCTTTAGACAATGTTTTCTTAAAGTTCTGTCAGTTTTCTGTCTGTTTCCTTGACTTTGCCCTGAGGTCTGTGCTGTTACAGTACCATGTATATCTATGGAAACGACGTTGTACGAGGCATCGTGGCAAGGATTTGGACGTTGTGTGAGGCATCACGGCTAGGATTTTGCATGCCTCATACAAAGTCCAAATCCGTATAAAGTTCAAACTTGTGGAACCAAGTTTGGACGTTGTATGAGGTATCACTGTACGTAACAATATGTACTTTCTAATACAGTACTGTACTTTGTGTTTGTCATTTGTATGAAATCTTGTTTTGAAATAATTAGTTATGTCATATATACTTATATATATACTCATGTTAGATAAATGTTAAAAAGGAATGTCCCCTTTGCTATGTTTATTGCCTCTCAATAATGGTAAAAAGCATATATACTTGCAAATACCTTATGTAAAACTAATGGGAGTACAAAATATCTTGCTGTTGAGATTCTGAGAAATTAAGCATGTCTGATAAATTTTCACATCGCTATACATATGAAGTTTAGCATACATATACACTAATATATAACAACTGTAGAAGCTTCTGAACAGATACAAGAAATTATTGCGTTTTAAGACTTTGGACCACTTTTTAAAATTATTCCAACAAAATAGCTCCCTACGCACACACACACACACGCGCACACACACACACGACTGCTCCTCTCTGGTGATATAAATTGGAATGTCTTTGCTGTACCCACACCCCAATAATGACACGGACACGTTTATTGGATTGAAAATTGGGCCACTTTTATTGAAATTCAAGCTGAAAACCTACCTTAACAACGGTTAAGGATCAAACGGGCTGGAATAGCACTGGTAAGGGGCAAATCCAATTAGAACCCTAGTTAATGCCTATCACAACTTGTTACTGCAGCAACAAGGTGTGAGCCTCTGTCAACAACCTGCTTCTGCGGCAGTGTGTTGTTGACCCAATCTGGATATTATGCTAAGTAAGTAAGTTGGCTGGCCATACAAGTTTGGCTAACCTTGTCCTCCCTATGGCCAACCAACTGGATTTGCCCTATTAAGTAGTAATGCAATTGTCCCTAACCAGTGCTATCCGCCACACGGGGAGGAGTTCACTGACTCACCGCCCCACTATGACCGCAAACGGTCAACAGGCCCGTTTGCAAGGACAACAAGAAGAGGTCCATACCTCCAGCTGACAAATGCACCCCATCACCGCGATACAGACTGTGGTCTTGTATGCGTATCAGGGGGTGTGGGACCACTGTCCCCAATGCGTTGGCATAAAGGTAACGGGCCACTGCCCTGTTGACTGACCTGTGGGCCCGGTCAACACCACGGGGATTGATCCCACCCCGGTACCATCTGGGACCTAACGATCTGCACCTATGGCCAGGACTGACCCAACAGGGCAAGATCTCTGCAGATGGCACATATCAAGTCCAAACCTGTGACCTGTGCCAAATCGTTGCCACCCAGGTGGGTGACAAGGACATCCAGCGGACACTGGTCACCCATGGACCTGATGAATGGAAGGAAAGAATGCCAACGCATCCTGCGGAAGCCAAACCCATCGGAGCAGCGCCACTGCGCCGATGCCCAGGTGGGTGCCCCACGAAGTGGACGCTGCATGGCAGGCGGCCCAGTATACATAGCTGTGCCTGACAATCCACACCCTCCTGGACGTCCGAGGACGTGCTGGAGCTGAAAGAAAGAAAAAGAAAGGTGCATGGGCAAAGTGCTACTGAGACAGGGGCCGCACATACGAATGAAAGCGATCGGAACCCCACCTCCCCATGGACCGTATAGCATTCTCAGGATAACCATACACCGCTGCAGTGGATGCTGCACCAATGTGGAAGGAATGGGTCCCAAAACACACACCAGCAAGGCCCAACCTAGCCAATGCTGTATCAGTAACCCACCAGAAGTGGTACCTGGTCAACGGGAGGGAGTCCAGATGACAGAAAAGGGGGCCTTGTGTGCTACCACGAGTGGCCAAAAAGGCACCAAGTGCCCTAACTAGGCAAATAACCGGATTACTACACCTGTACAGTGTGAGCACACTGCCCCTGCTGAGTTGATCGGTCTTGGAAAAATGGATGGACAGACGCACCACGTCCTGGGGCATGGACACATCCGACAGCTCCAAGGCTCTGTGAGATGCATCGCTGCGGACCCCACCACCAGCTCACTAACCCTGAGGGCACCGAAAAATGCCACCGTGGTAGCAGCATGGAACAGGCCGGCCTCATACTGATCCCTGCAAACGACCGGCCAAGTCCCGGCCAGGCGCAGGAGAAGATCTGGGTAAATAGGCTGTCGAGAGTCTGAGCGAGGGCCGCATTCATGGGCCCATCCCTCCAAAACCCGACGGACCCTGAAATCCGAAGTGGCATCGGAAAGGCCATTGACCTTTGCATAAAAGGCCAACGCAGAGAGGCGGCCCGCAATAGTCCTAGGTGCCAACCCCTGGGAGTGAAGGTGTATCATAAACTGCAATAGGTGTTCAACAGGAACAGGCCAACAGATAGGGAGGGGAGCCTCATGGCGAAATGCCTCAAAGGCTCTTTGCGTGAGAGCGTACGCCTTATGGGTGCTGCTAGCCAGCGACAAACCGATGGCCCGGTTCACCTCTCCACGCCAAACCTCCACATCTCAGCCGGGAGTGTCAAAGGCAGTTCGTCAGCCTCTGGCGCCAGAGTCCGGAACTGATCTATCTGTAAGCGAGACAAAGCATCAGCAATATCATTATTGATACCCGGTACGTGTCTGGCCTTAAACAGTATGTTGAGGTGCAATGCACACAACACGAAATGGCGGACAAGGGCCATGACCCTGGGGGAACGGGACATCAGAGAATTTACTATGTGGACAACTGCCGCATTGTCGCACCAAAAATGAACCACAGAATTAGCCCAGTATTCTCCCCAGAGCAGGAGTGCACCCAGAATAGGAAAAAACTCCAGAAATGTTAGGTCCCTGAGCACATCCCTGCCCTGCCAAGACTCCGGCCACTTGCCATATGACTAGTGACCGTCAAAAGTACAGTCCCTAGCCAAACGCTCCGGACGCATCTGACTGCACCTGGAAAACAGGTGCCACGACACGCTCAGTGTGCCAAAATGAAACCCCATTGAATTCCGATAGGAACCCCAACCACATCTTAAGGTCATCCCTGTTACCCTTGGTCAACTGAACCCTGTGGTGCTTCCTGGATAAACCAAACATGGCATCGCATAGGCACCTGGCAAAAGCCCAGCTGGGCACGATGACCCTGCACGCGAAGTTGAGGTACCCATGAAGCACCTGAAGGTTGTGAAGTGATGCATTATGCTTGGCCAGTAGGGACCGGATAGGCTCCAAAATGTGGGCTACCTTATCCATGGGCAACCTGGAGGTCTGGGCCACACTGTCAATTTCAATCCCTAGAAAAACCAAAGTCTTTTCAGGAGCCAACGGCACCCCCAATTCTGCCATAAGCTCCTGAAATGTGGACAACAGGTGTGCACACTCACCTGAGCCTGCAGCAGCCCCAAACAAAAAATCATCCAGGTAGTGTGTCACTGATCAGACCACTGAGCGGCAGACGAAGGCCCAATGCAGGAATGAACTGAAACGCTCGAACGGCAAGCAAGAAACAGAGCATCCAAAAGGCATGGACTTGTCTACAAAATATTGGCCCTGAAAACGAAAACCCAGCAACTCGAAATCATCCAGGTGGATGGGCAGGAGCCGGAAAGCTGACTTTATATCACATTTGGCCATTAGTGTCCCCTGTCCGCACACCCGGACCATGGTGAGTGCCTGGTCAAATGAAGTATACTGGACTGAACAAAGCTCGTCTGGTATAGCATCATTCACAGACTTTCCAGCTGGGTAGGACAAGTGGTGAATCAAACGGAATTCACCTTGAACTTTTTTGGGAACCAAACCAAGGGGCGATACTTTCAAATTGGGAAAAGGAGGTAAACCAAAGGGGCCAGCGACCCAACCTTCCCATACCTCCTTAAATATCTTGTTCCTAGCCACATGTTCCATGCCCTTTAATGAAACCAAATTCGGGGCATCTTGTGGCGCGCACACCCCTGTAAAAGGGATGCGAAACCCTTCAGAAAAACCGGCCCAGATGTACTCCGCGTCAGCCCGTTTGGGGTAGATGTGGAGCCATTGCTCCAAAACACTGAGCATAATTGGGGAGGGGGCCTTTCTGAGCTGACCCTGAGTCACCGTTGGCCCGGCTGGCTCCCTGCTGGCCCCTCCCCCTCCCCCGGGATCCCCATTGCTCCAAAACACTGAGCTTAATTGGGTAGGGGGCCTTTCTAAGCCGACCCTGAGTCAGCGTTGGCCGGGCTGGCTCCCTGCTGGCCCCTCCCCCTCCCCCGGGACCCCACGGGCCTGGTGCACACGGTGGCCAGGTGGGGGCCAGAACAGATCGTGCACTAATGCCTATACCTGCACTGTCTGTGGGCACATCCGGCCACGGACAAGTAGTTCCAGCACAACAGGCGGGCTGGAACCTCCTGCCCTGCCATCTGGTGGGGTGACTGTGCCTGGCCGGGCCACTGAACGGTGCGGCCAGAATGGTATCAGTCACCCGTGGCTGGGCGGGATAGGGTCATGTAATATAACCACAAAAGCTGGTTGGGCTCATCCCAACGCATCTCCGGGTGCAGCGCGGCCCACATACGAAACTCCTTGTCGTACGCCAGCCACGCCTGGCCCGGGAAGTCTACGTATGCACGATAAATAATATCAAGATATTGGAATAGTGGGATGGCCAAATCTGGACGGGCCCTTAATGACACCACCGCATATATAAGGTAGGCGGGCAACCAGTTGGCCCAGGTACGCGGTGGTTTGCGGTTACGGGACAACTCCTTGTCCTTGGCGTCCTCCCTATTTTTCTCCTCTTCAGTGGGTTCTCTGTTCAATAAACTGAACAGGTCAACATACTCCCTGCACCAGATCTTGTCTCTGGTGGCAGGGAGCAGGTGGTCACCCAACGGCAGGACTACCCCAGCCATTGGCAAGGTGGCAGTAGGGACCATGTGGTAGCCGGTGTTGACCAGCGGACCGTAAGGCCAGACAGGATAAGGTGGTGAAGGGCCAGCCGGGAGAACGCCAGGTGGCAACAGCAGGTACGGCGCCCCCAACCCCCAATAGGTGTAGACCCAGCCAACGCCTGCTGCCCGGCGGGTACAGGGGTATGTTGGGCAGGCCACGGCCATGCAAATTGGGCCAGAGTAGCAACAGTGGGGGTATGTGTCGAGTTAACTTGACTGTTATACTCACCAGATGCTACCCCCCCAGCCACCCCCACCGGGGGTTCTGACTGGGCAGGGGTGCCGGAGCTCAGGATCGCATTAGAGCTCACCCCTCCCACCCCAGCAGAATCACAGGAACTTGACGTGGCCCCAGGCACCCGTAAGGACACCCCGGGGCTGGTAGGTGGCAGGCCGACTGCAGGTACGGCCAGCAGGGCTGCCTCAAGCCTATCCAGCCGCCAGTCAATAGATGCCGGGGGCTGGGGCCCAGGTAATGTACTCGTGGAGGGAGAGGGCCCATAGGCCTGGCCCCCGGTAGGAGGCCGCCTGCCCATTCCAGAGCCACAAAGCGGTCCTCAAGGGACCTAGGCCCCACAAGCCCTGGCGTCGCCGCGGGAGGTAGTCCCTGCAGTCCCACGAGTGCGGGGCGTGGGGGCGTGGGTGCCTGCCCAGTGGGGGCAACTCCATGCAACGCCCCCTCAGGGGCAGAAAGCTGGAGGGGCCCGGCTGGGGGAACCTGATTCGCTCCCCCATGAGCACAGCCAAATTCAAAGGAGCGGGGCGGTTGAGCCAGCCACCCCTTAATAAAGGGGTAGCCGGCCATGCCTCCGGCTCCATTAGCCTGCCTCAGGGGCAGGGCCAGCAAAGCACGTGATGGCCATTTTGTCACCACACGTTCCTTCCCAAGGGCAATCAAACCAGAGACAAAATTTCAAACCGACATCTCTGACTGGACACTGCAGCCCACATTTTAAAATGTGCAATAAGCCAAAAAAAAGTCTTGCCTGCACATGTGGCCAAGATTTTTGGAACTTTCATGTTCTCTTTGTACCACGCATAGTTTGGAAGTGTCCAGCCTAATGGGAATCTGTATGGACAAAAAGCTCACTTCTATTGGTAATTTTTAGAGATTTAACAAAGGCATCGTGATGCCTGGTATGGTGTAGATAGAGTAATGACCTGGGTCTCAAGAGGCCTAGGTTTGAATCTCTGCAATGGAACTGCGCTGGGGGTACAGAACTGCTAAAACCAATCTTCAAATATCACCATTAGGCTATATTAGGGTCACTATAAGTAAAGCTCTGACTTGAAGACACATAACAAATAACATTTCTGATGTCTATTTTGGGATTTCTGAGGATGGGTATGTGTTGGGGGATCCACACCCCAATGCTCCCAAGGAGAAAATTGCTATTCCTAAAGTTTTCATAAGCAAAAATAGGTAGGTATATTTTTTTTCAAATATCAGAGGCTCTTAGGTCTTCAAAATGTAACTTGGGACTGCATATGGCCTTCCTGGAAAGAACAAATCATCAGAAATCCCCAGACTTTGTGCCCTGACAATATCAGTAATTGCTGTTTGTTTTAGTGGCTGAATCCAGTGGTAAATTGCAAAGAAGTGCTGACATTGGTTCAAGCATCTGTAAAATCTGAAGAGAGAGACTATGAGCAGGGGAAGGTTCTCTGCATCTAATCAGAAAGATTAGCTGTGTTTGAATGTATGTGCAGCTTGAAGGCAAAGGTTGTCACTGAGATCTCGATCTCTCTCTCATGGATCCAAATGCCCTTGTATCAATTAAGAATCGGTGTAGCATAGCAGTGAAGTGACTGGATTATGAACTAGCATGTCCCCAGTTCAAACTTCATCTCTGCCATGAATCCATGGGATGGCCTTAAATCAGGGGTTGCCAAAGTTGGTGCCCAAGGTGTTCTTGGACTTCAGTTCCCAGAAGCCCAGATCAGTACACCTGCTGATTGAGACTTTTGGGAATTGAAGACTATGAATATCTGGGGCACCAAGGTTGGCCACTCCTGCCCAAGCCTGTGTTGGGGCACCAAAATTACCAGGACAGTGATTAGTGAAAGAAAATGGATTTAAAAATCTATGGGAAGAATTTTTGGATTATGTGCTACTGAAAGGGAAAGAGAAAATGTCAGAACACAATGTATTAGCCTTTTAGAGGTAAAGCGTGACAAATGTAACAATTTAAGAATATAGTCCTACAAGTGGAGGGAGCAAGTATATATTATTTATTTTTGTATATGCTTGTACAGTGATACCTCATACAACGTCCAATCTTGGTTCCACAAGTTTGGACTTTATACAGATTTGGACTTTGTATGAAGCATGGAAAATTCTAGCCGCGATGCCTCATACAATGTCCAAATCCTTGCTGTGATGCCTCGTACAACGTCGTTTCCATAGAGATACATTGTACTGTAACAGCACAGACTTCAGGGCAAAGTCAAGGAAACAGACAGGAAACTGACAGAACTTTAAGAAATCATTGTCTAAAGGCTAAATTACAAAAACATGTCAAACAACCCTGATTGTCCAAGAACCTGAAGAATGCTGCAAAAATCCCAAGAATTCTTCTAAAAATTCTGATGAAAAAATCCGAAAAAATCCAAAAGCGCACTCAAAACCACTCCTAAACAATCTTTGCCTTGTGCAAAACCCACAAGAGCAATGCACACGTGTCCTGCCTTTTATACTGCCCAGGCACAATGCAACCTGGGAAAAAACCCAATGCCTCATACAAAGTTAAACATAAGAACAGCCTTGCTGGAACAGGCCACAGCCCATCCAGTCCAGCATTCTGTCTCACACAGTGGCTCACCATTTGCTTCAGGGTATTCCCAAGGAGATGCCTTCACCTGCTTAGGATTCCCTGGAAATGGCATTGAGAGATATCCTGCCTATCTCTCCAACCCGGAGGTTGTCCTTAGGTATCAATAATTATAGCCATTGATACCCTTGTCCTCCACGAACTTGTCTAATCCTTTCTTAAAGCTGTCAAGACTGACAGCTGTCACCACTTCTTCTGGCAGGGAGTTCCATAGACCAGTAATGCTCTGGGTGAAAAAGTACTTTCTCTTATTTGTTTGAGAACTAGTACCCAAAAGTTTCATGGATTGTCCCCTAGTTCTAGTGTTATGCGATAGGGAAAACAGTTTTTCCTTATCTACTTTGTCCACACAGTGCATGATTTTATAAACTTCAATCAGGTCACATATTAGACGCCGTCGTTCAAGAGTGAAAAGGCCCAACCGTTGCAGCCTCAGATGGTAAGGTAGGTGTTCCAGTCCCCTAATCATTTTCGTTGCCCTCCTCTGCACTTTTTCCAACTCCATAATATCCTTCTGGAGGTATGGCGACCAGAACTGTACACAGTATTCCAGATGGGGCCTCACCATAGATTTATAAAGAGGCAAAATGACACTTGCTGACTTATTTTCTATACCATTCCTAATGATCCCTAGCATTGAGTTTGCTTTTTTCACTGCTGAGGCACACTGGGTTGCCACCTTCATTGAGCTGTCCACCAAGACATCAAGGTCCCTTTCCTGGTTTGTTGCAGAGAGTTCAGAACCCATCAGTTTATAAATGTAATTGGGGTTTTTTTTTTTGCCCCAACATGCATCACTCTGCACTTACTAATGTTGAAGCTCATTTGCCACTGTTTTGCCCACTCCCTCAGTGTCAAGAGATCCCTCTGAAGCTCCTCACAATCTCTCACAGTTTTCACTACCCTGTATAATTTAGTGTCATCAGCAAATTTGGCTACCTTGCTATTTACTCCTACCGCTAGATCATTTATGAAGAGGTTGAAAAGCAGGGGTCCTAGTACTGAACCTTGGGGGACCCCACTCTTTACTTCCCTCCACTTGGAGAAGTGTCCATTTAGTGCTACCCTCTGTTTCCTGTCCCTTAGCCAGTTGCTGATCCAGGACAAGACCTGTCCCTTTATTCCATGGCTGGTAAGTTTAATCAAGAGCCTTTGGTGTGGGACCTTGTCAAAAGCCTTCTGAAAGTCCAGAGAAACAATGTCAACTGGATCCCCCTTATCCACATGCTTGTTGACACTCTCAAAAAATTCCAACAGATTAGTGAGGCATGATTTGCCCTTGTAAAAGCCATGTTGGCTCTCCTTTAGCAGCACCTTCTCTTCTATGTGCCTATTAATTCTATCTTTTAGAATGGTTTCCATCACTTTTCCTGGGACACATGTCAAACTGACAGGTCGGTAATTTCCTGGATCACCCCTGGATCCTTTTTTGAAAATTGGTTTTACATTCGCTACCTTCCAGGGTAGCCGCGCGGCCGCCGGGCAACCACCCCCAGCCGGGGGGTGGGGAGGAGAGCCAGCCGGGCGAGCGAGCGGCGGAAGGGCCAGCCGCGCGGCCGCCGGGCAACCACCCCCAGCCGGGGGGTGGGGAGGAGAGCCAGCCGGGCGAGCGAGCGGCGGAAGGGCCAGCCGCGCGGCCGCCGGGCAACCACCCCCAGCCGGGGGGTGGGGAGGAGAGCCAGCCGGGCGAGCGAGCGGCGGAAGGGCCAGGCGCGCGGCCGCCGGGCAACCACCCCCAGCCGGGGGGTGGGGAGGAGAGCCAGCCGGGCGAGCGAGCGGCGGAAGGGCCAGCCGCGCGGCCGCCGGGCAACCACCCCCAGCCGGGGGGTGGGGAGGAGAGCCAGCCGGGCGAGCGAGCGGCGGAAGGGCCAGCCGCGCGGCCGCCGGGCAACCACCCCCAGCCGGGGGGTGGGGAGGAGAGCCAGCCGGGCGAGCGAGCGGCGGAAGGGCCAGCCGCGCGGCCGCCGGGCAACCACCCCCAGCCGGGGGGTGGGGAGGAGAGCCAGCCGGGCGAGCGAGCGGCGGAAGGGCCAGCCGCGCGGCCGCCGGGCAACCACCCCCAGCCGGGGGGTGGGGAGGAGAGCCAGCCGGGCGAGCGAGCGGCGGAAGGGCCAGCCGCGCGGCCGCCGGGCAACCACCCCCAGCCGGGGGGTGGGGAGGAGAGCCAGCCGGGCGAGCGAGCGGCGGAAGGGCCAGCCGCGCGGCCGCCGGGCAACCACCCCCAGCCGGGGGTGGGGAGGAGAGCCAGCCGGGCGAGCGAGCGGCGGAAGGGCCAGCCGCGCGGCCGCCGGGCAACCACCCCCAGCCGGGGGGTGGGGAGGAGAGCCAGCCGGGCGAGCGAGCGGCGGAAGGGCCAGCCGCGCGGCCGCCGGGCAACCACCCCCAGCCGGGGGGTGGGGAGGAGAGCCAGCCGGGCGAGCGAGCGGCAGAAGGGCCAGCCGCGCGGCCGCCGGGCAACCACCCCCAGCCGGGGGGTGGGGAGGAGAGCCAGCCGGGCGAGCGAGCGGCGGAAGGGCCAGCCGCGCGGCCGCCGGGCAACCACCCCCAGCCGGGGGGGGGTTAGGAAGAGGAGGAGGAGGAGAGCCGGTTGAGCAGCGGAAAGGCCAAGAAAAGACCAACTGAAAGACGGGAAGAGGGCAGAGAAGGAAAAGCAGGGGGCAAGACTCAGATTCCCTGGCAAAGGATAAGTATCTGATATGCAGATGTAGAAGACTTAATATAGAAACTGACATAGAGACTTCATACTAACTAAATACAGAAACTGACATAGAGACTGTGTTTTAAAGTGTGATAATATGCATGATAATATGTTGTCTTAAATGTTTTAAACCTCTAAAAAACTGTGATAAAATGTATGAGGAGAGAAAAATGGCGCAGACACCGGCAACCACGCCATAAACCTTGCCAAGAGAACCCTATTGACCAAAACAAAAGGCAAAACAAAAGGGCAGGCTAGGTGATACAGGATGCTTAACACCTCAGAGGGGAGAAAGGGGAGGGACAGGAAGGGGGGAGGGGAAATGCAATGTTGTAAGGAGCAATACTGCATAGGGACATGGAATGTGAGATCAATGAACCAAGGTAAACTGGAAGTGGTAAAAAGTGAGATGGAAAGAATAAGCATTGACATCTTGGGCATCAGTGAGCTCAAATGGACAGGGATGGGGGAATTCAGCTCTGGAAACCATCATATCTACTATTGTGGGCAAGAAAACCTCAGAAGAAATGGAGTAGCCATAATTGTCAATAAGAGAGTAAGAAAAGCAGTAATGGGATATAACCTCAAAAATGACAGAATGATGTCAGTCAGATTTCAAGGCAAACCTTTCAATATCACTGTAATCCAAGTCTATGCACCAACCACTAGCGCAGATGAAGCCACAGTGGACCAGTTCTATGAGGACCTAGAACACCTCATAGAACAGACACCAAGAAATGATGTCCAAATTATATTAGGAGACTGGAATGCCAAAGTAGGAAATCAAAAAGTGGAGGGAATAACAGGCAAGTTTGGTCTTGGAGTACAGAACGAAGCAGGGCAAAGATTGATAGAGTTCTGCCAAGAGAACGCACTGGTCATAGCAAACACTCTCTTCCAGCAACACAAGAGGCGACTTTACACATGGACATCACCAGATGGCCAACACCGAAACCAAATTGACTACATACTCTGCAGCCAAAGATGGAGAACCTCCATACAATCAGCAAAAACAAGACCTGGAGCAGACTGTGGCTCAGATCACAACCTACTGATCGCAAAATTCAGGTTAAGACTAAAGAAAATAGGGAAAACAAGAAGACCAGACAGATATCACCAGACAGCATCCCCAAAGAATACACGGTGGAGGTGATGAACAGATATAATGGCCTGGACGCAATAGACAGAGTGCCAGAAGAATTATGGACAGAGATAAAGGACATCATGCAGGAAGCAGCAAAGAAAACCATACCAAAAGAAAAGAAGCGTAAGAAAGCAAAATGGTTGTCTGATGAGGCTCTTAAAATAGCAGAGGAAAGAAGGAAGGCAAAAGTCAAAAGAGAAAGGAAAAAATACAACCTTCTGAACACAGAATTTCAAAGAAAAGCAAGGAGAGATAAGGAAAACTACCTAAAAGAACAGTGCAAAGAAATGGAGGAAAACAACAAAAGAGGCAGGACTAGAGATCTCTTCAGAAAAATCGGGGAAATAAAGGGAACATTTAAAGCAAAAATGAACATGATAAGGGACAAAGACGGAAAAGAGCTAGCTGATGCAGAAGAGATAAAGAAAAGATGGAAAGAGTACACAGAGGAACTCTACAAAAAGGACCTCAACACTCCTGCTAACCACAATGATGAAAAAACTGAAATCGAGCCAGACATCCTGGAGAGCGAAGTTAGAAAGGCCCTAAAGAGCACTGCAAACAACAAAGCTAGTGGATATGATGGTATCCCAGTCAAATTTTTCAAAGCGCTAAAAGATGATGGCGTCAAATTACTGCACTCAATATGCCAGCAAATCTGGATAACAAAACAGTGGCCACAGGATTGGAAAAGATCAGTATACGTCCCAATCCCAAAAAAGGGCAACGCCAAAGAATGCTCAAATTACCGAACAATTGCACTCATCCCACACGCCAGCAAGGTGATGCTCAAGATAATACAGGACAGACTTCAGCAACATGTGGAGAGAGAACTACCAGAGGTGCAGGCCGGTTTCAGAAGAGGCAGGGGGACTAGAGACCACATTGCCAACATACGTTGGATCATGGAGAAAACAAAGGAATACCAGAAACAAGTTTACTTTTGTTTCATTGATTACACTAAGGCATTTGACTGTGTGGACCACAACAAGATGTGGCAAGTAATTAAAGAGATGGGAATACCAGAGCACATCATATGCCTCCTGAGAAATCTGTACATGAAGCAAGAAGCAACAGTTAGGACAGAACATGGAATGACAGAGTGGTTTGGAATAGGAAAAGGAGTAAGACAAGGCTGCATTTTATCACCCTGCTTATTCAATCTATACACAGAGCACATAATGCGAAATGCAGGGATGGAGGAATCACAATATGGGATTAAAATTGCTGGGAGAAACATAAACAATCTGAGATATGCAGACGATACCACCCTAATGGCAGAAAGTGAGGAAGACCTAAAGAACCTCTTGATTGGGCTGAAGGAGGAGAGTGCAAAAGCTGGGTTGAGACTCAATATCAAGAAAACCAAGGTAATGGCAACAGGCCCAATCAGTTCCTGGAAAATAGATGGGGAAGAAGTAGAAGCAGTGACAGATTTTACTTTCCTGGGATCAAAGATCACGGCAGATGGGGACTGCAGCCATGAAATAAAAAGGCGACTGATTCTTGGGAGACAAGCCATGAGAAACCTGGGGAACATAGTGAAAAGCAGAGACATCACATTGCAAACAAAAATTAGAATAGTCAAAGCAATGGTATTCCCAGTAGTAATGTACGGATGTGAGAGCTGGACAATTAGGAAAGCTGAACGCAGAAGAATAGATGCCTTTGAAATGTGGTGTTGGAGGAGAGTTTTGAGAGTACCCTGGACAGCGAGGAGAACAAATAGGTCATTGCAGGCGCACCCCCCCAATAACGGACACAGACAACATTGAAAGTGGATAACAGCATAGGGCCACATTTATTGATTCAATGCCCTAGTCCGAATTATAAATTTGTATTGGTAAAACGACCAATCATAATTCCTAAGGCAAGCAGGCCGAAGTAACACTGGTAAGGTACCACCCCAAAATTGCCAACGGCAATTGGTTACAATGTATCGATTTGTATCAATTTGTTTGTTGACAACAAACAAATTATTGACCGTAGTCAATAACTAACTCATGACCCCACCCTCTGACGCGTATCCGTGAAATCACAGGGGTGATGCATGCTGGTTAGCAATCGTCATCACCCCATCGCCTGGTTCGTCGTTGACCGGACAACGTTTAACTAATTTATTCCTGTCTAGTGTTGTCCAGTCAATTGCGAACCTGCCGGATACTTGTGGGTCATACTGTTTACCTTACCAGTGCTACCCGCCAATGTGACCAAAGTCAACAGTAGGAACACAGAAAGACCCCTATATCAAACCATAGCAACAGTGTGGGATGGGCAAAAAAGCCAGGACCCGGAAGCCAATATGGGTCCCAACCAAAAATTCCCACCCGGCCCCGAAGCGACCATAATATCACACTGTTAACTAGGGAGGGGGTGGAGGGGAAAAAACTTCTCCGCTCCGTCGCTGAGGTAAAATGGCAGCTCGGCTGCCTCGTGGCCACCCCTTTTATAAGGGAGCTGGCCACGCCCCTAACTACCCGGATTCTCTGTCCTGTGGGGGGGGGCCCGCAAAGGGCGCGGCGGCCATTTTGGCGCCGCGCTTGCATTGCAGGCGCACCCCCCCAATAACGGACACAGACAACATTGAAAGTGGATAACAGCATAGGGCCACATTTATTGATTCAATGCCCTAGTCCGAATTATAAATTTGTATTGGTAAAACGACCAATCATAATTCCTAAGGCAAGCAGGCCGAAGTAACACTGGTAAGGTACCACCCCAAAATTGCCAACGGCAATTGGTTACAATGTATCGATTTGTATCAATTTGTTTGTTGACAACAAACAAATTATTGACCGTAGTCAATAACTAACTCATGACCCCACCCTCTGACGCGTATCCGTGAAATCACAGGGGTGATGCATGCTGGTTAGCAATCGTCATCACCCCATCGCCTGGTTCGTCGTTGACCGGACAACGTTTAACTAATTTATTCCTGTCTAGTGTTGTCCAGTCAATTGCGAACCTGCCGGATACTTGTGGGTCATACTGTTTACCTTACCAGTGCTACCCGCCACACGGAGGGGCTTCAAAGAAGACCTGACGCCCCCCCCAGACCGTCAGCTCGGTCAACAGGCCTGCTCGCCAATCGCCCAACAGGAGGTCCATACCTCCTCGCGACAGATGGACCCCATCCCCTGCGTACAAGTCATAATTTTGTAGACTAATATCGGGGTGATGACTGACCCGTCCCCAAGCCCTGGTGGTAAGAAAACGCGCCACCGCCTTATTGACCGCGCACCTAGCGCGGTCAAGGGCCAGGAGGTTAACGCCCCCTCTGTAAGAATGGCACGGGACAATGTCCGACCAAACCAGGGTTGTGGCAGGCCAGACATAATGCAAGTAGGCGAGTTCCTCGCAAATCGCATGCTTGAGCGACAAGCCGGTGACCTGGCCCAAATCATTGCCCCCCAGGCGTATGATTAGAATGTCAGGCGGGTCAGCACCCAGGCCAGAAAAAAGGAAAGGCCGCGGCTCCCGCCATAACATCCCAGGCTTACCATGCCCTGCGAGACTGGCGTGGTCACCCAGTCCCAGTCGGGGTCCACTCTGTCGCCGCAGCGTAACGCGCTGCCCTGCGCACATAGCTGTGGCCCACCAGCCATACTGTCACCGGTGTAATACGACACCCAGGGTCTGTAAGAAAATTGAGAAAAAAGGCGGTAAGGTGACTGGATTGGTACTCATGGCGGGAGTGGGCACACATAAAACTGAAAACATTGCGAGCTCCACCTCCCCATGCTGCGTATGTCAGCCCCAGAGTACCCAAAAGCAGCTGCTGTAGAGGCTGCACCAATCCGGAACGAATGTGTGCCATAACGGGCACCTGGTAGGCCCACCCTGGTGAGGGCTCTGGCTGTCACCTTCCAAAACTGAAATTTAGTAAGGGGAGACCCATCTTGGTGACAGAAAAACGGGCCGTGGTGCATGCCACACAGTGCCAGGAATTCCTGTAGGGCACCAACCGGACAGATGTCTGCCAAAGAACAACGTAGCAGTCTTACACCACTGCCTACGCCATGCTGATCTGTTTTAGAGGAGCGTATCCTCAACTGGGCCCAGTCTTTGGCTACGTAGACATCTTCGAGTTCCAGTGCCCTACCACTTGCATCCGCCTTAGACAGCATCACGAGTTCGCTGACGCGGAGCGCTCCAAAAAGGCCACCGTTGTAGCCGCATGAAGTGGGCTGCCTCATTTCCAAAACAGAGGCCAGGCCAGCCCCGGGCCAATTGGGTGAAAACCCTGGGGAAATCTTGCATCCGCCTTACTCAGCATCTCAAGCTCGCCGATGCGGAGGGCTCCAAAAAGGCCACCGTTGTAGCCGCATGAAGTGGGCTGCCTCATTTATCAAAACTGAGGCCAGGCCAGCCCCGGGCCAATTGGGTAAAACCCTGGTAAAATCTTGCATCCGCCTTATTCAGCATCTCAAGCTCGCTGATGCGGAGCGCCTCCAAAAAGGCCACCGTAGTAGCCGCATGAAATGGGCTGCCTCATTTATCAAAACAGAGGCCAGGCCAGCCCCGGGCCACTTGGGTAAAAAACCCCTGGGTAAATGGGGTGGCGGTCGCCCGGGAAACGCCCGCGCACGCGCACCCACCCCTCCAAACATGTCTCACCCGGAAGTCATTGGTGCTGTCACACAACCTCCCACTTTGGCCATAAAGCCAACCCGACAGCTGAGATGCTATGGTGCGTGGTGCAAGGCCCTGGGCATACAGGTAAACCATGAACCGCAGAACATGGGTTACTGGGCTCGGCCAGGTTCCTGGCAATCGAAATCGGGTACATAATACTCTGAAGGAACTAAATGCGTGGTGATCCGCCTTACTATGCATGGCGCTATTGACAGGCTAATCGCCCGGTTCACCTCTACTTGCCAACATTCCATCTCTCGTCCGGGAGTGGCGAGGGAAATTCCTCCGCATCCGGGGGCCGAGGCATGGAACCGGGAGATCTGCAGGTAGGACAAAGCAGCAGTAATATCATTATCAACCCTTGGGACATGCCTGGCCCTGAAGGGAACGTTGAGGCGCAGGTTGCATAACACAAACCAGCTCCATGACCCCGGGCGATTTGGAAATCTGTGGAGTGACGATGCGGACAACAGCCGCGTTGCCATGCCGAAATTGCACAACCGAGTTGGCCCACTCCTTGCCCCATAGCATCAAAGCACCCAGGGTAGGTAAACATTCCAGATACGTGAGACCCTGCAGGCGACCCTTGCCTGCCCAGGATGGTGGCCACCCACCATAGGCCCACTTCCAATGGAAGTACATCCATAAACCCAGGAATCCTAAGGTATCGGACTGCATCTAAAAGCAAGGGGGAGCCAGGAGATCAGACCCCAAAATGACACCCCGTTGAACTACCTCTGGACCTATGGCCAGACAAGCACGTCTGCCCCGATACCCCGGGTAAATCTGAGCCTGTGGTGGGGCCTGGATAATCCCGCCATGGCGTCGCACCAGCGCAGAGCAAATGCCCTGCCCGGTGCGACGACCCTGCCAGCAAAGCTGGGGTGACCATGTAGCACCAGAAGTTCCCTCAGTGATGCCACGCGCTCGGCCAGCAAGACCAAGACAAGGGCCACTAGCCTTGACACCTTATCCCGCTGCAACCTAGAATCCTGCGCTACCGTGTAACTCTCCACCCCAGGAATACTAGCTGTGGAGATGGGCCCTCGGTCTTTTCGGGCGCTAAAGGGACACCAAGTTCCTCCATTAGCGTCTGAAATGTGTTGAGGAGACGTGTATACGTGTCCCAGCCCCGTTCAGCCCCGAATAAAACCATCCAGGGAATGGGCTACAGACCGGGACCCTGACCTGCGGACAAAAGCCCACTCTAGGAAAGTGGTGAAACGCTCGAATACCGAGCCCCCATGGACTAGCCAAAAGGCATGGCATCATTGAAATAATATGCTCCCCAGGACGGGGGTGCAGGGACAGGTCCAACGACCCTGCCCGCCTAGACCCTCTTGTGAAAGCTGGCAGCAGCCACCTCCTCCCTCCCCCTAAGGGATAAAAGACTGGGGGCATCCTGAGGGGACCTATTACCCATGAAAGGGATCCGGAACCCCTGCCTAGAACCCTGAAGGAGATAACCCGCATCCTCTCCCTTCTGGTACAATGTGAGCCAACTCTCCAACACGTCCACCTTAATTGGGGAGGGAGCCCTTCGGTGGACTAGATCCATCTGCGGCAGTCTTGCCAGCCCCCTGTCTGCCCCACCCTCGGCCCCGCATCCCTCTAGGCCTGGGACAGGCAGAGGCCGCGTGGGGGCCAACACAGGCGGGACACTCCTGTCTGTATTTGCAATTCTTCCCATTGCAGGAGCCATTGTCCGAGAAGGTCCAGCACAGCAGGCGGGCTGTAACCCCCGCCCCGCCACTTGGCGGGGTGCCTGCGCTGGAGCAGCTCGCTGGACCGCAATTCCACAATGATACATCTCCCTAGGCGCAGTGCGCGTGGGGTCATGTACAGAAGCCACAGCTTCTGACAGGGCTCATCCCACTTCATCTCCGGGTGTAGGGGCACTCTTGTACGGAATTCTTTTTTTCCATAAGCCAACCACGACGTGCGTGGTGGCTAGCCAATCATCGGGAAGGCCGTTGTCGGAACAAAATGTAGACCAGGCATGCGCAGCGGGACCTGGATAGCCCATGCAGTGCCACATACTGCCCCGGGGCAGAAATCCCCACCCCCAGGGTCGTGCCATAATGCAACCAAGGGCACTGGGATAGAATGACAAGTGATGCCCCACTAGCCTCTAATTGGCAAGGCGAAGAGCACTGAACCACCCCGCTGAAAGTGGACTGAGATGTGGGCGTATTCAACTTGACCCCATACTCACTAGTTGCACCCCCGTGAGCCGCCCCCACTGGGGGTTCCGGCACACCGTGGGCGTCGGAGCTCGCGACCGAAATCGAGCTCTAGGACGACCTCCAATGCATTCCAATCGCTGTACCGGACAAACAGGGAGCTGCGAGGCAGCGGCAGGCGCAGGCTGGACTGTCTCCATAAGCCCGACCCAGCCGGCCGCCTGTTACAGAGTGACAGCGGTGGAAGTAGCCGGCGGACAGGAGGGCCCGGTAGATCGGAAAAGGACCCCCCACCCACTGGATTGCTAAGGATGCCTCCAGTACAGCCAAACGTGCCAACCAGGCACCCCCAGCCACAGTAAACCCCCAGTAGGTGGGCCAGGCGGGCCGGACGGCCCGACGGGAAGTGTGCCAGAGGCCCTGAATTCAGAGCCTGTGCCCGAATAAGCCATGCCCCAAAATTCCAGCCCCTAATTGGCAAAAACATGCTGTGAGGCAGCACCAGGCCCTCCCCCCAATTGTCCCGGCCCCTGGCGGGCCGCCGTGGGCCAAGGGCCGCATCCCCCGCAGGGCCGGCCTGGGGTTGAAAACGGCACGGCACGGGAGCTCATCCTGTCCTGCATGCGCAGAAATTGAAACACTGACCTTAAACAACCCAGTCAGCTTCTGTAGCACTGGATACACTGCAGTCCTACTTAAAGTTTGGGCACCCCTAAGTTGGAAAAATCAGTGAGCGACGGAGCAAACTTCTCTGCTCCCCCGCGCTCTGAAGGCAATAGGCTGGAAAGCCGAAAGGAAGCCTCGAACAAAGGCTGGCAACTCAAGCCTCTTGCAGAAGGGAATAAAGCGACGGAAAAAACTCCTCCTCACCGTCGCTTTATTTGTACACTCACCAGCCATTCAAGGAGTATAGAGCAACACGATCCCTATCCAGGGCTCAGCACCCACTGACTGGAAAGCCGGAGCACGAGAGCATTTGCAGTGCTCAGGGATCAAACTCCGACCCTCCAGGCAGCGAGTTCAGGATCTTAATCCCCTGAGCCACAGGGGTCCGACAGAGCGACGGGGGAAAAAACTTCTCCGCTCCGTCGCTGAGGTAAAATGGCAGCTCGGCTGCCTCGTGGCCACCCCTTTTATAAGGGAGCTGGCCACGCCCCTAACTACCCGGATTCTCTGTCCTGTGGGGGGGGCCCGCAAAGGGCGCGGCGGCCATTTTGGCGCCGCGCTTGCAATCTTAGAAGAAATCAACATTGACTGCTCATTGGAAGGGCTAATAGTAAAGACGAAGCTAAAGTATTTTGGACATCAAATGAGAAGGGAGGATTCACTTGAGAAGGCCCTGATGTTGGGAAAGGTGGAGGGCAAAAGAAGAAGGGAGAGGCCAATGATGAGATGGCTAGATGGTATTGTAGACACAATGGGCACAGAACTGGGAGTGCTGAGGGGGATGGTGGAGGACAGAGATGCCTGGAGAACAATGGTCCATAGGGTCGCAAAGGGTCGGAACCGACTGTGCAACTGAACAACAACAACCTTCCAGTCATCAGGCACAAAGCCTGATTTGAGGGAAATATTATATAGTTGCAGTGACTTTGTATGAGGCAACTTTTTTCAAGGAATTAGGCGATGTTGTATGAATTCGATGTTGTACGAAGCGGACTTGGTATGAGGATTACTGTATATGTTTTTGTTTGTAACATTATTATTATTATTATTATTATTATTATTATTATTATTATTATTATTATTATTATTATTATTATTATTATTATTATTATTATTATTATTATTATTATTATTATTATTATTATTATTATTATAATAATAATAATAATAATAATAATAATAATAATAATAATAATAATAATAATAATAATAATAATAATAATAATAATAATAATAATAATAATAATAATAATAATAATAATAATGTCTCTATGAGAAAAGTGATTTTAAAAAAGAATCCTTGCCTGACTTTCAAGCAAAATCTCACACTTCCCAGTGTGAAAGAAAGAAAAACATCTACAGTAAACAGGACTTTATGGATGACCAAAGGGAATTCCAGGTTTCTTGAAAACCTGTACATCTGTGGTTCTCAATGTGGGGAACACACCCCACAGGGGTGTGGCAATTTATTTTTTTTGGGGGGGCAATTCAAGAATGAATTATTAACAGTGAATTTTTTTGTATTTTATGTTTCTAGGGACCTCATATATATATATATGTAAGTATATATTGTGATATACATGTTTTAAAAATCAAAATCAGAATACCGTATAGGTGGGGCATGGTCAAAAATAAGTTTGGGAACCACTGGTGTACATTCACGGAAGAAACAGAACAGAAAAATGAGAAAGGTGACTAAACTATCCCCATTTTTCAGAGGCTTGTGATAAACAGCTTGTTACATGAGAAAGAACGTCAGAATAGATTGTCACTGTAGCTTATTCACCAATATGCAGTGCCGGATTAAGCCAGTGCAGGGCCCGTAGCGAATCATGTCAAGGGGCCCTTGCTTAAACACTTTGCATTTCTGTAAATACCTCACCCCCACCTCTGTGATCTTTGGGGCTTAGGCAAAAGAAACTTCAGGAAATATTACCCAAACACATGGCTCCCAGGTTAAAAAGCAACCAAAGCTAAAGCAAATAAGAAACACTTTGCATTTCTGTAAATACCTCACACACACACACACACACACACACACACACACACACACACACACACACACACACACACACACACACTGTGACCTTTGGGGCTTAGGCAAAAGAAACTTCGGGAAATATTACCCAAACACATGGCTCCCAGGTTAAAAAGCAACCAAAGCTAACGCAAATAAGAAACACTTTGCATTTCTGTAAATACCTCACCCCCTCCTCTGTGATCTTTGGGCTTAAGCAAAAGAAACTTCAGGAAATATTTTATTTATTTATTTATTTTAGATTTCTATACCGCTATTCTCATCCCAATGGGAGACTCACAGCGGTTTACAACATTTAAGAAACAAATGGTAAAGATACAATGTAAACTCAGAAACACAAATAAATTACAGATACAATAGAAATTTCCACAAATATTACCCAAAGACATGGCTCCCAAGTTAAAAAGCAACCAAAGCTAAAACAAATAAGAAACACTTTGCATTTCTGTAAATACCTATAAGCAATCCCCTCATGATAACAAGCTAAAAGGATAGGAGGGGAAAAATAAGAAAAAAGGCTGATGTATATCCATGAAAGGCCGTAATTTAAAGTGTCTCAGAGAGTTGAGATGACGCACAATGGTGACTCAGTTGATGATTGTTGCCACCAACAAAGCTCTGTTCTGGGCCCTATTTTCATCCTTTTATTGCGCACACTACTGTTTCTTATGCTGCAGAAAGGTAGCAGTAACTCTAATTGTATATTGCTGGGCTGTGAGGATTGTTTATAGCACAAAATAGAATGCCTCTAGAAGACAATGAATATGATACTTGATCTACAGTATTGTTAGCGCCATCAAAGAACCATTCAATGAATTCAGTTGGTTGCCTTAAAGCAGCTCTCTTACAATAGTCCTTGAAACTATAAACATGATTGTTAGTTAAAGTAATCAATCATAGAGTAATTCATGTCACCTTTACCATCTTGTTCTAACACACCTGGAAACAATTCAAATAGTTTGAGAGTCTTGTTAAGTTAGGTCTGAATTTGTACAATGGTTTCCTTGCATAAGCATATTTCAATATCAACATAACATCCTTCCAGCCTCTTAATCTGGAGATCCACAGAGATACAGGGATACTGCTCTGAGTCTGCCCTGACGTCTCCAAGTTTCCCCGCTGAGGGGACAAGAGGAGGAGGAGGACGGGGAAAAAAGGCGGGTCTCGTCATGCTCAGAGGGCAGGAGGGAGTCCAGACTCCCCCCACCCCTCCACTGACCCGGGTCGAGAGACGTCTATCTGGTTTACTTACAGGTGAAACTCGGAAAATTAGAATATCGTGCAAATGTTCATTCATTTCACTTAAAAGGTGAAACAAATATATGAGATTGACTCATTGCACGCATAGTGAGATGGTTCAAGCCTTACTTTAATATTGATGCTCATGGCTTAAAGGTAAAGGTAAAGGGTTTCCCTTGCTCGAAAGCCAGTCGTATCCGACTCTAGGGTGCAGTGCTCATCTCTGTTTCAAAGCCGAAAGAGCCAGTGCTGTGTCTGCTTCTGCAGACATTTCCGTGGTCATGTGGCAGGCATGACTAAACACCAGATTGCACGGAACGCTGTTACCTTCCCACCGAAGTGGTCCCTATTTAATAAAGGTAAAGGTTTCCCTTGCTTGAAAGCCAGTTGTATCTGATTCTAGGGTGCTTGGCCCCGGCGGGCCACGGCCCTTTATCCCTCCTGGTAGGAGCAGGGAGGGAGAGGCGGGACCCCTTGCAGCTGTGGTGGCGTTCCTACCGGGACGGATAAAGGGCCATGGGCCACCTTAAAGGGGCAGTGTAGGCAGGCAATGGCTGTCTGCCGGCTTTGGAAGAGGAGTAGTCTTATAGGGTGAGTATATTCCAAACTCTATATTTAACTTGAAAAGTTGGGGGTCATCTTATACGCCCAGTCGTCTTATACGGTCTTATCCAAATTAAGAACAGGAAAAATATCAATTAAGGGAATAGTTAGCAAATTGTACAAGATATTGAATAATGATGAAAAACAACAGGAAATCTTAAAATCCATATGGGAACAGGATCTTAATATTAAAATTAGTAATGAAAACTGGAAAAGTAAATGGAAGAGCAGAATAATGCGTACCCTATCAGTAAGAGTAAAAGAACATAACTATAAATTAATATGGAAATGGTACTTAACGCCAAATAGATTACATCAGATAGACAGCTCAAAGCCCAATCATTGTTGGAGATGTAATGAAACTCCAGGAACATATTTACATATGTGGTGGAATTGCTCAAAAGTGAAGTCTTTTTGGGATAAAATTAATAAGGAAATAAATGAAATATTTGATAGTGATATTAAATTAGACGCGAGCATAGCATTAATAACTGAAGTTGATAATTTGAAATTGGATAAGTATAGAAATGACTTATTGGCAATTATGCTAACAACAGCAAGACAATGCATTGCTAAGAAATGGAAAGATGAAAATACAATACAAATAGAAGATTGGTATAAAGAAATGTGGACATTGGTAGTCAATGACACGTTAACTTGGGAGTTAAATAAAAGAAAGGGCATAATAAAAGAAAACAAATTTCATGAGATTTGGAAATGCTTCATTGATCAAGCGATAAGTAAGAGATGGATCTACATCCAGTGCCTGAGTATGTTTCATTTTGGAGTTGAAAATAAAGGTATAATATTAAAAATGAGAGAGAGAGAATGAATTACCAAACCCAATCTCTGGGAGCTATGTAAATATCACGGGTGATTGTCAACTTTTTTTATTTACCTTAAATGAGGCTATATTTGAATAGTATGTATAGTATTAAGTTCGGATAATATATACCAAATTTTATTGAAAATGATTGTTGTTGGTGGTGGTGGCTTGATTGAAATATGGTGATAACATAGCAAAAAAGTACATGAGTTACATGAATCATATAGTTTGTTTTGTGAAGATTGTATGCTTTGTGATAATGTTATTTTCGTTACTGTTGTTATTTTTTTCTTTTTCTGTTTGTATCATGTCATTAATTATTGTTATTCATTAATAAAATTTACAAAAATTTTAAAAAAGAACTACAAAACTCTAATTTTAAATTTATTCCTTTCTGAAACTATTCTTATCAAGAAGCCAGAACACATGTATATTTCTCTGACCTAATTATGAGTAAACAATTATTTTGTTCTTTCTAAACATTTAGTGAAGTGTATTTATTGCTATGCCAAACAGGGAGTAAAAGCCTTGGGAAACTTGCATTTCATCCTCATCAGCTGCAACTCAACTAATTTCAAAACTAAGACTGCCTAAAACTATATAAAACTTAACATATTAAACCAGGGGTGCCCAATTTTTTTAGGCCACGGGCTAGTCACATGGTTGAGCATGACTGTCAGGTGGTTCCTCCCATCCAGAAGTGGAAATAAAATGTGCATGCGTGAGCATGTTTATGGCAGCCGTGGGTCATTTACGGCAGTATTATGCCCATGCACGGGCGCATTATGCCCATGCACATTTTACTTCTGCTTCTGGGAGCAGCGAGAGTGCCGCAGACAAGATTAATTGGCACTGTGTGCCAGATCTGCCTCGCGAGCAGTAGTTTGGGCACCTCTGTATTAGACAAATAAAAAATCCCAATAAACAGCTAGCTTTTGATGATAATCTATCTTCTTGAAGCTGTGCATTTAGATTGAGTGGATGAATCAGAAAAAAATGGATCGTTCGGGGGGGGGGGTAGAAAAAAGACTACATGACTTTTTCTTTAAAAAAAATCTGTATATGAGATAGTTCTTAGCCCAAAGGCACTTGCTGCACAAAAACAGAGCAGCAGGAAATACTGTGTATGAGAAAGGCATATACAAGTAGAAAAGGGAGACCTGTTTTATGCTTTGCAGGCGCACCCCCCAATAAAGGACTCAGACACTGGTAAAAGTGGATAATGGCATTGGGCCACATTTATTGATTCATGCCCTAGTCCGAATTATAAATTTCTATTGGTAATTGACCAATTATAATTCTTAAGGCAAGCAGGCCGAAGTAACACTGGTAAGGTACCACCCAAAATTGCCGACGGCAATTGTTACAATGTATCTATTTGTATCCATTTGTTTGTTGACAACAAACAAATTGTTGACCGTAGTCAATATCTAACTAATGACCCCACCCTCTGACGCGTATCCGTGAAATCACGGGGTGATGCATGCTGTCTAGCTGTAGCCATCACCCCGTCGCCTGGTTCGTCGTTGACCGGACAACGTTTAACCAACTTATACCTGTCTAGTGTTGTCCAGTCAATTGCGAACCTGCCGGATACCTGTGGGTCATAAATGTTTACCTTACCAGTGCTACCCGCCCATGTGACCAAAGTCAACAGCAGCAACAGAAACCCCTATATCAAACCATAGCAACAGTGTGGGATGGGCGAAAAAACCAGGACCCGAGAGCCAATTGTGGGTCCCAGCCAAAAATTCCCACCCGGCCCCGAAGCAACCAAAATATCACACTGTTAACTAGGGAGGGGGTGGAGGGGAAAAACTTCTCCACTCCGTCGCTTCGCAAAATGGCAGCTCGGCTGCCTCGTGGCCACCCCATTTATAGAGGAGCTGGCCATGCCCCCTAACTACCCGGATGCCTTCGTCCGATGGGGGGGCCCCGCAAAGAGCGCGGTGGCCATTTTGGCACCGCGCTTGCATTGCAGGCGCACCCCCCAATAAAGGACTCAGACACTGGTAAAAGTGGATAACGGCATTGGGCCACATTTATTGATTCATGCCCTAGTCCGAATTATAAATTTCTATTGGTAATTGACCAATTATAATTCTTAAGGCAAGCAGGCCGAAGTAACACTGGTAAGGTACCACCCAAAATTGCCGACGGCAATTGTTACAATGTATCTATTTGTATCCATTTGTTTGTTGACAACAAACAAATTGTTGACCGTAGTCAATATCTAACTAATGACCCCACCCTCTGACGCGTATCCGTGAAATCACGGGGTGATGCATGCTGTCTAGCTGTAGCCATCACCCTGTCGCCTGGTTCGTCGTTGACCGGACAACGTTTAACCAACTTATACCTGTCTAGTGTTGTCCAGTCAATTGCGAACCTGCCGGATACCTGTGGGTCATAAATGTTTACCTTACCAATGCTACCCGCCACACGGGGAGGCTTCCCAAAAAGGCTCACCGCCCCCCCCCAAGACCGTCAGCTCGGTCGACAGGCCTGCTCGCCAGTCTGCTAACCAGAGGTCCATACCTCCCTACGACAGATGGGCCCCATCCCCTGAGTAAAGCTCTTAATTTTGCAAACTGATGGTGGGGAGGCGAATGACGCGTCCCCCACCCTATTCAAAAAGGAACCGGGCAATAGCCCCGTTCACGGAGCATCGGCTCAGTCAAGAGCCTCGAGGCTGAACGCTCCCCAGTAAGCGTACCACGACATCACGTCCGACCACTTGAGGGTTGTGGCCGGCCACACATAATGTGAGTAGGGCAGGTCACTGCAAATCGCAAGCTTCCGCGATAGGCCGGTGACCCGCCCCAAGCCATCGCCCCAAGGTACATAACCAGGACATCAGGCGAGTCAGCATCCCTGATGTAGAAAAGGAATGGCAACAGTTCCCGCCATAACATGCCGCGCTTACCACACCACCTGAGACGTGTGGGTGCACCCAGTCCCAGTCGGGGTCCCACTCTGTCGCTGCAGCGTAACGCGCTGCCCTGTGCAGCGTAACACGCTGCCCTATGCAGCGTAATGCGCTGCCCTGTGCAGCGTAACGCGCTGCCCTGTGCACGCGGCTATGGCCCACCAGCCATACTGTCACCGGTGTAATACGACACCCAGGGTCTGTCAAGGGAAAAAAAGGGGGGGGAGAAACAGTGCAGTGACTAAACTGGTACTCAGGTAGAAGAGGGCGAACACAAATTGAAAACATTGTGAACCTCACCCTCCCATGCGGCGTATTTCAGCCCAGGAGCACCCAAAACAGCTGCAGTAGAAGCCGCCCCCCTTCTGAACGAATGGGTGCCGCAACGAGCCCCTGAGAGGCCAACACTGTCTAGTGCCTTCGCGGCACCCTCCAAAATTGAAATTTAGTAAGGGGAGACCCACCTTGGTGACAGAAAAACGGGCCATGGTGCGTGCCACGCAGTGCAAGGAAATCCTGTAGGGCACCAACCGGACAGATGTCTGCCAAAGAACACCGTAGCAGTCTTACATCACTGCCTACGCCATGCTGATCTGTCTTAGAGGAGCGTATCCTCGACTGAGCCCAGTCTTTGGCAACGTAGACATCCTCGAGTTCCAGTGCCCTACGACTTGCATCCGCCTTAGACAGCATCACAAGCTCGCTGATGCGGAGCGCTCCAAAAAAGGCCACCGTTGTGGCTGCATGAAATGGGCTGCCTCATATCTATCAAACAGAGGCCAGGCCAGCCCCGGGCCAATTGGGTAAGAACCCCTGGGGAAATCGGGTGGCGGTCGTCTGGGCAACGCCCACGCTACCGCACCCACCCCTCCAAAACATGTCTCACACGGAAGTCAGCGGTACTATCCACATGACCTCCCACCTTGGCCATAAAAGCCAACGCTGACAGCCTAGATGCCATGGTGCGAGGTGCAAGGCCCTGGGCATGCAGGTAAACCATGAACCGAAGTACATGGGTCACTGGGATCGGCCAGGATTCTGGCAGCCAGAATTGGGTACAGAAGGCTCTGAAAGAATTGAATGCATGGTGATACGCCTTACGCGTGCATGGCGCCAGTGACAAGCCAATCGCCCGGTTCACCTCTCCTTGCCAATGGTCCATATCTCGTCCGGAGGTGGCGAGGGAAATCCCTCCGCATCCGGGGCCAAGGCACGGAACCGGGAGATCTGCAGGCGGGACAAAGTGTCAGCAATATCATTATTGACCCCCGGGACATGCCTGGCCCCGAAGAGGACGTAGGGGCGCAGGCTGCGCAACACAAACTGGCGCATTAGGTCCATGACCCTGGGCGATTTGGAAGTCTGTGAGTTGACAATGTGGACAACGGCCGCATTGTCACACCAGAAATGGACGACCGAGTCGGCCCACTCCTCGCCCCATAGCATCAAAGCCCCCAGGATAGGGAAAAATTCCAAATACGTGAGATCACGCAGGCGACCCGTGCCTGCCCAGGCTGGTGGCCACCCACCATAGGCCCACTTCCCATTGAAGTACATCCCATAACCCAGGGACCCCGAGGCAGCAGACTGGATCTGAAAGCGAGGGGAAGCCAGGAGGTCAGACCTCCAAAATGATACTCCATCGAACTCCCTCAGGAACTGGAGCCAGATAAGCATATCTGCCCTGATACCCCGGGTGAGTCTAACCCTATGGTGGGGCCTAGATAAGCCAGTCATGGCGTCGCACAAGCGCCGAGCAAATGCCCTGCCCGGTGCGACCACCCTGCAAGCGAAATTGAGGTGACCATGTAGCACCTGCAGTTCCCTCAGGGATGCCTTGTGTTTAGCAAGCAACTCCGAGATAAGGGCCACTATCCTTGACCCCTTATCCCCTGGTAACCTAGAAGCCTACGCTACCAAGTCAATCTCCACCCCCAGGAATACTAGCTTAGTAGATGGGCCCTCGGTCTTTTCGGGCGCTAAAGGGACACCGAGTTCCTCCATTAGCGTCTGAAATGTGTTCAGGAGACGTGTGTACGTGTCCCAGCCCCGTTCACCCCGAACAAAATTCATCCAGGTAATGGGCTACAGACCGGGACCCTGACCTGCGGACAAAAGCCCACTGCAGGAATGTGCTGAAACACTCAAAGGCCAAGCATGATATGGGGTAGGACAAGTGATGGATCAGGCGAAACTCGCCCGGTAACTCCTTGGGCACCAAGCCCAAGGGTGACACCTTAAGGTCAGGGAACGGGGGTGCAGTGTAAGGGCCGGCGACCCTGCCCGCATAAACCTCCTTGTTAATGCCGGCAGCAGCCACCTCCTCCCTCCCCTTAAGGGACAAAAGGTTGGGAGCATCCTGAAGGGACCTATCACCCACAAAAGGAATACGGAACCCCAGTCGAAAACCCTGAAGCAGGTAAACCGCCTCCTCCTCCTTCGGGTATAATGCGAGCCAACGCTCCAACATGTCCATGTTAATTGGGGAGGGGGCCATTCGGTGAACCAGCTCCCCCTGCGGCAGTCTTGCCAACCCCTTGTCCGCCCCTCCCTCCACCCCGCATACCTCCAGGCCTGGGACAGGCGGAGGCAGCATGGGGGCCGGCACAAGAGGGCCACTCATGCCTGTACCGGCAATTCTTCCCATTGCAGGAACCATTGGACAAGAAAGTCCAGCACAGCAGGCGGGCTAGAACCCCCTGCCCCGCCACCTGGCGGGGTGCCTGCGCTGGGGCCGCTCGCTGGACCGCATGTCCACAATGGTATCTCTCTCCAGGCGCAGGGCGCGTGGGAGTCATGTACAGAAGCCACAGCGTCTGGCAGGGCTCATCCCACCTCATCTCAGGGTGCAGGGGAATCCGCATACGGAATTCCACAACATAAGCCAACCATGACGGGCCCGGGAAGTCGACCATCGCCCGGTAAACGTGGTCCAACTATTGGACCATCGGAATCTCCAAATCCGGCCGGGCCCTGAGGTAGACCGCCACGTATGAGGTAGGCCGGCAACCGGTTGGCCCATGTACGTGGCTGCTTGTGACGACGTGCCTGCTCCTTATCCTTCTCATCTTGCCCCTCCCTCTCCTCTATGGTGGGTTCTCTGGTAAGGAGGGAGAAAATGTCCACATACTTCCCACGCCAGACCTTTTCCTTGGTGGCTTGGGCCAAATGGTCCCCCAGGGGCAACGAATACCCCGCAGTCGGCAATGCCGACACAGGAACGGCGGGAACTGCGGGCATCTGAAAAGGAGCCTGGACCAACCCGGTCACCCCTAAAACATCCCCAACTGCACAAGTAGTACCCTCCACACCGGGGCCCTGGGTGAGAGCTGGAGTCACCGGGTGGGCTGTCGGCGGCCGAACCGCTGCACCACCCGTGCGATGCCAAGGCCATTGAAACCCCCCCTCAACATTGCCATGTGTGTGGGTGCGCTAGATTGAACCACATACTCACATGCTGCACCCCCATGGGCCGCCCCCACCGGGGGTTCTGACCCACTGGGGGCGTCGGAGCTCACGACCGCACCTGAGCTCGCCGATGGGGCCTGACCAGCACCGGCCTGTCGATCGGGGAGCTGCGAGGCAGTGGCCGATGCCGGGCCACGCGCCTCAGTCAGCTTGACTCGTCCCGCCGCCTGCCACTGCCCAGCAGACGATGGACGAATCTGCACCCCAAAAGGGGTCCCCTGGGTGGTTACCCTGGCCAGTGAAGCCTCGAGGGCCACAACGTGGGCCAGAAGGGCCTCCACACTGACGTAGCCCCCCAAGAATAGGATTGCTCAGTATGGGGCCCAGAAATTTCTGATGGCGGCCCTGTCAGTCCGTCATGCAGTGCCCGGGAATCAAACTCGGACCTTCCAGTCGGCAAGTTCAGTGTCTTAACCATGTGAGCCACCGCAGCCCCCCAAGAGGGGGCAAAGGGCCGGCCGGCCCACTAACTGCAAGCGTGGGTCCAGATCCCTGGACCCCTGGGCCCATATAGGGCCATGATCCCAGGCCCGGCCCCAGGGCCGGGGAGAACCCTGCCAGGGGAGAGAGCTGAAACCCCCCGCAGACAGCTGCGCACCAATGGGGAAGGCCCCGCAGAATGGGCCACGCCAGAGGCAGTGGCCACTGCTTGCGGGCCGAGAGCCGCGGCCCCTACAGGGCCGGTACGCAGACCTCCAGCCCCAGGTTAAGGGGGGAATCAACCCCATACCACCGGTCCCGGTGAGCTCGGGCAAAGGAGGCTGCTGGGTAGGCGCGGCCGCGGTCCTCCGACCCAGCTGGCGCCTCCGCGCAGAACAAGCCGCGTTCGCAGCCGCCTTCTTCTTAGAGGGTATCGGAGCTAACCAATGGGAAGCCGAAAAGGAGAAAATTCAGCAGCCAAGAGGCTTCCCGGTGAAGGTAAAAGCGACGGAGGTAAGAGGAAAAAACTTCTCCGCTCCGTCGCTTCGCAAAATGGCAGCTCGGCTGCCTCGTGGCCCCCCTTTTATAGAGGAGCTGGTCACGCCCCCTAACTACCCGGATGCCTTCATCCGATGGGGGGGGCCGCAAAGAGCACGGCGGCCATTTTGGCACCGCGCTTGCATTCTTCTTTCGATGAAAAGTATCAAGATGAATTAGGATCATTCTGTCTGAATGCCTGAAATGCCTCAGTAGAGTTTTTGAGTGCTTGACCATCAGTAGTATGGCAGCACCTTTTGAAGATGGCCATTTCAGTTCCCATAGCTGGTTTCTTAAAGGGGGTACAAAAGGCAGACAGCTGTATTGATCTATACAGAGTTTGGGAGCATTTAGTTGCAAATAAATAGTTAGTTGTAATTATTTTCCCCCCAGTAATGAACGTATAATTACATTACATTGTCTCTAACCTAATGAAGGACAATGAGGTATAATGAAGGATAATGAGCCATAGCTTGACTCCCTTTTCAATGTCATTTTTCAAGTTACAAGTGGGGAGAGGCAGTCTCATTAAAGGGTAGAACGCCATGCCCCAGATGGAAGGGTCATCATTGGACAAACAGAGCCTCCAGCGAGCAGTTTCTCTCTGGCATGGTGAGAGACTGGGCCAGAAACAAATCAAACAACTCTAATATCCCCTAGCAGAAAATGCCAGCCTCATTGGGATCAGGATCATGCAGGCTGTCATTCAAACAGGTGGTGGTGAAGGATGTGGAGGTGTGAAGCCTCCATCTTCAACACAGTGTCTTCCACCCATCATCCCATATCTGACTCACAAGATGAGCTCTTACCTTCTTCAAGAGCAAGGCACGTGGCAGCAGAATGATGGGGGACATGAGCAATTCAGAATCAAAATGGGCTCCTGCTTCCAATGGGCTCATGCCTGACTCAATTCTACCAGATGGGGCAATTTGCCTAGTAGCTAGAGGTGGTGAGATGGTTTAGTGTTTGAGAATCAAGACAATGGAAACGGCTGTAAGCTAGCCTAACACATCTTTATTGCATAGAGTACAGTACGAACATGTGGTAATGGCGGACAAACAGCTCTTTTTATACGGTGGCTATCTAATTGAATCTGGCTCTTCGACAGGCATTGGCTGCTGTCCAAGTGACATCATCCTTGGTCACGCCTTTCTTGTCCAGGTGAGGTGAGCGCAGGAATCTTTCCCGCGCGGCTGAAGGCATTTGAGTAATGTGAACCATGTGAGCTGGGTGCTCGCTATTTCCCCCGGTGGCCACTAGCTCGCGTCCTCATACAGAAGGTTACAGTGTTACCTGTACCCATTCATGTGGTTACAAATACATTCAACACACTACATTCAGTACACAACATCCCTCCCCCCTAAGATGGGACAAAGTCCCTTAACCAAACTGGTTTCCTGCATGTGCGTTTTGGCCGTGCGGCCGTTATGCTTGACTCGGCTATGCCCCCTCGTCTGTGTCCTCCTGGTTCTTGTCCTGCAATTGGAGAGGATGACTCGTTAGTGACTCGCCGCGGGCTTGCCGCCTTGGGATGGCCAGGAGAAGGGGGAGGAAGGGTTCCCGACGTGGATGTGGACAAACCGGGGGCACTAGGGGCTAAAGAAAAACCCCGCTCTTCGCTTGGACGGGTGGGGGAACACTCCGAAACCCCCCCCCCCCCGGTTTGATAACTCAAAATCTAATTCAGGGGCAACAGTGGCAAACTCATTTCCCTCCTTCGAGGGGCTGGGTAGAACTACAGGGGCAAACTCGTTCCTCTCTTTCAAGGGACTGGATAGAGCTGGCGTATGAAAAGGATATGAGTTTGACCCTAAGCTTCCCCCCCCCCCTGTTTGGGACTGTTGCCCTACGTTTTCTCCCCCTTGGTCTAAACGGGTGGAGGAGAACCCTAACGCTGAGCGTTGCTGATGATCCCCTCTGTCCGGCCCCCCAATCACTCGGTGCCTAAGTTGGTCAGCGTGCCTTCTCCAGAGGAGACCCGTGTTGGTCTCGACACAGAATGAGACTGGTCCTGTTTGATTAATGACTACCCCCGACACCCATGCTGGCCCAGTGGTGGCGTAGTTTCTGCAATGAACAGGCTCTCCTATCTGGAAATTTTTGGTGGGGCTGTGCTCAATATTTCTTCCTCTATCCTCGACCCGGGTGGGATCCAATCTAGTTAATAATGAGTGTAACTTCCTCTTCATGAGGAGTTCCGCGGGAGAGTATCCCGACGCCAATGGCGTCACTCGATATGCCAACAGAAACTGGCAGAGCTGCCGGTCCAGATCCCCGGGACCCATGCGCCGCAGTCCTTCCTTCATTGTGCGCACCAGACATTCCACCTGGCCATTTGTTGCAGGGTGAAAAGGGGCTGAGGTAATGTGCCGAATGGCGTTGGACTCTAAGAACGCCTGGAACTCGGCTGACGTGAAACAACTCGCATTGTCACTAATTATGACGTCAGGTATCCCGAACGTGCATATCAGTTTGCGCAGCTGTTTTATAGTCCCCGCTGATGAGGTGTTGCACATTGGAATTACCTCCAACCACTTGGAGTATGTGTCCACCACAAGTAGAAAAAATGAACCCCTGAATGGCCCTGCAAAGTCTATGTGGAGGCGGGACCACGGTCCCCTAGCCGTGTCCCATTCTCTGTGTGGAAGGCGGGACTCCTCAGGCCGAGAGCTCTGGCAACTTTCGCAGGTGTTCACCATGTGTTCAATGTCTGTGTCTAGCTGAGGCCACCAGAAGTAGCTTCTGGCCAGCGCCTTAGAGCACACAATCCCTGGGTGGCTGACATGTAAAAGCCGTAGCACCCTTGCTCTTAATGCCTGTGGGACCACCACCCTCTCCCCCCACAACAGACACCCCCTTTCTGCGGACAACTCAACCCTCTTCCTGAAAAATGCCGCAAACTCGTCTGCGGGGGGAGCTGCGGGCCACCCCTTCTGTACCCAGGATCTCACAAGGGCTAACGTTTTGTCCTTGGCTGTTTCGGCAGCAATTTCCTTGGGCAAAATGGGGGGTGCATCTAGGGCTTCAATGAGGAGGACTTGGCTATCCTGTTCTACCTCACACTTTGGGTCCCCCAGGTGGGGCAGGGGAGACCTTGAAAGGGCGTCCGCGTGGCTTATCTCTTTCCCGGGACGGTACTCTAACGCCCCCCTGTATGCATTCAGAAAAATCGCCCACCTAAGCATCCTGGGGGAGAGGATCTGTGGAGTGGGCTTGTCTGAGGTGAAGATACCCAACAGCGGCTTGTGATCGGTGACAATGGTGAATGGGCGACCATACAGAAAATCATGGAACTTCTTTGTGCCCGCAACAATGGCAAGAGCCTCCCTATCTGTTTGGGCGTAATTTCGTTCTGCCTTGGACAATGATCTCGAGTAGAATGCAACTGGGGCTTCTCGCCCCCCCTCTAGCACGTGGCACAGGACCGCCCCCACCCCCACTGGTGAGGCGTCGCAGACCAAGACTACCGGCTTCTTTGGGTCGAAATGGGTTAGAATAGCCTCCGAGGAGAGGAGTTGCTTGAGTTCCCTGAAAGCCCGCTCCTGCTTCTCCCCCCACCGCCAAACCGCATCCTTCTTCAGCAGCCCATGCAGGGGCTCTGCAATCGTCGCTTTCCTGGGCAGGAAGGAATGGTAAAAATTCAGCAGCCCCAGGAAAGACTGCAGCTCCGGTTTCGCGGTGGGGCGAGGAGCGTTTCGAATGGCTGAGACTTTGGACTCAGCGGGTTTCACCCCCTCAGAAGTTATGCGGAACCCCAGAAACTCCACCTCCCTGGCCAGAAACACACATTTGTCCCTCCGCAACCTCAACCCCGCGGATTCGAAGGCTGTGAGGACCTTATCTAGTCTCTGGGCCAGTTCTGCTTCGCTCTCCCCAGATATCAATATGTCATCGAAAAATGGCAAGACCCCCGGTAATTTCTTTAACAAACGTTCCACAAGAGACTGAAATAACCCCGGCGCCGAGTTCACGCCAAACTGTAGGCGCGTCACCTTGAATGCCCCATTGTGAGTTACAATGGTCTGCGCAGCAGCTGTGGCTGGGGTTACTGGAAGCTGCTGGTACGCCTGCGCCAGATCTAGTTTAGCAAAAACTTTTCCCCCATGTAAAGTGGCCAGTAGATGGCTAACTACCGGCACCGGATAGGCATTAGGGCGGATCGCCTTGTTAATTGTACACTTGTAGTCAGCGCAAATTCGCACTTCCCCATTTGCTTTCAATACTGTAACAATAGGAGTCTCCCACTCTTCAGAGTCCACCGGCACTAAAATCCCTTGCCCCACTAATTTGTCCAGTTCCGCCTCAATTTTGTCCTTGAGGGCGAATGGAACCCGACGTGGTTTTAGTCTCATTGGGCGGACCTCCGGGTCCAGGTCGAAGGAAACTGGGGGCCCCTTGTACTTCCCGAGTCCCTTCTTGAATACCTCTGCGTGTGCGTCGCACACTGCCTGAATCTCATTTCCCCCGATGGCATGGACGCCGCCTATGAAGATGTCCAGGGGTTTGAACCATTGTGTCCCCAAGAGATTACACCCCCCATTTTTTAGAACTACCAGGGGAAGTTTCCTTTGGAGTCCCTTGTACCGTGTCTCGAAGTCCCCAATCCCCAATACTGGAATCGCATTTCCCTGCACATCTTTTAAGTTCGCCCCCATCTCCTTGAGTTTGGGTCGCTCCTTGGGGGGAATCCGCAAAAATTCCTTATGGGAAATGAGGGAGTAAACAGACCCCGAGTCTATCTCCATCTTAACAGGGGCCCCTTGCAACAGTACCTCAGCATAAAAACGTGGTTGCCCTAGAGGCACGCTGTGGACGGCCACGTCGTCTTCCGCGTGCACTCGCAGGCACACGTGGTTCCCCTCTGGGTCGTCGCCGCCATCGCCGACTCTGCCGACGCCATCCCGGCTGCTCGAGGCGCGCTTACTCTCTTCCCGGCGTTGCTTGCAGACCCTGGCGATGTGGCCCTTCCGCCCACAGTTGTGGCACTCAGCTTTCCGGAATGGACATTTGCTCCTCTCGTGGGATGCTCCGCACCCATCGCAGCGCCGCCCCCCTTCCCCTTCTTCTCGCTCAGCCCTTTCCTGACCTTCCGGACCCCCTCATCTTCGCTGGAGCCTGGGGTGGCAGAAACCTCTGAGGATGTGGGCGAGCGTGGGGCAGGGGTCGCCCTCCAGGCTGCCTGGACGGCGGATGCAGCTGCCTCGACTGGTGGGGACTTTGCCTTGAGAAGCTTGTACCCGGCCCACGTGGATTCAGCTGCTAGAGCCTCTTGTAGTACCTCTTTAAAAGTGAGGTCGTGGCCTCGGTTCATGAGTTTCCTCTGGGTCTCCCCGTCTCTCATCCCGCAGAGCATCCTGTCCCTTAGGGCCACGTCTAGAATTTCCCGCCATTCGCATGGGGTTGCCAAAACGCGGAGGGCCGCTGCATAATCGGATATTGACTCACCCGGCTTTTGGTCCCTCCTTGCGAAAGTGGCCCTGGCAGAGAAGAAGGATACCTTGGGCTTGAAATGATTCCGCAGAACCCCCAGAATTTCCGTCACCGAAACCTGGTCCACCTCTCGTGGTGCCACCAGATCCATCAGTGCTTGCACGGCGTGGAACCCGAGCATCGTGATGAGAAGACCCTTCTTCTTCCCAGCGTCGGTGATGCCCGCATACGCCACCGTACTCTTGAAATGCATTTCAAACCAGTCCCATCGCTCGGGATGGGTCACGTCGAAAACTGGCTTCTGTGATATTGTCTTGTCCCCGTGGGAATCCATATCCCATCCTCGTCGCCAATTTAGTGTTTGAGAATCAAGACAATGGAAACGGCTGTAAGCTAGCCTAACACATCTTTATTGCATAGAGTACAGTACGAACATGTGGTAATGGCGGACAAACAGCTCTTTTTATACGGTGGCTATCTAATTGAATCTGGCTCTTCGACAGGCATTGGCTGCTGTCCAAGTGACGTCATCCTTGGTCACGCCTTTCTTGTCCAGGTGAGGTGAGCGCGGGAATCTTTCCCGCGCGGCTGAAGGCATTTGAGTAATGTGAACCATGTGAGCTGGGCGCTCGCTATTGCCCCCGGTGGCCACTAGCTCGCGTCCTCATACAGAAGGTTACAGTGTTACCTGTACCCATTCATGTGGTTACAAATACATTCAACACACTACATTCAGTACACAACAGATGGTATGAAATCATTTTACTACATATGTTCAGCTATTGGTGATGTTCTACATAGAATCATAGAATAATTGAGTTGGAAGGGACCTGTGAAACTATCCCTGTTCAATCCAGGAATCTGAAACAAAGCAGATCAGACAGAGAGGGAAGGAGGGAGGGAGAGAGAAAAAGAGTGGAAAGGGGGGTGGGTGTCACAGTTTCATCCTGCCTTCTCTTCAATTACCACCTACTACAACTTTAGTAGTCATGAATATATGGCTCTTTCACTATTTTGCCGGTCTCCCTGCTAGAAGGTGTCTTATAAACTCTTTGTGATAGAGATCCTATCACTTCTGTGTCCTGTACAGCTTCTGGCATTCTGTCAGTGCTGCAGAATATAAACAGTACTTTTTTTGACACATCTAACAAGCAGTGATGAAAATGGATGACAGATTTTATCAGAATTTCTATCATGTAGCAAAGCATGGCTCCCTAATCTTACAGATGAATGTGGATGAAATGGTTTGGCAGTGTTGCTATGTAACATTTTGACGGTCTTCCATTACTTTCACCAACACTAAGAAACCTTTGTGAAGTTTTGCATCCTGCAGGAAAGTCAGTTAGCTGCTGTTTTTCTGTTTAGTTAGGAACAGGAATTTTCTGAGCAGACACTGGAACACAGAATGTGGAGGGTTAAGCAAAGGACTAAAATAATGGGAGTTCAGTCCTTGCTGAATTTCTGGAAGGTTTTCTGACCACCTTGACCTGACACATGCAGCAGCTTTGTCAAACGTGACAATAATTCACATGTCACAGGAGAAAGCGAGAAATGTTAAAAGCAAGCAGAGGTGCCTGTGATTGATATGCAGCCCAGACTGCAGCTGAGAAATATAGCAAATGGGCAAACAATGCTAAGCTTGCTAACTCTAGTGGGGGAGGTTACATCTCCTGCTCCTGTGAATGAGGCAATTTGACTATCTGTTGAGTACACATTGGTGAATTGTGTCCCTTTACTTACTCTGGCAGAATTAATGTGGGCTTTAAAATAACAGAGCTATTCCCTGTTGTCAAAGCAGGACAACTGGCATATTTTAAACGTTAATTATTTCAACACTTATGGTTGCTTCTTATTTATTGTCAATTGCTTTTCACACCAGCTTATTCACAAGCACAAACGGAAAAAGAACCTCAGAAGATTTATTATGGAGCTTCTTGGCACTATAATAACAAATGGGTCAAAGTTAAACAAAAAGAAAAGATGTGCCAGTAATTTTTGGATTGCCTCCAGTAGCATTTCAAGATGTTGGCCTTGAAACTTTAAATCCCTATGAAGTTTGAGATGAGAATACTTGATGAATTACTTCCCTGTGAGCTCTGTTCCCCTATAACATATGGCTTTCAGGTCTATCCAAACCAGCTGGTACCCTATTCAGCTGGTTCATGTTGTGTGTAAAATTTGCACAAAGAGGAATATGTTCTAGCTCTGAACCTTCTACCCCTGGTTTCATCATGTGGATGCTCTCTGCAAGAACTGGAAACTTGATTTTCCATTGTCCAAACATAGGTGGAAAGCTAACCAGCATCTCCAGAAATATGTATTTACTGGAAATGCAAAGCAAAGAAAACACACAGACAGATCCTACATGTATAATTGAGTTTAACCTAATTTTTGTGTGTGGGAAATGGAAAGCTCCTTAGAAAACTCACAAGGACTTCTCTCTGCAAAACTGATTTATGGAACAATCCCCCCACCCCACCCCCACCCCTTCATCAATCTCTCCCTGCAGTGTTCAGGGAAATAAGTCTTGGGTCACAAAAGGTATTGCTATCTGGCTGCAAAATACCTGGGTTGACTATGTTCTAGATTTACAGTATGAACAATGGTAAGATTTGCAAGTCTGGTTGGAATTGTTTGAGACAGCAGAGAGCAAAGTTGTGCAGACATCTCAAATTGATGAATTTGGTCCAATAGTGTAGTTCTGCAAATGAAACAGCATCCAATAGCAGACAGATTTCTGTTCGTTCCTTCACCCACAAAGCTGCTAAGGTCCTTCTCCAAATCAGTTCAAAGTAACACTGAATATTACCTTACATTTGCATTATCAGTATTTGTGTATCAATTGCAAAGATAACATTTCTTGATTAAACCAATCTGAAGCCACATGCTAACCTCTACATGCAAGCATGCCCTGGTGGTGCAGTGGTTCAACTGCTGTACTGCAGTCAGAGGTTTGTGAGTTCAATCCTGACCAGGGATCAAGCTTGACTTAGCCTTCCACCCTTCTGAGGTCAGTAAAATGAGTACCTACCATGTTGGGGGCAAAATGTTAATTAACTGTGGAAGTGCAGAGTGATGCATGTTGGGGCAAAGAACCCCAATTACATTTATAAACTGATGGGGTCTGAACTCTCTGCGACAAACCAGGAAAGGGACCTTGGTGTCCTGGTGGACAACTCAATGAAGGTGTCAACCCAGTGTGCCTCAGCAGTGAAAAAAGCAAACTCAATGCTAGGGATCATTAGGAAGGGTATAGAAAATAAGTCAGCAAGTGTCATTTTGCCTCTTTATAAATCTATGGTGAGGCCCCATCTGGAATACTGTGTACAGTTCTGGTCGCCATACCTCCAGAAGGATATTATGGAGCTGGAAAAAGTGCAGAGGAGGGCAACCAGAATGATTAGGGGACTGGAACACCTTCCTTACCATCTGAGGCTGCAACGGTTGGGCCTCTTCACTCTTGAACGACGACGTCTAAGAGGTGACCTGATTGAAGTTTATAAAATCATGCACGGTGTGGACAAAGTAGATAAGGAAAACTGTTTTCCCTATCGCATAACACTAGAACTAGGGGACACTCCATGAAACGTTTGGGTACTAGTTCTCAAACAAATAAGAGAAAGTACTTTTTCACCCAGAGGATTACTGGTCTATGGAACTCCCTGCCAGAAGAAGTGGTGACAGCTGTCAGTCTTGACAGCTTTAAGAAAGGATTAGACAAGTTCATGGAGGACAAGAGTATCAATGGCTATAATTATGGATACTTAAGGACAACCTCTGGGTTGGAGAGATAGGCAGGATATCTCTCAATATCATTTCCAGGGAATCCTAAGCAGGTGAAGGCATCTGCTTGGGAATGCCCTGAAGGAAATGGTGAGCCACTGTGTGAGACAGAATGCTGGACTGGATGGGCTGTGGCCTGTTCCAGCAAGGCTGTTCTTATGTTCTTATGTTCTTATGTAACTTGTGAACCTGTAGTATGCGCGCACACAATTGGTATACTGGCCCTGACAGAACCCCAGTGATGGGTGATCACCTCGTTACCAGGGGTTCCTGAAGGGACAGAAATTGGGGGAGCTGAATATTAGATAGGGTTTAATTCACCCACAGCTGACCTGACAAGTAGCTTGGACAATAGGAAGCTAATGACTAACTCGCTAGTCATGTAATGGGTAATCTCGCATCTGCGAATTACCTTAAGTCCTAAAACCAATACCAGCCACATGTTTACCCCAGATAGCTTGGAACAATGGAGTTCCCCTGTCATTGATTAAGTTAGTTAATTAACTCCCCTGAAGAGTTTCCCAATTAACTCATGTAAACATGGCATATGGATTCTGCCAGATCGCAGTTCTTTTGCATGCAGCCTGTACATGATAAATACTGATGATTTGCCTCATTAAATCACTGGTTTTCGCTCCATCTTGCCTCATGTCTCATTGCTTGACCGGTCTCCTCCGGGACCCAACAGCTGCTTTGCGGCCCCGATCCAACATCACCACCCAGAGAGTACACTAAAGCACTATGGGGAAGTATAAAAGCCTAATTGCTATTTATTGAATCCTGCCCCTTAGAAAGACTGGCTGATGAGGAAGCAAACTGGCTTACTCCCTCCTCCATGAAGACTTCAAAGGTGCCTGAGAGACATTCTGTGGGGGAAATTGCTTAGGTTTTTACAGTTTGGTGCATTAATACAGAAAACATGATATTTCTAGGGTGACAGAAATCACATTTTCCTGTTGCCTGTCTGCATTGCTATGTACATATGAATCAAAGACTATCTGCTACTCAGCTATGGGCACCTTAATACTCCCCCATCCTTTCCCACAACTGTTTTCATCCTATTGGTTAAGTGGTATTCTCAAGTTTGAAACAACCTTCAAAACTTTAAGGCAGGGGTTCCCAATCTACAACCTGTGGGCCAGATCTGGCCCATGGCACCAAATCATCTGGCCCACACCCTCACTCCACCGCCACCACCTCAATCCTTGTTTCCTCTGCTTGGCTTGGCATGTCCCCAATGGCGCTCCATAACAGGGGCACATGTTCTAAGGCTTACAACATCCACCCTGCTATGGAGTGCCATTAGGGACACACTAAGCCAAGTGGAAGAGACAAGGATTGAGGAGGAAGTGGCAGAAACAGAAGCAGAATCAGAAGTGGTGGCTGGAGTGAGGTTGTGGACCAGATGATTTGGTGCTATGCAGCTCCTCCAGACCAGTAAGCAGGAAAGCAGCATGGAGGGGAGTGGTGGGTGCCTCAGGTTGGTCGCTGACAGTGGTGGTGTGGGTGGAGTGGTGAATGGGTCGGGGAGGTCCCACTGCTGTGGCTGGCAGTGTGGGGTGGTGGTGCTCAGGTTGGTGCTGCCGCTGGCTTCAGTTGCATTGGCAGCAGCAGGACCACCCTGGGCCCCACCCATTCCCTTCCACAGGCAGCAGCAACAGCAGCACCTATCTGGCCCGCCAATAGTCTGAGGGGGCATGATCCAGCCCCTGGTTTAAAAAGTCTGTGGACCCTTTTTTTAAGGGAATGTTTAACACCCTGAGATGGCAGGCAGAGTTCCTAACTGGCAGCATGTGGCTAGTTAGACTTTTGTTGTGAATAATGCATAGATAATTATCTGCCTGGCTCAAACCTCTCCTATGAAGGGCAGGCATTGACCTACTATTTATCTCTCCCTTTGGCATATACTTCAGCTATTAAAATGAGGAGCCAGAAGAATGAAAAGGAGATTTAGTTTTGCCTTGCTGAGTTTTCTCCTTTCTTAATGAGCCAAGGTGTGTCTTTCAACATGGGTTGATTTCCTCCTTTGAGGAATAGTTAGATATCTTCCTTTGAAAATACAGTTTTCCATTCAGAAGGTAGTCAAAGGATAATCCTCTATTTGAAAATGTCTTTCTATAGAACCTCCATCTAGTCTAGATCTGGACTAAAGGTACAAAACTGTAAGAAAAGAAAACAGCAGCCCTGAAGCTCTTCATCAATTATTTTAACATGTGGATAGCAGGAATCATAGGCAAGGACAGATCATCTGGTCAGAGTCTTCCCAGCTATTGTGATGGATATTATGTTAACAATATTTAAATTTGCATATACAGCTATAAATCAGCATCTGGAAATGACATATAAATCACTATCATCTTTTGCTCTCTTTCTTCTTGGTACATTTTCTCATTATCAGGGATGTGCATGAAGCCATCCTATTATACTCTTTGTTCTGGGACAACAAGTGCCAGATTTTTCTTCTGAAAATAAGGTGAACAGACTGTTTTTGAAACCTAGCAGCTGAAGCCCCCTATTGATCAAATCAAACCAAGGGTCAGTTAACACAGAAAACGTAATTGATATAAGAATCTAAAGTCTTATGACTGTAAGGAAATAAAAATGGATGCTTGTGTTTTTTAAAACAGTAATGTAAATTTCTGAGTGTTGTTCACTGCAGAGAGGAGGTATGTGGCATTCAAAGTGGTTGCTGGGGAAAGATTGTGTGGTAGACATAATAATCCTGTGTTCTGGGAAAACGAAATTTAAGTTTTCATGGACATCTAATCCTATGTGCTAATTGGCTGGAATCCTTCAGAGGGAGGGTGAAAGGTGGAAATTGTTTGAGGAGATTAAAGGAAGGGGAATAGAAAGGAGAATCTCTTTTCGCCATGCTGTGGAATGTTTAGGATCGCTTTACACCAGGGAAATGAAAGAAACTGCCAAAATATGGTTCTCTAATTAGATAAAGCCAGGCCAAAGCCTGTAAACTAGAAAGGTTTTTATTTTCATATGTGAAATGGCTAGATTGCAAATTATGTTCCTCTGGTATAAGTTTTTGAGACTTACAAACTGTGCCTTAATTTAAAAAAATGTGCTTGGAACCCAGAACTGTTGTTTCTGGTGAATTGAGAAATTTACCTTAAGCATATTAGCTCATTAGGGAGTACGATATATTGAAGAGAAGAACAGAAACTAAATTTCTTGGTAGGTTTCTCTGCCTACTATCAGATTGGAAAATTGCAAGCCATCTATCCTTTCCGCATCTTTCTAACACAATTCACTGAGAGATCCAGCCTACCATTAAACATGAGAAAGACTGGTGGAAATAGTTGACAGCTTTTGGGAGAGGGATGCATGTTGGTGAAGTGGCTGTTTTTGATTCATTCCAGGTTCTCTCAGGAGGTGCCTTTTTCATTTTTGTGTCTTCCATTTACCAGCATTTTGTAAAACATGAAAGTGGCTGCTCTTTAGGGTCATTTTGTTTTGTTTTACAAAACAGATAAAATGCTAGAGGACATGCTTTTAAAAAGGAAAGCAAAAACCACAAGTCTGAAACTGTGTTAGCATCATCCCCCCCTGCCTTGATAAGCATCTCAAACCAAACATGTGAATTCTGTTGATTGTCTGGACGCCATGCAAACTTAAAGTCACTAGCATAGGCTTGAGTTTGGATTCAAACAAAATGGGGTGCCACCTCAGCCCTATGTTGGTGGTACCATTCTCATGTATTGCCAGTCTGGGGCTTACTTTCACCTCCTACTTATTATGGTTGTAACTTTAAATGGACCACTCAGTTGCAAAAGTTCCCAAACTGCTTCCTCTTCCTTCCTTGGCTTTCCCTCTCCTCTTCAGCTCCCTTGTCAGATTCCACTACTTACTCATTTGCCGATCATTTCCCACTCCACTGACAGCTACCTTTGAGAAGCCCTGCCATGCACTAACCTTCCTCCATTTCCACAACCTATTTCCCTTCCAACACAATGACCATCAACTTCCCAGCCAAGTGGGGAGTGCCCCATTTTTCCTCTGGTTCAGGGATCTTTCCCACTAGAACAAATAACTGAAACAAAGACATAGAACAGAGCACTGTCCTCCCTGGGTTCCAATCAATGAAGGCCTTTGAACGGCTTCAAAATTCCTACTCCCAAACTTTATGATCGGTTACTGACAGCAGCTCTCCCAATGCCATTGCATTAAAGGGGCTGTGGTGGCTCAGTGGTTAAGAAGCTCACCTTGTTAGCTGGAAGGCTGGCAATTTGGCAGGTCAAGACCCAGGTACTGCATGATGGATTGAGCGTGCATCTCTGTCCCAGCTCTTGGGGACATGAAAAGAGCCACATTTGGGCATTCCCTGAGCAGAGTTTCTTCCACAAAAATCCTTTCAACCCAGAATAATTTCTGGCACGAAATTATTATTATTGCATTAAAGATTTCCTGGGTAATTTGACATAGTGAAAGAATAAGAAAAACTAAATGAAAGAAAATACATTCCCCTCTTTTGTTAGCATGAATCCACTGTGTTTCAGAGTCTCTGTATTAGGAATGGATGAAATCAACATGAAAATGGGGAAAAAAGAGGGGCTCTTTTGTGTTTCCCCCCCATTTGTGCTAACACAAATATCCTATTCTTAATGTACAGCTTATCTCTCAGGGACCTCTGAAGTCTTCACAGAGGAGGGACTAAGCCAGTTTGTTTCCCCATCAGTCAGCCTTTCTAAAGAGCAGTACTCAATGAAAGGCATTCCTGCATGTGAAGCTTAGCGTGTTGCTTCAGATTTGTTGTAATGGTGGGCCGGAAGGAAGACGCATGGAAGCAGCTGTGTGGTGAAGTCCAGCCCCGACCAGAGGTGGGGGTACGTATTTATTACCCTGCCTTGGCATTGGGACACGTGCCTAGGGCACTCGTGCTGCCCCTGTACAGAAGGCTTGTGTACGTGGCATTTCTCCATGAGTCCAGTAATTCCCATGACTGGGGGCTACTCTGGGGCTGCCTGGTGGTTAATGGTCAACTTGCATTAAATTGCCTTGGGTTGGCAAAATCCATTGTTCCTGCCCTACTCTCGGAGTCTATGTGTCTTGACCCAGGCACCTAATCTTTGTCCCCTGTTTGCCCCGGCTTGCTTGCCCAGCTCTATTTGCTCTCAGCCTGGGCTATGGTTCATCTTTAACTAGCCCGCTTATCTTCCCAATTTCCTTTCCAGGTGAGCCCGGTTGGTCCCTGGATCTGTTGACACCAAGTGAACCCCTGAGGAGAAGTTTAATTGCCAATTATTCCTGCAGGCAACCCACATTTCCCCTTCCTTCATTATTTAAGTCAGCCTGGCTGAGGGCACGATAGATGTGGGGCATGATTTGTTTGGGCGTGAATGTTTATCGGGGTTTTTGCCATGGGGTGCACATTGACAAGAGCAATAGAATGCATTGCGCAAAGCAGCAGAGCATAATACCCACCACTATGATGATAGCTATGGTCTGGAGCGCTGTTTACACCCACCCCCAGGGGGTCCATGATCACAGAGCAAGCCCAATTCTGTCCTCTTTGACTGAGGTGTCTATTTTGGCTATCTGGTCCTGGACCTTGCAAGAGTTGTCCGTCAGGTTGAAACAGCACATGTCTCTGACTGACTAGGTGCGATTAATTGCCTTGGCTAGCGTGCATGCCAGTAGGCCAATTCTGCTTGCGTTACTGGCTGTCAATCCCAGTACCCCAATTATGCTGGTGGCTAGGGAGACATACTCTGCTTACTAAGCAGTCCTGTGCTGCGTGAGTACATTCAAGTGCCTCTGATTCTGCTTAGAGGAGCTAACTTTTTCCCCCAGGGATAGAAATGGTTATTCTAAGGTAATCCTTAACTATCCTGCAAGAAAGCCTCTCTGGCAAGCAAACATTTCCTCACACATAGGGAGGTGTGATTGGCACAGACATAAGCAAACAGAAAGTAATCAAGGGATTACAATAGTCAGGGATTTCCTTGGCTGCGGGATGATCAACCTTTACAAGTGTGTGTAGAGGTGGCCCACTTTGATTCCTTTCTCCCACCCATGGGTGAAAACATGACCTCTTAGCAATGGGTAGTGTTGGAGTGGCGGATGTGAGGGTAATATGCAAAAAGGTGTGTGCAAAATTCACAATCTAGTTCATATGTCTCTTGAAAATCCCACCTTGAGCATTGTATAAAGGCAAAGAATTCAAAGATATGCAAAGACAATATAAGCAATAGCAAATAATGAAACATATACAAAAACATCTAGCTGCCTCTTCTGATGCTGATTCTTGAGATAGGGTTATATGCGGTGAAGCCATAAATTGTCCCTTGATGTGGATTAAATGACCCACTCTGTCCATTGGTAGCTTCATTGCTACTGCTGTGCTTAAAATGGATGGAGAGTCTGTGTTATAGAAATGGTGACAGGACTCTAAAACAAGGCTGTATCCTGTGCATGTCCAGATGTCAGAACTGTGTTTAATTGAGCATGATGTTCTTTGAAGTCCCAATTGGTGGGTAACATTGATTCCTGGTCTGCATAGCTTGTGTGTATGTGTGTGTGGTGTCTGTGTGTGTGTGTCCCAAATCCTCCCCCCTTGGGGTAAAAGCATGCCAAAATCATCGAAAAATCGATGGCTGGTGTCATCTTGGTTGATGTCTGCGCTTGCTACGTTTTGGCTGGGACCAATGCTGGCATCTAACATCTCCTGGACTTCCGGGATTGGTGCCTGGTTCTGGCAACTTAACCTGGTCTGGCTGGCATCCAAAAATGGACCTGCAGAGGAGATAAAAGCTGGCTGCGGAGGCAGCCTTGGAAATCCTGAGGGAAAAGGTCTGAGAGAGTTATTTTTTGTAATTCTTTTGTAATTCTAGGTAAATATTGCCCTAGCTGAGAATCCGAGGGGGGCCTCCTCTGAGGGGGGCTCCCCCTTCTTTTAACTAAAAGAAAAGACAGTGTAGGTTAATTCATTCCACAATTGCTTGACCTGGAATTGTAAGAAGTGCCATTAAATGCAAAACTTCCTGATTCAAGGTTATTACTAGAATGGCATAATCAGAACATCATCTGAATTTGGTCCTGCAAGAAAGGTCTGTCAGAAAATGAAAAAATGTTAGATTGAAATTGAAGGGACTATAGTGAAATCCTGCATGTTTCAAGGGAAAGGGTGGATGTAGAACAAATCAGTAATTAGAATAAAAGGACAAACAAGCTAAAAACATAGTAATGCTGGCGTAGAAAATCATTAAAATGAAGAAACGAGCTAAAAATTACATACAGTGTTACTCTAATGACAAAGAGCATGCAGCAAATGAAAAAGTCAGATGTTAACTTAAGCTCATCACAAACAAGGCCCATACAGGTCTTATCAGTTAATTAGAATGTAACGCTCCCTTGAGTTCATCGTTCCTGTGGAAAGAGATAACAATCCTGTCAATGAAGAGTTAAGTAACTAAGGAGGCTGTGGAAAAACACTATGCAATTCACAAAAGGGCTGGAACTTAGTTCCAGGCATGTTCTGATTGCAGAAAAGCAAATCACCTTTGAAATGTGGTGCTAGAAGAGATGTTTGCAAAAATCGAAGCGTTATGTAAAGGGATTAGGCATAGTTATAGAAGAAGCTGTGGGAATAAATCCAAGTCGCCAGGTTGTTCATAATGTAATGTATTAGTGACATTTTACCTTGATCAAGATTCTATTTAACTCAAGTACCAGTGCCATACTTTATCACAAAACCTGAACCTGTACTTTTACATGCTCAGAACCTCAATTTCAGGCAATCTGACTTTACTATATTCTTAAAACATTTAGACAAGACTAGACAAGACTTACTGTTCATTACTTATTATTTAACCAGTTATGAGACATGTCATTTGTAAATAGGGGGCCCATTTTTCTCTACTGCCATTCTTGCAAGCAGCATGTATCAAAACCTATGTGCATAGTAATTCCGGAATGTGAAGACGAACAGGATTTTTTTTCTTTTTTAGGGCACTCTTGCTGGGTGAAAAACTCAGAGACAATTTTCTGGTTCGCGAGGCTGCAAAAATTGTCTTCCAGCGAAAGTTTCTTTAATGTAAATGAATCAATTTCTTCCCTACTTTTCTCTCCCCAGTCAGCTGTCTGCTTGGTAACAGCACTAATTGCTAAGCAGGCTTAAGAATGTGGAAATTGTGACTTGATTCTTGTGAAGAGATCAGCAACCAGGAAAAGCCTCCTTTGCAAACTTAAAAGCAGGCTTGGTTGAGAGGAAAGGGGGTCACTTTTACCCCTTTTTGACCATTTTGATGCAGCATTTTCCATTGAGATTAACATGGAACATTTTAACCACTTTGTTCAGCTAACACAAATATACAGCCTATAAAGAAACTATCACCTTCCACCTTCCCCTCTCTGTTGCCATCCTAAAGAAGTTTGCCAATCTTTTTGTCTTTGTGGGCTAGAATCCCCCCCCCCTTTCCTCTTTTGTCTCTGGCACTTAAGATGCTAGGCAGGCAGGCCCACCACTCTTTCTCATACTTTCTTTAGCCTGCTGCTTGAATGAATCAGGTCTGGGCTACTTTCTTCCTCCCATTAAAAAAATGTATCCAACCCATGAACAGATTTGACTGTCATCTTTCTTATTACTTCTAGAACACAATTCTTGTAGTAAAGGTAAAGGTTTCCCTTGCTCGAAAGCCAGTCGTATCCGACTCTAGGGTGCAGTGCTCATCTCTGTTTCTAAGCCGAAGAGCCAGCGCTGTCTGCTTCTGCAGACGTTTCCGTGGTCATGTGGCAGGCATGACTAGACACCGGAGCGCACGGAACGCTGTTACCTTCCCACCGAAGTGGTCCCTATTTATCTACTTGCAATTTCTTGCTTTCGAACTGCTAGGTTGGCAGGAGCTAGGATGAAGACGGGAGCTCATTTCCGTCCTGCAGTACTCGGGAATCGAACTGCTGACCTTCCGCTTCCCAGTCAGCGTCTTAGCAACTTGAGCCACTGCAGTACCTACACAATTCTTGACATGTCAGTTTTAATTTTGTAACATTATAGCACAACCATGCAAACACATAACAATTCTGTCACTTTCAACATTCATACTGGTGCACCACCTTTCATTCATGACACATTCAAACTTACACATTCAAACCTTAGACATCCACATTCCTTCCTGGGGACATTCCCCCTCCCCAGATTCGTAATGCTTTGCTCTACTCATAAGGAAATGATTCCTCCCTGCCAGATTTTTAAGGCTGTTCTCAGGTGGCTTTTACAACCACTCTGGGCTTTTTGCATGGAAGTTAGTTTCCTTTCCAGTTCAGTTACCTTCCTATCCGATCTAAACTTTTAGACTTGGCTTCTGGGGGTCCCTACCCAACTCCTGCTGCCACTTCTGTTTCTGCTCTCTTCCTGAGTTCCCTAGTGAATCTGCTCTGAAGCCCTGTGTCTGTAATGGCTTTGCAGATCTCTGCAAGTAGCCTGTATGGGATGGGCATGTAGATGGTGGTCTGTTCGCCTGAAAGTGCATCTGCCTCAAGGCGGACTGGACACAACAACTGATGTTTGGCCAGTTCTGATGCTGACAATTCCCCCTGGTGTGGTTCTGCCTCTATCATCTGTTGGAAAGGACTCCTGACTGCCCTGGAAGCACCTGCGCTTCCTAAGTCCCCCAAGCCCCCATGCTAGAATTTGATGGTTGGGTAGAGACATGCTGGGGCACATGGTTCTGGGGGTTTCTTGGTCTCTACCCGGGCTGGGCTCACGGCTGCAATTACCTGCTGACACTTGCTCCAAGCCCCTATGATCTTAGGTGGGGCTTGGGGTGTAAAGGAATTGGCATTTTAAAAGAGTGATCTTTGCTCTCATTAAAATTGTTTACTGCTTGAAGTAAAAATGTTTTGCTAGATTCTTAGTCTATGATGTAATACTAACTCACAGGTGTTCGTTAGAACAGATGTTTAGACAAATATGTTCATTCAGACATCTGCAGTTGATGTGCAGACTTGAAGTCTGACATCCAGACACTTTGTCCATCTCACCAGATAAGAAGATGGCACAAGAGATAAGGGATTCACGTAATTAGCAGATGTTCCAAACAGGTGGGTAGGGGGGCGTAACACCCACACATCCAGCCAGCTTGTCTCCTCGAGACATAGTTGGAAGTTTTCACATGTTTCTAATGCAGGTGTTTGACTGAAAAGTGTATAAATAAGAATCCTTTTTACCCTGAAGTTAAGTAGAGTAGGGAGAGAGAAGATCAAGATAGGGTAAGCTTCTCTCTCAGCCAGACCATGACAGTCTGAGCCTATGAGGGGCTCTTCGCCCCACTCTCGTATATCTATTTAGACAGCTTAGTTATTCATGTTTATGTTTTGTTTATGATTTCTCTTTGTATTCCTGAACTTTTATTATAACTGTATATTACTCTACCTCAATATTGTAAGCCAATAAAGTGCTGCTATTTTGAATACTGGGTAGGTTGATTTTGTTCGCCTCTTAGTTTGAAGAGGGAATGTTTAGATGTCCAGCCAGAAGATATTTTATCTTTGAAAAGTGCCAGGCTGTTCTCTCTACAGAAGGGAGGTAGAAGTCAAATCTTAGCCTGCGGTAGGAACTTCTTATCTACTGGCCATTCATCATTTTTCAAGGAGAAAGCTGGACTCTTGGAGTGCCTCACGAGGAGAGATTTGTAGATGGGCATTATTTGGGTTATGAGGCTGAATTCTCATAAATTTCCCATGCAGCTATTTTAATTGTCAGCTGAAGCTGATTATCTCAGAGGGAGACAGTTCATCTCAAAGTTCCGTTAACTGGGAAGCCCTAGTTAGAATCTCTGAGAAAGTTTTTTTTTTTTACAAACCTCTCAACACTTCACTATAAATCTTTGGACTGTTATCTGTTTCAAAACCCTGAGCAGAATTTTAGTCTGAAGACCCCCGAGCACTTGTGACATGGGGTTCCTCCTTCAGACACCTTTCTACTCTCTCCCATACCTCTGGATCCATCATACCTGCTTCTGGGTAGAACAGGAAATGTTCTCCCATATGCACCATTAATTCTGTCAGGGCTTTTTTCCTCAACCCTATCTGATGCTGCCTGGCCAGGTCTTTGAGCTCCCTCACCTGAGCTCGCTGCTTAATGGATGAATTATGCTCCCCCATGCATGCCCCCATACTACCTGAGGGGGTCCCCAGAGTTGCTTTCACAGGATGAGTCGGCACACCTTGGAGGTAGTAAGTGCGGGGCAGATGGTGCACAGGACACTGTCCCTCGAGTCTAGTCAATTGGTCAGGATCGTGGCAGTGGCTCTCTGCTGCAGGTCTCAGGTCTGCTTTTGCTGCTGAAGATTACGGCTCTCCCCTTGATTTGGAACGCGTCCATTCTGATGTGTGGGGTATGCCGGGGCTTACGATCCATCTTGCTTCTCTTACTTCAAATCATGTCTGGTTTCTCTTGCTTCAGATCACATCGGGTTCTTGCTTCAGAATCACATCAGGGTCAACATATGTTGTAATGGTGGGCTGGAAGGAAGACGCATGGAGGCAGCCATGTGGCAAAGTCCAGCCCCGACCAGAGGTGGGGGTACGTATTTATTACCCTGCCTAGAGGTTGGGACACGTGCCAAGGGCACTCGTGCCACCCCTGTACAGAAGGCTTGCATATGTGGCATTTCTCCATGAGTCCAGTGATTCCCATGACTCGGGGCTACTCTGGGGCTGCCTGGTGGTTAATGGACAACTCACACTAAATTGCCTTGGGTTGGCGAAACCCATTGTTCCTGCCCTACACTCGGAGTCTATGTATATTGACCTGGGCACCTAATCTTTGTCCCCTGTTTGCCCTGGCTTGCTTGCCCAGCTCTATTTGCCCTCAGCCTGGGCTATGGTTCATCTTTAACTAGCCCACTTATCTTCCCAATTTCCTTTCCAGGCAAGCCCTGTTGGTCCCCAGATCTGTTGACACCGAGCGAACACCTGAGGAGAGGTTTAATTGCCAATTATTCCTGCGGGCAACCCACAAAATTGGTTTATGCTAGAGAGATGGAAGACATGTCAATTCTTTATCATTATTATAATCATTGTCAGAGGATTATCACTGTCTGTTTCTTGCATGCCAGTTTCTCACAAGATTGTGCCTAAAGCTTCTCATAACACATTCAAATGTACAGGAATAGATTTAAGAACTAAAAACAAAAATAGGAAAAGCTTCAAATATCCATATCATCAGTCAATTGGGGTACAAAGAAAGAGCCTCCTCGAAGATTGTGGTATTTTTAAACCACAATCAGGCATACCCTGGTAATGGCACCCTTGTGCTGAATCAGGAACTGAATATGGATGCTTCTGTGCATGCCCGTGCATGTCCGCACCAAACAAGGAAGTGAATACAGACATGTCCGCATATGCGCAAAAGCATCCATATTCACTTCCTGATTTGGCAAGGGCATCATGAGCCTGATGGAATGGCTTTGGGGGCCGTAGGTAGGGCATGCCTGGCATAAATGTTGAAAGTATTTAATTTACAAAATTTTCATTTGTGGATGACATCATCAACCTTCACACTGCTGTGCAAACTTGGTATCAACTAATAAATATCAGAGATTTGAATAAAATGCAACCTTACTTAACACCATTAAACTAGACTGATCTAAATTGGTGAGAGGATAAAATATAACTGAAGGTTTAATTATGACAACCACTGTATATGCATCCAAACAGTTTTCTTTTCCACACATGACAAATCTTAACCTATAAAATCAAGGGTTAACTGTTGGAACTTCGTATAGGCTCCTTAGCCAGGCCCCAGTAACCCACACTCACCATTCATGCGCACGGCCGAACTGGGTACGCAGCTAAATGCAGGATTGAGAACTGCACCAGGGGGACAAGAGCCCCACAAATGTGAATAAACTAAATCAACTTCAATACCCAATGTTCTTTGCGCCGCGCCGTGCTTCAGCCAATCAGGCTGAGAGGCACGACCACAAAGAACACTGAGAAACACGCCATCGCCAATCAAAAGCGAGCCGCAGAAAAAAAAATGCAGCACAAACACAAACCACAAACCCATTACTACAATCCCCAGAGTCCTGCGCACCATGACCACGCAGAACGCTGAGGAATCCGGCACATGAAAAATTAAAAAAAAACTCACCACCTCACAGCCACAAACACCAGCCGGCCTTCTTTCCCTCCCCAACAGCGCCTGAAGCTCCCGATCATTGGAGTTTCCCATTTAATATCAGTAGGTGGGGGGGGCATCCCCTTTTCCACTGGTTTCCCTGTGGTTGGGAGGTTTGTGGGGACAAAAGGGGTATGTCCCCCCCAACCCTTCTGGACCTAGGAGACCAGGGAGAGTGGATCGATTCCACTCTCACCCCTAAGAAAAACTCCATTTTTAAAGAGAAGAAACCAAGTGGTTTCTTCTCTTTAAAAATGGAGTTTTTTTAAGGAGGGGGGGAATCGATCCACTCTCCCTGGTCTCCTAGGTCCAGAAGGGTTGGGGGGACATACCCCTTTTGTCCCCCCCAAACATCCCAACCCCAGGGGAGCCAGCGGAGAGGGGGGTTGCAACCCCCCAACCACTGATATTAAAGGGGAAACCCTGATCTACTTTCATGAATCCACACAATCAAAGCACCATAACACAATAAAGCCCCCTCCCCACCACCTAGCCCACCCTTCCTAACTCCCAACGACCACGCCCCCCTCCCCACCACCTAGCCCACCCTTCCTAACTCCAACCCACCATGCCTCCTCCCCACCACCTAGTCCACCCCTCCTAACCCCCAATGGCCATGCCCCCCTACCCACCACCTAGCACACCCTTCCTAACTCCAACCAACCATGCGCCCCCTCCCCACCACCTAGCCCACCCTTCCTAACCCCCAACGACCACGCCCCCTCCCCACCACCAAATAAATAAATAATGTTTACAAAATTACTAAAAACACAATCAAAAACATCCAAAAATACACAAAAACAAACAAAAACAACACCAAAAAACAATATGAAGTAAACAAAAACACAATCAAAAACAAAACAAACAGTCAAAAATACAAATTCCAACACACACACACACACCACAAAAGAAAGAAAACAAGCAAACTTACCAAAAGATGTCCTACCTCCACGAGAACCAGAAAAGAAATGAATAAAGAGAGAGACTACTTACCAAAAGAAGCTCCACCCAGAGGCCAGGAGAGAAAAAACAGTCAAAATACAATAACCCCTACCAGCACCATCTGCTGGCTACAATAGTAAAAACAATTCAAAAACACACAACAGCCCCAAACAAAAGGACACAAGAGTAACAACAAATAAAAAACATAACACAAATTCACAATTTTACACAAAAGGTTACAACAATACAAACAAGTCAAAAAAATTACACTAAAACACACTTTAACACAAATCACAAACATATGTCAATAAAATACAATAGAAAATCCTGTGCTGAGTTTTAACTCAAATTAAAACCCAAAACATCTAAACACATTTTAAAATCATTGAATGTAAAAAACATTTACTTTTACATTATTAAAATTATTACCTACGGTACAACTAATTAAAAAAAATCAAAAAACTAAAACATTATTCGCTTACATAAAACAATTTGAAAACATTATATCATACTTTCTTTTATTAATCCTAAAAAACAACAACCATAAAAAGCAGATCACAGTTAATAACAGCCAAGCCAAAATATTTTTATGTAAATAACCATTTTAAAAATTAATATTACAAACTAAGCATTTTTTTAAAAAAAATTAACACAATTTAACCTTCCAACACAATTTAAAACAGCCCGGCAACGCCGGGCAACCTCTGCTAGTAATACTAATAGTTTTAAAACACTCCCTCACACTACTTTGCTTAGTTCCTCCTTTTAGACATTTGAAGGGATTACTTTTATGATGTGCCCTTATTTTTTTTTAATTGAAAAGAGGGGAAATTATTTAGATTTATCCTTAAATGGAAGATGTGATTGTAAGGAGGCTGGCCAACTAACTGTCTTCTTTGGCAGATGCCCATGGCTTGCAAGCCATTATTCTCCTAACATGAACTCACCAGTGCAGTTTCACAGACTCTTTGGATTAAGTCATCCATTTGTTTTTGTCCTTGTCTACTTTGCTACAACACTTTGCAAATCTGTCGAGCCAGGGACAATGTGTCCTTGTCTGCCCTAAGACAGCAAGTGCCTCAAATAAATAATATTAATGCCCTTGCCTATTTCATTGTCTTTACAAAAGTGATTAATTTTGTTTCAAAAGCCAGCAGATGCTGTGCTTTAGGAGGAAAGATGATCAATCTGGATGATTTCAGAAACCCCTGACAGCACACATATCAAATGTCTCTTATTTCCATGTGTGCCAATAATACATATCAATTATTTAACATGCCTTCTCTTGTTGAGTCTCAGAGATGGGGGGAAAATCATTTTATTTCTATACAGTACTTGTCTGTGCAGTTGCTCAAGTGCCTAAGATGCTGACTGGGAGGTGGAAGATCAGAGGTTTGATTCCCGAGTACTGCAGGACGGAATGAGCTCCCGTCTTTGTCCCAGCTCCTGCCAACCTAGCAGTTCGAAATCAAGAAATTGCAAGTAGATAAATAGGGACCACTTCAGTGGGAAGGTAACAGTGTTCCATGTGCTTCGGTGTCTAGTCATGCCTGCCACATGACCATGGAAACGTCTGCAGCAGCAGACAGCGCTGGCTCTTCGGCTTTGAAACAGAGATGAGCACTGCACCCAAGAGTCAGATACAACTGGCTTTCGAGCAAGGGAAAACTTTTACCTTTTACCTTTACTTCTCTGTAACTAACAATGGGTCATTCCACATATGACAAAAATTAATGGGTTCCTGCTTATGTGATATCAGTTGTTCTGTACCTAACTCCTTCCATTGACAAATAATCTCCAATCTGGAATTTGAAAGCACTATTTTAATTTTTATAACTTTTGTCAGGGGGAAATGGAGGTGAAAGAGGCCATGCCAGATGGACTGGCTGTGAAGGCGCACCTTGTCCATATTCTCAAGGCTGCGGCAGTCCATTGCAGACCTGGTGTTAAATCCTGCATGTCTCATTTCATATATTCTGCAGGAGCTGGCTCCGAGATCATAGTGTATAGGTCACTTCATGGCAATCTGGGATTCACCTTAAACAAATTCATGCCAGTGGCATTTTTCCTGATTGCTTTGTAGGGTGAAGGTGTCCCAGAACCAACTGGCCTCCAAAACCAGGCCTCACGGCACCCTGGGGCAGAAAAAAACAACGTATACACTGATCGAGATGAAAACAACGACGATGATGGGAGGGAGAATATTCAGAATCAGGTATTGTGATATGTTGGCTCCTTTTTAGATCAGAATGGTCAGTGTCTAGATATCTGGGCATGAGTCATCAAATATTCCTATGTCTTAGAAGGATGTATCGCCCGCCACCTCAATATCATCTCTCTTTTCTTAACCGAAAGATCCTCCTTGTACTTTTCAATGGTTTAGTGTCTGTTCCAGGAGACATAGAAAGAGTCGCAGTATGGACTAACACAGGTTTATTGGTTGATGATCAGAACGAACATGTGGTAATGGCGGAGGTATCTCACGTTATATACAGTGGTACAACACATTTGAAATTGGCTGCACGGTAGCTCATTGGCCGCTACCGGCGTGACGTCATCCGGGTCACGCCCATCTTCGGTGGTGGATCAGAAGTAGTTGTTTGCTGCGGGAAGTTCCCGCAGCTGCAGGTGATTTGAGGAATGATGACCATGTGAGTTGAACACTCGCAGCTGCCCTCTATAAGCAGCTTGCTCGCGTTCCTTTAACAGCTGGGTTACATTGTGATTGTGGCTGGGTTACATTAATACATTTCTTAAAGCAACATTGTACATTCATATGAAGCAGCATTGTACATACACAACATCCCTCCCCCCTAGGATGGGACGAAGTCCCTCAACCATTGTGGCTTGCCGCACGTGCGCCTGGGGCGAGCGGCCGCTTGACTTAATACAGGGGAGCCTGGCTCTGCGGAGTCCTGTCCTGCAATGGAAAGGGGGGACTCGTTAGTGGCTCGGTGTGGGCTCCGTGGTAACCTTACATTAGGGGAAGGGAATGGAATGAACAGTTGGGAAGTGAACTCCTGCCTACCGCTTGAGGAGCTAGGGGTCCCCCCCAGCACGAATCTCAGGACCGACGAAGAGACCCTCGTGGTCTCGCCTCCCCCCGTACCCTGCCTGGGAGTGCCGGGGGCTGTGGTGGTTGGACCCCCCCCCCCGATGCCTGTCTTGGGGGTGTTGGCCTCTGGGGAGCTGGAGCTATGGTGTATTCTAACACAAAAGGACTGGGGGGACTGGAGGTACCAGGGGCTGAACTGAAACCCCTCTTCTCGCTAGGACGGGTGGGGGACCACTCCGCTACACCCCCCTGGTACCGTAACTCATAATCATCAAACTGATCCCTCTCTTCCAAAGTATCCTCCTCTGGGTATGCCTTTGTATCCCCTGCCGAAAAACTTTTGGAGCTCCCTCCCCCTATATTTATGGTTCTCCCTTCATCCCTTCATCCTCCACCCTGGACGGATCCATCCGGTCAAAAAGTGTTACCGGACGCCTCCTCATGAGGAGTTCGGCTGGGGAAAATCCTGAAGCTAAGGGGGTTGTCCTGTAGCAGATGAGGAACTGGCACAAATGCAGGTTCAACTCACCGGGACCCATGCGCCGCAGTGCGTCTTTCGTAGTGCGCACTTGGCGCTCTACCTGACCATTTGTGGCGGGGTGGAACAGGGCAGCGGTGATGTGCCTGATGGCGTTCCGCTCCATAAACGTCTTGAACTCTGCAGACGTGAAGGTACTAGCGTTATTGCTAACAAGGACGTCTGGCAGGCCGAAACAGGCAAAAAGCTTGCGCAACTGCTTGATGGTTGCGGCGGAGGAGGTGCTGTTCATAGGGATTACCTCCAACCACTTGGAATAGGAGTCGACTACCAATAGAAACAAGGACCCGCGAAAGGGGCCAGCAAAGTCGACATGGATCCGGGACCATGGCCCGCGGGCCATATCCCATTCCCTATGGGGCAACCGGGACTCCTCGGGCCGAGAGCCCTGGCAGCTCTCGCACGTGCCCACTAAACGCTCTATGTCCCCATCTATCTGGGGCCACCAAAAGAAACTCCTGGCCAGAGCCTTGGAGTGCACGATCCCGGGGTGACTGGTGTGCAATAGTCTCAGTACCTTGGCCCTCAGCTTCTCTGGGATAACTATTCGCTGGCCCCAGAGTAAGCAGCCCCTTTCCAGCGACAGCTCTACTCTGCGCCTACAAAATGGTTTGAACTCTTCATCGGGAGGGGGGGTCGTGGGCCAGCCCTTCCTAACCCAGGAACTAACTTGGGCCAGTATCTTGTCGGCCGCCGTGGCTTTGGCGAGGTCGGCCAGGACAATGGGGGGTGAGTCGAGAGACTCGATCAGTAGGACTTGGTGATCCTGCTCTACCTCGCATGTGGGGTCCCCTACACTTGGGAGGGGAGATCGGGACAGTGCGTCCGCATGGGAGATCTCCTTCCCTGGGCGATAGACCAGCTCATACTGGTAGGCGTTGAGGAAAATGGCCCAACGCAGCATTCTGGGGGATAGTATTTGCGGTGTGGGTTTACCGGTAGTGAAGATTCCCAAAAGTGGTTTGTGATCGGTCACTACCGTAAACTCGCGGCCGTATAAAAAGTCATGGAACTTTTTCATTCCGGCGATGATGGCTAGGGCCTCCCTATCAGTTTGCGCGTAATTGCGCTTGGCCTTTGAGAGGGACCTAGAGTAGTACGCTACCGGGGCTTCCCTCCCGCTTTCCAACACGTGGCACAGGACCGCCCCCACCCCCACTGGGGATGCATCGCAGACTAAAACCACTGGTTTTTTTCGGGTCGAAATGGGTCAGGACAGCGTTCGAGGACAGGAGTGACTTAAGCTCCTTGAATGCTCTCTCCTGCCTGTCCCCCCACCACCAAGCCGTGTCCTTTTTGAGCAGAGCATGCAGTGGCTCCGCGACCGATGCCTTCCGAGGCAGGAAGGTATGATAAAAATTTAGGAGCCCTAGAAATGACTGTAGCTCCGGTTTTGCGGTGGGGCGAGGGGCGTTCTTCACGGCTGCAACCTTTGACTCAGAGGGTTTGATCCCGTCCGGGGTTACCTTAAAACCTAGGAATTCAACCTCCCTCGCAAAGAATACGCATTTGTCCCTCCTCAGTCAAAGGCCCGCTGTGGGAATGCATCTGTTTTCTGTCTGGCTGTCTCTGACACATTGTGTAAACAAAGACCTCTTTGCTTGCATGAGAGACAACGCTCCTTATCTCTCCTTATTTGGGTTCTGACATTCTGATCGATTATGTAGGTTAAGTTTCGTTTCTGAGATACTCTGCTTGAATAAAGAGAAGCCATTAGTATCCTTTGTTCAGCCAAAGACTGCAGGCGTGTTTTCTGTCTCTCTCTGTTCTTTCCTTACTCTGAGCCTAATGAAGCTGGACTTCGTGGACTCTTAAGTTTCTATCTTAAAAGATCTGATGATATAAACTGCTGCTTCATGAGACTGATTGAGAAGAGATCTTTACATGAATCAGATTCCTACAACTGGTGCCCTGTCGCGAGGCCATTGAATGAAATTCAAAGGAATGCTTTGAAGAGATCTGCTTCAGCAATTAGCACCTAATTATCACCTCATCGACCGGGACAAGGTCTCATTCACCTATGACCGGGAAGGTCATAAATCGAGCGCTCGAAATTCATCCAAAGTCAACTTTGGGTCCCACACTAGGTGAGTGACAAAAGAAAAAGAAAAATATTATTATTATTATTTATCATGGGGTGCGTGCTTACTTCGCAAATGCAGGAACTTTGTAAAGATATCTCAGATCTTTTGAATAACAATGGGCGAAAGGCTGATGAGAAGGAGATACAAAAGCTAGTCAAAGCTATAGGGAAAATCAGTCCTTGGGTTAAATTTGATGAATGCTTGGACTTAAAACAGTGGAAACAGATTGGGAGAGAAATGCAGAAGCATAATGGAATTTCTGTATCAGTGCTATTTACATGGGAGGAAGTCAGAGACTGCCTTCAAAGACTCACTCCAAAGAATATTCTGTTGTCTCAGGGGCTTGCTGGCCCCCTCCCAAAGCTTTTGCCCCCAGACAAGGGAGGGGCTATGGCAACTGCCCCTCCATCATATGAGCAACAACAGCATAAGCCCCCTGATGGAGGTGGAAATGGAGATGGGACATTATATCCTGCCTTGCAGCAATCAAGCACTTTTAGCCCTACCAAAACACAGTTCTCTGCTGCTTTAACTGCAGCTGTGCTAGACGTGCAATCTACTGAAATATACCCAGTGATAAGGGGGGCTCCGGCTGTGGGCAATGCACCGGCAGTCCCAGATAGATATGAAACCCTCCATTACAAATATCTGAAGGAACTAAGAGTCAGCATACGTGACTATGGGTTTAATGCACCTTTTACAAAAGCTTTGTTGGAAGCCATTGCTTCTCAAAAATTGCTACCAGTTGATTGGAAACAGATGATTAAAGCACTCCTGCCTCCTGCAGAAGCCATGCTCTGCTTGCAAGAGTGGAGGGATATGGCTTGGGAGGTAAATCGCACACGCCCTGCACTCACAATGGATATGTTATGTGGGGAGGGAAATTTTGCCAATCCCACACAGCAGTTGGCACTCACTGATGCCCAGTTGGGAGATATTGCACAGATAGTCATGCGTGCCTGTAATAAGATTCCTTCCAAAGGGGATAGCTCCGTTGCTGGATTTGCAGCAATAAGGCAGGGCCCTAAAGAGGATTACACTGAGTTCATTAACAGACTCATGACTGCCTTCAGCCGCCAGGTGGAAAATGTCCCGGCATGGGAAATGCTCATGAAACAACTGGCTTTTGAAAATGCCAATGAGGATTGTAAAGGGGCTCTGACAGCTGTTTATGCTCGACCAGGCACATCGATAGCAGACATGATGAAAGTTTGTCAAAATGTGGGGACTCACAGTTACAAGGCTCAACTTCTGGCAGCTGCAGTTCAGTTGCCCACAACTCAGGCTCAAAACAAACGTTGATTTGGTTGTGGAAAAGAAGGGCATTTTAAAGCACAATGTCAAAAGCAGGCAGCACGCCCTTCAAGGAAGTGTCCCATTTGCCAGAAAGGGTACCATTGGGCCAATCAGTGCCGCTCAAATCCTAATGCCAACCCCTCAGCTGCTCAGCACAAAGACTCTGACTTTTCTCCACAGCAGCAGGGAAATGGGAGTGCGGGCCAGGCTCGGGCCCAGGCAAAATAATAGGGCTACCAGAGGTCAGTGAGGAAGCAATAGCGGAGGTTTTGGAAGAAGATATGGAACTTGCCCAAGAAATGATTTCATGATATAGAAAAAACCATCCTTTAAAAGAAGGGCTTTTATTGAGGTTATCCAAGGACTGTACTTTTATTATGCCAGGGTGTGTGGAGGCTCTTCCCACACTGGTTGATGATGTTATTCCCCAGGGCATGGTGGGCATTGTTCTTCCTTGCCCAGACGCCTTACCCGCTTATGTACACATTGCAGCAGGGTCAGTTACATTGGGTCACCAAGAAATTGTCATCCCTGCATCAGCCACGCAACATCTCACCCTGCCTAAGGGACAACCTGTAGGACGCCTTCATCTGCTCCCACTAGGGACCACTGTAACTCCATCCCAGGAGGGGACTGTAACAGCAGCTATGGCGGTGATACAAATCACCGAGGATAGACCGACCCGCTCTCTGATTATGGGTGGACGTTCAGTGTCTGGATTGGTCGATACAGGAGCCGATATTTCAGTGGTGGCAAAAAAAGATTGGCCAACTGGATGGGCCGTCCGCCCCTGTAGGGAAGTTTATGGGGTGGGCGGGTACGAGCCAGCATAGCAAAGTGTTCATCCAATCGTCTTTGAGACCTCAGGGGGAACAAAAGTTTCTCTTCACCCCCTGATTATGGATATTCCTATTACTCTGTGGGGCCGGGATCTCCTGGCTAAAACAGGGTGTACCTTGCAGACAAATTTTTGATACGGGCCTCCCCTGCAGCGCCGTTGCATGCACTTCCACTACAATGGAAAAACACCCCGCCAGTGTGGACGGATCAATGGCTGCTCTCAAGAGAAAAGCTCCAGGCGGCGGAGGCCCTTGTACAGGAGCAATTAAATCTGGGACATATTCAAACAACCACTAGTCCTTGGAACTCTCCAATTTTTGTGGTGAAAAAGAAGTCTGGAAAATGGCGATTGTTGCATGATTTGAGAAAAGTTAATGAGCACATCTTGCCAATGGGACCTCTACAATCTGGACTTCCTAATCCGAACATGATTCCTGAAGATCATCAAATCATGGTTATAGATTTGAAGGACTGTTTTTATACAATCTTGCTAGCACCACCGGACAGAGAAAAATTTGCATTTACATTGCCAGTATACAATAATGAACATCCTACTCAACGGTTTGAATGGTGTGTCTTGCCTATGGGTATGGCCAACTCGCTGACTCTATGCCAACATTTTATGAACATGGCTTTGGAACCTTTCAGGCAACGTCATCCAGAGGTTAAAGTATATCATTACACCGATGACATTTTATTGCATGGTCCACAAGTCACGGAGAAACACCTGCAGGACCTAGCAGACATTTTGCAACAAGCGGGCTTGATCATAGCTCCTGAAAAAGTACAGCGGATGTATCCATTCCAATATTTGGGACATAGGCTCTCAGCTACCGCTTCAATTCCGCTATTGCCAACAATAGCTATTCCAGAGCAGTTCACTCTTGTACAATTGCAACAATTGCTAGGGAACATAAATTGGGCTCGTCCTTTCTTGGCCCTGAGCACTGAGGAACTGTCACCACTCTTTGCTGCTCTTTCTGGACACACTTCTCCAGCGGACATCATTCCCTGCACAACGGAGATGCGTACAGCTCTTCAACGCCTCAACGAAAAGCTGCATACCATCGCTGTGGATCGGGTGCCCTCAGGCACCATTGCGCTGACATGCGCTCTTCTTCCCACACCGAGGCTGCCCACTGCGGTTTTGTTTGCACCTGTCAACGCTCAGAAGGTGGCCATCGTGGAATGGCTACACTTGGCGCACACTCCCTCGAAAAACTGTTATCGCCTGCCTGATGCGATTGCTGATCTTTTCCTTAAATGCCGTACTAGGGCAAAGCATTTGACTGGCTATGACGTTGACTTTGTTTGTTTTCCTTTTTCGCAGGATCAGCTAACCGCCTTGCTACAGCATTCTGAGGCATTTCAGGTGGCCATGGCGGACTTTGTGGGACAAGTTAAATTTAACCCCCCCAAGGATAAGCGGTTTACCTTGCTGAATCTCACTTCTTACTCCCTGTCATCCTCGCTTTGCATGCAACCTATCTTGCATGCCGTTACTCTTTTCTCGGATGGCTCCCCCTCCCGTGGAGTCCTTACATGGCAGGGTCCTACTGGGGAATGGGAGGTTGTTTTTACAGGACCTCAAGCATCGGCCCAGCGGTCGGAACTGGCAGCGGTCATACTTGCTTTCTCTACGTTTTCTGATGTGCCTTTTAACCTGATTGTGGATACTCAATATGTTTACCGCCTTGTTTTTACTTTAGCTCAAGCTTATTTGTCTCCATCGATGGATAGGGATCTTTTTGCCTTATTCCAACAGCTTCAAGGTTTTCTTTCCAACCGTACGGTCCCATTCTTCATTGCCCACATACGCTCTCACACAAGGATCCCAGGTTATTTGACGGAGGGCAATGCACGAGCAGGTTCTGCTCTCCGGGACACTGCTGAGGTTTTTTCTCTCTTTGACAACCCCATTGACAGTCATGCAATGTTTCATCAATCTGCTAAGGTTTTGCATAAACGATTTTCCATTCCTATGTCACAGGCTAGAGACATTGTGTCATCCTGTGCTTCCTGTACGAAGTCTCCTATATTCCTGCCATTTGATGCTGTTAATCCTCAAGGAACAGAAGCCAATCAGCTATGGCAGATGGATGTCACGCAAGTACCTGCTTTGGCTCCGCTTTCTAAGTTACATGTGACTGTTGATACCTTCTCTGGATTTATATGGGCTACACCCTTACGGGGTGAAACATCCAGACATGTTATACAACATTGCATTCGTTCGGTTGCGGTAATGGGTAAACCTAAAAGCCTTAAGACAGACAATGGGTCATCATATGTTTCTTCTGCCTTTCAGGACTTTTGCCGTCAGTGGGACATTAAGCTAACCCATGGAATACCCTATAACTCGACTGGACAGGCGATTGTTGAAAGAGCCCACCTGACATTCAAAAATTTGTTACACAAGCAAGTGGGAGATAGAGGGGTTCCTGTGGCTGAAATACCTACAGCTGTTGCTAAAGTACTGTATACTCTTAATTTTCTTCTTGCTCCCCATAACAGGTCACACTCTCCAGTCGAATTGCATTTCAGGACCGAGGAGTGTCTTCCTAAGCCATTGGTCGTTTATCGGCAGCAGCCGGATCCTGAGTGGAAGGGTCCTGTACCTCTAATCACCTGGGGACGAGGATACGCAGCGGTTTCTACAACCTCAGGACCTGTGTGGATTCCTGCTCGAGCGATCCGCCCATGGAGAGAGAAGAAGGTTACTCCGCTCCAGGACGGTGGTTCACCAGTAGACTAAATTTGCTGACATTTGTTCTTTTCTTTCTTACTGTGCTTCCAGCTGTGAGAACAATACCTCATGGGGGCAACCCCAACTTTTGGCGTCGTCATGCTAACTATATGTTTGAGGTTCATGGTAAGAATGCAACGTTATACTATGAGCATCCACTGGCAGTGTCTCAAATGGCCTTTCTTCCGGCATTGTTCAACACGCCTGAGTTGGCTATTGGACATTTGCAACATGTTGATAGGTCTACGCTCTTCTCTAATCCTCCAGAACAATTTAACAACACCCGCTGGTGAAGCATGACATTCAAGAAATACACTAAAGGACTTTGTTTCTGCTGTCATAGTTCTGGAGTCTGGAATAGTAAATGGAAGTACTGGACTCAAGCACAAAGGGTTTTGCGGAGTGTAGGCAATTATACGGGTTGTGATGATTATTTTTGGTTATGGGGTATTTATAACAGTTCTTATAAGCTTAATTATACCTTGTTTAACACTACTATTGAAGATATATATGATGTGTTTCCTATGTTTACTCCTGATTATTCTGCTATAGATAGTGGTTCAATTTGCAATGGATGGCAAATTAAGGATCCTAACATGTGGTTCTTTTTTAATGGAGTTGCCACGAATTTCCATCCAGGACAATATCAATGTGCAGCATTGGGTTATTTTACCTTACCCGTACAAGTGCAAATGCCGCTTCGGGCAGATGCACGGCGCCGGAGAGCTACTGCCGGCCCGATGGGTTCTGGTTGCAATGATGAAGTGATAATCGATGTTCAGCTTTCTGATGGTAGCTCCTGGGGGAGAGCTATAGGGAGTGCTATCACTGGAGCACTCACCTTGGGATCATACCCAGGTGTCATTTCCCAGGAGAATAGAAGGTCCATTTTGGGACTCACCTGTAGGCTGGAGAAATCAATCAATGCCACAGGGAGGGTCATACGGGATCTTCAAATGGAAATCACTGAGCTTCATCAAGACCAAATGCAGGACAGACTGGCCATAGATTACCTGTTAGTGAAATCCGGAGGATTTTGTAAACTGGTCGGGAACCAGGGATGTCGGGTAAAATTCCAGGATCTGAATAATACTATTGAGAAAGAACTTCAGAATTTACAGGAGAGCATTACTAACAATGTACGCACCGATGTTAATCTATTTGATTGGGTGACTTCTTGGTTGCCTGATTTATCTGTCCTTAGACTAGTTTTCTTTTATGGGTTCATTATTATTATCTGCCTTATATCTTTGTGTTTTTGCATTAATTGTATTCCTAACCTTATTTCTATGTGTAACGCATGTCCACTGCGTAGAAGGGAGACATCGAGTTTTGCACGACGGCAATTGTACTCAATGAGGTATCATCCTCCGGAACAAGGTACCAGGAGTCAGGAGGGGTACGATGTCCAGGAGGACAGTGATGATGTATATGGAGGAGTAGTTATGGAGTATGATGACATGCAGGGGTATGATTAGCCGTCCCTCTCTCAAATTTAAATGAAAAAGGAGGACATGTGGGAATGCATCTGTTTTCTGTCTGGCTGTCTCTGACACATTGTGTAAACAAAGACCTCTTTGCTTGCATGAGAGACAACGCTTCTCATCTCTCCTTATTTGGGTTCTGACATTCTGATTGATTATGTAGGTTAAGTTTCGTTTCTGAGATACTCTGCTTGAATAAAGAGAAGCCATTAGTATCCTTTGTTCAGCCAAAGACTGCAGGCGTGTTTTCTGTCTCTCTCTGTTCTTTCCTTACTCTGAGCCTAATGAAGCTGGACTTCGTGGACTCTTAAGTTTCTATCTTAAAAGATCTGATGATATAAACTGCTGCTTCATGAGACTGATTGAGAAGAGATCTTTACATGAATCAGATTCCTACAGCCCGCCCTCTCGAACACTGAAAGGACCCCATCTAGCCTCTTTGCCAACTCTAATTCGCTCCCCGCTGTTATCAACACGTCGTCGAAGTATGGGAGCACGCCTGGGAGCCCCTTTAAGAGGCATTCCACGAGGGATTGGAAAATTCCGGGGGCCGAATTCACGCCAAACTGAAGGTGCGTTACCTTAAACGCCCCCTTGTGCGTCACTATCGTTTGCGCGGCGGCAGCAGCCGGGGTTACAGAGAGCTGCTGATACGCCTGAGCCAGATCTAACTTGGCGAAACACTTCCCCCCATGTAACGTGGCCAGCAAGTGGCTGACCACGGGCACTGGATATGCGTTTGGCCGAATGGCCTTGTTAATGGTACATTTATAGTCTGCACAAATCCTGACTTCCCCGTTCGACTTAAGGGCTGTAACAATCGGCGTTTCCCACTCCGCCGAGTCAACTGGAACCAAAATCCCCTGCCCCACCAATTTGTCCAGTTCCGCCTCGATCTTGTCCTTTAGGGCAAAAGGCACCCTCCTTGGTTTGAGGCGGATGGGCCGGATTTCTGGGTCCAGCTCGAAGGAAACCGGGGGTCCCTTGTATTTCCCGAGCCCCTTCTTGAAAACGTCCGGGTGCGCGTTGCACACGTCCCGCATTGGGTCAGTCTCGATGGCGTTAATGCCGGACAGTTCGATTCCCAGGGGAGCAAACCACTGCGTTCCCAGAAGGCAGCACCTCCCCCCTTTGAGGACCTCTAAGGGCAGTTTCTCAGAGTAGCCCTTGAACTTCACCTTGAAATTCCCCACCCCCAACACTGGGATCCCATTTCCCTGCACGTCCCGGAGGTGTGACCTCATGGCCCGCAGTTTGGGCCGCTTGTCTGGGGGAATACGCATGAACTCTTTTTGGGACAGGATGGAATAAGATGACCCCGAGTCTATCTCCATCCTCACTGGGACCCCTTGCAACAGTACCTCTACGAAAAACCGCCGGTGCTCCAGACCCACGCGGTTCACGCCTTCCTCATCGTAGCTGGCTGCGACCTTCCTGGTGCCGGTCGCCTTCCGCTGGTGCGTCTGGGGATGGCTGGAACTCCTCTTGTCCTCGACTCACCCGCGCCTGCATACTCGGGCGATGTGCCCCTTTCGGCCGCAGTTGTGACACTCGGCCTTTCGAAACGGGCACCTCGTGCGGTCGTGGGACGCCCCACAACCGTCGCAACGGCGGTCCTGCTGTTCTCGGGACTGCCGCATCTCACCACGCTTCCTGATCCTCTGGACGTCGTCGTCCTCGCTGGAGTAGGGGTCCGCTGTTGTGGACGACTCCTCGGATGACGTTGGTGTGCCGGCGGGCGGCTTGGGGGCCCGCCAGGCCGTCTTCGCTGGTGTCCGCCGGGCTGCCTGTACTGGTGACTTGGCCTGCTCGGACGCGCCCCCTCGGGACTTGAACAGCCTCACCCCACTCCTGGCCTCCTCGGCTGCTTGGGCCTCCCGCAGCACCTCGTTGAATGTGAGGCATTGGTCGCGGGTCATCAGCCTCCTCTGCAGCTCCTCGTCCCTCAGACCACACAACATGCAGTCACGGAGGGCCTGGTCCAGGTCATCCCACTGGCAGTGGACTGCTGCAAGCCTGAGGGCCACCGCGTAGGCGGACACGGATTCGCCCGGTCGCTGGTCTCGCCTGTGGAACGCGACCCGTGCTGGGAAGATCGAGACGGGCGGCTGGAAATGCTCACCCAGTCTCTCCAGGATACGGTCGATGGGGACCTCGTCTACCTTCCGGGGGGCCACCAGGGTCATCAGGATCCGCAGCGTGGCCGGCCCCACTTGGGCCAGGAAGTGGGAGCGCATCTTTGCGTCGTCGTCGACGCCCGCGGCTTCCATCGTGTGCCGAAACTGGCACTCGTAGAGCTCCCATTGTTCGGGCTCGCTCACATCGAACTGGTACGCCTTGACCTTGGGATTCGCCATCGATCCCACCTTCGTCGCCAATTTAGTGTCTGTTCCAGGAGACATAGAAAGAGTCGCAGTATGGACTAACACAGGTTTATTGGTTGATGATCAGAACGAACATGTGGTAATGGCGGAGGTATCTCACGTTATATACAGTGGTACAACACATTTGAAATTGGCTGCACGGTAGCTCATTGGCCGCTACCGGCGTGACATCATCCGGGTCACGCCCATCTTCGGTGGTGGATCAGAAGTAGTTGTTTGCTGCGGGAAGTTCCCGCGGCTGCAGGTGATTTGAGGAATGATGACCATGTGAGTTGAACACTCGCAGCTGCCCTCTATAGGCAGCTTGCTCGCGTTCCTTTAACAGCTGGGTTACATTGTGATTGTGGCTGGGTTACATTAATACATTTCTTAAAGCAACATTGTACATTCATATGAAGCAGCATTGTACATACACAACAAATGGCAATGTTTGTTAAAAAAAATGGGGAGCTGTAAGGGTGAATGTCTGGACAGTCATTATATGTTCTCCACATCCTCAAAAGGCATGAGGGCAATTTCAGTTCCCCCCCCCTCAACTTGTGATAGGATGGGGGGAACAAGATGCTAGGAGGCATATTTGGGCCCTTGGGGGCTTCATGAGACCTATAAACATCACATTTCCCACTCTTATTATAGACAAATGTTTGAAAGCCACCTTTTCTCTCTACTCAGTGTCTCCAATACATGCACATGAGTTGGCCAGAATAACTATCTCTCCCTACTTCATAGTTTTAAAACAGAAACTAGAGTGAGCCAAATATTAGCTGACACACCGCTTGATGTGTAGAAATAGTCAAACAAGTCTGTAATGAAACACTTTAACAATGTGTTACAAAGGTTTAAATTGCTGCTATTTCTGCTGCATTTCTTCAGGAGAGAGACAATGTGTCTTTGGTTTTCTGAGGACCTAAGGCAGGGGTGGGGAACCTTTTTTTCTGTTGGAAGGCCACATGTAATTAATAATTTCTTTTTAAAAGCCTAAATTTTAAAGTTACTAAAATAAAATAAAAGTATAAAATACTAACAAAATGTATTAATAAAAATAAAAGGATTTGCTCTGTAAAATGTGGAGTCAAGCAAAGGGCCACACTTAAGGCCCTAGAAGGCCTGCATGTGGGCTTAAGGCTGCAGGTTCCCCACCCCTGAGTTAAGGTTTTTACAAAAGGAACTTTATAAACAGGGAAAGAAGAAGAAGACTGTGAAATGTTCATCATTTAATACATACCCAAAATGCTATGAAAATCAAGACAGTAATAACCTTGTAGGAATAAAATTGCGCTTTGGCACATGATATGTTCTCCTCTCATTGAAGAGAATGAGAGTACAGTATATCCTTTCTATAGACAAATATCAGTATCAGTAATAGTACTGTGTATTTGCCTGGTCTGAATCTTAACCAGTTAGGATCTAATGCATGATTAGGAATGGTACAGACTGATCTGCACCCAGCCCAGATTGAAGAGAGCCACTTTCGAGCAATGGGTAAGCCCCCCCCTCAGTTTGCAGCCCTTTAAATAAACAGAAGAGACAGAGTTTTGGAAATTTAATTTTAATTTAATTTAATTTAATAGTCATATTTATATATGCCACCCACTCAGGCAGAACCCGACTCAGGGCGGCATTACAACAAGTTCTAAAAAGACATAAAACACTTTAAAAGACCCATATCCCACCCACTTTCAAAGACCCATATCCCACCCACCCATCCCACCCACTATAAAAAAAGAAGAGAGAGTTCTTAATTGTTTACATAAGCCAGCAGGCGGGGACCGTGTTCCCATTCGGGCCCCACACCTGCCCTGCCAGCCAGGTCTTCAATCCTTTCCTGAAGGGCAGCAATTCTCTTTGAAGTCTTAGATCTGTTGGCAGGAGGTTCCAGAGGGTTGGTGCGGACACGGAGAAGGCCCTCTTTCGGGTGCTGGATAGATATGCACCCCTAGCTGATGGCACTATTAGAGAGCCTCTCCGGTCTGCTCTGGTTGGACGGGAGACACTCTTGGGGCGATGCGGTCTCTAAGATATCCTGGCCCACTGCCATATAGGGCTTTAAAGGTCAAAACCAGCACCTTGAATTGCACCCGGAGACAAACTGGTAACCAGTGCAGCTCCCGAAGTAGCGGTGAGGCATGGGCATATCATCCGCATCCCATCACCACCCGGGCTGCCACATTCTGGACCAGCTGCAGCCTCCGAATGGTCATCAAGGGCAGCCCCATGTAGAGCGCATTACAATAATCTAGTCGGGAAGTGATCAGAGCGTGGGTGACTATAAGCAAGGAGCCATGGTCCAGGAGCGTGTGCAACTGGCGAATCACCCGAAGTTGGGCAAAAGCCCTCCTGGCCACAGCCACTACCTGTTCTTCTAGCAGCAGCCGCAAGTCCAGAAGGACCCCCAAGTTGCGCACTGGGTCTGTCTGGGGCAAAACAGCCCCATCCAGTACCAAAGATGGTAACTCCCAGGATAACACGGGGCCCCTTATCCACAGCCACTCTGTCTTGCTGGGATTCAGCCGAAGCCCATTGGCCCCCATCCAGACCCCAATGGCCTCCAGGCATCCGGATAAGATTTCAACAGCATCACTGGGGTCCCCACTGGCCGAGATGTACAACTGGGTGTCATCCGCGTACTGATGGTACCGCACCCCATGGGAACGAATGATCTCACCCAGTGGCTTCATGTAGATGTTAAATAGGAGAGGAGAGAGCACCGAACCCTGAGGCACCCCATACTTGAGAAGCCTAGGGCTGGACCTCTCACTCTCTAACCACACCGACTGGGTACGGCCCTCCAGAAAAGAGGAAAACCAGGACAACACGGTGCCCTGGATTCCCAGTCTTTTGAGCCGTTCCAGAAGGATACCATGGTTGACGGTATCGAAGGCCGCTGAGAGGTCAAGAAGAGCAAGGACAGATGGATAACCCCCATCCTGCTCCCGCCAGAGATCTTCCATCAGTATGACCAATGCCGTCTCCATACCATACCCGGGCCTGAATCCTGATTGAAAGGGGTCTAGATAATCCGCTTCCTCCAGGACACTCTGCAGCTGGCGTGCCACCGCCTTCTCCAAAACCTTACCCAGAAAGGGCAGGTTGGAAACCGGCCTGTAGTTGTTAAGGACAATGAACTGAACTTTGGATTCAGGGTACTGTAGTTTGTAGGGAACTGTAGTTTGCATTCAGGGTATATATTGAATCACAGGAACTTTGGATCATTTCAGTCCGAAGAAGATTCTAATCTAAAGAGAGTGTGTATGTGATATACTGTTTGTAGTACAATTATATCAAAACTATTTCTGAACTTGGAGAAATTACTTTGTGGACAACGGTTTTAAAGATCCTTCAGTCAGGCCAATCTAGTTGGAGGAGAATGAGAGTTGTAGCCCAAAAAAGTTTGCAAACTCATTTTGAAATGAGACAATGATCCCAAACAAGATTAATTTGTCTTGAGTCAATGCATTCTGAAGGGTTATGTTTCATATAACTCATTATCTGAACTACAAAGAAACAGGTTACATTAAAAGATTAGTAAACACTGGCCAAGATCCTGTTGTGTAAGTTACACCTATAGAAGGGTGATGATAGAAACAAAGTACAGTGGTACCTCATACAATGATTTTAATCTATTCCATGGGGCTTGTTGTTGTACGAAAAAATTGCTATACGATACATGCATTGTATAGCGATTTTCCCTATGGGATGCATCGCACAATCTTTTTTTTTTTTTTTTTTTGCTAAGTGGTTTTTCCCATTGACAAACTGTTGTGTGAATTTTTCATTAGGGAAAATTGTTATGCGGGATGCCATTTCAATCCCCCCCCCCCAAAAAAAACCCACAACAACTCCTAGTTGTTATGCGATTTTGTTGCTATACGGGGCAATTGTTGTATGAAGTTCCACTGTAACTGATACTACATCAGTGACATAGGGAAGTCCCGCCGCGTCTGGGACTTTGCCGCATTTCCCTGCTGCTCTCGCCATCAGCACAGGGAAGGAATTGGTGGCACCTGCGGATGCCGTTCCCTCCCCCTGGCTCCGCCTGGCCAGGGGTTAAAAGAGGGATGACCTCAGCACCAGAGGACCCCCTTTGCTTCTGGGACTTTGCTGTGTTTCCCCGCCGCCCCCACCATCGGTGTGGGGAAGAAATTGGCAGCACCTGCGGATGCTGTCCCCTCCCCCTGGCCTCGCCTGGCCAGGGGTTAAAAGAGGGGCACCCACAGCACTGGAGGACCCCCGCCGTGTCCGGGACTTTGCCGCATTTCTCTGCCACCCATGCTATCGGCAGGGGAGGGAAGCAGCCATCGCCCGAGCTCCTTCCTCGGTCCGGCATAGGCCGCAGGGAAGTGGGAGCACCTGGGTGGCACTGCTGGAGGGGTTGCTGTATGGGGCTTTTTTTTTTTTTTTTTTTGGTATTTAACATAGGACTTTGTTGACTTGCAATTTGTAGCCTGTATTCTGTAACTGTGTAATTGTACTTATGATATTGTATTCAGATATATTGTCTACTGTATATTTTTTTTGACGTTGCATTTTTATTAGTTGGGTGTCTATTGAATATTGTATTGTGTATCTTGATTTGGAACAATTGTATTTATTTTGTATTGTTGTGTTTGATATTTTTTGTAATGTTTTATATATTGTGAAAAGGCTTTTTTTGTCCAAGAAAGCTTTCTTTTTCCTATGTTGTAGGCCGCTTTGAGTGGCACTTGTGGCAGGAAAGTGGGATATAAATACAACATTATTATTATTATTATTATTATTATTATTATTATTATTATTATTATTATTATTATTATTATTATTATTATTATTATTATTATTATTAGTATTAGTATTAGTATTAGTATTAGTATTAGTATTAGTATTAGTATTAGTATTAGTATTAAAGTAAAGACTTCCTTTCCTGTCCTTTGGCTTGTCTGGCTTGTGAGTATCCTGTTAACTCCTGTTTAAGGTGTGGAAACTATGGGTGAAAGGGAGAAATCTTTAATTAATGAAAATCTCCCCTTGCTGGTTGCATTGTCTCACTTTTGCAGATGTAACATGTGCAACAAGATTGTTGGCTCCTGAAACATTGTGCCTATCCAGCAAATTAAATTTGTTTAGATAGTCAGAGTCTTCAGAATGAGTGGAGGATGTACCTTTTATACATTCAAGTTTTTATGAACGTCAAGGAAGTGAGAGAATCTGGAAGAAGAGAGCGGAACATTCAGCATATTGGATGCATCTTTATCTCTCTTTTCCATCTTTTAAATTACTTTGTACATCTACATATTAAAATTCTGAGTGCACCTAAACAAAAATGATGTCTGCCTACCCTACAGATCTCACTGGAGAGTACAGTTTTATTATTCCTTTTGGAAAGCAGCCAGGGAGATTTTGCTTTTAAATTCAAACTTCCATCTATTTTGTTTCCAATGGATCTGATTCATTAATGTGTTTCCTCCACTTATGGCCAGGCAAGCCCACCTAAGTCAACGCTGTGCACAAATCTCACTGGCCATAGCCCTTGTGTACAACAGGGTCTCATGAATATAATTTGATATATATAAAAATTTGAAAAAATATTGCTATGTAAACCTGGAGCCCTATGATGACATTTTTGCAGTCACTTTTCAGCTTAGAATGACATTTCAAAATATGAATTATGTATGCAATTTTACTATACAATCCTATACTACAAACGTAAAATTCATATTATTAACCTGATCCTGTCCCCATAAAACATGATGGCATATTAAATGCTATACTCTCCACCTCTCAAACAACCGAGGACTGAATATTCATCAAGTCAAAACATCTGATGTATCATTCAAAAAATCTGTCAAAGCTTTGTTGGTATTTCTCATTAGGGTGGCATCTCCCATCTGCTCTGTCCTTTCCCAAGCCTTCTCTTTTAATTTAGCACTGGCTGCAAAAATGCAGAGGATTTCAAAACAGGATGAACTTTTAAAGTGTAACCACTATATGTCAAATCAGTCACCCTTTTATGAATTACTGTATATGCCCTGGTTACTGAATCAAAGTTATCACCTTTTAAATCATACCTATACGAGGCCAATGTCAGATACAGTGCATGGCTGAATAGATATATCACCTGCTAAATTAAAAGACTGATATAGTACAGCTGCTAACATTTATAAAAGCAATTATACTCAAAACGAAACTGGATGGTACTACTTGTGATATTCTTGATATATTAACTTCCCTAGAGGTCTTACCACCACAGTGATCACTTGAGGGTAGTAAGTTGTTCATGCATGCAGGTTTATTTTTATTTGACTTGTCTAAGAACAATTCTTGGTAAAGCAAGCTGATAAACTGTATTCCTTTCAAATATCTCCCTCTTCCTAAGAAACTGATACTCATACGGGCGCGTTTTACTTCTGCTTCCAGGAGCTATGAGGGCAGCATGGGCCGGATGAATCTCAGTAAATCCATTCGTGTGGATTCACAGGGTGCTTGGACTTCTGGGAATTAAAGTCAAAAAACATCTGGAGTGCCAAGGTTCACCATCACAGGAGTAGACCATGTAGGGAAGTTTTCACCCTGGGAGGGGGGGGGGCGCAGGATGAGGATGGTTTGGCGTGGATTGATAACAGTCCTTTGAACCACCACCTGCTAACAGAGGCTGAGTACAATTTGACCATTGAAAACTGCCTTAATATAATTTTTACTTAGCGTGGGACATACAGACAAGTTGTTGTTCTCATGTCTTGCTCAGGAATGAGGAGTAGACTCCCACTTCAGTTCCCTAGCAACTTTATCTGCATCCTGAGCCTCTGCCTCTGCGAAGATTCACTCCTTCTCTACCCCCTCCGGTTCCCCACTATCCATATGTGTGAAATTGTAGCCAAACCTTGGCGACCCAGGAATCTTATCTCGGCAGAAGGAACCTCTCTTCTCACTCCAAAGATGTCTTTCAAAAGTTTATTGTAGAAGTGTAAATATTGTCCATTTCAAAATGCAAGCGTTGATAAAGGAAATAAATCTAACTAAAAGACTCATCCCTGTTCCATTTTGAACTCCCTAAGCTACTCTTAACTTAGAAATCTAAATAAAATAACAAAGTGCTAACTTCTCTAAAAAGTTGCATTTTCGTCTCAGATACTAAGTGTTTGCTGATTGTTGGCTTTTCAGCAAAGTCCCTAGCCTACCTGGCGAGATTTTGCTATCTCCTACCCATGGCCTGACGGCCCCATATCCTGGGTTCCGATCTAGGAGATGTTCATCAAAGGCTCCCACTCTCCTGGAAATGTTCCTCCCTTAGTATCTAAAACCTAGGGTTTTTATACCATTTTGGCACACTTCTCCCTTTAAGAATGTCAATTATGTGGGAATTTCCAAAACTTTCTCACAGATATTTTCTCACAGTGGGGGTCCCAGAATGCTGTCTGGGTCTCCCATCTAACTTTGAACCTAAATCCGGGTCAAAAATCTTGGATAAAGGGTTGGAGTTTGGGTGAAGTGTTTCTCTTCCTGGGCTTCCCCCTCCCATCTCATGAAAGGTTAATGACCAACAATTTGCCAGAATGAACTTGGGTTACCTCCACATGCTCTGGGTCTCTAACAGGTGTCTGTCTGTTAATGGCAGTGACTTAGTGACATCGTGTCTCTGGAATGTGCTGTTGGAATGTGTTGTTAATGTCACACTTTAAATTGAAGCTAGGCTTTCTCAAACTACTAACCTATTAAACAACAATATAACTGAATATGTAAGAAGTAATTCAAAGAAATGGCAACATTCCTTGAATTCTCTCATGACAGACCATACTGCCAGTGACTCAACACCAATTGTCAGGTGGCGGTTAACTAACCTGACTACCCTGAGGACTAGCAGCTTTGGGTGCCGAAGTCCACAGGGAAGAGTGATGGTCCCCAGGTGGATTAAATCCCACTTGAATCCATCTTGATGGTGGGCAGCAGCTTCATCAATAGTGGCCTGGAGTCGATGAGGACTTTGTGTGCCCAAAGGTCTCAGGACCAGAAAGTGACTCGTGGAACTGGATCAGTGGTACGGGTGCCATGCTGCGATGCAGAAGACAGATGGAAGGGCACTGCATTATATTATTCCCAGGACAATCTTCATGGCTGATCGCAGTGATGATAGACAATATTCAGAATTGGATACGGCCCTTGAAGAAGAAGTGCTGTGTTTATATGGATATACACATACTTTTTATGAGTTCTGAAATGTTCATGTTGATAGAAAGTCTCTGGAAAACCATAATCATCATTGTAGAATTAAGACAAAGATATGCAGCCAAGAAGTGAGGCAGAATTTTTTAAAACAAACAAAAAAAGGGACTGCAAGAAAAAAATCCTCTGTAATTGGATTTTAAGCTGCAACACTAAGCAATTTTGGAGCACACAGTAATAAAGGGCAATATGGTGAGAAAGCATGAAAATAGGTTTGAGATCAATCATAGAGGCTGGCACACAGGCCCGGATTTCTTGCTCATGCATTTTTTATGCTCATATATATTATAAACACACAAGGATCAGCGCCTGTATGCTCTACTGTATATCATAAACAAAACCAAAATAATGTAGTTAGCTTTCTATTTTCTGAACAATTTCATTAAGGAGGAACGTGTTTCTGCTTGTAATTCAGTATCCGTAAAACCCAGATTATAAAATATTTATTTCATCTGCAAGTAGATTGGCTACTTTTTTCTTTCCATCCCCCCTTTCTTTTCTCTTGTTTTCATTTTTTTGAAAAAGAATTAAGTTCTGTCCTTTTAAAATGAAACTTAGAGCAAGCAAAAACAGGAGTTCACATTGAAATGCCTGGCTGGCTTGATATTGTAGGCACAAGCTATTTAGACTTTTTATAGATGGCAGCATGTTAGTCTGTGCAACTGTATCAGGTAGTAAACAAAACAAAGAAGAAAAGACAGACAAAATTATTCAAAAGAAGTGAACTTGATCCACAATAGCTAAAATTAAAATATAGAAGTTTGTCTTTAAGGTGCCACATTGTTTTTCTCTTTCTTTTGTTTTATTTACTATCTGATAATACTAATTAGAAGAAGACTTCATTATTCATTAGCATACAGAAAGGTACCTCTGAATATGTGTGCAATTTCACATATGGAAGAATATCTTTTGCATATAAAATCTGCAGCTGCCCTTTTTTCTCTAACATGTTCCCACCTGTACGATTGGGGATAGGCCAAATGGGAAACTTCATGGATGTTTGTTTTAAGTTCTTTCAGCATCTCACCTGATTTGTCCACAAAGGAGTACTTCTTAATTTTGTGCTGAAAGAAAATAGTTCTTGTTAAAAAAAAGCTTTCTTGCATATCAAGAAATTGCAAATTCTTTTATATTCATACTAGCATTTTTGCCCAGCAAGCCGGGCATGTTTATTGTGTGTGTTGGTGGTTAGAGGTGGTTTTGGTGTATGTGCACATACTGGGCAGGTTTGAAATGTGCAGCCCAGTAGGTGTGTGTGTGTGTGTGTGTGAGTATGTGTGTGTGTGTGTGTGAGAGAGAGAGAGAGAGAGGAGGGTGCAGTTGAGGAGGCTGTGCCCAGGTGAGTACCTCTGGGAGGCGAAGGCAGCAAACGGAGCCCTGTTCGCTGCCTTTGCTTCTTGGGGAATTGGTTCACTTTCAACAGGGGGGCGGGGGGCAAAGGCACCAGTGCCTTGCCCCTCCCCCCACCCCCCTTGAAAGCGAAACACTTCCTCGGGAAGTAAAGGCAGCGAACGGAGCTCCGTTTGCTCCCTTTGCTTCCCGGGGAACTGGTTTGCTTTCCTTGGTGGGAGGGGGATGAAGGCAACAGTGCCTTTGCCCCCCGCCACCGCGTTGAAAAAGAAACACTTCCTCAAGAAGTAAAGGCAGTGAACGGAGCTCCGTTCACTGCCTTTGCTTCCCAGGGAATTTGTTCGCTTTTCTCAGTGGGAGGGCGATGGAGGCACCAGTGCCTTCGCCCCCAACCACCCCCCCCAGTTGAAAGCGAAAAAGCTCCTTGGAAAGTAAAGGCAGCGAACGGAGCTCCGTTCACTGCCTTTGTGTTGTGTTCTGATGGTTTTATTGTACACATGGATTACAATGTATCTGAGCCAACGTAACCTTGCCTATAGCAACAATGTAACCTTCAGCTGTATCATATAAACCCTGTAATAGGACGCGAGCTAATGACCACCAGCTGGCAGCAGCGAGCGTCCAAGCTCTCTTGGTCCGAACTCATCAAAGGCAACAGCGCGGGAAGTTTTCCCGCCACCACCTACACCTGGACAAGAAGGGCGTGACCTGCAATGACGTCACGCAGACAGTAGCCAATGGGCTACCATGGCACCACGTTCAAATGTATTACTGCTGTATATAAAGAGCTATCGATCCGCCATTACCTCATGTTCCCTCTGCCCACGATGCAATAAACCTGAGTTAACCCAGCCCGAGGCTGTGTCCCGTGTCTTGGTTTGCATACACCAAATTGGCGACGAGGATGGGATAATGGATCCCCACGGAACAGCCAGGGCACAGAGCGGTTTCAACATCACCAAACCGCAAGACTGGGAGCTGCTGGAGATGGATTTCCAGGCGGCCCTGGTGGAACTCAGAGTCAAAGGAGAAGACGAGGAGAGGAAGAGGGCCATCCTCACCAGAATGCTCGGGATGGAAACCAAGCGGACGCTGGTGGGCATAATCGCTCCGAAGAAGGTGAGCGACTTTAAGGCGAGCGACATCATGAAACTGCTGCGAGAGCGGTTCTGCCCCTCGAGGGCAATGTTTCCCGCTCGGAGCGCGTTTTGGAGGCGAGTCCAAGCGCCGGATGAGTCGGTTGAGGCATTCGTGGCCGCCATGAGGATAGCCGCCGCCCCCTGTAAATGGGGCGATATCCTGGAGTTGGTCCTCAGGGACGGCGTGTTGTGTGGCCTGAAAGACAAGGAGGTACAGCGCAGCTTGATGAATAAGGAGCCGCCACCCACGCTGGCCGAGGTCATAGAGGCCGCGGAAGCCGCAGAGTCCACGAATGCCGGAGTGGACGAGATGCACCAGTGGCGTGAGTGGCGTCCTAGAGCCGGCAAGGCGGAAAATTCGGTGCACGGGAAGACCGGACAGTCGGTGCACGCGACTCGACGGGCCTCAAAGTCGTCTACGGAAGGCAGCGACGGCGAGGAGGTCCAGAAGGTCCGGAAGGGTGGTCGACGCTGCGAGGGTTGCGGAGCGGCCCACGAGCGCGTGAGATGCCCGTTCAGGAAGGCCGAGTGTTACACCTGCGGCCGTCGGGGGCACATCGCCAAGGCGTGCCGAAAGCGGAAAGAGGGCCGGAGGCAGTCACAAGACCGCGCGGCCAGACCGGACCGTCCAGCGAGGCCCAAAGATGGCGCCCAGACCACGAGGAAGCAGGACGGCGTGGGCCGCATCTCGGACGGCAGCGAGGACGACGCCTCAGTGTTCAGCGTGTCCGCGGGACAGTCCCATTACTTCGTTGAGGTATTAGTACAAGGGGCCCCTATTAAGATGGAAATTGACTCGGGGTCCTCCTATTCCATAATTCCCCAGAAAGAGTTCCTGAAAATCGACCCCCACGTGCGGCCCAAGCTTAAAGCGTTGAGGTCCACACTATGGGACGTACAGGGAAACAGCATTCCGGTGTTGGGGGTCGGGAAATTTCGGGTCAATTTTAAGAGACATTCTGCGGAACTGCCCCTAGTTGTCCTCAAAGGGGGAAGCTGTAGCCTCCTAGGGACACAGTGGTTTCAGCCCTTAGGTTTGTTCATAGGGGGGGTGCATACCGTGGGGGGGGACCCAATACAAGCGGTTTGCGATGCGCATCCCGCCGTTTTTAAGAAAGGACTCGGAAAGTTCAAGGGACCCCCTGTAGCTTTCGACATAGACCCGGAGGTCCGCCCGATAAGACTCAAACCGCGCAGGGTGCCGTTCGCACTCAAGGACAAGATAGAGGCGGAACTGGACAAACTGGTGGGCCAGGGGATTCTTATTCCTGTCGATTCCGCGGAGTGGGAAACTCCAATTGTAACGGCTCTAAAGGCTAACGGGGAGGTGCGCATTTGCGCTGATTATAAGTGTACAATTAACAAGGCGATCCGCCCTAATGCATACCCGGTGCCTGTGATCAGCCACCTTTTGGCCAGGCTAAATGGGGGAAAGTGTTTCGCTAAACTCGATTTGGCACAAGCCTATCAGCAACTTCCAGTGACCCCCGCCACGGCCGCGGCACAAACGATAGTTACACATAAGGGAGCGTTCCAGGTGTCGCGGTTACAGTTCGGCGTGAACTCGGCACCCGGCCTTTTTCAATCGCTCGTGGAACGCCTCCTAAAGGGCCTGGAGGGGGTGTTGCCTTATTTTGATGACGTGTTGATTACAGGGGGGAGTGAGGCTGAACTGGCGAAAAGGTTGGACAAAGTACTGACCGTGTTCGAGAAAGCGGGGCTGAGATTGAGGAAGGACAAATGTGTTTTTTTCGAAACCGAGGTCGAGTTTTTAGGGTTCCGGATCACACCCGAGGGGATTAAGCCGTCTAAATCCAAAGTAGCAGCCATTAAAAAGGCCCCTCGCCCCACATCCAAAACCGAGCTACAGTCTTTCCTGGGGCTCCTCAATTTTTACCATACATTCCTCCCGCGGAAGGCGTCCGTGGCCGAACCGCTCCATCGGTTACTTAAAAAGGAGGAGCCATGGATGTGGGGTGACGAGCACGAGAGGGCGTTCAAGGAGCTAAAGCAACTCCTAACGTCTGAGGCAATCCTGACGCACTTCGACCCCAAACGGCCAGTGGTCCTAGTCTGTGATGCATCCCCGGTGGGGGTGGGGGCGGTGCTTTGCCACGTGTTGGAGGACGGAAGGGAGGCCCCGGTAGCGTTTTACTCAAGGTCCCTGTCCCAAGCGGAGCGAAATTACGCACAAACCGACAGGGAAGCGTTAGCAATAGTAGCGGGGACCAAAAAATTTCACGATTTTTTGTATGGCCGCCCGTTCAAAATCGTGACCGATCACAGGCCGCTGTTAGGGATTTTCACGGCAAGCAAGCCCACGCCACAGATCCTGTCCCCGAGAATGCTGCGATGGGCTATTTTCCTCAACGCGTACCAACATGAGTTGGAGTACAGGCCCGGAAAGGAGATCAGCCATGCTGATGCGCTTTCGAGATCCCCTCTGCCCTTGTCGGCTGACCAAAAGGCGAGAGCAGAAAGAGACCGCCAGGTGTTGCTAATTGAGGTTTTGGACGCACCCCCAATAGTACCAGCCGACATTGCTAGGGCGACAGGCAAGGACAGGACGCTGGAGAAAGTTAGTTCATGGGTGCAGAAGGGGTGGCCGGCTTCGTCCCCGAGTACAGAGTTCGACCCATTCTTTAGGAAAAAGCTAGAGTTGTCCCTAGAGAGGGGGTGCCTTCTGTGGGGCCAACGGGTGGTGGTCCCTGCGCCCCTGCGGACGAGGGTGCTCGAACTGCTGCACGTCAGCCACCCGGGCATTGTTCGTTCAAAGGCGCTAGCCCGGAGTTACTTCTGGTGGCCACAGCTGGACGCGGACATTGAGCACATGGTCGGCACTTGCGAGGCTTGCCAGGGATCCCGACCTGAGGCGGCCCGTCTCCCGCATAGGGAGTGGGACACAGCAAGGGGGCCGTGGTCCAGAGTGCACGTGGATTTCGCTGGCCCGTTCCGAGGAACCATGTTTCTCCTGGTGGTAGATGCGTTCTCTAAGTGGCTGGAGGTTATCCCAGTAAAGAGCACGTCCTCCGCCACAACAATTAGCCGGCTAAGGAGAGTCTTTTCCACATTCGGTTTACCCGACACTTTGGTCAGCGATAACGCTAGTTGTTTCACCTCCGCCGAGTTCGGGGCGTTCATGGAGGCAAACGCCATTCGGCATGTCACGTCCGCACCGTTTCACCCGGCCACGAATGGCCAAGTGGAGCGGCTGGTGCGGACAACGAAGGAGGCGTTGCGGCGCATGGGCCCGGGGGACCTGAATCACCAAGTATGCCAGTTCCTCTTAGCGTATAGGGTAACCCCCTTAGCGTCAGGCTACTCGCCGGCGGAGCTCTTGATGCGGCGAAAACTGACCACGATCCTGTCCAGGCTAGACCCAACGAGAGTCGAGGATAAAGGGAAGAACATAGGGTTGGCAGTCTCGAAGGGTTTCGCCGCCGGGGACCCTGTTCACTGCAGGAACTACTCCAGCGCGGGGCCAGCCTGGGTACCAGGGATGGTGGTAGAACAGACGGGGCCAGTGTCGTACCGGGTCGAGACTAACACCGGCCTCCTTTGGAGGAGACACACAGACCAACTGAGGCACCGAGTGAGTGGGCCAGTCAGTGGAGCTCAGCAACAGGATTCAGCGTTAGGGTTCTCCCCCACCCGCTTAACCCAAGGGGGAGACAGCAGGGGACAACAGTCCCAAGCACGGGGGGAAGGAAACAGTAGTAGCGGCCCCGACTCATATCCTTTTGATACGCCAGTCTTATCAGGGGCCGGGGAAGGGGGAGAGGAGTTCGCGACCGCTGCCCCCGATTGTGATTTTGATTTTGAGTTTGCGAGCCGGGGGGGTTTTCAGGAGTGTTCCCCCACCCATCCAAGCGAGAAGAGGGGTTTTTCGTTAGCCCCCAGTGCCCCCGGTTCCTCCCTAAGAAAGAGCACACCTCCCAACAACGCCACGGAGCCGCGGCAAGTCACTAACGAGTCTCCCTCTCATATTACAGGACAGGAAGCCAGGGGACAAAGAGAAGGTAGCAAACCCGGGGAGAGGCAGCCCGCATCGAGACCCCAGCGTGTTCGAAATAAGCCATCTTGGCTGAGAGACTTTGTCTCCTAAGGGGGGGGAATGTGTTCAAGTGTGGGCTCGAGACTTTGTCTCGTCCTAGGGGGGAGGGGTGTTGTGTTCTGATGGTTTTATTGTACACATGGATTACAATGTATCTGAGCCAACGTAACCTTGCCTATAGCAACAATGTAACCTTCAGCTGTATCATATAAACCCTGTAATAGGACGCGAGCTAATGACCACCAGCTGGCAGCAGCGAGCGTCCAAGCTCTCTTGGTCCGAACTCATCAAAGGCAACAGCGCGGGAAGTTTTCCCGCCACCACCTACACCTGGACAAGAAGGGCGTGACCTGCAATGACGTCACGCAGACAGTAGCCAATGGGCTACCATGGCACCACGTTCAAATGTATTACTGCTGTATATAAAGAGCTATCGATCCGCCATTACCTCATGTTCCCTCTGCCCACGATGCAATAAACCTGAGTTAACCCAGCCCGAGGCTGTGTCCCGTGTCTTGGTTTGCATACACCAAACTTTGCTTCCCGGGGAAGTTGTTCGCTTTCCTCGGTTGGAGGGTGGCGAAGGCACCTCACAGGATGATAAGGTAAGTGTGTCCGGCTCTGTTCAGGATGGTGGGGTGGGGGGTGGGCGCTTTTGCCGGACACGTACCAAGTTAGCCTCTTCTTATAGGTAAAGATGCATACAGGCACAAAATCTGAAGGGTAGCTTCCTCCTCCAGCAATAAAAAGATGCAGAGGATGAAAGTGGAAGGTGATACAGTACCTTTATTTTGTTCCTCCTCCAAGTTTACTTCACAAGCCCCACCTCTCTACTAGGCATTTTGGCCTCTGATGAGACAGATTAAAGGGGAAGTTTCTAAAAGCTTCTGTACCCCCAAGGACATGGGGCTCCAGGAATGAGCTTTCCATGCTGAGAAAGAAAATGGCAGCTTCCTCTCAGTCCCTCCTCTCCCCTTCTGGGTGTAAATGTCAGTCCAGGAAATACTTGTTTCACTGCAATTTGAATAGGAGACAATCCCAGGGAATCGTAGCTTTTCTTAAAACTATATGATGGAAAACTGAATCCCTGTCATAAACAGGACATAAACAGGAGTGGTGTGAGGTTTTTACTGGTTGAAGAAAATGATGACATCCTTTTCATTATGTGCATGACAGGCAACTGAACCTAGTACCCTATTGCATGGCTATGCCAGTATAGCAGGCATGGTGTTACTGGCTGCTGCAGATTTTACTACTGGTAATTGAAGAATCCTACCTTTGATTGCAGGTTGTGTGCAACTTGCAAGCAATGAGAGAGGTTGCAAACTTATCATGTTTTGCCGTTTAGGCTTAGACAGATAAGTAGACTAAGGACAACTTTAAGGACTCATTAGCATTTCTGGACATTTTTAGATTGACATTATATTTACCAAATCTCCTTAGAAACTATTTTTCTCATATAGGTGTCTGGAAATTTTATTTTTGTTTCTACTTTTGGCTGTTGAGGATGCCTTCTCAAATTTTTCTTAGTATTAGTTACTAGAATTATCATCCCTGAAATTTCAAGCTCCCTTATCAGTGTCTATAAGATTTCCCTGTGGTATCTGCACATTATTACCCAAGTGTGGTGTAGTGGATAGCCTAGGCTAGTGGTGGCTAACTTTGGCACGCCAGCTGTTCTTGGTCTTCAATTACCAAAAGCCCAAGTCAGCACTCCTGCTGATCAGGGCTTCTGAAAATTGAAGTGAAATAACAGCTGGAGTGCCAAGGTTAGCCACCACTGACCTAGGACACAGACAACTTGGGTTTGAGACCCTGGCTCTGCCATGGAAACTCACTGGGGGATGGAACAGGTAAAACAACTCCTTAAATGACTCACTTACTTTGAAAACCCCATGACAGTCGCTACAAGTCAGTTCTGACTTGAGAAGAACAGAAAACAACATATGGACCTTACATGTCAGAATAAATTGATATATCTCTTACGTGCAATTATGGAGGTATATGCACATTAAGGCATCATATAGTACTTACTCTGTCATTTCACATCTCTATCACTGATTAAGGTTTCTTACCCTGCTAATATTTTGTAAAATGATTAGAGTTCCCCCATGTATCATCATTATATATATAAAAGAAAGATGTCCCCTTGTCTGTGCTGAATACAAATCTACTCCCCTTTACTATCCGTGACCACACTTCGCACACACTTACCTTGCACATTGGAGAAGGTCAACATCAGGGTGTCAAGTCCAGGGGGGGGCATGGCCCCACAAAATGGCAAAAACTGTGGAAACTACAACCCTCATAGTGCCTTGTGCGCCAAAAGGCATGAGAGGGAAGGGGGCAGGGCCTGAGTGGCAGTTGGAACTTCCAACCCTTCATCCACCCCCTTCCTTCAGGACAGTCCAGCGCTCTCTCTCTCTCTCTCTCTCTCTCTCTCTCTCTCTCACACACACACACACACACACACACACACACACACACACACACACACAAGGGGCGGTTTAGTGTAAGGGACCAAAGACAATGAAACAGCCGAAGGGTTGGCTTAACACAGGTTTATTGCATGATGATCCGGAGGAACATGTGGTAATGGCGGATGAGTAGCTCAATATATACAGCTGGCTATACATTTGAATGTGGCTCGTCGACAGACTATTGGTTGCTGCCTGCGTGACGTTGTGGAAGGTCACGCCCTTCTTGACCAGGTGAAGAGGTGGCGGGGAATCTTCCCGCGCTGCTGAACCAGGTGAATCTGAGCCATGAGAGCTGGACGCTCGCTATTGCCATCTAGTGGTCACTAGCTCGCGTCCCCTTATCAGGTTTACATTGATACAGCTGATGGTTATAATATTGCACACAGAAAGGTTACATTGTTAACACATGGCAAAGGTACATTGTTAAAGGCACAGCTTTACAGAACACAACAGGCGGGGAGAAGGAAAACCAACACAGGAGGATGAATATTCTCACACAGACAGACAGACAGACACACACACACACACACACACAGCCTCCAAACAACCACGGTACGTCCACACGTGTCTATGTGTGTGTGTGTGTGTGTGTGTGTCACAGGGAGAAGTCTGGGTTGGTATGTGTCCAAGGGACCTTCCAAGCACCATAAATAACCATCACCACCCAGCCAAGGCCAGGCACTCAGCTAGTTTATGAAAAGTACAAGCACCAATTTGTTTTTTTAAATTGGTAGAGGAGTGCCCATTTAAGGGATTGTGAACTAAATCAAACTATAGTCTGAAGTTGAGTAAACTTCAGTAAGTCAGTGAATATATGAGTGTAATTGATTCACTACGTTTATACTTACTAGAACTAAGATCTAGATGTAGTTCACTCTCTGTGTGTGTGCGATGACTCATACAAAGGATGAGGGATTTAGAAGTGGCCTGGTTCCTTCTTTGAAAAGATCAGAGGATGTGCAGTGAACTTTTTTTCCTCTTTGAAAGAAAGACATGGTGGTGTGTGTGTGTGTGGGGGGGAATAGCTAGTTCTCTTTAAGAAAGCCTGTTGTTGTTACCACCTACAACTGGTTTGAGGCAGCCCCCACAGGTAGCGGTAGGCACTGAAATCAGAGCAAATTGTGATCTTCTCCAGTTTAAGCAGAATAAATGCAGATGAATATATGGGAGAATGCTAAATATATATATTATCATTAGATCCTCTCCCCATCTGAAAGTAGCAAAAAAAGGGGGGGGAACTACACCCCCAAACCCCAGTATTCTTTGCTGCTTGTGTTCACAAACAAAAAGCCCCCAGCCCCCAGTAAACTCTGTGCCAGATAGCTCTGCCTACAATATGCTTAATGTTTTTAAGGGACCCTATTCCTGCCTCACATGAAAGCCAAACAACTGTTCTCACATCTAATTCTGCACGGAATACTCCCTTCCCTTGGGTGAACATAAGAAATAGGAGATTTGTCTTTCACCAGCAGATAAACTCATTTGGTGATTAATTTGGTTCATTTCCTGGCATATTTGTTTCAGTAAATGTTATATTAACTATGACATGTGCACATTTGATCTAATCAGTGATAAAGCTATTCTAACATCTATTTCATTTCATACTGAATATTGCTGTGATTTAGAAGCCACAATTTTGTAGTAGGGGGATAACAAAAATATTCTTTACAGATACAAAATGACTATAATGGATTGCTTTCATACTTTCTTATTTCACTATTGAAGGTTTTTTTTACTTTTGTGCCCATAAAGTTGGCAACTCTCCATTAAATCCTCCATTAACTCTTTAGTCCAAATAACAAATTCATATTTCATCATCTATAACAGAGTGAGGGAGTAGCTAGCTCCTGCAGCTCAGAAGTGTGAAAAATTACGACAATCTCCCAGATTATCACAACCAGCTTGGCCACTGTGATCAGATTAACAACAACAATTTGAAATTTTAAAAAATAACTACTTTGCAAACATGCCACCTCATCTGCAATTTGTTAAGGAACTGAATCCTAATTTTTAGGCTTGACTTTTGTGTTCCCCTCTCCCTGCACACCCATGCTATAATTATACATATGATAATAGTAGTAATCGTCGTCAGCAGCTACTCATGTCCGAGCATACATTCTCCCCCCCCCCCAAAAAAAAAAGTCATTATTTTCTCCTTTGACTGATGTGTCTCTGGTGACTCAATAAGCCGATCCTGGCATGAAACATGTGACCACACACATTACACTGGTGGAGGGTGTGGTTGAGTCTGATGAAGCTTCTGTACTTGTCACCTAGCCTCTTCATGTCTGCGGTGTTTCCCTTCAAAGCAGCAGAGATGTTTTGGTGCCAAAGTGGGTGGTCTTCGACTGCTGCCTCCCAAGTTTGTGGCTTTATACCTGACACTTTCATGGTTTGTTTTAGCTGGTCCTTATAACACTTCAAAGGATCTCTATGAAGTCTTGTACCAGAGCTAAGTTCCCCATAAAGAATTTGGTGATGAAGCCTGGAACCATCCATATGGCGGACATGCCCTATCCATCTAATACAATGGCCTATGATGGAAGCTTCAATGCTGTTTAGATTTGCCTTCTCACGGACTGAGATGTTGGTGACATAGTCATCCCACTTGATGTTTAAGAAAGATTTTAGCTTCTGTTGGTGAAAGCACTCAAGCTTTTTGATGTCTTGGTGATAGAGGGTCCATATTTCACAGCCATACAGTAATGTTGAGATAAAAACAGCTTGGTACACCATGAGCTTAGTCTAGATTGTTAAATCTTGGTTCTTGAAGACCCGGTGTGATGGACATGCAAAGGCAGAATGGGCAGCACCAATTCTCTTCACCACATCCTGTTCACAGGTGCGGTTTTTAGACAGGATGCTTCCAAGGTAAGAAAACTGGTCTACCTATTCCAGTGTCAAATCTGAGATGGTAATACTGAACTCTGGAAGGGTTGTCCTCGGGGCAGGTTGTGTTTTCTGAGCATTTATGGTGAGGCCAAAATGGTTACATGCACTTTTGAAACAATTGACTGACTGTTACAACTCCTCAGGTGTGAGAGCAGGCGATGCAGTATCATCAGCATATTGCATTTCTGTTATTCTGTTAGCACTGGTTAGTTTTTGGGTGTGTAGTCTAGCCAAATTAAAGAGTCCTCCATTGAAGTGGTATTTAATCTTACAATTAATACAATTAATAATAATGCTTTTTGTGCCTTGCTTCACACTTGCTTGCCTAAAAAGAAAAAAGCAGAAGCCCACAAACAGACTGTATTTTGTAGGGGGTACATTGGATTAATCAACTACAGTTAGATCACTAGACTAGAGTGGGGGTTCTCAATGTTTTTCAGGGGTGGGCTGGACCACACCCTCTCAGACAGCTGAGCAGGCCTGACAGGTGCCGTAAAATACATATGTGGCTGTCGTAAACACGTTTACAATGGCCACAGACTAATTTGTGGCTGTAGTAAATGCATTTATGTGGCTGTAAATGAGTCCTTGGCAGATTCTGGTGGGGTCAAGGGTGGGGGCAGCTGTAGCAAGATCAGGGGGCAGATTATTTGGCACCATGGGCCGGATCTAGCCCATGGGTCATAAGTTGCAAACCCCTGTAGTAGAGGATGGAAGAAAAGAAAAAGTGATTGTAGAAAGTTGGCAAAGTTGGAAGAAATAAAAATTCAGCAAGGTGAGCAAAAATAGAATAAAATACTGATAGGGAGAATAAGTAAAATACTTGTATATAAAATATTAGTGAAGATATGAAACAATCAGTAAACATTCAAAGCAATGTGGGAAATAGATTTGGGAAGGTAAATCAACTCCAAAATGTGGAAGAATTTATGGTGTAAAAGAATTTTAAAGACCATGTATGTAAGGATAAAATAATTTTTAAAAGGATAATCATTATCATCATAATTTCATGTCTGAAATTATTCTGGGATGAAAGTGTTTTTGCTGGGGAAACTCCACTAAGGGGATGCCTGACTGAGGCTCCTTTCGTGTCCCCAAGATCTTTCCCCACTGGAGTGGTCCCTATTTATCTACTTGCAATTTCTGAGCTACTGCAGCCCCCTTAATTAATTACAAATTAATATGGGGATTGAGGGGCTTGGTGGCTCAGTGGTTACAAAACTCGCCTTGTTAGCTGGAAGGCCGGCAAGTCAGCAGTTCGAGACCTGGGTACTGCATGATGGTTTGAGTGCCCGCCTCTGTCCCAGTTCTTGGGAACATGAAAGTAGCCTCATTCTGGTGTCCCCTGAGTGGAGTTTCTCCATCAAAAACCCTTTCAACCCAGAATAATTTCTGACAAAATTTATTTTTATAATATGGGGATGGTATCTGATACTTGTTAAACTAAATAGTTTGTATTCTAATGTTTCATTTTGTACTGTATATGTGGGCTGATGGTAGGCACTTATTTCCATATGTGGTGGGAGTATTAATTGATAAAAAATAATTTGGAAATTAATATTTAAAGAAATGAATGACATTTTAAAGTTCAGGATGGTGGAATGCCCCAAAACAACTCTTTTGTTTACTTATGAGGATGTCCAATGGGAATGGGCAAGGAAATAATTAGTCACTTATTTAGGTAAGGTCATCCTTGCTCGAAAGCCAGTCATATCCAACTCTAGGGTTCTGTGCTCATCTCCATTTATAACCAAAGAGTCAGCAGTGTCTACATCTGTAGACATTTCTGTGGATGTGTGGCAGGCATGACTAGACACTGAAGTGCACAGAATGCTGTTTACCTTCTCACCAAAGAAGTACCTATTTATCTACTTGCAATTTCTTGCTTTCGAACTGCTAGGTTGGCAGGAGATGGGACAGAGACAGGAGCTCACTCCATCATGCAGTACTCGGGTCTTGAAGTGCTGACCTGCTGATCTTCTAGTCCTCAAGTTCAGCATCTTAACCACTAAGCCACTGTAGTCTTATGGCAGCAAAATTGGTAATTGCAAGTATGGCCAGGATTGAGGGGTGAGAATGGCAAATGAAGATGACTGAGAATGGAGAAAAGGAAGTACGTTGCAGTGGGAGTATATTGAGATGGAAGAGAGAGGAAATATAGGGGTTCAGCCAGAGTTCTGGGGAGAGGAAGCCCCAGCACTGTAAGGCAGAGAACTTAGACAAGACGTTAGAAAGAAAGAAATTATGGCAGAACACGTGAGGGATGTGTATCCAAGAAGAAAGAATATTGAGAAATTCCAGGTGAACAGAGGAAGGAAATAAGAGAGTTCATGATTGATTGGAGATGTGAAACCATGTCCCTCCAACCATATATTGTATCTATATCTACATCCCCAGTGTGCTGTTGAGACTAAGGAGACCCAGGTTTGAATCCTTGCTCAGCCATGTAAATTTCCTGGGGCAGTAGAACTGAAGTGCAAATATAAATTATAACAGTCTGAAGAACCAAATCCAAAGAGATTTTAAAAGTCCAAAACACAATATTGATTCACAAGAAAGTAAGTAGGTGTGTACTTAGATATTGATATCATTTGTTATTTGCCATCAGGTCAAAACTGACTTATTGTAACCAAAATAGGACTTTTAAGTTGTCCCTTCTCAGCCATGGAAAATTCCTGTAGGAGTTGTTGTTGTTGTTGTTGTTGTTGTTGTTGTTGTTGTTGTTGTTGTTGTTGTTGTTGTTGTTGTTGTTGTTGTTGTTGTTGTTCAGTCGCACAGTCGGCTCCGACCCTTTGTGACCCCATGGACCATTTTCCTCCAGGCGCCTCTGTCCTCCACCATCCCCCTCAGCCCTCCCAGCTCTGTGCCCATTGTGTCTACAATGCCATCTAGCCATCTCATCCTTGGCCTTCCCCTTTTTCTTTTGCCCTCCACCTTTCCCAACATCAATGCCTTCTCAAGTGAATCCTCCCTTCTCATTTCTCATCTCTCCCTGTAGGAGTAGAACTGGTAAAATCACACTTTAAATATCTCATTGTGTGATTTTACCAGTTCTACTCCTCCAGGAATTTTCCATGGCTGAGTACTTGCAAAGTTTCTTGTGCCCCATACTTGTGTGCCATTTGCACTGAGACAGAAGAACTGACTGTGACAATCGGTTAGATCCTCATTCCTCAGAAAATATCATATCTGAGGTCATACCAGCCAGGATGCTTTAAAAACTGCAAAGTCTGGCCTGGATTTTTTCCTAACCCTGGGAGATTCACACACTCAATCCCGTCTTATCCTCTTCCTAGGTTAGTTACTGACCAGTGCTTCAGTATAATCTTGGTAGCGTAACTTAAAATAAACAGATTCCCTTCACATGTGTACATAAATACGTTGACTGAGATTTCTAAAAAAAAATTAGTGAACACTTCAAAATACTACAGGCAAGATAGATATCATTTTCCTCTCAAAATAAAAACCCTGTCTTTTTCCTTTAGGGGAACATTCTTACCCCTAACCAGCTGAACTATCCCTTGTCAGCTACTATCTCCAAGACCTGTTTGCCTTTTTATTTTTCCTCAGTTTTCTTTCTCTGGTTTTCTCTATTCATCCCTTGGCATCATGTATCTCAAATCCCTGCGTATCTTCTTATTTTACCTCATGTTTATCTCCTTTCTTGCTAGCATTCTCATTTCATCTATTTCATCTATTTTGGTTTCACAGACTTCTCTTTTCCCTGCCTTCACCTTCACTTCACATTTCCTTTCCCTAAATGTTCCCTATCCCTTTCCATTTCAATCTCCTGTCACTTTCTTTACATTTCTCCAACTCCCTATATCCTTCCAATTTCAATCTCTCTCAATTTTACCTCAGTTCTCTCCTTTTATATTCACTAGCATTTTTTGCCCGGCCTTGCTGGGCAGGTTTTGGGGGGTTTTTTTTAATGTGTTGGGGTTATTTTTGGGTGTGAAAGACATGGCAAGGGCGACAGGCAGGGATCCACCAGGGTAGGCTTCTCCCCTGATGGATTTCTGCCTCTTGCCCTTGCAATTATCCTTCCGCTGTTTCGAAAACAGCCCTCAAAACAACGGAGGGGAAATTGCAGGGCGAGAGGCAGGGATTCATCAGGGTTGGCTCCTCCCCTGATGGATTCCTGTCTCTCACCCTTGACATTCTCCCTCCGTTGTTTCAAGGGCTGTTTTCGACACAGAGGAAGAGAATTGGAAGGGCGAGAGGCAGAAATCCATCATGGGAGGAGCCTACCCTGGTGGATCCCTGCCTGGCGCCTTCTCCCAGAGGGAAGTGGTTTGCTTCTCTCTTTGATGGTGGGGGCCAAAAGCTTCGGCCCCTGCCAACCAAGAGAGAAGCGAAACCCCCGTGGAAGACAATTGCTTCCCTCTGGGAGGCGAAGATGGAACAGAGCGCCATCTCAGCCTTTATCTCTTGGAGGGAAGTGGTTTGTTTTCCTTGGTTGGCAGGGGCCAAAGCTTTTGGCCCCCGTCCTCCATGGAAGGTGATGTCTTCCCTCCAGGAGACAAAGGCCGAGAATGGAGTGCTGTTCTTAGCCTTCATCTCCCAGAGGGAAGTGGGTTTGTTTCCCCGCTACCCTGCCGAAGCCACATGGGGAGAAGAGGGGATCCCCCTCCTCCCTGCTACCCCACCGAAGCTGTGGCAAGGCTGGCACCAGCTTTCGTCTCCGGGATCATGGGGGGGAGAGGGGTTCCCATTCCTCCCCGCAACCCTGTCATGGTGAGGCTGCCACCAGCCTTTGTCCACGAGGCTGCAGGGAGAAGAGGGGCTCCCCCTCCTCCCCGCAACCCTGCCAAAGCCATGGTGAGGTCATCGCCAGCCTTTGTCCCTGGGGCCATGGGGAGAAGAGGGATCCCCCTCCTCCCCACAATGCCGCCAAAGCCGTGGCGAGGCCAGCTCCAAGAATGGAGCGCCATTCTTGACCTTCGTCTCCTGAAGAGAAGTGGTTCATTTCTAAGGCGATCGCGCATCAGCCATTTTTCTATGTGCGCGCTGGCTGCCCCGCTTCCTCCGTGCTCACATCCTTCAGCCTTATTGGCTGAGGGGCAGAGTGGTGCAGAAGACACTGAGAAGCGTAGTTTTTTTTTGTTCGGGTTTGTGGGGCACTGGCTCCACTCTCAGCTTCCAGACCCTTGCGGTGATGCTCGCAGGGTCAAAAGGTAAGTGCTGACTGCTCATTACGGGATAGTAGGGATGGGTGTGGCCACACATGCCAGACATGCATGGCCCAACCCCCTTCTTATAGGTATAGATTCACCTCAGGCCTCTAGCACATTCCCCATCAATCATTCACTCTCAACCAATCACAATTCAATTAGCTCTTCTACAGCATTCTCTCTCCAACCACTGCTGCTAATCTTCCCCCAGCTTTGCCTTCTTTTTTATCAATGCTACTTTCTACCCATTTTTTCACACTCTGCACATGCTCTCATTCTTTTCTCTCTTCCAAATCCATTCATTCCTTACACTGACACAGGTGACTCAGCAGGGATGTGAATGTTGATTTTAATGAATATTTTCTTAAAAATAGCTAAAGAGGCATATGTCACATTGGCTACTATTGATGTCAGCAGCCACATGAGCATTGAGGTGGTCCCTGGGCTCATTCCTGAAGTATCATACCAGCCTTTGGACAAAGTGTGATGGATGCCATCTGATATCAGATGCTGGGAAATTAGAAATTGGTAACAATTTGGTGGAGAGCAGAGCTGTACATGCCATGGAGACTGCTCCATGTCTCTTCTGCTAAAATGCTTGTTCCATCAAAAGTGTCGAAATGAAATGCCACTGTCAGTTTTGATGGGACAGCATCATTCTGATATTCACCACTGACAGCAAAATCTCACCAGCTATCCCTGCTGTTCATCCAAATAACTAAACCAGTGACTTGCAAGATCAGACCTTATAGCTTAAACCTAAACAAGGAGAGTGGTGCAAATTACCTTTGTATTTGATTTGTTCAAGCAAAAGTACAGGTAGGAAAAATCACACAATAGGATTTAGGCTTAAGTGTTTGTTTCTACAACATAAGTTTGCAACCTATGGCCTGTGGGCTGTCTCTGGCCCCTGATGCCATTCCATCTGGCCCATGGCAATGACCCCAGAAGTGGAAGCAGAAACAAATGCATTTATAACAGCCATAAATGAGCATGTACAAATTTGCCCAATGTGGTTTACGGCATCATTTATGGTAGAGGGAAACACGTGTCCAGCCCACTCAGATGTCTGAGGGGGAGTTGTCTGGCCCATGGCATGATATAGTTGAGAACCCCTGTGCCAGAGGAATAAACTGGCTATTATGAGAAATACAGTAATGTCTTGAAACTTAATATGCCTTGAGGGTGTGTAGAAGAGACACTAAGAACAGTTTTAGTCTAGGATATGTTAGGACATGTTCTTTAACTGGCTCACCAGCATAGGTTTTTAATTTGTTTTATACATATAGGAAATGCAGAATCCAGTTTAACCACAGATAATCCCATCTTGGTGGGTAAATTCTGTAAGACTGAACAGATGCCTTTCAAATCATAATGTAATTGGTCACTTCAGAAGGTATGTTTACTTCCCTCTTAGATTAACTTCCGGCAGCTTCCTTGGGTACTTCTCAAACTGAATTTTCAAAGTTTAAAAAAAAATCGTCCTAGTTTTATATCACACAATGGCTTTCAAGCAAGGGCAACCTTTGCCTTACCTTTAAAGTCTCTTCTTGTGGATTGCTTTCAGACGTACAAATCATTCCACAGGAGCAAGGGAAACAGGAAGAGAACTTCAGATTTGCTAGTGATAAATATCTATTCATCAGTCAAATGAATATATTTACACATTATTATTATTATTATTATTATTATTATTATTATTATTATTATTATTATTATTAGTAGTAGTAGTAGTAGTAGTAGTAGTAGTAGTAGTAGTAGTAGTTTAATTTGTATACCACTTTTCTCAACCCTGCGGGTGACTCAAAGCCGTTCACAACATGTTCATGGGTTGTGGGAAAGGACATTTGTTTCATCCCTAATTAATCCAGCTCTATGTAACCATAATTGCAACCTTGTAACCTTGTAGATCTTCTGGAATAAATATACTGGAGAGTATATGAGATCTGTCGGTGACTTCTCATCCAAATGCAAAGCCATCCTCCAATGCTCCATATTTAAGCCACTCAGCCAAATAATGACGCTCTATGCTTCTACAGTTGCTCGAGTCTCCAGGCAATGCAATGCAGCATTGCAAATAAACAATAATAAGGGAAGGTGACCTTAAGCATTTGATCAAATAATCACTTTCCTTAGAAAGAAGGATAAGTGTGCTACCTCAAAAAATTCCCTTTTAAAAAAGCCATACCCAAACTGCCAAAATGGTTGGAACCCTAATAAATTCTTCTCTCTCTCTTGCCTGTGAATGACTGAATGAAGACAATTAAAATGTCTCTCTACTGCATATATAACGCTGAGTTCTGAAATGCCTGTCAGATTCTTTTTCTCAAAGCAAGAAGATGAAAGGGATGTCTAAAGGTTTTACTGAGTTGAAAATCTTGGTTATTCAAGCAGTATCTATCCCATTTTGATGCAATATTTTTAGTGGGAATTATCTGAACGAAGCTATCTGTTTCCACTTTTAATTTTTTAAAACCATGGGGTGGGGACATCTGTTAGCTTTTCACAGATCCCTACATTCAACCTCCTTTCTTCAGATAAGTTGACCTATATTCTAGAAAGAAACAAATCCAGAGAATGCAGTGATGGCTAACCTTGGCACTCCAACTGTTCTTGGACTTCAATTCCCAGAAGCTCAAATCAATACACCTGCTGATCAGAGCTCCTGGGAATCGAAGTCCTAGAACCACTGGAGTGCCAAGGTTAGCTATCACTGAGCTAATGGGTGGTATAGCTTATTTATTTATTTATTTTATATACATTTATACCCTGCACTTTTGGTGCAAACACCACTCAGGGCGGCTTACAATATATAGCTGTTCACCAAACTAGCAGATTATGATACTTTGAGGAAATATTGCCATACTCATGTACATACATACAATAAACACACAGGAGTTGAACTCGTACCCATTGAACCTACCTCAGCCTTCATGAGTTCAGCTTCTCTGAACAGAATCTGCGTACATACAACTTGTATACACATAGGCTGTATTTGCTGGTTCTGTTGCACATTTGTTGTTGTTCAGTCGCACAGTTGATTCCAACCCTTTGCAACCCTATGGACCATTGCCCACCAGGCACCTCTGTCCTCTACCATCCTACTCAACCCACTCAGCTCTGTGCCCATTGCATCTACAATACCATCTAGCCATCTCATTCTCTGCTGCCCCCTTCTTCTTTTGCCCTCCACCATTCCCAGCATCAAGGCTTTCTCAAGGGAATCCTCTCTTCTCATTTGATGTCCAAAGTACTTTAGCCTCATCTTTACTATTTGATCTTCTAAGGAGTGGTCAGAGTTGATTTCTTCTAAGATCGACCTATTTGTTCTCCTCACTGTCCAGAATACTCTCAAAACTCTCATCCAACACCACATTTCAAAGGCATCTATTCTTTTGCATTCAGCTTTCCTAATGGTCCAGCTCTCACATACAACACATACACAAGCCAAAATGGCATAATTGAATGAAATTCTGCTACCACCTCCCTATGTTCAGTGTAGTGGTCACTCCCCTAGCTTGAGTGTAGAGACACCAGACCTCAAATTGCTAGGACAGGCTTCTCACCCCTGATTGACCATAGGCAACCAGTTCTTCAGTTTATTTAGATGACATGATTTTTTATTATTATTATTATTATTATTATTATTATTATTATTATTATTATTATTATTATTATTATTATTATTATTATTATTATTATTATTATTATTATTATTATTATTATTATTATTATTATTATTATTATTATTATTATTATTATTATTATTATTATTATTATCATTCATTCATTCATTCATTCATTCATTCATTCATTTTGATTTCTATACCGCCCACTTGGCCAAGACCAACTCAGGGCGGTTCACAGTTATAATAAAAACATGATTAAAAACTGCTGAAAAACTACCCTCCCCCTAAAAAAGGGTGCAGGGACTGAGGGGGCCAGAATTTCACTATACCAGCCACCCAATGGAAGTCACCCTTCCACCTGCACCCCATATATGGCCTGCCATCCAGGTTTTAAGTTCTTTTCTGAAAGGCAGAAATTCCATCTGGAGACGTAGCTCTGTTGGTAAGAGGTTCCAGAGTGCCGGCGGACACGGAGAGGGCCCTCCTCCTTGTGCTAGAGAGGCGAGCCCCTCTAGTGGATGGTACAATAAGAGAGCCCCTCCGGTCTGCCCTGGTTGGATGGACAGAAGTCTTTAGGGCAATGTGATCTCTTAGGTATCCTTGCCCACTGTCATGTAGGGCTTTAAAGGTCAAAACCAGCACCTTGAATTGCACCTGGAGGCAAACTGGTAACCAGTGCAGCTCCCAAAGCAGTGGTGAGGCATGGGCATAATGTCCACACCCCATCACCACCCGGGCCACCACATTCTGGACCAGCTGTAGCCTCCGAATGGTCATCAAGGGCAGCCCCATGTAGAGCACATTGCTGTATTCTAGTCTGGAGGTGACCAGAGCTTGAGTGACCATGACCAGGGAGTCCCTGTCCAGGAACGGGCACAACTGCTGAATTAATCGAAGCTGTGCGAAAGCCCTCCCAGCCACTGCCACCACCTGTTCTTCTAGCAGCAGCCGCGTGTCCAAGAGGACCCCCAAGTTGCGCCCCGGGTTTCTGGGGCAAGACAGCCCCATCCAAAACCAAAGATGGTAATTCCCTGGGCAGCACAGGGCCTCCAATCCATAGCCACTCAGTCTTGCTGGGATTCAGTTGTAGCCCATTGCCCCCCAACCAGACCCCCACAGCTTTCAGACACCCAGACAGGACTTCAATAGCATCGCTGGGATCACCACGGGCCGAGATGCACAACTGAGTGTTATCCATGTACTGATGGTACCACACCCCATGGGAACGGATGATCTCACCCGTCAGCTTCATGTAGATGTTAAATAGGAGGGGGGAGAGCACCGAACCCTGAGGCATCCCATATTTGAGGGACCTCCCACTCTCCAAATACACCGACTGGGTCCGGCCCTTCAGAAATGAGGAAAACCAGGACCACACAGTGCCCTGGATCCCCAATCCTCGGAGCCGTTCCAGAAGGATACCATGGTCGATGGTATCAAAAGCCACAGAGAGGTCAAGGAGAGCAAGAACGGACGGATGACCTCCACCTTGCTCCTGCCAGAGATCTTCCATCAGCACGACCAATGCCATCTCAGTACCATATCTGGGCCTGAAACCAGACTGAAAGGGGTCTAAATAATCCGCTTCATCCAGTACCCCCTGCAGCTGATGTGCCACTGCCTTCTCCAGTACCTTCTCCATAAAGGGGAGGTTGGAGACGGGCCTGTAATTGGACAGGACAGCCGGATCTAGGGACGGTTTTATCAGGAGGGGTTGCACCAAGGCATGTTTTAATGGTGCAGGAAACATCCCCTCCCACAGGGATGTGTTAATTATCACCTCAACCCAGTCACCAGTCACCGTCTTGGAGGCCTTCACCAGCCAAGAGGGACAGGGGTCCAGTGGACAAGCAGTGGCACGAACAGCTGCAAGGAGTCTGTCCACTTCATCAGAGCCAACTGGATCAAACCGATCCCAGATGACATGGCAAGACTGTGCTCCAGTTTCCTCCGGACCCTCCCCATCCATGGCAGGATTAAACCCTGAGCGAATCCAATCGATTTTCTCCACCAGATGGTCAGTGAAGTCCTCAGCTGACCCCTGCCAACTGGGCACCGCCCGCCCCCTGCCAAGCAGGGACCTGGTCACCCGGAACAGGGTGGCTGGGTGATTATCAGTGGAGGCAATAAGGGTGGTGAAGTATTGCCGCCTCACCACCCCCATCGCCACTAGGTAGGCCCTAATAGCAGCTCTAGCTAGTGTCCAATCAGAACCGCTCTGAGTTTTCACCCAGCGGCACTCTAGGCCCGTTTAAACTCACACAGTTCTTCTGTGAATAATAATAATAATAATAATAATAATAATAATAATAATAATAATAATAATAATAATAATAATAATAATAATAATAATAATAATAATAATAATAATAATAATAATAATAATAATAATAATAATAATAATAATAATAATGATGATGATGATGATGATGATGATGATGATGATGATGATGATGATGATGATGATGATGATGATGATGATGATGATGATCTTAATATTAATATTAATCATTTAGTGTCAGAGATTATTCTGGGTTGAAAGGATTTTTGCTGGAGAAACTCCGCTCAAGGGATGCCCAAATGAGGCTCCTTTCATATCTCCAAGTGCAGTCCTCGGGTATCAAAACCTGATCTTCCAGTCTCAAAACTCAGCATTTTAACCACTAAACCACCAGTTTATTTAGATTATGTTATTTAATACTATATTCTGAAAGCTGAGGTTCTGAGCATTATGGGTGTAAACATGAAACAGCTAATAACAATGGCAGATTGAAGAAGATGATGATGAAAGAAAAACAGAGAACCTCTATTCAATTGTTCTGTGATCAAAGACCATGAACATAATTACAGAAAAGCAACTAGTCCTAGGCGTGAACAGTGACAAATCTGAAGAGGAGAGCTTTCCTCTTGTGTGTAGACTCTACGTGCAAGCCAGGACCCCAATTTTCCAGGATTCTTGCTTATATGTGTAGGGACCTATACATGGATAGGAATGGAGGACACAGAAGGAGCCTCCCTGAAGAATGTGATGACATTGAACACAGTTTGGGATGCCCTGGGCAGCTACAAGTTCATTTGTTTATCCTTCCACTATGGAGCTATAATTGGATTGCTTCTGACATGACTAAAAAAGATGAGCAGGAATCTCTTCTTATCAAATTCTTCAGTCTTGTGTGAGTAGAGCAAAAAGGAGAGACAGGGAAAGGAGAGTGATCCTGCCTGCATAAAAGAGCCTGCTAAAGCCTGAAAGGTAATGGTAAGGTGAGTTCTGGGGATAATTTGGTACACACCAGCAATTACGTATGTGATCACTGACAAAAGGAACAAACCAACTTGTCCCCTCAGCAGTCCAAATGGCAGGCTGAACATCTGTCTGATGATACCCACAGTCTGACAACATCTGGAAAGACATCATTTTTCCTTCCACGCTGTAGAATGTCTCTACCCAGGAGCTACCATAATGATTATGTCCCTTGCTGTTTTCTGACAGTACCTGCCACACATGTACACATGCCCAGGAGCCTTTCACATTCTGTGTGTGATAATCTTCTCTGTCATCAGCAGCCACCCTACCGAGAAGGCATTTCAGTCGCCTCACTGTTATCTGAATCCAATTTCAAACCGTTTGCCTGAGCAGTATTGCCACTTCAAAATGTCTTGGAAATTCTTTTTGTTTGTTTCAGGACATCCTGTGTACAACCCCAGCCTATATTTACAGGGAGAAGGATAAGAGCCTGTCTCTTGCCATCCCCAAATGTTTCTTTTCTTTTACAGATGATTTTAAATCATACATTGGAGATGAAGAAAGCAAACATAATAATACAAAAAACTTTCAGAATGGAACAGATGCCTGAAAATATTATATGCAAAACCACTGCTATCTGTGAAGTGTGATTTGTTTCTCAAGTTCCATTTTTTTGCCACACGGCTCTCAAAATCATAGACTGGAGCATTGTATTTGTTAGGCTGAAAGGTTGCAGCTAGAAATGTGAAGTACCTGAAATGATCATGCCCTCTTCTAGTTTAATTTCATATTAAACTATATGGTGCAACCTGATACCTGCTGTGCCAGAAGTGGATCAGCTTCATTTATTTTTTACAAGTGTGGAGTTTGATGACTTCTCTACATTCTTTGGTCACAGTAGCAGCTGTGATGCATAGATAACTGATATTTTTAAGATGCTGGCTGTGTTGTTTCTCTTAAATACAAGAGTGTCTTTATCAAGATTGCTTCACATGAATTAACAGTGCATGGGAGGGGAATACACCATTACCCACACATGCAGACATAGTATGGATTCATCACTTATCTCTCCTGCCACACTTAGATCAAATTTATCCCAAACTGAATTGCTTTTGTTTGGATGTTTGCAAAACAAATTAACAAAGTGTATGCAAGAGAAAAGTATATAGGTTAAGGGCCTCCAGTATCATCACCACCTTTAGTTATTGTTCCCATTCATGCATACAATGAAAGAACTTCCTGACAGCCACTACATGTTACATCCAATGATTAGTCCGTTGATGCATGTTTGCTTTTTAAACTTTAAACAGCAGCTCCATGGTAAGGCAATCAGAAAATAGGGAAGAAGTCACAGGACCTGTGATAAGAAGCTGAAAATACCATCATGGTGGTGAACTGTTTACATTTCTGTTACATCTCATATTCCTGAAATGACCAGCCAGCACAGAATCTTCTGAAGTGGATTTGAACTGAGCCTCCATTCAAGCTACCAATAACATTTTAAAAGCTTAACCCTGTGTAAAATTAGCCCATTTAAACAACAACAACAACAACCCTTCTCCTCTTGTGTTATTCCCAACTCTTCTAATGGGTGCCTTTCATATAAATCACTTGAAATGGAACCTTATTTCCCCTCTTCCTTCCTTCTCATCTATGTAGAAATATAGCATTAACTGTTAGCAACAGCTGTTAGACATGTGAGATTTCTATTTCTTTGCTCATATTTTTAACACTTTTGTAATACTATCACATCTCCTCTTTGGCATGCTAATTAATCATAACTTGACCACAGACACATTACCTCTATTGGCCCATGATTTTGTATCTGTGAATCAAATTAACGTAAGGATTAGTGGCAGCCATAGATTGTGTCTACTTAGTGCAGACATACATGGATCTGCAATACGAAAAAGACTCACTGAAGCTGTATCTTTTCTGGTTTTGAGTATAACAGGATAGTAGAATTTTAGAGTTGGAAGGGATATCAAGAGAGTCATCTCACCCATCCCTCTGCCAATGAAGGGATCCACTCTTGAAGAAAGCTGTCCATCCTCTGTTGCAAGTGCTTTATGCTTTCTGTTCCTTAGCATCATCTGTTAGGATAGAACAATCCCAACTTGTAAACTGCAGATTAATCATGGTTGTGATTAAACCTATGCCTTCTCTTCTCATCTCTTTCTTTTCTGCACCAGCTTTGACATATTGTGCTCAGTTAATTTAAATTACTATTCCAGCCCCAATCTATACCTATAAATCCAAGGGTTAACCATTGGAACTTGCTACACGTTTCTGCACCCGCCCATCCTATTCCATACCAAGCCTCCTGCACTTGCCTGAACTCGGTCCGGAGGTTAACACAGGGTTGAAAAATGCGCCAGTGGGGCAAGAGCCCCACGAACACAAACAAAGGGAAAGAACTTCAATTCCCAATGTTCTTTGCACCACGCCACAGCCAATCAGGCTGAGAGGCGTGAGCAAAAAGAACGTTGGGAAATGCAGCGCGGCCAATTAAAATCGAGCCGCAGGGGAAAAACCACCACACGCATGCAAACCACAAATGCAAAACTACAAGCCCCAGCGCCCTGCATGCCATGAGTGCACAGAACACTGAGAAAGCTGGTGCGTGAAAAATAAAATTACAAAATGCAACGGGAGTGCAAGTCCACCGCAGGTGGACACAGCGCCTCACAGCCTCACAAAACAAAAAGCCACAAAACTCCACCGCGAGACACTTGCCGGCCTTCTTTCCTGGAGCAATGGGGAGAAGAAGGACTCCCTCTCCTCCATGCTACCCCACCGAAGATACAGAGAGACCACCGCCGGCCTCAAGGAAAGTTGAGCCGGGGTGGGGGGAAAAACCCCAAAACAGGCAGCAGTTCATCAGGGGAAGCACCCTCCCTGGTGGATGACTGGCTGCTGCCTTTGTACTTCTGAATACAAAAGCAGCAGCCAGCAATCCACAAGGAAGAGCCCCACCCCTTACGGATCACTGCCTGCCGATCTCCGGTTAGGTAAGCCAGGAGAGAAAGGAGACAGAGAGGAGAGAATGATCGTTAGGCAGAAATAGCTCTTCTCTGCCTCCTCCTTCTCCCCGACCTACCTAACGAACCATCCCGGGAGAAGAACGGGCTGACTGCCTCCTCCCTTCTTTCCCCCATTGCTGCATCAAAACCAAAATTTGAAGCAACAATAGGGAAAAGAAGAACCAACAGGCAGCCCATTCTTCACGCTAAAGTAAACACCAAAAACAATCACCAAAATTAATAAAAAATAATAAAACAAAAATAAGTCAATAATTTAAAAAATTAATAAACAAAAAAGTAAACCACAAAATACACAAACAAAAACATCCACTATAACACAAAACCACATACAAAACACCTAACTACAACACAAAAATACCTAACTCTAACAACACAACTACCACAAATTACACAAACAACAACGAAATAAGAAAAATTAAACAAAACCATAAATAACCAAACTAATTAAACAAACCTAAAACTCAACCAAAACAAAAAAGAACAAACAGAAACACCTCCCAGCCCACCACCACAAAAACAAAACAAAGAAAAACCCCAGAAGAAAGAAACCAGAGAACTCAGCAGCACGTCCTCCCTCCACGACAACCAGAACAGAAATGAAGAAATAAAGACTACTTACCGGAAGAAGCCCCACCCAGAGGCCAGGAGAGAAAAAACACGTGAAACGAAATCAAAACCACTAACAGCCCCACCTGCAGGGCAGAATAGTAAAAACAACTCAAAAACACAACAGCCCCACCTAGAGGCCACAAAAGTAAAAACAAGTCAAAAACATAACAATAAATGAAAATTTTACACAAATAACATATGTTAAATAAATAAAATAAAAAGATTTGTAACATCCTGTGTTGAGTTTTAACTCAAATAAAAACCCAAAACATCTAAACACAGTTTAAAAACATTGAATGTAAAAAACATGTACTTTCACATTTTTAAAAATATTACCTACGGTACAACTATTAACAAAAAAAATCACAAACTAAAACATTATTTGGTAAAATAAAACAATTTGAAACAATTATATCATCCTTTGTTCTTTTTGTCTTTCCATGTCTTGTGTTTTCTGTTTGATGGCCTGTTTTGCCTGGTTGTGACTAATGGCCTGTATGAGAGATTGGGAGAGGCCAAGGTACCGCAGTCTGGATTGGATTGTTCTTTTCCATGCTGATTGGAAGCTGTCCTGGAGAGTTAGAGGTCCCATGCCACTGGGATTAAATAGAATTTTGAGCCGAAGGTTGAAAGTAGCTATCCACAATCTTGCCTCTACCTTTATCATGCCCATCTTCAGATGAAGGGTAGTGTTGGATAAACAGCGAGGGGTCTGGAGTGCTGCATATAAGAATGTAGATTGTACTCTTCCCATAAGAGCCAGGTTGTTAGATGGGAGGCCTGATTGGACTCTGTAGAGTAGTTGTGATAGGATTTTGGCTTCAAATAGCTTGAGTGCAGCAGTGATGTATTGGCCTCCATTTGTCCTCAGGAATTTAGTATGGCAAAGGTGGATCTCTGGGTGGTAAGAACGGTGTGTGTGGTATGAGCATTTTTTGACTATGAAGCTTGGAGGACTACTCCCAGGTATTTAAAGCTGGTAGCCTGTTCTATCTTGTGACCATTTATTTTCCAGGTATGTTTCTTAGGCCTTTTAGCAAAGGTTATCACTTTGGTTTTCTGACAGTTGATCTCTAATTGGTTGCTGTTACAGTAATGAGCCAGAGATGCTAGCGATCTTCTGAGGCCTATTGGGATCCTGTAGAGAATTATTGCATCGTCAGCATATAGGAGTACGTATATGGATTTGTCAGAAAGCTTAGGAGGATGAAAGGCAGGGCTTCTTAAATGGTCAACCATGTTGCTGATGAAGAAGTTGAATAGGAGTGGGGCCAGTTCACCCCCTTGCTTGATGCCCTTCCATGTAGGTACCTGTTCCATAAGGTGACCCTGGTGGGAGCATCTGACCTTAAGGTTTGTGTTGGTGTAGAAAGTGTGGATCAAGTGGTACAGCCTGCGGTCAATGGAGGATTTCTCTAGTTTCTCCCACAGCTTGATCCTGAAGACTGAATCTGTTTATAGCCAAAGAGCCAGTGCTGTATGTATCTGCAGAGGTTTCCATGGACATATGACACCGGAGTGCACAGAACACTGTTTATATTCCCACCAAAGTGGTACCTATTTATCTACTTGCAATTTATTTCTTTTGAACTGCTAGGTTGGCAGGAGCTGGGACAGAGATGGGAGCTCACTCCATCATGCAGCACTCGGGTCCCAAACTGCTGTCCTGCCGACCTTCCAGTCATCAAGTTCAGCCCCAAATCTATCCAGGGCTTTGAAGGTTTAGCATTTTTCAAATGAGGGCCTTAAGATTTTGCCTAGGGATAAGACTTTAATAATTTTAGGACTTCATAGACATCTTCCTGAGGGATTCTAAGCATCTTCTGGAACTGGAAGTCTTAGAATTATGAAAATCCCATCCCTAATTTTGCCCTTTGTTGCATTTCCAATCTGACTGGGGACTCCACGTGTACTCTTTTGTTAAGAGGGTTGGTTCTCCTTGGCACTGAAATGGCACGAATGAAGTCACATAAGTTTGGCCCTCTGCCTTCTTCAAAAGAGAACATTCACATCAGTCTCTCTCCAGAGAACAGATGAAATCAAGCGTGCAAATTCAGATAAGGAGATGTGACAGTTCTATTTTAGAAAAGAGGAAAATGGAGAGAGGATCAGCCATTTACACTTCCTGTTTCCTCTGCATCCAGGTCATATTTATGGCTATTTGCAGTCAACTGATAGCAATTACCAAAAGAGCTATTAGAATAATAGCTGTCTGCATGCACTAACATTGGCCATTCATGAAGTAACTCTTTATTATTAACTTGATTGATAAGATATTTTTCCTGTTTCTGGCACTTGAGGCATGCTCTTGTCCCCCTTCCTGTTTTGTTAACATGCTTCCGTTCTTCCTTTGATAGCCCTTGCTCTTCCTCTGACCATGCTCCAAGCAGCAAACAATGGAGGTACTCTCCACGAGCTGGAGATTCAATTTTCACTATGCTATCCTTCTGATTGTATAACTACACATGATAACTCTAAGTAAAAATACCTTTTTTCTACTTTAATAGAGTATTTCCCGGGACTGCAGTGGCTCAAAATGCTGACTGGAAGGCGGGAGGTCAGCAGTTTGATTCCCAAGTGCTGCAGGATGGAATGAGTTCCCATCTTTGTCCCAGCTCCTGCCAACCTAGCAGTTCGAAAGCAAGAAATTGCAAGTAGATAAATAGGGACCACTTTGGTGGGAAGGTAAAAAGTGTTCCGTGCACTCTGGTGTCTAGTCATGCCAGCCACATGACCATGGAAACGTCTGCAGAAGCAGACAGCGCTGTCTCTTCGGCTTTGAAACAGAGATGAGCACTGAACCCCAGAGTTGGATATGACTGGCTTTTGAGCAAGAGAAACCTTTACCTTTACCTAGAGTATTCCCCCTCCCTCATGCAAAATGCTAGTCAGTGAGAGGTTAATGACAACTGAGCTGATCTTTCCTTGTTAGTCTGTGCTGCTGCTGCACCCCAAACTCTGCTAATCAAGAGGAATAACCAATATTTCCCAATATGAAGGCTTCCTGTTGCATATCTCAGATTAGCAATGTGGTCACCACTTGTCAGTTGTCTGCCATACCTTTCCATTTAGAAAGAGGAAATGTGTTGGATCTGGGCTGCAAAGCGGGTTACGCAAGCTGGATTGGAACTGTGAAGCGGCTGTTGGGTCCCGGAGGAGACTGGTCAAGCAAAATGCTGACTGGAATTGCTTGACCAGCATTTCACTGGTCAAGCAATGAGACATGAGGCAAGATGGAGCGAAGACCAGTGATTTAATGAAGACCAATTATCAGTATTTATCATGTTTAGGCTGCATGTAAAAACATTGTGATACTGGCAGGTTTCACACATAATGTTTACACAAGTTAATTGGGGAAGTCTACAGGGGAAGTTAATTAACCAACTTAATTAACGGCAGAGGAAATACATTGTTCCGTGTTATCCAGGGTAAACAAGTGGCTAGTATTGGCTTTAGGGCTTAAGGTAATCAGCAGGCGCAAGATTACCTATTACGTGACTAGCGTGTTTGTCATTAGCTCCCTATTGTCCGAGCTGTTTGTCGGATCAGCTATTGATGAATTAAACTCTATCTAATATTCCGCTCCCCCAATTTCTGTCCCCTCAGGAACCCCTGGTAACGATGTGATCACCCTTTACCGGGGTTCTGTCAGGGCCAGTTATGCCAATTGTGTGCACGGATCCCACACTCCCCCTTTATTTGTTTAATTGGACCTGACAGAGGGCTCGACGTAGGAGCAGCATCAGCTGACGTGGGGTGAGGAGATTCCGGGATTCTCTCCATGGGGGACACCTTGACATCAGTGAGGGAATACATTGCATGAAACAACATACAGCTGTTCCCAGTATTATCACCCCCACAACCACCTTGAGTGTCATCTGTAGCCAATCCCATGGGAACCAGGACCATAGCGAATCCCGCTACGCCCACATGGCATCTTCCTTGATATACTTAACCAAGGTATGGAGGTCTGTGAGTTGACTCTATATCATGTGCGAGTTGTCTGTGAGGTTAAAACAACACATGCCATGGACAGACTCGCAACCCAAATGATGTAACAGTAGGAGGTAATCGATGGCTGCTCGATTATCCAGAATGGCATGGTAAAGCTCCGTCTGCTCCTGATTAAGCAGCGCTATCACCGAGGAGGTGTGGTTAATGGCTTTTGCCAAAGCGCAAGCCAATTGACCAATTCTCCGAGCATTGCCTACGGCTAAGCCTGGCACACCAAACAAGCTGACTGCTAATGAAACATACTCAGCCTTACTCAGAATCCTGATGTTGCTATCACATGAGCTGTCTAACTGGGTGGCACGAGCGTGCCGCATGTGTGAAGGTACATTTATGCTAGGGGCAACCATGTCTCTAGTGGGAAGCAACAATGTCAAACGACTGATACAACAAAGGAAATCAGATACATTTGCAGGAATGTAGTTCCAAGTATACTGGTTACATGTAAAAAACCATCCTGAAGGCAAAGTAATGTGAGCATACATTGAGTTAATAGTCTCTGGGTTATTACAAGTCAAATTGCTGTTGCCGGGGTTGAGGCAACGGCACTGTGGCCCCTCGACCGCGGAACAGCCGGTCATGAGAGCACAAGTAGAGTTTGGGTTGACTGCCACTCGGGGTGAGTACAGAGTGGCCGCATCAGCCGGTAAGACTTTGGTGACTTGAGTTCCCCAATGTCTGTACATTGAAAAGGCAGTCTTGTAAAACGGACCAAATATCTGCTTCACCAACCAGTCACCGTTCCTGATGCGCGCATCTGGGGAGTGACACACCGGGATGAGACAAGTGCTCAGAATAGAGGCAGAAGCGGTGGTCTGCCTCAGGCAAAAATCGGACTGATTGACGAGGTTCGCCAATCATTCCCAAATGTTGTACTGCATCCAGGCAGAGAGATCTCCACCTTGCATCAGGTTGTTGGCTTCCAGTGAAGCTGCTTGAACGCCTCCCCCACAAGAAGGGAAAGGATCAAGATGATGGTGGTCATCATGGAATTAGCAGTAATCAGGGAAAAGGCTGCAATCAAGATGTTCTCCGGCGTCGACTCCTTGTCCTCCCGCCGAATGGCGTCCGCCGCCTCCTGGCACAGGGACTTGGCCATCCCCCAGGTGATCTTCGGTGCTGTCATCTGCTGTCGTCGCCTCCTCCGCTTGGCTCTCCCCGTCAGGGTTAATTCCTCCATCTCTGGTATTGGGTCCGGGAGTGCCTGGGTTCACGCCATTGGACTCGAAGTGAGGCTTGACACACCGGGCTGGAACCCAGATAACGCCTGTAGGAGACATAATTGCAGCATACCCTCCTCCCCAGGTTATGAGTGGCGCCAGGCCCTTCCAGGAAGGATCCGGTGGCACTCAGTAACGCACCATCAGCCACGGGAGAGCCTCCGTGCGACGGAAGTGCTTCTCCTGCAGAGTGTAATCCGAAAAAACATTAAGGTGGTTGTACGTGAACAATACCTTGTTCAGACAATGCTGTGCCTGACCCTGATTTTTGGGGAGGGCTAGTTCCCCCTTTCTATTTGTTTGTCAATGTAGGACTTAAGCATCCAGTTGACCAGTTCCACAATCGCTTGCCCTTGCGGATTGTACGGAACGCCAAAGGTGTGCTTAATGTCCCAGGTGGCCATGAAGGTGGCCAGCTGCCTGGAGCTATAAGCCGGACTGTTATCGGTCTTCACGTGCCATGGTTTGCCCATGTCCGCGAAGCAGGAAAGGAGATGCTGCTCCATATGGGAAGCCATTTCTCCCTTCTGTGCTGTAGCCCAAACGAACTGTGAAAAAGTGTCAATGCAAATCTGCATGTACTGCCATCTGCCAAAATGTGGAACATGTGTGAAATCCATCTGCCACACCTGGTTGGCCTCTGTCTGTCGTGGGTTGACCCCCCATGAGGGGCCCCCTACCGACCCTGCACAATGTGGACAGGAACGGACTATGCCCTGGGCTTGGGAAAGTGGCAGGTTGAACTGCCATGCAAGTGCTTTGGCATTTTGATGGAAGAATGCATGACTCTGAATTGGAGTCGTGAAGACTCCCAAGACTGACCGTTGCTGAATTTCCTTTGCAGCCGCAGCCGCAGCCGCAGCCACTCTGCTATTGCCCGCGGAAATCGGACCAGGCAAGTCCTGGTGACTTCTGATGTGGGCGATATAGAGCGCTTCGGTGCGGTTCTGCAAATGAAATTGAGTTGTGAGGAAAACACTCAACAAGTTTTTGTCTATCGCGGGAGTGATGTATGCTCCCGGTAGACTGTGAAGCAAATTCCTAACATACTGACTGTCAGTAATTATGTTTAAGCATTCTTTGGCAAAGGTGCGCAAGGCAAGGTTCACTGCTGCCAACTCTGCCAGCTGCACAGACTTCTGTGGAAGAGTTAGAAGCGTGTGCCAAGCCTGGCCCTCTTGCCAAGTAAGAACATCATATGTACAACCCCCATCAGTGAAAACTGTCCTAGCCCCCTGAAGTGGAACCAGGGACATTAACTCACACAAACTGACTGTCTGCGTTTGAAGTGAGACAAGTCTGGGGTCTTTCGGCAATTGATATGCCAAACATCCAGTGAATCCTTCCAATGCAATCAGAAGCTAGTCACCGAGCTGCATCAGTTGCTGGATTTGCTCTTTTGTGAATGGGACCACAATTTTTGCTAAATCATGCGCTGAGATATCCCTAGCTCTCAGCCTTCCTCGGTAGATCACTGTGGAGACCAGTTCCTGTGGAGGAACGATGTTTCGGGAAGAGGTATGTGGTAAATACACCCATTCCATGATACTCGCCCCCCGCTTGGAGTCTACCCCTAGAGCTCTGGTAAACATGGATCCGGTCTGGACAATGTACAGGTTTAGAACAGGAACATATGGCCCCTGACTAATCCTGTCCACCCATCTCTGGCTGAGAACTTGGTTGACCTTTTCGAGAGTCAAGCACGCCTCTCAAGGAATGTCTGCCGGCTGCTTACCTAGCGTTATCAGTGAGAAGAGCAGCTTTAGAAGGTCCATATCTAGCCTAAAATACGGTCTGGCCCAATTAACATTCCCCAGAATCTGTTGCAATTCTACAAGGGTGACTGAATCCTTTAAGTTGATCTGTGGCAAAACTGGTGCTGCGAAAGAACGGAGAAGCCGATGGCCCAAGTATGAAAATGGCTCGGTTCTCTGAACTTTCTCTGGGGCAATGAGTAACCCTTTTCCCCCCAGAGTGGCCTGGAGGTTTTTAAACATTTTGCTGCCGAGTTGCGGCACTGAGACCAGGATGTCATCCATGAAATGACACACTAAGACTGTGGGGTGAAGGTTTCAAATCTTTTCCAGTGCGTTGTGAACATAAATTTGGCACAGGGTGGGCGGGTTGAGCATCCCCTGTGGCAAATATTTCCATGCGTAACGTTGCGTAGGCTCTCTGTGGTTCATGACTGGCACTGTGAAAGCGAACCTTTCCCGATCCCTAGCATCTAAGGGAATGGTATAAAAACAGTCTTTTAAGTCTACGACCAAGATCTCCCAACCCTCAGGGATCATGTTTGGATTTGGGATGCCGCATTGAAGCGGACCCATTGGCTGGATACATTTATTGATCTCTCTGAGATCGTGAAGGAGTCGCCACTTCCCCGACTTTTTCTTGATAATGAATATGGGCAAATTCCAAGGACTGGTGGACCGTTCTATATGTCCAGCATCTAGTTGTTCTTTTACCAGCTGTTTCAGGGTGACTAATTTCTCCCCTACTACCGGCCATTGTTCTACCCAGACTGGCGTGTTGGTAAGCCATTTAAGCGGTAGAGCCATTACCCAAAGGTAAGAGTGGCACGGTACTGCTGCAGAATGTCTTGCCCCCAAAGGTTGATGTGCACATCCAGAATGTGCAGCCGGATGACCGCTGTGCCGTCAGCTTCGGGGATCGTGACTTCTACCCAGTTCTGGCTTCTAAACGCTTCTTGAACACCGCCTACCCCCACACATCGGAGACCGGCTCGAGAGCCCACTCACGCGGCCACTGACTCTGGCTGACCACGCTGACGTCAGCTCCGGTATCTAGCAGCCCATCAAAAGGTTTTTTATTTAAAAATACCTTTATGACTGGCCACCGCTTCCACTCTATGTTGGTTTCCACTGCCGCTAAGACCTGGTATCCTTGCACTGCCCCTTCTGCGCTCGAGCGGTCTTCTGACCCGGACTCTGAGCTGTCCCTGAGCCTTTCCTGGCTGCCTGCTGGCGAGTGACAAGGAACCATGATTAGTTGTGCTAACGTGTCTCCCTTGTGAATAGGTTGGGGTAGGAGTGCCCAGAGTTGAACCTGGAGTACACCCGGAAAATTGGAGCCAATGACTCCCGGAATTACTAGAATTCCTCGCATTCCTGCGATACTATGGGGCAAAACTAAACCTATGTAGCCTCTAGGCAGGGGTCCCATGTACTGGGAAGCGACCAGATAGACTGTGCCTGGCAAGTCACATGTGACATCTGACTGGCAAGTCAAATCTCATCCTGCACTGCCTCTAGGGCTGGCCTGCGCCTCCGGAATGCAGGGAATGTGACCGGAATTTAATCCAGCTCTGGCTGCCCCAGAGCGATTGAGGTCTCTGTTTGGACCGGGGCCAGAGACAAGCCCGCATTCCGGTTTCCCAAGTTCGGGCAGTTCCTGGCCCAGTGGAAGCCTTTATTCCACCATGGACATGGGGTGGTCGGAGCCTTGGGACGGCCGGTGTTTTTGCCGTTGTCCTTGTTGGATCGGCATTCTCTAGCGAAATGACCGATCTTGCCATAATTGTGACATGCTCCTTTGGTCTTGCCTTTGGGTTTCCTACCACCTTGTACCACCGCTGCCAACAGACCCATTTTGTAGGAATCTGTACCAACGTCGGCACAAGCCCTAATCATGTCTGTGAGAGTCAGATCGGGATGATTGCCCAGTGACTGCAAGATCTTATGGCAGTCAAGGTTGGCATTGTCTTTCGCCAGCTTCATCATGAGCTCCTGTTGGGCTTGCTCATTATCAATCTGTCTACTGACTGCTTCCTCCAATCTATTGATAAAGTCCATGTAGGACTCCTGGGCACCCTGTTTGACTGCTGTGTAATTTTTGGCTGCTTTGCCAGCTGCTGGGACCTTGAGATAAGCCCTGAAGGCTGTCTCAGCTGCCAAGTGAAGGGTGGCGATTGGCAAGGCGGTCTGTGCATCAACGGATTCGAATGGACCTGAACCATATAGCTGGTCAGGGATTACTGCTCCGCCCATCCTGGCAGCCCTTGCCTGCACTTCGAGACGATACTCGCTGTCCCATAGCAAATACTGGCTGGGGTTGAGCATCATTCGCATGACGGCTTTCCAGTCGTACGGAATGAGCATCATAGTTTCGCACACTTGCTGAAGCGTGCCCCTGGTGAAGCGACTCTGAAGTCCTGTCTCTGTGATTGCCTTTCGTATAGCCATAAGCAGCTTATACAGAACTGGTGAACGGATCACTTGCTGCTGACCCATGAGGGCATCTACCTCTATGCGAACTGGGCATATCTGCCTAAACTCAGCTAGTTCTTCTGCTGGCAACTCTCCCTTACTGGTTTCTTCCTCAACCGTGCGCTGGATGGAACTCTTGGTAGTCTGGGAACTTTTAACTGTCAGAATGCATTCCATGCATTCCATCAGTGACATCTACAGCTGTCACTGAGGGAAAGCTCCCTACACTGCCCTGCTTGAGCTGAAATGACGGATAGAGAGCCATTGGGGATGATGGCTCTGACTGCGCTGGGGGTTCCTCGGCCTCTATCCGGACTGGGTCTACCTCTGCTAAGAGCTTCCTACACTTGCTCCATGTGCTGATTATGCTATCTGGAGCTCTAGGTGCTTGCTGAATGCAGGCTCCTATCCTGTCCCAAAGTTGGAGGTTGAGCATGCCTGTTTCTGGATAAAGCAGACAATTTTCCCCCAAGTACACCAAAAGATCCGCTAACTGGGCACTGTGAATGCGTGTATTGTATACCTTGGCCAGGGCCTTGAACTCCATTAAGTGAGTTCTCTGGTTAGCAGTCGGACATTGTCGCTGAGGACAAGTCCCCATATTACCTGCCAGTCCTTTGAAGTTTCCCTCCTCGGGACGAAGCGACGCGTCTGAGTTTAGGTAACAGGTCTGGTGTGACGAACCTCTGCAAAAGAACTTGGAATGTGGACTGCAGCCACAGGCCCTCGACGGCTTCTGCAATGAAGTCAGGGTTTCACAGCTGACACTGAGCGGAACGCGTTTCCACTGAGCAAGCTGCCTCAGAGCTTTGGAGTGTGCTCTGCCTCTCTGGAATGCCTCGCAGCGTAGCTGTCACTCAGATCAGATGGTTTTCCGACCAGAGCTGCCGCGTTGTCCTCCGGGACGATTCGGACACAGTTCTGGCGTAGAACCGGACCGCGAAGATCGCTTACTCATGAGTAGATCACGTTGGGGTCACCATATGTTGGATCTGGGCCGCGAAGCAGGTTGCGCAAGCTGGATCGGAACCGTGAAGCAGCTGTTGGGTCCTGGAGGAGACTGGTCAAGCAATGAGACACGAGGCAAGATGGAGCGAAGACCAGTGATTTAATGAAGACCAATCATCAGTATTTGTCATGTTTAGGCTGCATGTAAAAGCATTGCGATACTGGCAGGTTTCACACATAATGTTTACACAAGTTAATTGGGGAAGTCTACAGGGGAAGTTAATTAACCAACTTAATTAACTGCAGAGGAAATACATTGTATTCAAGGTAATCCGCAGGCACGAGATTGCCTATTACGTGCCTATTGCGTTAGTCATTAGCTCTCTATTGTCCGAGCTGTTTGTCAGATCAGCTATTGATGAATTAAACTCTATCTAATATTCTGCTCCCCCAATTTCTGTCCCCTCAGGAACCCCTGGTAATGATGTGATCACCCTTTACCAGGGTTCTGTCAGGGCCAGTTATGCCAATTGTATGCGCGGATCCCACAGAAATGTGTGTAAGGGGAGAGGAAGTTTTAATTTTTCTTCTTGTTCTGCCATATCCAAATCCGAATATTGGTGATCCTCAAGGCAATCAGCCATGAAGACTGTCCTGAGAATATAATGCAGTGGCCTTTTACTGTATCTGCTTTCCACATTGCAGCATGACACCTGTAGCACTGATCCAGTTCTGTGAGTCACTTTCTGGTCCTGAGCCCTTTTGGCACATAAAAAGTCCTCATCAGTCTCAGGCCAGTATTGATGAAGCTGCTGCCCTCCATCAAGATGGATTGAAGTGGAATTTAATCCACTTGGAGACCATCACCATTCCTGTTAGTCCTCAGGGTTGTCAGGCTAGTTAACCGCCGTCTGACACTCAGCATTGAGTCACTGGCAGTACAGTCTGCCCTATTACCGTAGCAGGATAGCCTGACCAGACAAAGGAAGTTTTAATAGGAAGATAATCAAAATATGTCTCTATTAGAAAAACAATTGAAAGTGAGCAATAGTCTATCCTTTGCTTACATGCTCATCTACACAGTTATATGCACACCTGCTCCTTTTGGATTTTTTGTTATTGTTACTAACATCCTGTGTTTGATCTCCAATTTGCAAAGCTCCTTTGACATACTGAATGCCCTCCACAGCTGCACAAAAAGCAGAAATTAGCACACTCAAGGTCAGGCAGCTGGGATGCAATGTCTCATATTTCTGTTACCATTTTACCTGCTGCTCAGCAGCTCTGCAGAACTCAGGCACTATAAGCAGGCATGTCATGTTCAATTCCCTTTTTCTGGAGCATATTTAATGCTAGCTACTTTCTACCTTCGCCTGCTTCCTAAAAAGGCAGTCTCAAAGGGAAAAGATTTCTCAGCTGCTCTGGTCACACTCAGAACAAAGTCTGGGGGCAGAACAGCTGCAGAACTTAATTTAGCTTTTCAGTAATGAATTCATTTGGCTCATTCATATGCGAGTCATGATTAAGTACCCACAACTTTCAAGTAAGATCCAAAAAGACCAATCTTTCTAAATGGAGTGAGCCTGCAGTATATTTTAGACCTGTGAGACTCGTGTGACATTTGGAAAATATTCACTTTTTTGCAGAGAGAGACAGAGAGAATTGGCAATGAATGGGAGGTGCTGGTTACACAGGCTAAAGGAATACAGCTGGACAGATTTCAATCAATGTAGTATCAAACTGTTATTATTAGTTGCTCATTTCTGAGCTTTGAATAGAGGAAATTGGGAGTTTCTTCCGAGAGTCTGGCCAGATTATCCTGCTATGGTAATATTGCTAGCAACTCAATGCCTAGTGTCAGGCAGCAGTTAACTAACCTGACCACCCTGAGGTTTAACGGCCTTGGGTGTTGAAGTCCACAGGGGCGGGTGATGGTCCCCAACAGGGCCGCCACCAGAAATTTCTGGGCCCCATACTGAGCAAACCTAGTGCCTCACCCCCCCAAACACACATAGTAATGTCACAGATAAGGCCGGCGGCAGCAGGGCCCCTGTCAGCTCCAGGCCATATACGGCAGTACTGGTAGTACTGTCCTGTTGGCGGCCCTGGGCCCCTAGTGGATTAAATCCCACTTGAATCCATCTTGATGGGCAGCAATTTCATCAATACTTGCCTGGGGCTGACGAGGACTTTCTATGCCAAAAGGGCTTAAGACCAGAAAGTGACTCACAGAAGTGGATCAGTGGTATGGGTGTCATGCTGCAATGTGGAAGGCAGATGAAAGGCCACTAAATTATATTCTCAGGGTAGTCTTCATGGCTGATTGCTGTGATGATCACCAATATTCGGATTTGGAAACAGCAACAGAAGAAGTTTCTTCTTCTCCCTACTCTTAATGTGGGTTCAGACTGGTCCCCAAGCTGGACGGAAGGCTAGATGTGTCAAGGTCCTGTGAATTCTGAGCTGAAAATATTATTTGACAAAATCCAAAAGACAAATCTTTCCACACACATTCAAGCTCAGAGCTGAACTACGTTCAAGTGGAAAATCCATGCAGTTGAGAAGAAAACATGATTATATGGATCCATTTTCCACCACCAATTTTAATAAGGGGCAGCACTGCCTGTGATTTGTACCTTGACTTATAACACCCCAAACATGTTAATCACTAGAATGATGGAATCTATCACTGTTAGTGCCTCCCAAATTTGGAAATGATTAGAACTGCATTGTCTAACTAGTTTGGTCATACCAAAACAAAAACAGAAAAGGGGAAAAAAAAGAAAAGCTCTAAGTCATTTTCGTGTTCAGGAAATGAAGAAGCAGACGAGTGAAGTAGTGAAATTCAGCTCTTTATTAGTGGGGTTTGAACACAGTTTGGATGGGGCAAAACTCGGACTTATATACACTATAAATAGTAACAGTAACAATAATGCAAGCCCATTGGCTAACAGAGTGTGCACATTTTCGATCCACTTATTTGCATAAGAATAGATATATGAGAAAAGATACATTCCGCTCCTATAAACAGTAACAATAATACAACAAGCCCATTGGCTAACAGAGTGTGCACATTTTCGATGTACTTATTTGCATAAGAATAGAAACATGAGAAAAAATACGTTCTGCTCCTGTCAGAAAACACAATTAACATACATAACATTCTTCCCCCCTAGGTAAAAACAAAATCCTTTAACCAGGATGGCGGTCTCGTTTCCCTTCTGGGTCGGACGCTTGGCTGAGCTGGCTCAGGGGCTCATAGGATGGGCAACCTGACTGGAGTGAGGGATTCACAAGGGGGGGGAGGATTGTAAACCCAAATTTAAGCCCCGTTTGTCAGATGGAGGAGCAGGGGATCGCTCAAAACCAAAATCTAATTCTGTGGATGAATAAGACAACTCAGGGTCCCTCCTGTGTGTACTAAGAGTGGAGGGCGACTCCAAGCAAAATTGGTCATCATCAATAAAGGAATCCAGAGTGCTAGGCTGGGACAGTGTAGGGGTACACCTGGCCGGAGTAGGGGAGCATTCCACAAATTCCCCTTGAAATTGGTTCCTAGAAGACACTTCTGGGTCAATGTTGGCTGGCTGCTGAATATTACCTCTGCCCCCTGGGTTTAAATGGGTGGGGGCCAACCCTAGCGCTGAGTGTCTGTATTCGTCTTGTGGGTCCAGTTCTCTGGGTCTCAATTGATCCGCATGCCTCCTCCAGATCAGACCAGTGGCTTTTTCGATTCTGTAAGAAACAGGACCAGTCTGATCAATCACAAACCCTGGCACCCACGTAGGACCACCAGCTGCATAATTGTGGCAATGTACAGGGACTCCTGACAAGAAACCCTTCTGGTGTTGGATTGCTATATTTGTCCCTTTGTCCTCTAGCCTAGAGGGATCCAATCTGTCCAGCAAGGATGACAGTTTCCTTCACTGGAGCAATTCAGCAGGGGACAGCCCTGAAGCAAGGGGGGTGAGCCTATATGTGAAAAGAAACTGCCATAACTGGAGCTCCAAATTCCCTTCACCCATACGCCGAAGCACATCTTTAGTTTTGCGCACCTGCCGCTCTACCTGGCCATTGGTGGCTGGGTGGAATGGGGCGGCAGTGATGTGCCTAATTGCATTCCTTTCCATGAAGGATTGGAATTCTGCAGATGTGAACGTGGATGCGTTGTCAACCAGCACATCTGGAAGTCCAAATGCTGCAAACAGCCTTCTTAGGTGCATTATCGTGGTGACTGAAGTGGTATTAGGCACCCTAATCACTTCCAGCCACTTAGAGAATGAATCCACAACCAACAAAAATAGAGCACCCCTAAATGAACCTGCAAAATTTATGTAAAACCTGGACCACGAGCCCCGAGCAGAATCCCATTCCCAAGAGGGAAGGTGGGATTGCTCTGGGTGAGAGGATTGACAACTGGAACAAGTGTCGATCATTTTTTCTATGTCTTGGTCCAATTGAGGCCACCAAAAGTAGCTATGGGCAAGGGTTTTGGAACGGACAATTACCGGGTGACTTGTGTGAAGTAGATGTAAAACCTTTTGCCTGAGAGTGACAGGAATGACCACCCGCTGGCCCCATAGAAGGCAACCTTGTTCCACTGACAGTTCCAAATGCTTGTGGTGGAATGTTCTGAATTCCTCGGCTAGAGACAGGCCAGCCTTTTTGTACCCAAGACATTACTTTAGGCAATGTTACATCCTTGGCCATAGCCTTGGCTATATCTGAGGGGACGACTGGGGGCGAGTCGAAAGCCTCAATCATAAGGTCGCTTTCGATCTTGCAATAGGCTTCCACAAACCCTGGCAGTGGAGAACATGACAGGACATCAGCATGGCTGATGTTCTTGCCGGGCCTGTGCTCCAAAGTAAAATTGTATGCATTTAGGAAAATTGCCCAATGCAACATCCTTGGGGACAGAATTTGAGGTGTGGGCTTCCCGTTCACAAAGATTCCAAGGAGGGGCTTGTGGTCAGTTACGATGGTAAAAGGTCTTCCGTAAAGGTAATCGTGGAATTTCTTAGTGCCTGCCATGATTGCCAATGCCTGCCTGTCTGTCTGAGCATAATTTTTCTCAGGCTTTGAGAGTGAATGGGAATAGAATGCAAGCGCGGCGCCAAAATGGCCGCCGCGCCCTTTGCGGGCCCCCCCCCCAGGACAGAGAATCCGGGTAGTTAGGGGCGTGGCCAGCTCCCTTATAAAAGGGGTGGCCACGAGGCAGCCGCGCTGCCATTTTGCCTCAGCGACGGAGCAGAGAAGTTTTTCCCCTGCGCCTCCGTCGCTCGTTGGTATTGCCGGGAAGCCTTTTGGGTCGATTTTGCTTAGCTAGCTTCCCTTTTTTGCTCGAGATGCCTTCCAAAAAGAAGGCTGCTGCGAATTCAGCTTGGGCTGTTAGGAGGCGCAACCCAGGTCGGAGGACCGTGGTGCCGCCTCCTCAACAGCCACCTTTGCCATCCCCGGCCGGGGCTAGTGGCTTGGGGTCTATCGCACCTTGGCCCGTTCAGAGTGCGGGCGCGGAGGGCGCTCCGGCCCGCGGCCCGCGAGCGGTGGACACCGCTCCTCCTTCCGCCCAACCCGTTGGGCCGACCACTTCTGGGCCGCAGCCTCTCCCGGGGCCCTCTAGCCTTGGGGGGTGGCCCGGTGCCCCGCCTTGGCAGGTTTCCTCACCAGCCCTACCGGGCTTCGGCCCTGGCCAATGGCCATATCTGGGCCATGGGGTGCAGGGAACTGTCCCCATGCAAGGGTCAGGTGGGCCGGCCGGCTCTTTACCCATGGTTACTGTAGACACCTTACTGGCCCGTATTGCGGCCTTAGAGGAGTCTTTGGCCCGGGCCAGTCAGGCAGGTGCCCCTTTCGGGGTACCTTTGGAGGCGCTATCGGCAGCAGGACAACGGCCGGCGGGGAGGGTTGAGCTGCTGCAGGCGGGTGGCGCGGCTCCGGCCACTGCCTCGCAGCTCCCCAGCCAGCAACCTGGCGCGGGTCAAGTCCCGGTGATGAGCTCTACATCGGTCGTGAGCTCCGACGCCCCCAGTGGGCCGGAACCCCCGTTGGGGGCGGCCCGCGGGGGTGCAGCATGTGAGTATATGGTGCAAACGAGTACATCCACACACATTCCCAATATATGGGGGACCTTTCAGTGGCCTTGGCCTCGCGCGGGTGGTGCAGGGGCTACGCCGCTGGCGACCCACCCGGCGACAACTACTGCCACCATGCCCGCTGGGGTGGGCATTGGTTCTTACACTGCTGGGAACGTACTTGGGGTGGCAGGGTTAACTCAGGCCCCTTTGGGTAGGCCAGCTATCCCCTTTTCGGCTTTGCCGACGGCAGGGTATTCCCTGCCATTGGGTGATCACTTGGCTCAGGCTACCAGAGAAAAGATATGGCGAGGGGAGTACGTGGATATCTTCTCACTCCTTAACAGAGAGCCCACTAAGGAAGAAAGGGAGGGTCAGGATGAGAAGGACAAGGAGCAGGCACGCCGCCGTAAGCCGCCGCGTACCTGGGCTAACTGGCTCCCCGCTTATTTGATATACATGGCGGTGTATTTGAGGGCGCGGCCGGATCTAGCTATTCCCATGGTCCAATATTTGGACAACATATACAGGGCGATGGTAGATTTCCCGGGCCCCTCATGGCTAGCATATGATGAGGAATTCCGTATGAGGATTCCCCTGCACCCCGAGATGAGATGGGATGAGCCGTGCCAGAGACTGTGGCTCTTGTATATGACACCCACACGTCCTGCCCCGGGGGATAGATACCATTGTGGACATGTGGTCCACCGAGCAGCTCCAGCGCAGGTTACCCGCCAAATGGCGGGGCAGGGGGTTCCAGCCCGCCTGCTGTGCTGGACTTTCTCGTCCAATGGTTCCTGCAGTCGGAAGAACTGCAGGTATAAGCACGAGTGTCCCACATGTTCTGGTCCCCATGCAGCCTCTGCTTGTCCCAAGCCTGGAGGGGTGCGAGGCAGAGGGAGGGGTGGACAGTGGGCTGGCAAGCCTGCCACGGATGGAGCTAGTTCTCTGAAAGGCTCCCTCCCCAATTAAGGTGGACATGCTGGAGCGCTGGCTCGCATCGTACCCAAGGGGAGAGGACAGGGAGTACCTCACCCAAGGTTTTAAGCAGGGATTTCGTATCCCTTTTATGGGTGATAGATCTCCTCAGGATGCTCCCAACCTTTTATCCCTCAGAGGAAGGGAGGAGGTAGCCGAGGCCAGCATTAAAAAGGAGTTAGACGCGGGCAGGGTCGCCGGACCTTTTCCCGCACCCCCTTTTCCCAACCTTAAGGTTTCACCATTGGGTTTGGTTCCTAAAAAGTCCCTAGGTGAGTTTCGCCTTATTCATCATTTGTCCTACCCAGCCGGCCGATCGGTCAACGATGCGATACCTGATGACCTTTGTTCGGTCAGGTATACATCGTTCGACCATGCGCTGCGCATGGTGCGCTCGTGTGGCCCGGGTGCCTTGCTGGCCAAGTGCGACATTAAGTCAGCTTTTCGCCTCTTGCCGGTGCACCCGGGCGACTTTGAATTGCTGGGTTTTAAGTTTAGAGGGGAGTATTATTTTGATAAGGCCATGCCTTTTGGCTGCTCCATATCATGCTCGGCTTTCGAGCGTTTTAGTACCTTCCTAGAGTGGGCTTTCGTCCGCAGGTCAGGGTCCCGGTCTGTAGCCCATTACCTGGATGACTTTTTATTCGGGGGTGAACGGGGCTGGGACACGTGTGCACGTCTCCTCAATACATTTCAGACGCTAATGCAGGAACTGGGTGTCCCTTTAGCGCCCGAAAAGACCGAGGGCCCGTCGACCAAACTAGTATTCCTGGGGGTTGAGATTGATACAGTAGTACAGGCTTCTAGGTTACCGGGTGATAAGGTGTCCAGGATAGTGACCCTTATCTCGGAATTGCTGGCTAAGCGTAAGGCATCCCTGAGGGAACTGCAGGTGCTGCATGGGCACCTCAATTTTGCCTGCAGGGTGGTCGCACCGGGCAGGGCTTTCGCCCGGCGCTTATGCGACGCCATGGCAGGGTTATCCAGGCCCCACCACAGAGTCAGGCTTACCCGGGGTATCAGGGCAGACATGTTTGTCTGGTTGCAATTCCTGAGGGAGTTTAATGGGGTCTCATTTTGGAGGTCTGACCTCATGGCATCCCCCAATTTCCAGATCCAGTCTGATGCCTCAGGATCCCTGGGTTATGGGATGTACTTCAATGGGAAGTGGGCCTATGGTGGGTGGCCACCGGCATGGGCAGGCACAGGTCGCCTGCGGGATCTCACATACCTGGAATTTTTTCCCATTCTGGGGGCTTTGATGCTATGGGGCGAACAGTGGGCTAATTCGGTGGTGCATTTCTGGTGTGACAATGCTGCCGTGGTGCACATTGTCAATGCACAGACTTCTAAATCGCCCAGGGTCATGGATCTAGTGCGCCATTTTGTGCTGCGCTGCCTGCGCCTCAACGTCTTGTTCAGGGCCAGGCATGTCCCAGGGGTTAATAACGATATTGCTGACGCTTTGTCCCGCCTGCAGATCTCCCGGTTCCGCGCCTTGGCCCCGGATGCGGAGGAATTTCCCTCGCCACTCCCGGACGAGATGTGGACTATTGGCAAGGAGAGGTGAACCGGGCGATTGGCCTGTCACTAGCGCCACGCACGCGTAAGGCGTATCAACAAGCATTCAATTTGTATAGGGCTTTTGCTACTCGATTTCAATGGCCAGAGACCTGGCCCATCCCGGTGGACCATGTTCTGCGGTTCATGGTTCACCTGCATGCACAGGGCCTTGCACCTCGCACCATAGCATCCAAGCTCTAGGCGTTGGCTTTTATGGCCAAAGTAGGGGGTCATGTGGATACCACCTCTGACTTCCGTGTGAGACACGTTTTGGAGGGGTGGGTGCGCGAGCGCGGGCGTTGCCCGGACGACCGGCACCCTATTTCCCCAGGGGTTCTTACCCAGTTGGCCCGGGGCTGGCCAGGCCTCTGTTTTGATCATTATGAGGCAGCCCAATCGCATGCAGCCACAACGGTGGCATTTTTTGGAGCGCTCCGCATCAGCGAACTCGTGATGCTGTCTAAGGCGGCTGCAAGTGGTAGGGCACTGGAACGCGGAGATGTATATGTTGCCAAAGACTGGGCCCAGTTGAGGATTCGCTCCTCTAAAACAGATCAGCATGGCGTAGGCAGTGGAGTAAGACTGCTACGGTGTTCTTTGGCAGACATCTGTCCGGTTGGTGCCCTACAGGAATACCTGGCACTGCGTGGCATGCACCACGGCCCGTTTTTCTGTCACCAAGATGGGTCTCCCCTTACTAAATTTCAGTTTTGGAAGGTGACTGCCAGAGCCCTCACCAGGGTGGGACTACCGGGTGCCCGTTCTGGCACGCATTCGTTCCGTATTGGCGCAGCCTCTACAGCAGCTGCTTTTGGGTACTCTGGGGCTGACATACGTAGCAGGGGGAGGTGGGGCTCACAATGTTTTCAGTTTTATGTGCGCCCACTCCCGCCATGAGTACCAATCCAGTCACCTTACCTTCCTTTTTCTCAATTTTCTTACAGACCCTGGGTGTCGTATTACACCGGTGACAGTATGGCTGGTGGGCCACAGCTATGTGCTCAGGGCAGCGCGTTACGCTGCGGCGACAGAGTGGGGACCCCGACTGGGACTGGGTGACCACGCCAGTCTCTCATGGCACGGTAAGCCTGGGATGTTATGGCGGGAGCTGCGGCCTTTCCTTTTTTCTGGCCTGGGGGCTGACCCGCCTGACATTCTAATCATCCACTTGGGGGGCAATGATTTGGGCCAGGTCACCGGCTTATCGCTCAAGCATGCGATTTGCGAGGACCTCGCCTACTTGCATTATGTCTGGCCTGCCACAGCCCTGGTTTGGTCGGACATTGTTCCGCGCCACTCTTACAGAGGGGGCGTTAACCTCCTGGCCCTTGACCGAGCTAGGCGCGCGGTCAATAAGGCAGTGGCGCGGTTTCTCACCACCAGGGCTTGGGGACGGGTTAGTCATCACCCCGATATTAGTCTACAAAATTGTGACTTGTATGCAGGGGATGGGGTCCATCTGTCGCGAGGAGGTATGGACCTCCTGTTGGGTGACTGGCGAGCAGGCCTGTTGACCGAGCTGACGGTCTGGGGGGGGGCGTCAGGTCTTCTGTGAAGCCCCTCAGTGTGGCGGGTAGCACTGGTAAGGTAAACAGTATGACCCACAAGTATCCGGCAGGTTCGCAATTGACTGGACAACACTAGACAGGAATAAAGTAGTTAAACGTTGTCCGGTCAACGACGAATCAGGCGATGGGGTGATGATGATTGCTAACCAGCATGCATCACCCCTGTGATTTCACGGATACGCGTCAGAGGGTGGGGTCATGAGTTAGTTATTGACTACGGTCAACAATTTGTTTGTTGTTAACAAACAAATTGATACAATTTGATACATTGTAACCAATTGCCGTTGGCAATTTTGGGGTGGTACCTTACCAGTGTTACTTCGGCCTGCTTGCCTTAGGAATTATGATTGGTCGTTTTACCAATACAAATTTATAATTCGGACTAGGGCATTGAATCAATAAATGTGGCCCTTTGCTGTTATCCACTTTCAATGTTGTCTGTGTCCGTTATTGGGGGGGTGCGCCTGCAATGCAAGCGCGGCGCCAAAATGGCCGCCGCGCCCTTTGCGGGCCCCCCCCCCACAGGACAGAGAATCCGGGTAGTTAGGGGCGTGGCCAGCTCCCTTATAAAAGGGGTGGCCACGAGGCAGCCGCGCTGCCATTTTGCCTCAGCGACGGAGCGGAGAAGTTTTTCCCCTCCACCCCCTCCCTAGTTAACAGTGTGATTATGGTCGCTTCGGGGCCGGGTGGGAATTTTTGGTTGGGACCCACATTGGCTTCGGGTCCTGGCTTTTTTGCCCATCCCACACTGTTGCTATGGTTTGATATAGGGGTCTTTCTTCGTTCCTACTGTTGACTTTGGTCACATGGGCGGGTAGCACTGGTAAGGTAAACAGTATGACCCACAAGTATCCGGCAGGTTCGCAATTGACTGGACAACACTAGACAGGAATAAAGTAGTTAAACGTTGTCCGGTCAACGACGAATCAGGCGATGGGGTGATGATGATTGCTAACCAGCATGCATCACCCCTGTGATTTCACGGATACGCGTCAGAGGGTGGGGTCATGAGTTAGTTATTGACTACGGTCAACAATTTGTTTGTTGTTAACAAACAAATTGATACAATTTGATACATTGTAACCAATTGCCGTTGGCAATTTTGGGGTGGTACCTTACCAGTGTTACTTCGGCCTGCTTGCCTTAGGAATTATGATTGGTCGTTTTACCAATACAAATTTATAATTCGGACTAGGGCATTGAATCAATAAATGTGGCCCTTTGCTGTTATCCACTTTCAATGTTGTCTGTGTCCGTTATTGGGGGGGTGCGCCTGCAATGCTATGGGGGCTTCCCTCCCGTCATTTAGTACATGGCATAACACAGCTCCTACCCCCACAGGGGATGCATCACACACAAGTACAACTTCCTTGTTAGGATCAAAATGAGTTAATACAGCATCCAAAGATAGCTGCCTTTTAAGTTCTAGGAACGCTTTCTCCTGGCAATGGCCCCGGTGCCAAACAGTATCTTTCTTAAGAAGCCAATGTAATGGTTTGGCAACTGAGGCTTTGCGATGGAGAAAAGTGTGATAGAAGTTTAACAATCCTAGAAATGATTGCAATTCAGCTTTACATTTTGGCCTAGGTGCATTTCGCATGGCGGCCACTTGGAGTCAGAGGGCATGATACCTTGGGGTGTAATTCAGTACCCCAGGAACTCCACTTCATGTGCCAAAAACACACATTTGTCTCTTCTGAGACGTAGACTGGCCCTCTCGAAATGTGACAGGACTCGATCGAGCCTGGCCGCTAGTTCGACAGTGTCCTTAGTGGTGATCAGGACATAGTCAAAATATGGCAGAACACCGGGCAAGTTTTGCGAAGCAATTTCCTCCATGCAAGGAAGCAAGAAGGTGGCTTACCATGGGCACAGGATATGCGTTTGGGTGAATAGCTTTATTCATGGTACACTTGTAGTCAGCGTATATCCTGACCTCCCTGTTACTTTTCAAAGTAGTCACTATTGGTGTCTCCCACTCTGTGGAGTCCACTGGCACTAGGATGCTGTGCCCCCATCAGTTTGTCCAGCTCGGCTTCTATCTTCTCCTTTAAAGCAAAGGGTACCCAGCATGGCTTCATCTGGATGGACCAGACAGTTGGGTCAAGCTCAAAGTCCACAGGGGGTCCTTTGTATAACCCTAAACCCTTTTTGAACACCTCAGGATGTGCAGCACAAACGTCCCAAATTGGGTCAGCATCTATTGCATGAATGCCAGAAAGCCGGATTCCCAGGGGCCTAAACCACTGTTTTTGAATTTGACCAAGAAATTTCCCACCCCCAGGACCGGAATCTGGCAACCTTGCACATCCTGGAGGGAAGTTTTAAAAGATTTGAGCTTGGGCTGAGAGGCAGTGGGAATTCTCAAAAACTCCCGCTGTGGTATTATGGGAAAGATAGTACCTGAATCCACCTCCATCTTGAAGGGGATGTCCTGCAGGCTCAGGTCTGCGAAGAGATGCTCGCTGACGATGCCCACTTGGCACGGCTCAGGCTCTGGTGACACTTTGGCGATGGATGTTTTGTGGTGATGACTCTTCTTGGACTCAGGTGCTGGAATTCTTTGCTTTCGTTGTCGGCATACTTAAGCAATGTGCCCTCGTTGCCCGCAGTTGTGGCATTCTGCTGTGTGGAAGGGGCACTTCCTGTGGTCATGCCGGGCTCTGCAGCCATCACACTTGCAAAGGAATTTCTTCTCCCCATCGTCATGGTGCTCTCGGTGCTTTCGTCAGACTGCTCAGACATATCCCTCTGCATCGGTGGACTCCGATGAAGAGGTGGAACCAGGCAATGCTGAGGAGGATGAAGATGAATTTTGCTGAGCTTGCACAGCTGAGTCGGTGGCACTGGTGGTCAAGTGGCGATGCCAGAAAAGCTTGATGCCGGACCGTGCGGCCTCAGACACTACCGCCTCTTCTAGGAGAGCATTGAAAGTTAGCATCTTCCTGATCATAAGGCGACATTGAGCATCTTTGTCCCTCATGCTGGCCAGCAGACAGTCCCGGAGTGCTTCTTCGATGTTGTCCCACTTGCACGGGGTGGCATCAATGCGCAGAGCAGCGGCGTAGTCTGCAATGGATTCCCCAGGATGCTGCTCCCTTCTGTGGAAGGCCACCCTGGCTGGGAAGATCGAAACCTCTGGCGGCAGGTGTTTCCTCAGTGCAGACATGATTTCTGCGAGTGGCACCACATCCACATCTCTTGGGAGAACGAGGTTGGTTGCCAGCTCAAGCATCTCAGAACTGCAATGAGCGAGGAAACAGGAGTGCTTCTGGTCTTTGTCGGTGATCTTCTGCGAGGCCATTGCATGGCGGAATCGGCGTTTGTATGTTGCCCATTTCTCTGGATGTGCTGGGTCAAATGGGCCGATGTTGCTGCCATGTGGGGACACCATCCGACCTTCGTCGCCAGTTTTGTGTTCAGGGAATGAAGCAGCAGACCAGTGAAGTAGTGAAATTCAGCTCTTTATTAGTGGGGTTTGAACACAGTTTGGATGGGGCAAAACTCAGACTTATATACACTATAAACAGTAACAGTAACAATAATACAACAAGCCCATTGGCTAACAGAGTGTGCACATTTTCAATCCACTTATTTGCATAAGAATAGATATATGAGAAAAGATACATTCTGCTCCTGTCAGAAAACCCAGTTAACATACATAACAGTCATTGTTTCCTAACCTTTGGTTTTTGGACTTCAATTCCCAGAAGCCTAAGTCAATTCCCCAAAGCACTAATCAGCCAATTTACTGACTTAGACTTCTGGATACTGAAGTCCCCTTTTGGGGTCTGGGCCCCTCATTGGGAATCACTGCTCTAAGTGCTTTTCTCAGCTTTTGATTTTCCCACTCTCAGTTTCTTCCAAGGCTTTTCCTCATGTATTTGTGCCTCTATAAAAAGCCCTGCACATTTTTTTTTGCATGTACTGTATTTATGTGAGTATTTTTCATAAGTTTTGTATTTGTCTAAGCAATTTTCCTTGGAATGATATTGTACTGTACATTTCCCCTAATACACACATTTTAAAGACTTTTTCTTTGATATAAGCATTTTTGTTAACCTTTCCTCTCCTAGAGAACTGGACCACAAAATTCTGAAGTGTGAATAGCAAAGGTTAATTGCATTGAAGTTCTCTTATTGATTCTGGAAGAACAAATTGATAAATTATTTTTGAAATGAATACTGAACAATGTTCTTCTGTCCTATTCCAGCATGTTCATGAAATACTAAACAAATATACTTTTGTAGTAAAAAAAAAAAGGTTAAGATTAGTGCAGTGGCATTTATGTGTGAAAACACTATGACTTCACTTCATTTCTTGTATTCAAACCAAATCCTTGGGATTGGAACACTTTAGCTCTATGCCTTCTATGCCTAGTAAAGGAACTCTTATGGTTCTAATCTATACCTATAAAAAGTGGCCTTAACCATTGGGTTCGTTCAAAGGCTCCCACACCTGGCCCAACCATCCCCAACCTAGCCCTCCGCACTCACCGTAACCCTGCCTTCCCAATACCCCAGGGTTCCGGTGGTCGCCAGTGGGGCAGCAGCCCCACGAACGCGACCAAAAAAAACAACTATGGGTCCCAGAGTCCTCTGCCCTGTGCAGCCCCTCAGCCAATCAGGCTGAGGGACGCGAGCTCAGAGGAGGCTGGAAAAGCACAGCGCAACAGTTTTAAAAGACAAACCCCGCCGGCCCGGGAAAGACTTTGAAAGACCCAGCTGGAGCTGGGAAAAGATAAGTGTGGTTGATGAGGGTTGGGGGGGAGGCACGGCCCCTGTAACCACGCCGCCACCCCTGCCCAACCACCTAGCCCCCCCTCCCTAACCTCCGCCGACCGCACTTACCCTTTGCCGGCTCCGGCTGGATCTTTGAAAGTCTTTCCCTCCCGTCGCGGCCTTCTGCAAAGGGAGAAGCACCTGACTGTCTCTGCAGCCGACATAGCAAAGGACAGTTCAGTGCTTTTCCCTACACAGAAGGCCGCGATGGGAGCGAAAGTGTTTCCCAGAGGGAACCGATTCATCTTCCTAGGAGGACGGAGGCCAAAAGATTCGGCCCCCGTCTCCCAAGGAAGACGAACACCTTAAAAACGGGAGACAAAAGCCAAACACACAGCACCGTTCTCGGCCTCCATCTCCCACAACCGACCCATAGCTTGGGGTGAGGATACCCCCCTCTCCCCCCAAGCTTCAGAAAGACAGCAGGGGAAAAAAATTCCCTACAGCCTCGGAGGCCAGGACAAGCTCCCACCCCAACACAAGGTTTTAATGTAGCCTGACCAGCAAGGCAAGGCCATGTTAAACCTTCCCAACCCCTCCCACACACACACACACACACATACTAACACACACCCAAAAACAACAAAAAACTCACCTACAGGGAACAACTGAAAAAGACGTCCTCCCTGCACAAACGCCTCCTCCGCACTGAATGTTAGTGAATGTAGTCCACTAGAGGGTGCTATTTTTAGTTAACAAAAAATATTAACTAAAAATAGCACCCTCTGGTGGACTACATTCACACACACACACCACTCCTGCCATAATAAAAAAATTTAATGTGTGAGTTGGTGGTTGGAGTGGTTTTTTTCCTAGGAGTGGTGGTTGTGCAAAACCAAAACCACCCCAAACCACACATTAAAAATGCCCAGCAAGGCTGGGCAAACTATACTAGTGGTCATATAAAGGAGACTGATCCTGAAGTCTGTCTGTGCCCAATCTGAATTTATGGAAACTACCGTAAGGGTTCCTTTATGAACTGAGGCTTCCTGGCTACTGACAGTGGCAGGATTGGGGCTGTCGAGTCTTTGACATGTGGCAAAAAAAAATATGGAGCTGTTGTTCAAGAGGGCCACTGCTTATCGTTCTGAGTGCATGCTGCAGGGGCAATCAAGAAGCTGTAATTATACATGAATCCATCCAGGTACTGTGTGTGTTAGAAATATTTTCTGCATGTGAACATGGGGCATCAAAACTAACAATCCTGCAACAAGCAGGAAGACAATAATAGACCAATGGGATAAGAGGCTGCACACAAACATTCATGTGATGGTGACCATCACATGCTGGGTTACAGAGTTGTTGGTGGAAAGAAGGGGGGAAATATCTTCCTCATGCAACCAGTGTGGGATAGCAGACAGTTTTGAAGTGTGGCTCAGGTCCAGAACCTGAATGTTCAACTACTGAGGAGCACAATCAAGAAGGGTCAGCTACGATGGTTTGGCCACGCCAACCGAATGGCTGATACCAGGATACCGAGGCAGGCATGGGTGGCCCAAGTGCAGGGTGTATGATCCCGAGGTAGGCCCCATGACAAGTGGATTGACAACATCAAGGAGGCTCTCCAAGTTCATGGGAGTGACCTGAGGCGAGCCATGAAGCTATCTAAGGAGATATTCCAATGGAGATCCTTTGTGGAATCCTCTATACCAGCTGTTCCTGGACTTCAACTACCAGAAGCTCAAGTCAGCATACCCGATAATCAGGGCTTCTGGGAATTGATGTCCAAGAACAGCTGGACTGCCAAGGTTAGCCACCACTGCTCTATACCATATGGTAGAAGATGAGGTGATTAAGTCATTCAAAGGAATCTATCTTACATGATAATTCTGAAGGAAGATATTGTTGCACTCACAGGCATCAGGTTACCCACACTGGGAAAGGCCAGGGTTTCTTAACCTTGGGACCCCAAATGTTCTTGGAGTTCAGTTCCCATAAGCTCTGATCAGCAAGGTGTGCTGACTTAGGCTTCTGGTAATTGAAGTCTAAGAACATCTGGAGGAACATCTGAAACTCTGCTCTACACTAAATACTGCTCTTAAGCTTTGGAGGAAAAATGTCACCAATGCCTTTAAGCAGCCTTCACTGAAAAGTTCTCTGTGCTAACCTTAACACATGCTGCTGCTCCTGTCAGATTTTTGTAATACTGGAATACTTTGTGTGTGTGTATGTATAGACAATTCTATAATATAAAGAACCAAACTTCAAAGGGCAGTTATCCTTTGATTGGATGAGACAAATACTCCTATTTTGCATCAATGATGACAAGGGGATGAGAAAGAATAGTCCAATGAAAAGAAGCTTGTTAACTATTTCTTTAATCGGCAGTATGTCATTTATTTTCCTGCAAGATATTCACCTATTATTGGTAGCAGCCACACTGGTTGCAAGATTCTGGGAACTGTAGTCTGAAAAAGTATTTTTTTGAGCTTCTATAGTCCATATGTTGGAGCATATTTCATGACATAGCCATAAATACTGGTGCAGAACAAAGGGCTGAAGCAACAGTTCAGTAAATTTAGCACGAAGCTTTAAGTTAAATTTAGCTGTGCACTGTTGATCAAGCTAAAAGATAAGATGGAGAGTTATTATAAATCTTTGGCAGATCCAATGAATCATCAGAATGTGCAATTCTGGTCTTCAGCGCTGTGATTTTAAGGAAGGAGTGGGTTATGGTTTATTGCCATCCATACTGATCAATGAACAATGTGAAATAGGACATGGGAGGAGAGGCACTTGAAGAAAAGAAGGAAAGTAAACTTTCTTGTGTGTGAACCTACTTAAGGTAATTTCCCTGAGCACCCAAATCCCATTATGGCTGATTCCTCAACATACATATAGGGCTTCCCACTCCACATTCCACACTGCTGGAAAGAAAGCCTGACAGAATCACCCAAGATAGTTTTAAGGATTTGCAGAAAATAAGAAGGGACTGCAGTGGCTTAGTGGTTAAGATGCTGGACTTGACGACCAGAAAGGCAGCAGATCAGCAGTTCAACACCCAAGTACTGCATGACGGAGTGAGCTACTGTCTTTGTCTCAGCTCCTGCCAACCTAGCAGTTCGAAAGCAAGAAATCGCAAGTAGATAAATGGATACCAATTTGGTGGGAAGGTAACCAGTGTTCTGTGCGTGCCTACCACATGTCCTCAGAAACGTCTGCAGACACAGAAAGCACTGGCTCTTTGGCTATAAACAGAGATGAGCACTGAACCCTAGAATCGGACATGACTAGCTTTCATCCAAGTGCAACCTTTACTAGAAAAGAAGAAGAAAAGTTCTTACCACATGAATTTTTGTAAGTGAACTTGTAAGTGTTATGTATTGAATGAATGTTGCAAGTTTCCCTTTAACAGAATGTAACCAGTCAATGTATCCAATTGTATCTAATCTGAAACACATTGTAGCAAGCTGTATAAGGATGCGAGCTAAGTGGCCACAGGTGGCAGTAGCGAGCATCCGGCTCACATGGTACAGATTCCCCGAATACCTGAAGATTGGGAAACCTTCCCGCCACACCACACCTGGAGAAGATGGGCGTGACGATCTATGACGTCACGTGGACAGTAGCCAATGAGCTACCACCCGGGATATTCAAATGTACAGTGTACTATAAATAGAGCTGTTTTGTCCGCCATTACGTCATGTTCACCCTGACCATCATGCAATAAAGTTGTGTTTAGCCCTATTGCGGCTCCTTCTTTGTCTTCCTTGCAAGACACCAAATTGGCGACGAAGGTGGGATGGTGTCCCGAAAAGTGAACATCGTGCCCTTTGACACCACAAAGCCAGAGAAATGGGAACTCTATGAACAGCAGTTGCTTTATGCAATGGACCTCGAGGGCATTGAGGAGGAAGCCCAGCACCGGGCATTCCTGCTGGCCCAGTGTGGCCTGGAAATGCTAGAACTGGCAATGAACCTCCTGACGCCGAGGCCATTCAGGGAGGTACCCCTAGACGAGATCCTCGCCAAGCTGAGGAAGCACTTTCGCCCGAAAGTGTCAGTGTTCCCAGCAAGGCTGGCCTTTCAGCAGCGGTGCCAGTGAGCCGGTGAGTCCGTGGCCAACTTCATGGCAGCCCTGAGGGTGGCTGCCATGCCTTGCCAGTGGGGAGCGTCCATGAGCGAGGTGCTGCGAGACAGGTTCCTGCTGGGCCTGCGAGACAAGGGGGCCAGGAAAAAGCTACTGGCCAAGAACAAGAGCATCTCCTTCGAGCATGTCCTGCGCATCGCCCAAGTCGCCGAGTCAGTGCAACAAGGCAAACAGGTGTGCCGGGCCAGGACTGCCACGGTTGGGGGCCCCCCGCCAGCAGTCCCAGTCCACAGCTGTTCCTCCCATGGAGAGCAGGGGCCATCTGAGTCCACCACATCCGCCTCCGACTTCAGCGAGGATGACGACATGCAGCGGGTGCAGAGGAGGCCCAAGGTTTGAGACCATGCCACAGAGGACCGCCGCTGCGACGGATGCGGGGCATCCCATGACCAGAGCTGATGCCCATTCCAGAAGACGGAATGCCACAACTGTGGGCGGCGTGGGCACATTGCAAAGGTCTGCAGGCTGAGTCGAGATGACGGCAAGGGCCAGGCGGAACGGTCCCAATGGAAAGCAGACGGGATCGGCAGAATCTTTGACGACGACGATCCTCAGGAGCACTGTGTGTCTCGACGAGTTCCCGACAACCACAACCAGGCAGTTCACAGCATGCCTTTGAGGCACCCCCGTTTCTTTGTTGAGGTACTGATACAAGGGGTCCCAGTAAGGATGGAGATCGACTCAGGGTCGTCATACTCCATCATCTCCCACCAGGAATTTTTGCGCATTCCCCCCAAGTCACGCCCCAAACTGAAGGCCCTAAAGACTAACTTGCGTGATGTTCAGGGCAAAAGTATCCCAGTGTTGGGGGTGGGAGAGTTCAAGGTACAGTTCAAGAGGCACTCCGCGCAGTTGCCCCTAGTAGTCTTAAAGGAAGCGTCCTGCTGCCTCCTGGGTACGCAGTGGTTCGGCCCTCTGGGGGGTTTCATTGGGGGCATACACACCATGCAGGCTGACCCAATCACAGAGGTGTGTAATGCACACCCTGCCGTCTTTGAGAAGGGGCTAGGGAAGTTCAAGGGCCCCCCAGTTTCTTTCAACATGGATCCCGACATCCGACTCATCAGACTGAAGCCAAGGAGAGTGCCTTTTGCACTAAAGGACAAAATTCAGACTGAACTGGACAAACTGGTGGGTCAGGGGATTTTGGTACCTGTGGATTCTGCCGAGTGGGAAACCCCCATTGTTACGGCGCTTAAGGCTAACAGGGAGGTCAGAATCTGCGCTGACTACAAGTGCACGATTAACAAGGCAATTCGCCCAAATGCGTACCTGGTGCTGGTAGTAAGTCACCTGTTAGCAACTTTGCACGGAGGGAGGTGTTTCGCCAAGCTAGACTTAGCGCAGGCATATCAACAATTAACGGTGACCCCAGATGCAGCCGCCGCTCAAACCATCGTTACTCATAAGGGAGCCTTTAAAGTGACGCGCCTCCAATTCGGCGTAAATTCGGTTCCAGGAATCTTTCAGTCCCTCGTGGAAAGATTATTGAAAGGGCTCCCAGGTGTTTTCCCCACTTTGACGACGTTTTGATAACGGCGGGAGGGAAACAGGAATTGGCCAAGAGGTTAGACTGGGTACTAACCGTGTTCGAGAAAGCGGGGCTCAGGTTGAGAAAGGATAAGTGTGTGTTTTTCGCTGAAGAGGTAGAGTTCCTGGGTTTTCGAATAACCCCTGAGGGTATCAAACCAGCAGAGTCAAAGGTGTCGGCAGTGCAGGTTGCCCCTCACCCCACCACCAAGGCCGAACTACAGTCCTTCCTAGGACTCCTAAATTTTTACCACTCTTTCCTGCCGGGAAAGGTGTTGGTAGCAGAGCCGCTGCACAAATTACTCAAGAAAGATGCGGCTTGGTGGTAGGGGGACAGCCAGGAACGGGCATTCCGAGGGCTCAAGCAGCTTCTATCTTCCGAGGCTCTTGACCCACTTTGATCCAAAGAGGCCCATTGTGTTAGTCTGTGATGCCTCACTGGTGGGGGTGGGGTCAGTCCTCTGCCACGTGCTGAGAGTGGGCAAGAAGCCCCGGTGGTGTTCTATTCGAGATCCCTGTCCAAGGCAGAGCGCAACTACGCGCAAACAGATAGGGAAGCCCTGTCGATTGTTGCAGGAACCAAAAGGTTCCATGACTTCCTTTATGGCAGACCATTCACAGTCATGACCGACCATAAGCCCCTGCTAGGGATTTTTACCACAGACAAGCCAACCCCGCAGATCTTGTCCCCAAGGATGCTGCGATGGGCCATTTTCCTCAACACGTACCAGTATCCGTTGACCTACCGCCCTGGCAAGGAGATCAGACATGGCGACACCCTTTCCAGGTCACCCCTCCCACAGGCAGGGGACCCAGAGTGCGAGGTAGAGCAGGACCACCAGGTGCTCCTGATCGAGGCCCTAGAGTTGCCCCCGATACTGCCAGCGGAGATTGCCAAGGCTATGGTGAAAGACAAGTCATTGGCCCTAGTCAGTTCATGGGTACAAAAAGGGTGGCCGGCAACCTCCCCTATGGAGGAATTCAAGGTTTATGATAGGTGAAGAGACGAACTCTCCTTAGAAAGGGGCTGCCTACTCTGGGGGCAGCGGGTAATAATCCCCGAAGTTCGGAGGTCTCGGGTGCTCAAGATGTTGCATATCAGCCACCCAGGGATCGTGCGCTCCAAAGCGCTAGCTAGAAGTTACGTCTGGTGGCCCAAGCTGGACGCAGACATAGAACACATGATTGGCACTTGCGAGAGCTGCCAGAGCACCTGGCCCGAGGAGTCCCAACTTCCACACAGAGAATGGGACACAGCCCAGGGACCGTGGTCGCGTCTGCATGTGGATTTCGCGGGTCCCTTCAGGGGCACCCTCTTCCTTATAATAGTGGACTCCTACTCCAAATGGTTGGAGGTAATCCCGATGGCCAGTACATCGTCAGCTGTGACAATTAAGCAATTACGCAAGGTATTCAGCTGCTTCGGTTTACCTGACGTACTTGTGAGCAATAACGCCACAACTTTCACGTCAGCGGAGTTCCAAGGTTTCATAGAGATTAACAAAATTCGCCACATAACTGCGGCCCCTTTTCACCCCACTACAAATGGTTAAGCGGAACACCTGGTGCGAACAACGAAGGACGCACTGCGTAGGATGGGCCCAGGGGATTTGAACTTACAACTTTGCCAATTCCTATTAAGGTAACCCCCTTAGCATCGGGTCTGTCACCCGCCGAACTCCTTATGCAGAGGAAACCCGCCACGATCCTCTCGAGGTTAGACCCAACCAGGGTGGAGGACACGGGTAGAAACATAGAGACGGGGGGCACCAAGAGTTTCGAGATTGGCGAGGCAGTGCATTGCCATAACTACGTGGCCGGTGGGCCTAACTGGGTGCCTGGAATAGTGGTCAGTCAAATGGGGCCAATCTCCTACAATGTCGAGACAAGCACGGGACGGGACTCCTCTGGAGGAGGCATGCCGACCAGCATAGGGGTAAGATAGTAGGAAGGCAAAACTTGAGTGACCAAGCAGAGCATTCAGCATTAGGGTTCTCCCCCACCCGCTTATCCCAAGGGGGAGACACAGACTACAGGGGGGAGGGAATTGACACAAATCCGCATCCTTTTGACCCCCCGGGTAACAGGAACAATTTGGAAGAGGCGGATTTCGAGGAGCTGTTAGACTTTGAGTTAGGAAACCAGGGGGATTTTTCGGAGTGGTCCCCCCACCCGTCCAAGTGAAGAGCGGGGTTTTTCTTTAGTCCCTGGAGCCCCCGGTTTCACATCCCTGGAGTTTACTCCCACACCTACACCTCCCCAATCCCCGGCTCAGAACTCGCAGCCAATCACTAACGAGTTACATTCTCCCACTGTAGGACGAGGGCAGAGTAACCAGGAGCATGCAGGGACTCCGGCCCCAAGTGCGGCCGCCACCTGCCCAAGGCGAACATGCGGGAAGCCTCAATGGCTGAAGGACTTCGTCCTCACCTAGGGGGGAGGAGTGTTATGTATTGAATGAATGTTGCAAGGTTCCCTTTAACAGAATGTAACCAGTAAATGTATCCAATGTATCCAATTGTATCTAATCAGAGACACATTGTAGCAAGCTGTATACGGATGCGATCTAAGTGGCCACAGGTGGCAATAGCGAGCATCCAGCTCACATGGTACTGATTCCCGCCATACCACACCTGGAGAAGATGGGCGTAATGATCTATGATGTCACGTGGACAGTAGCCAATGAGCTACCACCTGGGATATTCAAATGTACAGTGTACTATAAATAGAGCTGTTTTGTCCGCCATTACCTCATGTTCACCCTGACCATCATGCAATAAAGTTATGTTTAGCCCTATTGCGGCTCCTTCTTTGTCTTCCTTGCAAGACACCAAAATACTTATCTTTGGATTATAACATGTGCATTGGTTTTTTCATTGAATATTAACAACATGTGTCCTCTCAGTGTTGGTAGACTCTAACTCCCATCCTCTTTCACCACTAGGTAGGCTTGCTAGGTCTAATGGGATCTGCACTCCAGCAAAGTTTGGACATTCAAGTAAAGCACTGTTTTACATATAAACAAAAGTCTTTCCTGAGTAGGGATGCCATACATAACAGAAAACCAGGAATTTAATGGGTTGAACCTGTCCCGTCCCGGTTCCAAAAAAACCGTTTAAAATTCCTGCTTTTCAGACCAAAGGGGTTTGAAGGGGGAAATGCACCTTTTTCTTGCAATAGAGCTGCACTTCTATTGAACTAACTAGCAGGTGGTGCAGCAGTAGTAGCTTGGTGGCTAAGGAAGACAGCAAAAAACAAACACACACACACACCATTTTATTGCTGCCTCTATTGCAGTCACGGCAGCAACAGCTGAATGAACTCCCATCTTTGTTCCAGCTCCTGCAAACCTAGTAGCTTGAAGGCAAGAAATTGCAAGTAGATAAATAGGAACCACTTCGGGAAGAAGGTAAGCAGCATTCCACGTCTAGTAATGCCTGCCATATGACCACAGAATACGTCTGCAGAAGCAGACAGCACTGGCTCTTTGGCTTTGAAACAGAGATGAGCACTGAACCCTAGAGTCGGATATGATTGGCTTTTGAGGAAGGGCAACCTTTACTCTTGTACCATTTTGGGGGGAGGGAAATATGGCATCCCTATTCCTGAGAAAGTATCTTTCAGCCACACCTTGAAAACCTCTTGTCAACTTAGGATATTTGGGGGAGGGCGTGAAGAAGAAATCTTTTTTCTCCATGGCTGCCATAGTAAATTCCACCACTCTTCAAAGGAGCAAGATCCTACAAAGAAGAACTATAATAATTTCTACCAGACTCTGTTGCCTTTTTCTGAAGAGACACCTGTAGTCATGACCCATGGAGGGACAATTTTCTCTAGTTTTCTCTAAATGACTGGCTTAAGGAGACCCTATGTAAGACCTGTAAGCAATTAGAAAACTTGGGCTTATAACTAAAGTGTGCAGGCATGGGTTGGGCCACCGGGACAGGGAGATTCATTTTCACCCTCGCATCTGGCACCCTGGGGCACAGATAATAATTGTATTATTATTTTATCCACCCAGAGTGCTGCACTTTAGATTAAGCCATTACTCCAAGCTCCCTCCTTCAGCTTGGAGCAATGGTTTATTCTAAAGTGCCATGTGCTGGGCAGAGCAAGCGAGGGATGCTGACCAAGCGGTTCCCCAGGACAGCCTTCTCCCCTGTTTCTTGCCCCTGTCCAACTCCCTCCAATGGTGCCCAGCACACCCTTGAATGTGTGCACAATAAAGTAGGGTTGTCAACTGATCATAGAGTTTTGGTTTATTAATGGCACTGTTTGGCTCAATTAAGCAATCAATTAATTGATGAAAAACTCAACTTTTATAGAATTAGAATAGTCTCCAAAGGGGACAGGCTAGTAGGCTGAGCCACCAACCATAGCACTAACTCCCTTTAACTGCGGGGTGCCCAAACTTTTTGGGTTGTGGGCGGGTCACGTGGTTCAGGGAGCCAGTCACTATGGCCTACAGGCAGGATCTGGCCTCTGATGCCAATTCATCCAGCCTGCGAAGCCCTCGTCACTCCTGGAAGCAGAAGTAACTCCTGGAAGTGGACGAGGGCTTCTCGGGCTGGATGAATTGGCATCAGGGACTGGATCCAGCCCACAAGCCATAGTTTGGGCACCCCTGCTTGAACCTGCTTGAAATTCCTCTCATAGCTGGCACATCTTTGCCCCTTCAAAGCATTTGTCTCTTTGCCCTCCTCTATGCAAAACAATCTTCAGGAGCCAGGATAAATGAGGGCATGAAACTTTGTTCTTTCCTATATTATCACATTCAACAGCCCATCTATGTACACCAGGTGCTTTCTAGGGGAACCTAATAGCAAACAGGGCTGGGTTACCTCACAAGGCTGAAGACAGCCAAAAATATTTGTCTGAAAATTAATGAACAAATACAATCATTATTCATAGGCTAATACCCCACATATGCTATTGTGTAGCACAGGGATGCCCAAACTATGGCCCGGATCCTGGATCTGGCCCCCAACACCAAATCATCCGGCCTGCACCACCCTTGTCGCTCCCAGAAGTGGAAGTAAAACCCACAGTGGTTCCCAATGTGGGGCCCAGACCCCAAAAGGGGACTTCAGTTTCCAGAAGTCTAAGTCAGTAAATTGGCTGATCAGTGCTTTGGGGAATTGACTTAGGCTTCTGGGAATTGAAGTCCAAAAACCAAAGGTTGGGAAACAATGACTTGGAGCTTTTCTTTTTTTCCCCTTTTCTGTTTTTGTTTTGGTATGACCAAACTAGTTAGACAATGCAGTTCTAACCATTTGCAAATTCGGGAGGCACTAACAGTGATAGATTCCATCATTCTAGTGAGGAACATGTTTGGGGAGTTATAAGTCAAGGTACAAATCACAGGCAGTGCTGCCCCTTATTAAAATTGGTAGTGGAAAATGGATCCATATAATCATGTTTCCTTCTCAACTGCATGGATTTTCCACTTGAACGTAGTTCGGCACTGAGCTTGAATGTGTGTGGAAAGATTTGTCTTTTGGATTTTGTCAAATAATATTTTCAGCTCAGAATTCACAGGAGCTTGAGGACTAGTCTGAACCCACATTAAGAGTGGGGAGAAGAAGAAACTTCTTCTTCTGCTGCTGTATCCAAATCCAAATATTGATGATCATCACAGCGATCAGCCATGAAGACTACCCTGAGAATATAATTGTTGTGTATGTAACCGAATGTAATTGAATCAGATCTAGCAATCCTCCATTCCCCCCCACTCCATTTTCCCTGCCTAATACTGTGTATGCGTGTAAGTCTTCTGTCACTCCCATAGGATTCAGCTGCCAGTGATAGCGCAGCTGAAGTAGCTCAGCTCACATGGCCCCAATCACCCAATCAGTGATTAGCACGGGAAACCTTCCCACCACAGGTGAGCCATGCCAGGTATGCAGTACGTCAGAATGACGTCACTGACAAGGTAACCAATGGCCGCCTTCGGGCGAAATTTAAATGTGTGTTGTACAGTATATAAGGAGCTGCGCCTCCACCATTACCTCATGTTTAGATTGACTACACTGCAATAAAGATGTGTTTGGCCCCCTGACTGCTGCCTACTTCATATCAATCTGCAAACATCAAAATAATTCAGTGGCCTTTCATCTGCCTTCCACATCGCAGCGTGACATGCACCCATACCACTGATCCACGTCTGTGAGTCACTTTCTGGTCCTGAGCCCTTTTGGCATGCAAAGTCCGCATTAGCCCCAGGCCAGTATTGATGAAGCTGCTGCCCTCCATCAAAATGGATTCAAGTGGGATTTAATCCACTTGGGTACCATCACCTACTGGCTTAGAAGTGGTACAAGAAATCTACTCTGTTTCATTCAAATGCATACCTGAAGATGTTACTTTATAATTGGCAACAAGGGATCAATCCATTGTGATATTATTTGGGACCCCACCCTTGGCATCAGATTTTTACCCTTAAATCTCAGGGAATGAGAAACTGATGGTATGGGAAAGCCTGACTACAGCCCTGGCAGGTTCTGAACTGCAAAAAGCTGGAGATATAACCCACTGGGGCAATTCAGATCTATATAAATCTGTAGACTGTCTGTCTGGGGCACTTTCCAAGTTGTGGGTGGATTGTGCGTATGCTAAAATCAGTTGTTGAGGCAGCATGGAGCCTGCTATTCAAAGGGGGCTGGTTTAAAAGTTGCTTGGTAAATTGCCTATAATGCTCAGCACTTTGACTTTGACTTCTGACTGTGGTATTTTCACAACAGCTGATTCTGCCTGGAGAATCAATCATATTGTACATTGGTCCTTCTACATTTTCAGTCTCCATCTGGAAAAGTGCTGCAAGTGATGAAAGGTTTTCACTATAACAGAGGGCACTGAGAAGCAGCTACTGAAGGCATAGATGCTCACTCTGCAGAGAGCAAAGCCATTCACATCTCTGGATGCTGTTTAACACTACAGTAGCTGTAGGTCAATGGTACTCAGCTCTCTTTATATTATCCCTTGCCAATTACTTTGTCAAAGAACATGGATAGGTCCTACCGTGATAAAAACAGAAAGCCCATGTTTCCTAAGAACCACATTTCTATATCTACAGGCATTCTTTTATTGTCTTTGTAAGTTGAAGGACATAAAAATACAGAGATGTAAATGTGAACCAGTGGTGAAGGTGATGATAATCCAGTTAGTCTCTGGAAATTGTAATGATATTGTGTATAAATTACAATATTTTTGGGCCATAAGGTGCACTCCCCCCCCAAAAAAAAGTGGGGGGATGAGGGTGCATCATATAATCCAAATGCTGTCCAGCAAGAATGTTGTAAAAAGATATTTGACAACAGCCGCGGCTGGCTGACGACCTCCACCACCACCACCACAGCTGTTCCGGGGCCGGGGAAAGAAGGGCCGGGGAAAGAAAAACAAGTTCAGTGGGCCATTACCACAGGTGGCCACAAGAGGGCACAAATTGCAATTTCCCATTTAAATGCATTGGGAATCAATTTCTTGTACAGTATTCTAAAGCTTTTCTGTTTGTATGTTCCCAATGTATTTCAGTGGAAACCAAACCTGTGCATAAAGAGAAAGGGTTTCATTTACCTTTCTTGCCTTTGTCCCTGCTCCATGTGGTCAAAATAGAGGGGGAAGCCATGCTTCCTGGTTGCAGAGAGAGCAAGAGGATAGGCTAGAGCATCGCTTACTGCCTCAGTGCAATTGGCTCACCCACCCATTTCCCCTGAAGCACCACCACTGGTTGGTGGTGCAAATATAGTACTATTTGGTTCAGAATATTTTTTCTTGTTTTCCTGCTTTAAAAACTGGGTGCATCTCATGGTCCGGTGCATCTTATGGTCCAAAAATACGGTATACTTTTGTAGTATCTCTGAGAGAAAAACTAAAAAATTCTCATATTTAAAAATTGCAATTCCTAACTAATTTATTTCTGTGCCCCATCGATACTACATGTTTGAGAAATCACTCTAGACATCTTATAAACTTTCTATCTCCTTTTCTGGTGGCCTGTAAAAAAATTTCTCAGATCATTAAGAATTCATGCTTCTTTTTTAGCTTTGCAAAACCTATATTTCCTACTTCCTGAGGTGAAATCTGGGAGGGCAGGTCTTTTGATGTAAGTGAAGGTCAACAGTTTCCTTTTCACAGCAGAAGCAGGAGAGGTAAAATCTGAGTTTCTTGTGGGAGTTCACCTACTGAGAGCTGTGCACTAATTATGAAATGATGTTATTACCTTGTTATATTTATAGCATGTTTACTTCATAGTCAATTGATTATGATGCTTTATGGCAAATTATAAATGTGATATGACTGCAACAGTAACAGTTTACAGAGAGTAAGAAAATATTGGCACAATTAGCAGAGGAGGAAGTGTGCTGTTATGCAACTTCATTTCATTGTTAAACCTTTTTAAGAAACAACAACACCTTATTAACATTGCAAGCAATCTCCTGTGGCATAGATTTTAGTGAAGTCTATGAAAATGCAACTGTTAGGAAAGGAACAGCCTCAGGCTTACAAGTCTTTGCAATCATTCATATCCCACCTCTAGCAATCAGGGCTTGGCAAAGGTGGAGGAATGAGCAACTACAACACTAGGAAGAAGTGCCTCATTATCATTCACTTTAAGAATACAAGAATAGCCTTGTTAGGTAAGGTAAAGGTAAGCCTTGCTTGAAAGCCAGTCATGTGGATTCCCCATGCCCCAATGCCATGGAACGGCCCGCGCAGAGGCCACTTCGGGAGAACGCTCCTGGCCCATGGGCTCTGCGGGCAGAGAAATTAAGGGGGGTGGATTAATAATAGGGTTTGATTCACCCAATTAATGACCTGACCGACGGTTCCGCTGAGAAGGCATTTCTCCAGACTCTGTAATCACTCATCTCCGAGTTTATCCTTATCCTTGGTGCAAATAGTAGCCATGTTTACCCCAGTCTAAACCCTAGACAATGGTGTTTTCCCTGTCAATGTTTGCCCATGTTAATTAACTTCCCCAAGAGAGATTCCCAATTAACCTGAGTAAATAGGTGATGTGATTTTCTGTCAGATGACGGTTTTTTCTGCCTTGCCTTCTGATCTATAAATGTAGATACTTTTCCTTCAATAAACCACTGATCTGATCTCGCTCCATACTGCCTCGTATCGTTACTTGATCAGTCTCCTCCGGGACCTAACGGCCGTCCTAGCGGCACCGATTCCTACACAGTCATATCTGACGCTAGGCTTCAGTGCTCATCTCTGTTTATAGCCAAAGAGCCATTGCTGTCAGCATATGCAGACATTTCTGTGTGCATGTGTCAGGCAACCAAAACACTGTTTGCCTTCCCACTGAAGTGGTACCTATCTACTTGCAATTTCTTGCTTTTGAACTGCTAGGCTGGCAGGAGCCGGGACAGAGGTGGGAGTTCACTCCAATGTGCAGCACTTGGGTTTTGAACTGCTGACCTGCCAACCTTCCAGTCATCAAGTTCAGTGTCTTAACCACTAAGCCACTGCAGTTTCTATAGCAGGGGCCCACAGTGCCAAATCATCTGGGCCACCACCCTCACTTCCGCCGCTGCTACTGGAAGTGACGGAAACAGCCATAAATGCATTTGTGGCTGTTGTAAATACATTTAAGACAGCCGTGGATGCGTTTTATGGCAGCATTTACATTGGGGGGATCACCAGTTCGGCCCGCCCAACTGTCTGAGGGAGTGTGACCTGGACCCCAACTTAAAAAGGTTGCTGACCCCTGTTCTATAGCCTTATTAAATGAGGCCAAATTCTTATGTAGTATAGCAGGTGATGAACTAGGTGCCCATGAGAATCCCATATATAGGACCTTACTACACACAAAGCTTGAGAAAGTTATGTTTTGGGACTAACTAATTAGTTATGTGTTGTCAATTCAATTCTGACTTAAGGTGAACCTTTTCAGGGTTTTCTAGGTATCGAGTACTCAGACGTGGTTTACTACTCCCTTTTTCTGGGGATGCCCTGAAACTGTACTGCTTTCCTATGACTACATAGGTTGGCTCTCCTCTTGGCAAGCACGGTAAGAATCCAACTTACAACCGCTGACTCTGCAGCCAGATACTTAACTTACTGAGCTATTCACCCAGTTTTTCAACTACTACTCCCAAATTCCCCAACCAGAATGTCTGCCCCCTGGATTTGAATCAATGTATCCCATCCATGATTTGGAAACATGGTTACCAGTCTATACGTTTCTTTTCTACAGTTGCCTGGATTTATGGATGAGAAAATCTCACCATGTCCATTCCTTCCATATTCACCTTGCTTAAATTTTCAAGTTCTTTCCATCTCAAATGTGAAGAAGATTGCTGATTTTGGTAAATTCTGAAGGAAATGAATTTTTTAAAAATGAACATGCTCCCCCATTTGCACAGACAAATTCAAATGGCCATCTTACAGGTATGCATGAGGAGCCTTTCAGTCAAAAGAGGAAATAATCATGTTCCAACACTAATGCAGCTGAACACCTAGAGTTGATAATTTAATGCTCTGAGACTGGATGAATGGATAAATCAGCCAGTTTTGCTTACCTCCTTAAAAGAAAAATTCCACTGGATGCATGAAGATGCTTGTTAGAAAATAGAGGTCTATCTGCCCTATATAGTATCCTATTGGTGTTTACAAAAATAGAGGAAAGGGTGATCTAATTTCTCTCCCAGTCTCTAATTCTACCTTCTCCCCCATATAGGTGATTAAAATACTTTTAGAAGTTTATATTTTGCCAAAGCAAAAGTAGTTGTTTCCAACATGCAGCATAGAAGTGTAGGTAACTGGCAGTTAATAAGTTCACTGGGTGCGGATGAATGCTCATTAATGGATGTCAAATGATTTGTTGACAATTCTCATGGACCTAAATCATGAGATAAATATATTGCAATACTCCGTTATCCCAGCAGAGTACATGGATCATTTTTCTTCCATTAACAACACAACAGAAACAGCAATTTTATTTATATGCATGCACACTTCCCTGCCTGAAGATTGTCCCTTTAAAATTGGTAGCACTTAATCCTGCTCGTCTTCTGATGAAGGGAGAATTATGAAGCAGCCGTCCGCCAATCTGTTTGCAACCTTGTCCGCTGCAGCTTAAAGAGTAACTTAAAAGTCAAGTCCCATGGAACATTTTGACTCACTCTTCAAGAAGACAGTGTAATTAATAATTTGAAAGAATGTTATATTAATTACTTAATCTAGCATAACTATACTTTTCACATATATTAATTTAGGGGTAAATTTAATTTGATCTGTGGAGTGATTTAATAGAATATAAGGCTTTTCTAGGGGTCTTAAATGTATTTACTTTTATTTATTAATCTATTAATTCATTATATCTGGATAAATTTGCATATTAATCAAAGAAACTGTTCTGAAGAAGGAAAATGTACCTTATTTGTTTTTAAAATATGCATGCAAGTATCATAAAAAGCTTCATCTCAGAAGAGCTATTTCTTCCATTGGGAGAAACAAAGATTTTCTTTTAAGGAAGGCAGCTGTGAAACTACTGGTTTTTGTGCAAATTCTTCTCTCCAGGCAGAGATAACTGCTCTCCTTGATCTGCTATCACTCTTCCACCAGTGTGAGGGCATAATAAAAGGAGTGCTGAAAATAGCTTGTGGGAGAGGGGATGGGTTGGCCGCATTCAAAGTCCCACCAGTTCTCCTTCGTATAGTTTGTGAATCCACACTCATGGGGTTATGCGCCTGCGCAGAACGGCCGATCGGAGGCTTGAAAAGCTATTGGTCAAAAGTTTTGGCGGTAAGACCGCCCACCGTACCGCCCACCCTGAGGCGCCCGCGCGCCATTTTACCTCAGTTCTCTTCTTTCCGCCGTAGCAGCAGGACGATCGTTGAGAGCTTCCTCAATTTTTTCGCCCTTCTGAGGGAAAGTCTTTTGGCAAATTTCTACAATTTTTCTCGGTGATCTTGTCCTCCGGGCAGGATCGCCACCCCGGCTCTGTCTCTTCTCTCGAGTGGATTCAGTAGCCAATTTTTTTTCGCATCGATCAACGTCTCCCCCCTCAAGGGGGTGGCGGCTGGTCCGCCCTTCGGGGTACTTGCCTCCAGAAACTTCCACTGGAAGAATTTTTTCCGCGGTTGATGGCTGCAGCGTTTAAACAGTGCACGGCTTGCCTTAAGAAGTTCCCGGCTTCCGACGGACACAGCCTGTGCCTTTTTTGTTTGGGAGAGTCGCATCAGAGCCAGTCTTGCCCGCATTGCAAAAAGTTTACGTGCCTCGCGGTGCAGAACCGAAGCAATCGCCTCAAGGCTCATCTGATGGAGCTCGCTCTGGCTCCCGCCGCGTCCGCTTCCACATCCGCCGCTGCCGCCCAGCCGCCGCCGGCCTCTTCCTCCATGCTTCCGACGAGGAAGAAGAAAAAGAAGGACAAGAACGGTGAGAAGAAGCGCAAGCATGGGTCGGAGAAGAGACGGTCGCTTCCTCCCACCCCACGCACACCCGCCTCTCCCGGGCCCTCGCCGCCGTTCTCGACTGCCCGATGTCCTTCTCCGGGATCCTCCATCTGGGGAGGACGGTCGTCTTCTGGGTCACCTGAGAAAGGACGCAGGGCTGGGGCTCCAGCTCGCCCACTTCAGGTGCTTCCCTCTCCTCCTCGGGGACGAAACTCCTCGCCGAGGCAGGCCTCCGTCTCCCCAAGGCCCAGGACGCCGACAGACGACGCGGTCGTCAACGTTCCGACGACCGTTTCGCCGACGCCGACACCGGCCACCGTTTCGGCGCCCACCGTTTCGTGGGCCACCATCCCGCCGGCTGCCGGGGCTCCACCGTCAGCGGACTCGGACGCGTCTCAGATGGCCCTCGTCCGAGAGATGTTCCAGGTCATGGCGTCGTTTGCGACCAGGTTCCAGACCTCCACGCCTGCGGCCTCTGCGGCTCCGGTTCCGACCACCGCAAGCCCCGGGCATCCCGGCCCTGCCGTGGCCCCACCGACCTCCCGTGGGTCGAGTGCCCGCTCCGCCGGCCCACCCAACCCGTCATGGTGTGGTCCAGACGTTGATGCGGTGGACGCCCGTCCCGCGGGCCCGCCCAGGCCGTACTGGCGCGGTCCCGACGTGGATGAAAGACTGCCTCCTTCGTCCTCCGATGAGTCCAGCTCGTCGTCGGAGGAGGACGAGGGAGACGTCGACGCCGAGCGCACGCCGGAGCAGGCTATCGCCTCAGTGGACCCACCGCGTGGTGAGGACCAGCGCTCACTGACCGCCATGCTCACAAGGCTGGGCACCGCACTCAACCTGAAGGTCGATCAGCCACCGTTGGAGGGTGAGGATCAGATGACCGCGAAGCTCGACAGACGTGCTGTGCGGCCGGTCCACATAACCATGCTCCCCTCCATGATGACTTCGGCGAGGGCGACGTGGAAGAAACCTTTGGCGGCGCACTCCGTTTCGTCCAGGCTCGACAACATGTACCGGGTCCTGGACGAGAACGTCGAGTTCTTGCAGGCTCACCCCCTGCCGAATTCCCTGGTGGTCAAGGCCTTCCAGCACAGGACGGCCACCAGCGGGTTCCCGGTCCCGTCCACGCCGGAGGGAAAGAAACTGGACGCGGTGGGGCGTAAGTTCTACGCCACCGGCTCCCTATTCTTCCGTGCCGCCAACTACTCGGCCGCCATGGGCTTGTATCAATCTCACCTCTGGGAGCAGGTGAAGGTTGAGATAGCGAAGCTGCCCTCCGACGCCCAAAAGCGCATTGACGCTCTGGCCACCGAGGGGGACTTCGTCGCCGAGCAGCTGATGCGCACTGCCCGGCACATCAACGATTATGCGGCAAAAGACATGGCCTCCGCAATCAGGGTGGGAGGAAAGAAGGAAATAAAAAGCTGCCTCTCGTATTTCATTCTAGTTGGCTTAAGAAATAGCAAATCCTCTTCTACAGAAACCCTTCCACCCACCCCAAACCCTGATTCCTTTGCATTTGGCCTCTGGTTGATATTAACATTGTTGTTGCTCTTAGTCAGGTAGCTTTAGAAGCAGTTTAGTTCTTCAAGGCTGCACAGACCTACTGGTCAAGCTTCTCTGCCTAAAGGAATTGGCAGGGGTCAGATCAATTAACCTCTACATAATATTTAGTTTGACTGAGTTACATGGTGACACAGCTCAGGAAAAGGAGTACAAAGGCCAAACCCTCTATAAATGGCAAGCATAGGAGTATAATTTGGATGCAACACAACAGCTGGTACCTCTGGTGTTGGTGCCGAGGCAATGTTTGTTCAACTTCTGGTAGGAAAGGATGAGGAAGAAGCATTGCTACGTCATAATATAAAGGTGGAGGGCAAGGATTCCAACAAGTGAAGAAAATAGTGGGGGAAAGATCTCTGGGTGAATACTTTCACAGAAGTAACAAGTTAAATAACTTAAATAAATAAATAGGGAGAAGATGTTAAATGAATGACTCTTGGGTCCAGGGTTAGGGCCCAAGCAGTGGGGTTCCATAACTCTGGTCCAAACATCTGGTGGACTGTGTGACATATCATCACCACCACCACCACCACCACTACCACCATCATTGTGGCATGCCATCAAGTCAATTCTGACATTAGCTGACCCTTTTCACAGTTCTGTGGGTAAAGAATACTCAGAAGTAGTTTACTCTTCCCTTCTTCTGGAAACTCCCTTGGACAGTACATCTTGCCTAAAATTAAACCGGCTGGTTCTTCTCACAATGGCACAGTGGGACATCAAATTCCCATCATCTGGCTCTTCAGACAGATACCTAAACCACTATGCTATATAGTCTGTCTTTTAAGGAATAACTCCAGCACAAAAGGAGCAATCAGGATGTAGATGCTCTAGTCCACATTCTTGTGTTGTCATTAAGCAATGACTCAAAATTAGCTTGAGGCTTCTGTTAACTATTAGCAGTACTGGGTCCATCTCTCCATGTTGTTGCTTAACAGCTGCAGTCCAGCACTTAACAGAAGAATATGTACCCTTTAAGTTTATGTCAGGGGTGCCCAAAGTTTTTGGGCTGTGGGCTGGTCATGTGGTTGAGCATGCCGGTCACGTGGTTCCTCCCACCTGAATTGGAAGTAAAAAGCACCTTGCAATCTGTTTTGCAACAGATATGTTTTGCAACAGGATGAGATAGATTTTAGGCTGCCATTTTCTCTGCTTAACCGAGGGGTGCCCAAACTACAGCCCATGGGCTAGATCTGGGCCCCAACGCCAATTCATCTGGCCCACTCCGCCCTCATCACTCCCAGAAGCAGAAGTAAAACACGCCTGGGCGCATGTTGTGTCCTAATAGTGTAACCTTCTACATGTGATGTCAATGTATCTGAACCAATGTAACCTTGCCAAGAGTAACAATGTAACCTTCAGCTGTACCATATAAACCCTGTAATAGGACGCGAGCTAATGACCACCAGCTGGCAGCAGCGAGCGTCCAAGCTCTCTTGGTCCAAACCCATCAAGGACCGCAGCGCGGGAGGTTTCCCGCCGCTACCTACACCTGGACAAGAGGGGCGTGACCAGCCATGACGTCACGCGGACCAGTAGCCAACAGGCTGCCGTGGAGCCACATTCAAATACGTTACTGCCATATATATAGAGCTGTTCGTCCGCCATTGCCTCATGTTCCCTCTGTCCACCATGCAATAAACCTGAGTTAACCCAGCCGTTGGCTGTGCTTTGTGTCTTGACTCTCATACACTAAATTGGCGACGAGGATGGGATGATGGATCCCCACGGAGCCAGGACACAGAGCGGGTTCAACATCACCAAACCGCAGGACTGGGAGCTCTTTGAGATGGACTTCCAGGCGGCACTGGTGGAGCTCAAAGTCAAAGAAGACGACGAGGAAAGGAAGAGGGCCATCCTCACTCGCATGCTTGGGATGGAAACCAAGCGGACGCTGGTGGGCATCCTTGCACCGAAGAAGATGAGCGATTTCAAAGCCGGTGACATCATGAAAATGCTGCGTGAGCGTTTCCGACCCTTGAGGGCAATGTTTCCCGCTCGGAGTGCGTTTTGGAGGCGAGTTCAAGCGCCGGACGAGTCGGTAGAAGCCTTCGTAACGGCTATGAGGGTAGCCGCCGCCCCCTGCAAATGGGACCACATCCTAGAGATGGCCCTCAGGGACGGAGTGCTGTGTGGCCTGAAGGACAAGGAAGTACAGCGCAGCTTGATGAACAGGGAGCCACCACCCACACTGGAAGAGGTTGTAGAGGCCGCGGAAGCCGCGGAGTCCACGAATGCTGGAGTAGACGAGATGCACAAGTGGCGTGAGTGGCGTCCGAGGGCCGGCAAGGCGGAAAACTCATCGCACGGGAAGTCCGGTCAGTCGGTGCATGCAACCCGACCGACCTCGAAATCGTCGTCAGAGAGTAGCGATGGCGAGGAGGTCCAGAAGGTCCGGAGAGGCGGGCGCCACTGCGATGGTTGCGGAGCGGCCCATGAGCGCGTGAAGTGCCCATTCAGGAAAGCCGAGTGCTTCAACTGCGGACGTCGGGGGCACATCGCCAAAGCGTGCAGGAAATGGAAAGAGGGCCGGAGACATTCGCAAGACCGTTCAGCCAGACCGGACCGTCCAGCGAGGCCCAAAGATGGCGCCTGGGCCACGAGGAAGCAGGATGGCGTGGGCCGCATCTCGGACGACAGCGAGGGCGACGCTCCTGTGTTCAACGTGTCTGCGGGACAGCCCCATTACTTTGTTGAGGTACTAGTACAAGGGACCCCTATTAGGATGGAAGTTGACTCGGGGTCCTCCTATTCTATAATTCCCCAGAGAGAGTTCTTGAAAATCGACCCCCACGTGTGGCCCAAACTTAAAGCGTTGAGGGCCACACTACGGGACGTTCAGGGGAACAGCATTCCAGTGTTGGGGGTCGGAACGTTCCGGGTTCGCTTTAAGAGACATTCTGCGGAACTTCCCCTAGTGGTGCTAAAAGGGGGGAGTTGTAGCCTCCTCGGAACACAGTGGTTTCAGCCCTTAGGCCTGTTCATAGGGGGGGTGCATGCCGTAGGCGAGGACCCAATACAAGCAGTATGTGACGCACACCCCGCCGTTTTTAAAAGTGGACTTGGAAAGTTCAAGGGACCCCCTGTAGCCTTCGACTTAGACCCGGAGGTCCGCCCGATAAGACTTAAACCGCGCAGGGTACCGTTCGCGCTAAAGGACAAAATAGAGGCGGAACTGGACAAACTGGTGGGTCAAGGAATTCTCGTTCCTGTGGATTCCGCGGAGTGGGAGACTCCAATTGTAACAGCACTGAAGGCTAACGGGGAGGTGCGCATTTGCGCTGATTATAAGTGTACCATTAATAAGGCAATCCGCCCTAATGCATACCCGGTGCCAGTGGTCAGCCACCTTCTGGCCAGGCTGAATGGGGGAAAGTGTTTCGCTAAACTCGATTTAGCACAGGCCTACCAGCAACTCCCAGTAACCCCCGCCACAGCGGCGGCACAAACAATAGTCACACATAAGGGGGCGTTTCAGGTGTCGAGGTTACAGTTCGGCGTGAACTCGGCACCTGGCATTTTTCAGTCGCTAGTGGAACGCCTCCTGAAGGGGCTGGAAGGGGTGTTGCCATATTTTGATGACGTGTTGATAACGGGGGGGAGTAAGGCCGAGCTGGCCCACAGATTGGATAAGGTCCTGGCCGTGTTCGAGAAAGCGGGGCTGCGACTGAGAAAAGACAAATGTGTATTTTACGAAACAGAGGTTGAGTTTTTAGGGTTCCGTGTCACACCCGAGGGAATTAGGCCGTCCAAATCTAAGGTAGCCGCCATTAAGAAAGCCCCTCGCCCCACTTCCAAAACCGAGCTTCAGTCATTTCTGGGGCTTCTCAATTTCTACCATACCTTCCTTCCACGGAAGGCGTCTGTTGCCGAGCCGCTTCATCGGCTGCTTAAAAAAGAGGAAAAATGGCTGTGGGGTGACGAGCAAGAGAGAGCGTTCTCAGAGTTAAAGCAACTCCTCACATCCGAGGCAATCCTGACTCATTTCGACCCCAAACGGCCCATAGTTTTGGTCTGCGATGCATCCCCGGTGGGGGTGGGGGCGGTGCTTTGCCACGTGTTAGGCGACGGAAGGGAGGCCCCGATAGCGTTTTATTCAAGGTCCCTGTCCCAAGCAGAGCGGAATTACGCACAGACCGATAGGGAGGCACTAGCGATAGTAGCGGGAACCAAGAAATTTCACGATTTTCTGTATGGTCGGCCGTTCAAGATCGTTACTGATCACAAGCCCCTGTTAGGGATCTTCACTGCAAATAAGCCCACGCCACAGATCCTGTCCCCGAGGATGCTGCGGTGGGCTATTTTTCTTAACGCATATCAACATGAATTAGAATACCGGCCAGGGAAGGAAATCAGCCATGCAGACGCGCTCTCACGGTCGCCGTTACCATTATCGGACGACCAGAAGGCAGGGGTAAGAAGAGACCGCCAGGTATTGCTAATAGAGGTTTTAGAGTCACCCCCGATAGTACCGGCCGACATTGCCAGGGCGACCGGAAAGGATAGAACACTAGAGAAGGTATGCTCGTGGGTGCAGAAGGGGTGGCCGGCGTCATCCCCAGGCACGGAATTCGACCCATTCTTCCAAAAGCGAGTGGAGTTGTCTTTAGAGAGGGGGTGCCTGTTGTGGGGCCAACGGGTGGTGGTTCCTACGTCCCTGCGGCCGAAGGTGCTAAAGCTGTTGCACGTCAGCCACCCGGGGATCGTCCGTTCCAAGGCGTTGGCCCGGAGTTACTTCTGGTGGCCCCAGCTGGACGCCGACATAGAGCAGATGGTTGGCACTTGTGAAGCATGTCAATGTTCTCGACCGGAGGTGGCCCGCCTACCACATAGGGAATGGGACGCAGCGAGGGGACCGTGGTCCAGGGTGCACGTAGATTTTGCTGGCCCATTCCGGGGAACCATGTTTCTCCTGGTGGTGGATGCATACTCAAAGTGGCTGGAGGTCATTCCGGTAAAGGGCACATCCTCCGCCACTACCATTCGCCAGCTAAGGAGGGTCTTTTCCACGTTCGGTTTACCCGACACTTTGGTCAGCGACAACGCCAGTTGTTTCACGTCCGCTGAGTTCGCGGCATTCATGGAGGCAAATGCAATTCGGCATGTCACATCCGCGCCGTTTCACCCGGCCACGAATGGCCAAGTGGAACGGTTGGTGCGCACCACAAAAGATGCGCTGCGGCGCATGGGCTCGGGAGATCTACATCACCAGGTGTGTCAATTTCTATTAGCGTACAGAGTGACCCCCTTAGCGTCCGGTTACTCGCCGGCCGAGCTGCTGATGCGGAGGAAACTGACCATGCTTTTGTCCAGGCTAGACCCGTCGAGGGTCGAGGACAAAGGGAAGAACATAGGGTTAGCGGTTTCGAAAGGTTTCGGCATAGGCGATCCGGTACATTGCAGGAACTATGCCAACGCAGGCCCAGCCTGGGTGCCAGGGACGATAATAGAACAGACGGGGCCAGTGTCCTATCGGGTGGAAACTAGCACCGGCCTCCTCTGGAGGAGGCACGCTGATCAACTGAGGCACCAAGTGAGCGAGGGGCCGACCAGTGGAGCACAGCGACATGATTCAGCGGTAGGGTTCTCCCCCGCCCGTTTAGCCCAAGGGGGAGACAGGGGGGAAAGCAGCGAGCCCGACTCATATCCTTTTGATACCCCAGTTCTATCCGAGCCCGGGGGGAGGGAAAAGGAGTGTGCGGCCGCCGCTGCCGCTTCCCCCGAATCCGATTTTGATTTTGATTTTGCGAGCCGGGGGGGGTTTTCGGAGTGTTCCCCCACCCATCCAAGCGAGAAGAGGGGTTTTTCGTTAGTCCCCAGTGCCCCCGGTTCTTCCCAAACAAAGCACACACCTCCCAACAAAGCCGCAGAGCCGCGGCAAACCACTAACGAGTCATCCTCTCCGATTGCAGGGCAGGAAGCCAGGGAGCAAGGAGGAGGGAGCGAAGCCGGGGCAGGGCAGCCCGCGCCGAGACCCCAGCGTGTTCGAAATAAGCCATCTTGGTTGAGAGACTTCGTCTCATCCTAGGGGGGAGGAGTGTTGTGTCCTAATAGTGTAACCTTCTACATGTGATGTCAATGTATCTGAACCAATGTAACCTTGCCAAGAGTAACAATGTAACCTTCAGCTGTACCATATAAACCCTGTAATAGGACGCGAGCTAATGACCACCAGCTGGCAGCAGCGAGCGTCCAAGCTCTCTTGGTCCAAACCCATCAAGGACCGCAGCGCGGGAGGTTTCCCGCCGCTACCTACACCTGGACAAGAGGGGCGTGACCAGCCATGACGTCACGCGGACCAGTAGCCAACAGGCTGCCGTGGAGCCACATTCAAATACGTTACTGCCATATATATAGAGCTGTTCGTCCGCCATTGCCTCATGTTCCCTCTGTCCACCATGCAATAAACCTGAGTTAACCCAGCCGTTGGCTGTGCTTTGTGTCTTGACTCTCATACACTAAAGCGCATTTTATGATTGCTTCCAGGAGCGATAGAGGCAGCATGAGCTGGATGAATTGGCATCAGGAGGTGGATTCGGTCGATGGGTCATAGTTTGGGCACCCCTGGTTTATGTCATTTTTATTTCAGTAGAATTAAATGAGTTGAAATTAAATTTCTCCTTTTCATACTCTAATCATGGACTGATTTCAATGAAAAAGTCACTTCAGGCTCCCATTCTGCCTAAGGAGTTGGCAGAAAGCCCTGCATTTTGATCTTACTCTTGGCTGCCACAAAGTCTCTAGTTACTGGAGACAGATATTTGTCTGCAACCCTTTCTCCTTGTAACCTTTTTAACCTGTGCTTTGGATTCTTTCCTTTTTTTGAAGCTTACCTAGATGAAAGGTACTAACGTTTCACTAAAAACTAAAATGCAGCAGAACTCCATGTATTATACATTTGACATTCTGTCAAATACATTTGATAAAGAGAACTTTTGATTCATTCTCAAATAGGCAGGTATTGAAACAGGTCATGATGCTGGTCTTAAGGTGGCTTCTATAATAATAGAATTGTCTAGACATTTTTGCTTTTAATTCTTTTGCAAATGTTCTTGATCTTGCTACTGGTATGTGCTGAAAGGTTTACTTTGTGTTTGTTGTATTGCAAAAGGCTTCATTTCATGAAATGATGTATAAGAGCACAGCCCCAACCCAGCATCTGCCAGATACACTACCTGTTCCATTTCTCCCAGCTAGCTTGGCCACTGGCTTGCTGTCCAAGACTTTAAAATTTACAAGGAGGGTATATTACATGGGTAGTGTAATACAAGTCATACAGAGGCCATTAGTTTAGGCAAGGCCAACTCTATGATCTTGATCCTGTTAGGCTTCAGCAGAACACAGTGCCCTGTTCATGCAGTAATGTGGGAGACTTCCACTTTAAGCATTGGCTTCCTGAAAACAGAGGCCTCCATTTCAACAAACTGAATTTAATTTGTCCTGGAGGCATCACTTTAAGCTCTTAAAAAGTATAATCATTTGTAATCTAGTTGTTGCACAAACAATTTATAGTGAAAAGGATCACATCTTTCATAGATATACCACTAGGCAGATGCCAGTATAGTGATTCTCAAAGGCTGGCCCTATCTTACTTTTTTCATCAAACCCTGGACTGCCAAAATGAAGCCACTTTCTTGCCTTTGTCATTGGCCAAACTTAAGTCCTCATTGGTGCATGTTTCTGGCAGTAATCGGCAGGCCAGTAAATGAGCCAGATTCTGTATCTCTCCACATTCACACAACATGTTGTTGTCCACCAGCAGCCTCCATTTCAGCATGTTAGTGTTGCATTTGGGGACTACAACTCTCAGCCTATTCAGGGTCCTCTGAGTAATGTAGGTGAAGTTGAATTCTTCAGCTATATCCTTCTTTAATGTTATTTCTTGTCCAGCGAGATCCTTCCTCCACCTTCTAGTTTGGGTATGTTCTTGCGTAGCCTCAAAAACGTTTGGTCCTTGAAAGCAACAATGAAGACATGGATTGATGTAAAAGAGAAGTTAGCAGTGGTGGGCTCAAAAAAAAAATTACTACCACACTGTGGAAGTGGTATGGTGGGCGTGGCCAGGGGGAAAGCCCTGTGTTGCACCAAAATTAGGACTACTTTATTTCAAAATTTGGATGGGCGGGGCCAGTCAGAATTTCTGCTACCGTTTCTGGCGAACTGGTGCGAACCTGCTGATGCCCACCACTGGAAGTTAGCTCCTAATATTTCCCCAATTATAGAATTAATGGATATTGAAAGTTTTCCAGTTGAAATGAATAGAAGAACAGAAGAAGTTATTAAAAGTAATGAGGTGTCAAAGTTGAAGGATTGGATCAGGATTTGCAAAGACAAAAAGAAAAATTGGATATATATAAACAATTAAAGTTAAATTGGCTTCAAGTTATTTCTGTAGAAAATTGGACAAAAAAGTATATGGCAGATGACGGTCTGAATAGAATACCAAATTTGAGGATTTACTGAGTAGTTTAAGGTCTGATGCGGCAGACTTTAAGGGGCTTGTAAGTAAATTGTATAAGTTACTTTATTCAGATGATAATTCACAAGAAGCTTTAAGGGCAGTTTGGGAGCAAGATCTAGATATAAAAATAAGTAAAGAAAATTGGAAAAGAATATGGGGTAGAAGGATCATGAAGACATTATTAGTGAGGGTTAAGGAGCATAATTTCAAAATGCTATGGAAATGGTATTTAACACCTATTCGCCTACATCAAATGGATAAATCAAAATCGTCAAAATGTTGGAGATGTAAAAACAAGAGAGGTACATACTCACATATGTGGTGGGACTGTAATGAATTAAAACCATTCTGGTCAGCAGTTGAAAATGAAATAAAGGGTATGATTGATGTTAAATTCAATTTAAAGGTGCGCATAGCATTGTTAACTGACATAGAAGATTTAAATTTTGATATATATAGGAAAGATCTTGTTTCAATCATGATATCTACTGCAAGGCAGTGTATAGCTCAGAAATGGAAAGGCGAAAATGCTCCTGTAATTAGGGAATGGTATAAAGAGATGTGGGCAATGGCCTTAAATGATAAATTAACTTGGGAAATTAATTTAAAAAGAGGAATTGTTAAAGAGAATAATTTTTTTGCAATTTGGAAAGCCTTTATAGAACATGCAATAGAGAAAGGAAACAAATGTGTGCCAGCAACCGACCAATTAACTTTCTGGAAATCAAATGTATAATTACAAATATTTTCAGCTTCCTTGACAAATATAAATATCACCTGAGTATTATTTGTTGCTACAAAATGTAATAACTATTATAATATCGTTAGAGTTATTGAGTGATTGATTATAGATGGATAAGATTGCAACAATTAAAAAGTATTATATATGAATATTACACAACTATAAAAGTGTTAAAGATGAACTAATATATTTCAATTGTATAGCTAGTTTTAAAGATTTACAGCTATCTCTACCAATATTTTTGTACTTTCTAATGTTGTTGAGGTTTGTTATGTATTTTTATTATTATTAGTTTTTCCATATGTTTTCTTTGTGTGTATGTATTGTTGTATAGTAATTTTGAATAAAAACTTAATTGAAAAAAAAAACGTTTGGTCTTGCTATAAAGCTCTTTCTGGATCTGAGTTGGCAGACTTGAGGCATATATCCTCTCAGAGGATGTCAAGGGTAATTCCCTCACAGTTCTCTCAGTGTCCGGTGCTACTTTTATTGGTTCCATGAAGTCCATTGTAGCTACTCATCCTCAGAAATGTACTCTGCTCTGCTCTACTCTGAAGCAACTCCCCATGATCATAGTGAGGCTTATTTATGCATAAACCCAAATGAGGCTGCACTGCACATCAAACAAGTAGATAACTGATGGTTGGATCCAGACTTAGAGGCCTTTTATTTGAAAACAGAATGAGTGTTCTCACTGGTTTTGCAATTTGAAATGGAAGTTCAGTGCTATTGGCCATACCTGTCAACCATCCCGATTTGGCCGGGATTACCACGGAATTTGACGCCGACTGATGTCATAACCCGCCCCGCGCTGCCAAAACCCCATAATTTGGCAGTGGGGGGAAAACGCTTTCTACGCATGTGTGGAAACGCTCCACCGCTTGCGCAGCCTCTAGGCAAGCGGAGGAGCACTACCACGCATGCGTGGAAGGGTTCTACACAAGTGTAAAACCCTTCCACGCATGCGTGGAAGCGCTACGCCGCTTGCATAGGGGCTGCGCAAGCGGCGTAGCGCTTCCACGCATGCATGGAAAGCGACCTGTGCACAAGCGATCTGCGCAGGTCCTGTTTTTTCCAGAGCTGCGGGTTGACAGGTATGCCTCTCTCCCTTCCTTCCTCTGTTCTAGCCCAATCATGTTCCTTTCTGGCTTTCGCTGCCTTATGTCATTTGGACACAGGCAGCTAGAGGTGCTGCCATAAAAGCCTGAAATCCCTTCTTTCTCCCCATACATGCACTCAGACCCTTTCACACCACTCTCTAACACATCTATTTATTCTCCTCCACCCCACCCAGAATCCCCTTTCTTATCTTATCTTAAAAGCTAAACAAGATCTGCCTGCCATTCCATTCCATTCCATCCCTTCCCTTTACCTTGACTCAGTTAAACAGCTTAAGACAGTGGTGGCGAACCATGGCACACTAGGTGTTCTTAGATTTCAATTACCAGAAGCCCAAGTCAGCACTCCTACTGATCAGGATTTCTGGGAATTGAAGTTCAAGAACACCTGGAGTACCAAAGTTCACCATCACTGGCCTAAGATCTCGTACTCTCTTCCCTTTTAAAATATATATGCAGAATTGGTCTAGGGTTATTGTTGTGCATTAATACAATGAGTGAGTGCTAGTCTTTTTTATTCCTAAAGATTATTATTATTATTATTATTTAAATGTTGGGGGCACATCATGGAGGAGAGTATTCTTGCGGCCATTAAGCATCACACTCCAATTTCCTACATCACCGTATCATCACCCACAGACTTATACCCAAATCCTTTTATACAACATACAAAACAACTGCTCACACAATGAAAAGTCTGTTCATATTATTCCAGCCTGAAAGAAGTAGAAGCCCCTAGTGCAGTGATTCCCAACATGGGGCATAAGCCCCACAAGGGACTTCAATTCCCAGAAGCCTAAGTCAGTACATTGGGGAATTGACTTAGGCTTCTGGTAATTGAAGTTCAAATGCCAAAGGCTGGGAAACACTGACCTAGTAGCAGAAAAAACACACCAAAAAGCGCTGGACAGATTCTAATCGTCCTTTGCATCATGTGGGCAGCAAATCTCACAATGCAATCAAGAGCTTAATTATTCTTAAATGAGATCCATTGAAATCAATGGGACATGAAATAATTGTGAATATTTTAAACCCTAGTGAGTTCAGTGAATCTGCTCTAAAGACAACTAATTCTAGGTCCAATTCCCCCCCCCCCATATTTATATCCATCAGTATGAAAATTTGAGATGAACTGAATTTAAAAAAAGAAACCTTGTATGTCCTTGGAGTACAGCTAATGTTAATATTCATGCTTAGGGGGGAAACAAAAGAGGCTTTGGGAATATGTAGAATACCATAGAAATCAGCGTTCTGTTAAATATTGCATGGGAGCAGACACTGGAACAAAATTGCATACACTATTTTCCAAACTCTCTCAAGGTGGAAGGGAAAATTTGCATGTCATATCTATAGGTCTACATTTTGTCCCCCCCCCCCCCGAAAATACTCTACGAAGTTTAAGAACATGTGTTAAATGAAGAGGGGAAAAAAAACATTTGCTCTTAACTCACTTTAAAGCACATGTCCTTTCCCTGACCTTCAGCAACCAGCTAAGAAGTAACCTGAACAGATGTCTATGACCCATTTATGTTTTTCAGCCACATCTTCAAAGAATTTTGTTTTAAATTGCCCACAATTCAAGTGATATGCTTAGTACACACATAAGGGAATATTACTTGAGGCCACCTTTAGTTATCCAAGCTGCAGTCCTGTAACACGCACCTGGGAGGAAATTACATTGAAATCAATGGGAATTACTCAATTGGCATGCACAGGTACTTTATTTACTTCTTATCTTTTCAAAAATGGCACCTAATTTTCCTTTTCATTTCTCTAATGTGCAGTCCAGGGCTGATGAAGTGTATTAGCTAAGAGGCTGCATTGAGAACTAGAATGCTCCCAGTTCTAAACTCTAATCTAACCAATAGGGTTGTTGCAAATTATATAGACAGGAAGCCTATACTCATCTAGGAGGCAGAGGACCTGTTGTACAGCAGAACCCATTAAGTTCACAGCTCTCTGTGAAGAACTCTCTATTGTAAAGTTAACTTTCTTGGGAAGGAGAATTTACAGTTGCAGGTCATGCTGTCTGTTCCTGCAATGTCCTTGGTTAATGCCACTATGATCACTAGACCAGTAGCAACAAGGATGCATTTTCTACTTCCTTGTTTCCAGTGTGCATATTGTTTTCAACACTTTCCTACTTGAGAGTTTTCTGAGACAAAGGTAGCCTTTAAAGGATGCATATGTGCCTCACTCCTTGGTGGCTTCACTTCTGGCAATAGTGGCTGAATGTAGCCAGTGGTACTTCTAGGCAGGAATTGCCTTTCAGACACTAAGATGTTGCCCGCTGCTGGTTTGGATGGTATCTTTTTTCAGCTGTGGCACCAGATGTCTTAGGATTGGCTTTATTCATGCAGCAGACAGAGCAACAGTCTAGGTAACCAGGGTAACAAGGTGGGCACAGCACACACAATTTGTTTATAAAGCTGTGAGCACTCCCAGAAGGTTTATGGGGAAACTATTAGCTTATCAAAGGAAGTGCACACACTTCACACAACTTCTTTTACAATTAAAAAGAAGGGGGACCCTCAGCACCTCTCTCTTCTTCCTTTTCCTCCTCACTCTCCATACTTCCTGACTCCATCAACTCCTGTCTCAATTTAGACCATTCTTGAGAACTTTCCTTGACCAGACCTATCAAATGCAGATATTCTAGTGGGTCCATTCTTGAATTGTATGCATTTTCTTTGCGAAAAGAATCTTAATTGTTGAGGAAATCTCCAGTTACATGCAATCTCTTGCTCCCTTAGTATTTTAGTCATAGGCTACATCTTCATCTTATATATCCACAGTCATTTATCAACTGCTATGTCATTATCAATCTCAACACAATTTCCTTCAATTTTTAAAGCGCCACACCCAGTTTGATTTATAAAAGCCATCACTCTCAATTTGTCCCCCTAATTTGAAAATTTAACTAAAACATTTCTCTGGACATTCCTCCCTTTTCTTGACCCCAGTCTGTAAGCACTCGCAATGTCTTCAATCACAAAATCTTTCTCCATTTTAAGATTGCTGAGCCAATCAACTATTCTTATCTTTAAATGGTCTGGCATTTTTTTCCAACAGTTTTCTAATGACTATATTCTGTTTTCTCATCTGCTCTTCCATCATGTCAACCCTTTCCCCCTGTAATTCCACCTTAAACTTAACCTCCCTTTCCTCCTCATTTAACATTTTCATATTGGATAGCATCAATTTCATATCTGATTGCACTGAAACATTTTTTTTAAATTTCTGAAAATTAGCAATGAGTTGTTTAGAAAAATCAGAAAACATTGATGTGAACTTCTTCTGACTTTCTAAAATTTCCTCTTTATCTTTTGCTCTGGCTTCCTTTATTTCTTGCTGACCCTTCAGAATATCTGTCTTGTCTTGTAATCTTACTTCTTCCATTTTATCTAATCTTTTCATCAACTTCCCCAATTCTGTCATAATCGCCGCCTCCAGTCTTCCTGGCGGACAGTGGGTATAAGCCCCACAGCGATGGATGCCGTGACCCACCACCATGGCTTGCATCCCGGGCCCCACCCAAGGCAAAGACTTAAAAGGCCGTAGAGGTGGCAGGACTCTCGTTGCCACCTCCGGTCTTCCCAGCAGATGGTGGGGATAAGCCCCACAGTGATGGACGCCATGACCCACCACTGCTGCCATCCCAGGTCCCACCTGCAGCCAGGAATTAAAAGGCCATAGAGGCAGTAGGACTTTATTTGTCTCAATATGTGAGATGTTATTTCATTATTGAGATGTTACTGTATTACTGGGATGTTATTGTGTTACTGAAGTGTTACTGTATTTCTGAGATGTTACTGTATCCTATTGTATTTTTGCTGATTGTATCTTTGTTTTTGTATATTCTCTATTGTAAGCTGCCCTGAGTTACATTTTGTTGAGTAGGACAGGATATAAATCCAATAAATGAAATTAAATGTATGAATAATCTGATATTGATCCATTGGTGCTGGGGCACAGTAGGTGTTGGTTTATCTTTTGAGTCCTTCCTCTCCTTCTCCTTCTCCATCTCCTTCTCCGCCTCCATTTTCTTAGACTACACCATCTCTTTTCATTTCATTTCATTTCACTTTTTATTTATATACCGCTTTACTCAGCCCAAAGGTGATTCAAAGTGGTTTACACCAATGTGCAGAAAAAGCAAAAGAAATACAATGTACTACATATAAATAAAAACCAACAAAATATCAAACAGCAATGCAAAATGCAATACAATATAGTTACAATCACAACTCAAAAAATACAAAAGCACAGTATACAATACAATAATCACCCCACTGTGAGGCATGGAGCGTCTCTGGCTCTAGCGGTGTCTCCCTTTTGAAGCCCACCAGGTGGGTGAGGCTCAGTGGGGCTGAAGGAGACACACATGTCTCTCATCTACAGGGCCGATGGAGTGAGCCCTGGGGAGAGGCAATGCGGCATCAGCAGCGTCGGGGCTTCTGGCATCATCTCCCATTTGAAGCCCTCTGGGCGGGCAAGGTTCAGCAGGGCTGGAGGAGACGCACCTGTCTCTCATCCCCAGGGCTGATGGAGTGAGCCCTGGGGAGAGGCAGCGCAGCGGGGCTCCTGGCATCATCTCCCTTTTGAAGCCCTCCGGGTGGGCAAGGCTCTGCAGGGCTGGAGGAGATACACCTGTCTCTCATCCCCAGGGCCAATGGAGTGAGCCCTGGGGAGTGGCAATGCGTCAGCATTCCTTCCTCTTCCTTCCTCTTCTCTGTACTTTCCATTATATTTTCAAATAACAATGTCAACATCCCTTTTACATTTTTAATTATTTCCTTTTGATCCACCTCCAGAATTAATTATCCAAATAATAATATCCAATTAATGAGCAATTGATTGTATGGTCCCAATCATATAATCTCAATAAATTCAATCAGTTAGTTACATAAATTATCGAATCAATAGCCTATTCCAATTTCAGCAATCAATCAAACCAGCCAAATCAACCAATTACTTTATAAGCAAGTTAATTTAACAGAAATCAATAGAGAAAATCTGAATTTTAAAAAAAAGAATTAAAAAAATATGTGGAAATGAAAAATAAAATTAAGAAAGGGGAAATCCAATTAATTCAATAAATTGATTTATATATAAATTTATCTGTGGTGAAAGTCCAATTATGAAGATGTATGAGGATAAGGGATGGAATAAAAATAAGCAATATAGGAAAAATTGCTTCCAAATGATAATCAAGAAGAAAAAAGAAAAAATATTTCTGCCTCGATGCCCAAAAAATCAAGTCAACTTTCAACTAATCTCAGTGTTGTTGTTTTTTTAAAAAGGAATCAACAGTTCATTTTTAAAATTAAATTTTATAAAAAAAATATATGGATACATAACATAAAAATAACACAACAACATTAACAAAGAACTACCTAGTTATTCTTTAAACTCAAATATCTCACTTAATACCAGCAATTTATAAAACTCTTTGATAACACTTTTTATACATGTCATTTGCTATTGTTGAGTAAAAAGAATCTACACCCATGCTGTACATAGGGTCTGAAAATGATTATGCTATCTTGTATGCAGTGGCTCAAGTCGCTAAGACGCTGACTGGGAAGCGGAAGGTCAGCAGTTCGATTCCCGAGTACTGCAGGACGGAAATGAGCTCCCGTCTTCATCCCAGCTCCTGCCAACCTAGCAGTTCGAAAGCAAGAAATTGTAAGTAGATAAATAGGGACCACTTCGGTGGAAAGGTAACAGCTTTCCGTGCACTCCGGTGTCTAGTCATGCCTGCCACATGACCACGGAAACGTCTGCAGAAGCAGACAGCGCTGGCTCTTCGGCTTAGAAACAGAGATGAGCACTGCACCCTAGAGTCGGATACGACTGGCTTTCGAGCAAGGGAAACCTTTACCTTTACCTTTAATCCTCCTTATTCTTTTCCCCAGAATCAACAGGTTAATAAAAATAAAGGAAGAAAAGGTTTTATAATCCAGTCAGATCTTCGGTGGCGGCACCCTTCTTTCCACCACCACCACACACTCTCTACAACCACACACTTTCTTTACTACTTTCTCCAAACCCTCTCCACTTTCTTTTACTTTCTGCCCTAGGCCAGTTCATTCTGAAAAAGACCTTCCAAAAACAGAAAACAATTTCGCTCCTTCCCTTTTCCGTCTGCTTCTCCGTCTTCTTCCCCTGCCTAACTTTTGTTTCTCTTCACTCCTCTGCCGCCATTACGTTCGGTCCACTACCTTCCTGCTGCTTCACCTTCTTCTTTCCCACACACTCACACCTCTGCCGCTCCGCATTCTGCCATCACCGAGATTTCTAATATGTTGATTTAAGAGCAAAATCCACAGTCCACAGTCAGTCACTTAAAAAAAAATCTTTGAAATTGGTGTCCCCTCCTCGACGCCCCATCCAAATTGGGACAGCTCAGCCTGGCCCGGCGCTGTACTGCTTGCCTGGCTTCGCCCGCAAAAACCAAGACCCCAGCACTCGGTCTGGGACTGCCAAATGAAACTCCGAAGCTAACCTCGTTGATGACTCAGTGGCTCAGTGATTCGGTCATGTCCTCTCCTGCTCTCGTTTTCATTCACCCGACTGGCTTCAGCAGCAGTGCCGCTTGGCTCGGCAAAAGACCAGTCACCTCACTTCAGTGCTTGCAGTGCGGTCTTCCAAACATGCTCCCGGACCTCTGACACCACACCACTTTCTCAAAAATCAGAATAATAAATTTATTTCATTACAGTCAGATTTTAAGTTCACATTCTCATTGAGCCACCATTAGTACAGCAGGAGCGAAAGGAAAAAGATGTTACTCCTGCACCATCTTGGCCATACCTCCCAAAGATATTGACTCTTAAAGGATGGCACTCCACTGACCATCTGATCCTAAATTCAGAAACAGTAAGGGATTAATTTAGTGCCATAATATCCTTATTTGTGCCATGGTGTATAGTGGTTATTAGACTGTTGGATAGGGCCCAAGAAACCTAGATTCAAATCTCCACTCAGGCAAGATTAGGGTTGCCAGTTGGTATCCTAAAGGAGGACATGTCCTCCTTTTCTATAATTTGTCCTCCCATCTTCCCTTACCTACTGTATGTACATATGGATATACAGTAGGTAAGGGAGGACGGGAGGACAAATTATAGAAAAGGAGGACATGTCCTCCCATAGGATACCATCTGGCAACCCTAGCCAAGATTCACTGGAAGATCTAGGGCCAGTTACATTCTCTCAGCCTACCTATCTCCCAGTGTTGTTCTAAAGATACAGGGAAATGGCTCACTGGGAAACGGCACACTAGCAAAATAAATAAATCATTATCATTTTCATGATCATTATGTTTGCTATTATGAATTTTCCTCTTTGAGAGACCAGCTGTTCAAAGGCAGAGAATCATGGCAGGTCATGATTGTAAGAAATGTGTGATAAGTATATTAACAGAGTATAGCAGGATGTTAGCATGTGACTTTATAGCTGGGGATTAGGAATAATCACTCAGGATGTTCATGGTGAGGAAAAAGGAAAGAAGGTGCATTTAGTTGTCTATGCAATCCATTCAGGAGAAAGGCCTCCTGTACAGAATTCCCTACAGCTGGCTTCTGTGCATGCAGATGAAGGAGAACAAAGAACAAACTATTTTCTTTAAAAAGAGGAGTGATCTAAGAAGGAAGTTTCTTAAAGGCAACAATCTGTGAATGGTCACTTAAAAAACCTTGGAGAGATCAAAATGCCAAATTCTCCTTCTTGCTGTTCTGGCATATCTGTATCCAAATATTGGTGATCCTCATGGTGATCAGCCATTAAGACTGTCCTGTGAATATAATGCATGACCCCCATACCGCTGATTCAGTTGTGAGAGTCACTTTCTGAGCCTTTTTGGCATGCAAAGTTCTCATGAGTCTGAGGCAAGTATTGATGAAGCTGCTGCCCTCCATCAAGATGGATTCAAGTGGAATTTAATCCACTTGGTGACCATCACCCTTCCCTGTGGACTTTCCCACCCAAGCTATTAATCCTCAGGTTGTCAGGTTAGTTAACTGCCACCTGACACTCGGTGTTGAGTCGCTGACAGTATGGTCTGCTATGCTACCATAGCAGTTTTCATTTTTACTTTAATAATAATCTTCCATCTTCCATTTATCTGGTTTAGAAAATAGTTTTTTTTTTTACTTCCAGGAATATAGTGGTAAAGGTCGCCCATGCTCAAAAGCCAGTTGTATCTGACTCTAGGTGGTGGTGCTCATCTCTGTTTACAGCCAAAGAGCAGCAGTGTCTGTATCTGCAGATGGTTCCATAACCAGATGCACACAGAACACTGTTACCTTCCCACCATTGTGGTACCTATTTATCTACTTGCAATTTCTTGCTTTCTAACTGCTAGGTTGGCAGAAGCTGGGGCAGAGACAGGAACCCACTCCATCTTGCAGCACGTGGGTATCAAACTGCTGATCTGACAACCTTCTGGTCATCAAGTTCAGCATCATAACCGCTAAATCACCACAATCCCTATTAGGAATATAGTACTTTTCACAAAGTACTGCTGCTGTTTCTTACCAACTTGGGATAAAATAGGATTTTCAATCAGGTGCTTAAGATCATAATCATGATTGTTGTGAGCCACTCTCTTTATTGAATGTCACATTATTTGAGTTTCTTAAGAATAAAACATTTTTCTCATTTGCTGTGCACCCAGATTTAAAGTTTATTTGCTCATCTAAACTTTATTTTCTGTGTTGGCCCTCAGCATGATAGGAGTTACTTGGAAACTGAAGTACTAGAAAGCCATTTATGTTGAAAAAATAATTATTGACTTAAGTATCCACCCACAGTCACTGAGAATAATTGATGAGAAGGAGAATAATTGATGAGAAGGAGGAGAAAGAAGATGGTAATGATGACGATGATGATATTTCAGCTGGGGATCAGAGAAAGGTACAAGATAAGGCAAGAATGTAATTAAAGAAACTCTCTTGGGCCCAGTTTTTTCAAACTCCTCTGTATGAAAAAAAAAGTTCCAGGTAGCTTAACATTTGAAATACATATGCAAATGCCAAAAAGCATACAAACAGCACAGCCTTTGCGTATTAGACCAAAGCTGTCCTTTTCTGTCCTTGCCTCTGCTCACTGAGATAGAGTTCAGACAGCAATATTGACAAAAGAACACTTCATTTGCTAGGAAGAAGCTATTTTTAACAGAGTAAATGTTACCCTACTATACCTATTTATATACCAATGAGGTTTTAAATACTGTGGATCAGCATGAAAGGCTAGTAAAGTTTATCAGTCAGTTTCCTAATGCTAAAGCTCTGTCCAAAGTTGCTAAAGGTGCTTAATTTACTGCAGCGGGATTAAAAATAGAGAATTCAATGCTGGCTGCTCAGAGCACCTGAGAAAATTACATTTTGTTCTTATAAAGTACAAGGTGCAAAATTGGGACAACTAAGCTTTTTGTGGTAGCAGATCCTTGAACCTACTCTACAGAGTCATGTGCCAAGCTTTTCCATAAATATTATTTCCAGTCATCATCATCGGCTGCTACTTGTATCCGAGAATACATTTTTTCCTGAAGCAGGAAAAATGCCATTGGTGTGAATTTGTTTAAGGTGGATCCCAGCTTGCCATGAAGTGACCCACACACTGTGATCACGGAGCCATCTTCTGCAGTATGTATGAAATGAGACATGCAGGATTTAACGCCGGGACTGCAATGGACTGCCTTGGCCTTGAGGATATTAATAAGGTGCGCTGTCACAGCCAGTCCATCTGGCATGGCCTCTTCCACCTTCATAACTATTGGGAATCAGAATAGTGAAGTGGTTCCTCCTTTGCTCATCTTGTCATTGGGTATAATGATGGTTTCCAGTGACATTTCCTCCACTAAGGTAAGGTAAAGGTAAAGGTTTCCCTTGCTCGAAAGCCAGTCGTATCCGACTCTAGGGTGCAGTGCTCATCTCTGTTTCTAAGCCGAAGAGCCAGCGCTGTCTGCTTCTGCAGACGTTTCCATGGTCATGTGGCAGGCATGACTAGACACTGGAGCGCACGGAACGCTGTTACCTTCCCACCGAAGTGGTCCCTATTTATCTACTTGCAATTTCTTGCTTTCGAACTGCTAGGTTGGCAGGAGCTGGGATGAAGACGGTAGGGTTGCCATATTTCTCTCCCACAGAAGTATACTTGACAAAAATGATTCCAATTCCTGCATTCAGCAGGGGATTGGACAAGATGGTCAGGTTTGAGCACCAGCTCCTTGGCAGGTGCTAAGGGGCAGCTACCTTTGGACACGAGTCCAGATCACACCTGCCAGCTCTTCTTAGACCCCCATGGGCCTTCCAGCCCGAGCCCCTCCCAGCCCTTTGAGGAGCAGAAAGCTTCCCAGGCAGCCTCCGGCACCCATTGATCGGGTGCTCCAGGGCTCCCCTGGTGTCCGGGGTCAAAGCTGGAAGGTCCTACAGGAGTCCTCCAAGTGGGTGCCACACAGTCGCTTATTTGCCACTTGAGGCTTCTCCAGCCAGATGCTCGAGGCCACCCAGAAACCTGCTGGAAGCTGCCGTTGTGGGTCTCAAAGAGCCGCTTTGCCCAAAACCTACATGGCTAAAGAAGAGGGGAACAGCCCAGGGTGACGTCACACTCGCCGGAGAGTGATGATTTCCATAGAGCTACGAAAGTCAGAGAAATACAGAAAAAAGTGCTCTCTAGCTCTCTCTGCCTCTGCAAAGGCTTCTGGGACTTTAAGATGATTTTTATTAAACTGGCCGGGACAATTTTTCAGACCTTGAATCCAGGACAACCCTACACTAAGGGGACCATCACCATACCCAAAGGGTCTCATCCACTCGTAGCTGTTGACCCTTTTAGGGAGTCAGGTTATTTACCACTGCCCAACACTTGGCGTTAAAACGCTGGCTGTATGGTCTACTCCATTACCATAGCAGGATGTCCAGCCAGACAAACAAGTATTTCCAGTACTGTGCTGAATTATCACAATATTTGATTTGCAACATAACAAATCCAAGTCTAGGAAAAGTATTTTTCTCCCAAAATGTCACTATCTTTTTATACTCATGTTCCCTTTGAATCCCTTTGCAGCTATTAGTCTTTGAGTCTGCTGCTATTTCAGCACCATAATATATTTTCTTTTCTTTTTAATTAGAAAAGGCTTCTTCAAATGTGATCCCAGACAATTATGATGTGAAAGGAAACAAGACTACCTCAGAGCAACATATAACTAATCAGAGATGGTTAATTCCTGATTTCTAGAGAGATAGAGGTATCAAATCAATTAAGCCTTGTGAAAACTTGAAGTGGCATCTTAAAAAGTGAGCTGAAGTCCCTCAAAAGCTTATGCTAAATAAAACTTGATATTTCTTAAGGTACCACAAGATTCGTTGTTGCTGTGTTTCTAGATAGATTGGATTGCAAAGAATGCCACTGTACCAGACCTCCCCAACATGGTACCTTCCAAATGTGTTGGACTACAAGTCACATCATCTGGAGGTAGCTTTGTAGTTGCATATTATAATACTTTCCTATGTCTAGGAGATAAGATCTACTGTTATTCATTGACTCCTTTCCCTGTTTATGAAATACACTGTTATGTTAAGGGCTATCAAGACAGAACCAATTTACAATCTCCCTAATTGGGCTTTCAAGATAAATAAGATATTTAAGGAATTGTTTTACCAATTACACACCCCTAGGGAATTCAAACCCAGGCCTTCTGAATGCAAAGTCCTTCACTCTATCCACTAGATCACATTGGGGATCATTGAATGCACTACACATATTTAATTATTTTGTATTAATTCTGGATGATACAAATGTGCTATCTCCAACTAACTTTATTTTATTATTTGCCTCTATTATTTACTACATACTACTACTATTGTATTGCTTTTTGTTATCAAAAATGGGGACAAAGAATACAAAATTATGTCCTTATCAAAGTAATAATAATAATTTTGTGTCAGAAATTATTCTGGGTTGAAAGTTTTTTTGCGGAAGAAACTCTGCTCAGGGAACACCCAAATGAGGCTCCTTTTATGTCCCCAAGAGCTAGCACAGAGACAGGCAGTCAATCTGTCATGCAGTGCCTTGGTCTTGAACTGCCGACTTGCCAGCCTTCCAGTAAACAAGATTGGCTTCTTAACCACTGAGCCACCACAGCCCCCGTTATCAAAGTGATAGACCTGGTTTAAAGAGAAACAGACTATCCTGAAATCAACATTGACACAAGCAGTGACTAAGGACATGTCTACACTGGCAAGAAAAATCAAGCTGAAATATTTTTTTTAATCCTAATTTTAAGTCACTTGATATTTGAGTCAGGTGTGTGCACTTACACCAGTCTCCACTGGTCAGCTGGAGCCTGTTTCTGCTGATCAATGGCTGTGATCTGCACTGGCAGTGGATCCACTTGATCCACAGCAACTCTACTGCCACCACTGATTATTGTCACCAGTCCCAGTTGCCAATCCCCACTGCTCATCAACTGGGGCCAGTCTCAGCAATTCAGTTGGAGTATATCTCTGCTGATGGGTGGCGGAGGTCTATGATGGCAGCAAAGACAGGCCATAGCTGATCGGACACAGGGGCAGTCTCTGCCGTCACCACGTAGAACTGCCACTGATTAGTGGAGATGGGCTTCAGTTACTCACGAGAGACCTGCTGGAGCCACTGCTGTGTCTGATCATTATTTGAAGTGTCATAGTGGTATGTCACCTTGAATAAATATTTTGAGAAATGGTTCACAGCTGCAGAAAAGAGGGGGTTCGATTGACTGACAGTGAGGAGCCATAGCTGATCAGTGGTGATGATCTGCAACTGCAACAGAAATGCCACTGATCAGCTGGTGCCCCTCTCTGCCAAGCAACTGGAGCCTCTCTCCACTGATGCTGCAAGGTTTATCTGGGATGCCCCAGGCACACATTCCAAATTATATATTCTACACCAGGGATTCTCAACCTGCAGCCCATGGGCCAGATGTGGTCCGTGGTGCCATTTCATGTGGCCCCACCACCACCTCCACCACACCAGGAAGTGCCATGTAGTGTAGGAAGGGCAAAATGGCTGTCCAGCTCCTGAAGCTGTTTGAGGGAGCATGATCCGGCCCCCAGCTTTAAAAAGGTTGAGAACTACTGTTCTACACCAAGACAAGAATAAATTTATAATAAATTACTACTAGCCAATGGTTTAAAACAAACTGCTTGGTGACTCAAGCATTGTGATTTTGTTTGTGCATCATGTAAATGATGATCTTTAAATCAATCTGGAACCGATGTAGCTATAGCAATAGCAACTACACTTATAGCCTCATAGCACTAAGTGCACTCTTTGGGCAGTTTACAAGTTAGTCAACATTTTCCCCAAAAAATGCTGGGTACTCATTTTACTGACCTTGGAAGGATGAAAGGCTGAGTCAACCTTGATCCCTATCAGGATCGACCTCACAACAGGACTTTTAACAATGTAGACTCAATCTAAGGCTGCAAATACAGGAGCAAATATTTCTTACTGGTTTGCACAAGCCACTTTTTTTGTTTTTTGGCTTGCACATGTTCTGCTGTGTAGCAAGTTCTCTGGTTTGTATGTCTGTAATTACAGCTATGCAATATCCTCTGCTATATTTATACATTTCATTGTGTAACCTTCTCCCTCTGAGGAGATTCTCCCTACTCTTACAGTATGAGTTTACTGACAATACAGAAACAAGCTAAACATTTAGTATCTTTTTCATGCAAGATTGTTAGCAAAGAATGATTTCTCAGGCACTTTTAATGACTACTCCTGGTAGATTTTAAGGCACAAGTGCGGTATCCGCGAGCACAATTGGCATTAATTGCCCCTGACAAAGGTTACACCGGTTGAGGGAGGCTCCTGGTCACTGGCCTTTGTGGGTACAGAAATTGTGGAGCAGATTAATAGTCATAAGATTGATTCACCCACATCTGACCTGACCGACAGTTCTGCTGAGGGAAGCTAAATCACTAACTCCCGTTAGACATTAGGCAATTACTCACTTGCAGATGAGCCCAAGCCTTAGTGCAAATAGTGGCCATGTTTACCGTTGCACAAGCCATGAACAATGGATTTCCCCTGTCAGTATTTGCCTTAGTTAATTAACTTCCCCAAGAGAAGTTCCCAATTAACCCGGGTAAATGGGTGATGTGATTTTCTGTCAGATGACGATTCTACCACACGCAGCCTTGAACATAATATATACTGATGATTTTCCCTCAATAAACCACTGGTCTTCGCTCCATCTTGTCTCGTGTCGTTCGTTGACCAGTCTCCTCCGGGACCCTAAGGGCCGCTTCACGGCCCCAATCCAACATCTGGTGACCCCGAGACGTGATCCTACTCGTGAGTAAGTGATCTACGTGGTCCGGTTCTATGCTAGAACCGTGTCCGATTCATCCCGGAGGACAGCGCGGCAGCTCTGGTCGGAAAGCCATCCGGCCGGGGTGACAGCTACGCGACGAGGCACTCCAGAGAGGCATCCTACGGCTTGCATCGCGGAAACGCGTTCTGCTCAGGGGCAGGCTGTGAACCCTGATTCCAGCGCAGAGGCCACCGAGGGCCCGTGGCAGGAGACCACGCTCCGAGCTCCATCCCAGAGATTCGTCACGCTGAGACTTATTGCCTAAAAGGACGCGTCGAAATCGTCCCGAGAAGAAGCCCTTCGAAGGACCAGGCAAGTAATATGGGGACTTGTCCTCAGCGGCAACGTCCATCCGCTAACCAGAGAATTCATATAATGGAATTCAAGGGCCCGGCCGGGGTATATAACTTACACCTTCACAGCGGGAAGTTAGTGGAACTCTTAGCGTACCTGGAGGCCAATTGTCCGCTTTATCCAAAAGCGGGCGTGCTTGACCTCACACTTTGGGATCGGATAGGAGCCTGCATTCGGCAAGCACCAAAAGCTCCAGACAGCGTAACTCGCACATGGAGCAAATGTAGGAAACTCTCAGCAGAGGAAGACCCAGTCCGGATAGAGGCCCAGAAACCCCCAGCGCAGTCAGAACCATCAGCCCCAAGGAGTCTCTATCCATCATTTCAGCTTAAGCAGGGCAGTGTAGGGAGCATTCCCTCAGTGACAGCTGCAGACGTCACTGAAGGAATTCATGGCATGAGAAGCCCTGGCGCTTCTCTGACAGTTACAAGTTCCCTGCCAATTAAGAACTCCATTCAGCGCATGGGTGAGGAAGATCCATTCACGGGGAAATTGCCAGTGGCACAATTAGTTAGCGCCCAACTGCTGTGTTCAGCCTATCTGAAGGCAGACATACGTTCAGGCAGGGCGGCTCAGCGCCCACTGCTCACGGAAATCTGCACGGCCCCTGGCCACGCAGGGTTTCCAGAGCAGACCCATTACCACACTCAGGCGCAGAGCAGTGCCAAAACCCCAAGGCACCTGCTTCCAGTGTGGAAAAATGAGACACCTTAGAAGAGAATGCCAATCTAGACCAGGCAGATCTTCAAAAGGTTGTCCGGATCTTAATACCAAATGGCCACGCTGGCACTGGAAAGGAGGCAGCCATCCCCCTGGCTATGCCAGAGGAACATTCCCAGCAATAGTACCCCGAGCTCTCCCAAGGCACAGGCAGAACCTACTCGTCTTGCCTTGGAGTAGCCCAGAGAAACTCACCCCTAAGTAGAAGCACCCAGATGGCTGTGATAGCCAGCTGTGTATAAGTCATCTCCTCATGTGTAAGATAGAACACTGCAGATCAGGGGAGGAATGTGCGAATGCGTAAATAAATGTGTGTATGCGTGGTGCACCACTGAATGTATGACTGCAAGAACTGTGTATGATTGCAAAAGCCTTGTCTCTATGACCACAGTATGATTGAAAAAGTGTTCCTTGTGTGTAACTGCGTGGTAATGTCACTGTGAAGTATGTGTTAAACAGTTTGCACTCTGCTCATGGGCAGGAACTATTTAAGGTTTGAGAAAGCATGGTGAACAGAACCCCTTTGCCTTGCCTGCTTAGCAGCTTAAGGGCAAAGACAGCAGGAGGGTGGATGGGGGGGGGGAATCCTAACCTGCAATAGGGCAGGGTGACCCCCCTTCTTCCCTTGAGACTTTTCCTTGTCAAAGGATTAAGCCACTCTTGGAAACCGGTTTTGCAATCCGTGCCACTCAGGAAAACAGATTTTTCTTTTCAGAAGCGCGATCTGAAAACAAAAATCACTTCTATGAGTTTTCCTCACTAAATCATAAACTATGGGGCCCCTCCCTACGTCTGTGTTCCTCAAACCCCCATCTCTGTGTTTTAAGGTTTTTTGAATGTCCCTTAACGTCTTGAAGTCACATATCTCACTAGGAGTGAGAGAATTGCATTGTCTTCATGTGTGTACTGTGTTATCATCTTGTAACCTCGGTTCTCAGCCTTCTAAAGTCAGGAGCCAAGTTCCGGGGCCTCAGGCAGCTCTGGGGGTCCGGACAGTCACCCTGCCCTTCCTTCGCCGCACAGCCCTTCTTGGCTTGGTGGAGGTAGTGGCAGAGCAACGTGGGCCGCATCTGGCCCACTTACCCACATCTGGCCGCGGGTTGAGAATCGTTCTAACTCTCCTTCATTCTCTTAAGAAAGATATTGTTCTGGTATTTTGACTTTAATCTGTGTAAAAGTAACTCACTCATTGTACCCCTTTCACAGGAAAAAGCACGCAAACATTCTTGTGCTCTGTATATTCAGAAAATGCTTAATCGTTACCTTTTTACAGGAAGAAAACTCCTCTCCAGGCCTTAATAGTAACCAATTTATTTATTTCTACAGCCTTAAATTCCTTCCTTTCACAGGGTCCAGAGTTAATTACTGGTAGGGATTTCTTAACAGGAGGACCCGGTTGTCTTAATTATCTGACCTAATCTGATTGATAAGAGTTGTTGCATTCTCATTGTGCTAACTTCTGACTTGTCTTTCCTCCTTTCCTCCTTTCGCCAGTGGAACTCCCTGCTGGAAATGTTTAATTTGTGTGTCTTTTCATTTTTGTGTATTATTTCCCTACAGCTGGCACGTCATAGTTGGCTTGTTTTTAATAAGTCTTAGTCGGTCATTTTAAGTATGGCACCTGGCCCACAGCACCCTCTCTAATGAGCAGACACATTTCGCAAACTCCAGAGCACAGAGGAAGGATTAGTCCCTGAGCTCCTGAGAATGTGCAGAGTGCCACTCATTAGCCAGGATGGCCTAGGACCATTTTAAGAATGCAGTCAGGTCACACTTTCAATCAGATACAGGCATTTTCAGGCCACCCCTTCCTTTTTTTGCTGCTAGCCTAAGCACAGGCAAAAGGCTAAGCCAGCATCTGGCACCCTTCTCCAGGAGCACAAGAATAGCTCCAGTAAACGTGTGCATGCACGCCATGGGCGGATGTGCGCAGGGGGGCCTTCATGAGAAATTTACCCAAGGGAAGCCTGGCACGTCATGCGCCAAGGTTTGCCATAAGACCCCAGACTCGTCTCGCTTCAAACGCAGACAGTCACCTTGTGTGAATTAATGTCACTGGTTCCCCTTCGGGGGGCTAGGACAATTTTCACTTATGGGGGTCGCACATATTAGGTTCTTACTTGGCAAAGAGGACCAAGCTTGGCGCACGCTCCTGACTCTTCCGCAAGCGGGCAGAGTTGGCAGCCGTGAACCTCGCTTTGCGCACCTTTGCCAAAGAACGCTCCAACATAATTACTGACAGCCAATTTGTTAGGCATTTGCTTCACAGTCTACCGGGAGCGTACATCACTCCCGCAATAGACAAAAATTTGCTAAGTTTGTTCCTCACAACTCCAATTCAGAGTCATGCATTCTTTCATCAGAATGCCAAAGCACTTGCAAGGCAGTTCAACCTGCCACTTTCCCAAGCCCAAGGCATAGTCTGTTCCTGTCTGCATCGTGCAGGGGCACCGGGGGGCCCCTCATGGGGGGTCAACCCACGAGGGACAGAGGCCATCCAGGTGTGGCAAATGGACGTCACACATGCCCCACAATTTGGCAAATGGCAGTACATGCACGTTTGCATTAATACCTTCCCACAGTTTGTTTGGGTAATAGCACAGAAGGGAGAAACGGCTCCCCATGTGGAGCAGCATCTCCTTTCCCATGGCCATGGGCGAACCTCGGCACATGAAGTCCGATGACGCCCCAGCTTATAGCTGGGGGCCACCTGGGATATTAAGCACACCTTTGGCGTTCCGTACAATCCACAGGGACAAGCGATTGTGGAACGGGCCTATCGGACGCTTAAGTCCTACATTGACAAACAGAAAGGGGGGAACAACATCCCATAGTTGCACAGCAATTGCTATCCTATAAGTGTAAAAACCAACTAACTCTTTCAGAATTTTTATCTCCCAAACAAGTCTCTTCCCCATGCAGGTCCCAGAGGCCAGAATTAGACCCGGATGCCAAGTTTGGCTATTGCAAAGGATGGCACCAGCCTTGGATGTCATCAGCTGTCCGTCTTCCTTTATGACTTACATCTCCAAAGACATTTCTATGAACATTTTGCATACTCAGTGCTACTTCTAAGGACCATGCTTTTCCCCAAAACAAGACTTTTCCAAGCTCAAGTTATACATGAAACCCCACCAAGAAGGGAAGCCTCATCTTCAAGAAGCAGCTGAATGTTTTCTATTGCTATTATCTGTAGTTGCTCTTTATTTATTCATGCCTTGTACAATGCTCCAGTTGGGATTTGCAAGGGACACTTGAATTTCTGTATACGTAGGGTCGTATATTGTTAATAACGGCCAGTTTCCACCAAAGGAAGCCAGACCGGCCCATGTTTGCACCGGCCCATTGCTTGCAAAGATTGAGCACCCGGTAGCCGGTAATCCCCAGCTCATTTTCACACCTCCCCATAGGTGCTAGAAAGACATTTGCACAATGCCAGAAGTTGCAGAAATAGCTTAGAATCACCTTAGGTCACAGTAAGAGATCAATTACACATCTCATTATCTTGCCTTGCTACAGAAAGCAGTCCGGATTCAGACACACAGCTCTGAAAAACCAGGCAGCAGTCAGTATATTCAGCGTGCCAGGTTTAGCCATAGGCAATGCTCAGAGAATTGGTCAATTGGCTTGCGCTTTAGCAAGAGCCATTAACCACACCTCCTCGGCAATAGCGCTGCTCAACCAGGAGCAGACAGAGCTTCACCATGCCATACTGCATAATCAAGCAGCTATCGATTATCCCCTGTTGTTACATCATTTGGGCTGCGAGTCTGTCCACGACATGTGTTGCTTTAATCTTACAGACAACACACGCAAGGTACAAAGCCAGCTCACGGACGTTCACACCCTAGTCAAGAACATCAAGGAGGATGCTTCATGGGGGTGGTGGGATTCGTTGTGGTCATGGTTCCCATGGGGTTGGCTTCAGACGACACTCAAGGTGATTGTGGGGGTGGCAATACTGGGCACAACAGTGTGTTGTTTCGTGCAATGTATTCCCTCACTGCTATCGAGATGTCCCCCATGGAGGGAGCCCCGAAACGTCATCCCCTCACACCAGCTGATGCCCCTCCTGCGCAGGGCTGTCTGTCAGGTCCAAAAATAACAGAAAAAGGGGGAGTGCGGTATCCGCGAGCACAATTGGCATTAACTGCCCCTGACAAAGGTTACACCGGTTGAGGGAGGCTCCTGGTCACTGGCCTTTGCGGGTACAGAAATTGGGGAGCGGATTAATAGTCATAAGATTGATTCACCCACATCTGACCTGACCGGCAGCTCTGCTGAGGGAAGCTAAATCGCTAACTCCCGTTAGACATTAGGCAATTACTCACTTGCAGATGAGCCCAAGCCTTAGTGCAAATAGTGGCCATGTTTACCCTTGCACAAGCCATGAACAATGGATTTCCCCTGTCAGTATTTGCCTTAGTTAATTAACTTCCCCAAGAGAAGTTCCCAATTAACCCGGGTAAATGGGTGATGTGATTTTCTGTCAGATGACGATTCTACCACACGCAGCCTTGAACATAATATATACTGATGATTTTCCCTCAATAAACCACTGGTCTTCGCTCCATCTTGTCTCATGTCGTTCCTTGACCAGTCTCCTCCGGGACCCTAAGGGCCACTTCACGGCCCCAATCCAACACACAGGGATCTTACTTCTTCTTCCATGTCTAGGCTAAATGTAAAACTGCCAAAATGAAGCCACTTTTGAGTAAAGTTAGAATTCAGAGTTGGGCAATACTCTTGTAAGTGCGTACCAGAAGAGGGGAAAGGAGTGAAACAAAATGTCTGACCTCTCCAAAATGGAGAAATTCAGAACCCATTTATGTGGGATCCGCGCACACAATTGGTATACTGGCCCTGACAGAACCCCAGTGATGGGTGATCACCTCGTTGCCAGGGGTTCCTGAAGGGACAGAAATTGGGGGAGCGGAATATTAGATAGGGTTTAATTCATCACTAACTGATCTGACAAACTGCTCGGTCAACAGAGAGCTAATGACTAATGTGTTAGGTGCGTAATAGGCAATCTCGCGCCTGCGGATTACCTTAAACCCTAGAACCAATACCAGCCACATGTTTACCCCGGAACAATGTATTTCCCCTGTCATTAATTAAGTTAGTTAATTAACTTCCCCTGTAGACTTCCCCAATTAACTTGTGTAAACATGGAGTGTGAGTTCTGCAGATCGCGATGCTTTTACATGCAGCCTGTACATGATAAATACTAATGATTTGCCTTCATTAAATGACTGGTCTTCGCTCCATCTTGCCTCGTGTCTCATTGCTTGACCAGTCTCCTCCGGGACCCAACAGCTGCTTCATGGTTGCGATCCAGCTTGCACAACCCGCTTCATGGCCCAGATCCAACACATTTAGAAAGCTTTGAACTTTGCTCCATTTCCACTCCCTTCTATGTTTTCATAATGGCAATGGCTTATAGATGAGGACAATTGGATAAAAATGCATGGAGAGGGCAATTGGATAAAAATGTATGGAGAATTCTGTTCTGGTAGCCATGATATTATGTTCCCGTTTCTCTAAACAGCACCTAGATGGCCAACTTGATCTGCGGACACCTTTTAGACGTCCAAGCTGAATTCAGTAGAACCTTTCCCCCCACAAATATTCTCATATAAATTACCTTTAGCCCTAGAGCACCAAAGCATCTCATTTTTTTGCTTGCCTATAGATTTCTAGTACAGTACTTGATAGTTGGTGGTGGCTGGGTGTTTTTGGCTTCACTACCCCACAATAATGTCTTTAAAATGCAGGCTTAACTACTATGGTTAGCTGCTTTGCCTAGGCAAATTAAATTAAGCCTCTGGCATATGATTTAAACTTTGTTTCAGCTAATTGAGCATCTAATGGGTAAGGATGAATATGAGCTGTACACAGAAATACTGTTTTTCATAGATTTTCTGATTAACACCCATTCAATTGAGTTAAAAGACGCATTTATGAGGATACTTTTCAAGTTTCAGATTAATCACTGAGCCCTCCAGTAGAAGCTGAGACTGTATGGAATATGTACTAAGATATTCATCACCTCCCATTTTCTCTTTTGGTTTCTTGTTTACAAACTGGTACTAACAGCCCTGAGCATTGTCAAACTTTTCGTCTCATGCAAGGGCTAGAGGTACATTTCCTTCCAAACTACATAACGTGGGTACCATATTATTAAGGGGTGCCCAGTGTGGTGTCTAGTCATGCCTGCCACATGACCATAGAAACATCTGCAGAAGCAGACAGTGTTGGCTCTTCAGCTATGAAACAGAGATGAGCACTGAACCCTAGAGCCAGATGCGACTGGCTTTCGAGCAAGGGTGACCTTTACCTTTACCTTACTGTGGTGTAGTGGATATTGTGATGGACTACGATTCAGGAGACCAAGGGAACTAACTAGAGATGTGGAACTGGTAAAGACATTTCAAAAATATCTCACCTACCTTGAAAGCTCAATAAAGGTTGCTATAAGTCAGTTTTAACTTGACAGCACATAACAACTACATACACAGCTACTGAGTAAAAAAAAAAATCACACTTGTTCATCTTTTCAGATTCGATTGTAATTTTATCCCTTTGGGATTTTACTTAATTGAATTATTTAAAGATCCTCTATATTCCTTTTTGAAACCAGACATCTGAAAGATCCCCATGTATTTTTTTAACAGAAATGATAAGATGAGATAATAATGCATTGCGTACAATCACTACTTCTTATATAAGGATCAAACAGCTAAACATTCAGGCTAGTCCACCTCTTCATAAGACAAATCACACAAATTTTTCTCTGCTCTGGCGGACCTTCTGTCTCATGAATGTTAAGTTGTGCAACTATTTTCACAACCAGTGTGAGCTGGGCATCCTGCCAGAAGCCTGCTGGCTTGTGGAGAAAGCTTATGAGATCACCCATCCATGATTCTATAATGCAACATGATACTGACTTGAAACAATATCTGGAAATGTGACCACTATCATTGGCAGAATCCTGTTAAACATTCCAGAGTATAGTACAGCAAATATAGCATTCCACACCATCTTCAGTTTGCACTTGTACCAAGCACAGTTTTCTCTATTCAAAGCAGCAGGTCTTTCACCTTCCAGAAGGGGATAGTGCACTGTCTTACACAAATGCCAGAAAACAAACGACTACTACTTTTTCTTCTTCTTCCATGTCTAGGCCAGACATGAAACTGTCAAAATGAAGGCACCTTTTGGTGAGTTCATCCTGCAGTTCCCTTTGACTGACCTAGTGTGAGAAAGATTAGCCAGCAACACCAAGTTGCCATTACCAGGGTACACCCGCTTGTGGATCAAAAATACTACAATCTTTGAGGAGGTCCATTCTATGTACCCCAACTGACCACAAAATGGATGGTTATAAGTACAATAAGCAAATAGGATTTTGGTTAAGAAGAATTCTGCTTCTGAGTGTGTGATCACACAAGGAAATAGATTGTAGTTTGGGCCGTTAGTGGAATGGCTCGGTGCAATCTAGTTCTTTATAATCAAATGATGTGTGAGGATTTGCACTCTAGCCTGACCCTGATCTGTATGTGCCCAAGCTGGACCTTCTTAGTCCATTTGGAGGTCTACACTACAGGCTGAAGTGATTCCCTGCCAAAAGGAAGTGTTGTTTTTAAGGGAGTTTGCTCCCTAAAAAACAATCTTTTCCAATGAGTGCCTTTTGCAGGCGCACCCCCCCCCCCCCCAATAAAGGACTCAGACACTGGTAAAAGTGGATAACGGCATTGGGCCACATTTATTGATTCATGCCCTAGTCCGAATTATAAATTTCTATTGGTAATTGACCAATTATAATTCTTAAGGCAAGCAGGCCGAAGTAACACTGGTAAGGTACCACCCAAAATTGCCGACGGCAATTGTTACAATGTATCTATTTGTATCCATTTGTTTGTTGACAACAAACAAATTGTTGACCGTAGTCAATATCTAACTAATGACCCCACCCTCTGACGCGTATCTGTGAAATCACGGGGTGATGCATGCTGTCTAGCTGTAGCCATCACCCCGTCGCCTGGTTCGTCGTTGACCAGACAACGTTTAACCAACTTATGCCTGTCTAGTGTTGTCCAGTCAATTGCGAACCTGCCGGATACCTGTGGGTCATAAATGTTTACCTTCCCAGTGCTACCCGCCCATGTGACCAAAGTCAACAGCAGCAACAGAAACCCCTATATCAAACCATAGCAACAGTGTGGGATGGGCGAAAAAACCAGGACCCGAGAGCCAATTGTGGGTCCCAGCCAAAAATTCCCACCCGGCCCCGAAGCGACCAAAATATCACACTGTTAACTAGGGAGGGGGTGGAGGGGAAAATCTTCTCCGCTCCGTCGCTTCGCAAAATGGCAGCTCGGCTGCCTCGTGGCCACCCCTTTTATAGAGGAGCTGGCCACGCCCCCTAACTACCCGGATGCCTTTGTCCGATGGGGGGGCGCAAAGAGCGCGGTGGCCATTTTGGCGCCGCGCTTGCATTGCAGGCGCACCCCCCAATAAAGGACTCAGACACTGGTAAAAGTGGATAATGGCATTGGGCCACATTTATTGATTCATGCCCTAGTCCGAATTATAAATTTCTATTGGTAATTGACCAATTATAATTCTTAAGGCAAGCAGGCCGAAGTAACACTGGTAAGGTACCACCCAAAATTGCCGACGGCAATTGTTACAATGTATCTATTTGTATCCATTTGTTTGTTGACAACAAACAAATTGTTGACCGTAGTCAATATCTAACTAATGACCCCACCCTCTGACGCATATCCGTGAAATCACGGGGTGATGCATGCTGTCTAGCTGTAGCCGTCACCCCGTCGCCTGGTTCGTCGTTGACCGGACAACGTTTAACCAACTTATGCCTGTCTAGTGTTGTCCAGTCAATTGCGAACCTGCCGGATACCTGTGGGTCATAAATGTTTACCTTACCAGTGCTACCCGCCACACGGGGAGGCTTCCCAAAAAGGCTCACCGCCCCCCCCCAAGACCGTCAGCTCGGTCAACAGGCCTGCTCGCCAGTCCGCTAACCAGAGGTCCATACCTCCCTGCGACAGATGGGCCCCATCCCCTGAGTAAAGCTCTTAATTTTGCAGACTGATGGTGGGGAGGTGAATGACGTGTCCCCCACCCTATTCAAAAAGGAACCGGGCAATAGCCCTGTTCACGGAGCGTCGGCTCAGTCAAGAGCCTCGAGGCCGAACGCTCCCCAGTAAGCGTACCGCGACATCATGTCCGACCACTTGAGGGTTGTGGCAGGCCACACATAATGTGAGTAGGGCAGGTCACTGCAAATCGCAAGCTTCCGCGATAGGCCAGTGACCCGCCCCAAGCCATCGCCCCCAAGGTACATAACCAGGACATCAGGCGAGTCAGCATCCCTGATGTAGAAAAGGAATGGCAACAGTTCCCGCCATAACATGCCGCGCTTACCACACCACCTGAGACGTACGGGTGCACCCAGTCCCAGTCGTGGTCCCACTCTGTTGCCGCAGCGTAACACGCTGCCCTGTGCAGCGTAACGTGCTGCCCTATGCAGCGTAACGCGCTGCCCTGTGCAGCGTAACGCGCTGCCCTGTGCACGCGGCTATGGCCCACCAGCCATACTGTCACCGGTGTAATACGACACCCAGGGTCTGTCAAGAAAAAAAAGGGGGGGAGAAACAGTGCAGTGACTAAACTGGTACTCAGGTTGAAGAGGGCGAACACAAATTGAAAACATTGTGATCCCCACCCTCCCATGCGGCGTATTTCAGCCCCGGAGCACCCAAAACAGCTGCAGTAGAAGCCGCCCCCCTTCTGAACGAATGGGTGCCGCAACAAGCCCCTGAGAGGCCAACACTGTCTAGTGCCTTCGCGGCACCCTCCAAAATTGAAATTTAGTAAGGGGAGACCCACCTTGGTGACAGAAAAACAGGCCATGGTGCGTGCCACGCAGTGCAAGGAAATCCTGTAGGGCACCAACCGGACAGATGTCTGCCAAAGAACTCCGTAGCAGTCTTACATCACTGCCTACGCCATGCTGATCTGTCTTAGAGGAGCGTATCCTCCACTGAGCCCAGTCTTTGGCAACATAGACATCCTCGAGTTCCAGTGCCCTACGACTTGCATCCGCCTTAGACAGCATCACAAGCTCGCTGATGCGGAGCGCTCCAAAAAAGGCCACCGTTGTGACTGCATGAAATGGGCTGCCTCATATCTATCGAAACAGAGGCCAGGCCAGCCCCGGGCCAATTGGGTAAGAACCCCTGGAGAAATCGGGTGGCGGTCGTCCGGGCAACGCCCACGCTACCGCACCCACCCCTCCAAAACATGTCTCACACGGAAGTCAGCGGTACTATCCACATGACCTCCCACCTTGGCCATAAAAGCCAACGCTGACAGCCCAGATGCTATAGTGCGAGGTGCAAGGCCCTGGGCATGCAGGTAAACCATGAACCGAAGTACATGGGTCACTGGGATCAGCCAGGATTCTGGCAGCCGGAATTGGGTACAGAAGGCTCTGAAAGAATTGAATGCATGGTGATACGCCTTACGCGTGCGTGGCGCCAGTGACAAGCCAATCGCCCGGTTCACCTCTCCTTGCCAATGGTCCATATCTCGTCCGGGGGTGGCGAGGGAAATCCCTCCGCATCCGGGGCCAAGGCACGGAACCAGGAGATCTGCAGGCGGGACAAAGCGTCAGCTATATCATTATTGACTCCCGGGACATGCCTGGCCCCGAAGAGGACGTAGGGGCGCAGGCTGCGCAACACAAACTGGCACAGTAGGTCCATGACCCTGGGCGATTTGGAAGTCTGTGAGTTGACAATGTGGACAACGGCCGCATTGTCACACCAGAAATGGACGACCGAGTCGACCCACTCCTCGCCCCATAGCATCAAAGCCCCCAGGATAGGGAAAAATTCCAAATACGTGAGATCACGCAGGCGACCCATGCCTGCCCAGGCTGGTGGCCACCCACCATAGGCCCACTTCCCATTGAAGTACATCCCATAACCCAGGGACCCCGAGGCATCAGACTGGATCTGAAAGCGAGGGGAAGCCAGGAGGTCAGACCTCCAAAATGATACTCCATCGAACTCCCTCAGGAACTGGAGCCAGATAAGCATATCTGCCCTGATACCCCGGGTGAGTCTAACCCTATGGTGGGGCCTAGATAAGCCAGTCATGGCGTTGCACAAGCGCCGAGTAAATGCCCTGCCCGGTGCGACCACCCTGCAAGCGGAATTGAGGTGACCATGTAGCACCTGCAGTTCCCTCAGGGATGCCTTGCGTTTAGCAAGCAAATCCGAGATAAGGGCCACTATCCTTGACCCCTTATCCCCCGGTAACCTAGAAGCCTACCCTACCAAGTCAATCTCCACCCCCAGGAATACTAGCTTAGTAGATGTGCCCTCGGTCTTTTCGGGCGCTAAAGGGACACCGAGTTCCTCCATTAGCGTCTGAAATGTGTTGAGGAGACGTGTGTACGTGTCCCAGCCCCGTTCACCCCGAACAAAATTCATCCAGGTAATGGGCTACAGACCGGGACCCTGACCTGCGGACGAAAGCCCACTGCAGGAATGTGCTGAAACACTCAAAGGCCGAGCATGATATGGGGTAGGACAAGTGATGGATCAGGCGAAACTCGCCCGGTAACTCCTTGGGCACCAAGCCCAAGGGTGACACCTTAAGGTCAGGGAACAGGGGTGCAGTGAAAGGGCCAGCGACCCTGCCCGAAGGAACCTCCTTGTTAATGCTGGCAGCAGCCACCTCCTCCTCCCTCCCCTTAAGGGACAAAAGGTTGGGAGCATCCTGAAGGGACCTATCACCCACAAAAGGAATACGGAACCCCAGTAGAAAACCCTGAAGCAGGTAAACCGCCTCCTCCTCCTTCGAGTATAATGCGAGCCAACGCTCCAACATGTCCATGTTAATTGGGGAGGGGGCCATTCGGTGAACCAGCTCCCCCTGCGGCAGTCTTGCCAACCCCTTGTCCGCCCCTCCCTCTGCCCCGCATCCCTCCAGGCCTGGGACAGGCGGAGGCAGCATGGGGGCCGGCACAAGAGGGCCACTCATGCCTGTACCGGCAATTATTCCCATTGCAGGAACCATTGGACAAGAAAGTCCAGCACAGCAGGCGGGCTGGAACCCCCTGCCCCGCCACCTGGTGGGGTGCCTGCGCTGGGGCCGCTCGCTGGACCGCATGTCCACAATGGTATCTCTCCCCAGGCGCAGGGCGCGTGGGAGTCATGTACAGAAGCCACAGCGTCTGGCAGGGCTCATCCCACCTCATCTCGGGGTGCAGGGGAATCCGCATACGGAATTCCACATCATAAGCCAACCACGACAGGCCCGGGAAGTCGACCATCGCCCGGTAAACATGGTCCAAATACTGGACCATCGGAATCGCCAAATCCGGCCGGGCCCTGAGGTAGACCGCCACGTATGAGGTAGGCCGGCAACCGGTTGGCCCACGTACGTGGCTGCTTGCGACGACGTGCCTGCTCCTTATCCTTCTCATCTTGCCCCTCCCTCTCCTCTATGGTGGGTTCTCTGGTAAGGAGGGAGAAGATGTCCACATACTTCCCACGCCAGATCTTTTCCTTGGTGGCTTGGGCCAAATGGTCCCCCAGGGGCAACGAATACCCCGCAGTCGGCAATGCTGACACAGGAATGGCGGGAACTGCGGGCATCTGAAAAGGAGCCTGGACCAACCCGGTCACCCCTAAAACCTTCCCAACTGCGCAAGTAGTACCCCCCACACCGGGGCCCTGGGTGAGAGCTGGAGTCACCGGGTGGGCCGTCGGCGGCCGAACCGCTGCACCACCCGTGCGAGGCCAAGGCCATTGAAACCCCCCCCAACATTGCCATGTGTGTGGGTGCGCTAGATTGAACCACATACTCACATGCTGCACCCCCATGGGCCGCCCCCACCGGGGGTTCCGACCCACTGGGGGCGTCGGAGCTCACGACCGCATCTGAGCTCGCCGACGGGGCCTGACCAGCACTGGCCTGTCGATCGGGGAGCTGCGAGGCAGTGGCCGATGCTGGGCCACGCGCCTCAGTCAGCTCGACCCGTCCCGCCGCCTGCCGCTGCCCAGCAGACGATGGACGAATCTGCACCCCAAAAGGGGTCCCCTGGGTGGTTACCCTGGCCAGTGAAGCCTCGAGGGCCGCAACGCGGGCCAGAAGGGCCTCCACACTGACGTAGCCCCCCAAGCCAAGAGGGGGCAAAGGGCCGGCCGGCCCACTAACTGCAGGCGCGGGTCCAGATCCTTGGACCCCGGGGCCCATATAGGGCCATGATCCCAGGCCCGGCCCCGGGGCCGGGGAGAACCCTGCCAGGGGAGAGAGCTGAAACCCCCCGCAGGCAGCTGCGCACCAACGGGGGAAGGCCCCGCAGAATGGGCCACGCCAGAGGCAGTGGCCACTGCTTGTGGGCCGAGGGCCGCGGCCCCTACAGGCCTCCAGCCCCAGGCTAAGGGGGAATCAACCCCATACCACCGGTCCCGGTGAGCTCGGGCAAAGGAGGCTGCTGGGTAGGCGCGGCCGCGGTCCTCCGACCCGGCTAGCGCCTCCACGCAGAACGAGCCGCATTCGCAGCCACCTTCTTCTTAGAGGGCATCGCAGCTAACCGATGGGAAGCCGAAAAGGAGAAAATTCAACAGGCAAGAGGCTTCCCGGTGAAGGTAAAAGCGACAGAGGTAAGAGGGAAAAACTTCTCCGCTCCGTCGCTTCGCAAAATGGCAGCTCGGCTGCCTCGTGGCCACCCCTTTTATAGAGGAGCTGGCCACGCCCCCTAACTACCCGGATGCCTTCGTCCGATGGGGGTGGCGCAAAGAGCGCGGCGGCCATTTTGGCGCCGCGCTTGCATTCTGCTGTCTGATCTCACCTTCAGTAACCCTAAATTTGTAGGACAAGCCATTTTGTTTTATTTATTTCATGCACTTAAATTTTTTGTTCATTTCTGTGATTTTCAAGTGCTAGAGCTGGATATTATAAAGCAAAAGGCTGTGTCTCCTATCTTGTCTGGCCTCCAAAAGAAGTAGAACATACAATGAAGCATTTGATGTTGAATGCAGTGGGCAGGGAGATTTTCATGGGAGCAGAGAGTCTTTGAATTATTCTGGTCCGAGATCTAAATTTATAGGCAAAATCCAGAATTTAAATTCTTTGAAATATGGAGATGAACTGAAAGCCAACAGAGATGAAGTGGTGGCCAAAATATGAGTGATAAAGCAAGCTCCAAAAATCAGTCTGGTTGCCATATTTTGCACTAGTGGGAGTTTGTGGATTATTTTCTTCAAAAATAGGACCTATTTTGGTACCTTAATCTTAATGTTAGTACACAGTTTTTTCTTCCCATCTTTGTGATGAGTTCTTCAATAATAAACCCCTTAGGAAACACTTTGACCTTTACCAAAAATAATAATACCTGTGTGTTTCACTTCAAAGTACCTGTCACCTTACCTGTACTGTACCATAACATCTTTTCACACATTTATATAAATGTTTGGGATGTTAGTCTACAAGGATTAAACTAGAGAATGCATTTAGCAAGATTTTTGAACCACTGCTTTCTTAAGATGTCAAAAGGCATCTGCTTGTCCTAACACAACCTTCCCACAACCTGGGTATCTTGTAAAATATTTTGCTTTGTTTTACTATTGATTATCAGAAGGCAAGCAAACTCAAACTTAATTTGCAAGCCTGATTGCTCAAGTACACAATTATCAATCAATTAATTATTTATTGCAGCTGATGGCTAGATATAATAAAAGATTTAGAAGATTAGAAGAAGCTGGGACAGAGATTAGAAGAAATCCTGTCACTGGAAGAAAAAAGTACTAATAACATTAAATATGCAACACTTTTAACATTTAGTTTTACCCTCCAAGGTAGACATTGCTTGCTAAAAGACAGTGGACCAAATGTCAACATTTCTGATGGTCTAGGAAAAAGAAGAAGAATCTGTTTTATTCTTATTTCAAAACAGCAAAATAATGTAATAAGATGTGTTAAATTTAGAAACAAACTCTTCCAGAAATTGAAAAATAGCTATATACCTTATTGATATTTTATAATCTAAGCAGTTGACTATATCATCAAATACATCAGGATTTGTTCTGCTTCTAAAATTGGTAAATTCAAATTATTTTTTGCTGCCCACATGATATGAAGGCTAAATTGAATCCATATGTGGCTTTTCCCCCCTCCCAGAGTAGCTTTTTTTCTGCGCTACTAGAGGGCTTCTATTTTGTTCATGTTAAAACAGTTCAAATGAGTTCTTTTCCATGTGGATGCATCTAAAGATGAGGGGGCGTGTCTGTAATTGTCTGTAGGTGATGTAAGCAATTGGGCATGATCACTATGAAATGAAAAATGTTCCTGTGAAGTGTTTGGAATGCTGCAATTTTCCGGAACACTGTGTAATCCTTTCAAATCCAAGGGCAACACATTTTGTTTCATCTTCATTTTTTTTACAGCGGTTGTCTGCAGAATGGATGGGAAGACAATCCTAAGAACGAAGACCTAGCAATAAGGAGATGTGATATCATGCTATTGTCATCTATTTAATTTTTAAAAATGTAAGAAAGCTAGGATTGCACAAAGAAAAGGTAGGTGAAGGCATGATCACAGGAAGGAAAGAAATGGGGGTCTGAGTTGGATTTCATCATCAAGGTGAACACAGAGTTTCTGATTCAATTTGCAGGTCTAACAATTTCAATCGTAGCTGAGGCTGTATAAATTAGGCCATAGAAGAAGCAAATCACTAATGGTTCTTTGCCTGGTTTTGGTGTAGCAATTACTTTTTCTATTCTGCTACAAATTTTTTTTGCGGGGGGTGTCTTTGCTTGTTCAACAGTTCAACAGTTATTAAAGATCTGAAGGAGCCATTCCATTCCATTTCGCCCAAAATGTTTAATTTGCTTGAACCAGATATCATTGAGTCCCACTGCTTTGCCATTCATACATCTTCTTCTACAATCTTTGTTTAGTACAAAAATATATAATGTAACTGGGAAGGTGTTTTACATATGCAATGCAAAAAACACCATTAGTCAATAATTCTGTGTAAGGCATTGGTTGTTTTTATTTTTCAGTGAAGAATCGTATAACACTTAATGTGTAAATTCAGAAATTTTATTGCTGGACCCCTACGGTGGACAATCAAGTGTTCTCTATATTTTGAGCCACAACACTTGGCTCTTACTGAATATTAATTAGTATAATATTCATACTATAATAATAATAATAATTTCGTGTTATAAATTATTCTGGGTTGAAAGGATTTTTGCTGGAGAAACTCTGCTCAGGGGACACCCGAATGAGTCTCCTTTCATGTCCCCAAGATTTTTTTTCCATCGAAGTGGTCCCTATTTACCTACGTACAATTTCTTGCCTTCGAACTGCTAGATTGGCAGGAGCTGGGACAGAGACAGGCACTCAAACCATCATGCAGTACCTGAGTCTTGAATTGCCGATTTGCTGGTCTTCCAGCTAACAAGGTGAGCTTCTTAACCACTGAGCCGCTGCAGCCCCATCATATTGCCTATGCAGGTAACCAAAACATTTATTTTTGCATATAACCTTTTGCTGTGAATGAAATTACAGCCTTCATATAACTGGCAAGGTCAGGGAGGAGTAACATGTAGCCTTCCTACCTTACCAATAAAGTCCCATCTATGAAATGCCTTACTTAGAAAGTCCCACCTGGTTCCTACACTGTGGTCTTTTCAGCACCAATAAAGATCTTGTGCTCTGAAAGATGCTAGTCTTTGGGGAGGAAATTGTATTTATTTTGTTGTATTGCTGTTATCCTTTATAGTTTTATAAATCTTGGTTTTGTTCTGTAGCTATTTCGATGGTGGAGGACAGAAGTGCCTGGCAGGCAATGGTCTATGGGGTCACAAAGAGTCGGAATCGACTGTCCGACTGAACAACAACAATTTTTATTTTGTGACCCAATCCACACTGCTTTGGCTACCCAGATGAAATGAAATGAATAACTGTATGCTGTGTTTAGACAAAATAGCACCATCCACATGCAAGCTAATGTTTATTCAGATTTGCAGAAATAAAAAAGAACCTTTAAAATATTATGAAAATAACATATTTCTCCACAAAACCCACTGTAGACTGAGCTTGCTGATTGGCTATGAAATGCTACTTGCTGGTATGAGACAAATGGAATGGAAAATACTAAGGGCATGTGATGGATGGATTGCTATAACTCTGAACAGGAACATTCCTCATTGCCGCTTATTGTTGCAGATAACAGTTATGATATAATCTGCAAACTTTCACCCCATTAGATAGTTCTCTTGCTCAGAATGTAGCCTCATTTTCCCCTTGGTAGCCTAAGGCTTTTAAAAATTTTCGCAAGTTAAAATAAATTGTGATTTTACTTTTTCATGGAAAACTGTGAATTTCACGTTATGTAACTGTCCCGCCTGGTTCCATAAAAACATTGAAATGTCACAGTTTTCAAATAACTTGATTTGGGGGGGGGATCGTACATTTTTCTTGCACTTCTATTGGAACCATCAGCAGGTGGCAGCAGCAGCAGCTTGGTGAACAAGGAAGAAAGAGAGGGGGGGAAAACGTGCCTTTTTCTTGTGGCATCTGTAGCAGCAGCCATTACACAAATACTGCAGGACGGAATGAGCTCCCGTCTGTCCCAGCTCCTGCATACCTAGCAGTTCAAAAGCAAGAAATGGCAAGTAGATTAATAGGGATCACTTGGGGGGGGGAGTAAACAGCATTCCATGCGCTCTGGTGTCTAGTCATGCCTGACACACAACCACAGAAACATTTGCAGAAGCAGACAGTGCTGACTCTTTGGCTTTGAAACAGAGATGAGCACTGAACCCTAGAGTCGGATACAACTGGCTTTCGAGCAAGGGAAATCTTTGTCCCATTTTTGTGGGAGGGAATTATGGTAACTCTAGACTGAAGTCTAGTACAGTATCTTACTTTCTTTCCCACAGAGGAAAAAATTCTTTTGTATGGAGTTTTGAAAAGCTAACTACTTACCTACTCCTGATAAAATGAATGACAGATTTGGTAGCAAAGCTAGTTTAATCAGTCTCTCTTTTTAAATTGACTTTTATTTCAAGGTCTTTCTTTTCCCAATTAGTCAACCTAAATTGATTGTTTAATGCATAACTAATCTGAAACTTGTGCTCTCTTGCTGATGGAGTAGTTACAGATAATTTTGTGGAAGCCACAGCACTTATGGATCACATTTATCAAGAGGTAGCATTTTAGAAGTCATTAGAGTGTGGTTCTTTTTTTAAAACTGAATTAAGAAGTACTAGACCAATCTACACTGCCAAATAAGCTATAATTATTAGTAAATTCAAAATTCTATTCTTTCTGGGTTGTATCAAACACCAGGCAAGCAAAATGTCCATTCAAATTCTTCCTTCTCCCTTCAAATCTGATCCATCAACACTCTGGAGTAGATTTTGAGGTCAAGTGAAGGGCTGCTGGGGAGGGGAGAGAGATATTTGCCTCACTGTTTCTCTCTCACTCATAGAAAAAGACAGCTAGATTTCACCAGCATTCCAAATTTAATGGTCCTCTAATCTGACACATCATTGAGTGCTGTAGCACTTCAAAGTGCAAGTGGGGATACTACATGACGATGCACTTATGTGGATGAAAACATTTCTTGTTTTAAAACATCAATCCCCCCCCCCCCAAAAAAAATGGACTTCAATTCCCAGAAGCCTAAGTCAATTCCCCAAAGCACTGATCAGCCAATGTACTGACTTAAGGTTCTGGGAATTGAAGTCCACAAGTGTTCCATGGAACATAGTTCGGAAACCGCTGTTTTAGAAAACAGGGTCCTAAATGTGGCTAAGCAAGAAACTTTCATTTTAACAAGCTATTTTTCTACACAGAGAGGTATTGAAATAATAAAAGCAACTATGCAATCACATGACTTTTCCACGCAATGAACATAGGTTGAAAGAAGAGAGTGCAAAAGCTGGCTTGGAGTCTCAACATTAAGAAAACCAAGATAATGACAACAGGCCTTATCAGTCCCTGGAAAATAGATGGGGAAGAAGTAGAAGCAGTAACAGACTTTACCTTCTTAGGATCTAAGATCACTGCAGATGGTGATTGCAGCCATGAAATAAAAAGGCAACTGATTCTTGGAAAACAAGCTATGAGAAACCTGAGGAACATAGTTAAAAGTAGAGACATCACCTTGCAAACAAAAATTCCCATAGTCAAAGCAATGGTATTCCTGGTGGTAATGTATGGTTGTGAGAGCTGGACCATAAGGAAAGCTGAGTGCAGAAGAATAGATTTCTTTGAAATGTGGTGTTGGAGTAGAGTTTTGAGAGTACCCTGGACAGCGAGGAGAACCTTGGAAGGTCAAATAGTGAAGATGAAGCTAAAGTACTTTGGACATCAAATAAGAAGAAAGGATTCACTTGAGAAAGCCTTGATGCTGGGAAAGGTGGAGGGCAAAAGAAGAAGGGGTGGCAGAGAATGAGATGGCTAGATGGTATTGTTGACACAATGGGCACAGAGCTGGGTAGGTTGAGGAGGAAGGTGGAGGACAAGAGGTGCCTGACGTGCAATGGTCCATGGGGTCACAAAGGGTTGGAATCAACAGTGCGACTAAACAGCAAAACCATGGGAACAAAGTTTTGGCTTGGACAATACTTTTATTAGAACACTAAAAAACTTACAAAACAAGTCTTTGAATTATAAAAGATCACTATAAATGCTATGGCCTATGGAATTGTACTAGAACCTTTCAAGAGGCAGAAATGATATACAACTTTTGAATGGGTGGGAGAAAGTAGCCAAGAACTAATGGCTACTTTTCCTCATTCCTGTTGGAAAAAACCACTTTAGGAAATGACATAGGTTCTTTAGGAAATGACATAGGTTCTGCAATTCAATGAAAATTAGGTGTATGCACAGCATAAAAACTGGTCCAAATGAAGCAAAACATGGGTATTTGTACATTACTCGAGCAGATGCAGATTGGTTCAAGAAACCCCTAGTCATGATCTTATGAATCACTGAAGTTTGTCCCAATGTCTTTGGAGTTTCAAATACAGAAATTTGGGGGGGGGGGGGGGGAATTGTATCACTTGCTGTACGCAAAAAAGAAAGTCCAAAAACAGGAGTTTGACAGCAGAAGCCTCATGAAAGCCAAATCTCTTCTAGAAGCTCCATTTGCTGAGCTCTAGGTAAGGCTTGACTTGACTTCATTGGAAACTATTTATTTGTTAGAGCAGCCATCACGTATGGCAACGGGAGAGGGGTACATTGCTTATTCAATTTATGAAATACTGTTGCCACCTCATTAGAAGTTAATGGCATGTTTACCGTCTAGAATTGTAATTCTGTTATGTATGTACAATGTTGCTTTAAGAAATGTATGAATGTAACCTGACCACAATCACAATGTAGCCCAGCTGTTAAAGGAACGCGAGTAAGCTGCCCATAGAGGGCAGCTGCGAGTGTTCAACTCACATGGTTCTCATTCCTCAAATCGCCGGCAGCCGCGGGAACTTTCCTGCAAACTACTACTGGAACCGAGGGGGGGCGTGACTGGGACAACGTCACGCCGGTAGCAGCCAATGAGCTACCGTGCAACAAGATTCAAATGTATTGTACTACCGTATATAATGTGATGTATCTCCGCCATTACCACATGTTCATCCTGATCATCAACCAATAAACCTGTGTTAGTCCTTACTGCGACTCCTTCCTTGTCTTCCGTGCAAGACACTAAAAATTCCTTCCAATTTTATTTTTACTTGAGCTCGCATATGAAACCCTTGTTTCATATAGGCTTGCATATGAAACCCATGTTTCCTTTCAGATGGCCAATCAGAAAACTAAGGGGCAAACCTTTGTTCTTTTAAGAGAGTTGAACCTTTAGTGGTGTGAAAATGGTTCATAGTTTGAGTCTAAGCTGAATATATACAGGTATCTACATTTCTAACCTCATAAGCAAGGGTAGGAAAGGATGCAAGACACTTTTTATTCCTTAGACAGCATCACTATCACTCACTTTTTAATAACTGACATCTTGGATGTGTAAAAACTCAGGTTTATATACGGACAATGGTTTGGGCATTGCATGCCCAGCCCTGGACCTTGCGTCCCTCTCCCCATGCCTCTGTGTATGTGTCAAGAGTCACTCTTGCACCTCTTACCTCCACCTTGCCTATAGGCCCCTGGTGGGTAACCTTGGCATTCCAGCTATTCTTGGACTTCAATTACCAGAAGCCCATGTCAGCACATCTGCTGACCAGAACTTTTGGGAATTGATGTCCAAGAACAGCTGGAGTGCCATGGTTAGCCATCTCTGCTCCAGGCATTTGTACATGCTAATTCTAAAGGAGAGGAGATAGTCCTTAATGGCCCAGCCATCAAATAAATGGCCCTGAGATGACCCAGCCACCAAAGTATCTTATGTCTGAAAAAGAGGGGCAGAACTCAGGATTAGGTGAAAATAGACTTTATGGTTTCTAGATTTGTTAATCTTTGTTAATCCATAAAAGTACTGAACTGCTTCTCCTCCTTTTCTCTACCCATCTCTTGAAGGAGGGTGGAGAGAAGATTGCTGTATTGCAAAAGTATTTTTAATAAAGCCTTTCTCTCTCTCTTAATTTTGATATATATAGTGTGTACAGAGAGAGAGAGTGGTGGTGGTTGTTCAGTCGCACAGTCGATTCCGACCCTCTGCGACCCTATGGACCATTGTCCTCCAGGCACCTCTGTCCTCCACCAATTTCCTCAGTGCGCCCAGCTCTGTGCCCACTGTGTCTACAATGCCATCTAGCCATCTCATATTTGGCTGCCCCTTTCTTCTTTTGCCCTCCACCTTTCCCAGCAACAAGGCCATCTCAAGTGAATCCTCCCTTCTCATTTGATGTCCAAAGTACTTCATCTTCATCTTTACTATTTGTCCTTCCAGTGAGCAGTCAGGGTTGATTACTTTTAAAATTGACCTATTTGTTCTCTTTGCTGTCCAGGGGACTCTCAAATCTCTCCTCCAACACCACATCTCAAAGGCATCTATTCTTCTGCACCCAGCTTTCCTAATGGTCCAACTCTCACACCCATACATTACCACCGGGAATACCATTGATTTGACTATGCGAATTTTTGTTTTCAAGGTGATGTCTCTGCTTTTCACTATGTTCCTCAGGTTTCTCACAGCTTGTCTCCCAAGAATCAGTTGTCTTTTTATTTCATGGCTGCAGTCACCATCTGCAGTGATCATAGATCCTAGGAAAGTAAAGTCTGTCACTGCTTCTACTTCTTCCCCATCTATTTTCCATGTACTGATAGGGCCTGTTGCCATTATCTTGGTTTTCTTGATGTTGAGTCTCAAGCCAGCTTTTGGACTCTCTTCTTTCAACCCAATCAAGAGGCTCTTTAGGTCTTCCTCACTTTCTGCCATTAGGGTGGTATTGTCTTCATATCTCAAATTGTTGATGTTTCTCCCAGAAATTTTGATCCCATATTGTGATTCCTCCATCCCCGCATTGCGCATTATGTGCTCTGTGTATAAGTTGAATAAGTAGGGTGATAAAATGCAGCCTTGTCTTACTCCTTTTCCTATTCCAAACCACTCCATCATTCCGTATTCCATCCTAACTGTTGCTTCTTGACTCTTGTACAGATTTCTCATGCAGTGTATAAGGTGTTCTGATATTCCCATCTCTTTAATTACTTGTCGCATTTTGTTGTGGTCCACACAGTCAAAGGCCTTGGTGAAGTCAAGGAAACAGAAGTAGACTTGTTTCTGATATTCCTTTGTTTTCTCCATGATCCAACGTATGTTGGCAATGTGGTCTCTAGTCCCCCTGCCTCTTCTGAACCCTGCCTGCTCCTCTGGTAGTTCTCTCTCCACATGCTGCTAAAGTCTATTCTGTATTATCTTGGGCATCACCTTGCTGGCATGTGGGATGAGCGCAATTGTTCAATAATTTGAACATTCTTTGGCATTGCCCTTTTTGGGATTGGAACATATACTGATCTTTTCCAATCCTGTGTCCACTGTTTTGTTTTCCAAATCTGCTAGCATATTGAATGCAGTAATTTGATTCCATTTTCTTTTAGGGCTTTTAAAAATTCAACTGGGATGCCATCATCTCCACTAGCTTTGTTGTTTGCAGGGCTTTTTAGGGCCTTTCTGACTTCACTCTCCAGGATGTCTGGCTCAAGTTCAATTTCCTCATCATTGTTATTATCAGGAGTGTTGAGGTCTTTTTTGTAGTTCCTCTGTGTACTCTTGCCATCTTTTCTTAATCTCTTCTGCCTCAGGTAACTCCTTGCTGTCTTATCATGGTCAATTTTGCCTTAAATATTCCCTTGATTTCCCCAATTTTTTGAAAAGATCTCTAGTCCTGCCTCTTGTGTTGTTTTCCTCTATTTCTTTGCCTGTTCATTTAAGTATTTTTCCTTATCTCTCCTTGCTTTTCTTTGAAATTCTGTATTCAAGTGATTGTATTTTTTCCTTTCTCCTTTGACTTTTGTGTTCCTTCTTTCCTCTGCTATTTTTAAGAGGCTCATCAGACAACCACTTTGCTTTCTTACGCTACTTTTCTTTTGGCATGGTTTTCCTTGCTGCTTCCTGCATTACGTCCTGCATTTGTCCATAATTCTTCTGGCGCGCTATCAGGTCCAAACCATTAAATCTGTTCCTCACCTCCACCGTGTATTCTTTTGGGATGTTGTCTAGGTCATATCTGTCTGGTCTAATTGTTTCCCCTATTTTCTTTAGTCTAAGCCTGAATTTTGCGATCAGTAGGTTGTGATCTGAGCCACAGTCTGCTCCAGTTTTCATTTTTGCTGACTGTATGGAGGTTCTCCATCTTTGGTTGCAGAATATGTAATCAACCTGGTTTCGATGCTGGCCATCTGGTGATGTCCATGTGTAGAGTCACCTCTTGTGTTAGGCTCCAAAAAAATTTACTACCACATTGTGGCCATGGTATGGTGGGTGTGGGCAGGGGGGAAGCCTTGCGTTGCTCCCAAATTAGGACTACTTTATTTCAAAACTTGGATGGGTGGGGCCAACTATAATTTCTGCTACCAGTTCTGGCAAACTGGTGCGAAACTCTTTTGCCTACTCTATTGGCCAGAAAAAAGTACTGTTAATTTTTTAAAAAGAATTTGGAATTTTGGTGTAGGAGGTGAGTGCTACAGGCCAAAGTATAGCATAGAGCAGTGATGGCAAACCTTTCAGAGACCGAGTGCCCAAACTCTACAGGCTGCAGTCCATGCTGCAGAAGGGTGGGGTGAATGTGCTGGCGGGAGGGAGGAAGTGCTTGGGGAACGGCACACATGGCCACAGAGAGGCACGACATAGGTTTGCCACCACTGGCCTAGAGAATGCCAAGGGGCAATGAGCATTTTTTTTAAAAAAAATAAGTTTTCTGAGATGAAATGATGGAGGGGGGGTCATGTTGCTCATTCCTGCCCTAGTTTCTAGGAGATGAGAACTGGTTTTTCCTCTTTGCAACAAGCAAGAAGGAAAAAATATGGCATACAGGATTTAATTGGCAAGAAGAATGTCAGGAGGCAAATGCTTTGTGGTGGCAGTTGCAGTGTCATTGATTTATAGTTGTTTTAACAGTGGCAGCAAGGTAACCCAGTGGGGCCTTGGAATGAGAGGGCCTAAGGTCCATTGCCACTATGTTGCCCACTACAGTTAAGTCCTTTTCAAAGATGGGGAAAGAGGTTAGTTGGATTTTGTATACTCCCTTGACATATTCTGTCTTTCTAGAAGATCATCCAATGTGTGTGTGTGTGTGTGTGTGTGTGTGTGTGTATCTATCTATCAACACTTGCATGAGAGAGCCTAATGGGCCAGAATACTGACTCTTCTAACAAGAAAAATACAAAATCCCATTAATACTAAGGCAGTTGATTAGAAAGTTGACGTGCTGCTGCTGCTGCTTGGTCATCCATGCAAACTCAGATCTCAACACATTCTGCATTCAGAGTGCATGGCCTTCTTTTCATTTGCAGACAACTTTACTTATCCAACACGTTTTCTTATCATGTTTGCCCCTAATCTTCCATTAGCTTTATCTTATCTCCTCCTTTTGTAAGGGGGAAAAATGTGGAGAGCAGGAAGAACAAGCTAAGCAACATAGGCTGAAGCAGAGCCAGGAAGAGAAATGCTCAGCAGGAGAGACCTGAGCCATTGTCATGGCAACTGCAATCAGATAGGAATGGCTTTGTCCCTGATGGATGGGAGAAATTCCTTATATTGGGGCAGTACAAACACTGCCAGCCTTTCCCTCCTATAAAATGCTTTTTCAGCAAAGTGGCTCTGAGTACTCTGGAGATGACAGAGAGAATAGTGGACCCATAGAATATTGCGACTAGATTTCTCTCTCTACAAACAACTATCAGCATGATCTTATATAATTGTAATTATTGCATGTCCTCAAGTAGTTTCTGATTTATGGTGACCCTATCCAGGATTTTCATGTAGAGTATTTTAGTGTTCTGTAAATAATCGGCAGCAGCCAGCAATATGGGCCAAACATACAACTTTATTTGGAATAAGAATAGGTGACCAGAGCTAACAACACATCCTCACACTCCTTATTTATCTCCAATCAGAACTGACAGTTGGAAGAAACCGTTAGAACCGTTGACAGCTCTGTCTCGTATATTCTCGTTCAGAACCTTCCCAAAGTCTCGTGAGAATTCGGACCAGAGTAAATCAAATACATATTAAACTCTATCACAACAAAGACAAAATGGCAAACAGGTTTCCTTAAATACACAACAAGTATGCACAGAAGTGGTTTACTATCCTCTTCTACTGGAAACACCCTAGAATTGTGCAGCTTCCCCAGGAGGCACATTGGGGAACTGACTCAAAAATACAGCCCCGATATCTTTAAGGCACAGATTCCCTGCTAAGCATTTTTATGATTCCTGTCTAGAATTTACCATGATATATTTTAATCACAAGAATATTTGGGACACTTGTGACTCATTAAATTCCAGGAAAATACAAAGATTTAAATCTAATCGCTAGACCCTATTAAGGTAAACTCTTTGAGTCAATGGGAGTCATGTAAGCATTGACTTATCCAACAAGTGGTTCAATGAACCTACTGGATTTAGCCCAAAATTCCTACCTTTGCATGTGCAGTTGCTACTATGGCTGAACATTTTAAGACCATCAAGGTACATTAGTTCTCACAGAGATATGAGCAAGTGTAAGGCTTAGATGTAAAATGAGAAATATAGCCTTTTCGTTATTGGTTTGCAACTCTCAGAATACCCCAGCCAGCATGGTAATTGGGAATTATAGTATCACAAAGTAACTTTTCCCATTTCTCAATTCAGATGCACCATCTGATCTAACACCGTTTCCCTTTAACATTGTACTGTAATGAGGATTATTTGCAGCTTCCTGACTCAGAGAAATTAGTGCTGTCCTAAGTGCTTGCTTGTAAGCAATATAACACTGCCCAAAGTAGTCAGAATTGTGTTTCCATACATTAGTATCAATTTGCATCTCCTTGGATGAGCAATGCTGAACAAATCTTACCTCCAAAATGAATACAGTGCTACAGTAATACCTCATACAAAGTCCGCTTCATACAACATCGGATTCATACAACATCGCCTAATTCCTTGAAAAAAGTTGCCTCATACAAAGTCGTGCGACTTTGTATGAGGCATTGGGGTTTTCCCAGGTTGCATTGAGCCTGGGCAGTAAAATAGACTTGACACATGCGTGCATTGCTCTTGTGGGTTTTGCATTAGGCAAAGAGTGGTTAGGAGTGGTTTTGAGCACGATTTTGGATTTTTTTGAATTTTTCCGCCAGAAGTTTTAGAAGCATTCCTGGGATTTTTGCAGCATTCTTCAGGTTCTTGGACAGTCAGGGTTGTTTGACAAGTTTTTGTAATGTTTTTAGCCTTTAGACAATGATTTCTTAAAGTTCTGTCAGTTTCCTGTCTGTTTCCTTGACTTTGCCCTGAAGTCTGTTCTGTTACAGTACAATGTATCTCTATGGAAACGACGTTGTATGAGGCATCGTGGCAAGGATTTGGACGTTGTAGGAGGCATTGCGGCTAGGATTTTGCATGCCTCATACAAAGTCCAAATCTGTATAAAGTCCAATCTTGTGGAACCAAGTTTGGACGTTGTATGAGGTATCACTGTACCTCATACAACGATTTTAACCCGTTCTACAGGGCTCGTTGTTGTACGAAACAATTGCTATACTCTACATGCATATAGGATGCATCGTAGAATGATTTTTCTTTTTGCTAAGTGGTTTTTCCCATTGAAAAATTGTTGTACGATTTTTTACATAGGGAAAATTGTTATGCGAGACACCATTCCTCCCCCTCTGTGGGATCAACCTAATTGTTATGCGATTTTGTTGCTATATGGGGCGATTGTTGTATGAGGTTCCACTGTACAGTAAAACCCTACTTACGTAAAAAGTCTGTTCTGTAGGCTTTTGTGTAAATCGGTTTTTTACTTAACTCGAAGCAAACCCATAGGAAAAATGAATTTTGTACTTAAGTGGAAGCAAACCCATAGGAAAATGATATTTATGTAAATCGAAGCAACCCCATATGAAAAATGTTTTAAATGTAACTTGAAGCAACCACATAGGAAATTGTGTTGTGTAAATCGGGACATTTATGTAACTCAGGACATGGTTTTAGTGCAAAAATCATTATGTAAGTTGAATTTTATGTAACTCGAGATATATGTAAGTTGGGGTTTTACTGTACATCTATGGGTACACAGAAAGAGCCTCCTTGAAGATTGTGGTATTTTAAAATTACAAGGGTGTACCCTGGTAACAACAACCTTGTGTTGCTGGGTAATCTTTCAGGAACTGCAGAATGAACTCACCAAAAAGTGGCTACATTTTGGCAGTTTCACGTCTGGTCTAGACACAGTAGTAGTAGTAGTTTGCAATGCATCTTAGAAAGTAATGCAAAGCAATAAACACGAAACCATGCACACATTTCAAAATATATGTACAAGTACAAATGTTTACACTTGAAAAATGTGTGCAAACTTTTTAGTATATGAGGCTAATGCACTACTCAATTAGGAAGAAAGCATTAAGCATATATACATTTTGGGGAAAGGCACACAAAAATATACATGACATATTCTTTCTCTTCAGCACAGGCAACCTTTTAAAGTGAGGAGCCAGGTCATGTTCCCTCAGACAGTTGAGGGGGCGAAAATGGTGGTCCCCCTGCTGTAAACGCTGCCGTAAAACCTGTCCGTGACTGTCATAAATGCGTTTGACAGCTGCGGACACTTTTATGGCTGTTTCTGGTGCTTCGGCAGGAGCAAGGGCGGCAGGCCAGATGATTTGGCACCACAGGCTGTAGATTGCCAACCCCTGGTATAATGGATGGGTCATCATTCACAGATAAAGCTTTCTCTTTAAAAATGCAACCCAGTTTTGAGTCATCATGATTTTTTATTCAAAATGACACTCAAGTCAACACAATGCAGATATATCATAGAATTTATTAGCAAATTTATATTACATAATCATTCCTGAAGATAAAAAAGATATGAAAACCTTTGAAGCAAATCAGCTGGTGTCAAGAGACCGTAACGAAGGTATGAAAGAACATTTAAAATAATGTTCAAAGTTCTTAGTATGATTGAGTTCTCAAATGAGCTTTACTAGGAAGAACGAAGATAATGTTTTCAAGTGTATGCGGTACAACCCATGCTTCTTTTTAAAGCCCTGCTGAATTATCTTTAAAAACATCCAGGGCTGTATCCTGATTTTTGTATTCTTGGTGACAGCATCCTCTGCACACGGTTCTTTTCAGATGGTTTCCAATAGTAGAAAAGGAGAGAAAGAAGCCATTTTACAAATTCCTTCATTTGTCAGCTCTAAGCACCTCCTACCACACTAAGAGCAAAATTTCAGAGCCATGGGGAGCTGTAAGGTGGGACGGGGGAAAACAAATCTGCTTCTTTCCCCCTTTCCTTAGTGGACCACAAGCCTTCCCAAGATGGGAAAAACTCTTCCAAACACCCAAGGCAGTGAAATGGCATTAGGCAAGACTATGATAAAACACAACTATAGAAAAACATTCACAAAAACGAATGCCTGCAGGACAAAAAGTACTGAAATGGACAGTGATTCTGAAAACTGAGAAATTTATTCAATTAATTAGTGTTACTACAAAAGGTATTTTCCATACAAGGTAATTTCGAGCTGAAGCAAAAGTCTTCTGCTTAAAGAACATTCTAGACATGTTTCCAAACCTGGTGATTTAAAAAAAAACAACGATATACATACTGTAATTGGAAGGCTGCAGTCCTATGGATGCTTACAAAAATGTTCCCTGATTAACATTGAGTGGACGTCTGAGCGAACAGGTTTATGTCTGAGCTAAAGGAACCATTTCTGCCTTCCACTGTACTTCTTAAATACTCTGGCTGGTGAGGATTTCAAGGCCAAAACAGGCGAGGGAAGATTATGTTTATATGGCAAATCACATGCTTCTGAGACCATGATTTGTGATTTTACTGTCAAATTTTCTTCAGGGTTCAGAGGAGGCATCAGAGGAGGCACTCTACCCACCCCTGTTCTGCAAGCAACATGTTACCTGTTTTTCAGAGTACTCTGAGGTTTCTTAAATATTTACCACTGTAAAGGCTTTTTATGAATAGTTATGGGAACATTCTGCTAAGATTTAAGAATTTATCCTATATGAAAATATTTTAACTTAAAATGTTTCTTGCAGAAAACTATTTATTTACAGTTTCCTGCTGCTTCTCCCCCCCCCCCACACACACACACACACACTCTCTCAATACTATTACTATAAAAATTTGATTTAGGCAATCATGGTAAGCCTCCAAAATTTTAAAAATTAAAAAGACTGGAATTGTCTCAAGTAAACATACTTAACAAAAACATGCTGCAGATCAGATAAGTAGAGCATGAAAATTCATGGGCATAAGGCCTTTTCTCTAATTATTAAAATGTTTATTAGTTTTGAAGGAATCATTTATGTTTGTAGCAGTAAAACTAAAACAATAGGGTTAAAAGAACCAGAATCATTCTGAACGGTAATTTACAGTGGAATCCTATCTAGCTCTACGCAGAAGAAAGTTTTAAAAGGACTTACTCCTGTGTAAGAGTTTATAAGAGTGCAGCCTAAACTGCTTTGAGTTTTAGTACAGTAAAACCTTGCATAAAGAGTGCCTCACTTAGAGACTAACTCACTTAAGGAGCCGAGTTTTCTCTGAATGGTCGCCTCGCTTAACAACTAAAGCCAACAAAAAACTCACTTAACAACTAAATCAGGGTTCACAATCCACCACCACCACCCCGCGCGCCCGCGCCAGAAGTCACAATTAGTCACTTACAATGGTGTTTCGCTTAAAGAGCAAACTCGCTTAAAGAGCAATCCTGTGGAACGCATTATGCTCTTTAAGCGAGGTACCACTGTACATCTTTTTACAACAGGCACATGGAACTTTAAAATCAGACACAGAGAACCTTCTATTAACTAGATATTTTGTCTTAAAATTTCTATCAGCCCCCCACCCCACCCCCAGCAAGGACAATGGTAGCGGATTTTCAGAGCTATAATTCAACACTTCTGATGCCTAAAAGATTCTCATTTCTGCTTTAAACCCACATGGGTCCAATAACTCAGTGGGGAAAAAACTTGATGCAGTAATAAATAGTCCTGTAGAAGTGGTTTCTCCTAAGTAACAAATAATGGAAACACAACCATGGACACTGCATCCATACAGGGGCATTCATTTAGGCACCTGATTTTATTTGCTGTAATACACATGGCAATGCAGCTTCTGGATGCCTTCAAATTTATCTGTATTTTAAACTTTAACCAATAGCAAATCAATTTTACATTTTTCTTTCTCTCATTTTCTTTATGACATCATTTCACTACATTCAAATAGTCAAAACATTAAGAATACCATCAGCCTAAATTTGGTGCAGGAGATTACAGTGTGAATATCACTGTTAAGTAAAAAACCCACCATGTTTTTTAATAGATTACTTTCATCTTCCCACCCTCCACAAATCTTGCATGGACACCACAGGAGTAACAAGACATATCAAGAAATAAGGCACATTTTGATATGATAATATTGAAATAGAAAAAAAAACAAATTTAGAATATTAATATTCAAATATTCCATTTTAAAAAATTTGTCCTCATGAAATTATAAACTTGACTTTCCTTATTTCATATATGGGAATAATTGCACATATCCCAATCTGTCAAGTAACAAAATTGAAGGTTATTTGTTTTGTATATTTTTCAAGGAAAATGAACCTGATATTTCAAAATCTATGTTCCACAATCCATCATGGTACTGTATAGTGGTTAAAATCTTCAACACTTCTCAAAGGCTCTTTCAATATATTTCCAGTCTACTCTGCTCCAACAGTTGAATGACTGTAATCTCCATGTAGAACAAACTAAAATTATCGTTGATAGAAGTCTTAACAAGTATTTGGCAATAGCTTTGTCAGAACATACAGTAGTCAGGTTCAATTCCACACTGTATCTGGGATTTCAGCAATACATTATTATTTAAAAGCTGCCTACAGTGGAAAAAAATCATTTGAAATCAATGTTCTCTCTCTTTTGAACAGAAAATCATAAACTTAGAAGCCTTAAAGTAATATTTAACCTGAGATTCATTTTGTTGACGAGAAGTAAAAAACTGTTTTTCCAATTGTTGGATTTACTTATACTGATGTTGTCATTTTATTAGGGAATACGAAAGTTGGTTGCATCATGGCTTTCTATGGTGTTGGAGATCAAATAAATTCTAGAATGAATGTACTGTCACAGAATTGAAAAATGTGCTTCTTATTGCACACCAATCTTTGAGAAGACAAAAAGTTGCAAATCCTTTCTTACTATTCAAGTTCAAAAGTCAAGTTTCATCTCAGCTGAATTCTGTATGTATTTATCTCCATAGGACTCATACTGATCTCACTCATGTTTCTGGCATCGGGAGATGAATGCATCAAAGTTAAGGATGTTGGTGTAAGACTTTCCACATGAAATTTGTTAAAGAGTTTGTGCATCTTTAGCTGAAAATTTCAAAAAGAAAAAATAATAATTACTCCTATTATATAACTTGACACAAATTTCAATTTCAATCTAATACGAATTATCTAAAGCAGGGCTGCAAAGCAATATTTAAGGGTGACACTCTTGGTTCTTGAAAGCTTATAAAAGATTATTCAGTGCTACAATGAAGCATTTAGCTTCTCAAGTAAATTATACCTCAATGAGTCAGTGATTTGCACTGACATCTGATAAAAACATAGAAGTAGACCATGAAACTTTGCTTATTATTTTATGACATCTTAGTTGGTGTTAGCAATGTTATTGACTGATTCAGATTTTGAAATTTCCTAAGTACTGTATCAATGCAACATCCTTGGCTTTTTGCACTATTGGAATATAGAATTTCGTCATCTACAAATAGGATCCCGAAACATATGACTTATCTTCTGCTACCTGAAGACAGGAGGACAACTATGAATGCTCTCGAGTACTCAAAAACAAGTTCATAATTTTGACAAATTGGTTTTTTCCAAAGACCATCCGAAGGCTGCTCTCTTAAGATAGTTGCATTCCTTAAACAGCAGGTGTCTTTTCCCATTCAACACAACAAACTTCTCTTAAAGACTCTCAGGTAGAGAACTTTTGTGAAGCATAGAGAACTTTTGTGAAGAGTTTCACTTTAAAGAATGAAACTGTTATTTAAAAGAAACAGGTTTGCCTGGGCCATGCCTGAAGTAGCCACATAGATCTCAGTAAACTTGTGAACAATATTGAAGTATTGTAAAATACCTTTCCCTGAGTTGTAGAGCAGAAGAGTCCCAGGTCTACACTTGCAAACCTACAATCAAACCCCTTTCGATGAACAATAAGGGCTGCTTCATCTGATGGCCCTGAATTTGCCTGAAAAGGGGAAAAAATGTTGGGGGAAATTAGCAAAAACTTTGGGCACAGACAATAACCTTTGAATTCTGTTAAGCTGAGCATTATCCTCTGCATGAATCCAGGGAGCAAAAGAGAAACGGGCAGACAAATGCCACATCAGAGTATATCCTGGCTGGGCTGGGCTGCTCTTCCCATCACAGGGATTGCTCTATTGCAGGGGTACCCAAACTATGGCCGATGGAGCCAAATCTCGCCCCTGATGCTAATTCATTTGGCTGGCGGCGCCCTTGTCACTCCCGTATGAGTGCATTTTGCTTCTGCTTCTGGGAGCAATGAGGGCAGCATGGGTTGGATGAATTGGCATCAGGGGCCAGATCTGGCCTGTGGGCTGAGCCCAAGTCAGGGCTTCTGGGAATTGAAGATCAAAAACATCTGGAGTGTCAAGGTTCACCTCCCTGAGTGTTCCATCACTGTTCTATGTGAAGAATTTCATGCTAGAATTTCATGGAAGACACAGAAGACACCTCATGGCACAGTGGTTAAGCTGCAGCCAAATTAGATTCTAAAGCCAACACAGAGTTGGGGCTCAACTTGATCCTTTTAAGGATGGTACAATTCTTTTCTAGAACAGGATGAATCCCAGTCCCTCAGCCAAAGTTTCTTCTGATGAGTAGCATATCTGTCTTGTTAGGGATTAATTTCAGTTTATTCATATCGTCATCTCATTATTGAGGATGAGCAACATTCAAGGGTGTCAGCTTCAACCTTGCTATTAGAGAAGAAGGAGCAACAGAATTGGGTGTCATGAACATACTGATGTCTCACTTGAAAGTTTTGAATGACCGCACACAACAGTTTCATATAGATGTTAAATAACCTGAGTGACAGAATAACATTTTTAATTGGGCTGTACTTCCCTTCTCCAACATCTAGTCATCAGAGCAGCCAATCAACATGATAACCAAAGCGGTATAACTCCCACATAACAGGCACAAGCATGACCAAAATGGTCCCTTACTGAGAAAGGATGTCATACAGGTATGACATATCTGGGTATTTTCTGGAAAGATTATTTCTTCTCAGTTACTAAAATGCATGTAATACTTTCACTCTTTGACATCAGTCTAAGCATTTTAATCTATTAATGCAAAAGCTCAACTTTCTTTGCATTTTGAGAGTGCCTTAAATGTGTTACAGTTTATTTTTCCAATAATATGCATCATTGGCTAGAGAAATCCAGTTTCATTCTTGCTATGACACAAATGGTGGTTTGTAATTTGCAAGATACATTCTCTACCTTAGCAGGTTCACATAATAAAAGCATATTTATATAACAAATTAATTTCAATTGATATTTTTGTTTGTGCTGTAAAAAATGGAATGCATCTAAAAATCTGACTTCACAGAATTACACAAACATATTGCAAAATACACGTTTGTAAGGAAAAGTGGTGTGGATTTTGAATCCATGATCATAGTAGTCACACTCAAGTTCCTATTCCCTATAAAAGCTTGCTACATCAGTTATTCAATGTGTTTTGTCATCACTTGAACAGCTGATATAAATGATGTTTCAATTTACGAACAAAAGATATTGAGATGGCACTGTTTCCTCCCTTAGCAAATCCTATAGGTTTTACAATTGCATTGTCCAGAGTGAATTGTTTCTATCTACTGAACAGAATATTATATAAGTATTTATTTTAACTTACCTTTGATTGTATTGTCCTTAAGTTAACCATATGCATATCACAAGGCATGGATGAAATTAGTGAAGAAAAAGTATTCAAAAGTGATGGGACACCCACTTCTGCATAGGTAACCATGGAAATCAAAGGATGATTTAAGAAAGATGATGTTATGTGACTAAGGAGAGAGGGATAGCTGACTGATGATTTTTCTTCTTTCTATGAAAAAAAGAAGGTAGTGGTAAACTCTGGAGAAATATATACATTTATATATGAACCTAAGAATAAAACCAAGGTCTAAAACCAACTATTAGTTCCAACTAGTAAATCCACTGAAGAATAGAATTTTAAGCCAATCACATGGATTCCATGGGTCTACTCTGAATAAGATTAAAAATCAGATTTATACCTAGATGTCTATAAATGGTTTTCTAAACCCAATTTTTACAATAATACCCATTTATGGTTGTACTGTATGGATGTATTCGGCTGTCCTCAGTTCTTGGTCAATATGCTCAGAATGGGTGTGCTTAAGAGAAACACACACACAAAGATTATGTAAATTTTAATGTTTACCTAATATGATTAGGCTTTGAGAGTGTCTAGTTAACAACCTGGAAGTTGTCAATCTAGAATTCATTATACACAGCACAACATGTTCTTGATAAAGGCAAAGTTTCCAGCATGCTACAGAATACATTATGTTCTTTAAACTATCTCTTGAATCACTCGAACTTTATCTCCTTGGAATTTACAAACCAAATAGAATAATGCTTGCAGTAAAGTTGGTACTGAGGTAAAGTTACTGAGTACACTCCTCTACAAGTTGAAACAGGGAACTTAATTTTCATAAACAAAACAAGAAGCTTGTGCTTCCTTAGACGATATTCTCCATCCATGCCAGAACAATCTAGTGGTTCTCCCAGACTGGAGAGATGAGCCGACAGGACACTGTCATTGTCCAGGGCAGTGTTTCTTAACCTTTGGTTTTTGGATGCCTGAATTTGTTCACAGTCCTCACATTCTTTGGTGAGGCTCCCTGTTTTCAAGGACAGCCCTATGTAGAGAGCATTGTAGTGGTCTATTTTTGAGATTAACAATGCATGATCCACTGTTATTAGGCATTCCTAATCTAGGTAGGAGTTGATAAATAGTCTGGGGGAAGGGCAGGACAAACAGAAGACAACTTTATAATACTCCAAGTACATACACTGTAACGTAAATTAATGGTGGAAACTAAAAGAAAAAGAGAAGACTAGATTCTCCTGTAAATAGTGCAGTGTGGAGGGGATGACATCTGGTCCCCTTTTCTATGTCATCAAGTTTCCAGATAAAGTACCAACAGGACTTAGGCAAAGCATCCACAGGACTACTGTACACTTCACCCAAGTACTAGGCTTTGCTCCTTTATTAACTACTCAACAAGCCCTCCCCCTGTGATTTAAATGAAACCTACATTTGAACACTGAAAGTTTATTCTTAAGAATTACAAAATCTCCTTGCAAATGTGTTTATATGATTAAAAACTTATTTTTAAAGGTATAAACTATTATAAAATATTAATTCATGTAAAGAAATATTCATAACATTGCTCCTACCATATCTACTCCAATTCTTTTCTCTAATAGAAGTCGGAAAAGATTAGCTGTGACTTTGTTATCTTGTACACCTTGTCCTAAACCTCGATTGTCATCCTGCATAAGCCGACGATCCATGATGACCTCTAATTGACCTAAAAACAAATATCTGTCTTACTGCTGCAAGAAAGTATAGAATACAGTATACACCATTCTTTGCCAATACAAACACTAGTAGATGCTCAGATGTATGCAAGTTTCACATGAATAAAATATGCTTGTAAATGGAATAAAATACAATTAAGACAAGACACCTACTGTTCCTCTTACCAGAACATGTTTACACATGGTCAAATTCAACCCTGAAGTCTAATCTGCTAATGCCACAGCATTATTCCAGCTATATTAGTTTTCCTCATGCTATTTGAACACCTAAATTTTTCAATTACTAAATTCTTATGAATCTTTGTAGTATAATACCAGCGCAATACAATTAATTTTTCCCCACTGTCACTTTGAAACTTCTACCCTTACTTACCACTTTTCAAGCTTGCAGCTCCAAGAGACTGGGCAGAATGAAGAGTCAAGCGAATCTTGCTATCCTGGACATAAGCCATTGTAGTCATGGGATAAACATTTGCTTGAAGAGGCAATTTGCTTATTGTTTGTCTAGGTTGAATCTGCAGCATCAAATGTGACTTCAGTGAACTTTGTTGTCAATTTAAGTAAGATACACAGTAAAATAGTTTTAAAGAAATGAACAAAGTAGCAAAGAACTCATGCAGATATAAACTGACTCTAAACCTTAGAACATATGTATATTGTACACTATGTTTAGAAATAATGAATGGTAATTACCTGGTATCCATTGAGGTCTGTGTAAAACCTATTATGACTTTCTACGCGGGATGAAATTCTCATTGCAATCTCATAATTATTTTCTCCCCTTATGTCCACAATATTGGATATTTCAGGAGACTGTCCTTCTAGCCCTAAACATAAAGAAATGTCATGATTTTGAGCAATGATTTGTCAAACATCTTCTGTTAGGTGTCAGGTAGCTTATCTAATGCCCAACCAAACCTCTACAGCTTTCTTATTTTGCAGCTCAACAGAGGTACCAAGAAGGGAAACTCTCACATGATTCCATAGTTCTTGGTGCTCCCCGTTGCTCATCTAAAGTTATAACCATAATTCTGGACGAGGAATAAAGCCAAGGAACCAAAACACAGGCAATAGCAACATATTATGGTGGTTGTAATCCCAAACAGGTGTAAGTAAAAAAATTCAGCAAAACTGCTATTTCTTGCTTTTTAGAAAGCCTTTTTCCCAGTAAAAGCAAAGCAAAAGAATACAGAAATCTAACATTCACTGCTGTTAGTAGCAATGTTAAGTAGCCACTTAAGAATTTATTTATTGACCCAAAGAATATTGCTTAGCATAGTAAAGAAACAACAACACTAGACTACCCATACTGATTTATTGATGATTTAGTGAGTCAGTGCTCCTGTACGTTCTATTGATTCAAATTGGCCTATTCTAACCATGACACACTATGTTAAAGTAAGTCTTACAGCAGACCCACTTGAATTACTGGAACCTATGGAAGAGTCGACTCAGAAAATCATCATTGATTCAATGGGTCTATTCTACTTAGATTTAGTAAGCTAAGCAACAGGACTTTGGCCACTGAAATATAATATTACCATTCTGTCAACGATTGTACTCATAACTGCTAACAGTAACTATGTTTATAATTATTCTATCAAATACAAAAATGCAGTTGAAACAGAAAACTCCACACCATATCCATGAACAAGGGCTCTAAATACTTTTAAAAAACCAATAGTAATTCAGATCAACCCTCATTCCTCCATATAATAATAATTACATGTCATCAAATAGATTAAAATTTATGGCAATCCTTTTAAGGGTTTTAATGGTACAGTACTGAGTACTCAATCCCTTCTTGAGTGAGGTAGTGTTGTGTATTTTGCCATAGATGACACAACCTGGCATTTCTCCCACTCTGGAATAGAATTCCCAACCTTTCCTCTGTAGCAATACATTTAACTCACTAAGGTATTCATCATCTCATAAAGGAGCATTTTATTACATCCCCCCTCCACACACACACACCTGAGCAGTGGTGGGATTCAATTTTTTTACTACCTACTATGGAGAAGGTGCCTTAATACAATTAATACATGAATATCCATAGTCAGATAAGTGAATCTCCCTTGCAGGATACCCTAATTTGATTGATATACTGTATTGGATTCTTTTAGCTGATGCCTTAATTATAAACTTGGCAGTTCTACATACAATGTGCATGTTAGAACCCAGGAGGAGATAAGACAGTTTGTGATTAGAGTCCCAAAAAGTTGTTTTCCCCCAATAGGGATGCAAGGTATTTAAATCTAATATCAGTGTATAACTGGCAATCAAATAAAATATGAGATATTTTTTTCAATGTTTAGAGAACCACATATTCTTTCATGATATGGTGAGTGGTGAAAACGCCCATATTTATTCATGGAATCTAGTAACTCGAATCTGGCTCTACAGTAAGCCCTACTTAAAGGATGTGGGAGGCACATCAATAAATATTTTTCAGGTTGAAACATAATTTTGTTAACAGCCAGCTACCTTAAAGAACCATTTGTGGCCAGTAGTTCCAAGTCAGATTGCGCACTGGCAACTGGCGTGAACCTGCTGAATCCCACCACTGCACCTGAGTTATATTATGGTGAAGAATTCACACAGACACTTTTATGACAATGATACTTAAAGAGTTAAAAAAATCACTTGAGTAACACATGCATCATAGCCAGTTCTAGTAAGAAATTTGGCTGATAAGATCTACACTGATTGAATTTTCAAAATGCTTTTGAAACATACAGTAGTCCCATACATAAGACATTAGAGAAGTCTAGCTTGAGGCAGGATGACTGAATTTAACAAGTCAAAAAGACTGTTTTTCAAGACCTCCAACTGCAGTAAAAAGGGTAGTTTTGATGCTAGAACTAGATGAACAGTCAACTATCTTCATGCAAACTATAATATAAGGGTATAACGTGAAAACTTCATCAAACAAAAGTAGCTCCCCAAGTGACTTAGTGGTTAAGATGCTGAGCTGGAGACTGGAAGGTCAGCTTTTGATTCCTGAGAGCTGCACATTGGGACATGAAAGGAGCCTCATTTGGACATCACCTGAGCAGAGTTTCTCCAGCAAAAATCCTTTCAACCCAGAGTAATCTCTGACACAAAACTATTATTATCAAACAAAAGAACACAGTTGTTCAACTGTATTTGCTAGTGTTACATTACCATGAACTTTGTAAAGCCGTACTGTGTGAGTCAAATGACGAAAAAAGCTAGTGACTTCAGAAAAAATCCTCCCATGTGTAACTCGTATAATAGGTGGATCTGAAAAAACATAGGGCTGTGGAAAAAGAGAGGCAAAAATTACATTACTACCTCCTATCTGTACATTATATGGTGTTTGGAAAAAAAAGATGAAGGCACAATTATCACCAGTTTCCAGATGGATTCCAAAAAAACTGAGAGAGGAAGCATGACATTTCTTTCACTACCTCTGTGGGATGGCTGAAGCAGTCTGAGGTACATACTTCATATACGGTCAACCCTCACATAACGACGCGTTCGAATAGCATCATTTTCGCTTAACAACGCGTCGTTATGCGCCACGTGTTCCCCCGCATAATGATGTTTTTAGCGGTTATCCGGACAACAACGCTAAAATAACCGTCGTTATCTGGATAACGATGCTAAAAACATTGTTATGTGGGAAACTCCATAGAAACCCGCATAAAGAGAAAAATTGCTTAGCAACGCTACTTGAGGAACCAAGTAACATCATTATGCGAGGGTCTACTGTAAGAGGAAGATTGTAACTGGACAACTTTTAATAAGACATGGGCAACCTCCACGGGCCCAGGTGCAACATACACTCTTCTTTGGGCCCTAGAAAGCCACACCCACTAGCAGTGGGTATAACAAATGGGGATATTTAACTGAAAAAGCCCTTTGCATTTCCTAGGGCTGTTTGAAAATCAATTGGGGATTGGTGAAGGCTCTTCAAACATAGAAACACTACCCACCCACCCCCTCAATGCCTTCTAAAGGCAACAAGCTACATGTTTCAGATAACCTACCATAAGCTTTTTACTGTGGCTTGCTGGGAAACTAGCACAAAGCTGTTTATTTTACATGTCCTATTTTAATATAATTCCTATTAAGCAGAACACGGAGTAGCCAATGCTGGTTGGCTTCTCACCTCTACTGACAATGTAGAGGTCATGGCAACCTCATCCACTTTCTACATGGGGGAAAAGGAGCCACTGGAAGTGCCCCCCTCCCTGCCATAAACAACGTCAGCAGTCAAACAGAACTAAGTTGGCCAGGAAGCTTTCCTGGCACTAGATGGGCAACAAGGTTGTTCTTACCTAAAGGACAGATCCAGGAGCTCCATTTTCTCCACATGTCAAGCCTCAACCCTGTCACTGTCAATAGCTGGAAAGCCTCCCAACACTAGATGGTCAGTGAGAGATGTCTTGGCAGTTTAAAAATGGCACCAATGCATCCTTTTTAAAACAGCACCAGCCAGCACTTTAGATCTTTCTGTAGATGTAGCTACAGCAAAGAAAATTTCTGAACCCAAGTAACCTTTCCCCCAGTTTTTTATTTTAGAGTATGGGGTTTTTGGGGACCTGGGAAGCCCTGCAGGCTTCATGTTGCCAGTTCCTGATTTAATAGAAGAGCCGTGTTGGATAAGATGATAGTCCTATCTCCTCCAGTACATTGTATCTTCTTCAGTGATGAGCAGGATCCACCCACTTCCATTTTTGTTCCCCAGCACTTGGTGGTGGGAGGCATACTTGCTGCTCTGTCTCTGGAGACAGAGTATATCACTCATGACTAATAACAATTTGAAAGCCTTATCATCCGGTCCTCATCTAAAGGCATCTACTGTAAGTTTATAACTGTTACTATACCCTGAGGAAGCAAAGATGAAACAACCGTTCCAGCAAATGGCAATTTTGGATTCTGCAAAGACTGATGCAACTGTTATACAGTAAGTGACCAGAAACATTTTGGTAATTTATTCTTGTGTAAGGGAAATCACGTAAACTTTGTCAACAAAATGGCACTCACTAACAATGTGCAGGTTGCTCCTCCCAAGAATGCGAACAGCATGTACTGTTGTTGTTACACACCATCTTGTCTCATTTAAATTAGAGTGACCCTATCAGAATTTTCAAGGCAACTTAGCTATTTAAGTACAGTAGTAGCTTTATCAGTTCCACCCCTCCCCACTGAATTTCCATGGCTGAACAAGGATTGGATCCAGGCTTAAGCACCAGACTGCTACACTGTATTTTATACCACACTAGATCTCAGCACTTATTAATGAGTCACAATATGCTGCCAAGACTTATTATCTTTTTATAAGTGTAAACTGACAATTTGGTTCTGCGTAATATTTTGTAGCTAGTGCAATAATTCTGTTCCCCCCCCCCCCCCGTGATTGCTATTCATATAGGTTGTTTACTATACGTATTGGGTCATATAATTAAATTATTTACTGTATTGTTTATTGCACAACTCTAAAGTCTGCTGTTTTTAGTTTACAAAATAATTTTTACATCATATTTATGACCATACATCTAGAATATCTGGATTTTTATAAAATGAGATGGAAACATTTCAGAGTTCTATGAGCCATACATTCTCCCCTCAACCCATTTTTTTCTTTTCTAAATGGAAAGGCTGGAAGCTTCAGGAAGCAATTTTGCCCCCTCCCTTTGCTTCTCTTTACCTGTTCCATGTGACTTAGGTTCTGAAAAGACTACCTTCAGCAAGAGCTTTTTAAAAATGGGATTGTGAAGGGGCAGGAGGGCGTAATTTTGTTTCCTGGGATGTGATCTGCGGGGTGCCCACCCTTGTTGTATATCACTGGCCCAAATCCTGTTTTGCTTAGGTACAATAAATCACACCAGAATAAGCTCAATGAATCTATGGGTTTGGCAAGTCAATTTCTTAAGTTCTGTTGATTCTAACAGGTCGTCAACTCAAAAGAAATTTGCTTTAGCATAGCAAGTCACAGTTGGAGTTAGGCCAGTATGAACCAAAGCCTAAGTCAGTATATTGGCTGATCAGTGCTTTGGGAATTGAACCACTAAACCCACATCGATTCAATGGCTCTACTCAAGTGTGATTTACTATGCTAAACAATAGAATGTTGGCCACTATTTCTAAAATACTAGGTATTTGAGGACAGCAAAGGTTCAAGATGCATCACTAGCCTCTTAAAAGATTATGTCCTGGATCCAGAATTGCTCTTACAGTAATAGAAGCATGTGATGCATTTGCCAATGAGTTTTGGAAAAAAGCAATAACTCTTGCTAGAGGAAGGGTTGGGAAAGCCTGGTTGATCATCCCCACTCTTGGAATGCTACTTGTTACACATAACACACATGAGCTTGCAGGGGCCAGGAGGACTCTGCAAAAATATCACACCTAATGGGAGCACCTCATGAATGGAAATCTACTCACAAAAATTCTACATTAGCGTATGTGTTTGCATCTATAGATCAAAGCCTGCATTTATAACCACATGAAAATTCAAGAGATGACATACATACAGAATAGTTGATTGGTTTCTAGAACACTAAGTGGATACTTCCTCATTAGTTGAGAGTTAGCACTTTTAATGATTTAAGGGATAATTTTCTTATTACATGCAGTTCTGTTAGTTAGATACTGCCCTTCCATGATCAGAAGATACTTTCCATCAGGGTCGGCATCAGAAATTTCCCGCCCCCCCCCACACACACACATTTTGGCCTCACCCCTGGGGTTTCCTGCGCATGCATCATTTGTTTCCACATGTGCAGATCAGTGGATTCCCAGCAGTGCCACGCCACGGTGGTTTCCTGCGCATGCGTCATTTGTTTGCGCACACGCAGATCAGTGGTTTCCTGGCAGCGGTGGGCCCCTGTCATCTCCGGGCCCGGGACGGGAGTCCTGATGGTCTCCCCTGATGGTGGCTCTGCTTTCCATTAGCAGAAGAATAACTTTGGATTGGAGCCTTTGTATCTGCATTCTATCCTCTGTATTTCTCAAAAGTAGGAGAAGGTGATAGTACCTTTATTGCAGGGGTTCCTAATCTATGGCCTGCAGGCCAGACCCGGCCCACATGCCATTCCAACTAGCCCATCACTGAATCCCCCACACCCAGAAGTTGAAGTGGGAGCATTTACATCAATCGTAAAATACGCCCACGCAAGCGCAAACACGCCTGTGGCTGACGTAAACATGGAAGTGGGCGCATTTATGTCAGCCATATATCTGCCTGCTTCTGCTTCCGGGGGCATGGTCCAGCCAGCTCAGCTTTTCTGGGGGTGTGATCAGGCCCACAGCACAAAAAAGTTGGCCACCCCTGCTTTATTGGATCACTAAACAAAACAAAAAAATCATTGCGAGCTTTTATGAGTCAAGATCACTTCTTCAGGCATACATCATTTCTTGTGAGTAAGGCAGGGAAATAATGAAAGTTCAAACTTTCTCAAGATGCTCAAGATTCAATGAACTGTAATAATAATAATAATAATAATAATCTTAATAAAGATAATCTTACCCTGGCCTCTCCATCTGGTAGGAAGAGATAAGCTCCGCTCTTATCTCTGTTACTTGAGGTTCCATACCAAACAAACTCCAACTTTACCCGATGATTCTTATTATCTTCTTTTGTGTTCACTTTCTAACAGAAAAAAAATGAATGAGACCCATATGTTGCATCTCCTTTTGACACCAAAATATTTACATATAGTTTGTAACAATTTATTAACACACATACCTCAAGGAGCCCAGAATTTCCAGAGAACCAGATTTTCATATAATTATTTTCTAACATGACCTCATCCAAAGCATTCTGTATCTCTTTAACATTGAAAATTCTGTATGGCTTGATTAATTTAGCTTTATTATTGTGATAGAGATTATAATCAGCCAATACAGTTTCTGAACTTAGTCCTTCCAGAAGTTGGTAAACTTCAAAACCCAAAGGTGGTACATGAGCCAAGAAAGAGATCTGTTGAGAGAAGAAAGGACAATCTATATTGCTAAAATCAAAAGCCGAGCAAGCAAAATTCTTTGACTCTTAAAATGACCTTTTATATAGAAACTAGCAGAGATTGCCTGGCGGTGCCGGGCTGATTTAAATTGTCTTGGAAAGTTTTTTTTAATGTGTATTGTTATATAAAAAGACGTTAAATTGTGTTGGATAGTAAAGGGTTTGGGGTTTTTTTTCTTGAACAAATGGTGCCGGGCTGTTTTAAATGGTGTTGAAAGGTTTTGTGATTTTTAAAATGTTTATTTATACGCACGGGATGTTATAAACTATGATCAGCTTTTTTTTGGTTTGTTTTTTTTGGATTAAAAAAAAGGAGGAAAGGATGATATAATTTTTTACAATTTTTTTAGCCAAATAATGTTTTACAATGTGCATTTTTTTTAATACTTGTACCTTGGATAATGATTTTAAAAATTTGTAAGTATGTGTTTTTTTAAATTAAATGTTTTTAAACTGTGTTTAGATGTTTGTTTGTTTTTTGAGTGAAAACTGTACACAGGATTTAAGAAATGTTTTAGAAATTTTAGATTTTTTTGTGAATATTTTAGACTGTTTTTTCTCCTGTGGCCTCTGGGTGGTGCTGTTGAGGTTTTCTTTTACTTTGACTGTTTTTCTCTACTGGCCTCTGGGTATCGCTTCTTCAGGTAAGTAGTCTCTTTCTTTCCTCATTTCAGTTCCGGACGTTGTGCAGGAAGGTTGTTTGGGTGAGTTCTCTGGTTTAATTTCTTTTGGGGGTTTGTAGTGTGGTTTTTTTTGGGGGGGGGGAGGGTTTCTGTGTCTTTCTTCTTGGTGTTATTTTTGGGTTTGATTTTGGTTATTTTTGGATGTTTTTGTTTGTGATTTTTGTGTTGTTGTTTTTGAATTTCTGGTTTATTTTTGGGGTAAGTAAAGCCAGTGGGCATAGCGCCATCCACTGGCTTTGCTTACCTGGGAATGGGTTCACTTTCAGGGGGGGGCAAGGCACCATTGCCTTTGCCCCCGCTTGAAAGCGAAAAACTTTTGATAAAGTCAGCGGGCGGAGCGCCGTCCCCTGGCTTTGCTTACCTGGGGATGGGTTCACTTTCGGGGGGGGGGGCAAGGCACCATTGCCTTTGCCCTTGCTTGAAAGCAAAAAACTTTTGGGTTAAGTAAAGTCAGCGGGCGGAGCGCCGTCCGCTGGCTTTGCTTACCTGGGAATGGGTTCACTTTCAAGGATTGGCGAAGGCAATGATGCCTTCGCCCTCCCTTGAAAGTGAAAAGTTCGGTTTCACTTACCAGTGATAACTTTCGTTCTTCGAGTATATAGTTTGTGAATACACACTCATGGGTTATGCGCCTGCGCAGAACGGCCGATCGGAGGCTTGAAAAGCTATTGGTCAAAAGTTTTGGCGGTAAGACCGCCCACCGTACCGCCCACCCTGAGGCGCCCGCGCACCATTTTACCTCAGTTCCATACTTAAGCCAAGCACAGGATAAACCAATTGATCTCATCCGTGCAGCTCAAGAGGGGAGGCAGGGTGGGTAGTGTGTATTCACAAACTATATACTCGAAGAACGAAAGTTATCACTGGTAAGTGAAACCGAACTTTCTCCTTCGTATAGTTTGTGAATCCACACTCATGGGAGATTAGCAAGCTCACACTTACTTGGTCAGTGGGCAGTCGGATGAGATGATCCCACGATGAAGATGATGACGGTCAGGCAGGGTGAACTGTCAAGGGCGATGGGCCCGGAGCCCCCGAGTGAGGACGACACGGCCAAGCCTGGCGTCCGCAGTGGCTCTGGTGTCCACCCTGTAGTGCTGGACAAATGTAGAAGGTCTGGACCAGGTGGCAGCCTTACAGATGTCCTCAAGCGGTGTGCCCTCCAGAAAGGCCGTGGATGTTGCAACCGCTCTGGTAGAGTGCGCCCTGACATGCGGTGGAGGGGGCAGCGATGCCGACTCGTAGGCCAAGTAGATGGTAGAGGTGATCCATTTGGAGAACCGCTGCGCAGAGATGGGTTCACCTTTGGACTTGCCCCCATACGCCACGAAAAGGCGTTGCGACTTCCTGAACTCCCTTGTCCTGCTGGTGTAAAACAATAAAGCCCGTTTGACATCCAGCGTGTGCCAAGTCCTTTCTTGGGCGTTAGCGGGGTTCTGGAAGAATGTTGGCAAGGAGATAGTCTGTGCCATATGAAACTGGGAGACCACCTTGGGGAGGAAGGTGATGTCCGGTTGGAGCACCACACGGTCATTGAAGAACTGGAGAAAGGGTGCGTCCGCCCGCAGGGCGACCAGTTCACCAGCTCGTCGAGCAGACGTGATGGCCACCAGAAAAGCCGTCTTCCATGTGAGGAGACGAGCATCCGCGGTAGCCATGGGCTCGAAAGGAGTCCTGGTGAGCGCGTTAAGGACGGTAGAGAGTGACCATTGGGCCGTCGGAGTCCTGACCGGCGGGAAGGCGTTCCGCAATCCCTTGAGGAAGCGTTTCACCGTTTGGTCGCGGAAAGCGCCGGAAGCGGGCGAGCCAGCTGGAGAGTGAGCCACCACCGCTGCGAGGTGTACTCGGATGGAGGCGATGCTGAGGCCAGACTCCGCCAGATGGAGGAGGTAGGTCAAGACGTCCTGCAGTTCCACCTGCGAGAGGGGGGTCTGTTGAGATGCCAGGAAAGCACAAAAGCGTCTGTATTTGGAAGCGTAGGACTTCCTTGTGGACGGGCGCCTGGCTAGTTCCAGGATCCTGGACAGTCTGGGGTTATCCTCCACGCGGTGAGGTGGAGGCTGGGCAGGTCCGAGTGGTGGAGCTGGCCCTGCTCCATCTGGAGGAGCGTCGGTGACTCCGGTAGCGTGCGATACTGAGATGACATGCGCAACAGCAGCGGAAACCATGGTTGGCGAGGCCATGCTGGGGCCACTAGGATGGCTCTGGCCCTGTGCTGGAGCATTCTGGTGAGGACCTTCTGGACCAGGGGAAACGGAGGAAAAGCGTAGAAATAGTCCTGGTCCCACCATTTCATGAAGGCATCGCCCTCGGAGTTGGCACCGATGCCCGCCCTGGAGCAGTACCTGTGGCATTTCGTGTTGGACTCCGATGCGAAGAGGTCAATGTTCGGAGTCCCCCAGGCCTCGCAGAGCGACTGGAACACCTCGTCGTTCAGTTCCCATTCGTGGGTCGTCGAGGTGAGGCGGCTGAGATGGTCGGCCAGGACATTCAGCTTGCCCTGGATGTGCACTCCAATCGGGAAAATGTGCCTCTCCAGGCACCACTCCCAGAGTTGCACAGCGAGGTAAAGAGGGGTGGTGGATCGTGTTCCTCCCTGCTTGTTCAGGTACGCCACAGCCGTGGTGTTGTCCGAGGCCACTTGGACCGCCTTGCCCATGAGCAAGGTCTCGAAGGAGCGGAGGGCCTTCCAAATGGCCAGTAGCTCCAAGTAGTTGATATGGTGCACCATCTCCTGAGGCGACCAAGGGTTGTTGACTGTGAGAGTCCCGCAGGCAGCCCCCCAGCCGAGGTTGCTTGCGTCGGTCAGTATTTGCAACGAGGGTTGCGGGGGGTAAAAGCTCTTCCCCGTTGCCACGTTGAGTGGTGTCGTCCACCACACCAGCTGGTCCCTCAGCTCCGGGGACGGAGTTAGCCGTTTGGACTGACTCTCCCGGAGCGCATCGAATTCGTGCAGAAGCCACGACTGTAGGGACCGGAACTTTAACTTGGCGTGAGGGACCACAGCCGTCGTTGAGGCCATAAGGCCTAGCAGTCTTTGAGCCTTTTTCGCCCGGATGCACGGTTTGGTGCGTAGGTCGCTCACTCCCTGCGCGATGTCCTGCAGGCGCTTCTGGGGTGCAAAGGCTCTGGTGGCAAGCGAGTCGAGTACCGCTCCGATGTACTCGACGCGTTGAGAGGGGATCAACTTCGATTTGGTGAAGTTGATCCTGAGGCCGAGACTCTCCATGAGGTGGACCGTGAACTGCGTGTCCCGAATGGCCGACGAGCTGGTGGGGGATACAATCAACCAGTCGTCGATGTATGGGAAGACCCTGATTCCCCGCTGGTGAAGGAAGGCGGCCACCGGAGCCATGCATTTGGTGAAGACTCGCGGTGCCGTGGCCAGACCGAACGGTAGACATCGGTACTGGTAAACCGAATCGCCGATGCGGAATCGAAGGAACCTTCGGTGCTCCTCGAGGATGGAGACATGCAAGTAAGCGTCCTTGAGGTCTATGACTGTAAACCAGTCCCCTTTGTTGATGAGGGGAAGGACAGTCTGCAGAGTCACCATCCGGAACTTCCTGGTGTGGATGCATTTGTTGAGGCGGCGCAGGTCCAGGATCGGGTGAAGTCCTCCGTCCTTCTTCTGGACCACGAAGTACCTCGAGTAGAAGCCGTTGTCCCAATCGGGCGGGGCCACCCGCTCGATGGCTCCCTTGGACAGAAGAGTTGATATTTCTTCCTCCAAATGGGGGGACGAGGTGGTGAAACGGTGTCTTCCTACCCGAGGCGCCCGCACGAACTCGATGGCGTAGCCAGAGGACAAGATCCTTAAGACCCACCGGTCGTCCGTGATGCCCGACCATACCTGAAGGAAGTTCCGGAGGGGGAGGTACGGGAGATGGAGCGCGAGAGACTCGGCCGTCGCAGCTTCAAACGCGCGACTTGGACTTAGCGTCCGAACGCTTGCCGTGTCCGTAGGGCTGGTAGCGCGGCTTGTGCTGGCGTCGTTGCTTGTAAGAGCCAGACCTGGGGTGCTCCACGGGGCCACCCTGTTGTTGCGGGTTCCCCTGGTAGCGCCGCGTGAAGGGCTGGAACCTTGGCCTGGCAGGCGGAGCCGGCGTGGTGAGCCCCAGAAACTTGGCGGTGGAGTTGGTCTGCCGCATTTCATTGAGGACCTTGTCCGTGTCCTGCCCAAAAAGGCCTTGCCCGTCGAAGGGAAACTCCTCAATGAGCTTCTTCATAGCGTCATCGAGGGAGGTGCCCCTAAGCCAGGCGTGGCGACGGAGCAGGATCGCAGACGACATGTCCTTCGCCGCATAGTCATTTATATGCCTGGCGGTTCGCATCTGTTGCTCCGCCAGGAAATCGCCCTCGGATGCCATCTCGGCCTTCACCCGCTCCCAGAGGTGAGACTGGTACAGGCCCATGGCAGCCGAGTAGTTGGTGGCGCGGAGGAAGAGGGAACCGGTGGCGTAGAATTTGCGCCCCACCGCGTCCAGCTTCTTCCCTTCCGGGGTCGACGGAACCGGGAACCCGCTGGTGGCCGTCCTGTGTTGGAAGGCCTTGACTACCAGGGAATTCGGCAAGGGATGCGCCTGCAGGAACTCGACGTTCTCGTCCAGGACGCTATACATGCCGTCGAGCCTGGACGAAACGGAGTGCACCGACACCGGCTTCCTCCATGTCGCCTTCGCCGACATCAGCATGGACGGAAGCATGGTGATATGGACCGGCCGTACCGCACGCCTGTCCAGTTTTGCGGTCATTTGGTCCTCACCTTCCAGTGGCGGCTGGTCCACCTTCAGGTTCAACGTGGTCCCCAGGCGCGTCAGCATGGCCGTGAGCGAGCGTTGATCCTCACCACGCGGTGGGTCAACCGCGCCGATGGCCTGGTCCGGCATCCGTTCGGCGTCGACGTCTCCCTCGTCCTCCTCCGAAGAGGCGCTGGAGTCATCGGAGGACGAGGGAGGAACTCTTACATCCACGTCGGGACCGCGCCAGTACGGCCTGGGCGGGCCGACGGGATGGGAGTCCACCGCTTCAACGTCTGGACCAACCCGCGACGATGTGGGTGGGCCAGCGGAGCGGACACTCGACCCTCGGGAGGTCGGTGGGGCCACAGCAGGGCCAGCATCCCTGGGGCTTGCGGTGGTTGGTACCGGAGCCGCAGAGGCCGCAGGCATGGAGGTCGGAAACCGGTTGGCAAAAGTCTGAGCCATGACCTCAAACATCCCCTTCAGGAACTCCATCTGGGATGGGTCCCCCACCGTCGGGAGCGACGGAACGGTGGCCGATGAAACGGTGGCTGGCTGAGTCGGCGACGAAACGGTGGCCGGTAAAATCGGCGACGAAATGGTGGCCGGCATGGTGATAGCCGCGTCGTCGAGCGTCGGAGTCCTGGGCCTTGGGGAGATGGAGGCCTGCCTCATAGGCGAGCAGGCCCTCCCACGAGGCGGTGACGGGAGTACCTGAAGTAGGCGAGCTGGAGCCCCAGCCCTGCGTCCTTTTTCAGGCGAACCCGAGGAGGACCGTCCTCCCCAGATGGAAGACCCAGGAGACGGACATCTCGCGACCGAGTATGGTGGCGAGGGTCCCGGAGACACAGGGGTGTGCGGAGTAGGCGGGAGCGATCGCCTCTTCTCCGACCCGCGCTTCTTTTTCTTGTCCCCGTTCTTGTCCCTCTTCTTCTTCTTCTTGATGGTGGCGGAAGAAGAGGTCGAAGACGGCGGAGGCTGAGAGACGCTAGCCGAGGTAGAAGCGGCCGCAACGGGAGCCAGAGAGAGCTCCATCAGGTGCGCTTTGAGCCGGTAGCTCCGGTTTTGCACGGCCAGACGGGTGAATTTCTTGCAGTGGGGGCAAGACTGGCTCTGATGAGACTCTCCGAGGCAGAAAAGGCAGAGGCTATGCCCGTCGGAAGCCGGAAACTTTTTCAGGCAAGCCGAGCACTGTTTGAAGGCCGCGACCATCAAAGAAAAAATTCTTCCAACGGAAGTTTCTGGAACGCGGTTACCCCGAAGGGCTGGCCAGCCGCCACCCCCTTGAGGGGGGAAACGGTGACCGAAGCGAGTAGGTAACTGAGTCCACCAGAAGGAAGAAACAGCACCGGGGTGGCAATCCTGCCCGAAGGACAAGATCACCAAGAAAAATTGTTCAAATTTGCCAAAAGACTTTCCCTCAGAAGGGCGAAAAAATTGAGGAAGCTCTCAACGATCGTCCTGCTGCTACGGCGGAAAGAAGAGAACTGAGGTAAAATGGTGCGCGGGCGCCTCAGGGTGGGCGGTCTTACCGCCAAAACTTTTGACCAATAGCTTTTCAAGCCTCCGATCGGCCGTTCTGCGCAGGCGCATAACCCATGAGTGTGGATTCACAAACTATACGAAGGAGAACACTTATTCAGAAAGTAAAGGCACTGGGCGGAGCCCCCGTCTGGTGCCTTTGCTTTGCGGAGGAATTGTTTCGCTTTCAAGGAGTGGAAGGCAATGATGCCTTCGCCCTCCCTTGAAAGCGAAACACTTACTCGGAAAGTAAAGGCACCGACCGGGCAGAGCGCTGTCTGGTTCCTTTGCTTTCTGGAGGAATTGTTTTGCTTTCAAGGGGGGGGCAAGGCATCCATACCTCCCCCCTTGAACTCCCTCTGTTGTGGTGGTTTTTCCCCACCCCAGCTCAACTTTTATTGAGGCCGGTGGTGGTCTCGCCGTGTGTTCGGCGGGGTAGCGTGGAGGAGAGGGAGTCCCTCTCCTCCCCATTGCTCCGTGCAAGAAGGCCAGTGGGTGTTTGCGTGGCTTTGAGGCGCTGCGTCCGCCTGCGGCGGACTTGCGCTCCCAGTGTTTTTTATTTTTATTTTTCGTGCGCCGGCTTCCTCAGCGTTCTGAGCACTCATGGCGCACAGGATGCTGGGGCTTGTAGTTTTGGGTTTGTGCGTTCTGTTTGTGCGGCAGTTTTTTCCCTGCGGCTCCATTTTGATTGGCCGCGGCGCGTTTCTGAACGTTCCTTTTGCTCATACCTCTCAGCCTGATTGGCTCTGGTGCGGCATGGTGCAAGGAACTTTGGGAATTGCAGTCCTTTTCCTTTGATTGTGTTCGGGGGGCTCCTGCCCCACTGGTGCATTTCTCAACCCCCCAGTTACCTCCGTACCCAGTTCGGACGAGTGCACAAATGCTCGGTACGGGCTAGTAGGTCCTGGCTAAGGATCCTTTTGTCAAATCACAATGGTTAACACTCAGATTTATAGGTATAGATTGTGAGCGCTAGAAACATTTACAGTCAAAGCCAAGCTCAGAGTTAGAAATAAGTGTTACATGATAGCTAGCTCTTTTATTGGCAACATTCCTTTTTCCTTATCCACGGCTTTCATAAAATCAAGTACTGTAGGATGGAATATTAATGACAACATCTGTTCTTCAAATTAACTGCTTTTTGTCATAGTTTTTCCCTAAATTGATCTCTCCCTGTTATTATTATTTTCTATACAAGGAGATACAAAAGTGATAGATTTTGATTAAATTAAATTATGTTTACTGGCTATCTTTAAAAAGCAATTTAAAACTATCTTCTTCAAGGAGGCTTTACAGGGTGTTGTCCCTTTAGTGATAAATTAGTCAGTCAGATTGAGTTCCTATGCCCTTAGACGCCAATTACTTTATTTTATTTTATGATGTATTTGTCAGTTGTTTGTTTTGGTTTGCTGTGTGTTTTGTTGTTATTTGTTATCTGTTCGTACACCACGCAGAGTGGGATACCATCCAAATGGCTGGCATAGAAATGCAATAAATAAATAAATAAAAAGATCAACTCATCCCGAAAAAGAAGGCAAATAAGAAATATTTTGGCTGAACAAACCATGCTGGTTTAAGACTTGTATCTTGTATTCCTTTTTGGCTTAAACAAATTACATTCATTTTGCTTAAGGCAGCCAGCTTCATATGAAAGGTGAAGAATGCATACCACCTGCCTTATGAATACCCACATGTCTTTGACTGAGTTCACGCTGCTAATGATTTACTTTATAGGAAATTAAGGCTGTTTGCTTGTACATTTTGGAACAAGATGTTAACTAGTGAAGTATTAAGGTACACAAATAAAGATCAAGAAGTAAAAAAGTACATAAAATAGAAAGCTAGATAATTACACCTGATAATTCAAGGAAAAATAAAAAAGGAAAGAAGTGTGGGAAAGACAAAAAAATTCTTAGCTCCAAAACCTTGAAGTAGTTTGAATGGAACAAAACAACATTTTCTATAGCTGTTGCAATCAGAATAGCCATGATGATGTCCTATCTCTAGTAGAAAGGGAAAATGATAAAGAAACTTATACTTCAAGCAAAGGACACAAAGAGAGATCAAGAATGCTGTTATTTTATGTACTTAGATTATAGCATTCCTTTGGTGATTTCAGTAATTGCTGAAAGAATATTGTTATTCTGCAACTCATGGAAATTGTTTCAACATACAGTAATACCTCATACAAAGTCTGCTTCATACAACATCGAATTCATACAACATCGTCTAATTCCTTGGGAAAAATTGCCTCATACAAAGTCGCTGCAACTTTGTATGAGGCATTGGGGTGAGCAATTGTTTGGTGTTTGCTGCTGTGTTTTTAAAAAACAAATTGCATGCTCCATAATTTTTCCTATGCTGGTCTTTTTTTGGGGGGGGCGCATCGCAGCAAGGATTTGGACATTGCATGAGGCATCGCGGCTAGGATTTTGCATGCCTCATACAAAGTCCAAATCCGTATAAAGTCCAAACTTGTGGAACCAAGTTTGGATGTTGTATGAGATATCACTGTACTACCATATATACGTGAATATAAACCAACCTGAATATAAGCCAAGATAGCTAATTTTGACCTTGAAACCCAGGAAAATAGATTGACCTGAGTATAAGCCGAGAGTGGGAAATGCAGCAGCTTCTCGTGAGTTTCAGTAATTAAAATACATTAAAATACAGTAATATTAATTATTTTAGTGATTTTTAAAAAAAGTTACTTGCACCACCCTCCAGTAGTGGCACTGCAGGTAAAGTGGGTGAGCAGGTCAATTGCACTGAGGCAGGACGTGTTGCTCTAGCCTAGCTTCTTGCTCCCCCAGCAAGGAAAGCTTCCTCCCTCCATCTTAGACACATGGAGAAGGGACAAAGGCACGAATGTACGATAAGTAAAATCCTTTCTTTTTCCACACCGGTTTGGAAGGGGGACACGATTACATTGTAGAGCTTCTTCATTTGTGGTTTTCCATAGGAATTAATTGAAAATAAACCAGAATAAGAGAACTTGATTTTCAATGTATTCTAATGGGAAAATTGCGATTTGCGCAATCTTGTGGCCAGTTGTGTAATTGCGCCACAGATTCTTTTGCTGCCGAAGTCCCGAAACTTACTTTAAAAGTGCTGAATAACATTTTTTTTAAAAAAACTATTTTTAGACCTCGTGGTTGTTGACCCATGTATAGACCGAGTCCCCTTTTTAGACCTCATTTTTGGGGTTAAAAAACTCATTTTATATTTGAGTATATATGGTATATGGATTTACTTAGGAACAGATAAAAAGCTGAAAAACATTTCCATAGAAAGTTATGAAATCAAAGAGCAAGCAATTGAACTTGTAATATAATATCGTTTAGACTGTTAACTTTCTGAAATGAACATAATTCTAATATTTCTATAAAGAGCATTGAATTTAAAGAATTCTCAGTTTCAAAATTGTGCATTGTGCTAACCCCACCAACCAAACCTAAAGGAATATCTAATTCAAACCTAAACATCAGCTAAGAACAAGAGAACAGCTGGAACAAATCATAATCTGATCAAAATCCTGCTTTCTTTTCACATAGTGGTCAACCAGTTGCTTAGAGATATCTCGAGAACTTTAACTGCACCATTTATTTTGCTTTCCATAGCATCTGATAACACAGTTACTCTGTTTATGATACTAGTTTTGTTGTAAAGTTCTTCATTCTAACTAGGTAAGGATGTCCCAAACCTCCATAAATTTATCTAATCTCCCTTTAAACTGACCAAGTGGGTAGCCACCAATACATTATTATTTGTTGTTTTTGTTGTTCGATTGCATAGACCCTTTGTTCGGTCATATGACCCTTTGCGACCCCATGGACCATTTCACGCCAGGCATCTCTATCCTCCACTCAGCTCTATGTCCATTGCGTTATATGGCAGTGAATTCCAAAGTTTAGCTAATTCAAATGAAAATTATTGTAAAATGTTATTTAGTAAAGAAACACCGATTATATAATTATACTATTAAATAATATTGGTGAATGCACCCAAGTTATGGAATTCCCTTCTTTTCGACAGGTGGTTGATTTCCGTATTTTTGTCTTTCAAAATTCAGCTAAAATATTGCTATTTATTCAGGGAAGAAGCAAATGTTTGCATTACTTTTATTATATTATAGTAGTAATTTGTGGTTTGTTATTTTAGGAATGTTGACTATTGTGAACTCTAATAAGGAGTTAAATAAAGAATAGTTTCTAAATAAATAACTTGGACCCAACTCCTATACTAACCTAGCCTTTTGGCAGTAAACTTTGCAGAACTCAAGCCATTTTAGTGAAAAAATTATATAAACAAGTAAACAATGAACATTTCTGTTTGAGGTTGTGAACAATACTTAAAATCATATTTATTAGTAAAATGTCTAAGGCATTCTACTTCGGGATTACTAAATCAACATGCACTTTCTGTGACTAGCAATTTTCTACTACTACCCAGGAACGAAATGTCAACATGCTCATCCAACACATGCTCACAGATTATGTTACAAATAGCTTGCCTGGTATGCGTCATTTGATATTTTAGCACTTCCATCCCATACTGCACTAAGTTGCACCAGAACAGGCCTTCCAGAAGGAGATAGTACTTTAACTCTGGGTATGTTCACATAGACCGAAACCACTGATGAACGATCTTGTTCTGTAGGATTATAAATCAAAAGGTACCTGCAAGAAACGTTGGCAGATCTTTACAAAAGCAAAATAATCTGATCAAAAATTTATGTTATCAAAAAATAAATTATACTGGTAGGAAACCACATAAAATTGTATGTACGGATAAATCATTTTTAATGATATGCAGAATACCTGTGTGGTGTGCTGCATCCTTATAGATACTTCCTTTCCTACATGTTTGGCGGGGAGAGAGGGGGGAAATATATGGCAAAGATATTCTAGACCCATGGTTCTCAATGTGGAGCACACGCCCCATAAGGGGGGGGGGGGCAAGTCAAGAATAGTTTACTTTTCGAATAATAAATACCATATGTTACAGGAGGAGGCATCAGGATTTTTGAGATACTTATGTGAGGCAAAAAAAAAGATTGGGAACCACTGTTCTAGACCAGTCTTTTATTCCATGATAAATCTATTTATCTATAATCTTGGGGTCTTGTTTTCTAAAATTTCAAATTTATTTATTAAACATATTAAAAATTGAACTTGTTGCAAGGTGTTTTTTTAAGTCACTTGGTACCATTGGCTAAAGGGCAGATGAGCTTTCTCCATGGGAGAAAAAGCTTTTCTCCATCAGAGGACATTTCTTAATATCCAACCCACAATTTCTGTTAATTTAATAGAATAACTATCAGAATTGCCCTAGCAAGCTAAACATATGTGGACATATATTATTTTTTAAACCACTAGCAAAATAACATGAAATAATACAGCCATATGCTATAATCCATATTTGCATATAGTAGAAAAACAATTCTTTGGGAATGTTATCAAAGGCATGGCACATAACTTACTAGCTTCTGTTCTTTTAGGCCTACCATCACATTGCAATGCTAATTTCATTTACTGATTTTGTTGTTAGGTGTCATCAAGACAGAACTATCTTATAGAGACTCTAATAGGACTTTCAAGGTGAGATATTTACAGAGTCATTTTACCAGGTCATTCCCCCAGTGGGTTTCCATGGCTGAATGGAGAGTCAAACCCTGGTCTCCAGAGCCCTAGTCCATTACTTTATCTGATATACCACCACCGATATCCTCTCTAAATTCCTACAAACAAATCTAACCTAGACTAACCAATGTAGGTGCACCTACTTGGCATACCTATCCATCCACCTGCTATTTGTAGAAAAAACACTAAGAGCACATGACGATAGGTTAAAAGTATTTTAAGAAATTACCTTTACCCACTCTTATCTCCTTCCACCATTACAACCAGCCTAGAAACACATGAAATAATATTCATATTGATATACCCGTCAACTGCGGCTCAGGAAAATATGGGACCTGCGCAAACGGTTCTGTGCAGGTCGTCTTCTACGCATGCGTAGAAGGCTATGCCGCTTGCATAGCCTCCTACGCAAGCGGCGTAGCCTCCTACGCAAGCCGCGTAGCCTTCTATGCATGCGTAGAACAGGGCTACGCAAGCATAAAACCCTTCTACGCATGCGTAGAAGGCTACACCGCTTACGTAGAAAGTGACCTGCACAGAAGGGCTGCGTAGTACCTCCTTTCCCCCGCTGCCAAATTCCGGGGTTTCGGCAGCGCAGGGCGGGAAATGGCGCAAATCGGCACCGAAAACCGTGAAATCCCGGCCAATCCGGGAAGGTTGACAGGTATGCATATTGATAAGTATTAAAATATAAAATAAAATATAAAATGAAGGGGATCTGATACTGCCATTTTAGTTAAGATAAATGCAAAAAGGTTCTGCCATTATAAGCTTCAAAATACTACTGCTTATAAAAATGACCCCAGTTTAGTAATAACCTGAAATGTGACAGCCACTGTACCCTTGATATTCTATAAATGTGCCAAATGCCAAATGGATCCAAGAAGCAATGCAAGCGATACGGAAAGAGGTGTGTGTGTGTGTGTGTGTGTGTGTGTGTGTGTGTGTGTGTGTGTGTGTGTGTGTGTGTGCATGTGTGCGTGCATGATTGGATTTACATTTCTACCACTTGCCACATTGTTTCTTTTTCTGGAAAAGTGTATTGTCTATTCCTATCAAATTTTGTAGAAAATTACTAATATACTTTGTTCAATCTCATCAAGAAAGAAAACTCTTTATTGGTATGTTGATGTTCCTCAAACGTTTTCAAAACTTACTGAAGTTTCCATGCCCCATTAACATCCATTGCAGCAAGTAGTGGCAGTTATGTTTTGCAAGTTTGCTTTCATTCTGAAAGCAGAAAACCAGCTGTACTCCACAGCTTTCAGGAAGGAGCCTAGTGCCTTTTTGTGTGCAACACCCATCTGCTTAATTCTGGAACATGAAGTCACAAGTTTAGACTACACAAGGAAGGGCTGCAGAAATTTTCTTCGTATAGTATATGATCTCTACAGACTTTCTCCAATCAAATTTTAAAATTCTTCCTCAATACTCCCTTATAAGAATTCTGCCTGAGATCACCTAGGGCAGCTCCCAAAGGCCAGAAAAAGATGTATTCCACATACCATGGCTTCAGTTACAGTTCAACAATTTAGAAACACATTAGGACAGGGATTCTCAACCTGCAGCCCATGGGCCAGATGCCACCCGTGGCACCATTTCATGTGGCCCACCACCACCTCCACCACACCAGGAAGTGCCATGTGGTGGAAGAAGTGCAAAATGGCTGTCCACCCCCTGAAGCTGTCGGAGGGAGCGTAACGGCCCCCGGCTTTAAAAGGTTGAGAACTCTGGCATTAGGACGATTACACAAGTACTGTAATTGGTTTGAAAGAGTCTTAGCCTTAATTTCTCAACAGTCCTTCCTGCCATTCAATTTGGAAGGAGGCTTAACCTCCTGTATAAGAAGATGGGAAAAACTGAGGCAAAAAAATACTCAGAGAGAAAAGACTACACAGACAGAATGTCTGTGAGACCTGGCATATTCAGAAGTGAAACTACCGTATTTTTCGCCGTATAAGACGCACTTTTTCTTCCCCAAAACTGGGGGGGGGGAAGTTGGTGCGTCTTATACGGCAAATATATGGCAGCCGCGCTCTCCCCGCCCCCACCATCGGCGGGGAGATAAAGGGAGCCGCGCCGCGCGAAGCCGTCCCTCCCTGCCACCGGGCGGGGAGGTTAAAAGGGCTCCCTAGTCGAGGGAGCCGAAGACGCCGCCGTCGCCGACGCGCCGCGCCGCGCTGCGCCGCGCGAAGCCGTCCCTCCCCGCCCCTGCCACCGGGCGGGGAGGTTAAAAGGGCTCCCTGGCCGAGGGAGCCGAAGACGCCGCCGCCGCCGCCGCCGCCGCGCCGCGCGAAGCCATCCCTCCCCGCCCCCTGCCACCGGGCGGGGAGGTTAAAAGGGCTCCCTGGCCGAGGGAGCCGAAGATGCCGCCGCCGCCGCGCTGCGCCGCGCCGCGTGAAGCCGTCCCTCCCCGCCCCCTGGAGCCCTTTTAACCTCCCCGCCCGGTGGCAGGGGGCGGGGAGGGACGGCTTCGCGCGGCGCCGCGCGGCGGCGTCTTCAGCTCCCTCGGCCAGGGAGCCCTTTTAACCTCCCCACCCAGTGGCAGGGAGGGACGGCTTTGCGCGGCGCGGCGCGGCTCCCTTTATCGGCGGGGAGATAAAGGGAGCCGCGCTGCGCCGCGCAAAGCCGTCCCTCCCTGCCACCGGGCGGGGAGGTTAAAAGGGCTCCCTGGCCGAGGGAGCCGAAGACGCCGCCGCCGCCGCGCTCTCCCCGCCCCCACCATCGGCGGGGAGATAAAGGGAGTCTTCCGTGGCCCGGGAGGCTCCGAAGACGCCGCCGCCGCCGCGCTCTCTCCGCCCCACCATCGGCGGGGAGATAAAGGGAGCCTTCCGTGGCCCGGGAGGCTCCGAAGACGCTGCCGCCGCCGCGCTCTCCCCGCCCCCACCATTGGCGGGGAGATAAAGGGAGCCTTCCGTGGCCCGGGAGGCTCCGAAGACGCTGCCGCCGCCGCGCTCTCCCCGCCCCCACCATCGGCGGGGAGATAAAGGGAGCCTTCCGTGGCCCGGGAGGCTCCGAAGACACTGCCGCCGCCGCGCTCTCCCCGCCCCCACCATCGGCGGGGAGATAAAGGGAGCCTTCCGTGGCCCGGGAGGCTCCGAAGACGCTGCCGCCGCCGCGCTCTCCCCGCCCCCACCATCGGCGGGGAGATAAAGGGAGCCTTCCGTGGCCCGGGAGGCTCCGAAGACGCTGCAGCCGCCGCGCTCTCCCCGACCCCACCATCGGCGGGGAGATAAAGGGAGCCTTCCGTGGCCCAGGAGGCTCCGAAGACGCTGCCGCAGCCGCGCTCTCCCCGCCCCCACCATCGGCGGGGAGATAAAGGGAGCCTTCTGTGGCTCCGAAGACGCCGCTGCTGCGAAGCATCGTGCCCTCCCGGCCCTTTGTTCCTCTTGGAGGTTGACTAGGGCAGGTAATTTTTGACTTTGAGTATTTTTGTGGTGGTTTTATTGTACCTGGACATGTGGGGTTTCCGAAAAGATGTGTTTTTTTTCTTCCCTTTTAGTACAGTATTTGGTTCAGAATCTTTTTTTTCTAGATTTTCCTCCTTTAAAATTGGGTGCGTCTTATATGCCGGAGCGTCTTATAGGGTGAAAAATACGGTAGATACTCTGAGTCTACAAACAAAAATAATTCTGGGCTTGTTAGTGCACAAGCTCATTCTGTGCATAAAACCCTAACAGCCTGTCTTTTCTTCACTCTGCAATGAGAGATGACACAATGCCAATCATCAATATAACACAATCTCAAAAAATTCTTAACCTATTTAAGAAAGAATTTCATCAAAAGTCTTGTGTTTTTTTTCCTAAGGTATATAACAACACTCTACACTATTGTACACAGATATACACAGATTAAATGGCTAGATGGGGTTGTAGACGCAGTAGGCACAGGGCTGGGTGGGCTGAGAAGGATGGTGGAGGACAGGGGTGCCTGGAGAGTGGCGGTCCATGGGGCCGCAAAGAGTCGGAATCGACTGTGCGACTGAACAACAACAAACGGCAAAGTACACGTTTTGCATTTCAATAAGGCAGTTAATAATAATATTCGAGATGCTTGATATTAGAGATTAAATTACACCGCATCACAAAAAAAATTGTCTGCTACTTGGTCTAATCCATGTGTCCTATACTAAATCAAATGTGCTGAATCCGAATCTGAATCCAATTCTGCCTAGTACGTCAGGATCTTAAGTAAGCAAATCTCATCCTCTTGGTTAGGTTCTTGTGTTGGATCATGAAGGATATATTTGCCACAAATGTAGCAAAAATTGTCGAGTTTATTAACACAGCTGCACCTACTCATCTTTAGCTCAAACAGACTCACTATGGACTAGCTGTACTATTCAATAAGATGGTTTCGCACTAGACATGCCTTTGGCCCGCCTTGCTTTATATACCTATTTCTGACATCAGCTCACTGACTTGCCCAGACATGCCCAGCTGCTGCTGGAACATGCATGCCACCAGGGGATGTGATTCAGCTGAAGTGGCAGCAGGCATAGTGGTAGCTGCAACTGTTATAATGTTCCAATGTAAAAATACATTACCCAATACCATTTGAACAGCTATAGCATGCCTACTAGCAGAGAACCCGGCGTTGCCTGGGGGTACCCTACCTGGGCCAAGGAGAGACCTGGGCCCGCCCCCCCAGCTGCCTTATCTTTTTGTCTGCTGTCGTCGCAGCCGCTCTCTCAGTCCTGCCGCAAGGTGCCATCTCAGCCTGACTCTGGCCACCACCGCTGGCCTCCCCAGCGACTACAGTCAGTGGGTAGTCATCACAGCCCAGCCCCTCCATCCTCCCGTGGGTTGTGTCAGGTGGAAGGGAGGCTCCATTTGGGCGGGTGTGCAGAGGACCCATGGGGGGGATGCCTGCGGAGGGTGGCAGCCCAGTCCCGTCCTCCGGCTGCCCCCCGGCTGTGGGTTCTCCCTTCCCCTGAGGCATGCCTCAGGAGTGCAGAGGAGCCATGCCGCGGTGGCCGCCCACCGACAGTAGTCACTGCGGTGGGGGTGGCCATAATGGCTGCACAGTAATACTTCATGCAAAGTCTGCTTCGTACAATATCGAATTCATACAACATCGCCTAATTCCTTGAAAAAAGTTGCCTCATACAAAGTCGCTACAACTTTGTATGCGGCATTGGGGGTTTTCCCATGTTGCATTGTGCCTGGCCAGTATAAAAGGCAGGACACATACGTGCATTGCTCTTGTGGGTTTTGCATGAGGCGAAGAGTGTTTAGGAGTGGTTTTGAGCATGATTTTGTATTTTTTTTAATTTTTTCGTCATAATTTTTGGAACCATTTCTGGGATTTTTGCAGCATTCTTCAGGTTTTTTGGACCATTCTTTGGCACAGTGGAAAGGTAGGTAAATGAGGTTTTCTGTTTCCGATTGGCTTGGGGTGGGAAGGTGGATGGGGGAGGGCACTTTTTTGGTAGGGTGGGCAATGTTTGGTGTTTGCTGCTGTGGTTTTTAAAAACAGATTGCATGCTCCATAATTTTTCTTATGTTGGTCTTTTTTTTGGGGGGCACTGTTTGGTGGGGTGGGCAATTGTTTGGTGTTTGCTGCTGTTTGGATGATTAACACTGTGCTGCATGATGGGACATGTTGGCATCCATTTTGTCCTTGCTTCAATCCAGTAACTACTTACAGTAGTTTGTACAAAATGGATGATCGGTCGCATGGCTGCAGATTAACACTGTGCTGCATGATGGGATATGTTAACTTTTAAACCTGCACTTCATAAAGTTTTCAAAAGTTAAAAACTTGTATGATTTGTCCCCTCAAATCAGGGTTGTTTGACATGTTTTTGTAATGTATTTAGCCTTTAGACAATGATTTCTTAAAGTTCTATCAGTTTCCTATCTGTTTCCTTGACTTTGCCCTGAAGTCTGTACTGTTACAGTACAATGTATCTCTATGGAAATGACGTTGTATGAGGCATTGCGGCAAGGATTTGGACGTTGTATGAGGCATAGCAGCTAGGATTTTGCATGCCTGGAACGCCAGGCAGGGTTAGGTGCACGCATGGATTCTCACGTATGCGCAATCACCTCCCCTGGTCAGTTCTGCCGGCCAGGGGTGGTGCGTTGCAGCCCCTTTTCGGGGGCAAAGACCCCAAGGCAGGCAGCCGGGTACCCACGCCGGCCACCCCAGACATTGAAAGTAGGTGTGCACGCAGTTTCCAGTGCAATCGGTGCAGGGGTGTCACTTTGTATGAGGGAGCCCTGTGATGTCATGGAGCCCCAGATCTGGTCAGCTGGGAATTGGTTGAGCTGTGGCAATGACATCACAATCCCCCCTGGTTGGCTTTTTTCCCTTGCTTTTTCTCCTTTCGGTGGGGGTATCCCCTTTGCGGATTGATTTAGGGGGCGTACCCCTCCCCATGGTGCTTGACACCCCCACAGTGACCGTCTCTTCGGCCCAAGGTACGTATGTGCCGAGTTTCAGCAGGGGTGTGGATTTGTATAAGCAACATACAGCACCAGACCTTGATTTTAGTTATATAGATAACTTAAAATCTGTATGTGATAGGCAAATTCTGAGTTCAGATTTGGAATCAGCACACACGATATCATGTAAATCACGTGTTATTTCCAGTAGCAAAATCGTTCTTGTGCAGTGTTATCAATCTATCTAAAGAAAGAAGAGTAATCTGATTATTATTTTTTCTATACAGTAGAACCCCGTATAATGAAAAAACTCAGTACCTCGGAGCTCTTTACTATGTTTTTTTCATTATACGAATCGCAATGGGCGATGTACCATATAACCAAAAAAAAGTTCATTATACGGATCACTATTGGCAATACCCCGTACAACGGGGGAAAATTCTCATTGTACAGGGTATCACCAATAGCGATCCGTGTAACTAATGTTTTTAGTTATGCGGTACATCGCAAATAGCGCATAAATGCTTCGTTGTATGGATTTTTCATTATATGAAGCATTTGTTATATGGGGTACCACTGTATATGGTTGTCATGCAGTGTAAATTTGACATCTGGCATACAGACAAAACACTAACATAACTGCATAATGATTAAGGGAAATTATTATTTATGTACTTCTTTTGTGCTACTTAGTTGCATGCTGCTTTACAAAGAATGAGACTACAGGCCCTATCCCAAGTAGCCATCAATCAAAAATAAATATACTGAATTTTAACAAGAGAGTTCCACAGTAGGAAGCTTAGCCAACAACTCAAGTGTGTGAGATGTATCTCTGAACGTAATGGCTTTAAATATGACACTAATGCAAAGAGAACAATTTACAACACACTGGAATTAGAAAAAAAATTACTCTCCATTGTTTAAAAGATGTGTAAACTACTCTAGCCTCAGTGTCTTGCAGATCTGCTTCACAAAGGAGATGTTAAAGAGCTGCAGGAAACAGAAGTGTTAAACCAAGGGATATCCTACCCAAAGTCTGCCAGAGGCAGGAAAAATGTCAAGAAAAGGGTTGAATGATACCTGTAAAATAGATCTAAATAAAAGGTGTAGTTATAAAAATAAAAGATGCAGTGCAGCAAGTCTGGGGAATACAAAGAAAAAGGACAAAGAAGAAGAAAAATAACCCAAAGGGGAGAGAAATTCCCTTTTGCAACTTGTCAAAAATCGCAAGTGGGAAAGCTCTAAGACACACAGGAGGAATATCTAGCAAAATGATTTAGGGATACGTGTGTGTGTGTCACAACTATGAACAATATAAATCTACTATGCCATACTACAGTAATATATCAGTTCCATCACTTAGAAATTGGCCAAAATCCTGTTACTTAATGTGGTAACTTGTAATATAGCAGACCAATTGAATCAATGGAGTTTTGATGAATCAATGCCTTCACAAATTCCATTGATGCAATTTGTCCTACTCTAGTTGTGACCTACTTTAGAGTATTCAGTTGCAACCAATAGATCCATTCAAACCAATGGACTTTATTAAGGACATGATTCACTGAGGTCCGACTGAGTCAATGGTCCTACTGTAGTACAACTTAGTATATCAAGCAATAGGGTTTCCACCATTACATTATCTGTAACATAACAGATATCTACAATAATTAGAACACTGCACTCACAAAAGACTGCACTTCACTCTTACTACATGGCACAGAACAACAGACATTCATGTGGAAGACAACTGCTAGATATCACCAACCCACAAAAACAAGCATGGAGGCAGGCTTACTGAAAGAAGTTCTAGCACCTTCTAAAAGGTCTGGTTAAAACTAGACTTAAGACAAAAACTTGGAGAAACTACCTCTCTTTCAGAGGCATAAAGGCAGCTGTGCTGCTCTCACCATTCAGAGCACTTCTTTGTAGCACTGCCTCAGGGTCTACTGCTGGAATTGATTTCCTCCTTCAAAAATTTAAAATTGCTCTCCTGTTTCGATCAGCCAGAAAGACCCTGAAGAAAAAAATTTCCAGTCAGAACATTTTAACCTCCAAACTAGTAGTGAGGCTTGGCCTACTCTATCAGTTAACGTGCTCTGCCAAATGTCAATTTCTTCCTTAGTTGTAGGAGACTCTCAACACCACACTCCATTGTTCCATGAAAAAGAACAAGCACTGCCCTATACTTGACATTTAGGGGCAACACAGTAAAAACAGAATTTGTACCAGTAAAAATCTCACTGTTCTTTATGAAGTCTCAGGGACATTAAATGTGCAAAGAAACTATGTGTGGCAATCTAATAAAGAATTGATGAGAAATACCTCTACTATATTGACTGCACACACAAAATGATAGATTTTTAAAGGCCCTGAGACTATTGTCTAGAATAAGACAGGTACAAAGATGTTAACCTTTCTGCAAGGAAAAATTACTTACCTCTAATGACAAAGATACACTCATGAAGAGTTCATAAGAGATATGCCTTGTCAATGTGTCACATAAGTTGCAACCTGATGAATTAAATCACATCAAGCCTGCACTGAAGCATGTAAATGTAATGTAACACCCTCAGAAATGAAGTACATCTTCCATTATTCTGAATCTGACTGGCAGATAGTGAAATTTTTAAAATCACCATTTGACCACAATATAACTTTACAGAGTTCACAGCAAGTTAACATTGGTGTATACAGTTAATGGTTTTCATTTGCCTTATCATTGGAATTTTTCAAATAAAAAAAATAATGATGTCATTTCAGATGTATATCTAAAGACAAATATTTAAGAAGGTGAACACTTGCTACAGATTAGGTGATAAGTGATAAGATAGATAGTTTACTAAACCCAACTATTGCTCATGTCCAGAATAGAGTTACTGAATCAACGGATCCTAAATATGATTACCAACACCACTGTAAACTAACATGTAACACAACAACCAAATCTCATTCATGGAATAAAAGAAGGAACAGTGTTACCCTTCTGGGAAACCACTGACTTGAAGACAGGAGGACACTCCAGCCCTAACTCAGCAGCTTAAGATAGTGTTTAGCACTTCTCTCTTTAGGATATTAATGCTCAACCATTTCAGGGTCCCTATCTATTCGAACAATCATAAGTATCCTGAAACTCCCAGCTTTCATCCATTTTGCACTATGACAGAAGGCTTTTCTGGATTTTATATTACATTTTCTTTGCTGAGAGTCTATAAGAGACCAGTAGGATACTTAGGAGCCATATTGCCAGTATGCAGGGCTGGACTGGACCATCAGCTACACCTCTCCTACCTTCTTAGTGGAGGAAGAGGCATTTTAAAAACCAAATAAGAAAGAATATCCTCTGGAAGTCCTGGGAAAGGAGGAAGAGAAAGAGAGACAGGGCACAAACGAACAACCCCCCCAGAAGGAAACATACAGGATTTTTTTTTAAAAAAAAACATGTTCCTTCTATACAAGTGATTGGAACTATTCCTCTAGTCATGGAGGGCATATTCCTTTGAAAAAAATGGTTAAAAAGGCAAATCCTAATAGGGACTTTGCTGTCCACCCTGTATAGCTCCTGACAGAGAAGCAAGCTAAGGGAAGTGGAGCTCCTACCAAATAAGCAAAAGAAAAAATCATCCCCTTTACTAATGGGCAAAGGCACCAAGAATACAATGAATTCTTCAGCATGATCATACTGGTGTACATGGTCACCACAGGAATGTCAAAATGTGAGGTGTATTACAAACAATACCAAATGACAATGCGCTGAAATTCAGCTCCATATCAATGCTATATTGGAAATCTCTAGGCACTCTAAAAACCAACACATGCCGGAGAGAAGGAGAGACGCAGGCTCTCTGGGCGGGTGGACACCGCCGCCCAGCTGACCTCGGGCCCCACCCTCCTGGGGCCGGAGAGAAGGAAAGCCGCAGGCCCTCCGGGCGGTTGGACACCACTGCCCAGCTGACTTTGGGCCTCAACTTCCCATTGCCCGCTCGGACGGAAGTGATTGTAACTGTTTTGAAATTGTAATTGTCTTATGACATGCACTAATGATACTGTTGGTGTATATGTTGCTATTTTGTTGTTGCTGCATTGTATTATATTGTATTTTTATTGTATTTAATTTTAAATGTATTGTGATATATTGTGATTGCTGTTAGCCACCCTGAGTCGTGTAGCCAAGTGGGCGGCATACAAGTCCAATAAATCAAATCAATCAAATCAAATCAAAACATTGGCAAGAATGCACAGAACCTTACAAATGGCAGAATCCAAAAATATGAAAAGACTTGTGTTGGATCAGACCAAACATATACCTACTTCAGCATTCTGACCACAAGTTGACCAATCTAAAGTCTAGAAGTACAGAAGTAAAGCATAAACACACTTTCTTCTACAAAAACGATTTATGTATGCTTCTACTTATGTAAAAATCGACTTACATAACAATTTTTTGAGGCAATCGCGTCCTGGTTTATGCAAATAAATTGATTTACACAAGGGGTTTTCTTGCATCTTGTAATTATAAAATAGTCCTGCCACCATTTTAAACTCTAAAATCATGGCCCCACACCATTTCAGAATTTAAAAATCCACCCCATGCCACCCTCCCCCACCGCCGGAAGTCGCAAGACATCACTTACCGTGGTGGCAGTGGAGACACTGGTGACAATTGTGGCAGTTTTGCCACATTTTTCGAGTTCCCACTGCTTTTACCGGGACTGGTAGAGTGTCCCCCACATATCCGCTTCATTCCTTTCTTCATCTGAGGCTTCTCCCAGGGACGCTTTAGCTGGGAACGTGTGTTGAATGAAAACTGCTCCATTCCACTCTTCATCTGAGGTCCCCCTGAGGCACGCTTTAGCTGTGAACGCGCGTTGGACAAAGAGTGGAATGGAGTGGTTTTTGTCCAACATGCGTTCCCAGCTAAAGCGCCCCCCGGAGAAGCATCGAACAAAGAGTACAACCGAGCAGATATACGAGGGGACACTCTCCCAGTCCTGGTACAAGCAGCAGGGACTCGAAAATGCAGCAGCACTGGTGGCGCAGACAAACAGCTCAGGAGGAAGCAGCAGCAGCAGGGAAAAGGTAGGGAGATCGTTCGGTTTACATTCCCTTTGTGCTAATTTTTGGGGGGATTATTTTTGGGTCAGGGCCTTTTTTTAATTTTTCAATGCATCCCTATGGGGATGCGTCAATTTATATAAAAACTGATTTACGTAAAACACTACAGAATGGACTTTTTACTTAAATCAGGGTTTTATTGTATACTAGCAGATTTTGCCTGGCGGTGCCGGGCTGTTTTAAATTGTTTTGGAAGGTTTTTGTTTTGTTAATGTTTGTACAAATGAGGTTAGTCTGTAATTGTGATTTTTAAAATGTTTATTTATACACACGGGCTGTTATAAACTGTGATCAGCTTGTTTGGGTTTGTTTTTGTGGATTAAAAAAAAGAGGAAAGGATGATATAATTTTTTACAATTATTTTATTTAACCAAATAATGTTTTAGTATGTGAATTTTTTTAATAGTTGTACCTTGGATAATATGTGAAAGTACATGTTTTTTTACATTCAATGTTTTAAAACTGTGTTTAGATGTTTTGGTTTTTTTTTTGTGTGAGTGAAAACTCTACACAGGATGTTAGAAATGTTTTTACTTTATTATTTTGTGATTTGTTTGTGATTTGTGTGAATGTGTGATGTAATGTTATGTTTTTGACTTATCTCTTGTGGCCTCTGGGTGGGGCTGTTGAGTATTTCTTTTACTTTGACTGTTTTTTCTCTACTGGCCTCTGGGTGGCGCTTCTTCCAGTAAGCAGTCTCTTTCGTTCCTCATTTCAGTTATGGCCATCATGGAAGTAGGACATACTGATAAGTTGGCTGGTTTAATTTCTTTTGGGGGTTTATTTTGTTTTTCTTTTTTGGTGTTTTTCTGTGTTTTTTATGTTTGTTATTTTTGGTTTTGGTTAATTTTGGATGTTTTTGTTTTTTGTGTTTTTTTTCAATTAATGGTTTATTTATTTTAATTATTTTGGTGTTTGTTTGTGTTTTTTAGTTTTGTTTCTCTTTCAAGGGGGGGAGGCACTGGTGCCTTGGACCCCTCTTGAAAGCGAAACACTTTTAAGGAAAGTAAAGTCAACGGGCGGAGCGCCGTCTGCTGGCTTTGCTTCCCTGGGAATGGGTTAACTTTCAAGGGGGGGCCAAGGCACCAGTGCCTTGGGCCCCGCTTGAAAGCAAAACACTTACTCATAAAGTAAAGGAGTGCTGGAGTGCTGTTCGTTGCCTTTGCTTTGCGGAGGAATTGTTTCGCTTTCAAGGGGGGAAGGCACTGATGCCTTTGCCCTCCCTTGAAAGCGAAACACTTACTCGGAAAGTAAAGGCAGCGGCCGGAGCGCCGTTTGCTGCCTTCCCTTTGTGGAGGAATTGTTTTGCTTTCAAGGGGGGGGGAGGCATCAGTACCTTTCCCCCCCCCTTGAATCCCCCCTGTGTTTGTGGTTTTCTTCCACCCCTTTTCTTGAGGCCGGTGGTGGTCTCGCCATGTCTTTGGCGGGGTAGCATGGAGGAGGGAGTCCCTCTCCTCCCCGTTGCTCCATGAAAGAAGGCCAGCGGGTGTTTGCATGGCTGTGAGGCGCTGCATCCGCCTGCGGCGGACTTGCCCTCACGTTTTTTATTTTTATTTTTCGTGTGGCGGCCTTCTCAGCATTCTGCACGCTCATGTCGCGCAGGACTCTGGGGCTTGTAGTTATGGGTTTGTGTGGTGGTTTTTTTCTGGGGCTCCATTTTGATTGGCTGCGGCACGTTTCCAAACGTTCCTTTTGCTCGTACCTCTCAGCCTGATTGGCTCTGGTGCGGCACGGCGCAAGGAACGTTGGGAATTGCAGTCCTTTTCCTTTGCTTGTGTTCGGGGGGCTCCTGCCCCACTGGCGCATTTCTCAACCCCCCAGTTACCTCCATACCCAGTTCAGGCGAGTGCATGAATGCTCGGTACGGGCTAGTAGGGCCTGGCTAAGGATCCTTTGTCAAATTACAACGGTTAATGCACTATTTTATAAGTATAGATTGTCTCTGCTGCTAGAATCAAAAGGCAGTTGATCATTTTCGCAGCCTTCAATAGCATTTTCCTCAGCAGATTTCTCTATTTGCTTTTAAAACTGTGTGATGGCTGTTATTACTACCTGTTATAATAGTAAATTCCAAAGTCGTATCACACCTTATGGAAAGTACACCTGTTACAGCTCTGCTCAGTCTCTCAAAACTCAGCTTTATTTGATGAAGCCGGTCTTTAATGCGACTTCAACTTAATCCACATCATACATACTTTTACATACTTCTGTAATGTTTTCCTTGGTGGGGACTGTAGTGACCTAGTGGTTAAAACACTGAACTTGACAACTGGAAGGTCGTCTGGTCAGCAGTTCAAGACCAGAGTGTTGCATGACAGAGTGAGCTCCTGTCTCCATCCCAGCTCCTACTAACCTAGCAGTTCGAAAGCAAGAAATTGCAAGCAGATAAATAGGCACCACTTCTGTGGGAAAGGTAACATTGTTTATTGCATTCCAGTGTTGAGAGATGCCTGCCCTATGACCATGGAAATGTCTGCAGATGCAAAGAGCGCTGGCTCTTTGGTTGTAAATGGAGATGAATACTGTACCCTAGAGTTGGATACAACTGGCTTTACCTAATGTTTTCATATACAGTATATAAAACCAAAGTGTTGTGGTGTTTGTTAGTGAAACGTCATGCCACCTTGGCCCCCACCACCCCAGAAATCCACGCCCCGCCTACCTGGTGCGCCTGATTAGGCTGGCGCAGGGTATCGGCAGTGGCCCCTGCGGCCCTTCACCCCAAAAACTGGAAGTGAAGGCCCCCCACTGGCAGCATGAAATGGCCGGGAGGCGGTAATACGCATGCGTGCGAATCCATGCAGATGCAAAAGCCTGCCTGGAGTTACAGGCGGCAGCACCCCCTGGAACTCCGGGCAGGCTTCTGCGCCTGTGCGGATTCACGCACATGCGTATTACTGCCTCCCCGCTTGGGAAGCACCACTGGCTGGCCGCTAATGCAGCCGGAAGACAGAGGGCTACCCTTCTCTGGAATGCATGGGCCAACCGGAGCGCCCCTTCAGCCCATGCCTGCCAAAGAAGGACCTTCCCTTCTCCGGCAGCCATGGGCAGAACAGAGCACTCGCGGCAGCCCATGCCTTCTGGAGAAGTGCTGCCCTCTATCCTCCGGCTGAAATGCCGGCCAGCCAGGGGATCCTCCCAAGTGGAGAGGCAGTAATACGGAGGATGCCTGCTGAACGGAATGCTCCAAATGGGGTGCTCCAGTCAGCAATACGCACCAGCGCCCGAGTCGAGGCCGCCTCAGGCATGGGGAACCACGGCGACAAGGCCGCCACAGTCGACCACGGTGGCAAGGCTGCCACAGCCGATCACAGTAGCAAGACCGCCGCAGGCTGCCACAGTGCCTGCCTTGGCACCACCACTGTTTGAGGCAAGGCTGCTGCAGGCGGCTGCTGCCCATAGCGTAGGTAAGGATCCACTACCCAGCAAAGCAGGTACACCCTGCTAGTTTATTAAACTAAACAACCCCAAATATTGCTAATTGCTCCCACAGTGAGTTGTTTTTCTGGCTGGCCCTTCTTGTCCTTTTTCATTCTCTAGAATCTCCTTTTTGAGGAACAGTGAACAGAACCATATACAGGTAAAACTCGGAAAATTAGAATATCGTGCAATTCAGTTCAATAATGCAACTTAAAAGGTGAAACAAATATATGAGATAGACTCATTACATGCAAAGCGAGATAGTTTAAGCCTTACTTTGTTATAATATTGATACTTATGTCTTACATCTTATGAAAATCCCAACCCCCCAATCTCATGTATCCCATAATCATCACATAATCTCATGTACACCGTACACCATGATCATCACAATTCTAGCGAATTAAGGCATGACATATCTCGCTTTGCATGTAGTGAGTCTATCTCGTATATTTGTTTCACCTTTAAGTGAAATGAATGAAAATTTGCACGATATTCTAATTTTCTGAGTTTCACCTGTACGTTTCATTCTGTGTGCCATTATACCACACATTTTTGTAAGGATATTATTGCATTAGTGCAGTAAAACCCCTACTTACACAAAAAGTCTGTTCCGTAGGGTTTTGCTTAAATCAGTTTTTTATGTAACTCGAAGCAAACCCATAGGAAAAAATATTTTTTAAATGTAACTTGAAGAAAACCCATAGGGAAAATGAAATTTTAATTTAAATCGAAACAAACCCATAGGGAAATGAATCTTTACATAACTCGAAGCAAACCCATAGGAAAAGTGAGGTTTTTATGTAACTCGAAGCAAACCCATAGGAAATTGTGTTATGTAAATTTATGTAAATTGGGACATTTATGTAATCCGGGACATGGTTTTAGCAGAAAATCAGTATGTAAGTCAAATTTTATGTAACTCTGGGCATTTGTAAGTTGAAGCAAACCCATAGGAAATTGTGTTACGTAAATTTATGTAAATCAGGACATTTATGTAATCCGGGACATGGTTTTAGCAGAAAATCATTATGTAAGTCAGGGTTTTACTGTAGTTTAATTTTCTATGCCTTTCTAAATTATGACCAACAGGGAATTTGCATTCTCTACAGTAAACATACATTTTCTATCCAGATATCTACATCTGAAGGTCTCTTGATTGGTCACTGCCAACTCACATCCAATTATTGTTTACATGATGTTAAGATTTTTGCACCAATATCCATAATTTTACATCTGACTGCACAGAATTACAATTGCTATTTTATTGCTTATTCTTTCATTTTGGAGAAATCCTTTGGTTCACACAGAAAATTATCTATTCATTTTAACTTGATTGTTTATGAATGAATGAAAAAGCATCTGTCTTAGTACAGATGCTGAGTGGCAAAGTAGGGGTGATCAAATACCTACATTGCAAAACTTGCAAATATCCTACTTCCAGGACAGTCTTTCCTACAAATGCCACTTATTTTTCAGCAAAATAACTAATGACAGAAATGCAAGCCTGAGAAAGATGTTAAATTATTCAAAGCACAAAGCTCCCTTGAAAAATCAAGGAATCATAAAATAACTGAGTTGGAAGGGGCCTTTTAGGTCATCAGGTCCAACCCCTCTGCTCATTGCAGGAATCCAAATCAAAGTAGATCTGACAGATGGTTTCCACTTCAAATGTTTCCAGCACCTCTCTTGGGGTAGTTGCTCCACTGTTGTACTGCTCTAACCGTTAAGGTTTTTCCTGATCTTCAGCCTATATCTTGCTGCCTGTAGTTATTACGTATCCTACACTCTAGGATGATGAAGAATAGATCCTGCCTTTCCTCTTTATGGTTCTCTTTCAGAGTACTTGAAGAGTACAATCCTATATCCTCTCAGACCCCTTTTATCAAGGCTAAACATTTATTTATTTATTTATTTATTTATTTATTTATTTATTTTTCACGCTTATATACCGCCCACTCAGGTACAACCCAACTCAGGGCGGTTTACATAGTGGACAGTAAATACATAAAAGACACATGATAAAAAAGTTAAAAGTGTTTTTAAAAAAACCACCCCTAAAAGGTGCGCAAGAACCAAAGGGACCCTGGGGGAAGGCACACTTCTCTATACCAACCACCCAATGGTACCCCCATCCCCACCCGCACCCCAAACTTGGCCCGCCAGCCAGGTCTTTAGTTCCTTCCTAAAGGGCAACAACTCCGTCTGGAGATGCAGTTCCACAGGCAGGAGGTTCCAAAGGGCTGGTGCGGACACGGAGAAGGCCCTCCTCCTTGTGCCAGAGAGGCGAGCCCCCCTGGCTGATGGCACAATTAGAGAGCCCCTCCGGTCCGCTCTGGTTGGACGGACAGACGTCCTTAGGGCGATGCGGTCTCTAAGATACCCTGGCCCACTACAATGTAGGGCTTTAAAGGTCAAAACCAGCACCTTAAATTGCACCCGGAGACAAACTGGTAACCAGTGCAGCCCCCGAAGCAGTGGTGAGGCATGGGCATAACGTCCACACCCCATCACCACCCGGGCCGCAGCATTCTGGACCAGTTGCAGCCTCCGAATGGTCATCAAGGGCAGCCCCATGTAGAGTGCATTACAGTAGTCTAGTCTGGAGGTCACCAGAGCATGAGTGACCATGAGCAAAGAGTCCCGGTCCAGGAGCAGGCGCAACTGGCGAATCACCCGAAGTTGGGCAAAGGCCCTCCTGGCCACAGCCGCCACCTGTTCTTCTAGCAGCAGCCGTGAATCCAGGAGGACCCCCAAGTTGCGCACCGGGTTGGTCTGGGGCAAAACAGCCCCATCCAAAACCAAAGATGGTAGCTCCCGGGATAACGCAGGACCCCCTATCCATAGCTACACAGTCTTGCTAGGATTCAGCTGTAGCCCATTTGCCCCCATCCAGACCCCAACAGCCTCCAGACAGCTTGAAAGGACTTTGACTGCATCACTGGGGTCCCCATGGGCCGAGATGTACAACTGTGTGTCATTCGCGTACTGGTGGTACCGCACCCAGTGGGAACGAATGATCTCACCCAGCGGCTTCATGTAGATGTTAAATAGGAGAGGAGAGAGTACTGAGCCCTGAGGCACCCCATATTTTAGGGGCCTAGGACTCGACCTCTCACTCTCCAACCACACCGACTGGGTACCACACAGTGCCCTGGATCCCCAATCCTCGGAGCCGTTCCAGAAGGATACCGTGGTCAACGGTATCAAAGGCCGCTGAGAGGTCAAGAAGAGCGAGGACAGACGGATGACCGCCATCCCGCTCTCGCCAGAGATCATCCATCAGCGCGACCAATGCAGTCTCAGTACCATATCCAGGTCTGAATCCTGACTGGAATGGGTCCAGATATTCCGCTTCATCCCCCTGCAGCTGACGTGCCACTGCCTTCTCCAGAACCTTCCCCAAAAAAGGAAGGTTGGAGACAGGTCTGTAGTTGGTTAGGACTGCTGGATCGAGGGAAGGCTTCTTCAGGAGGGGGTGCACAAGAGCATGTTTCAGCAGTGCAGGAAACATCCCCTCTCGAAAAGAAGCGTTAATTATAGCCCAGTTCCTTCAGTTTTTGGTTTGGTTTCCAGTCCTCTGATCAACCTTGTTGCCCTTCTCTGTACTTGCTCTAGATTGTATGCAAAATCGTAACAAAAAGCTATGAACGAACAGTAATTGACTGCAGACCTCTGGAAATAGTAACAATGGAAGATGTCTCACTGAAATATAGAAAGAGTCAATCATAGAATAGAATGAATGTTTTATTTTATTTTTATTTTATTTAAATTCAAATTTTTATGCCGCCCCAATCAGGTAAACCCGACTCTGGGCGGCTCACAACAAGTTAAAACATACATAAAAACAGTTGAGCCATTAAAACCCAACACACCCACCCACCTATCCCATTTATCATTAAAAAACTACCCACATTAAAACTGCCTGCATTAGAATTAAAAGAAATGGGGACTTATTTAATAAGCCAACAGGCAGGGACCATCCTTCCATTTGGGCCCCACACCTGTCCCGCCAACCAGGTTTTTAGGTCTTTTCTGAAAGGTAGCAGCTCCGTCTGCTCCCGTAGCTCTACTTGTAGGAGGTTCCACAAGACTTGTGCGGACACGGAAAAGGCCCTCCTTCGTGTACCAGAGAGACGAGCTCCTCTGGCAGATGGAACAATTAGGGAGCCCCTCCGGTCTGCTCTGGTTGGACGGGCAGACACTCTTGGGACGATGCGGTCTCTAAGGTTACCCTCTTTTACCTATAACCACATTCATTCAGCATATCAGAGGGATCAAAAACATGGATTATAAAGTCAAGGGTCTGGGCCCCATTCTCAACTCAGCCATGAATGCAGATGATAGCCATGAACAACCTACTCACTTTCCACAACTAATCTGTAATAAAGTGCAATATTGCTGGTTATGCTATTGCTGGGGGATATACTGCAGAAAAAAATGCATGTGAAGTATTTTTGTCATTTCATATTTACACAAACTTTACATTATTAAATATGTTGGCCTCAGCAAAATTAAATACCCTCCTGAATTTTATAACTGTCTGGCAAAAGCACAGACCAAATTTTAAACCCCAAAGGATCTCCAGGCTCAATAGCTACATAAAATACATTCTTCCATCACATCTTAAAAATTGGCAGTATACTGCCAGTTTCCCCAAATGCATCTTTATGGTTGTTATGGTCATGACACTGTGACAGAAGAACCAAACCCTACACTAATATTTACGACAGATATTGAGACCATGGGTTTATATTTAACACCTATGTTTGAACAGATGTGCAAAGAGAAACATTGTACCATCTGTTCCAAAATTAGATGTAGCTGCATTTTTAGTACCACCTATAGCTAGAATGCTTACAGCTTTGATGTGCTTACTGAGACAAATCTGCTAGGACAGCTCTAAATGTTTACCTTTTTTGGAACTCACTACAAAGAATATGAAAATAATCCACAACTTCAAATATTCCATTACAAATAGATTCAAATTTGTAGCCTATGGCACTTCTTCAAAATTACTTTGGAAATTAATAATTGCAAAGGGAACAATGATTTCCCCAATTTATTCATTCTCCAAACAATTAAGATAGTACATGCCTAAACAGTCCTCAACCATATTATTCATCATCTCCACTCTTACACTGAGAAAGACACTGAAATAATAGTGACTGCTCTCTCAGATGAAGCTTTATGAAAAATATCTCTCAGCTCAGGATAAGGCACAAAAGGCAGAAATATTAGAACAGAAATGAGATGTACAGGGTGTCTCCTACATTGTTCTGCAAGCTATGAATTTTATGAGGACAGCAAAAGAGAACACGTATTCCAGCTTCCAATTCGTGATGTAAGAAGACAGATTTCCATCTTTCATATGCTTAAACATACAGGGTAGCACTGTGGATGCTAGTCCTAAATCTCTATCTTTACTACTGGTAGCCACTCTGGTCATCGTCTTCTTCCGTGTCTAGGCCAGAAATGAAACTGTCAAAATGAAGACACCTTTTGGTGAGTTCATTCTGCAGTTCCCTTCACCTGACCCAGTGTGAGAAAGATTAGCAGGCAACACAAGGTTGCTGTTACCAGGGTGCGCCCGATTGTGGTTCAAGAATACCACAATTTTCAAGGAGGCTTTACAATGGTGGTGCCTGGTTTGAAATTTCATCACTGGCAACCAGGCAATTATTAAGTTTAAAGATGTCAAAGGCAGTTCTTTTGTTTGACTCATACAGTGGACCCTCGCTTAACAAGCGGCTCGCTTAACACAAAATTCACATAACAAATGAAAATCCATTTAAAATAGTGGCTCAGTTAGCAAAAAAAATTCAGAACAGTTTAATTGGTTTTCAATGCATTCCCATGGGCAACCGTGTTTTGGTTAACAAATTTTGGTTTTCAAAGCATTCTTATGGGAAACTGCATCCAATGCATTCCTATGGGAGATTCACTTTACACATTTTTTGTAGTACAAAAGGTCCTGGAGAACGCATTACATTTGTTAAGCGAGGGTCCACTGTATTAACACATGAGCAAAACCACTATAACAGAAATCATTTGACTTTTACTTCTTAAAATCATCTACTGTATAACACTGCATCACAAAAAAATAACTATTGTCTGCTACTTGGTTTAATTCATGTGACCTATACTAAATCAACTGCGCTGAATCCAAATCTGAAGTCCAATTTTGCCTAGGACGTCAGGATCTTAAGTAAGCAAATCTCACCCTCTTGGTTAGGTTCTTGCATTGATCACAAGGAGTAGATTTGCCACAAATTTAGCAAAAATTGTCTGGTTTAGTAACACAGCTGCACCTATTCATCTTTAGCTCAAAATGGACTCACTATGGTGTAGCGGTACTATCCAATAAGATGGTTTCGCACTAGACACAAGCCCTTGGTCCATCTCGCCTTATATACCTATTTCTGATGTCAGTTCACTGACTTGCCCAGACATGCCCGGCCGATGCTGGAACATTCATGCCATCAGGGGACATGATTCAGCTGAGGCGGCAGCAGGCATAGTGGTAGTTGCAACTGTTATAATGTTACCATGTAAATTACATTACCCAATACCATTTGAAAAGCTATAGCATGCCTAAAACCTACAATTTGTATGTGATAGGCAAATTCTGAGTCCAGATTTGAAATCAGCACACTCGATATCATGTAAATCACATGTGTTATTATGCCCAGTAGCAAAATTGTTGTTGTGCAGTGTAATGTAACAGAAAAGCAACTGCATTAAATGAACAAACGGGTCTTAAACACCTTTTCTCAAAATCTTTGTCAGAAATATTGTTGATCACTGAGATAGATATTTAAGCATATAAGACATTCTGCTAGAAATCCATTTACTACTGCTTTAGTAAGACAAGAAACTTATTCCCACCATCAGCAGCATCAGATTTGTTTCCAAACAATAAGTGATGTTTTGCCTTGCCCTAAGTACTTGCTAATGTATGATGATTTCACAAGAGATTAAAAAAACATTTATGCCATAGTTATCATTTTTAGTGCTTCATTTGTTTCTTCATTGTGTCTGCTTCTTGAGGCAGCTTTTCAGTGTTAGCAGATGAACTGATACTTATTTATTTTCTAGATTTATATCCTGCCTTATTGCTAAAGCTACCAAATGTAAATCAAATCCTGATAAGTGCATATCTCTGTGTGTATCCTACGCAAATATATGCATGCATATACATATTACATCAGTGTCGGTGGCTGCTATTTCTGTCCGAGTATAATTTTTTTCCTGAAAGTCATTTTCAAAAGAAGAATGACAAACAGGAAAAATGTATTGGCATGAATTTGTTTAAGGTGGATCCCAGCTTGCCATGAAGTGACCCACACACTGTGATCATGGAGTTATCTCCTGCGGCACGTATGAAAGGAGACATGCAGGATGTAACACTGGGACTGCAATGGACTGCCACAGCCTTGAGAATATTGACAAGGTTTGACTTGCTAAAGGAGAGCCAACTTGGCTTTTACAAGGGTAAATCATGCCTCACTAATCTGTTGGAATTTTTTGAGAGTGTCAAAAAGCATGTGGATAAGGGGGATCCAGTTGACATTGTTTCTCTGGACTTTCAGAAGGCTTTTGACAAGGTCCACACCAAAGGCTCTTGAATAAACTTACCAGTCATAGAATAAAGGGACAGGTCTTGTCCTGGATCAGCAACTGGCTAAGGGACAGGAAACAGAGGGTAGCACTAAATGGACACTTCTCCAAGTGGAGAGAAGAGTGGGGTCCCCCAAGGTTCAGTACTGGGACCCCTGCTTTTTAACCTCTTCATAAATGATCTAGAGGTAGGAGTAAAAAGCAAGGTAGCCAAATTTGCTGACTACACTAAATTATACAGAGTAGTGAAAACTGTGAGAGATTGTGAGGAGCTCCAGAGGGATCTCTTGGCACTGGGGGAGTGGGCAAAACAGTGGCAAATGAGCTTCAACATTAGTAAGTGCAGAGTGATGCATGTTGGGGCAAAAAAACCCCAATTACATTTATAAACTGATGGGTTCTGAACTCTCTGTGACAAACCAGGAAAGGGAGCTTGGTGTCCTGGTGGACAGCTCAATGAAGGTGTCAACCCAGTGTGCCTCAGCAGTGAAAAAAGCAAACTCAATGCTAGGGATCATTAGGAAGGGTATAGAAAATAAGTCAGCAAGTGTCAATTTGCCTCTTTATAAATCTAAGGTGAGGCCCCATCTGGAATACTGTGTACAGTTCTGGTCGCCATACCTCCAGAAGGATATTATGGAGTTGGGAAAAGTGCAGAGGAGGGCAACCAAAATGATTATGGGACAGGAACACCTTCCTTACCATCTGAGGCTGCAACGGTTGGGCCTTTTCACTCATGAACGACGGCGTCTAAGAGGTGACCTGATTGAAGCTTATAAAATCATGCACCGTGTGGACAAAGTAGATAAGGAAAAACTGTTTTCCCTATCGCACAACACTAGAACTAGGGGACACTCGATGAAACTTTTGGGTACTAGTTCTCAAACAAATAAGAGAAAGTACTTTTTCACCCAGAGGATTACTGGTCTATGGAACTCCCTGCCAGAAGAAGTGGTGACAGCTGTCAGTCTTGACAGCTTTAAGAAAGGATTAGACATGTTCATGGAGGACAAGGTATCAATGGCTATAATTATGGATACTTAAGGACAACCTCGGGGTTGGAGAGATAGGCAGGATATCTCCCAATGCCATTTCCAGGGAATCCTAAGCAGGTGAAGGCATCTCCTTGGGAATACCCTGAAGGAAATGGTGAGCCACTGTGTGAGACAGAATGCTGGATTGGATGGGCTGTGGCCTGTTCCAGCAAGGCTGTTCTTATGTTCACAGCCAGTTCATCTGGTATGGCCTCTTCTGCCTCCGTGAACGTTGGGAATCAAAATAACGAAGCGGTTCCTCCTCTGCTCATTTTGCTGATGGTTTCCGGTGACATTTCCTCCACTGTTGGGGACCATTACCCCACCTGAAGGGGCTCATCCACCTGTAGCCATTGACTCCTTTAGGGATTCAGGTTATTTACTGCCACCCAACACTTGGTGTTGAGTCGCTGGCTGTACGGTCTACTCCATTACAGTAGCGGGCTGTACAGACAAACATTTGCATATTACATATATTTTTATGTATATGGCTTTGAATGTATTAAAAATGCAAAAAAAATATGAAAAGAGGCTACTCCATAGCACGTTTTAAATTACTAAGAGGTAAGGAATAAAAATTATGTATTATATTTTAAGGATGTTTTAGACAAATTGTAAATAAAAAAATCAATTCTAGATCATTAATGAAAGATAAATACAGTGGTACCCCGTGGAATGAAATTAATGCGTTCCATGGGACCTTTCGTTCTACAATATTTTCATAGTACAAAGCACGTTTTCCCATAGAAATGCATTAAAAACTCAAACCTCCGTTCCGGACCTTAAAGGGGGGGGGATCTAAACCCCTACAGCACACATTAAAATGTTAAAAACATCTACCTGCCTTGCCACCAAAAAGCGGAGTGCTGAAACACGGCCCCGGTGGGGTGGGGTCGGTGGCAAAATCACACACTTTTTCCAGCTGCATTTGCAGCCTCAATGGTGGCGGAGGGGCGGAAGAGCATTTTCACTTTCTTTTTGGCTTGAAAAAGTGCCGATGTAGCCACTTCCAGTTTTGCGGACTAATTTCTCTTTGTTTGTTTTAGTCCTCCAAGGCCCGCCTTGGGTGTGGGGGCCTTAGGAGAGCATTTGTGCACCATTAAAAAAAAATCAGGTGTGTTTTTGACATCACAGAACTCCATTTCCAGTTATTTTCGGCACCAAAAATGTGCCTAAAAATTAAAAATGGTGCAACAATTATCTCCTAAGCCCCCCACCCCCCACCCCCCAATCCAAGGCAGGCTTTGGAGGACCAAAATCAAAATCCAGAAGTACTCCAGAGAAACTGGAAGTTATGAAATTGGCACTTTTTCAGGCCAAAAAGGAAGCAAAGATGCTCTGCTAAGCCCCCCCCCCCCCCCCCCAAAATCCTTGGAGGACAAAAACAAACAACCAGAAAAGAGTCTGAAAAACCGGAAGTGGCTATATTGGCACTTTTCAGGCTGAAAAGAAAGCAAAAATCTTCCCCCACCCTGCCGCCACCACTGAGGCTGCAAATGCAGCTGAAAAAAGTGTGTAATTCTGCCGCCGCTCCTGCAGCCGCCAAGGTAAGCACTGGGAACCTTTTGCAGTATGAAAAAAGTCGTACTATGAAGCACAATTTTCCTTGATTTCCTTTCATAGTATGATTTTTCATTGTAAGAACCTTTTGTTGTACAGGGTTTTACTGTACATAAAATAGTTCACTATCAGAAACTAAGATGATAATGAAAATATTTGTATTCAGTTTTCTACTAGGATGTGCCCAAACAACAGCATACCATTAAAATGCACAATTGTAAAATTAAAGCTAAAACCCCACAATGAGTTGAATCCAAGGCTGTCCCATCAATGGAAGGGTTTCATCTGATGACAGAGGGATGAAATTGGGATCTTCCTCCATGGAAACACTCCTCATTCAGTTCTGGAAAGTTCACTAGAGATTGCCCGTGGAAGGGGAATCTGCCAAAGGCATTTCCATTCTACCGTATAGAGCAGTACCTCGCTTATGAATTTAATGCGTTCCATGGAATGTTTCGTATTACAAAATATCTGTAAAGTGAAATGCGGTTTCCCATAGGAATGCATTGAAAATCGTGCCAGAAAAATTCATAAGGCGAGGCATTATCGTCAATGGATTTTCATCCGTAAAGCGAAAATTATGTTAACCGAAGCATTCGTAAAGTGAGGTACCACTGTACAAGATCTTAACATTTTGGGAGCTCTACACAGGGGCACATTCTCAGGTGCCGTGGGGAATACAGGATTTACATCATTTCAGGATTACACAATACATTCACTGGGTGTCTGTGTCACCCTTTCTCTCTCAATCCCACTGTCATTCACACATATAGAGATAATCAATTCTCAGAAGGTTGCTCTGGACAGCAAGAGTGGACCCATAGCATCCTGAAAGCCATGAAAATAACTATATTAAGAAGGACATGCAGCCCCTACACCACATGTTTCCCAGAAGAGAGAAAAAGGTAGTCACATATCTTTGTATTCATCCTACTTTTACTTTATATTTTCTGATAGCAATCTGATATCACTCTGAGTCAAATTAAGTTAAAGAGATATGTGTTATATTCTAATATTTAATGATATTTTCAAATATTAAAGAGCAAAATATTTACCTTGGTTGGTCACTCAATTGTAAGACAGTCTTATGTGGCAAAGAGTCTTGTGAAGACTGCACATCATCCTATCAATGGGGAAATTTTGCAAAAATGTGTTTTTAAATATCATGAAACAAAACTCAATTTAAAAATCTATTCAGTGCACAATCCTATCCCCATATACATTGTAATAAGCTTGCCAAGTTCAGTGGCACTTGCTCTTTAGCAGGTGTGTATATACCTGTCCTGCTTTTAGATCTTCTGCATGGAGGCAATGTGCTCTGCATTTTCTTTGGGAGAGAGGCTAGTGTTTGGTTTGGATGCTACTAATATGTATTCTCTTTCTGGAATTGGTGCATTTTTGCTGGTTTATGCATCTATATGTATATTCTATATGTATATTTTGTGCACATGTATAGTCTATGCAGCATTTCCCAAACTATGTTCCATGGGACACTGGTGGACTTCAATTCACAGAAGCTTAAGTCAGTACATTGGCTGATCAGTGCTTTAGAGAATTGCCTTAGATGTCTGGGAACTGAAGTCCAAAAACCAAAGATTGGGAAATGCTGGTCTATGCAACACACATATTTCCATTTCCTCTGAGTGTATTTTAATCTCAGCCCTTTCCACAGCTGAGAAATGCATGTTCAATGGAGAAGTACTATGTTCTCCAGCTCAGATTCATTGTAATCAATTCCACTGTTCACTTCAACAGTTTGTCTTGTATGAAATGGTTATTTTGTGCTTGGCTGAATCACTATGGTCAGTTTTGAGGTCCACAAGTACTTTCTCAAATATTAAATGTATTCACCAAACCAAGAAGGTTGGAGACTGTTGTATTATCCAATGCAAGCACACTTAGGTTATTTATTATATTCACCGTGCTGCTTTTGACTGAGAAAAGGCTTTTAAAACACAATCCCAAAGATGAATACATTCCATAATCAAGTATCACAAACAAATGCTGTCCCAATGGTCTGTTGTCATTAAAAGGCCAGTTCAGGTTTAACATACTCTCTTTACAAATCTCCAGACATGTCTAGTCAAGAACCTAACATGACTGACCACATCACTGACTGTGGCTCCATCTCTGAAAAATATGCCACCTGTCATGAGAACTGTTTCCAGAAACTCACCATTGTAAGGAATGGTGTTGATGGGTTATAACTATATATTTCTTGGTCCTTTAGAATAAGAATGTGAGCAGAATCAGTGATGATTTTCCTCAAGTTCATCAATGAATGGAAAAGCCTGTAGATAAAATAAATATTGCAGTTTTGGGAGGCAGAATTTAAGCCTTCTTTATCTTAAAGAATTTGGGGAAAGGAGCAAAATTACTAAATTTTAACGAACGTAATGCTACTAATTAAGGGGCTTAAGTTAAAACAAGCAAGAGAAAAATGCAAGCCAAAATCATATACTGTGTCCAAAATAAAAACCTAGAAGATACATTCTTAAATTAAGAACTGTACAGAAGTTGAACAAAACTGAGACACTCACCTAGTACCATAATCAACAACTACCCAATCTTTGGCTGTCCCTGTGATTGCATCATGATGCTGGAACAGTCCTAAATTTCTCCTAGCTTCTGTCAATAATTTGTAGTGGTCTAGTGATGGAAATGCTTTCATTTTCTCAAACTTTTTGGACTGCACCAAAGCCAAAGAATACAGAATTTCGGCAGTCCTGAAATAAAGAGAGAGATTTTATCTTCTTTTTTTTTACAATATGAAAAATAAGTCAAGTTTATTTTACGTAACTGCAGAATCCTACAATGCTACTAGAAAAGAAAAGAAGAAACATAGTAACATACTAAACAAGCATTTCTTTGTTGCTATTCAACCAAAACCCCAGACACACAGAGGGATGATGACTGCACTAGAGTCCTGGTGGCACAGTGGTTAAACTGCTATACCTTGGATACTTGGGAGTCATTATTCAGCGAGGAGTCAATGCATTGGTAGACGTCCCCACGACAACATTCCACACATGCAAATGGACTTGAGAAATCAAGTCCATCTGCATATGGTTTTTTAGCCATTTGGATATCACATCACCTGCTGGCTATGCAGACCATGACATGTTCCCTCCGCTTTCACCTTGCCCAAGGGATCCAATGGAGGACGCCTTGGTGAGTTTTAGTCCTGGCCTAACATCATTGACAAGAGATAGGCAACACTATACAGTAACAGAAGTTTAACACCTGCTGAACTCCCATGGTTCCACAGTTCCCTTTTACAGAAACCTAGCATTTGTAGTTCGGTGTTAGGAATTCTAGACACTTTATTTCAGGGAAATGCACTAGACCTTTCTTATGATTTTGAGTGACTTCTAGTTTTGGGAGAAAGGCCTTCCTGGGCCAAAACATTTCTGGATGAAGTCATAAGGGGCCTTTTGGATAATAATATTTTTAAAACCTTGAATCAAGAGATGATGTTGGGGGCCTGCACTTAGTCCATGAGGTCTGCATGTAGCCAGTGTGCCACACTTTGACTACTCTTAATCTAAGGCACCAAATAATAGAACTGTCAGATAACTCAGTGGTTTAGGTTATCTGGCTATAGAACCAGAGATTTGGGGTTCAGTTCCTTGACACAATGGGGAACTGATGAACTATAGATTCCATTCCAACTCAGCTGTTCGATGATAATGATGATGTTGATTAAGATTTTCCACTTGCCCTGAAGAAATACGATACCAAACAGTACACTAAGTAGAAGTATCCCTGCAGTCCTTGCCAGCATGGCTAACAGCCAAGCATGATTAAGATTGTAGCTCAAGGGCATCTGGAGAACAGGTATCCATCACTAATATGTAGTCCAACAACTGCTTGCTCCACCCAATACTTTCCTGTCAGAGTAGCAATGATGGATAGGAAGCTGTCCCAGAATCTCCAGTTTGGAGATGCCTAGTGGACTAGTGTGAGGTGCTTTATTAAAGCAAAGAAATTAAAGGAACCTCTGTCTACCACCTTCCTGAGATGTAAGCAGCAGGATGGAATAGCCCTGCACTGCTTTTCTAACTGAGACACAGCATGTTGATGGCATGAGGCAAAGATTAGGAGCTGACAATAGCAAGAGAGGAGACACAAAAGCATCAGCAAAAAGCATTATCAGAACAGCCAAGATAAGTTCTGCAGAAGAGAAAAAAATGTTAAAGCAGTATAGCTTAAGCACACTCAGTGAGCACAGAACAGCGCATGACTATGTGGGAGACCGAAATCTAGGCTGGAAAAGAAGGACTGAGAAAAATACACTGATATGAAAAGGGACACTGATACGATAGTAAGACCCATTTCATTGGATTTTTTCTTTCATCTTGATAAGGTATCTTGAAAGTTCTCAAGGTCAGAGGCGAGGCCTGTTTTAATGAGTCAACATGAAAAAGCCAAGACTGCAATGCAACTGGACTTGAGCAAGTATCCTAGGAGTCAGTCCAGAGGGGACTGAGCATGCTTAGGTGGCACTGACTCCTAAGCAGAGAAGAAGGAAGGGAAGAAAACTGAGGTGTTCTTGAACAGAAAAACAACAAACTGCAATACAGTATTCAGTTGTAGGGCCCTAGTTCTGCATACAAAGAGTGCCAAAATATGTACAGTATACATATTTCAAGAAATGTTACCTATGTCTTACTTATCGAAGTTGAATTGAGTTATGGTAGCAATGTGTAGGATGACGTTCACTCAAAAATAAAATAAAAAGAATGTTAATGTCACCAAGTGACAAGCAGGATGGTCAAAAAAAATGGCAGAGGCACAGTTGTTGTTCGAGGAGTCCAAGACCATTTTGAAGTGCTATTTGAAATTCAAGAATGTTGTGGAAGTACAATGACAAAGGAGGCATGAGGATGCAACAGAACCTTAAACACGCCTAGCAATTGCACTCATTCATTATAACTTTGAGACACATGGTACTGTGTGTGATGTGCACAAGGGAAGACCCAGGAGGCTGTGCACAGCAACACTGGTCAACTACAGACATGCTATGCACATCCATTTTATTTGCAATTTGTACTTTCTGGGAATGATTAAATTTACTTCCAACAAGATGCTGCCATAATGTATTTCCAATGAGATGTGAGAACTAACCACAATGAGAATTTGCCAGGACAATGGATAGGACAAAGAAGTGCAGTTGAGTTTCCCTGACTTTCTCCTGACTTAGGGGCCATTCAACAATTACGTGATCCAATTTTTTGGGGAAATTGACCCCCTCCCCCCATGTAATCTGACTGTAACTTTTGCTTCAAACCCCTCCCTTTAAAATTACCATATTTTTTGGACCATAAGACGTACTTTTTCTCCCCAAAAAGTGGGGGGGAAATGAGGGTGCGTCTTATAGTCCAAATGCTGTCTTCGGCCAGCTGTGGCTGTTGTAAAAGGATATTTTACAAGAGCCGCAAATGGCAGATTACTACTGCCGCCTCTCAGCTGTTCCAGGGAAGGGGGGGGGGGAAGCATATGAAAAACAAGTGGCCACTAGAGGGCGAAAATCGCAATTTCCCATTTAAATGCATTGGAAATAAATTTCTTGTATTCAAAAGTTTTGTTTGTATGTTCCCAATGCATTTAAGTGGGAAACCAAACCTGTGCTTAAAAAGAAAGGATTTCACTAACCTTTATGCCTTTTTCTCTACTCCACGTGGACAACATGGAGGGGGAAAACATGCTTCCTGGTTGAAAGGAGAGCAAGAGGCTAGGCTAGCGTATCACTTCCTTCCTCAGTGCAATTGGTCTGCCTGCCCATTTTCCCTGCAGCGCCACCACTGGTTGTTGGTACAAAATAGAGTATTTTTGTTTTTTGTTTTCCTGCTCTGAAAACTGGGTGCGTCTTATGGTCAGGTGCGTCTTAAGGGCCAAAAAATACGGTACGTAATCCAAAGCTTTTGTATTGAAACTCTAATTTTTAGAGCTTTTCACATCAAACCTTGCTCAGTGTTGTAAACAAATGCATGCCAAACTGCAGAACCGCCAGCCGCCCAATGCAAAAGTATGAGATATTATACCAATTTCTGTAGGTAAGAAATAGACTGCAGAAGCAATTCAATAATCTCAAATCGGATCAAAATTCCCAGAGATCATTTTTAAACCTAAAAAAGTGCTCCAAATGGATTACATAATCCAACAGCTCCAAATGGATTATGTAATCTTTGACCTGACCCCCCGCCCCCACATAATTTTCTATAATATCAGTGGCAGACCCCCTCCCCCCTCAAGGATCACGTTATTATTGAATGGCCCCTTAACACCCCTTGATTTCTACCTATGGGGATCTTAAAAGGTGTGGTGTATTGTGGAAAACTGGCACCACTTGTGGTGCATAGGAATGTAACTGAAACAACATGCACATCAATACAAATGGACACTTTGGTCAAGGTTGCACAAGCAGTAGTTTGCTGTAAAATGCATATACATTTTTGACCCCCTCTATATTATGTTAGTTTCAATCAGCCAAGTGCAGGCATTCATATAATTAAATTGGCACTCTCCATATGTATGAAAGAAGTATAAAACAGATGTGTAGAAGCTGCCTTTGTTTGAAGGTGGACAGAAAATCTTTGAGGAGAAAAAGTTTTTGCAAAGAAAGAATGGATTGTTTGGAATCCTGGATGGAAATATTGAAAAATACTGCTGCAGGCCTCTCTTGTCTCGGACAAAACTTCAATAAAATTAAGAGAACACTGTTAAAAGAGAGTAGTCCAATGCTATATACAGTGTTAAATATAATGATGTACACTACAGTAACACTACAGGTAGCACCATCTTCTTGGAAACATTAGTTACATGTACAGTAAAACCCCAATTTACGTAAAAAGTCTGTTCCCTAGCTTCTTGCGTAAATAGGGGTTTTACGTAAATCGATGCATCTCCATAGGGATGCATTGAAAAATTATAAACAGGTTTGAAATTGGTTTTCAATTAATCCCTATGGAGAATTGTGTTTTGCACCACTAGCAGCCATCTCTGTAATTACATGCAATTCTCCCCCACTTAAGGTCTGCTCCTGACAAACAGCTGAGGACTCACCTAGTCCCCATAAAAGCGGAGGGTCTGGAAAATGCAGCAAAAGTGCCTCTACCATCTCTGCTGCTTTCACCACCACCGCCACAACCAAGGTAAGTGATTTCTTGAGACTTCTGGTCAGTGGTGGGCTCCAAAAAAAATTACTACCACACTGTGGGCATGGTATGGTGGGCATGGCAGGGGGAAAGCCCTGCATTGCAACTGAATTAGGACTACTTTATTTCAAAACTTGGATGGGCGGGGCCAGCCAGAATTTCTGCCACCAGTTCTGGCGAAATGGTGCAAACCTGCTAATGCCCACCACTGTTTCTGGTGGTGGTGGTGGGTGGCACGAGGTGGAATTTGTAATCCTAAAATGGCAGCGCTGCCATCTTAGAATTACAAGATAGTAAAACCCCTTAGTAAGTCGATTTTTACTTAAGTAGAGGCATACGTAAATCAGGGTTTTACACTTTATATGCCTCATGAGAAATCTGAACATGAGTCAAGAAGCAACAGTTTAGGACAGAATACGGAATGACGCAGTGGTTAGCCGCCCTGGGTTGCCTTAGGGCAAGTGGGCAGGATATAAGTTTAAGAAATAAATAGGAAAAGGAGTAAGACAAGGCTGCATTTTATCACCCTGTTTATTCAATTTATACACAGAGCACATAACGTGCAATGCAGGGATGGAGGAATCACAATTTGGAATCAAAATTGCTGGGAGAAACATCAACAATTTGCGATACGCAGATGATACTACCCTAATGGAAGCTGCAGCCTCCGAATGGTCATCAAGGGCAGCCCCATGTAGAGCGCATTACAGTCTGGAGGTCACCAGAGCATGAGTGACCATGAGCAAGGAGTCCTGGTCCAGGAGCAGGCGCAACTGGCATATCACCCAAAGTTGGGCGAAAGCCCTCATGGCCACAGCCGCCACCTGTTCTTCTAGCAGCAGCCACTGTATCTTACAAATTTTACAGCACAGATACTGAAACCAACAGTTTGTTGATATTGTTACATGCTGCCAAACTGCTCCTAACTTACTGCAAGCCTATGTATAAATGATCTAAAAAATGATCTGTTCACAACAGACCTGCTTAGCTCAAATTAACAGCACTTACCTTAAATATGATTCAAAAATCCTATCTAAACGCTTGTAGAAGGGTCGTGATGTAAAATACCCACTCCAGTAATGATGATCTCTGTCTGCATATGTGAAAAAATCTCCACTCAGAACAGGGAACAATGAATTGCTCTTCTTTCCATCCAAACTACTTGCTTTATGTAGTGCCTCGAAATAATCTGACAAAGTCCCAAATTGAGCCTGAAAGAAAGCAGAAATTTGCATCCTGGCAAGCTATTAAGTAGACAAGAGAGTGCATACTTGCTCGTTTTTTTCAAATATCATAAATTTCTATAAACATTTCCTTTTCTACATCTCAGGCCCACTCATACAAAACAAATATCCCTAATGTTTATAGTATCTGAAACATTTATGTACACCCCAGCAAAGTGCAACCCAATTCAAAGGTTTCCCCTTCAGAACTATGCTTTTCTTTAAAAATGAAGTACACAACAACCATTCAACTTTTTTTTTAAAAAAATGCACCCATAGAATTTCAGTTCTTCTTTAAAACAAGCTGTACAATCCACAGGTAGCATAATTTAGAGTAAAAAAAGCAAAGTTTTATTTTGCAGCAACCCTGAGATTTTGTGACACAATCCCGAGAAGGCCACCCAAGAGTGTTGTTCACCTAGACTAGAGTATTCCTTCATTCAACTCACTTTTTCTTGCTTGCTGAGTAGACATTTATAGGCTTGCACTGACAATTATAGAGGTCTTTCCACTGCTGCCCATGCATTTTCCACTCAAAGTAACAAAAGTGAAATTGCTGATTTGGGGCAACAAAAATCAATAAACTATTGGGATAGTATTGCTTTTCCTTACCTTAATGTGGAGTTCAGGATGAGAATTCAAATAGTCAAATAGTTTCTGGTAATTTTGATATTGCTGATCCCATTCTGAACTTTCACTGTAGCGGAAATCATCTCCTAGAGGAGCCAGCAACACTTTGGTACGGAAAAGTTTTGACTTTTTTCTATATTGATCCAAAATCATCCATGCCCTTGGGAATAAAAGAAAATAAACTAACATGAAATGATTGTTTATACAAAACAGTTCTGCTCATCAGGTGAACACAGTCTATGAGTTCAAAGTGAATTATTACAGTTTTGTTTTTCTTTTAAAAGGTGCATTAAAGATACACTGATTCCTGTCCTAATATGGATCCTCTTATCCTTTATAGCTTTTGGTATTAGACTTGCCCTATATATCCTTACAAAACCACCTGCCACAGTCAATGCAACTTACACTAAATGATACATAGAACTGAAGCCTTAACATATCTATGTTAACAACATTTTCTGCAAGAGAAAATTAAACATTAAAGGGAAGCAAACATATTCAACAGAATAATTCCTTTGCTGAACCACAGCTGAAATTCTATATACTTAATTGTACATAAATAGGAATACCTTTTTTCACAACCAGTAAAACCATCATCATCATTGTCGTCGTCAACAACTAACAACAATAACAACAATAATAACAACAACAACAATACCAGTGCAACTAACCAACAGAAATCTGGACAGGTATACATCATGACCTAATCCGTGATGGTGAAACTTGGCACTCTAGGTGTTCTTGGACTTCAATTACCAGAAGCCCAAGTCAGCACTCCTGCTATCAGGGCTTCTGGGAATTGTTCAAGAACACCTGGAGTGCCAAGTTTCATGATCACGGACCAACATCATCAAATCTAATGCCAGATGAAAGTCATGCAGACTTTCCTCCTGAAGAATGAGTAAGATTACATTTTGCTAAAAAAAAAAATTAAATCCATATTCCTTTTGTTTTTGGCTCTTTCAGGGGTGCCTGCCATTTATTTTGTATTCCAGTATCAGTCCTTTTGTTTTACTCAAAAGGAGGAAGCTTCTTTTGGGTCTTCCATTCATATTTTCTGTTAGCTCACTCTGACCCAGAAATGTCACCTGTTTCAGAGAGCTGAGGGCCGTTCCCTTTTGAATGTCTGTAGAGATAAGGCACATGAGCTTTGAAAAAAGAGACTGCTTAGACTGGTAATAGGGCAGCAGCCCAGGGAGGGTGAACATACCCTTACCAGGCCTGTAGATAGGAACTTTGAGATATATGAGGTGGGCTCCTAGGGCTAGGAAAGGCTGGAAAACAGTAAAAAAAATACAAAAACTGTACATAAAAGGATATGACAAGACAATGTCAGTTATCTGGCTATTATGTTTCTTCCCTCAAGGCCTTACAATATTCTTCTGCCCATGGAGGACTTCTTTCATAAACATGAATCATGTGTACTTGTGAAGCTCTCTTTTGGTAATTGCTGAAAAAATTATGACCTACAATATGAAGAAAAACCTCTTTCGTGTTTTACATCTTCTGTTTAGATGCAGAAGGCCCATCCTTACAGATGATTTCTCCAGTCAATACAAAGAGGAGGGGGTCAGTGACAGGCCTGATAGTGACTCTAGTATCATGGTAGCTCACATGGAAGACACCCTTTTCAATGTTTAGCAGGTAAAATCTATTACTTCTGCAATATATTACAGTTTCCTGGTTGTGTATGTGTTTACAAGTGTACAGGAACCACTCCTTTTTAAAAAGAGAAATTAAACAATCCCCCTGGCATCTCTTCTTGTTGAAAATGACAGGTCAAACCCAAAGTCTCAGGGCCATCACAGCAGTCTCAAGGTATAATTGATGTTTTGCTTTTAGTTTGAGAAGTGCCACTCCAGCTATACATTTGTTTTTTATACAGTTTGGGCTGGGGTGGAGAAGACAACTACAGTATCAATTTAATAAGGCCCCATAGAGGTGCAAAAATGAAGAGAAAGGAAGCAGGTCCATGACAAAGACTGATAAGAAGTCAACTCCATCTGGTTGCTATTTCCACTAAACATCAGTAGATGACAGCCATTTTAAGTTGTTTCCAGAGAGGTTGCAGGGCGGGGCGGGGAAGGGTGGAGGCACACATAGGACCACTCCTTTGGACCTTTACACATATCCAGAACATGAGAAAACCAAATGCAAGAAAAAGCAACAGCCTATTGGTGCTTGCATAAGATTTGTCTAACTTGCTGTGGTCAATGCCTGAATGATGGAGGCAGTGAATGAGGTCAAAAGTGTGCCTCCATTGACTAGGCATGTGATTAGGACATGCTCCTACACCTTGTCAATTATTTGCAATTGGCTGGGTCAGTTACACAAACTTTATGTGAATATCAATAAGATTCTTCTCAACATACTAATAAATAACAGTAAAAGAAGCTTTAATTTTTTTATCAGACAATCAAAAATGATTGCTATAGTACAACAATCCACCTAAAAAGTTAATCAGCAGAAAGATTTTAAAGTTGTTAAGCATAATTCATAACTAAGAGCCAAAATCAGGGGAGAAATTGGTATAAATGAGGCTATGCACATTTCATAATCTTCCTAGTCACAGTTTCCTTCACTAGGTGAATACTTTATTTAAAAGTTTATCTGCTAGTAAAACTCAGATTGGAAGCTATCAGATGTGAAACATATATGCAAAGTTACCAACCAAATCACAGTTCTTTCCTATGATGATCTTAGTTCTGCTAAGCTAATTGCTCATCAATTATATGAATGGTATTTTTATTGACCTTTTTCATTGTATTTCTATCAGCTTTCCCCTTTCTCGAAAGCCACTCATATCCGACTCTAGGTTTCAGTACTCATCTCTGTTTATAGCCAAAGAGCCAGCGCTCTTTGCATCTTTAGACATTTCCATGGACAGGTGGCAACCATGCCTCAACACCAGAGAGCTTTACCTACTTACAGTATAAACTATCACTGGATTGCTTATTTTTATATATAGATTAAATTCTTTTTTGATTCAAAAATTACATGTGTAATTTACCTTATTTATTATCATCCTTTCTATTTATCTACTGTTGTTCCTGAGCTGGGGTACTCAAACTTTTCAGGCCGTGGGCTGGTCATATGCTTCAGAGAACCGGTCACCATGGCCCAAGGATTCAACCCCCAATGCCAATTCATCCTTGTCGCTCCTGGAAGCGGACGTAAAACACGCCCATACGGGCATGTTTTACGTCTGCTTCCAGAAGCAATGAGAGCTTTGTGGGCCGGATGAATTGGCATTGGGGGCTGAATCTGGCCCTTGGGCCGTAGTTTGGGCACCCCTGTTCTTGAGTCTCCTGAGATTAACTTTTAGCACTTTCCTTCCATGACCCAACCTGAATTACAGAATTGTACATTCTACATGCTTAGGAAGAATGTTTCTTTAAATTGATTGCACAATCTATCTTTTGGCTTCAGAATTATTTGATATCCATCCTCATGCATTTTTACCTGTGCTGTATGTTTCCAGCATGAATGGCTTCAGGGGGGACTCTCCAGGGACAACTGACTCTTCCTCCAGGAAGGCGCTTAAAATCAAACTGGCAGCAAATTTTTGGATCTGGTCCACAGGTATGAGGAATATCGTAGCTATAAAAAGGCATCATGTGGCAGAGAATATCCGTATTAGATCCCATATCTAGAATTAAAATATGCAAGATAAAGATACAGTAAAAAGAAATGCTCTCTTCTGTATCACTGGCCAAGCCTACACATGAGGCATTTATTGATGTATCTCTTTTTGCATCAATTTAACATCCCACAAAACTTTCACTTCCACTAATTGTTAACTCTAGGTATGTTCTTCTACATATACTTTTTCCTTACAAGTAGTACTATGTCTGGTCCCATAATACTGATATCTGTAATATCTGTGCCTTTCAGGTTTTCCCCAAGGTCTGCCAAAAGTATCCATGAAGAACCAATCAACTGTCACACCATATACTCATCTGACAACAGATTAAATTACAAAGCCAGATTGGTACACTGCTTTTATTTCCCACCCATATAATCTTGGATTACAACACTAGACTGCAAGTGTAAAAGGAGGCAACATAAATTGACAGTGACCTTCTGAGCTTATACCTTCTGAGCACTACCTACCAGTACAGCTCACCATCCCACAGTGGTAACAATGATATCCTATTGCCAAGAGCTCCCATCAAAAAGCATTACAGTGGGATGTATCATAGTATGACACATTTCATATGTTCCACTCAGTAAGCTTCTGTTATTTGAGCTAAACAGGAAAATGCCTTTCACTGACATAACATGTTTAAATCGATCAATCACAAGTATTCCAAAAGCCTGATGACTTTCCCAATGATTTATAACTCAGTGATCTTTTTAAAAGGGTATTTAAGCTTACAAACTGGTAAACACACACACACACACACACACACACACACACACACCAGTGGTTGGAATCATAACATATTTTAAATTCAACTCAGCATTCCAACAGCCCAAGTATAAATTCTATGTACATTAGCTTACAAGAAGTAAAGGAAATCACTGCCTTCCCTCTTACATTGTATGCTTATCTATGTCTTATGGTTGGTTATATCCATTCCTCCAGGGTTTCCTAGAATTTTACCTTCTTAAAATCTCTTAGCCTCTTTGTCAATACTTTTCAACCTCCTATAAAGGAAGAAGGAAACCTGTAGCTATGGAGGTCTACAAAATGCAAAAGAATCCGGAATTGTTGATATCTTCAATGCTGAAATCAGAAATCCTCCCTTCTTGCTAACAATAGCAATTACCTCCTCAATAACATAAAAACCTAGTAAAATAATTTTTGGAGCTGCTACTAAGTTACTCTGGTAACCTCTGAGCTGCTGGTTCCATCTATTCATTTGTTAAGAATTATTGTATATTGTAAATGTTTGACTTTCACAATAGGGGTTACACTAGGCAAGGAACCAGACTTTTATGAACTTAACATACCTATCTAATACTGTTAGAACAGCTTCTGTGGGTTTCAGAAGACAGAAATAAAAGACAATATTTAATATGACAATTTTCTTGTGCTAAATACTACCAGGTATTTATTAAAACCTGCTTCTATCTGCATTAAAAGTTTTGCTGGTACCTCAAATACAGAAGGAATGTGATGCTCCAAACACTACATTTTCAATTTTCCAGAGCAAACTCTAATTATTTTACAACCTCCAAGAGCAAACAATTTTTTACACTTTGTCAGTATGAGCTTTAAATAACCACAATGCATACATAACAGGTTTTTTCAGCCTTTAAACACTTCTTTCACTATTTTATGTGATAGGACATGTGTGAATGCAATGTGCAATATTTTGAAACTAACTGAACATTTTCAAACTTCTGCAGTTAATTTAATGCTTCTTTGACCCATGGTATAGAAATATCTAAACAATAGATAAAGAAGTGTCAACAAAATTATTTTTCACTCTGTGTTCTTTTACCCTATTATATAGCTTCAGTAAATACTGGAACTTTGAAAGCTATTTTTTAAAATTAATACATTCCGGTTATACTGGCAAACACTCCTAAATAGTTAGGTGCCATTAGTTACAACTTTTAAAATAGTGGGCCATGTTTTTCAAATATAATTACTGTAACACTATAATTACTTTTTACAAAACTAGCAAAGTCCTGTAGCATCTTATATATTTAAATCTATAAAAGCCTGACCTATACTGGCAAATTTTACTTAAACCTTTATAGACTGTAGCCTTTTCTTAAGGTGTAATGAGATAATCTGAGAGATTTTTAAAAATCATTTTGCTTCTACTGATCAACTGTGAAGATTGCTACATGGAAGAATTATACTGATTTTCTGATCAAACCAAGGCTAGACACATACAAATACATACCCCAATTCTGCCTCCAAAAAAATTCAAGTGACCTCTGAGCTGCAAGATGCTTTTTAACTGAGTAATGAACTCTCTGGATAAGCATATTGGAAAATCCGGTGCTTTTCAAAAGATAAGCCATGGTTGGTGAATGCCCAAAGGGATCAACTGCCCAGCCAGACTTGGGTTTTACTCCTAATAAAAGGAATGAAAGGAAATGGGGAAAGCCCTTAAATTACTCATTAAAATAGTTAAGAAGACCAATTCTATGCTCACTTACTTGGTACTATACAAATGTATCTCTTCAAAGGGCTAATACTTTTCACTAGACATGCATAATATTGCACTGCAAATTACGTAGCAGCCATTAACCTTTGTGAACTCTGTGTTGGCAGTACATTTGTAGATAAAATTAACTAGATCTACTCTACAAACTTTCTGCAAAACAAGCACAAAAGTATTGTGGTATCTTTAGGACTAAGGCATTCCAGCATGAGCTTTCACAGACATAGCATCTGAGGAAATAGGACAGCAGCGTGCAAAAGCTTTTAAGGATGTCAATTCACTTTTGCTTCTGCTTTTGCTTTTTTTGTAAAGCAAACAAATACAACCACCACCATGCCAAAATGTTTGTCATCCCAGAACAGGTTACAGAAAAGTCCAAGTAACAAGAAATTAACATTTAAACACTTAAAATGCAGTTAAAATATACTACTTAAAAACATATCCATTCAAAGTTAAAAGAAATAGAATAAAATCAGTATTTAAAATTAGTGCTACGGAACTGCTACTGCAATATAGCATTTGTGGTTTGTGCCACTGAGAGGCCTGCCAGAATTGTTCTTCTAATCCTGATCACTGAAGCACTAAATTTGGCAGTATTGCTGGTAAAAACAGGACTTTTGTCAGATAACAGCCAGTCAGTGTACATGCTCTTTGATCAACCAGGATATTTACATAGCAGTGGGGAATATGAGTTTATTTTGAATCTATACCTATAGATCCAAGGGTTAACCATTGGAACTTGCTATACAATTCTGCACCCATCCATCCCATCCCGTACCGAGCCTCCTGCACTTACCCGAACCCGGTCCGGAGGTTACTGTAGGGTTGAGAAAGGCGCCAGTGGGGCAAGAGTCCCACGAACGCGAAAGAAGGAAAAGAACTTCAATTCCCAATGTCCTCTGCGCCACGCCACAGCCAATCAGGCTGAGAGGCGCGAGCAAAAAGAACGTTGGGAAACGCGGCACGGCCAATTAAAATCAAGCCGCAGGGAAAAAACCGCCACACGAACGCAAACCAAAAAGACAAAAATCAAAGTCCCAGCATCCTATGTGCTGTGAGCGTACAGAACGCTGAGAAAGCCGGCGCGCGAAAAATAAAATTTAAAAATGCAATGGGAGCACAAGTTCCCAGCAGGCAGACGCATCACCTCACAGCCTTGCAAAACAAAAAGCCATAAAACTCCACTGCGAGACACCCGCTGGCCTTCTTTCCCGGAGCAACAGGGAGAAGAGGGACTCCTTTTCCTCCACACTACCCCGCCGAAGACACAGCGAGACCACTGCCAGCCTCAAGGAAAGTTGAGCTGGGGTGAGAAAAAAACAACTGCAGCAGGAAGCAGTTCATCAGGGGAAGCACTCTCCCTGGCAAATGACTGGCTGCTGCGTTTGTACTTCCGACGGAGGTAATACAAAAGCAGCATCCCCCTTAGGGATTGCTGCCTGCCGATCTCTGGTTAGGTAAGACAGGAGAGAAAGGAGGCAGAGAGGAGAGAACCATCATCAGATAGATAGCTCTTCTTTGCCTCCTTCTCCCCCGACATACCTAACGAACTTTACCACTGGAAGAACGGGCTGACTGCTGCTTCCTCCTTTCCCCCATTGCTCTATCAAAACCAAAATTCAAAGCAGCAATGGGGAAAAGAGGAACCAACAGGCAGCCCATTCTTCATGCAAAAGTACACACCAACAACAAACATCAACATTAATAAAAATTAATAAAACACAAATAAATCAATAATTTTAAAAAACCATTAATACACAAAAAAGGAAAACAACAAAATCCACAAACAAAAACATCCACAAGTCCAGAAAAGCACAGAAAAAACACCTAACTACAACACGAGAATACCTAACTCTAACAACACAACTACCACAAATTACACAAATAAACAACAACAAAATCACAAAAATTAAACAAACTAGAAATAAACAAACCAATTAAACAAACCTAAAACCCAACCAAACCACAAAAGAACAAACAGAAACACCTCCCAGCCCACCACCACAAAAACAAAACAAAGAAAAACCCCAGAAGAAAGAAAACCAGAAAACTCACCAGCACGTCCTCCCTCCACGAGATCGGAACAGAAATGAAGAAACAAAGACTACTTACTGGAAGAAGCCCCACCCAGAGGCCAGGAGAGAAAAAACACGTGAAATGAAAACAAAACCACTAACAGCCCCACCTGCAGGGCAGAATATTAAAAACAACTCAAAAACAATAAAGCCCCACCTAGAGGCCACAAGAGTAAAAACAAGTCAAAAACATAACAATAAATCAAAAGTTTACACAAATAACAAACATATGTTAAATAAATAAAATAAAAAGATTTATAGCATCCTCTGTTGAGTTTTAACTCAAATAAAAACCCAAAACATCTAAACACAGTTTTAAAACATTGAATTAAAAAACATGTCCTTTCACATTTTAAAAAATATTACCTACGGTACAACTATTAACAAAAAAAAAGTCACATACTAAAACGTTATTTGGTTAAATAAAACAATTTGAAACAATTATATCATCCTTTGTTGTTGTTTTTAATCCACACAAAAACCCCAAAAAAGCTGATCACTGTTTATAACAGCCCGGTAACGCCAGGCAACCTATGCTTTAAAAAGGTAAAGGTCACCCTTGCTCGAAAGCCTGTCATATCCGACTCTAGGGTTCAGTGCTCATCTCTGTTTACAGCCAAAGAGCCAGTGCTGCCTGTGTCTGCAGATGTCTCCGTGGACATGTGGCAGGCATGACTAAACACCAGAATGCACAGAACACTGTTTACCTTTACAAAGTGGTACCCATTTATCTACTTGCAATTTCTTGTTTTCAAATTGCTAGTCTGGCAGGATCTGGGACAGAGATGGAAGCTCACTCCGTCATGCAGCACACGGGTCTCGAACTGTTGACCTGCCAACCTTCCAGTCATCAAGGTCAGCATCTTAACCACTTGAGCCACCACAGTATAAAAAAGGACAGACACATAAAACATGTTCTGTAGTTTCAGTTTCTCTTGTATCACAGGGGTAGTCTCTCTAACAAAGGTATCCTTCAAAACTTTTTCCCCTGACTGCAGAAGGAAGGACATGACAACAGGCCAGCATGAATGCCCTTCAATGGCATGGCATTTCAAGTTGTGATAGATACTGAGCTGGGGAGACAATGTGTCTTTGAGACTCAGGGGCCAAAGTTGCTAGAACGCTGGCTACATCAGCTTGCCCCTCAGTGTCCAATATTCTCTGCCTGATGATCAATTTTACCTGGTCATATCTCATGGCCAAATTTCAAATCAGTAGCCAACAGAACACAGGTAAGAGTATCCCCTGCAGTCTTTAAGCCACCAAATGGTAGCTCTCATATACAATTTCTTATCTTATTTGAGGCAGCAGCATTACACCTGCAAAAATGATACCCATCCAGAGCTCAAAACAGAGTACACAAAACAATGTAAACCTATTTATTCTGATTTGAAAATAAGCATAGTTAATACTGTTAACAGCTGATTTAAAACATTACTATCATGTTCTGCAGCTTTTTTATGGACAGAAGAACTCAACAATAGAAGCTAATCACATTACTTTGGTCTGGAAACAGTTATAAACTTGCCGTAATATCAATTTGAGGCTTACTTAGAACCTCTATTTTCACACAGATGGCAGCTTCTGTACAAATTGACACCTTTAACATATAAAACCCTGATGTGAAAAGCACAATGTTACATAAATTAACTTTTATGAATGCCAAGTCATCAGTAACAGCATGGCAAAATGTTAATCAAAACATCCAGTTTAACAATAATTAATTTATCTGCTAAAACCTATTAATGAACTAGAAGCACCAGTAAAAGTAAAATTGCAAAACAAAAATTGCATGAACCTACCTAGTGACTTTTCTAGCCACTGGTGTCCTTCCATCAGCTGGTCTATTAAAGCAAAATAATGAGCAGAAGCTTCATCAGGCATGACCCATCCACCAGTTACTATTTCAAACTGGCCATCTTCAATTAACCTGAAAAAAACATGTTAACTGAGCTTTTTATCCATGTCTGCAATGCTCTCTTTTACACCTAAGCACGCATACACACAATGTTGAAAATGATAATCTTAACAATATTAGTAATAATTCTGTATCATTCAATGAGAGGTTTTTTCACCACTTGAGAAAAGAGATGCATATTTAACTTAGAATTATTGTCAAGATCCAATAATGTACTTCTACTTTCCACTGGTCATCCTCTGTCCTTGGATTTCAGTTCTATTGCTCAAAAACCTCTCCATTAAGATCTGATCGAATAAAATAATGTCAGCTTCATTCCAAACTATATTAAACTATGAAGCCCACAGTTAGTCATCTATCAATGTAACACTATTGAGGATACAGTAAAACCCCAATTTAGGTAAAAAGTTTGTTCTGTAGCTTCTTACATAAATAGGGTTTTACATAAATCGATGCATCTCCATAGGGATGCATTGAAAAATAAAAAACAGGCTTGAAATTGGTTTTCAATGATTCCCTATGGAGAAATGCGCTTTTGCATCCCTAGTGGCCATCTCTGTAATGACATGCAATCCCCCCCCCCCCCACACACACACACACACACACACTTTTCAAGCTTTTCTCCAACAAACAGCTCAGCACTCACCTAGTCCCTATAGAAGCAGCAGGGACTCCGGAAAATGCAGCGTCTCTACCACCACTGCTGCCTCCACCACCACCGCCAAAGTAAATGATTTCTTGTGACTTCTGGTGGGGGGGGTGGCGGCACGGGGTGGAATTTGTAATTCTAAGATGGCGGCACCACCATCTTAGAATTACAAGACAGTGAAACCCCTTACGTAAGTTGATTATTTTTTTTGCGTAAATCAGAATGCCAATTTACGCAAAAAAAAACTTATGTAAGTCAATTTTTACATAAGTAGAGGCATAAGTAAATCAGGGTTTTACTTAATACAACTCTGAAAGCAGGCTCTACAAGCAAAAATTATGTCAATGAATGTTGAATGTTGGTCCACATGACCTGTTAGTATGACAAACACTGATTTGATTATTACTGTATAGTTATAAGATGTGACACAATAATTGTATTTGTAGTTGTCATCCGATTTATGCATACTAATATTATAATTTAGTCACAGAATTCATCAGCTTCCAAGCATCCAATCTGACTTGCAGAATGCATGACTAGCACTGGACTGTTATGCCATTGCAAAGAAGTATACAACATGAATAGTAATCACACCCATGCTTTAGAGGGCAATCTAAGGGAAAGCACACCAATATATGACAAATACGTCACATATTATTGCAAGGAAATGCTACCCTTTTGAATTACTGTACTTAGGATGAAAGTAGAAGTTTAGCTATGAAGCAGAATTACTACAGAAAACATGCTGCACTGAAAAATTATGAGATTCAATCTATTTTTGACAGCATGAGCACTATGAAGATCTTTAGAACAGTAACATTTAACTACTCTTTAAATGGAATAAGAAACAATGACATCTAGAGCTAGAACAGGGTTGAGTAACCCGCAACTTGAGAGATGTTGATACACAATTCCTATTGTTCTGCATCATTGGCTACACTGACTAAAGCTGATACAAGGTGAAATCCAACAAAAATTTGTAAAGACCTATTTTCAATTTTCCAATGCCAGAAGGACAAATGACCACAAACTGTCAGTGTTATTTGACAACATAAGAAAAGACTGTATCTGAAATCTTGGCAACAGTTTCAGATTCTGATGACCATATGCTGAACTGGCTAGCATTATTCATTCATGTTCTTTCTCCAATCCACTGAGGGTAAGGAGAAGAGCTATTGACCACAGGAAAATGTGGTTTTGCCATGTAACAAATGTTTAGTATAGTTGAATGTTCATATTTTAATCTTGGCCAGATGACAACTTCTGATGAAGCTATTATCATAGACGAGTGGCCCCTGCTGCCACTTAACATTTCTCCTCCTAAATGCTTCTTGCTATGCTGATTAAAAACTAAAATAATACTATTAAAAATATTAACCTGTACTTTAAAATGTAACACCCATGTTTAGCTATGTGTTAGAATAGAATACCACAATTTATGCACCTACAAATACTGAATACAACTACAGTGAATACAACTACAGTGAATACTGAAGGAGTTTATCACTAATTGTCTGTACAACTTCTTGTGGGACATAACATAAGATCAGCATGTAATAAGGAAATAAAATATTCAGACCTTTTCACTGCATCCTTTTTTTGACTATCAATTCCATCCCACCACTTTGAAAAATATGAGATTTCAGACCACATGAATTTCCTCCCTTTGTCTTCTTGCAGTTTTATAAGCATATTATTGAGAATATGCTGTGTCTGATCTCTGAAGTAGTCATCAAATGTCTTCAGCCAACCTATAAAATGTAAAAACATGTTGAGCAAATTAAATATAATGTAGAAAGACCAGGATTTCTCAGAAACCACTGCAATAGTTATTTTCCTAGTTCTGTCACTAGTCTGCAGTCTTGAAGTGTTCCACAACAATGTTTTGTAAACATTTGAAAAGCAAATACTTTAGTTCCAACTCTAGTATTTCAGTGAATAGTCGACAGTAGGATTCTTTAAACTTGGCTCTCCAGGTGTTCTTGGACTTCAATTACCAGAAGCCCAAATTAGCAAACCTGCTGATCAGGGCTTCTGGGAATTGAAGTCCAAGAACAACTGGAGAGCAAAGTTTGAGGGACCCTGGTCTAGAGGCATCAGAAGCTGAAGGATTAGTGAAACTAAGTAGAAGTGAGTGAATTTATTTTTTAATGATAAAAAATGAAGTGGGGTGGCTCAAACATTTATTAAAACATCTTCCATTACTAAATGAATCTCTCATGAAGAACAAAATGATATGAATGGGGTTCACTTCATTATTCCATGTATACATATTCGTCAACTGTTTTAGATGGGCTGCGGAACTTCCATTCCATGATAGCTGCACCCACTTCTCAGTCAATATATCCTGACAAATCCATTATTTTCTGAGAATGTTTTTGGCCATGATATCATTCTGAAGTATCATTGGTGGTGGGAAATGGTGCCAGCTTTAAATGGCCAAAAAAACAACAACACTCAGGCCAAATGGTAAGTGGCTCAATAGAAGGCACCAACTGAAATCAGCATTATTCCTGCACAAACTGTAGCAAAAAAAGAACAAAAAACCCTAAGAGTTCATGAATGGTAGTAATAGAAACAAATGTGATGTGAATGAACAAGCAAACAAAATAAGTGTGAATTTGCTGAATGAAAAATGAAACATTAAATACCTGATAAACAAAAATGAATGGAATCACACAATGAAATAGGTTTGCTTGCACTCCTCTTTAAACTAAATAACTGTTGAATTGATCAAGGCTCAAAGTAGCTGTAAACCTTCAAAAGAGAAGTGGAATAAGTAAAATTCATGTTTGCTTAGATATAGATTGAATCCCCAATAATAGTAAACATTAAAGGTAGTTATTTGAGCACAGCATTATACTATAGTATTTAGGCATGAAATGAAACAATAATGTTTAAGCTGGAATCAAACTAACCTCCTAAAGATATAAATTATCAGAACAGGCAGTTTTAAGCATAGAATTTTTTCTCCTAGTCCATTTTGCTGCTTTGAACTCACCAAAACAAAAGCAGGTTGTAAAAAAAAATTATTTATGACAGACTTAAAACACTTTGGGGACTGCAAAGATCTTAATCTGTTGTATCAAAAAACAACAAAGAATATAAAAGCACCTTGAAAATTAATAAGCAATGGCTGAAGTCACATTGCTTAGCACAGTAAATTGTACTAGAGTAGGCCCATTGATTCAGAGAGAATTTGGTGAGTCAACTTCTCTCTAAGTTCCATTGATTCAAATAGGCCTACTCTAGTTGTGACTTACTTTAGTACAATAATTCATAACTAGAGTGGGCCCAATATAACTTGTAGAGAAGACTGTCTTCACCAAATTCCCTCTGAATCAATGGCCTTCCTCTAGTTCAACTTACTGTGTTAAGCAACAGGATTTCAGCCACTATATATATCTGATCAAGTGGGGTACAGTCCATGAAAGCTACAGTCTAATTAAACTATGTGATCTTTAAGACTGACTCCATAAAGAAAGCCAGCAGCCTTGAGTTTGCAAGAACTGAAAGGTGGGTTAGGAAGCAGACCTTTAACATTAATAGAGTCACCTAAGACACAAACAAATTGAAAGCATGTAACAACAAGAACAATTTTTAATGTGCAGGAAGCCTTAACAAATCCCAGATTACAAATAAAAAGTTAGAATGTTTATTTTTAAAACTGCAGAGCAGGCAAACTTCTAAAATGATGTCAGTCAAGAAACAAGGGTTTGATAATTCTCAAGTAGTTCCTAAAAGTCTAGAAGCACAAATCAAAACTAAAAAATGTAAGACAAGTGTACAAGGCTGATTCATCTTTCCTGTTTATTGTCCTTGGGTTTCTGCCTGAGGTTTCTCCTCCCAAGAATACTTCCATGGGCTTCTGGCAAAGGGAACAATTTTACAAATGCAAAACTAGGATGACAAAGACAAGAATCCAGCAAACAATATCCAATGTTCCTGTAATTTGTGTAATTTGTGATCATTATGGCTTGGTTTATATAGGACTCAGTATAAAGTCCTTAGTAATGTTAAGAGTTTTAAGTATGTCCTATAATGGCAGAAAATGAAGAAGAGCTAAAGAACCTCTGGTGTTGGAGAAGACTCTTGAGAGTCCCCTGGACTGTAAGATCAAATCAGTAAATCCTGAAGGAAATCAACTCTGACTGCTCTTTGGAAGGATAAACACTAAAGCTGAAGCACAATTACTTTGGCCACCAAATGAGAAGAGAGGACTCAATGGAGAAGGCCCTGATGCTAGAAAAGATTGAAGGCAAAAGGAAAAGGGGGTGGCAAAGGATGAGATGGTTAGAAGCATCGTTGATGCAATGGACATGGATCTGGACAGACTCTGGAAGATGGCTGATCACAGAGGAGCCTGGTGTACTGTGTGGTCCCTGGGGTTGCAAAGGGTCTGATTCGACTGTGCAACTGAACAACAAATAATACTAAATACACTAATCACATGCAAAGATCTATCTACATGATGTTAGCTTGCCCATGACAGATGATTCATGTAGGCATGATACTAGCATACCAATATAAGAAACTATTATGCACACAGTAGAGCATTTTAGACACAATGACCAACATAAATTTTATACACCCAGAGCTTCCTTGAGAATTTATTCAAACGGTTACACAACTACTTGCAGCTGAGCAACTGACTGTGCAGCCAAACAATGAGAATAAGGGAGTGCAGGACAGAGAAAGAGTTGCGATGAAAAGAACAGTTGACAGAAAAATGGGAAAGGGAGGAGATGGGCTGGCAGCTGAGCTCCATGGAAGTGCATGGAAAGAAAAGATAATTGTGGATGGAGGCAGAGGTAAGGGAAATGATCTGAAGAGTTAGAGATGCACAGGGAGGAAACAAGAGAGACTCAGGAGGCATCATGGTGCATTGAACAGCTATATTTGCTACAGCGTGCAAAATCAGAGAACTTTAATACATACACACACACACACACACACACACACACACACACACACACACACACACACACACACACACACACACACACACACACAAACAAAAGTGGTACCTCATTTAAAGAGCATGCTGCCTTCCACGGGATTGCTCTTTCAGCGAAACACCATTGTAAGTAACCAATTGTGACTTCTGGCAGGGGGGATTGCAAACCCCGATTTAGTTGTTAAGCGAGTTTTTGGTTGGTTTTAGTTAAGCAAGGCAACCATTCAGAGAAAGCTGCTCTTTAAGTGAGTTAGTCTCTAAGTGAGGTGCTCTTTATGCGAGGTTTTACTGTATATATTTTCTCAATCAGATTTTCAGAAATGAGTGGGGATTCACAGAATGCACAAAGAAGAAACATATAGATTACTTACATAGGCAATAGATTACTTACATAGGCAATGTTCTGAGACCTATACAGGACAAATGTTAATTTAAAGTACTGAAGAATCAACTAATTGGTCCGAGCTTTTTGCATTGTGAAATGAACATGCATACCAATCCAGTTTCCATAGTTTCACTTTGAAAACAGTGAACTTTAGTTCCATAAAAGATAACACCGTACCTTGCCAAACATTTCAAAACAAAGGGGAGACTGTTGCCAAGCTGCTAGCAAGAAGTGCTTCATTTCCAAGTGCTTTTAAAATGTCAGTGTGTTACCAGAATTTCCTTTGACTTATTTTTTTGTTGTTTATTTAGACTTATATTACAAGGGAAATATTTATGTGACAAAGTATTTTTATTATTTATGATTTTCCAAAACAAACTATGGGTTTTCAAACTTTTTCAGCGGCCATTGGGTTTAAAAAAATCACTGATCTTATCCCTCAAAGAATCTAAATCAGGGGTAGGCAACCTATGGCCCACAGGCCAGATCCAGCCTGCAGCACCAAATAATCCATCCCCCAATGCTGGAATCAGCCACAGACTCATTTAGGGCAGCCGTAAACGCGTTTACGAAAGTCACGGGCTCATTTACGGCAGCCGTAAATGGTGAGGGGACTGCCAGCCCAGCCCACCTCAACTGTCTGAGGGAGTGTGACCCGGCCCCCAACTTAAAAATGTTGGTGACCCCTGATCTAAATACTCTATAATATACTGTATTAACTTTAAAAATACTCAAACCAACTTTTCACCTGGGAGCTAAATTTGCGTACTTCCTCAAATATGTCTTGTGCTTCTTCTTCCATGTCTAGGCCAGACATGAAATGGCCAAAATGAAGGCACATTTTGGTGAGTTCATTCTGCAGTTCCTTCTGCCTGACCTAGTGTGAGAAATATTAGCTGGCAACACAAGGTTGCCGTTACCAGGGTATGCCTGATTGTGGTGCTACAGGATGATATAAGCAATAAATCCTGCCTCTATAGGACACATCAAGGAATCTATTTCTTTTACAGTGTGTTTACATAATGTGACGCTGGATATCTTTTTTTTACATTGGTAAATGCAGAATGCTTACTTTGGATTCTGCGTTTTGCTGACATTACTGCAGAATCTTATCTAAAATGCCACTGCTCCTGGCAACTGGGAACAAGAAGATATAGGCTACACTTTTTTGTACAGTACTTTAAATTCACTGAGTTGTGTATGCTGTAACTTAATTAAACCAGCTGCTCTGTTACGATGTACAAAATCAGAGAACTTGAGATACAAATAAAATGCTTTAACAACCAAGTTGCACTGCTAGTCAAGGAGCCCATGTGGATACTGTTAAATTGGCTGGATGGAGCAGAAGGGGACATGTTCCAATTCTTTTTTCAAGACAGATCCGTAGATTAAAATATTTACTAGCATCCCTTGTTCTTTAACACTGTAACTGTTCACCATATGCACAGCCTTAGTAATGCTGAGTCAGCTAGCTTTAAATTCAATCAGCTGTCTCAAATCATCTTTGCTTGACCTCTAATATTGGCTTATTAAGTCAGTATTGAATTAAATTTAGAAGTATATTGTGTTGTATTACCTGGATCATTGTGGGAGTGAGGCACAACAAAAACTTGAAGAGGTTCACTATCCCACTCATGTTCATCATAAGTGATGTCAAATCCTTGTTTCCAAACTCCACCATCAGGGTTATCGAAAGGGAGAATATCATAGACCTCAAGCATCTAAAATGAACCAAAAGAACATGCAAATTATTTCAAAACTTAGGTGAATGAAGCACAGAGTTCTGTGCTTCCGAAAGCATGGCTTGTGCTCCTAAATTATTTGTGAAAAATATAAAATAAACCAACCATAAAAATAATACCCTATTTGCTGGCATATAAAACCCAGTCCTTCCCCCCGCCCCCAGCCCTTAAAATACACTGGGAAAATGGGGTGCATCTATAATGGCCTATGGCGGGCTATTTTAGTAATAACAGGTTGCGTCTTATACTCCAATGTGTCTTATATGCCAGAAAATATGGTATATAGAAATGTTATCTACCTACAGTGGAACCTCATACAACAATTGCACAACAATTTTTCAATGGGAAAAACCACTTAGCAAAAAAAAAAACACGTTGTACGAGGCATCCCATAGGGAAAATCGCTATATGATGCATGCATCATATAGCAATTGTTTCGTACAACAACGAGCCCCATGGAATGGATTAAAATCGTTGTATGAGGCACCACTGTACAGTGTTTCATTTAATATCATCACAGGCATACAAAAATAAAACAACCATCTATCCTATTTAAGCTTGGCACATGAAAGTTTTTATCCAAAATAATCTTCGTTGTAAGATTCCATCTTCTAAAAACATGTTTCATGAATGACTATTTTTATCAATGAACTCTGGTCTCCTGCTATTGTCAATACATGTGCACAACATTCAGAAATCATAAGTGTTATTCATAACAAAACTAATAATTATTAAAAGTTTGCCTGAAGAGATGGGACTTCAGAAAGATAAAAGGAAAGGGGCCAAACTAACCTGCCAAGGGAGAGCATTCTACATCTTTGGACGTGTTCTAGTTTTCATACAATGACGTTTATTGTTTAGGTATTTCAAATAGCTTATAATTTACTAAAAGACTAATGGTGTATTATTCTAAAAATACAAATACACTATTTATTAACTCTCATTTTTATATAACAATCTTGTGCCAACATAGTTTACAATCTTACTAGATGAACAGTGAAGGCAGAGCATAGGCAACTGTTTAGTACAGTCTACACCAGTGTTTCCCAACCTTTGGTTTTTGGACTTCAATTCCCAGAAACCTAAGTCAATTCCCCAAAACACTGATTAGTCAATGTACTGACTTAGGCTTCTGGGAATTGAAGTCCCCCTGTGGGGCACGTGCCCCACGTTGGGAACCAATGTTTTATATGAAAAATCATGGCTTGATTTTTCTCCTAATTTACTGAAAGGCATGTAAGCAGTTATTACATATTACAGCAAGTTAATATTGTCAGCATATTCTGCTCTAAGATCAATAATGATCTTGTAAACATAAGCAACAATGTGCATTTTCAAACCATTTTAAAGATTTATTTTCTGAATGGAATTGCAATGGACTATAACAGAGCTAAAGTATAAACTAGTATAAAAAATTGTGAAGAACAGTAACATTAAAATTAGTGATAGCATGCTATCAAATCAATCCTGACTTAAGTTGACTCATTTTGAAGTTTTCTCAGTAAACACACAGAAGTAATTTACCATTCCCCTCTTCTAGGGACACTATGGGGTTCTGCAACTTGCCCATGCCACATAGGTGGTCTTTTCACAGGAGATACAGTGGAGAATTGAGGTCCCAACCTCTGGTTCCACAGCCAGATGCCTAAACCACTGAGCTAGCTAGCTAGACAAAGGATAATAGTACTGAAATACAATTTAAATAACATTCTTAATGAATTTAAAGACCATACAAAACATGCATTGACAAAACTCAACTGGCCACTAACCAGAAATAATATGGTTAGAAACCAGAGATAATATCAAGGAAATCAACTGTTCCTATTGCCAAAAGAAAAGGCTATTTCTGTAGCCTAGAGAGAGAGAAAGCTTAGATGAATTACTGATAAAACTCTTTAAACTATTAATGACAAACAAGCAGTAGAAGAGAAGGGTGAGAGAGAGTAAAGCATTCAGAATCCAAGGGTAAAAACTAAGAAATCAAGGGGAGCTTTAGAGATGGCCAGGGATGGTGAAAGATAAACAGGAGAAAGTATTATCTGGTTGAGACTAAATAATGAGAAAATAAAATACTGAAGAAGTATGCAAAAGAAATGGAACAATGACTGCTTCCTTTGAAAAACATCCCCATGGTGAAGAACTTGCAATTTTAAAATGTCAACAGAAATTTATTTAAAGTACTTGGAAGAAATACATAATTAGGAATAGGTGTGATACCAACAGAGCTATTTCAAACTACAGGGACTGAATCATCAAAGTCTTAAGAAGTATATGCCAACCACCATGGAAAACAAAACAATGGTTCACAGAATTGACATTTTCGATGTAAATTCCAAACTCAAAAAGAAGATTGTTTCCAAACACAATGGCAAGAATTGCAAAAAGTACATGACCATGGTATTAATTCCCAATGTAAGCAAAGCAGTGTTCAGTATTGTACAACAAAGATTCCCACCACATATGGAGTAAAAAAATCTACATATGAAAGCTGGATTCCACCAAGGAAGCACTAGATATCATACTGCAAGAACACATGGATTATTAGCATGTACTGAAGAGTTTTAGAAGAAAATCAGCTTGTGCTTTATGGATTACAACATATCCTTCTGCTATGGATGGTTGTGAAACTGTTCCAACAAAATATGAAACACAATACAGTAGTTTCTAGTAGGCAAAGGTATCAAACAAGGTACAGTATATTTGATCATATGCAAACCTATTATATCTATTATATAGAAAGCTAGACTAGATTAAACAAAGGAGTGAACATTGTGGAAGAATCATCAATGACTTAAAATATGCAGGATACTGAATTACTGGCAGAAAACAACAAATTTTGCTGTCATTCACCTGAATCAGAGCAACACACCAAACTGCAACAGTATAACTTTCTACTCATTTTCTTTGTCTATGACTTTGGGAAAACTAAACAGAGCCCTTTGCTTGATGCTGAGAAAGAAAAAAGCACAAAAGCACAATTACAGCTGAACCTTTAGAACAGGCTTTCATGTTTTCCCACCACTGGACAGACACACCCCCAACATGCTCAGCGGGGGCCGGAGGCTGGTTGCTACCAGTGCTTATGTTTTCATCATCATCAGTGGTGGCAGCAACCGCGTCAGTTTTAGGGCTTTTGGAACAGTCTCCACTGCTTCTCCCAGTAGCAGGAGGCATTGGGAAGCATAATTGTTCTGTTTTTCTGGTGCAAAAAGCTGCAAAACTGATGTGATCACCACCAATGCTGCAGTAAGTGACATATTGTGACTTCAAGCATTGGGGGCGGGTGGGGGCGGTCCTAGAGGTGGCCAAGTGGCCACCATAGGCCATATAAATGAGATGCATGAGCCGGATTAGACCCACGGACTGGGGGTTGTGAATGCCTGCTTTAGAAGATAAGAATTATGGCTATGAAAGTTGAGAAGAAAGAAATCTAACTAGTGAAAGAGTTTCTATATCTTGGTTCAACCATTAATCCAAACAAAAATTGAATCCAAGACATCAGAAGCAAACAGACTCAGAAGAAAGGTTATGAAAGGACTAGAAAAGATCCTTAACAGTAAGGATGTCACTGAAGAGCTAAGCCCAGTGGTTCCCAATGTGGGGTCTGCACCCCACAGGGGACTTCAATTCCCAGGAGCCAGTACATTGGCCAAAGGTTGGAAAACACTGATCTAGGCCAAGATCATCCACCCTAATTGCTATGCAGAGATGTAGATGGAAATGAATGGCATGATCAGTGAAGAAAGCCAGCAGCAAAATACCTGACTCATTCAACATGTATGTTGGAAAAGCGTTTTACAGATGCAATGGAATGACAGAATGACAAACACGTATATAGAGGTACCTCGCTTAAAGAGCATAATGCGTTCCACGGGATTGCTCTTTAAGTGAGTTTGCTCTTTAAGTGAAACACCATTGTAAGTGACCAATTGTGACTTCTGGTGAGGGGGATTGCGAATCCCGATTTAGTTGTTAAGCAAGTTTTTGGTTGGTTTTTTAGTTAAGTGAGGTGACCATTCAGAGAAAATTTTGCTCTTTAAGCGAGTTAGTCTCTAAGTGAGCCGATCTTTATGTGAGGTTTTACTGTATTTCATATAAAATCCAAACTCTCTTTAGGGGTAAAAATGACTAAATTGTAATATTATATTTTGGTCACATCATGAGACTAATTGAAAAGACAATTCTGCTGAGGAAAGTTGAAGGCAGCAGGAAGAGAGGAAGACTAAATATCAGATGAATTGACCAGTAAATAGAGAAATAAATGAAGTGGAGATTTTTCATTTGTAAGACCAGAACAGGGCTATAAATAAACATGATCACAGTAAGGCAGAAGTGACGAGAGCAAATAGCAACAACAATTACAACACACTACATTTCAAATTAAACATCTTAAGGTATACAGATATGTATCAGTAAACGTATTTACAAAACAAAGTCATGAAAACAGCATGGCACATAATTACTAGTATGGAATGCAACTACCCAAAGATACTAGCCTTATGTGATTACTGTTTGTATCTTACTATCTTAACTTCGTAATGATTTCTGCTCAAAGCAACTAAAAGTACACTTCCCTCTGCAGGCTTAACATAATAATAATAATCATATTATTATAATGTTCTTTTCATAGTGTACTGAAAAGCATCAAGCCAGCATGGAATTTTCCTAATGTCATGAATGAGGGGAATGAGGGGAAAGTTTTTCAATTGGTACTTGGTGTGTTCCTCTGATTCTGGAGAAAGACAGCAAAAACAAAAAACATGTACAAGAAAGCCTAGAAGCTGCTGACGTTTTGGAAAGAAAACAACATGCACTTGTAATTTAAAAGATATACAGAATGGGAAAGATGAATGGGACAGAACATTGTCCAAAAGGGAGAAAAAAGAGAAGGTCAGATAAAAGAGTCTGAAAAGAGAAGAAATTGAAAGGAAACAATGGACATACAGAATCTGACAAGTGGTTGACAAAGGCTGATATTTACATAATGATTTGAAATAGCCATCTAAATTTTGGACTACTGGCCTCAAGTACTGTACTGCTGTATTTACAAAAGCCTTATCTCAAAAAGACACAATATTTATTTCCTTCCCTGAACAGTGGCCTAGTTCAGTGTCTGAATTTTTAAGATCTGTGTTAAGGATTTGTAGGGTCATGTTGCTATTGTTTTGTTTTTTGTAATCTGCATTACACAGACCAATGTTTTATAGCAATAGGATAAAATATGATATGGAAGCAGATACAGTATATATAGAAAACTTTCAGTAAAGTATAAAGCACAAGATTCTCAGTAAGTAATGTTTTATACAGATAACGTCACATGCTGAAACCAGATGTGATTTCTCACTTATGGGAGAAACCAGCAACCCTAGCCAATTATGCATGCCTAGTTCATCTAAAAAGGAAAGGATAGAAATGTAAACAATTTGTGGACAAATTTCAAGGATTGCACAATCTTATTTTAACTAGAATTGTGGGATCAATTATCCAGAGCCCAGTGCAAAAGATGCTGACTTGAAATTAAAGAATTTTAAACTGAGGATTTTCTTCCTTATTCTTTCAGGACAATTAAACCAAGCTTACAGACAATAAAGGTACTCCTGCATACTTCAAGCATTCTTCACTTCAGAAACATAATTTCACAAAGCACAGTAAGTTTGATTTGATGATCATTTGAAAATTAACCATTGATCTGCTGACATTGATCTTCTATACCACCCAACCTTTCCACTGCTCTGCAGTAAGCCTCAGGTTTCAATCTGCAAACCAATGAAATTAGCATACTTGCCTATCTTATCTCTTCTTGGAACTCCCAATGACTTCATTAGAATTTACACTTTCTTGTGTCTGATTAACTTATATAGCAACTCAGGTACTGTTTAAGGTGTTTTCATACTTTTAAAGCAAAAGGATTACTAGAAAGATACAGAAAAGTAGTATAACAATTCCCCAGAATTCTTACCTGTACATCTGAAGCCTGGCTTCCACTTTTTGAACCAAACAGACAATCCTCAGGATCAACTGAGAGGTACATGGTGGAAAGAGAGGATAATTCTGAGAAATTTCCTTGACTAAAGTTTATCGCTTCTGGGGTACGCTGTCCATCTTTGACCGATTCACTGAGATTGATCACAGAGTCTCTTATATTTGAAATAATTTCATTATTTTCTGCTAGCAAGCGTTCCAAGTGGTCTATTTTCTCTTGTAGTATGGAAAGCTGACCCTGTTAAGACAGACAACATTATCAGTCCTTGAAATAGGCAAGCTACAATCAATAAATAGATAAGCATAACTTAACTCTTCTCCTAAAGCTTAAAAAATCATTACTAAATAAACCCTCTACCCACAATGCAAGAATATAGCAAAAAAGAATTTATGACTATCACTAAACTGCTACAATGAGTCAGCCCAGAAGATGCAAGTAATTCAGAGAACTTTTGTAATATAATTAAAGTCGATTCACATACGTGATCAATAAAAAAGGCAAACAATTACAGGCAACCAAAACATTTATTGTAAATCAAACTAAGAGAAAACCTTGATCAGTTTTTATTTTCAAGTCTACCAGTAAACATGTTTTCAATTAAAGAACATCTCAGATTTGTTTGTTTGTTAATCAGACTTTTATACCACCCTTCTAGCACAATGGCTTATCTGGGCAGTTAACACTGATTAAAAACTTCAAACATCAAATAACAATCAAATAATTCAATCAAGACAAAATAAAAAGAATGAAATAACATAATTGTCCTACTAAAATAACTCTGTTCAGAGCTTTATAATTAGGATGACCAACAGCCAAAAACCAAGAGTATAGAATAATCTGTTTTATTAAGATGAAAATGACTTTTAATTGTGAAATATTATTTTAAAATGGGAGTTCAAAGTGAGCAGTTAATTGCCTTTCATAGAACTTCCTTTAAATCACAGACTTGTAAGCTAACTAAATGCATTGTTGGAAGGATTTTAGAAGAGAAGTCAACCGATTTCAATATGTAAAAATAGTGGTACAAAACTGACAACTTAAAAAAACTGGGGTTATTAACACCCTTATTTTATGTACTATAAACCCCCAACTTACATATGCCTCAAGTTACATAAAATACGACTTACATAATGATTTTTTGCACTAAAACCCTGTCCCGATTTACATAAATGTCCTGATTTAGATAACACAATTTCTGTAATAAAGTAAGTAGTAGTAGTAATTTCCTATGGGTTTGCTTTGAGTTACGTAAAAAATTCATTTTTCCTATGGAGTTGCTTCGATTTACATAGATATCATTTTCCTATGGGTTTGTTTTGACTTACGTAAAAAACCAATTTACATAAAAGCCTACAGAACAGACTTTTTATGTAAGTAGGGTTTTTACTGTATAAGGATAATACACAGTTGCTCCATGTCATGCATCTCCCTCAAGATACTGCTTTTGTCTTGCAGGTTCTAAAAGGAAATACTTTATATCTGAAAAAGCATCTGACCATACTGCAGTTCTTCTATGAGAGATAAATATACCCTTGCTTAACAAGTATAATGCCTTCCATGGGATCGCTCTTTAAGTGAGTTGCTCTTTAAGCGAGTTGCTCTTTAAGCAAAATGCATCTTCCCATAGGAATGCATGGAAAACCAAATATTTCATTATGGACCTCAGGGGGAAAAACCAAAACCATTTTTTTCAATGTTCAAAATTCTTTATAAAGTACACTTTAACCACATAAATTCTGTGCAGGGACATGGTAAATCAAGCAATAACATTTCAAACATCAAACTTCAACTTTTAAAACATCACACCAAGAATAAAGTAAAAAAGAGTCTTTTACAGGGTACCTGTTCAAAACTCATTAATAAAGGACTCTTTAAAGGCATACAGAACACACACACACACACACACAGAGCATAATGGCGATTAAAAGCCATGCAAAAAATACTAGATATACAAACGCCTCTCCAAAATTTCAAACTAAAAACACTCCAAGAACAGAAAATGGCAGTCACACTCCATTTTAATACAGTAATCCACCCCCAAACTCCATTTTAAAAAACCTCCAAACCCTACTCAAATCCGCACAAACATTGAATCAAATACTCCCTACCTTTGCACTGCTCAAGAAATCCAAAACTGCTGCAAAAAATCCAGTAATGGATCACTTCAAAGAAAAAAACCTCCTCCTCCACACTCTATGCTGACTCATAAACTTCCAGGCACAATGCAGCAATGGAGGGAAAAGTTCCAGTCACTGTGTGATTTTTAGTCACCACACGAGGGTGCTATTTCCTAACAATTCCCAATCACTGAGTTAGTTGCTTTATGAGCTGCTCGTTGTGTGAGGGTTTACTGTACTGTCAAAAATATGAGTACCATATATACTCAACTATAAGTTGCTCCGAATATAAGTTGAGGTACCTAATTTGGACCTCTAAAACTAGGAAAATAGATTGACCCGAGTATAAGTCAGAGGTGGAAAATGCAGCAGGTGCTACTGAGTTTCAATAATTTACATGAAAATATGGTAAAATTAATTAATTTAGACATTTGTGTGAGCATCTTTTTGAGCATTTACAGTAGTTACTGATTTTTTAAAAACTGTACTTGCACCTCCCAACCAGTAGTGGCACTCAACTTATAGTTGAGTATATATGGTATATCCATACCTGTCAAGTACCCCGTTTTGGCCAGGATTTCCCCTTAATTCAGTCCTCTTCCTGGCTGCACGTATTTTAAAATATTTTCCCTTATTTTTTTGAAGAATGGGGGTGGGCGTTCCAAGATGGTGATTTTGCTGTCATGTGATCAATACAGACTTCCCCTGGCCAGGAAAGTGCAGCGGAGCATCCTGGGAGCTGTTGTTCTTTGGGTGGGTAGCCCCCATTGAGGAGAATGGAGAGTGAGACTACAGCTCCCAGTACCCTTTGAGCTTGGAGGCAAAGCGACCTCGGTGCATCCTGGTAGCCGCAGTTCTTTGGGTGGACAGCCCCAATGAGATGCATAAGGAGCAGGACTACACCTCCCAGTGGCCTTTGGGTTTCCACTGGGCAGCATGAGGAAATGGGAGGAGGAGAGATCGAGGGACTGCAGTGCTGGGGGGAAAAGCTGGACCTGGACGGCACAGAGAGAGAAGGAGCAGGAAGGGGTTTTGCTTACATGGCTGCTCAAATCAGGTGTGTGTGTGTGTGTGTGTGTGTGTGTGTGTGTGTGTGTGTGTGTGTGTGTGTGTGTGTGTGTGTGTGTGATGAGCTCCCATCTCAGTCCCAGCTCTTGCCAACCTAGCAGTTCAAAAGCAAGAAATTGCAAGTAGATAAATAGGAACCACTTTAGAGGGAAGGTAAACAGTGTTCCGTGCACTTCGGTGTCTAGTCATGCCTGCCACATGACCACAGAAAACAGCACTGGCTCTTTGGCTATAAACAGAGATGAGCACAGAACCCTAGAGTTGGCTATGACTGGCTTTCAAGCAAGGGCAAACTTTACATTTACCTAATAACAGAAAATCCCTGAATGGTATTCAAATTTGCTGTGAAGTTTGGCCCTGTTTATGCAAATGCTTAGTAAAGGTCTTCCTTGCTCAAAAGCCAGTCGTATCCGACTCTAGGGTGCAGTGCTCATCTCCATTTACAGCCAAAGAGCCAGTACTGTCTGTCTGCAGACGTTGTCATGGTCATATGGCAGCCATGACTAGAGCCCAGCAAGTCACATGGTCAGATTTGGCCACACCCATTGAGGTAGCCCCGCCCACAGTGTTTCCCTTATTTTCAAATCCAAAACTTGACAGGTATGGGTATATCAGAGGCTGCAATTTGTTTGTGGTGTTATAAATAAGAAAACTAAGTAAAGTCTTCTGGCACCTTTTGCACTGCACAGTTTATCCTAGCATAAACTTTTGTGGATTAGAATCTACTTCTGAGAAGCTTGAAGTAATAATATTACAGATTTAAGTGTGTATTGTGCATGACAAAGCATGTCAGCAGAGACCAATGAGTCAGAGACTATCTACATGGAAACCCTATTATTATTATTATTATTATTATTATTATTATTATTATTATTATTATTATTATTATTATTATTATTATTATTATTATTATTATTATTATTATTATTATTATTATTATTATTATTATTATTATTATTATTATTATTATTAAGTTTAATTTCTATCCCGCTTTCCTGACACAAGTGCCACTCAAAGCGGCTTACAACATATACAAATACAATAAACAGAGCAGGGTATACAATAAGCTACAGAAGGCAATACACAATTAATACAATCAAAACATCAGAATATACAAAAATACAATATGAAATATAAATAATTAAGCAATATCACAATGAGAATTACACAAAGAGTCAACCTCATAAGATACAAATTTACACAATAATAACAACTTGAGCACAATTCCATAGTACATTCATACATACACAATTAAGTGGATGTGGACGACTTCCAAGCCTCCAGCCCAACTAGGGCGGAGGAACACAACAGCCTTAACAGCTGTGCCTCTCTCCTCACCAGCTGGTGAAAAAAGTCATGGGGGGGGGAGGTGGCAAAGTCTTGATGGCAAAGTCCATGGCCAAACCAAACCTCCCCGGGCGGTGGAGTGGCTCTGGGGCGGGCGCGGGAGTCCTCCGGTGCGGCGGCGGCGGCTTTTTCAGCCTTCCGAGCAGGTGGGTCTCGGAGGGCGAGGCAGCGAGCAGGCACACCTGGCCCCAACCCGGGCGGTGGAGTGGCTCTGGGGCGGGCGCGGGAGTCCTCCGGTGCGGGGGCGGCGGCGGCTTTTTCAGCCTTCCGAGCAGGTGGGTCTCGGAGGGCGAGGCAGCGAGCAGGCACACCTGGCCCCAACCCGGGCGGTGGAGTGGCTCTGGGGCAGGCGCGGGAGTCCTCCGGTGCGTCGTCGTCGTCGGCTTTTTCAGCCCTCCGAGCAGGTGGGTCTCGGAGGGCAAGGCAGCGAGCAGGCACACCTGGCCCCAACCCGGGCGGTGGAGTGGCTCTGGGGCGGGGGCGGGAGTCCTCCGGTGCGGCGACGGCGTCGGCTTTTTCAGCCTTCCGAGCAGGTGGGTCTCGGAGGGCGAGGCAGCGAGCAGGCACACCTGGCCCCAACCCGGGCGGTGGAGTGGCTCTGGGGCGGGCGCGGGAGTCCTCCGGTGCAGCGTCGGCGTCGGCTTTTTCAGCCCTCCGAGCAGGTGGGTCTCGGAGGGCGATGCAGCGAGCAGGCACACCTGGCCCCAACCTGGGCGGCGGAGTGGCTCTGGGGCGGGGGCGGGAGTCCTCCGGTGCGGCGGCGGCTTTTTCTCCATGCTTTTGAGGAAGAGGGTTTTATTCCGTGTAACCTTGACAGTCCTCAAGATTTCGGAAAACAATGTGCTGGTTTGCTAAAACAGACTAATGCAGGTATCCTCTGCATACTACCAATGCAACTTGCCAAAACACAACTCACATTCTCTCCTCCACTGCTATTTGAATGAACATGTGTTTATATTGTGAAAGTATTCCTAAAAATATTTGACAAACTGTAGTTCCAGCATCCTCAAAATACAACTATTAAACTAAGCTGCAACTGTGCTCATTTAATCATTTTCTTCCCAGTGTGGAGCAATCTTTTCCCTCCTTCTCAAATAATCCTCACAGTAACTATGAAGGGTGGGTCAGGATGATAGAATGATTTTGAAAGCTCAGAGCAGACTAGAATATGAAACTCCCAAGGCCCAGTCCTACCTTCTAACCGATGACACCCTGGCTTTCTTTCATCGACCTAGGTAGGCAATGGAATACTCTAGGATAACTTTTACTTGGCTATAATGTGAAGAAGGGCTTACTTATTGGAAGATGCTTAATAGCTTCTCTGCTGTTCTAATGTTTTTATCTTTCCATGCTTATCTTTGTATTGTGCATAAACTGAGCGGAGCATATTTGGTAAAGTCATATAACCATAATAAACTTAAACTGAACAGTTTTTAGGAAAGGGATGAAGACATGGGTGGCCCAGCAGGTGTGGGGAGCACAGAGAGGAACAGCTCCCCCCCCCCCCATTGGCTGATATCAATATTCTAATCACCATCCGGATTTTTAGTCTTCAGTATTTGTTTAGTTTGTTGCAAAGATTTTAACAATGTGTTTCATGTGGGGTTTTTTTAATGTGTTGGGTTTTTTTTAATATAAGGGGTTATGTACAATTGGATTGCGAGCCGCCCGGAGTCGCTTTAGTGATGGGGCGGCTATACAAATCTAAATAATAAATAAATAAATAAAAACTTGGGTTTTTTTAAATAGTTTTATAGTTTTGGCTGGGCTTTATAGCCAGTTAGTGGAAAATAATGGTTGCATACCAAGTGTTGAAACAATTTTGTTCAATTCTATAATCCTACTAAGTTCTGTGGAACTTACTTCCTGGTAGGACAGTATAATTACCATATTTGCTGGCATATAAGACACATCAGAGTATAAGATGTTATTACCAAAATAGCCCACTATAGGCAGTGGTGGGCATCAGCAAGTTCGCCTGTTTTCCAGAACTGGTAGCAGAAATTCTGGCTGGCCCCACCCATCCAAGTTTTGAAATAAAGTAGTCTTAATTTGGGTGTATCACAGGGCTTTCCCCGTGGCCACGGCCACCATACCACGCCCACAGTGTGGCAGTAAATTTTTTGGAGCCCACCACTGACTATAGGCCACTACATACAGTACAAGACACACTCCATTTTCCCAGTGTATTTTAAAGGGGGGAAATGGGTCTTATACGCCAGCAAATACAGTAATTGTTAAGAGGAAAAGAGAACCTTCTTAATGAATGGTTGACTATTTTTAAAAGCATTAGCTGCTGTTAATATACAGGCTTTATTTCCCATCAGAAATAGTAATACTTTGATTAAATCCAAAAACAGCTACATTATTGTGAAGCCAAATGTAAATTTTTTAACATTGTCACAAAGTATTATAACTTATAGCAACATTTTAGTTAATATTTTTATAAATGCGACAAATTCACTGACCTGTTTTTTGAAAAAGGCCAAAACATACCAAGCAGATTGATATCGACCATTTTTAAAAGGAGAACAGTTTCATTATGAAGGTCAACTTTCTAAACTCCATCAGCATTTAGTAGTTCGACTGTGTTTCCTCTCAGTCTGCTCTGAGGAATTCACCAACAACAGAACTTCTAACTAAAGGGAGCAAATTCCCCTTGAGCTTGTTAACATATATCATAATGGAATAAAGTCATCTGTTTTTGAAATATTGAAGCACAGTACGCAGCCTACTTTAACTACTATTCAAATAACTAGCTGTTATCATTATCCCTAGCACCTTGGATTTTAATTTCTCTCATCTAGGCTGCTACATTTTGCATAAAGGCCACATTAATTGCATTGATTTTGAGTCAAGTACATCTAGCTTATTTCACATTTCTGTGATTCACATGGTTGTCTGCCTGATGTTCGATTTCTTATGCCTCAATTCCTTTTACACTCTCATGCTGCACTTCAAACTCACAGCTGCCATACCAGAGAACAAGGCTTGATATTGCTTAATTTTACATCGTCTATATTAATCAACCAAGCTTTTCTTGCCATTAATGCCACACAAGTAATTCAGAATTGGTTTATAGATTTGCATAATACAGAGTGTTCCATAAACCAATAGAATGGGTGGATCAAACAAAGACATGATAGCATTCTTAATTTTTTTATCGTGCATTTACCAGGCACAATATAAACAATAGAAATCAAACTTTTATAAATTTAAACCAAAGGACAGCAATCTTACCAACAGTTTAAGTCCAGAATTTAGGTACTCAATACTAGTTAAAAGGTAAAGGTAAAGGTTTCCCTTGCTCGAAAGCTAGTCGTATCCAACTCTAGGGTGCAGTGCTCATCTCTGTTTCAAAGCCGAAGAGCCAGAGCTGTCTGCTTCTGCAGATGTTTCCATGGTCATGTGGCAGGCATGACTAGACACCGGAGCACACATAGTCAAAAATCCAAACCTGCTGAAGTATGCTGTAGTAGTTGAAGTGCTGCTCTAAGATTCAGGAGAACTGGATTGAAATCTTCACCTACCCATGAAATTTGCTGGGTCATCTAGTGTTACTCATATTTTCTCAGCCTATCTCACATATCTGTTAAGATAATAAAATGAGGGAACAAAGACAACCATGTAGTCTGGTGCATTGAGCTTGCTTGAGAAATGATAGGAGTGAAAACATAAACTGGTAACTTAAAACAATAACATATCTTTATTCCTTTGTCTGGCCACAAAAGGAAGCTATGCTTCTGAGAGGGTCACATGGACTGGGGGCAAATGCCCAGCTTCCTGTGGGAGTGGCATCCTGACTCCACAAAATATTTTACTGTTCTTAAAAAGAGAGTCTGGCAGACTAACAGCCATGAACATTTTAATACACACCTGAAGAACTGACCTTGAACCATGAAAGCTCGTGCAACGTTTTGTTTTTCTTAATGATTGGTGTCACCTGCCTCCTGCATCTTTTGCATTCTTTACAATTTGAATATGGATCACATGGCTAATCTTCCTTGTTTGTTTAAAACAATAACAGTATTTTATATACAAATACAGTGTGATGTTTTGGATAGAATGTGGTGTACTGGGCAGAATGACAGACTCACCCATGAAAACTCACTGGGGGAATGGAACTGGCAAAAGTATTCCATAAATATATTAAATAATAATAACTGTGTGCTACCATGTCAATTCTGACTTATGGGGACTCTTTCTAGGATTTTGTACGTAGATAAGACAAAGAAGTGGTTTATGACTCCTTTTTTCTTGAAGTACTGTGAGAGTGTGCAGCTTTAGCTTTGCCCATGACCACAAAAGCAGACTCTTCTCACAGGAAACACAGTGGGTAATTGTACTCCCAACCTCTGGCTCCACAGCCATATCCCTAAACTACTGACCTAGCTTACCCTAAAAGCCCTATTAGGATTGGTTCCAACTCAACAAGACACAACTAACAGCAAGGGTGAGATATCATGGCTCAACACATGTTTTGGCTTCTGGCTTTCAAAAATACTGCTACCCATACTGGCCAACAGTGAAGGTTTGCAGTATAGTAATACCTCATACAAAGTCCGCTTCATACAACATCGAATTCATACAACATCACCTAATTTCTTGAAAAAAGTTGCCTCATACAAAGTCGTGCGACTTTGTATGAGGCATTGGGGTTTTCCCAGGTTGCATTGTGCCTGGGCAGTATAAAAGGCCGGACACGTGTGCATTGCTATTGTGGGTTTTGCATGAGGTGAAGAGTGTTTAGGAGTGGTTTTGAGTGCAATTCTGGATTTTTTTTGGATTTTTTTGTCAGAATTTTTAGAAGCCTTCCTGGGATTTTTGCAGCATTCTTCTGGTTCTTGCACAATCAGGGTTGTTTGACATGTTTTTGTAATGTTTTTAGCCTTTAGACCAGTGTTTCCCAAACTTTGGTTCTTACACTCCATTTCCCAGAAGCCTAAGTCAATTCCTCAAAGCACTGATCAGCCAATATACTGACTTAGGCTTCTGGGAATTAAAGTCCCCTGTGGGGCATAGGGCCCACTTTGGGAACCACTGCTTTAGACAATGATTTCTTAAAGTTCTGTCAGTTTCCTGTCTGTTTCCTTGACTTTGCCCTGAAGTCTGTGCTGTTACAGTACAATGTATCTCTATGGAAACGACGTTGTATGAGGCATCGCGGCAAGGATTTGGACGTTGTATGAGGCATCGCAGCTAGGATTTTGCATGCCTCATACAAAGTCCAAAGCCGTATAAAGTCCAAACTTGTGGAACCAAGTTTGGACGTTGTATGAGGTATCACTGTAATTGTGGTTTAAAACACTTGAAGGATAAAAAATTCTCCACTATTAAAGTCCAGTAAGAAACAGCTACCCATCTTGTTTATCTAATCAGCAGCATACAGACTCTCTTTCAAGCCATTTCTCAATTTTATCAACCCCCCACCCACCCCATTCAGTAGGCATCATGCCACTAGTCCTCCAGTTTTAAGTGACTGTCCTTTTATGTTCTGTCAGATAAACAATCACTGTGTGTGCACTTCTTTTAAACACTGTTGAAACAAGCCACTTATTAAGAATGAATGCTCATGAATATGTTTTAATTCAAATGTTATTAATTTTATCACATTTAAAAGTCATACCACTTGCTGGTTAAAACACAATTTGGGTTTTGGCAGATGTAGGGGAACAAAGAAAAACAGTACCCTTTTTTGTTATTAGCAAAGCTGAAGATTTCCAAAGGAATAATGAATTTCATGGCAGTGCTGAAGAAGTCTTAGAGACACAGAATCAAAGTGCCATTTTATGCCCCTGGCAGTGTATAACAATCCCCAGACTGCTGTGGCTTAGTGGCTAAGATGCTGAACTTGAAGACTGGAAGGTCAGCAGTTTGAGGCCCAAGTGCTGCATGATGGAATAAGCTTCTGTCTCTGTCCCAGCTCCTGCCAACCTAGTGGTTTGAAAGAAAGAAATTGCAAGTACCGTATTTTCCGGCGTATAAGACGACTGGGCGTATAAGACGACTGGGCGTATAAGACGACCCCCAACTTTTCCAGTTAAAATATAGAGTTTGGAATATACTTGCCGTATAAGACTACCTCTCTTCCAATGCACACCAAATAAAAATTAACCCACACTCAACCCGAAAACGCGCAGCCCTCCGAGTCGAATGGGCAGGTTCTGGTGGAGAGCCTATCCACGCTCACGTTCTCCTCCTCGAGGTACAGGAAGATGTGTGCAGCTTGCTTCCCCTTGCTTCATACTCCCCGCACAGAGCAGGACTCGGCCGGGGCACCCCCCACCATATGCGCTGGACATATGAAGCAAGGGGAAACAAGCTGCAGTTAAGTACCTGTCCTATAAGATGACCCCCGACTTTGGCACAGATTTTTCGGGGTTAAAAAGTAGTCTTATACGCCAGAAAATACAGTAGATAAATAGGTACCACTTTGGTGGGAAAGTAAACAATGTTCCATGCGCTCCGGTGTCTAGACATGCCTACCATATGTTCATGGAAACATCTGCAGATGCCAACAGCACTGGCTCTTTGGCTATAAACAAAGATGAACACTGAACCCTAGAGTCAGATACGACTGTCTTTCAAGCAAGGGCGACCTTTACCTTAGTGTATAACAAAACATCTGAGAAAACAAAAAGCCAAAACAAAATTATTTGAAAGTTTAGACATGCTGAGCTTAGTATTCCTTGGTATTAAAATCTCACTAACCAGAATCACTCTTGCAAATCAAGGTTTTCAGAAAAGTTGTTTTTTGCCCTGTTATTCAAGGCATACTGATGTGTTGCTTGCAAGAGTACACAAGGGATCTTCAACAACTCTGTGAAGAAAATTTGAATAAGGAAAGGAACCTGCACATTAACTATCCATGCACATTAACTATCCATGATATGACAGTTGAGCAGCATTGTGAACCCATACCACCTTCTCTAAAAACAACAGTGCAGGTAACTTCAAGGGGAGGGAGAAGGGGTATGTGAGGAAGAGGCAGACAATTATATTCACCTCAGTTTATATATTCATAGTTTTCAAACATAGTTCATTCGATCACACTTCCAAATCAGTTTGAGAATTTCATGTGTAAAATCTGTACGAACATTCATACCCAGTTTTTGTACACAACCTCTCCCAATATTTGAATTTTCATAAGCATTTATATGTGGTTTGTTCTGTATTTCTTTCAATGTTGATATTTTTTAAACTAAATAATTTTTTGCAAAATTCTAGTAAATGTGAATACTGAAGGATAATTACATTCAAGCTTGCTTCTCAGAGCAACTTAGGTCTGTTGACATTAATGCGAGCCACACAAGTTTTATCCCCTTCAACAGTATGACTCAGCAGCATACTGCCAATCTGTTAATTCTACATCTACATTACACTTTTCTCAGATTTTGATTGATCCTAGCAAGGAACAGGGTACTGCAGTGGCTCAAGTCGCTAAGATGCTGACTGGGAAGCGGAAGGTCAGCAGTTCGATTCCCGAGTACTGCGGGACGGAAATGAGCTCCCGTCTTCATCCCAGCTCCTGCCAACCTAGCAGTTCGAAAGCAAGAAATTGCAAGTAGATAAATAGGAACCACTTCAGTGGGAAGGTAACAGCGTTCCATGCGCTCCGGTGTCTAGTCATGCCTGCCACATGACCACGGAAAAGTCTGCAGAAGCAGACAGCGCTGGCTCTTCGGCTTAGAAACAGAGATGAGCACTGCACCCTAGAGTCGGATATGACTGGCTTTCGAGCAAGGGAAACCTTTACCTTTACCTTTACTAGCAAGGAGCAGTTACATTTAAACCTTACAAAATCCTGAAGCAGAAATTTCTCTCTTTCCAAGTTAAAGGCTATATAAAATATGATGTTGACAAAAAAAGGGAACTACGCAGAGCGAATGTTCTTGATCTCATTACATCTACAAAAATACCCAAACACAGTTATATATCTGTGCCAGAAGTTAGGAACCTTTTGTCCTGCTCATGTTAATGAATTCCAGTCATATCTCCCTCTAGCCAGACTGATAAAAACTGGACTTTCACCAACAACTTTCACCAACATAAATTTCACAGTTTTAACCTAAGCTGATAAAAGTTCAGTGCTGCATATGAAATGCATGAATGAACAAAGGCAGGTTCCATTTAATTAGGAGACTAATGAGCTGGATCTCTGGTGTACCCTTCCATTGTACACACAACAACCATTACAATCCTGACTCTTAAAAATTTCTGGGGTTAAAGACAGAAAGTAACATTTGAGACAATCACCTATTCACTTCCTGCAGTGCGAGTGGCCTGAGAGAAGAAACTCACAGCAACTCTGGCTCTACTCAAATATCTGTGAATTGCATTCTTCTTCTTCTTGTGTCATATCCAATTCCGAATATTGGCTATCATTATGGTGATCAGCCATGAAGGCCTTCCATTTGCCTTGTGCATCGCAACATGACACCTGCACCACTGATCCAGTTCCGCGAGTCACTGTCTGGTTCTGCGCCCTTTTGGCACACAAAGTTGTCCTCTGCCCCAGGCCAGTATTGATGAAGCTGCTGTCCTCCATCAAGATGGATTCAAGTGGGATTTAATCCACTTGGGGACCATCACCCTTCGCTGTGGAATTCGCCACCCATGGCCATTGGTCCTCAGGACTGTCAGGTTACTTAACCATGACCTAACAACTGGCATTGAGTCCCTGGCAGTATGGTCTACTTTATTACCATAGCAGGATACCCTGGCCAGACTGGCCAACATATGCATAGGAAACCATTTCTAAAGCATCTTAAATTTCCATCTATAGTAAAAATACAATTAAAAACCTAAAATAGGTCTGGCCTACAGGCTTGTAATATAATACAGAACTCAAAATTAAGGCAGGAGGAGAAAAGAAGAAATAAAAAAAATAAAGGCTACATAGGAAAGCTAACCTTTTTATTGGATTTAAAATAAATATCTATCTGATGGTTTTCCTTCTTAGGTACAAATAACCTAGCACTGGAGGTTAGTGGTACAATTTTGTGTGCACAAGGTACCAAGTTCAACCTCTAATGGCTCTTAGGAGGGATGGGAAAGATTCCTAAATAAATACCAGGGAAAGCCAATGTCCGGGGAGTGTGGAGAATAAAAAGCTAGACAGACTTAGTATGGCCCAATACTGTACCAGCAAACAAACTATATTGTAAGTGATGGTAATTCAAGCCTTCTCCACATATTACAGGATAAAGCTGCATTTCTAATGTCGCTACCAAGGAAGGATTGCAATTTTTCATTATGATTTGATTTCTAGGTAAACACATCTAGGAATCTGAATCTGTAAGCTGTTTGGCAAAGAATAAGGCTGTATCTCAGCACACCAGTGACACAAAAGTTTTAATCAAATGCACATTATGTTCCCTTCGGGGAATAAAGCCTCAATGCAAGAGCCCCCCCCTGCCCGCCCGCATTCCCATGCAAAGGGAGGCCAGGGTAGCACATGACGCAGGTTGCATCATTACTGGATGCCATGTAGGGGGCTTTAAAAGGGATCTCCTCACCCTCCTGGCCCTTCTTGTGGTGCTGGAATTCAGACAAACCACCCATCCACCCAGTACTCGAGACTTTAGGGATCACCTTAAGAACCAGACAGGAGTTTTTTGAGTTTAACTTTGAGATTGGCATGAGGTAAGTTGGGTCGTTTTTGCCACGCTAGCCTGAAGGACACAGGGGCTTTTTAGAGTGTCAGTCCTTAATTAGGGCGCAATTAGTGTTGGTGGGTAGAGCTGGATTAGGGTGGTAGAAGTGATTCCTTCAACACACCATTAGATGAGGTGTGTTCTGTATGCCTGGCACCATTCAGATGAATCAGCTGGGAATGCAGGACATACCATGTGGCATCAAAACCGTCAAATTCCAACACTGCTCAGGGGCTAGGATTTCAATAATCTGAATTAGGGAAGGGAGGATTAGCCTCCCCTACCCTGGTATCAGGTGAATAGCACTACCAGGCCCCGCTGCAGGTCAGGATTTTAAAAATCAATAAAATTGTGACCCAAGATTTAACCCAAAATAACAGTGTCTGGCTGGTCTCTTTATTTTGAGGGTGCGGGTGGAACTGATTTTACTACAATCATTCATTTGCACAATACAGGTATGTCAAATTCAGAAAATAGAAACTTGCCAACAAAGTCAGCGGGATTAAATCTGGGCTTCTGAAACTAGAACTCTTGGAATGATGTTCTGTTTATTTAAACATGTACTAGAAATTCTCAGAAGTCAAGATCCACATACATGAATATATGTTTTTAAAAATATATTCTAAAGCTAATTTCCCAGATAGTGAAAGTACACAGTACACTTATTACTAATGATGTTTCATTGAGCTAGAGAAACACTGAAAATCATCACAACTTTGCAAACACTAAGAAGCTGTCTTGTCACAGGTAACCATACCATTTCTACATTTATTTTGACATATCTACTCTACTGTTCATAAGTAGACTGGTGTGATTTTCCTATCAAGTGCACTCTCCCATATTTTTCAGTTCAACTGCAAAGTCTTCCTCAACTAGCTTATTCTCATGTTCTCCAGCTTCTCTGGCATTATACAATGCAGCAACGTTAGCCCACAATTTTTAAACAAAGCCAATTGCCTTGTGTGACCATGCTATTGAAAAGATAAATCTCGTCCATTTATCTAGCACTACACATGCCAAGGACATCAGAGATGCTCCTTTGATGGGTCAGAACAGAAGGCTTTAACAGAGTCCTCGTAGTGCAGAAGTTAAACTGCTGTACTGCAGCCAAAACTCTGCTCACTATCTCAGTTTGAGCCTACCAGCCTTTCAAGGTCGGCAAAAAGAGTACCCAGCATGTTGAGGGCAAAAATGCTAGTTACCTTATGGACTTCCCAGAGAATGCGCTAAACAATATGGTGGTATATATGTGTTATTGTTAATACCTATTCTGGCACAATGCTTTCAATTCAGAAATAATTCCAAACTGATCTTTGCAATGTTGTCATAAAAATGTGCTGCTTCCACTCCAAATGGTTACAGCTAACTCAGTGATTTCCAACTTGAGGCTCACACCACACGGAGGGGGGGGGCTTTCAATTCCCAGAAGCCTAAATTAGTATGCTGGCTGATCAGTGCTTTGAGGAATTGACTTAGGCTTCTGGGAAGTGAAGTCCAAAAACCAAACTTGGGAAATACTGAGCTAACCAAACCTCTGAAAGCTACACATTGCGGCTACACATGCATGTAGTAAGACTTTATAACTACATGACAGCTGGCACTTGCCTTACTAAACTTCTCAAATTCCAAAAAGGTGGGGATGTGGAAGAAACAGAACCCAACCCATGTTTGCTGGAACTGCATCTAGTAAACACACAAGGAAGAGGAGCCTGATAGCCTCTCCTCCTGTGTGACTGGTTGAGCAACACTACGGTGGCTTAATGGTTAAAACGCTGAGCTTGGAGACAAGAAGGTCGGGTTTCGATACCTGAGTGCTGCAAGACGGATCTTGGGGACATGAAAGGAGCCTCATTCAGGCATCACCTGACCAGAGTTTCTCCAGCAAAAATCCTTTCAACGCAGAGTAATTTCTCACACAAAATGTATTTTACTGGTTGAACACACATTACATGAATGAATGTCATCAAAGTTTTCCACACAATTTAAATTACAATTTCTCAGTGTAAAATAGCATTGATGGTCAACATAGAATGTCACTTGCTACACATAAATGGGCAACAGAAATGGCAACATAAGATCCACTTGTGTGTTTAACATATACATTTTCATAATTCTTGAAGAGGGCTAGTAATTAAAGGCACTTAAACTGCTTCTAGTTTTTTAAGTCATTGCCACAGAAGAGTTTGTAAATATGGAGTGATCACATCTTCATTTCCTCTTAGTCAGTCACTAACTTCCATTCCCCAAAGGAGTCTATACAGTATTTTATATGTATTTCGCTTGTCTCAGTTTTATTTAGTTCTGTCATGGGACTAAAGAAAACCAAGGGCTTATTTAAAACACTGTGAAGTACTTGGGTATTTTGTTTGAGCCTTCTAATACAGAACATCTTTTGTTGTACATTAAAAACAGTAAAATCAAGAACTCTCACCATACATATACATCCAACTGGCATGCAATTAAGAATACAAACTTAACTCATTCAAGTTAAATATTGTCCACTCTTGTGAGTTTGTATATCCCTGAACAAAGTCACTTTGCATCTATTTGTAAGAAATAAAACTGCCTACATAATCTATTAGCTAACATTCCAGACAGTACCAAAATGCTGAAACTTGCCCTAGTCTCTTGTTCTGCCACTCAGGATTAGGTTTTGCCCTGGCACTAATTCAAAGCCAAGTATGCAACCAATAGTGATCATTCATGGCTTCAGACAAAGGAGCAAATCCAATAGTACTAGTCATCTTTCTGCTAAACAGTCAGAGAAGGCCCTAGATTTCTAATGCAAGATCTACCACTTGCTACCTTTTGCTCCCTTTCTGCTACCAAGCAAGGATAGACATCTGCATGACATTACTTTTTTTGCAATTATCAGACTAGAATTAGTGTCTTGCTTTTATTTCCAGGACTGTGCTTTTATGTCCTTTACTTTATGCAACAAAACTAACTTCCAGATTAAGCACATTTGTATAATAAATTCTAAGTAGCCCTTTCTGGTGCCACAAAATGACTTTAATTGAGGCAAGATAGTAATAGTGCAACTGCATAGTCAAATTATGTGGGACTTGTTCTGCATATAAAACAGGTGAAAATGAAGTACAGTACAGAATTTTTTTACTGACTGCGTGGCAGAAAGGCCTATTTGAATTGGTCAAGTCCTCCCGCCCCCTGCTCTTGGAGGCTTCTACTTTTTCAAACTGCAAGAATTCAAACTGGTTTTCCCACTTGCGGTTAGTTGTGATATATTCTTGTAAAGATGGAGGTAGTGTTCCAGTGAAATTGGATGTTCAGGCCAGGGGAGAATGCAAAAGCATTCAGTGCAGGGGAAATCAGGTGCTAGTCCTGAGATGAGCTTCAGATCACATGGGAAGGTCCTTTTGTTATGAAGCAAAATGCTTAATTGATTCATCAGAAAGTGGACAATGCCAAAAGTTTATCCCACCAATAGTTTAAGGAAATACAGTATATGACCAGAGATGAGGCAATTCCTGTGTGCATTACTTGAATGTAAGGGGAAAGAGTAATGGATGGGAAGAGGAAGGTGGTGATTCCTCTTACGGAACCATTCTGATGTTCTGAATTATGATGTACTGTATTTTGTAAAATTACTGTTCAAACTTTTGATGTTCGATCTATACTCTTTGACTGATAAGTATCATTCTATTCTATGTTATTTTCTATAGAAAACCTTGTGAGAAATGTAGTAGTCTAAAGCTTTAAATGAGAAAGTGGCTTCACAGTGAAACATAAAAGGTTCAGCAGAGATGGGATGATAGGAAAGAAGGGGGGCTGTGGGTGGGAACATGACTTGCATAGTATCCAGTAAGAATGGTGAACTCCTGAATCAATCTGCAGCCCATGTGTGAGCAGAGAGTAATTTCAAATGTAATCAATGTTGCAAATCAAATCATAGCCAATATCATCATACCCTAAGACCAAAGGTTTTTCATTTGGATATGGGAGAAAACAAAAACTCTGATGTTCCAGCCATCAAAATCAAAAAGACGAAGCTGGTTTAAATCAAAGAAGTCCATCTTTCCTCCTGGTGACTTTATTTAAAGCAAAACTTGTTTACATTTTATGAATTTCAACATTTTTGTTCAACAAAATATTTAGCACTGCGTTACCAAAAAGTGACTCTAAAAACAACCCGAAAGTCTATCAAAATTATAGCATGCCTCTTCACAGTACTTCTTTATTGGTGATAAAAATGAAAACTACAGGAACTTAAGATCAGATGTCCTTTCCACCAACAGGTACAGTACTTACTTTTAACATTCCATCCAAAAGAGTGAACAGGTGGGTTTTTACAAGTCTTTACATATTTCTGGTTGGCCTATAAAGGTATCACCTCAGTGTAGAGCCTGGAATTTGTTCTGTGCGCTCACAGTTGCCACAACTTTCAGTTACAAGCAAATCAATGTCCATCCATGTGGAGCAGTGCCTGCCATATGGAACTCTCAACCAGAAAAGAAAGGTTGATGAGTCTTTCCTTCACTCCTTTTCTCCCAAATATATACATGGCATCTCAGAAAGGATTTTTACTATAAAAAGTCACTGTCCCTCACTTAACCAAGCTGACTACGACAGGAAACCATGGGTGGATGCCTATTTCATGCAGAGTTCTAAACTGCACACATCCTACCATGAGAACGTCAAAGATCAATGCAGCACTCATTTAACACTCAAGTAGATGTTCCTCCCACAGGTTTTCCTCAATATAGTCGCCTATTGGGGGTAGGACTGAGGGAGCTCTTAGCAAACAACTAACACAACCACAACAGACTCACTTCCTGAAGGAACCAGAATTAGGCTGGTCAGCAGGCTTCCTGGACCTGAGGAAATAGACTGTCATCTACCAAAGCCGACACTGACGTAACATGTCTTCATGGTGCTACAAGCCAGTTGTTTGCTGCTCTGTTATGCACACGATTTTTTTTTTAAAAAAAACCCACACATTTCCTGTTTAGGAAGTTTGACTTTCCAATGGCGAGCAATGGAGACATGATCTGGGTATGGAACCGAGCGGTGAGTGCAGGACACTCTGCCTCTGAGTGGACTCTGAGGGTCAAATCCGACCCCAGGACTGAACCTCTGGTTTGATTTAAGCCGACCCAACATAGAAACTAGAGCACTAAAGCGCTGAGCTCGGCTCAAAGTCGATCAGCAGGCCTGCAACTCTCCTACTACGTTGCAAACCCCACAAAGGCAGCACTTCCACGTCAACCCCTCACTTCAAAGCCAGTCCCGCTGAAGCCGTCGCGGTTAAGATCCGAGTAACCGGATCTTTACCGGGTCTTAAGGAGGAACGGGTAGGGGTGTATCTAAGCTCTGGGCTACTCTAACCCTTCTCAGTGCGGCAACCTTCCACTCCCTGCCCTTCCGTCAAAGGATCCGGTACGAGAACCCTTTAAGAAACTCACATCCCCACTGACTCACCCGGCTTTGTGAGTAACGCCACTTATCCTACCAAAAGCGGGATCGATTTGCAATCGCAGGAAGCAAAGCGATCTTCATGTCACCACCAGCCCCCTACTCGGAACACAAAAAGCAACCCAGCCCTCCCCACGCAAGAACAAACAAAACCCTTCTCGAGGTGCCACCCCAACCCCACCCCCACTGGAGGGAGTCCCACGACCCCCAGCAGCCCCATCTGGCCTCTCACTCGCACCGGGGCCCGGGGGGGGGGGCGGTCCTTGCTCACCTGCGGGAAGGTGCCTTCTCGGCGGTGGTTCTTGGGGTGGTCCAAGTGGCCCCGATCGAGCATCAAGTAAAGGGAAAAGATCACCACGCAGAAGATCGCGCTGCCAAACACCGTGAACTGCCGGCTTAGCTTCATCATCTCAGCGCCGGCCGGGCAGAGAGGAGCGCGGCGGGGGGCAAGGGAGAGGAGGAAGAGGAGGGGGGGTTCCTTCCAGGGCCGCCCCCAGGACGCGCTCCGCCCGCCCGCCCGCCCGCCCGGGTCCGAGTGGGGAAAACTTCTCGGCGCACTCGCGCACCGCCCCCGACGGAGCGGGACTGTTAGAAGGGCAAAAGTTCCCTCCCGGGCCCAGCCCCAGGCAGGCAGGTAGTGGGCGCGGCCGGGGAAAGGGAGCGCCGCCTCCCTCCTCGCGTCCCCCCACCCCCCCCCTTCTCCGGATCCCGTTCCCGCCGCCGGGTTTTCGATCCGCGCCCCTACCCAAGTCAGGCAGGCAGGCAGGCAGGGCGCCCGGCCGGCACAACCCGCGGCCGCGAAGCCGGCGACGCCCGCCGAAGTTCCGGGAAGAACGCGGGAGTTTCCGGGAAGAAAGCGGACCCCACTTTCGTTCTCGAGACTCCAAGTGGAAGAGGAAGGCAGGCAGGCGGGGAAACCGGGGCTGGGGGGGGGGCGGAGGACTGGAGGGGGAACCGACCGGGCGCCTGAGCCGAGAGCCCACACGAAGCCCTCCGCCGCCCTGAATTCTGGCCACCGGGCCGGCAGCAGCAGCGCAGGGAGGGAGAGAAGCGGGGAGGAGGAGGAGCCCCGGCCGGCTGATCCGCCCGCCACTCCGACGGCGGCGGCGGCAAATGCTCGCTCGGGCTACCGCCGGGGAGACCGAAGCGCTCCGCCTCCACCTCCCCACGCACCAGGCAGGCAGGCAGGCGAGCGCAAGGCGGAGCCTGGCCCAGCAGCGCCACACAGCGCCCACCTCGGCGCACGCTGAAGGCGGGCTCCGGGGAGTGGAGGCGGGACGGGTAGGGCGGGAGGGAAGGGGACGCCGCCTGAGGAGGGGAGGGGGGCTCTTGGCCGGCGTTTGCGGCTTCTTTTCCCGCCCCGGCGGCTCCTCGCGCGCGCGGCGCGCCGCACACACGCGCACACACACCGCTTGGCGCAAGGGCTCCCGCTCCCGCCTCTCCTCCCGCACCCTCTCAGTCGCCTTTCTTGGATTGAGGGTGGCGGAGTTAAACGCTCCGCCAAGCCCGTGCCCCCACCCTTACCCTACAGCGTCTGCCTAGTGCCGGGCGAGCTCGGAAATGGGGAAAAATAAAGGGGGCGAGAGCGCTTAAGCGCTTGGCCAAAGGCGCGCCTGGGCGGGAGAATGTGGCTTTTGTGCTTGGCGGACTGAGCAGCTGCTGAGGCCGCTCCCCGCTTGCTTCTCTAGGGAGCCTCCCAGGCAGCTGCTGGGGCTGCCCCTTGCCTTGGAGATTATTGGGGCAGGTGTGCGGCGCCGGCGCGGCCGGGACGCCGCCGCCTGAGGGGCCTTGCTGCGCCGGCCGCCTATGAGGAGAAACGGCGGAGGCGGGAATGATGTTTATCGGAAATGCGCCCTTTTATGGGGGATGTTTCCCCCCCCCCAGCCCTTTCTAGGCGGAGTCCGGGCGTCAAGCCTCCCCTCCCTTTCCTCCTTTATTAGGTAAAAGTTCTGGTACTTTCGTCACAGTAAGGGGGGAGGGGTGTCTGGTATAAACCAGGGTTGGCCAACCAACACTTCCCACTGGGGATTGTGCCTGGCCCTAGAGCTGTGATGGCGAACCTTGGCACTCCAGGTGTTCTTGGACGTCAATTCCCAGAAGCCCAAGCACCCTGTGAATCCACACGGATGGGTTTACTGCGATTCATCCGGCCCGCGCTGCCCTAGTCGCTCCCGGAAGCAGAAGTAAAATGCGCCCGGATGGGTGAAAGGCAGCCGGTATACGGGCGCTCTGTTCGGCGGCTGCCTTCCAGAGAAGGCAAAGCGGGCCTTCCGCCTTGCCTTCTCTGGAAGGCAGTGGCTGAACGGGCGCTCTGTTCAGCCGCTGCCTTTCACTTGGCCAGTTCCCTTCCTGGAGGGCCAGAGGGTAACTGCAGAAACACCCTCCGGCCCTCTGCCGCACCCTCGTCATCACTGGGAGGTTAAAAGGGACTCCCTTTGGCCGAGGGGAGCCTGAAGACAATGACGCCGCGAGCCTGCCGCACCCTCCCAGCTCCGTCACCACCGGGAGGTTAAAAGGGACTCCCCTTGGCCAAGGGGAGCCTGAAGACAACGACAGCACGAGCCTGCTGCGCCCTCCCAACTCCGTCATTGCCGGGAGGTTAAAAGGGACTCCCCTTGGCCAAGGGGAGCCTGATGATGATGACGACAAGAGCCTGCTGCGCCCTCCTGGCCCGTTATCGGCCAGGTGGTAGACAAGGGCAGTTGACTTTTGACTTGTTCTTGGGGCGGTTTTGCTGCGGGCGGTCTTTGTGCAGCTTATCAAAATAGGTTCCCTTCTTGTTTTATAAACTTTGGTAAGGTCGTGGAGCCTTGGTCTTTGACCTTCGGACTCATTTGTATTGCCGCCTCAAGTATACCTGTCAACCATCCCGATTTGGCCGGGATTACCCCGTAATTTGACGCCGATTGATGTCATAACCCGCCCCACGCTGCCAAAACCCCATAATTTGACAGCGTGGAAAGCGACCTGCGCACAAGCGATCTGTGCAGGTCCCATTTTTCCGGAGCCGCGGGTTGCCAGGTATGGCCTCGAGTCACACGTTGTGTTGAGGGAGGCGGGATAGAAATCTAACAAATAAATAAGGGAAGCAGCCAGGTGCTTGGCCGGTTTCCTTTCCAGAGGGCCAGCGGGTGTCTCTGCACTCCCCACCGACCCTCCAGGAAGGAAAGTGGCCGGGCTCACTTTTTTAAGCGTTATCCAATGCATGCATCAATTAACGCTAAAAATCAGATAACGCTAAGACTTGTGGAACCAAGTTTTAGCATTATCCAAGGTATTACTGTATTTTTAATAAACTTGCCTGCAATGACTTAGTGGTTGAGACACTGAACTTGATGACTTGAAAGTTGGCAGGTCAGTAGTTCAAGACCCAAGTGCTGCTCGATGAAGTGAGCTCCTGTCCCAGCTCCTGCCAACCTAGCGGTTCAAAAGCAAGAAATTGCAAATAGATAAATAGGTACCACTTTGGTGGGAAGGTAACAGCATTCTGTGTGTTCCAGTGTCTAGACATGGCTGCCACATGACCATGGAATTGTCTGCAAACACAGACTGCACTTGCTCTTTAGTCGGATCTGTCTGGCTTTTGAACAAGGGTGACTTTTACCTGCATTACCCTCCACCCTGAGACTCGCAAGATGCCTCAACCTGTAAAAAAAATATAGAACATGCACACACAAATACCAACAAAAACAACAGCATGAGAAAACAGCAACATTGTCTCAGAGAAGAGTCATATAAAAATCAGAGAGTAGTAGTTTAAAAAGAAATGCAATTTCAGTATCAGCTGTCACCAAAGTGCTAAGCAGCTGGGTAAACATTGTCAGAGTGAATGTTTAATAATTGAGCAAGAGGAGGGAAAGGCATTTTTTGTTATCATTACCCACTGTCCTTTTGAGAGAATTAGTATCTGAAAGAGCCTTCATAAGTAACCTTCAGGCATAAATAGGTTTGTGTAGTAAAGGTAAAGGTTTCCCTTGCTCGAAAGCCAGTCGTATCCAACTAGGGTGCAGTGCTCATTTCTGTTTCTAAGACGAAGAACCAGCGCTGTCTGCTTCTGCAGACGTTTCCATGGTCATGTGGCAGGCATGACTAGAAACCAGAGCGCATGGAACACTTACCTTCCCACCAAAGTGATCCCTATTTATCTACTTGCAATTTCTTGCTTTCGAACTGCTAGGTTGGCAGGAGAGGTTTGGGTAGAGTCCTAGGTAATATTCTGTTGTGTTTTTTTTAGTCCTATTCCTGTTGTGTGCATGGGTGCAATGCTGCACAGACCAGTTACGTAAAGGTTGTCCTTGCTCAAAAGCCAGTCATATCTGACTCTAGGGTTCGGTCCTCATCTCCATTTATAGCCAAAGAACCAGCGCTACCTGTGTCTGCAGACGTTTCCGTGGACATGTGGCAGACATGCCTACACACTGGAGTGCATGGAATGCTGTTTACCTTCCCACCAAAGTGGTACCTATTTATCTATTGCAATTTCTTGCTTTCTAACTGCTAGGTTGGCAGGAGCTGGTACAGATGGGAGCTCATTCCGTCATTCAGTACTCAGGTCTCCAACTGCTGCCCTTCCAGCCTTCCAGTCAGCATCTTAACCACTTGAATCCCCGCAGCCCCAGTTATCTAAGCATAAATTCCTTGCAATTTGCCCTTTTCAGTATGGAATGATAACATTTGTTGGAATGAGTACGTATGTTTGGAGCAGCCTGGTGGACCAAGATTTTCAATGACATTAAGTCTTCATCTATTCAGTATTATATTTCTGCCTCATTGTTATGTGATTTAATCGCATCAATGACAGTGTTTAAAATGCAGGTTACTTTGCACTACTCTTAATAGTAGGTGGCAATGGCGGCAGCTATTCATATCCAAGCATACATTTTTTTTCCTGGAAGTCATTTTCTCAGTTGATGGCAGTGTGACTCAATAAATCGATCCTGGCATGGAACATGCGACCACACACATTACACTGAATAGATGGTTGAGGGCGTAGTTGAGTTTGACGAAGCTTTCATGCTTGTCACTTGGCCTCTTCATGTCTGCGACATTTCCCTTCAAAGTTATCGGGAGCAGCAGAGATGGTCTTGTGCCAAAGTGGGTGATCTACGGCTGCTGCCTCCCAAGTTTGTGGGTTTGTACCTGACACCTTCATGGTTTGTTTCAACTGGTCCTTATAATGCTTCAAAGGAGCTCTGTGAGATCTTGTACCCCATAAGTTCCCCATAAAGAAATAGATGAGGAAGCCTGAAATCATCCATATGGTGGACATGCCCTATTCATCTAAGACGATTACCTATGATGGAAGTTTCAATGCTATTTACATGTGCCTTCTCGTGAACTGCGATGTTGGTGACATAGTCATCCTACTTGATGTTCTGTATCACTGATGGTGAACCTTTTAGAGATCGAGTGCCCAAAAAGGGGGGAGGGGGGCAGAGAGAGGGGCATGCTGGGCTGCAGGGGGCGGGTCTTCCCCTAGATGGCTTGAGTGCCAGGGGAAAGGCTTCTGCATGCCACTTCTGGCACGCATGTCATAGGTTTGCCACCACTGTTCTAGATGGACCTTAGCTTCTGTTGATGAAAGCGCCCAACCTTTTTGATGTCTTGGCAACAGAGGGTCCATGTTTCACAGCTATACAATAATGTTGCAATAATAATAGCTTGATATACCATGAGCTTAGTAAGCTAATCACTATTTTTAAAGGGGAAGAAATACAAAGGCCTAAGCACATTTTAGCACTGGTCAATCTGGTTATAGCTTGATTAAGTTATACCACAGACAGTTGGCTATTGTAACCAGTGGTATTTTAAGGAAATGTTTTTGACATTACAATTTTAGAATTATGTTAAATCAATGCATCAGCATATTTGTTTAGGCAATTGTCTCTTAATGGAACTGTGGTTTCAAATTTATATGAAAAACAGGAGCGCTAATCACAATAGAAATGTACATACAGTAGATTCAATGCTCCCTATGAGACATCTTTATTAGCTTCACATTTATAATGCACCATAGCTCTAATTAGATGAATAGCAAAAGCAATCCATGGTCACTATTTGGAGAAGTTACTAGTGTGATACAAGAGCACATTTTCTGCTTGAGTATGCACCTTCAATAATCCTCATCTCAGACTGAAAACAGAAAGCTGCTTTCGTAGGAACGTCATTCTTTATTCAAAGACAAGGATAGTCTACTGTTGTATTCCAAAGTACTGTTTTCAGTCTGCATTTAAAATTTAAAAAATAAAAAGTTTTAAAACCCCTTTAGCCTGAACATTTTTTCACCAGTGATTTCAATGCAGCTTACTTTTTGGTAAATTAGCAAAGAATCGTACTTAATCTTATTATATTAACTCCAAACTAAGAGCCTGCCGAGACAGGCATTAAGTCTGTTCTTTGGGGTGATTTGGGGACAGGCTGGTCTACTTTATTTTTCTGCAGCCATACTTGTTGGGTGCTGGAACAATTCCAGTCACCACCACCACTACCCAACATGCACCTTTTGAGCCCCCCTGTCAGAGAGTTCAACTCTTTTTGCATGCTTCTATATACAGTATACTATTCCCAATACCTGTGGATGCTAAGAATTTCATATATGGGAACCTTGCAGTTGTCAAAGGCTGCATCCAGTGTAAACCTCTGGCATACTGAGGGGATTAACAAGCCCATTCAGCACTTCAAATATTGAATACTTTCTTTTTTCCTGACTGTTCATAGAGAACAGTCCCCTGTTCAAGTCCCCTTGAACACTTCCCTTATATATGTATTATATTTCTGCTAGTCTTTACTGAACCAATGCATCACTTCTAAATCAATATTTCTGTTGTATGTGTGCATTGCTGCTTGAAACTGGAGCTGTGGTATAAATTGGCAATACTGTATGCACATATGCAAAAAAAAATTTATTTGAAAAAGTGATGCAACACTTCAGCTATGACAGCCATTAAAACATTATTTCATATCGTCTGACTGTTAGGTTAAGAATGAAAGGGCCGCTTCCCATTCAGATGCCAAAAACATACTAAGGGGCTAATCATTCCTCCTTCCAATCAGGGACCAACATTTTTGTGGCCAGTCCAGGTAGGACATTCTGGACAAGCCTTGAATCTCACTAGCTGGGATCCTTTTCTAATCTTAACTAAAAATAGAGCCATTGAATCAAATCCTGAATGCTAAGACAACATCTATATAAATCCCATTAAATTTAATGGGCCTATATCGGATGAGACTACCAACAGGATAATGGTAGGTTTTATTTCCCCATGTTTGCCTAGCATTGAAGATAAATGGTCTGCTGCTAAGTTTACTTAGAAGTAAGCTGCATTGTGTTGAATGCTGCTACGTTAAACTTACATACTTGTCATTTTTAGTCTGTTGCTCTATTAGGATCTTTGGATTAGAATACAGTATTGTTAGAACATGGCACCTCGGAGAAGAGATAGGGGAGACGTTTTAATTAAAAATTTACGTTGTTTTGTACATTAAAACTATCCAGTGGACAAAAAATGGTTGTCCAAGGGTTTCATTTTTTTAACATTTACAGTGAAATTTGTCAGGGCAGGATTTATGCCCTGGTTCAGCCTTGTTCCAAGATGGAGATTTCCATGTGTAGGGGGGACCTGTGGCACAAGCCTTGGAGGGATTGGAGTGTAGAAGCATGCTGGCCTAATGGTTTGGAAGAAATGAGGCCTAATTGTGATGGACATGTTTTACTGTGTGGTCATTGGTAGGATTCCTTTAGGAGAGTGGCAGGGGGTGGATCACATGTGGGAAGATGGAGCCCAGGGGTGAAGCTAGGACGCTCCCTTGATTGGATGCTTCTCTCTGAGGGAGAGCTGAGAATTGAGACAACATGTAGGAGCTTAAGCCAGAAGTGGGGGGCGGGGTGGGTGGGCTTGCCCAATTAGAAAAGTTCTCATTCCTATGATGTGCTTTCTGAACTTTTGATAAACTTTCTTCTGTAACTTACTGTGATTACAATATACTTTTAAAATCCCCGAAGATGACTGGAGTGTTTATTTGGCTATGTGCTACTTTATCTACACTAATCTAATATCCTGGGCTGCTAAACTAGAGGGGCGGGAAGCAGGAACCAACCACTTGTGGGCAGCAGTCCTACTCATGAGTAAATTTGTTTCCTGACAAAATTCTCCAATCAAAAATCCATATGAAATCCCATATGGTATGAAAAGAGTTATATGGCGTGGGTTTGAAGTAAAATTGCAATATTAACAGATTACGTTTGAAAGTAGTAGAACATTGGCAAGAATTTCTTACAAAAACCATCAACTGGGAGAAATGGAATATCAATCAATCAATCAAATTTGAATTTAAACCCCACCTTTCTCTGACCGAGGCCGACTCAAGGCGGCAACAACATCACAATCGATACAATATAATAGAGTAAAATTAATATAATACAGTACAATTCAATAAACAATTCAAAAAATAGTTTAAAAAGTCAAATTACCATACAAAAGAAACATCAAAAATAAACCCATTCATAACAGCTACATTATAACATGATAGCAGCAATGCCATCTCATCCACTGCCTTTTAAGTTCGAGGGGGGGGGAGGGGGGCCCAACAAACACATATGAATGTGAGCTTTGCAAAGAGGGTGATCGAGATCAAAATTTAAGCCCAACCAAACTTAACAGAAGAAAACATTCTCAAAGTTAAGAAAGTTTAGAAGATTAAAATTGAAAAATAGACACCAACAGAAAGCAACGTTGGAAAGTTTCATTTATCCCTATTTCAGACTGGCTCCTAAAACCAGTTAGAAGAGGAGGAATGAAGTCAACCTAGAATGGATGGAGCAGTTCAACATAATAGCTGTCCTGGCAACTAGTAAGGTAAACTTCTACAGTTAATCCCTTTGACTTTGCCAGTTTCTGGAACTTTACTACTTTTCTTTGTTGGTCCTGCAAGGGACCCTGAGGACTACTCCTTTAATTATGTTTTACATGGAACTAATTTGTTTTCCTTTTGAAGTTGAAAACTCATCAGACTAGTAACAAGACTGAAGCCTCCTCTGAATAAGAAAGACCTCTTTATTTGGGTTGCCTTTTGGGCCACGAATGGGATCATTTTAATACAATTTTATTCATCTGTTTAATTCTTTTTGTGTGTGTGCTTAAAAAAACAGCATATGAATGCCATCCCCAGGCCTGAGGAAGGAACAACCTTGATGAGGAAGTAAAAACAACGCTCCATGTTTGAAAGTTGATGCTTTTCAAATAAAGTATTACTCTATTAAATAAGCATATTATTAGGGGAAACTTGGGCTATGTCTGCAGTTTATAGATGGCAAAGTTTTTCTCATTTCCTGCGCTAATTTTCTATGAACTAACAGACTAATTGGCCCTTTGTCAAGCTATGCATGAAGGGTGGGAGTGACTGGGGTACTATTTCACACCAAATTGAAAATTTTTAAGGCAACAGAGTCCCCTGGACTGCAAGGAGATCAAATTGGTACATCCTAAAGGAAATCAACCCTGACTGTTCCTTGGAAGGACAAATACTGAAGCTGAAGCTCAAGTACTTTGGCCACCAAATGAGAAGAGAGGACTCACTGGAGAAGGCCCTGATGCTGGGAAAGATCAAAGGCAAAAGGAGAAGGGAGTGGCAGAGGATGATATGGCCAGACAGCATCATTGACGCAGTGGGCGTAGATCTGGGCAGACTGGAGGATGGGAGATGACAAAGGAGCCTCGCATGCAGTGGTACATGAGGTAGCAAAGGGTCGGACTCTACTGCAACTGAACAACAACCAAAAGGCAACAGAATGGCTTTATCTTTATTTGAAACTTATTGGCCCAAATCCTACTGGTACTTGTGCCATATCTGATTCCAAATATTGCCGATCATCATGGTGATCAGCCATGAAGACTGTCCTGAGAATATAATGCTGTGGCCTCTCATCTACCTTCTGCATCACAGCATGACACCACTGATCCAGCTCTGTGAGTCACTTTCTGCTCCTGAGCCCTTTTGGCATGCAAAATCCTCATCAGCTCCAGGCCAGGTTTGATGAAGCTGCTGGCTTCCATCAAGATGGATTCAAGTAGGATTTAATCCATTTGGGGACCATCACCCTTCCCTGTGGACTTTGCCAAGGTTGCTAGTCATCAGGGTTGTCATTTTAGTTAACTGCCGCCTGATGTTCGGTATTGAGCTGCTGGCAGTATGGTCTTCTCTATTACTATAGTAGGATAACTTGGCCAGACAGTAAATTGCTCTATACTCATTGAATCAATGATTTGATAAGCCAATTCTTCTAGAGGATCCATTGTTTCAGATGTGTTTAACTATGATAGACATCACCACAATAAGTCATATTCAAAGTAGGCCCATTTGCAACAATAGTACCTATGGAGGAGTTGACTCACTGAATGCCTATTGATTCAATGGGTTTAGTGCAATTTACTATGCTAGCCAACAATTGTGGAGCAATTTACTAAACTGAACAAGTGGGCTTTGGCCATTATCTAAATGTCCAGTTCTTTCTCAGCTGTGTCTAGAAAATAAAGCTGAAACTGCCTTTCATTTTATTAGCAGTGTTAACAGATTCCAATATATAGCAGCCTGATAAAAACATGTTTTCAGCTGTGCTGCTTGATAAACACTATGCTGTTCCCTAAAAATTAAGTATAAAAAATGCAAGCAACTTGAACATAGCCATGTGTTTCAACCATCAGATACAACCAAAACTGTGTACATCAACCATATATTTCAGTGCTATCTGGGAATAAAGACTAATATAACTTCCATGATAAAGACTGTGTATTTTATCACTGAGGTTGGCAATGGAGAAAAGTGGAAAGAGTAAAAACACAGAAGATAGGTGTCCATCTAATATGGAGCTGCATCAGAAATATTAATTGTAAAAATGCATAATGTAATCTGTGTGATGTGTGAAGATAGAACAGTGCAAAAAAGCTTCTTCAGTCTCAAGGAGAAGAATGGTAAGCAACCTTTGACTGATCAGTCTTAGGTCAGCACAATGTATAGGAGCAGACTGTCTACTCCCCAAAGAAAACTGCTTTGAGATTCAGGTCAACGGAACATGGGAAACTGTCTTATGCTTACTCAAACCATTGGCCCAACTAGCCTATGTTGTGAAGTATGATAGGTAGTTGCTCTTTGGGGTTTCAGATAAGATCTTTTTAAGGCATAACTGGGTTTTTTTCTGATGGTCTCCCATCTAAGTATTAATCAGACCTGATCCTGCTTAACTTTGAAACAAAAGCAGTGTGATCAGAGTGATGCAATGGGACTAGTTCCCAACTTGGAACTTAGTAAGAATATACTATACACTATATATCTATGTTCACTGTGGATTCCCCGTGCCCCCATGGGCACGGAACGGCCCGGCAGAGACCACTTTGGGAGAAAGGCTCCCTGGCCCATGGGCTCTGCGAGCACCCAAATTAAGGGGGGTGGATAAATTATAGGGTTTGATTCACCCAATTCCTTGACCTGACCTAAGACTCTGCCAAGTAAGCAGATCGCTAACTCCTGTAACATAATTAGGCAAACATTCATCTCCGAGCTTAGCGTAAATCCCTGGCGCAAATAGTGGCCACGTTTACCCAGCTCCTAAGCCCAAAACAATGGTGTTTTCCCAGTCAATGTTTGCCCGTACTAATTAACTTCCCCAAGAGAGATTCCCAATTAACCTGAGTAAATAGGTGATGTGACTTACTGTCGGGTGATGGTTTTTTCTACCTTGCCTTCTGATCTATAAAAGGTGATGTCTTTTCCTCAATAAAGGACTGATCTTATCCTCCTCCATGCTGCCTTGTATCGTTCCTTGATCAGTCTCCTCCGGGACCTACGGCCCGTAGCGGCCCCGATTCGCTACAGTTCACGAAGCAAAGAAGGACAGGATGTCCTTGGGCTGAAGCCATAAGATCAAACAAATATGCTTAGGATTGCTCCATTGTACTTCCGCTTCCGTGAGCGACGAGGGCTTCATGGGCCGGATGAATTGGCAATGGGGGCCAGATCCGGCTCATGGGCTGCAGTTTGGGCACCCCTGCATTAGATGCGGGTCCAACGGCAAAATGAGCGAAGGATGAACTCTGATTCCCAATTATCATGGAGGCGGAAGAGGCCATGCCAGATGGTCTGGTTGTGAAGGCACACTTTGTCCATATCCTCAAGGCTGCGGCAGTCCATTGCAGTCCCAGTATTAAATCCTGCATGTCGTGCTTCATGTGTGCCGTGGGTGATGGCTCCGAGATCATAGTGTGTGGGTCACTTCATAGCAAGATGGGATCCACCTTAAACAAATTCACGTCAGTGACATTTTTCCTGCTTCAGGAAAAAAATGCATTCTCGGATACGAGTTGCAGTCGACGATAACGCATTAGATGCATCACCTCTATTCAGATAAAATAGGAAGTACAGTACATAAAATCCCAGAATCTCTTTCTCCATCCAGGCATTGCCCATTGAAAATTTAGGGTACATTGTTTATTCTCCCATCCCTCACAAATCTGCGAAGGCTTTTTCCTAATTCCAAGGCATAGCTACCGCCTCTGTGGAAACACTTCATTTAAAAATGCAATCTTGTATTTCAAAAGTTGCCACTTCAAGTTTACTCAGGACTGAATACAAAGAAATCAGAATCAATTCACAGCTTTATCACCAATACTTATTTGTATACTAGTGTCAAAGTTTCCTCTTTTGGACTACAATTCATAGAACCTTTCTGCTGGATGAGAAATTCTGAAAACTGTAAATCAAAACTGACCCCTTCTGAGCTCTGATTAATGTCATATAGCTGTATGTTCTGACCAGCAGCATGCAAGAATATTATTTTCCAGCAACCTCCACCAGGTGATGACTACTGTAAAGTGGAGCAATGCTTGGCCTTCCGCCTTCATGGATGTTGCCCACTATGCCATACTGTGTCTGTGCCCACAGTCAACATAAGTGCCAAACCACTGTAGAGAGAGATGGTGCTATGTAACAGATCGTAGTAGGGCTGCTGTTTTGAATGACTCAGTAGCTTTTCCTTTCTCTTTGCAAAGCATGATTCCATGACTGCAAATAGCACCATCTACATCTAACTATTTATTCCTTTTTAGTGGCTTGTTTGAATCTATATCTTTTTTTAAGCCCAAGTCACTTATTATAACTTCAAAATGCAAACATCCTTGAGTATGTGTCAGATGTTTTAACGTATGGTACACAAACTAATTAAGTCATCACATATGTCTAAGAATTTGCAGTTCCTGGAATAATTCTGACAATATGGAACACCATTTGCATAATTTGTGCTGATTGTTACTTAGCGCTTACTAAAATACGAAGTGGGTTTTAAAAATTATTTTATTACTTCTGTCACATTGCTTTTCCATTCAGTTGAATTGTACACTGTGGAAGAGAATATAGTTTAAAACAAGCTTTAGGAAACTCATTTACTTTGTGAATACAACACAACAAAAATTTTCATTGCCTTGTCAATTAAAGTTACCCAGTTGCTGATCAGTATATTGAACAGGGGCAGCAAAAAGCAAAGGACATTTCTTGAAATCAAGGGGCAAGCAGGCATGGAAATGAATGATGCTCTAGAGCAGGTGTGAAAAACATCCGGCCCTTCAGATATCTTGGTCATCAGTTCCCAGATACCTCAGCCAGGACAACTAAAGGGAATTATAATCCAAAACATCTGGAAAGCCAAAGGTCCCATACTCTTGAAGCTATTCCTATTTCGTTAGCATTTTGTACTGTTCTTCCAGTATTTTTCAAAAACTTCCAGATTAAATTCAGAAAACAAGTTTAAAGGTTAAATGCTTTTATGAACTGCTAATTGACACCAACTCATCAACAGGAAAAACCAGTGCAGCTGTTTCATAAAACATACATTTAATATAATGAAGGGAAATCTAAAAAAAACAGCTGATTATTTCTTTTACTTTGGATGTTCAGGTATGAATATTGTTCTTTTTATAGCCAAAATGACACCACCCTCTCAAAAGATATGGGATAATCTTGACATTTGCAGGTGCAAAATTTATTTCAGTGTGGAAGCCTTCAGAAGGATCATGCTTAGTTCTCAGAGCATGTTGACAGACAGTTGGGGAATAAAACAGAAAGGATGTGTATAAGAGGGCATGGTTAAATAAACCTCTCACCTGCTTCACTTTTCAAAGCAACTGTTGTACAAACAACGATGGTGTTTATTTTGTTGTGATTCTAACAAAACAAAAAAAGCCCTGTATTCTCATCTCTGTTATCATCCTAAAACTGCAGGTTATAACTGAGCAGCTTTTCTAAGACCAACTAGCATATGTTTGTGGCAGAAGAAACATCTTGATCTGTGTCTAGTTGTTACACTCTATTATGAGATGACATTGTCCCCCAGTTTAGGCTCTTTAAACCAGGGGTGCCCAAACTACGGGCCAGATCCAGCCCCCGACGCCAATTCAGCTGGCCTGCACTGTCCTCGTCGCTCCCGAAAGCAGACGTAAAACATGCCTGTACGGGTGCATTTTACTTCTGCTTCCTGGGGCAATGAGGGTGGCATGGGCTGGGTGAATTGGTGTTGGGGGCCATATCTCGCCTGCGGGCTGTAGTTTGGGTACCCATGGTTTAAGCAGAGAAAATGGCAGCTTTACATCTATCTCATCCTGATGCAAAACAGATTGCAAAGCGCATTTTACTTCCACTTCCGGTGGGAGGTACCATGTGACTGCCCTGCTGAACTACATGACCAGTCATGGCCCAAAATGTTTGGGCACTCCTGCTTTAAAAGGATGATATACACAATATGCTGGCAACTGATTTTTGGTTCAGTCATTCAGTATCAAGTGGTGATGAGGGCCTCTTTACAGTCTCTTTATTCTACTATTTTGCATTGCATTGTAAGCTTTTTCCTTATCCCATTTCCTGCTGAATCTTCTTATATTTTGCTTCCAAACTGATTATACTTCCTCGCTTAGTTTTATTAACAATTGGGAATCTACAACCATGTGATTTCAAAGAGCGAACAGAACTAATTCCTTCGACACCCAAACAGGTAAAAGAGGAAGAAAACAAGAAGAACAGAATTAATAAATCAAAATACTGTGTATTGACTTTTTCAACTTTTCCCTCAGGTAAAAAAGAAAAGAGATTCTAGAGAATAATAGCAAGTAGAACTGGGACAGAGACTCAGAAGATCCAAATTCTAGTTCCCACTGAGCTATAGAACTTCTTGAGACTTGCATCTGACTGGTTATTATCTCTCAGTTTGCTCTACCTCACAGGGCTGTTGTGAAAATAAGAGCCATACATGCCACCTTGAGGTCACTGGAGGAAAGGAGGATGTAATATAGCTAATACATAAAATAAGATCAATTATTTCATGAAGGGGTAGGATTTGTATTCTGGAAACAGCAGGGAGGAAGATAAAACTAGGTAAAGGTAAAAGTTGCCCTTGCTCGAAAGCCACTCTTATCCGACTCTAAGGTTCAGTGCTTATCTCTCTTTATAGCCAAAGAGCTAGTGCTATCTGTGTCTGCAGATGTTTCTGTGGACATGTGGCAGGCATGACTAGACACAGGAGTGCACGGAACACTGTTTACCTTCCCACTGAAATGGTACCTATTTATCTACTTGCAATTTCTTGCTTTCGAACTGCTCGGTTAGCAGGAGATGGGACAGAGATGGGAGCTCACTCCATCTTGTAGTACTCGGGTCTCGAACTGCTGACCTTCCAGACTTCAAGTTCAGTGTCTTAACCACTAATCCATCGCAGTCTTAAGATAAAATAAAGGTAAAGGTTTCCCTTGCTCGAAAGCCAGTCGTATCTGACTCTAGGGTGCAGTGCTCATCTCTGTTTCTAAGCCGAAGAGCCAGCGCTGTCTGCTTCTGCAGACGTTTCCGTGGTCATGTGGCAGACATGACTAGACACCGGAGCGCACGGAACGCTGTTACCTTCCCACCGAAGTGGTCCCTATTTATCTACTTGCAATTTCTTGCTTTCGAACTGCTAGGTTGGCAGGAGCTGGGATGAAGACGGGAGCTCATTTCCGTCCTGCAGTACTTGGGAATCGAACTGCTGACCTTCCGCTTCCCAGTCAGCGTCTTAGCGACTTGAGCCACTGCAGTTCCCAAGATAAAACTACTTCCCCTTAAAACAACCTTGTGCCTGATCCTGCTTTTAAGAGATCCAACCATAAATCCCTTGCAGACTGTAGTTTGTCTGTAATAATATGATTGCCAGGTGATGGCAAGGTGGATAAAAACATAGCTTAAAATCAGGGAACTTTTTGTTCTTTGGTACTTGCTTTTATGTCCTCCTCTTTTCACGTTCCGCAGAAGTCATCACAAATCTCTCGAGTTCTCTCCTGCTTATTTTCATTTGCAATCTTTTTAACTTCACCTACCGTGTAACATGTTTCCAGAGGTGGTTTTTTTAAATTCTCTTCTTCACTTTCATTAACACAGGACTTATACTTGACAGCTGCTTGGCATAATAGTAATATACCTGTATAATTTTTAGGCATATGTTGATACCTGTATATTAAGTGCATGTGCCTTTTCCTGCTTTTTTTAGTGCAGTAGTAAGTTCCTTTCTGAGTGTCATTGGTATAAGATACCTGGTTCTCTTAGTGCTGCAGAACTAGGCTAAAGGCCACAGGATATGAAAAGAGATTAGTCTGAGATAAAAGAGCCCATCCAGTTGCTAGGTAACCTTATGAATTAGCAGGCTTGAAACTAAAAAAAAATAAATCTTGCCAGAGTTGAGAGTTGTAATTATCCAAATAGGTGTAAGAAAAAGGAGGAGATTGCTATTGCATCTCAATGATACAAAAGCATGAAAAAAGTCAACTTTGGGTGCACTTTATGTTCAGTATCTCTTATGCTGACTACTGGAGCTATTTCTTACAGACAAAAAAATTAATTCCACTGGGGTTGGATGAAGATTCCCCGTGCCCGGTTGGGCATCAGTGGCTTCTGGCAGAGGTTAAACCAGTGAGCAAACTCCTGGCCTCTGGCCCTTGTCAGGGCGTAAGGGGGGTGAATTAATGATAGGGATTAATTCGGCCGCTTGTAGCCTGACCGACGATTCTGCCGAGCAAGCATCTCGCAGACCCCAGTTATCCATTAGAGTAATCACTCATCCTCTGGCCAAGGTAATCCCCGGTGTAAATATCAGCCATATTTACCCTTGCTTAAACCCTAAACAATGGTCTTCCTTGCCCCGTGTTTGTCCAAGTTAATTAACTTCCATTTGAGAGGTTCCCCATTAACCCGGGTACGTGGGTGAGGTAATTTTCCTGTCCGATGACAGTTTCGCCACCGTTGCGCTTTTTTCCCTATAAATGATGTTGCCTTTTTCCAATAAAGTACTGATCTGATCTCGCTCCATTTGCCTCGTGTCGTCACTTGATCAGTCTCCTCCGGGACCTTAAGGCCATCCCAGTGGCCCCGATTCCTACAGTTGGAGAAAATATTTCAGAGGAGAGGAATATAGCAAGTACTTGGAGCAGTAGGGATCAGAAACTAGGAGGAAAGTGCAGGAATCCTCAAATAGAGAGGCTTCCTTAATCTCACATTTGGAATAGATCCAATTCATTCAGTAGACCTGAATGCAACCCGTTGTAGCCCACCATCTTCTCCAGACACCAGCTGAGGGACAGTCCAGGAATGGCAAGGCCACCAAGCTAGGCCAGGACATGTCCCTTTCCCTGGATCTGGCTCAAGTTCAATGTTCTCATCATTGTGATTTTCAGGGGTGTTGAGGTCCTTTCTGTAAAGTTCCTCTGTGTACTCTTTCCGTCTTTTCTTAATATCTTCTGCATCAGCTAACTCCTTGCCGTCTTTATCCCTTATCATGGTTATTTTTGCTCCTGGCCACCAAGCTAGGCCAGGCCGTGTCCCTTTCCCTGGATCCCTTATGGCAGGGGTGCCCAAACTTTTGGCCAGTGGGCTGGACACAGGGTTCAGGGGGCTAGTCACTATGGCCCATGGGCCAGATCTGGCCCCCGATACCAATTCATCCGGCCTGCGAAGCCCTCATCACTACCAGGAGCAGAAGCAGTTTACTTCCATACGTGTGTGTTTTACTTCCGCTTCCGGAAGTGACGAGGGCTTCATGGGCCAGATGAATTGGTGTCAGGGGCCAGATCTGGCCTGTGGGCCATAGTTTGGGCACCCCTGCCTTAAGGGGTGACCACACCCCATCACTGCCTGGGCAGCCGCATTCTGTGCCAGCTGCAGCCTCCTGATGGTTGTCAAGGGCAGCCCCATTTAGAGCGCATTACAGTAATCTAATCTGGAGGTGACCAGAGCCATGAAATAAAAAGGCAACTGATCCTTGGGAGATAAGCTATGAGATACCTGGGGAACATAGTGAAACATAGAGACATCACCTTGCAAACAAAAATTTGTATAATCAAAGCAATGGTATTCCCGGTGGTAATGTATGATTGTGAGAGCTGGACCATTAGGAACATACCTGTCAACCCGCGGCTCCGGAAAAAACGGGACCTGCGCAGATCGCTTGTGCGCAGGTCGCTTTCCACGCATGCGTGGAAGGGGTTTACACTTGCGTGCGCAGGTCACTTTCCACGCATGCATGGAAGCACTCCACCACTTGCGTAGGGGCTGCGCAAGCAGCGTAGCGCTTCCACGCATGCGTGGAAAGCGTCTCCCCCGCTGCCAAATTACGGGGTTTTGGCAGCACGGGGTGGGTTATGACGTCAATCGGCATCAAATTACAGGGTAATCCCGGCCAAATCGGGATGGTTGACAGGTATGATTAGGAAGGCTGAACACAGAAGAATGGATGCCTTTGAAATGTGGTGTTGGAGGAGAGTTTTGAGAGTCCCTTGGACAACGAAGAGAACAAAAAGGTCAATCTTAGAAGAAATCAACCCTGACTGCTCCTTAGACGGTCAAATAGTAAAGATGAAACTGAAGTACTTTGGACATCAAATGAGAAGAGAGGGTTCACTTGAGAAGGCATTGATGTTGGGAAAGGTGGAGGGCAAAAGAAGAAGGGGGAGGCCAAGGATGAGATGGCTAGATGGTATTGCAGACACAATGGGCACAGAGCTGGGTGGGTTGAAGAAGATGGTGGAGGACAGAGGTGCCTGGGGGACAATGGTCCATAGGGTCTCAAAGGGTCGGAATTGACTGTGCGAATGAACAACAACAAAAGTCTCCAGAACTAAATGAACTCTATCCAAGGGTAATGAAGGAATTTGAAGTTGTAATTGGAGTCTAGGACTGTTCTGAGGGAGGGTTATCCCTCAGCTTCAAAAGAAGGTTATCTGTAAGAAGGAAATATGCAGATACTTCATTTCCTGTGTTTGTTGAATGGGAGAGGATGCAGCCTGCTGTATTTTACAATTCACCTCTAAGAAACAGAGTCTGGCACAACATCTTGCCATGAACCTCTGCGACTTTCATTCATAATTTTCCTACCCTATCCGCAAGAAATTTATGTACAGCATGCCTGAAGAAGTGATCTTGAATCCCAAAACCTCACACAATGTTTCATTATTATTTTTAGTGATCCATTAAAGGTATCACCTTCCTCCTGCATTTTGTTTTAGGTCTATTCTATAATATTTGTGAATTTTTGGAGAAGAGTTGAAATTCCTGGAGACTGGAGGTGATCAAATGCCATCTCCTTTTGTACAGTAACCAACCAGGCAGCTTAACACTAACACCAGGAAATGTTTTAGAACAGATCATTAAGCAGTCAGTTTGCAAGCACTTGGAAAATGACACTGTGATTTCTAAGCCTCAGCATGGGTTTCTCAAAAACAAGTCATGTCCGACAAATTTTATCTCTTCCTTTTTTTGGACAGAGTCACAAGCTTGATAATAAGTGGCATGTTATAGATGTAGCATTATCTGGATTTTAGCAAAGCTTTTAGAAATGCCGCTCTTTATAGTCTAGTGGCCAAGATGATACAACGTAGGCTAGATTATGCTGTAGTTAGGGGATTTATAGTGGTTGACAGATTGTACCTACCAGTGGCTTCTCACCATCCTGGAGGAAATTGAGAAGCAGGATGCCATAGGTTTCTGTTCTAGAACCAGTATAGTTCAATATCATTATTAATAACTTGGATAAAGGTGTGGAGGGGGATGCTCATTATACAGACCACTCACCATATCCATGGGAGATACACTTCAAGACTACTGCAGATACCTGAAACTATGGATAACAGTTAACCCTATATTTTACATTGCAGACAGTTGCCTCTAGTGGTCAGCTCTGGTAATGCATGATATAAATATATATACGTATTTAAGGATATATATTTTTGAATATTTTTAGATCCAAGAATAACTGAAACTGTGGAGATCAAACACACTAGATATAGGAGCAACCTGTACCTGCAGAAAACACCAAATTTGAAATGGTTGCTAATACATCAGAAGATGGACTCAGGATTCAAAATATCCTTAGCAGTTTTGCAAACTGACCTAATACAAACAAAACAAATGTTAGCAGGGAGAAATGTAAAGTATTGTACTTGGGCAGGAAAAATCAGATGGGTGGGAGCTGATTTGTAAGCAGTACCTATGGAAAGGAGCTATAGGCCTTAGTAGATCATAAGCTAAACATGAGCCAACAGTGGCGGGAGGGGGGGAGAAAATGCTATACTAGAATATATCAACAAAACATTTTTCTTTTGCCAACATGCTGAGACAGACTAACACAGCTGCTTCTTTGGAAACTTTTATTTTACACATCACTATGGCACCAAATTGTTCATGTGCATCTCTGGAGCTAATTAAGTGTTCAAAATTAGCTTTATCCATTCTTTGTCAGATGGTGGAACAGAAAGTGGATAAGCAATAGAGTATGGAAAGAGAAGGGAGTAGTGAGTACATAAATCTGCAAAAAAAATGTTACAGAGTAATCTAGATGTCACACTCAAGTTGAACAGGAGGAGCTGGTAACATTATGTGAGAGTTAAGATAATGAAAATGTCTGTGTGTTTGAGGCTGAAGAAGAAAGGGAAAACCATATGCATGTAAATAGGTATAAAAGTAGAGTAAGTAAACTATTCCATGTAAATGGCTTAGTTTTAGAATTTACTCTTCATGACTCAAAAAACCTAGAACTATTGACTTGAAAGGTTTCAAATGGCAGATAACATTGTTGTGGAATGAAAATGAGACAAACCCACATTCCGGCTAAGACAGATAAGAGATTCATTTGGCCAAACAGATTCAGAGAGGCTTTAACAAGCTAATAATCCCCCTGAATCGCAATACATTTTCAGAGCCATCTTTTTATACCATTTAATTAGGAAATTTCTACACATTTCATCACTATGGGATAACCCAAAATTATTAATTAATCTTTTGACATTGTCATGCAGTTTAGGTTAGAACATTCAGAATATTTGTTCATGTCATGTGACACAAATGTTATTCAGCATTATGGTTTCCTGAGTCTAAGAGAAATCCCTGTCAGCTGTACAAACTGTGCTGGGCTTGTGGACACAAGGCCTTCTGTTTACTTTAGCCTCATCATCATGTTCTATATTGATTAGGTCAATCTGATCCGTTTAACTTTACAGAGTAGCTGAGAAAATGATTTTTACTTTTAAACCAGAATTAATATAGAATTAATATCTTAATTCTTTCACTCCTATTTCAACATAATTTTGATGTTTTCTTCAAAATATTAACCAGTGTGAAAAACCTATTATGTAGTTGTGCATTTTGCAGAACTTTTAGTGGTGAAATGCTCTAAGTTAAGACATCTCAATGGGTATAATCTGCTATGTGCCAATTTGAGTGACATAATATGCAAGAATTAATGCCTATGGATATGTCTTAAGTTATGGCAATTTATCACTAACAATTTATCACTAAAAGTTATGCTTTTTGCATAACTTTGCAACAGGATTTTGGCCATTGGAATACAGTGTAATATTATTTTAAAAAATTATTTTTCCATAATACTGTATAATACATTCACTTTAATCTTATTTTTACAGCCTTATACATTCATATGTATATGAATGTACATTCATACATTCATATCCATGTCTGGCCAGACATCCCGCTACAGTAAGTAAGGAGACTGTACAGCCAGTGACTCAACACCGAGTGTCAGGCAGTGATTAACTAACCTGACTCCCTAAAAGGGCCAACAGCTATGGGTGGATGAGCCCCTTTAGGTGGGGTGATGGTCACCCTCAGTGGAGGAAATGCCCCTGGAAACCATCATATTGGGCCCAATGGCAAAATGAGTGGAGGAGGAACTCTGATTCCCAACGGTCATGGAGGTGGAAGAGGCCATGCTAGATGGACTGGCTGTGAAGGCACACCTTGTCCATATCTTCAAGGCTGTGGTGGTCCATTGCAGTCCCGGTGTTAAATCCTGCATGTCGTATTTCATGTGTGCCGTGGGTGATGGCTCTGAGATCATAGTGTGTGGGCCACTTCATGGCAAGATGTGATCCCCCTTAAACAAATTTACACCAGTGATATTTTTCCTGCTTTGGGGGGGGGGGGAATGCATTCTTGGATACGAGTTGCAGTTGACGGCGATACATTCATATGTTTACATGCATACTCTTAATTTTTTTTTCATTCTTATGGTTCTAGGGGCCTCATATGCAGTACTGTATATAAATATATATTGTGACATACACATTTTAAAATTAAAATCAGAATGTAGGTGGGTCATGGCCAAAAAAGGTTGGGAACCACTAAGATTCTAATCTGAAACAGAAAGGATACCAAAAAGACAACAGACAAACAGATAACAGACAAACAAACAAAAATGGTGGAATACATTTAAAACAGAAATATCTTTATTCAATGACAGGAGAAAACTGTTTCCCAGTAGAGAAGAGTTACTTTCCAGCTCTTGGCAACTGTCCAGGCCCAGAGGGGTTACCTAGTATATTTTCCCCAGAACTTCTGTGCTTCTTAGATAAGATGAGCCATTTGCAGTGTGCCAAAAGATCGATGGAAAATCACCTTGTCTCTCCTTCCCACCCCCACTCCCAACACACACAACTTTTATCTTCCTATTCCTACGAGAAAAAATGTCAAATTTTCTAGGGACTGTAGCCTATACAGACAAAGAAACACTTATAATATGCTGGCCAATAATAAGAAATTGTTACTATTTTCGCTTCATTCTGATAATAGCAGAGTATCCATAGTGGCCACGTGAAAAATTCCAAAATTCATATCTGGCTAATTCTTTTATGAGCCCAGTCCAAATGGCGCAAGATATTAAATGGTTTATGAAGTTTAGATGTCTTTATTAGGGGAAAATGTTACAAATAGGGCAGAGGGGGTGAGTTGAAATGAAGTCTATGTGGGCAGTGTCTTAAGGTAAAACTGAAAAGAGGTCACTGCAAACCTTCAAATTAGGCTTTACCATAGGATTTCGAGATAGAAAACCAAGTGGGTCTAGAACAGTGGTTCCCAAAGTGGGGCCCGTGCATCACCAGTGGAATTAAATTCCCAGAAGCCTCAGTCAGTACATTGGCTGATCAGTGCTTTGTGCAACTGACTTAGGATTCTGGGAATTGAAGTCCAAAAACCAAAGGCTGGGAAACACTGGTCTAGAACAAATGAAGCCCAGAGGCAAATGATGGAGGTGACTTAATGGCTTCAGGTACATCATGAGAAATCAAGATTCACTGGAAAAGAGAAATTTTTCAGGCCACAGGCCAGTCACATGGTTCAGGGGAGCAGTCACTATGGCCTGTGGGCCGGATCTGCCCCCTGATGGCAATTCATCTGGCATGTGAAGCCCTCATCGCTCCCAGAAGCAGAAGTAGAACCCACCCATACCTCCCCTTCTGGGAGTGATGAGGACTGTGGGCTGGATGAATTGACATCGGGGGCCAGATCCAGCCCATGGGCCGTAGTTTGGGCACCCCTGAACTACAGGCTTGAGTTTGCAAGAGCTGAGCAGGGTTTCTGAAGACAGGACATTCTGGAGATCTTTCATTCATAGTGTCACCACAGGTTGGAGATGACTTGACAACATGTAACAACAACACAGGAAGAAAATAAAGTTAAGCCATTTCTGCATTCCCCCCCCCCCATTTCTTAGATTTTTTCCCCCCAAGAGGCACCAATAAACAGTATACCTTGTCATAACTTTCCAAATATATTTTTCCAAATTTTGAACTTGGCAGCACACACACAGAGAGACACAGACACACACACACAAAGGTTGAGTTTGAGTAAAAACAGATTCTTTACTTATATTGCCATGCAGCCAGTGCTTCTTCCACTCCAAAGTACATTCTCCGGGATGTACACAGAATATCAAGTGAGAAGTCTGAGCTGACAAACCTCACACCAGACATCTTTTCTGCTGAAAAGTGGTGTTTGGGAGCATAGCATCTGAAGTAAATAAATGGCATGCTGTTTTATCCCTGGAAGGCATCTCAAGTTGTAAGACAGCCACAAACATGTCTTACAGCAGTTCTGTTGGTGGAAATCTCAGTGTGCCAGTAGCAATGATTATTTTTCTGTTACTAACCTCTTTTATCTCCACAAAACATTTTAGGTTCCATTCTAGCATCCCCGGACATCTTCATGTAAGCCTGCTGACAGCAGTCTCTGTACTGTTCAGCAGTCACTGAACTGAGCCCCTCTCCCATTATATTAGATGTCCAAATCTAGAATAAGTATGCTCACATAGTTCAGTTTTCAACCTTATCCAGATATTCTAGATCCCAGTGTTATCAACATGTTTAAGAAAGGAGGGTTAGCCTTACCCATTCCTTCATAGCTTTCTTCATATGAGCAACATTGAGTATGAAGAAGATAAATTTCTACTTGTGTGTATGTTCTCTACACAAGCAGGAACAATGGAGAATTTGGGTTTTTGCTCATGTGAAAAGCCTATATGAAATGGGGGAATGCCTCTTCTTTATAGTTTCCACTTAAAATTTTAAGAATGTAATGACAGAGGGAGTCAAGAATAAGAAATCAACCCCAACTGAAGATGAAGTCAAAGTACTTTGGGCATCAAATGAGAAGAGAAGATTCACTTGAGAATGCCTTGTTGCTGGGAAAGGTCAAGGGCAAAAGAAGAAGGGGGCGGCAGAAAATGAAATGGCTAGATGGTATTGTTGATGCAATGGGCACAGAGTTGGGCGGGTTGAGGAAGATGGTGGAGGATAGGGGTGCCTGGTGTGCTATGGTCTGTGGGGTCGCAAAGGGTCAGACTCGACTGCGACTGAACAACAACAATAGTAGATATGCACTGTTGCAGCTTCATGGGCTTAGGGCAATGAAAGGTCACTGAAAGAGACTCAAAAGACAACTTTTCTTTAAAGATTCAAAAACCGGCTTGTTTTCAGTAGTGGAGTGATAGTCCTCCACAAAGAAAACATTTTGCCATGTATCTTGAGGGAATCAGCATACAATTTTCTAAGGCATTTTAAAAATATTCCTGCCTTACAAAAGCAAGGGAGTTGTGTTTGTTCCAGGCCTGACTGCTTTCAGTCAACATTCTCTCAGGATTTCTGAAACCAGGCTCCTGACATAAGTTTTGAAAAAGGAAATTAGTTCTAGGTCTGAAATAATTTGGATTTTTAAACTGCTTTCTTGCCAAACAGGGATTCACACTTACAAAGAGATTCTTCGTCCAGTTGTAAAAATATTTTAAAAGACATTTAAAGAAGACTAGAAAAACAAATATTCAGAAGCTCACCATGAAATTATTGTATTTTGCTTTGTGGCTGGGGATCATAACTGTCAAGTGTCCCACATTGGCTGGGATTTCCCATTTTTCTGCGCTCATTCCTCCCCTTTCCCACCGCTGTCCCGTATTTGAATGGCGGGGGAAAGGCTTACTGTACATGCACGGCCACCATGCGCATGGGTGGCCACCGTATGCATGTGCGGCCACGGTGTGCATGCACAAATGGGTTACTTAGTGTACATTCTGTATGTACAAATAGACTACTTCCATTGATGTTATCAACATTCAGGCTGCCCTTTACTATGTAAAATGTGGCAACATGGACATGATATTGTGCAGCAATATCAGGCCACTTTGTGGCATTTCAAATCATAGGTACAGAAGTACAATATCCCACATTCATGAGCTGGAAGTTTTTTGAAGAATTGAATCAATAGATCTGGGTTTAATACTGTTATACATAAATATGTCTGTGTTCTGTGCTAGTCATGAAGATTAAATTACCTTCCTGACATTCTTCTGTAAAAACAAACTAAACCTGTTTCTACATGCCTGAAGCCTCTCGACAGAAATATCTGTGTATGTACATTTTCCTGCAGAACTGGGATTCGAAACTGTTGTTACTAGGAGATGTAACCTTTGCTATTTACCCAATGCAAACTATTATAGTAGGGTTCATAAAATTAAGTCATGAGATCAATAATATACATTTTCCTGCAGAACTGGGATTCAAGACTATTGTTACTAGGAGATGTAACCTTTGCTATTTACCCAATGTAAACTATTAAAGTAGGGTTCACAGAATTAAGTCATGAGATCAATAATATGCTAAGATGGGCTCTTTTGAATCAGGCTGATTATAAATGCATCAGCCTACCTAGTACAAACATGTTCAAAATGTTTTTAACATAGCAGAGCCAATCCTTGTTGTCTATTTAAAAAAATCTATGTGGCTATCCACTGACAAATAACATCTGGGTGTCTTATGGAACAAACAAAAGCAAGCACATATGTATTTAAGAATACAGTATTAGATTGGATCAGATCTGGTCTTGCTATCAAGCAGACTGAAGAGGGTGGATAAAAAATAAATAAAGGGTGGTGTTGAAGGGGTAGTGTTAGTAGCCCCCTGGCCATTCAGCTTTATTGTGGAGTAGAGTTAAGTGGGCTCATAAACCGGTCTGGTGACTTATGATGAGGTGGAGGAAGTTACCCCACTACCAGTGTTCAAATAGATTCAGTCATGTCTCTGGTTACTTTTGTCGTAAGGGAAGAGAAGTGGCACCTGGGCCTTTGTCTCCAGCAGTAAACTATCTCAGTTAGGCCTGCACTCGATGCACATTTAGCACATCCAAATGCCCAGACTTAAAGAAGCACATGCTCACATTATGAGTCCAATCTACAAGGTGGCCCGTAAATCCCTACCTGGTTCATAAGTCCCTACCCGTCCTCTCTGTGGGCACACGCCCTGCCCCTCTGCCCAGCAGTCCAGTAGGAGCTCTTCTTCTCTCCTCCCAGTACAGAGATTGCCCTGCCCTTCTGCCCAGCAACCCATGGGAGTGCTCCCCCCCCCAGCAGAGCCCTACTCTCTTTGTGACCGAGTAGGGACTTATGGGCCACCCTTGTAGAATGCTTATACGTACATAAATTATAAGTTGATTTTAAAAGAAAAGCTCATAAAGAAAATGCCTTTGAGACTCTTTTTCACAGTTACAGTGTCCTCTCCCAGATAGAGTTGTGACAACCAGAGTGTTTCAGGGCAGTTCCGCTGTTTTCAGAAGACCTCAAAAGCATGTGGACAGAATTATCATTGAAGTAGGGAGAGCTGCCATGAAGCCTGTTTTTGGACTTCTATATCCAGAATTCTGCCTAGGAGATTATGGGAAAAGTCCCATCTCTACTGAAATATGTTTGTGCTCCAGGGATAATGTGGGCAGAATTTAAGAACTGGACAGTTTTGCTTGAAGATGAAGGTTGTTCTTACTTCTCAATGACCAATCATAAAACAAAACAATTTAATTTGTAGTCTATGAGAAGTGTGAAAAGATCTTGCTATAGCAATCATATATTTTAAATAATTCCCTCCTCCAATGGCATGCTATGTATCATGTATAGTTTGGCCCTAAGAGTCAAGGGCATGGGGTTCCTGAAATGATCTCTAAATTGAACACAACTCCACACTTCCAGCTTTGAAATGTAAGGGTGTGTAGGAAATACCATTACAAAGTGGTGGGGGTCAGGGACTGGGGTGGGCAAGGGAGGGTGGGCGGTGTGGTTCTTTGGCACATTCCCCACCTCAGTTCCTCTCCCTCACCCCACTTACCTGATGCTGGCTGCGCCTTCCGTTGCCTGGCCTTCTCGGTGCGGCCTTTTGAGTTGTGCAGCTCACTGGCGTGCCCTCCGTCCCTGCCAGCATCGAGGCTCTCCACACTGCCTCGCCGATGCTACAGGGGGGAGGGGCTCTTCTTCTCCCCCCCCCCAAGCTATGGGGAGGCTCTTCATGCTGCCTCACCAAAGACGTGTGGAGGGAGAGGAGGGGCTCTTCCTCTTCCCCCCGAAGCTACGGGGAGGCCAGTGCCAGGTTTCGGGGCTGCTTGGAGACTATGTGCTCTCCCCGCTGCCTCACCGAAGCCGCACAGGGGGAGAGGGTGGGGATGGCTTCCCTTCGGGAGACGAATTGTCTCCCGGAGAGAAGTTGTCAGCACATTGGTGGTTTTTTTTACTGCATGCACCGGCTGCCCCGCCTCCTCTGTGCTCGCGCCCTTCACCCTCATTGGCTGAGGGGTGGCATGGTGCAGAGGACACTGGGCCTTGTAGTTTTTTCTGGCTGCGTTCGTGGGGTGGTTGCCCCACTCACGGTTGGCGGACCTTTGCGGCGATGCTCAGACGGTCTAAAGGCAAGTATAGGTGGCTTGGTATGGGATAGTAGGGACGGGTGCAGGCGTGCATGCCAGACACCAACGGTAAACGGGCCTCCTTATAGGTAAAGATTATAAAAGTAGTATGTAAGATTTGACACTCAGGTTCCTTTAACAATTAGTGTGTAGCCCTACTATCAGTTAGCCTGCAGCCCTACAATTCAAAAAGATAGTTCCATTGACTTTATTTCTTTATTGCAAAAACCATTTATTTCTCTTTGCTCTCCCCCCACCCATCCACCCCACCCCATGAATACATACAGAACTAAGTTTTAAAATATAGGGAGTATCAACACTATAATTCTTGAGTCTGATGTTTGAATTGTAGGCAATACCAAATACATAAACTCAGATGCTCAAGTAACATTTGGACTAAGTATATGTAAAATATTGAATGTTAATTTTTATAAGAACAACAGCTAATACAGGTCATTCTGGCTAAAGATTAAAACAAGTACTTGGCAGGCATTTTCAAAGGATTTAAAGATCAGTCATCCTTTAAATTATGAATGTGTAAAGCTTTAAATTCTAAGAGAAAAGCAATCCAACATTTATTAGATTTTTAAAAAAATGTCGTACCAATCAGTGCTGTCTAAAACTACTTTAAATAACAAACTTCTACCTACTGTGCTTTGTTCTGGGCAGCAACTGTTATTTCAAGTTAATAATAAGTTGTTTACAAAATAAAAAAAATTGCCAGATGTTTTCTTGATAATTAATGTTGTCAAAGGCATCAACATGAAGAAGCAGCAATACAATACTGCTGGAGGGAATTTGCTGGAGATAACTTTTTTGACAGCATTGACAAGATTGCTGAAGAAACCAATATATGAATAATCATACAATTTGTAGAAAGATACTTTACAGAACTAGAGGCATATGAGGAACATCAAAAATACTCTAAAGTTCTTTACACATGAAAAGTGACATGGAAGCAACTAGTAAATAATACTTGACTGTGCCCAACTAGCAACTACCTGCATTTCTTTAGGAAAATGCTGTGTTGGAACCGCAGTTTATTATATTTATATCCTCCAATAATCTCAGCATGATTCTCCCTCTCCCCTCTCTGTGTTTATAATAAGGAGGGTTAAGATGTACTGACTGGTTGCATGATTGAAGGATGGCTTGAAACTGGGCCTCCTCTGCTCTAGACCAATTTCTCACACTTAATAGCTTACCTTGTAAATAATAGAGATTTAAAGATTTTTCACACACATGCAAATCTGTAGTTATGTACCCCACAACATTTGGCAGATGAAAATAAGTCGAAACATGTAAATCTGATTCTCATAGCACGGGCCATTGACAAAGTATATCTGTTTCCACTGTCAGAGACCGCTGCCCCAATAAGTGTTGCTGGTAGCAAGCAGCGCTCAGTGAGAAGCTCTCCGTATTGAAACTGGCCGAGAAGGGTTCCCTTTGCAAGGGGCAAAGATTCGCAGTCTCTCCCGAGTGGATGAGAGAAAAATGGTAAAGTCTCGTGATTTACCCAAAGGTAAATTAATGTCCAAAATCTAATTAGAGCTGGCCAAGCCCTGCTGGACAACATTCCCATGAGAATGTACCTTTGTTTAGCCTTCCATAGAGGGGTGCCTAAAGATTAGCCTGTGGCAGGCAAAGCCTGTTATCTCTGAACAGACATGCTACCAGGGATTTTTGGAAACATGCTAGACATGGAACAGAAATAATGCAGAGCATAGCAAAACATTAGAAATATGAATACATATCAAGCAAACCTTTAAGCTTAACAATTTGTTTTGCTTCTCACAGCATGGATTCTTTAACGACACCCAACACCCTTCTATTGTTATAGTCACAAAGACTTGACTCCATCTGATTTATTTTGTTACACATGTCATGTACGGGGAGGGATTGTAACTCAGTGGTAGACAGTATAGGCTTTGTATGCAAAAGGTTATAATTTCAATCTCTACTATATTCAGGTAATAATAATACTAATTATGTGTTAGAAATTATTCTGGGTTTAAAGGATTTTTGCTGGAGAAACTCTGCTCAGGGGACGTCTGAATGAGGCTCCTTTCATGTCCCCAAGATCTTTTCCCACTGAAGTGGTACCTATTTATCTACTTGCAATTTCTTGCTTTTGAACTGCTAGGTTGGCAGGAGCTCATTCCATCATGCAGTACCTGGGTCTCAAACTGTCAATCTGCTAGCTTTCAAGCTAACAAGGCAAGCTTGTTAATCACTGAGCCATCACAGAGCCTATATTCAGGTAAGGCAAGAAGAATACTTTCATTCAGATATTATTTACCTAGTTCAGTTGAACATGTGCAGAGTGAAGTGCCTAACCCTGCCCTCTTCACCACTGAGTTCCTCAGGCAAAAAGTAAGATGTATGAAGGAGAGAGCTGGCTCAATAGCTCAGTGATTTAGGGAGAGGATGGGTGCTGAATTCCCCACTGTACCTCCTGCAAGAATTACCAGCCAATGTAGTAATGGGCAAGCGGCAAAGTCCCAGGGAACCCTAAGAAAAACGGAACAGTAAACTACTTGTTTGTATTCTCTACTTTGAAAACTTTGTTAAGGGTGGTCATAAATCAGAATCATCTTGATAGAACAGATTAATTCATTCGTTCATTCATTCATTCATTCATTCATTTAGAGTTCCTTGTTCTCATGAAGGCCTCTCATATTAGCGAGATCTCTAGAAGCTAATTCTTCAATTGCACTGCTTTTTGAGAGAGAGAAATGATAATGGATGGGATGGGGCATGTCTTTTAGAAATAGGGCTCCATCCTTGAGTGTCTCTTCAGATCTTGAATGAAATAAAAAATATGATTTACACCAGGGAACAGCTTCAGGAGAGTAGGAGCATACCTGCTGGAGGAATAGTTGGAAAATGTGTTAGTTCAGAACATCCCAATGAGAAATCAGTGAGCTAATAGTTTATTAATTAGTAATCATTGACTGTGAATTAATTTATTTTTGTGAACCCAATTACATTATTTAAAATCTGTATTTGAGAAAATGAACATAATCTTTTCCCACCTTGTGCTTATCCTCTGATCTCCCATAGTCAATGATTTCTGTTGCCTTTAGATTATGTTTTCATCAAGGCACTAAAAAAGAAGGCAGCATAAACTAGGGTAGAGTCATGTATTCTGAATGGAAGGTCTACAAGACTCAAACTCAATAAAGTAGTCCCACCTTAGCTACTCCTTTTTTAAGTACTTGAATAGAGCTGGGTCTTAATTTGACCCCCATTTCTGTGTTAGTATGCTCATCTTCTCCAAGCCCTAAAAATCCTTACCTCAGAGAAGAAGGAAGACTAGATGTAACTGAAATGTATCTTGGGCAGAGTGGGACAAACAATTCAGACAACAGGTGTTGAAAGACAGCAGCATTGGCTTCCCATACATTATTTCTATAACCGCATCCTTTATCTCTTCTTGGAGGACTGCACACTTCAAACTAACCTATAGTCCTTGGCTTTGTAGAAGAAGGTCCTAAGATTTGGTTGGCATTCTAGCCAGTTCCTGTATGTGGAACTTGGGGTGAGGGGGAGCACTATCTTGTCCTTTGCCTCAGGGAGCAAAATGTCCTTCATAGTTGCAAATGACACCAGGGCCGCCATCAGAAATTTCTGGACCCCAGACTGAGCAATCCTATTGCCCTTCCCACACACACACATTTTGGCCATGCCCCTCTGTGGACGTAGCCAAATCTGGAGCAGGCTAAGGTTGTTTGTTTGTTTGTTTGTTTGTTTACTCTGATATGCTTAAAACACATGCTACCATTTAAAAAGTTTTATTCTGTGCAAGCATATCAGAGAGTCAACAAATCAAAAAGACAGCGTACTAACTGCTGTATTTTAATGTGAGCTTTTGTGGATAAAGTCAACCGGCTCTTTGGCTATAAACAGAGATGAGTACTGAACTCTAGAGTCGGATCCAACTGGCTTTTGAGCAAGGGAGACCTTTACCTAATAACAGAAGATCCCTGTTTGGTATTCAGATTTGCTGTAGTTAGTAAAGGTAAAGCTCTCCCTTGCTCAAAAGCCAGTCGTAAAAAAAGTGCCTCAAACAAAGTCATGCGTATCCATGAACATTCTTTGATCTTTCAACTTTGTGTTTTACTTTGTGTTGAACTTTGGGATTTACTTGAATCCAGTCCATGGCCCTAGAACAGTGATGTCAAGCCTTGGCACTCCAGATGTACTTGGACTTCAATTCCCAGAAGCCCTGATCAGCAGGAGTGCTGATTAGAACTTCTGGGAATTGAAGTCCAAGAACACACGGAGTGCCAAGGTTGGCCATCACGGCCCTAGCACATAATTAAAAGATGAAAGCATGTGACAATCAACACACTTCTCAACACAGCTTCATTTTTTAGCAGCCAGACTTGCAAGTGAAGCCTGTGTTGCCTCTCAATTCTAGTCACAAGTTGCAGAAAGTGAGAAAAGTTGGTACAGTACTACAAGAAACAGATGATTTTCAGCACTGGAGGATCCCTTGCTTCTGATAAGCTGGGTAAAGGGGAAAGTACTGTATATCAGGATAAACCAAGCAGGGGTTAAACTGACATGTTCAAATGATTGATATTCAGCTCTCAAAACTCCCTTAAGGCTTTTTGAGTGACAGCTACACAGACTCAAACATCCCCATTTATTTTGAGGGCAAACAAGAAGAGTGAGCAGACATCCTTAATGTAAGTACAAGTGTGTTTAGGGCTATATTTATGTGACAACATGAGTTTTGAATAAGACCAATGTAACTTCCCCTGAGGCTTTTTCAGACAACTGTGTTCCATCTATTATTTTTGTTTAGCCCATAGTGAATATCCCCTCAGTGTACTGACAGTTCCACAAAATATTAGGAGCTGTCATGTGCAGCATTGTCCCGTTGCTGAGTGTTTGCCACATTATTACTGAATCGTGATGCAAAATATGATCTCCACATGACTTTGATTTGAAGTTAATTTTGGCTACGTTATCCTCTTTGTATTGTGATTATTTCAGAACAGTATTTCCAGAACATGAGCTGTTCTTTATCGCTGCTATAGAGAATTCCTGGCACAAATACAATAGTAAATTAAATGAAGGAGTTAATAGTGGATCAATCAAGTGGGTACAATGAAAGCTATATTTGATTGTAAAGTAAGTAGTCTGAAGTTGGAATTCTTATAGTCGCTACAGATATAGCAAGGAAAAAACCATTTAATTTTATATTATCTCAAAACTGGTCTCTTAAGGGTAAATTTGCTATCTTTGGACAAATGTCGAAAATTGACTGCATCAGGGGTTTTTGTACATTTCTGGGTTGATTGAAGTTGCAGACTAAGGACCTGCTATTCATTCATTGTATCCACTCAATTGCTTGACTGATTCACTGCTGCCAGTTACATTTAATTTACCAGGATGCAGCAACATCACAATTGATCCAAAATAATCCAGTAAACTCTGTGGAGGACCCTGAAAGCCCATGTATTCAACTAGATTTAATTTTAATTTTTAATAGATAGATTTATATACTGCCCTAATCTGATGGACTCTGGGTGGTGAACACAAGTTAAAACCAATATAAAACAATTAAAAATCCTTAAGAACATAGCAGTATTACCCATCGCTGTGCCATTACTATCTAAAAACAAATATAAAAATGGCAAAACCTTAATGTTAAAAATTAATTACAGGAGGGGGGATCCTCAGACGAGCCGGAAAGGGGAGCTTGTTGACAATCCCGGCCCCCAAACCCATTTTGCCAACCATGTCTTCATATCTTTCCTAAATGGTAGCAACTGGGCCTGGAGGCATAGTTCTACCGAGAGGTGGTTCCATAGTGTGGGGGCTACTACTGAGAAGGCTCTTTTCCTCATGCTGGATGCTCCAACTGCTGAGGCATCAAAGAGGATTCAGCCATTTTGCAAAGCATTAGGGTAAAGAAAGGGATTGTGGTGGCTTAATGGTTAAGATGCTGAATTTGATGGCTGGAAGGTCAGCAGTTCAAGACCCGAGTACTACATGACGGAGTCAGTTCCCATCTCTGTCCCAGTTTCCTTCAACCTAGCTGTTCAAAGGAAAGAAATTGCAAGTAGATAAATAGGTAATGCTTTAGTGGGAAAGGTAACAGCATTCCCTGGACTCTGGCATCTAGTCATGACTGCCATAAGACCGTGGAAATATCTGCAGATGCAGACAGCACTGGCTCTTTGACTATAAACAGATATGAGCAGCACCACCTAGAGTCGGATACAACTGGCTTTTGAACAAGGGCAACCTTTACCTAGAGTGAAGAGAAATATTCGCATCACTGTTTGGACAGACTTTTTGTGATGTGGAATATATATCCTTTTTTAAACATCTTCACAGCTATTTTTTTTTAAATCACCAGAATATCATGAGAGATGACTATGTATATAATAGTATTGTATGGACTTTGAGTGGATAGGTCATGTAGTTAATGCAGCGTGCAGCAATCCTACTACCCAAGTACTGTAATAGTTAGTTGCTTTCCCCCCCCCCCATTAATAAATTTAATATACATCAAGAACTATAGGATTTGGGAAGGATGTGAGTTGGAATGTGTCCTAAAAGGAATGGGGCACATTAGCTGTGAACTGTATCATCTTTATTTAGCTAGAGAAGAGTTGTGTAGCTTATACACACACTAGTCTCTGTGCTCTGGTTTGTAGGGTTGTATTTATTTTAATTTCTCTTTTTTCCTACTAAGCCTTGTGTTGTGTTCTGATGGTTTTATCTTACACATGGATTACAATGTATCTGAGCCAATGTAACCTTGCCTATAGCAACAATGTAACCTTCAGCTGTATCATATAAACCCTGTAATAGGACGCGAGCTAATGACCACCAGCTGGCAGCAGCGAGCGTCCAAGCTCTCTTGGTCCGAACTCATCAAAGGCAACAGCGCGGGAAGTTTTCCCGCCACCATCTACACCTGGACAAGAAGGGCGTGACCCGCAATGACGTCACGCAGACAGTAGCCAATGGGCTACCATGGCACCACGTTCAAATGTATTACCACTGTATATAAAGAGCTATCGATCCGCCATTACTGCATGTTCCCTCTGTCCACGATGCAATAAACCTGAGTTAACCCAGCCCGAGGCTGTGTCCTGTGTCTTGGTTTGCATACACCAAATTGGCGACGAGGATGAGATAATGGACTGGGAGCTGCTAGAGATGGACTTCCAGGCGGCACTGGTGGAACTCAGAGTCAAAGGAGACGACGAGGAGAGGAAGAGGGCCATCCTCACCAGAATGCTCGGGATGGAAACCAAGCGGACGCTGGTGGGCATAATCGCTCCGAAGAAGGTGAGCGAATTTAAGGCGGGCGACATCATGAAGCTGCTGCGAGAGCGGTTCTGCCCCTCGAGGGCAATGTTTCCCGCTCGGAGCGCGTTTTGGAGGCGAGTCCAAGCGCCGGATGAGTCGGTTGAGGCATTCGTGGCCGCCATGAGGATAGCCGCCGCCCCCTGTAAATGGGGCGACATCCTGGAGATGGCCCTCAGGGACGGCGTGTTGTGTGGCCTGAGAGACAAGGAGGTACAACGCAGCTTGATGAATAAGGAACCGCCACCCACGCTGGCAGAGGTCGTAGAGGCCGCGGAAGCCGCAGAGTCCACGAATGCTGGAGTGGACGAGATGCACCAGTGGCGTGAGTGGCGTCCTAGAGCCGGCAAGGCGGAAAATTCGGTGCACGGGAAGTCCGGACAGTCGGTGCACGCAACTCGACGGGCCTCAAAGTCGTCTACGGAAGGCAGCGACGGCGAGGAGGTCCAGAAGGTCCGAAAGGGTGGTCGACGCTGCGAGGGTTGCGGAGCGGCCCATGAGCGCGCGAGATGCCCGTTCAGGAAGGCCGAGTGTTACACCTGCGGCCGTCGGGGGCACATCGCCAAGGCATGCAGAAAACGGAAGGAGGGCCGGAGGCAGTCACAAGACCGTGCGGCCAGACCGGACCGTCCAGCGAGGCCCAAAGATGGCGCCCAGACCACGAGGAAGCAGGATGGCGTGGGCCGCGTCTCGGACGACAGCGAGGACGACGCCCCAGTGTTCAGCGTATCCGCGGGACAGTCCCATTACTTCGTTGAGGTATTAGTACAAGGGGCCCCTATTAAGATGGAAATTGACTCGGGGTCCTCCTATTCTATAATTCCCCAGAAAGAGTTTTTGAAAATCGACCCCCACGTGCGGCCCAAACTTAAAGCGTTGAGGTCCACGCTACGAGACGTACAGGGGAACAGCATTCCGGTGTTGGGGGTCGGGAAATTTCGGGTCAATTTTAAGAGACATTCTGCGGAACTGCCCCTAGTTGTCCTCAAGGGGGGAAGCTGTAGCCTCCTAGGGACACAGTGGTTTCAGCCCTTAGGTTTGTTCATAGGGGGAGTGCATACCGTGGGGGGGGACCCAATACAAGCGGTTTGCGATGCGCATCCCGCCGTTTTTAAGAAAGGACTCGGAAAGTTCAAGGGACCCCCTGTAGCTTTCGACATAGACCCGGAGGTCCGCCCGATAAGACTCAAACCGCGCAGGGTGCCGTTCGCACTCAAGGACAAGATAGAGGCGGAACTGGACAAACTGGTGGGCCAGGGGATTCTTATTCCTGTTGATTCCGCGGAGTGGGAAACTCCAATTGTAACGGCTCTAAAGGCTAACGGGGAGGTGCGCATTTGCGCTGATTATAAGTGTACAATTAACAAGGCGATCCGCCCTAATGCATACCCGGTGCCAGTGATCAGCCACCTTTTGGCCAGGCTGAATGGGGGAAAGTGTTTCGCCAAACTCGATTTGGCACAAGCCTATCAGCAACTTCCTGTGACCCCCGCCACGGCCGCGGCACAAACGATAGTTACACATAAAGGAGCGTTCCAGGTGTCGCGGCTACAGTTCGGCGTGAACTCGGCACCCGGCCTTTTTCAGTCGCTTGTGGAACGCCTCCTGAAGGGACTGGAGGGGGTGTTGCCTTATTTTGATGACGTGTTGATAACAGGGGGGAGTGAGGCTGAACTGGCAAAGAGGTTGGACAAAGTATTGACCGTGTTCGAGAAAGCGGGGCTGAGATTGAGGAAGGACAAATGTGTCTTTTTCGAAACCGAGGTCGAGTTTTTAGGGTTCCGGATCACACCCGAGGGGATTAAACCGTCTAAATCCAAAGTAGCAGCCATTAAAAAGGCCCCTCGCCCCACATCCAAAACCGAGCTACAGTCCTTCCTGGGGCTCCTCAATTTTTACCATACATTCCTCCCGCGGAAGGCGTCCGTGGCCGAACCGCTCCATCGGTTACTTAAAAAGGAGGAGACATGAATGTGGGGTGACGAGCACGAGAGGGCGTTCAAAGAGCTAAAGCAACTCCTAACATCTGAGGCAATCCTGACGCACTTCGACCCCAAACGGCCAGTGGTCCTAGTTTGTGATGCATCCCCGGTGGGGGTGGGGGCGGTGCTTTGCCACGTGTTGGAGGACGGAAGGGAGGCCCCGGTAGCGTTTTACTCAAGGTCCCTGTCCCAAGCGGAGCGAAATTACGCACAAACCGACAGGGAGGCGTTAGCAATAGTAGCGGGGACCAAAAAATTTCACGATTTTTTGTATGGCCGCCCGTTCAAAATCGTGACCGATCACAAGCCACTGCTAGGGATTTTCACGGCAAGCAAGCCCACGCCGCAGATCCTGTCCCCGAGAATGCTGCGATGGGCTATTTTCCTCAACGCGTACCAACATGAGTTGGAGTACCGGCCCGGAAAGGAGATCAGCCATGCTGATGCGCTTTCGAGATCCCCTTTGCCCTTGTCGGACGACCAAATGGCGAGAGCAGAAAGAGACCGCCAGGTGTTGCTAATTGAGGTTTTAGACGCACCCCCAATAGTACCAGCCGACATTGCTAGGGCGACAGGCAAGGACAGGACGCTGGAGAAAGTTAGTTCATGGGTACAGAAGGGGTGGCCGGCTTCGTCCCCGAGTACAGAGTTCGACCCATTCTTTAGGAAAAAGCTAGAGTTGTCCCTAGAGAGGGGGTGCCTTCTGTGGGGCCAACGGGTGGTGGTCCCTACGCCCCTGCGGACGAGGGTGCTCGAACTGCTGCACGTCAGCCACCCGGGCATAGTTCGTTCAAAGGCGCTGGCCCGGAGTTACTTCTGGTGGCCACAGCTGGACGCAGACATTGAGCACATGGTCGGCACTTGCGAGGCTTGCCAGGGATCCCGACCTGAGGCGGCCCGTCTCCCGCATAGGGAGTGGGACACAGCAAGGGGGCCATGGTCCAGAGTGCACGTGGATTTCGCTGGCCCATTCCGAGGAACCATGTTTCTCCTGGTGGTAGATGCGTTCTCCAAGTGGCTGGAGGTTATCCCAGTAAAGAGCACGTCCTCCGCCATGACAATTAGCCAGCTGAGGAGAGTCTTTTCCACATTCGGTTTACCCGACACTTTAGTCAGCGATAACGCTAGTTGCTTTACCTCCGCTGAGTTCGGAGCTTTCATGGAGGCAAACGCCATTCGGCATGTCACATCCGCACCGTTTCACCCGGCCACGAATGGCCAAGTGGAACGGCTGGTGCGGACAACAAAGGAGGCGCTGCGGCGCATGGGCCCGGGGGACCTGAATCACCAACTATGCCAGTTCCTCTTAGCGTATAGGGTAACCCCCTTAGCGTCAGGCTACTCGCCAGCGGAGCTCTTGATGCGGCGAAAACTGACCACGATCCTGTCCAGGCTAGACCCGACGAGAGTCGAGGATAAAGGGAAAAACATAGGGTTGGCAGTCTCGAAAGGTTTCGCCGCCGGTGACCCTGTTCACTGCAGGAACTATTCCAGCGCGGGGCCAGCCTGGGTACCAGGGACGGTTGTAGAACAGACGGGGCCAGTGTCGTACCGGGTCGAGACTAGCACCGGCCTCCTCTGGAGGAGGCACGCAGACCAACTGAGGCACCGAGTGAGTGGGCCAGTCAGTGGAGCTCAGCAACAGGATTCAGCGTTAGGGTTCTCCCCCACCCGCTTAACCCAAGGGGGAGACAGCAGTGGACAACAGTCCCAAGCAAGGGGGGAAGGCAGAAGCAGCGGCCCCGACTCATATCCTTTTGATACGCCAGTCCTATCAGGGGCCGGGGAAGGGGGAGAGGAGTTCGCGACCGCTGCCCCCGATTGTAATTTTGATTTTGATTTTGCGAGCCGGGGGGGTTTTCAGGAGTGTTCCCCCACCCATCCAAGCGAGAAGAGGGGTTTTTCGTTAGCCCCCAGTGCCCCCGGTTCCTCCCTAAGAAAGAGCACACCTCCCAACAACGCCGCGGAGCCGCGGCAAGTCACTAACGAGTCTCCCTCTCCAATTACAGGACAGGAAACCAGGGGACAAAGAGAAGGTAGCAAACCCGGGGAGAGGCAGCCCGCATCGAGACCCCAGCGTGTTCGAAATAAGCCATCTTGGCTGAGAGACTTTGTCTCCTAAGGGGGGGGAGTGTGTTCAAGTGTGGGCTCGAGACTTTGTCTCGTCCTAGGGGGGAGGGGTGTTGTGTTCTGATGGTTTTATCTTACACATGGATTACAATGTATCTGAGCCAATGTAACCTTGCCTATAGCAACAATGTAACCTTCAGCTGTATCATATAAACCCTGTAATAGGACGCGAGCTAATGACCACCAGCTGGCAGCAGCGAGCGTCCAAGCTCTCTTGGTCCGAACTCATCAAAGGCAACAGCGCGGGAAGTTTTCCCGCCACCATCTACACCTGGACAAGAAGGGCGTGACCCGCAATGACGTCACGCAGACAGTAGCCAATGGGCTACCATGGCACCACGTTCAAATGTATTACCACTGTATATAAAGAGCTATCGATCCGCCATTACTGCATGTTCCCTCTGTCCACGATGCAATAAACCTGAGTTAACCCAGCCCGAGGCTGTGTCCTGTGTCTTGGTTTGCATACACCAAACCTTGTGATTTTATTTTGATGAATCTGTTCTGTGACATGAATGTCAAATATTTACCTGAATTATAATAATCCTTCAATCAAGGGCTATAAGCATACCTGTTAGGTTCCTTCCTCCTTACTGAAGACAGCACCTTAATGTTCATTAATGAATGAGACCAATCATGTGAAGACAATAACCTCTTTGCTGAAGCCCAGTGATATGAATAGAATCCACACCGCTAGCTTAACAGTGGACTAAGTGTTGCATGCAGACAACCTCTAATACAATCTCTGGCCTCATGAGCGGAAATGGGCAGGTAGCAAATGATGGGGAAGGCCTTTCCCAGTAATCCTGCAATGTTCCTTTCAGTCACAGAATATAATACTCTGGATTAGATGAATATTTTTTTTCTGGCCCAGGATGTCGTATTTGTCTATACGTCTCTGCATTGCTGGAACTTCCTGGTATTTGTATTTATGCAAATATGTTTTCCAGTTTTAACAATCCCAAACATTGGATATTAGTTATTTAATAATTATTCTATATATAGAATAAAGACAATTTACAGCCTGGGGACGTCAAAAGCACATGGAACCCCAAAGTCTGTTTAGAAGCTCTATCTCCCACACTTACTCAGAACCTATTGTGTATTCAAGTTAATTGTAAGTTGCTCCAGCAACGCTTTGCAAAGACAAAATTGCAATTTCCCGCCATCAACATTAGCCGCTAGATTTGACATGTGCTTTCCCCTTCTGGGCGTGCTCATTATGTTTATTAGAGTTCAATGATTGGGTGCAACTTTGGATCCTGTTCGTGATTGGTTAAAACTGGTATATCATGTTAGTATTGCTTAGTTAAGGTTGTCCGACAGGTTACTACATTGTATCAAAGAGTCACCACTGGGGAGACACTATATAAGCCCCATGGGTAAATAAGGGTGGGGTCAGGCCGGATCTACTACAGGTTAGACCACGCTGGGCTAACTTGGGGTCTTCTCTATATGCTCACTCGCAAGGTGTAGCTCAGTACATTGCCTCTACGGTAGAATTCAGAGAGACCCATTACATGGGACTTGTATAGCCATCTGAGGTCCAGATATTCCTTGTAAGAGTAACCAGAAAGACTTTACAATAAACTGTTGTTCGTTGTTCTATTCATCATTTGCTGGACTGTTCTTTACAAGGGCTGGACACGGCAGAACCCAACTGCCTAAAAAGGATTATAAGGAGGAGGGGTGGTGGGGGCGTGGAGAAAACTTTCCCTAAGCCTTCTGAAGAGCTCACCCCAATGCAGCAGACAGGCTTGTCAGTCACTTTTTAAAACCTGGACATTGTTATTTAACAGACATACCCCATATTTACATTTTAGACAATGTCACATATTTAACAAATAAGACATATTTTCGCTTTCTTCTTTGTTTGATAGATAGGAATCACAGTGTCCTATACTACCAACTAAGGGTTGTGTATTATTATTTTTTGAATCACTGCCAAATTTAAAATGTACCTTGCAGTTTGATGATGGGAGGGAGGAGAGGAAAGCAGACTGCAGCTGAAATAGAGGGGGTGGAGGAACTAATTCAGCTACAGAAAACTGTAGCATCTAGTTACATGCTAATTTTTCCTGCTTTAATTTGGCCCAAATATACAAAAGATAAAGAACCTCTTTGATCAGCACAAGCAGAGACCTGTTTCAAATAATTTCAGTCTATCTAGACACTCTTCACAAGACTTGAAGGCTGCCATTCAGGAACAGAAAAATTACAAGACAAGGATCCAGAGAGAGTCAGAAGAGATACAGTGCATACATATGATGGACACCCATGTCAAAGGTTTGATTATTAGTCAAGGGTTTCTGGGACAATATCAAATTTTATGTTGTTGTTTTATTTATTTTTTATTTATTTATTGTTAAATTTTTATAACGCCCACTCAACCAAAGCTGACTCCGGGCGGTTCACAACAGTGGGTAAAAAACAGATAAAAACAAATAAAACAGATAAAAACCAGCAATAAGAACCCACCCCTAAAAAGAGAGGGGTACAGGAAATGAAGAAACCGTGGGGCAGGCATCCTCCCCTATATTAACCACCCAACGGAAGCCACCCCTCCACCTGCACACCAAACTTGGCCCGCCAGCCAAGTTTTTAGTTCTTTTCTAAAGGGCAACAATTCCGTCTGGAGACGCAGTTCCACAGGCAGGAGGTTCCAAAGGGCCAGTGCGGACACAGAGAAGGCTCTCCTCCTTGTGCCAGAGAGGCGAGCCCCCCTGGCTGATGGCACTATTAGAGAGCCCCTCCGGTCCGCTCTGGTTGGACAGACAGACGTCCTTAGGGCAATGCGGTCTCTAAGGTAACCTGGCCCACTACCACATAGGGCTTTAAAGGTCAAAACCAGCACCTTGAATTGCACCCGGAGGCAAACGGGTAACCAGTGCAGCTCCCGCAGCAGTGGTGAGGCATGGGCATAACGTCCACACCCCATCACCACCCGGGCCACCGCATTCTGGACCAGCTGCAGCCTCCGAATGGTCATCAAGGGCAGCCCCATGTAGAGCGCATTACAATAATCTAGTCTGGAGGTCACCAGAGCATGAGTGACCACGAGCAAAGAGTCCCGGTCCAGGAGCATGCGCAACTGGCGAGTCACCCAAAGTTGGGCGAAGGCCCTCCTGGCCACAGCCGCCACCTGTTCTTCTAGCAGCAGCCGCAAATCCAGGAGGATCCCCAAGTTGCGCACCGGGTCAGTCTGGGGCAAAATAGCCCCATCCAAAACCAAAGATGCTAGCTCCCGGGATAACACAGGACCCCCTATCCACAGCCACTCAGTCTTACTAGGATTCAGCTGTAACCCATTTGTTCAGTCGCACAGTCAAGTCTGACCCTTTGCGAATGCATGGACCACCACACACCAGGCTCTTCTGTCTTCTGCCATCCTCCACAGCATGGCCAGATCTATGCTCATCACATCAACGATTCCATCCATCCACCTCATCCTCTGCTGCCCCCTTCTCCTTTTGCCTTCAATCTTTCCCAGTGTCAAGGCCTTCTCAAGCAAGTCCTCTCTTCTCATTTGGTGGCCAAAGTAATTGAGCATCATCTTCAGTATTTGTCCTTCCAATGAGAAGTCAGGGTTAATTTCCTTAAGGATTGACTGATTTGATCTCCTTGCAGTCCAGAGGACTCTCAAGAGTCTCCTCCAGCACCACAGTTCAAAGGTGTCTATTCTTCTGCACTCAGCCTTTCTTATGGTCCAGCTCTCACAGCCATACATTACTACCGAGTAGACCATTGTTTTAACTATGCAGACTTTCATTGGCAGGGTGATGTCTCTACTTTTTATTCTGCTGCTTAGGTTTCTTATAGCTTGCCTCCCAGGCACCATCTGCAGTGATCTTGGATCCCAAGAAGTAAAGTCTGTCACAGCTTCCATTTCCTACCCTTCTATTTGCCAGGGAGTGATGGTCCGGATCATATCTGTCAAGTTTTGGATTTGGAAATAAGGGAAATTTCCTGGCAAATACTGGATACTTGACAGCTATGCTTATCCTGTGCTGCCCTCCAATGACAGCAATAGGGCATTGGAGTCTAATTAATAAGGGATGACGGTGGGAAAGAGGGTAAAATAAGGGGTTTTCCTGGCCAATAATGGATACTTGACAGCTATGGTCCGGATGCCATGATCTTCTTTTTTTATGTTGAGTTTCAGGCCAACTTTTGCACTCTCCTCTTTCACCCTCATCAAGAGGCTCTTTAGGTCTTCTTCACTTTCTGCCATTAGGGTAGTGTCATCTGCGTATCTCAGGTTGTTCATGTTTCTCCCCGCAATCTTAATTCCTGCTTGTGCTTCATCCAGCTCTGCATTATGCATGATCTATTCTGAATATAAGTCAAATAAGCAGAGTGACAATATGCAGCCTTGTCATACTCCTTTTCCTATTCTAAACCAATCAGTAGTTCCATATCGTGTCCTAACTGTTGCTTCTTGACTCACATACAGATTCTCAGAAGCCAGATGAGGTGGTTTGGTACTCCCATCTCTTGAAGGACTTGCCACAGTTTATTGTGATCCACACAATCAAAGGCCTTGGTGTAATCAATGAAACAGAAGTAGACATTTTTCTGGTACTCCTTTGCTTTCTCCAAGATCCAGCATATGTTGCCAATTTGGTCTCTAGTTCCCCTACCTCTTTGGAATCCAGCCTGTACTTCTGGAAGTTATTGATCCACATACTGCTGAACCCTAGCAGCTTGTAAGATCTTGAGCATCACTTTGCTAGTGTGTGAGATTTTATATACCACATCTAACAGATTGTTATTTGCTGCAATTTCCCACACCAAAACCTGGCCCTGAGTCAGCCTTGGTCGAGTGGGCGGTATAGAAATTTAACAATAAATAAATAAATAATAATAAAAATTCACAAAACAAACTTCAGTAAAATTCTCATTTACTCTTCAGGCCACCTCACAGAACAAAGGAAGAACTTGGTTCTTTGCCTGGGTCACTCACACCATTGTCAATAGATGCTAGGTCTGAAAGGTAAAGTCATCAGCAAATGTGCAATGTCGCAATGTTTGTTTTGCATCCATCTACTTGCAATTCAACAGGGTCAAACCTCACAGCGAATCTGAATACCAACCAGGAACCTTTTGTTATAACCAGTTGTAAAAAGCCACTTTCTACTTATCTGTTATGCTAGCCAACCATTGTGTGCCTCTGTACCTGATGTGTATAAATTGATGCCATGAAGTCTCACTTTTATGTCTGATAAAGTGGAAGACCGCCGCCCAGAGCGCCGCGCAGCTGCGAGGGGTCCCGCCTTCCCTCCCTGCTCCACCGGGAGGGATAAAGGGCCGGGGGCCGCCAGGGCCAGGCCGAAGACCGCCGCCCAGAGCGCCGCGCAGCTGCGAGGGGTCCCGCCTTCCCTCCCTGCTCCACCGGGAGGGATAAAGGGCCGGGGGCCGCCGGGGCCAGGCCGAAGACCGCCGCCCAGAGCGCCGCGCAGCTGCGAGGGGTCCCGCCTTCCCTCCCTGCTCCACCGGAAGGGATAAAGGGCCGGGGGCCGCCGGGGCCAGGCCGAAGACCGCCGCCCAGAGCGCCGCGCAGCTGCGAGGGGTCCCGCCTTCCCTCCCTGCTCCACCGGGAGGGATAAAGGGCCGGGGGCCGCCGGGGCCAGGCCGAAGACCGCCGCCCAGAGCGCCGCGCAGCTGCGAGGGGTCCCGCCTTCCCTCCCTGCTCCACCGGGAGGGATAAAGGGCCGGGGGCCGCCGGGGCCAGGCCGAAGACCGCCGCCCAGAGCGCCGCGCAGCTGCGAGGGGTCCCGCCTTCCCTCCCTGCTCCACCGGGAGGGATAAAGGGCCGGGGGCCGCCAGGGTCATTTAGTGGAACTGTTGAGCTGATGGCTCCATTACCTGTGGAATTTTGTCCTTTGTAATTTTGGTATTTTTGATAGTGTATGCTTTGATTATTGATTATATTGTTGTTTAATGAATATATTGTAATGTATTGTGATATATTGTATTTTTTTTGTGGGATTGTTATGCTGTATTACTGTGTTGTATTCCTATCTTGTAAACCGCATTGAGTCGGTCCTTGGGCTGAGAATTGCGGTATATAAATTTAATAAATAATAATAATAATAATAATAATTTGTTCCACGAAAGCTAACATTAAAATACAGCAGTTAGTTTTTAAGGTGTCACAATGTTTTTTGTCTTTTTGTTTTGTTAAACTCTCTGATAAGGAAGTTGAAGAGGCAATGCATTGGATTTGGCTGAGCATACTGCTTCCAGGAGGGCACAAGGAAATATCTATGACACTGGAAGAGTGCAGCTCTTCACAACTGAAGCTAGTCTCACACTAGTGAGGGATACAGCTGGATCTGAACAACATCCAGAGGACCACATTTCCCCCATCTTTTCTTTGAGATGAGGACATTTGTATTTCCCTTTCCATTAAAAAAATGAGTTATGTTTTTAAAGTTCCTTTATTTAAAAGTAAATAGAAGCTTACATTTGCACTGAAATAAAATTCAAAGAAGAGTAAATTATGTTCAGTTTCTGTTTACTGACATTCCCTGTCTATGGGCAAATATTCTAAAATATTAATGGTGCCTATTTTTAGCCCTTGTAAAACCATATGTTGTACTTCAATATGCTTGGGTGCAATATTCAGTTGTAGTAATCAGCAAGAGAGAAATTCAATTGCACATTCTCCGCGCCCCAAAATCACTATCGACACTGTTATTTTCCATCCTGTGATCTGCACTGTCGTAGATTTCATAGCCAGGGAATAATTAATTTTAATTCTTTATTCTGTTTACTTAAAGCCTTCTGCTTTTATTCTGGTTAATTGTTTAACTTTGCTTAGCCTAAACGGATCCATTTTGGAAGGCTACAACACACAGAAGCCAACTTCTGCCCAATTAAAAACGGCAGGTCAGTCTGACCTCCGTTCACAGACAGCAAAGCTGAGAAAGTGTGTGTTCTCAGAATAATTACCAGTGAAGAGCGCCATTCTCAGACCAGCCACCTATTGGTAGACATGAAATGTACGTCTTTCAGATGGGAATGCTGATTAAATGTCCTGTCCCAGACTGGACATCAAAAAGGGTTGTCTGTCAATCAGAACACCTGCGCACGCGTTCTCACCACAAAAAGTATAAATATTGTGGTGATGAGCCCCGATTGAAAGTTATCTCAGTTATCTCAGATACCATCTCGGGATGCTGCTCTTCGTCTTCCAGACTGGATCCAACTGGTAAACCCATATGGGCAGCTCACAGGCCACACTCTTTTTAGATATGTATTTCTGTTTGAAACTCTGGTTTACTTATTAAAAATGTGTTTTAGTAGAATAGTTTAGAGAGGATTTTTATGTTATATTTTGGAATACTTCTTTTTAATTCCATTAAACCTCTAAAAGGACTTCTTTTGTCAACAGTGGTTATTCTGCCTCCTTCAAGCCAGGAAGGACTTGAAAGTGAATTTTTCAGATAAGGCCTTGTTACTTTTCAACATGGACTCTTTGTTATTTTGGCCAGTGCAACTGGGGCTGATAATCAAGGAAGGTAGTAAGGGAGAGATTTCGGGAGTCTTGCCTTCCCAGGACAGAGTCTGCCTCCCCCTCAACTAGCCGCTACTTCAAAGGCCAAATCCCCATAAGAAAATTGTGATAAGGGTGTATAGGATCTAATGGAAGAGGCCGCTACTAGTCCCAGAGGGCATTGCAGAAACTTTTTATCTGCGACACTTTTTAAGGCATCACCATTACCCATTAGATCCCCATTTTCCTCTCGGGTTTTCCCTGCTTGGGTTAACTTAGAAGGGGCACCCTTTTGCAACACTACCAAAATTCCACTTTGCTTTCTCTCACTAAGTCAGCAAACAGTCCCATTAGTCCTAGGACAAGGTGACCAGAGAAGCCGATCTGCATGAGCAGGTGGAGAGGTGGCCGTCACGAGGCTGGGTCTCGAGTTAGCGGGTGGCGCAGTGAGCCAAGGCCTGGTCGGCGTGTGCGATATGCACATCCTTTGCCTGTCTCTTTTCCTTCAATCATACTGCACCCCTCTCTCTATTATTCACACATTTAAAATTCCACAATTGTTGCTACTAAGCAGGTTACTAAATAGGTCTGTATTAAATGTTAACCTATATAGCTCTTTCCATCCATACTCTTCAATTACTCAGATTATCCATATTGATTTGCTAAATTATTCAGCATGTCCTTATATACATTAATTTGTTGAAATCAATTTGTGCTTAATTTCCTGGTACATTACTGTGGAATTTGTGTGTGTAGTTTTTTTTGTGTGTGTGGTTTTTTTTTTTTTTTTGCTGCTGTACTATTGCTGCTTTGAAATTTTTCTGGCTTGCTAACACTTTGTTTTAAGCATAGTTCTATAAAATAAATATACTGAAAACACTAGGATATAATTTTAAAATATAGTAAGATCTTGTCTTAACCATGTAAGGCAAAAATCTCTGTCACAAGGAGAACTATAGTAGTCCATGGGTGGATTCAGAAGTTATGGGAAAGCATGAAAGCAGCTTACTAGCCTACTCTTTCCAGTGCAGCATCCAGAGAAAAGGGCCAAAGCAGATACCCATCTAACTCTGGTCATCTCCCCTTTGTAAAGATATATGCATAGTTTCCCATTTCAAATGCTGTGTTAAAACCATGAATATTGGATGTATGAATCACTTGGTCCATTATCAATCCTTCAATGTCATGTCTGAAGCCATCACCAGATTCTGTGTTAGCTCATATAATCAGTGCATTTCTGACCTTTCTCTGCCCTAAATTCTTAGACTTACTGCTTCTGACTAGTAAATCTGCAAGACCTTTTTTTTTGTTTGTCCTTGACAATGGTAGCCTGTAAATACATCTTCATGCAATTTCTCAGCTTAATGAAATTCAAGCATTTGATGATTCACTTGTCTATCTACATCCACTCCTCTGCATTTTACCATTGATTAAGTGTGATGTAGTGAGGAACCAGGCTTCTGTTGATGTGATTTAAAAATGTTCTTAAGACACCATCTCATTTGGACTCATCTAGAAGAAATTACTTTTAAATGGCTGTTATTTGGTACTGATGGCCCTAGTGCTCTCACTGCATACAAAGTGCTGGGGGTAATGAAATATTGAACAGTGGTAACATATTCACTTAATATAAAGTGAAAAAGTTGGAATAACTACATACCCCCAAAGCATAGTATATGCAACATAGCAAAGGGGAAACAATCAATGTGCAAACTGAAAAGCAATAATTGACACATTTCATAGCTCTGCATGGTGCAGAAGTTTAATGTCCTTCTCTACTCGCCGGAAGGCCGCAGGATGCTCAGACTCTGTGAGGCCACCAGCTGCAACACGAGCATGAAGCCGCTCTTGGTCAGTGCGGCCTAAGGGTGTGCTCTCCCAGCCTGGTTTTAGCGCAGCTCAGAAAGACTGGTCCAGCTAATCTGGCTCATAGGTTCCTGGGAAAATGGTGATGAGACAAATTAATGTCACAAGTCTAATTGGGCTGCAAAGACCTCTGGTACAGTAATCACCAATTCCCACAGAACAACACCCTTATCTTTAACCTGGGGAGAACTTGCTGGCCTTGGAAGTATAGTGCGCATGTGGGGATTGCCCGTTACCTTCTTCTTCAAAGATGTTTCACCACTTCTGGCTGGTACAAGTCAAAATGGGCTGGAACTCCTCCGGACAGCTGGGAAAAAACCCATGAGCCTCACAAGAGAAAGTTGCTATCTTCCCTCTAATAATGGCCCTTTGTATTTTAAAGTCTCCCCTCTCTATCTCGTTCTGGTTTGGCTTAAGGAGTGAGAAGAACTGAGATTTACTCGGAAGCCAATTTAAAGAGTTTATTAAACTATTGAACTAATAGAAATAATAGAATAAAGTTTCAATAAATGCACATAATACAGAAATCAAAGAAATCAAAATTAAGAAAGTAGCATAGCAGTATCTTAACCTAATCTACCCTATCTGTGGCGCTCTCTGATGCCCCATCAGAGATGGGTTCGATAGCTTCCCCTGATGGTTAGGAAAGCCTATCCTAATTGACTTGTCAAAGTGACACTTGGGTGCGTAGATCAAAGATCCAGAAGGCACATTATCAGTGCTCCCCATCTAAGTCCATGAGAGAGAACATCTTCAAGGTTCATTCCCTAGGGATGACCTTGAGAAACTGGCCACAAGGCAGCTTTCCATCATCTTCTAGAAAACGGTGGAGAGTTGCTCACAAATGGAAACAGGCTAAGTGTACTAGCTCAGAATGAAACAAAATTAACTACATAGCATCTCTATATGATAACATACATGAAACTATGATTAATAATGTAAACAAACATCATTTTGTCATGGGATCATGACAAGAGGTACTGAAGGCAGATAATCTTTAAGAGACATCAGCAGTAATTTCAGTGTGGTTTCCCCACATTGCAAATTGAGACAGAGAAGCTGATTTATGTATTTTTGGCCATGGGTATTGGCCATTTTTGCATGGTGACTTTCATGTCTAAAGCTGTATTTGGTATTCATGTCAGAGAAATGCTGATGTATATATGAAGCCATTGTTGGGATCACTTCCACCAACCAAGATTTTTCTCGGCCTAAGGTCCTATTCAGCTCCACCATACCCTGATGCTCTCAATATTAAAAGGACTGAAAACAAACTGTGATTGCCTAGTTAAAAGATTAATTATGAACAATGAGTTGTTTAAATATATCTAAGGGTGCCATCAGATGGGGAGACAGCTCCCATTTGGGACTGCTTGTGGCACAGTCGAGCACAAGCTATTTCCTGGTGATCTCACAATGTACTTCTTCTTGTGCCATATCCAATTCCAAATATTGCCATTCATGGTGGTCAGTAATGAAGACTCTCCTAAGAATATTGTTGTCAGCTGCAACTCGTATTTGAGAATGCATTTTTCCTGAAGTAGGGAAAATGCCATTGGTGTGAATTTGTTTAAGGTGGATCCCAGTTTGCCATGAAGTGACCCACACACTATGATCATGGAGCCATCACCGGTGGCACATATAAAATGAGGCATGCAGGATTTAACACCAAGACTGCAATGGACTACCGCAGCCTTGAGGATATTATCAAGGGGGACCTTCATAGCCAGTCCATCTGGCATGGTCTCCTCTGCCTCCATGACCATTGGGAATCAGATTTCCTTCTCCACTCATTTTGCTATTGGGTCCAATATGCTGGTTTCCAGTGGCATTTTCTCCACTGAGGGAACCATCATTCCACCTAAAGGGGTTCATCCATCCATAGCCATTGTTCCTGGGACTCAGCCCTACATGGCATTGGTCCAGGGTACTTAAGAGACCGTGTTACCCCAAGGTGGTCAGCCCGACCTACAAGGGCAGACAGGAGGTGCTCAGTGGTGGTCCCATCTGTGAAAGAAGTCCATCTTAGTGGAGCCAGGAAGAGAGCCTTCTCTGTGTCTGCCCCAGCCCTGTGGAATCTTTTACCACCAGAATTGCGTCTCCAGTCGGATCTTCTCCCCTTCAGAAAAATGTCGAAGACCTGGCTATGTCAGCAGGTTTGGGGCATGTGTGACTCTTCTGTACAAGCCCACTGGCTTATTTAGCCTCTCAAGGGATCCTGCTTTTTGCTGTTAATATCGTTGTTTCTTTTTTGCCATTTTATGCTGGGTGGGGGGAGGGCGAGGGTGTTTTTTAGCTACAATCTGATTAGTTTTATGTGTTTTTAATGTTGTTTTTAGTGGGTTGGGTTAGGTATTTTTTAGCAGTTGTTGTTTTATCTGTGGTCATATTGTATTTTATATATGTTGTTACCCACCCTGAGTGATGTTTATCATCAGGAGGGCAGGATATAAATTCATAAACAAACAAACAAACAAACAAACAAACAAACAAACAAATAAATAAATAAATAAATAAATAAATAAAACTTGCCACAGTCCAACACTCAACGTTGAGTTGCTGGCTGTACGGTCTACTTCATTACCGTAGCAGGATGTCCAGCCAGACTGTAGAATGTAGTGCTGTGGCCTTTCATCTGTCTTCCGCATCGTAGCATGACACCCGTACTACTAATCCAGCTACGAGAGTCTCTTTCTGATCCTGAGCCCTTTTGGCATGCAAAGTCCTCCTCAGCCAAAGGCAAGTATTGATGAAGCTGCTGTCCTCCATCAAGATAGATTCAAGTGGGATTTAATCCACTTGGAGACCATCACCTTTTCCTGTGGACTTTGCCCTCCTAGACCATTAGTCCTCAGGGTTTTCATGTTAGATAACCGCTGCCTGATGATCGGCATTGAGTCACTGGCAGCAGGGGCTGTTCTATTACCGTAGCAGGATAGCCTGGCCAGACAATGTATAAAAGATCACAAATTAGTTTGAACATAATCTGTGCTCAAGATGCACCTTTTTGGTCTCACAATAGCACAACTACTTTTGGAGGTCAGGCTAGAGAGATTACTGCTTTATGGATGATTATCAGCAAAGAGACCCTTTTCAGAAATATCAGACAGGATCCCTTTTTGTCATTTAATTGCATCCTAAATTTGTTTATAGTGATTAAGCTTTTCTTGTAGTTATATATGCAACTTTAAATTCATGTTTAATGGTACTGCTTAGTTGTATAATTGTATTTCTGATAATTCTTTCTCAAACCCTTCTGTTCTTAACAAGACACTATATTTTCAAAATAGACAGGAATAATGAAGTAAAGAAATAGTATATTAAAAAGATCACGGCTGTGTGACACAGTAATTTAATTCATAAAATATGGGATGAACTCTAAATGCCTCTTGACACCTCATTGCAATGGCAAATATGGTAATAAGGAGTACAGAATGCCACAAATTCTTCCATGCACTTAACAAAGTCTATGTTGAGAGTGCAAAATGATACTAAATTAATTCATTGCTTTTTTGCATTGTTTAGTTTTGAGTTTTGTCCTCAGATACATTACACAGGTCTGCAACCAAAAAACTGCATAGGTTTTTTTTTACTGTTTCTTATAGTGCACTTTATAACAGTTCACTATAGAGACAAATCTGATTCAATTCTTTGAAAAATCTCCAGTTTAAGAATGAGGGATATTATGCTGATATATCCACAATTTGAATGCTAGGAAATGTCTCACTATTGCTATACAATATCTTGCCTATGGTGCCAACAAGAAAAAGGATACCAAACTTTACATAGAAAAGACACACATACACACACACACACACACACACACACAAATGTTGAAAAATAGCCCTGACAATTACTTTGTGTTTGGTTGATAAGTGATTAACTGATGTAAAAATAAGTTTGGGTCATTGATTCACACACACACCGGCTTTGTGTGCAAGAGGGTATCCTGTAGATCAGTGGTGGTGAACCTATAACATGCATTCCAGAGGGGGCACTCAGAGCCCCCTCAGTGGGCATGCATGCCATCACACCAGCACACAGTTTGCCCCACCCCACTGCGCAGCAGCCCAATGGGAGCGCTTCCTCCACCCCCCAGCACAGAGTTCATCCTACCTCTCTGTCCAACAGCCCAATGGGACTGCTTCCTCCTTCCCCCAGCACAGATTTTGTACCCCCAATAGGAGTGCTTTGTCCCTCCCCCGTTGCTGTGTTGGCACTTTGCAATAAATAAGTGGGTTTGGGGTTGCAGTTTGGGCACTAGGTCTCTAAAAGGTTCGCCAGCACTGCTGTAGATCATCTTGACTGCTAGGCAACTTTTGGGGGCTTTGACTTATATTGTACTGAGGAATTGCTAACAATTAAGTACTCCTAAACTATGGTGATTTTTTTACTAGAAGGAGAATTAGGTTTAAATGCTCAGTCAATGGGAATCCCATAGAACATGTTTTTAGTTATAAATATGTAGAAATAGTTTTCCATTCACCAGGCTGTGCTGACACACCTGATTTGGCATGGCTGCTCCGAAAGGCAACCCGAGGTCTGTTTACCATAAGTCTGAGCAAGCATCTAATCCAAATGGTGTCCAGGGGCAGCGTCAGGCTTGGCAGAGAAGTCAGGACCATGGCAAGCAGGTCAGGGTCTATGCAGGCAGTTTGGAGTCGAGCAGGGTGTCAGTCTTTGCATGAGAGTTGTGCCAATGCTGGCAGGCTGCAACAAGCTTGCTTATAAGCCTCCCAGCTAATTGGTATCAGCTGGGAGCCATCTTTGGTACGCTCTAGCAGTGCGCTCAGAGCGCATGTGCTCCATTATCCTTTTCATGCCCCCACTCCAATCATCAACAGTTTTTCTCCCTCCTTCAGTTTGGAGCAATGGCTTAGTCTAAAGTGCAGGACGGCGTACTGGATGAACCAAGTGAGGGGTGGCAGCCAAGGGGACAGGGGAGAAGGCTGCCCCTGGGAACCACTTGGTCACTGCCCCTCGCTTAGTCTGCCTGGCGTGCGGCACTTTAGAATAAACCATTGCACCAAGCTCCCTCCTTCAGCTTGGAGTAATGGCTTAATCTAAAGTGCCACGCACTGGGCAGAGCAAGTGAGGGGCAGCAACCAAGGGATGAGAGAGAAGGCTGCCCCCAGGAACTGCTTGTTTGCCACCCCTCACTTGCTCCGCCTGGCATGCGGCACTTTAGAATAAACCTTGGAGATGTGGCGCAGCGGCGAGGAACTTTGCCAGCTCCAGCCTCAGTGAAGGGTGAGCCGCCACAACCCCGGGACTCCACCCCCACACCATTGGGGCTACAAAAGCTGGGAGGTGCGGCGCAGCGGTGAGGAACTTTGCTGGCTCCAGCCTCAGCAAAGGGTGAGCCGCCACACCCCCAGGCCTCCGCCCCCACGCCATTGGAGCTACAAAAGCCGGGAGGTGTGGCGCGGCAGCGAGGAACTTTGCCGACAGCCTTAGCGATGGGTGAGCCACCACACCCCCGGGCCTCTGCCCCCACGCCATTGGGGCTACAAAAGCTGGGAGGTGCGGCATGGCAGCGAGGAACTTTGCCGGCTCCAGCCTCAGTGAAGGGTGAGCCGCCACACCCTCGGGCCTCTGCCCCCATACCATTTGGGCTACAAAAGCCGGGACGTGCGGCGCGGTGGCGAGGAACTTTGCCGGCTCCAGCCTCAGCGAAGGGTGAGCCACCACACTCCTGAGCCTCTGCCCCCACGCCATTGGAGCTACAAAAGCCAGGAGGTGCGGCTCGGCGGCGAAGAACTTTGCCGGCTCTAGCCTTAGCAAAGGGTGAGCCGCCACACCCCCGGGCCTCCACCCCCATGCCATTGGGGCCTCAAAAGGTGGGATGCTTTAGGGCTATATTGTTTATGAGGATTGATGATGTTGTATTGCCTATTCGCTTGATGTAACTGTATTATGATATGTGATATGTTCAATTGTTGTAACTATTGAAATGATTATTGTTTTGTATTATTACTATTTACTGTATAACTATGTTTGGCGTTATTCTGCATACCTGTGGTTTGCTTTTGTATTAAGTATGTTGCATTTATATTTTTGTATTATTTTGTTTTGTAAACCGCCTTGAGTCACTCGTTGGGTGAAAAAAGAGGTATATAAATTTAATTAATAATAATAATAATAATAATAATAATAATAATAATAATAATAATAATAATAATAATAATAATAATAATAATAATAATAATAATAATAATAAACCATTGCTCCAAGCTGAAGGAGGGAGCTTGGAGCAATGGCTTAGTCTAAAGTGCAGTGCACCAGGTGGATAAAATAATAATAAAATTATTATTTGCGTCCCAGGGTGCCACAGGAGAGAGCAAACCAGGATGTATCCTGCTGTCCCGGTGGCCCAGCCCATGCCTGGTCACTGCATTATATTCTCAGGACAAACTTCATTATTACATAACAGCAACAACAACAACAAGACAAGAATATTTTCTAAATTTAGGAATTTAGGAAAGCCTTCATACTGTCCTGTCATCTATGTCCTGTCATCTATGCTTTTGAAAGGGAGAGTACCTTTTCAGAGAGTACCTTACCCAGATCACTTTTACATTGTTCCTTTTACGAGGATTTCAATAAGGAACTTCTTCTATTTATAATACAAAAATTTCCAAGTTGAACTGAAGAGTCATATATCTCTCTTACTCTCTGGGGGGATGCCTTGTAGAACGTTGTTCTGCCACACCATATCATTTACTGCATTATCGTGCAGCAAAAAAAAAAAAATTTGGAGTTCTGAGAAGAGCTACTTCCTCCTGCCAAACTTATTTTAGAATGTGAGCTAACACTGACATTCTAGTAATGCAATGCTTTCCTTCTCTTTCTTGAAGTCTCACACCACCCCCAATATGTGTCCCCTCATAACATCCCCTGAAAGGATAGGAATAGAAAACATTCAACGCCAGTCTTTCAGGCAGCATAAAAAGCTCAGAGAGGCAAAGGAGACAAACAACGTCTTGCACTGGTGGATGTTTAGGAGCACAATGTTGGCCTTAAGACCTACTGCCAGTATTACTATCCATCACATCTATGACAAATAAGTCTAGTTATTAATGTAAAACTAATGAAAGCATTTTTACCCTGCTGTTCAGATGGAGAAGACCCTGAACTTCCTATTTCAATTAGACAACGGGCTAAAATATGAATTATGCTAAGCCTGATTAATGTCAAGCTTTTTCCAGAGAGAAAAGTCATGTAGTTTGGAAAGGAAGGGCTGGAATTGAACTGTGATACACGGAAAGGATGGGGTTTTTAATCCACTTTACTTGTCCAAAATATGCTGCAGCTGCCTTTTCACCTTCTTTTTAAAGAAAAAACCCACCAATCCTCTTTTAACTGCCATTCCCTAGTGTGTTGTTTACTATAGATAGCATAACTAAGGGAAGATATAGAGCAGTGGTTCTCAACATGGGGTCCACGCCTCACAGAGGGACTTCAATTCCCAGAAGCCTAAATCAGTACATTGGCTGATCAGTGCTTTGGGGAATTGACTTTGGCTTGTGGGAATTGAAATCCAAAAATCAAAGGTTGGGAAACACTGATCCAGAGAGAACAGTGTCTTCACATCTAATGGTAAATTGAGGAGCCTCCAAAAAGAAAGCTACAGTTTTAAAGAGGACTTAATGTATTGCCTAAAATCATGTTGGTGTAACTTCTGGCATCAGCAGAAAATGCAATTTTTCAGACATTAAGCCCTACCAGCCTCTGTCTTCCATAGGTCCTGTATAATCTCTTTCATTGTTTGGTAGCCACTGGAGCCATGGGTTAAGAAGGGGAAATCTTCAATTGCCAAAACTTGACACCAGTGATAACCATACCTGTCAAGTTATGGATGTGAAAATAAGGGAAATTTTGGGCCACACCCCCTCCCCACCAGGCCACACCCTCCTCCCCACAATCCTGGCACATCCAAGAGCCTAGAAGAGGAGGAGCCACCAAAGCCAGGGACAAGGTAAATACTGTAATTTTAAATCCCTTTCTCCACTCGCTCCCACATCATTTCATAATATGGTGATTTTTTTATGGAACTGTTTTTTACACTTATATCAGTTAATTGTCTACTGTCTTAGCCTTGTGTACCTCAATTTCATTTTTAAAAAATCTGTGTTTAAGACAGGACCACTGAAATATTCTCTTTATGTTGTATGCAAAAATACATGAAGCCGATTGGATATATATAGGTTATATAAAAATACGGGAGATTTATGGGAAAATATGGGTGGCAGGAAAGAGAGGTAAGCGGGGTAGAATATGATAATTTCCTGGTCAAAATGGGATGCTTGACAGCTATGGTGATAACATCATCCTGTCAGCTGCTATTTTCATTAATTAAAGACTTTCTTCCCACCATCCTGAGACTCCCATATCATCCAAACAATGAAGGGAGTTACTTTACAAAGAAGAGTTTAATTTATGGAAATATCATCCTCTGATGACATCATGACATGGAAGAGAGGCCCTGCCGGCCACACCACCGGCCGGCGTTTGGGGCCCCGCCCTCCCCCTCACCCTAGGACCTAAAAGGCAAGGGGGTGCCGGGAGGAACATCACCGCCACCGCGCACCTGGCCCCGGTGGGGGCGAAGAGAGGCCCTGCCAGCCACACCACCAGCCGGCATTCAGGGTCCCACCCTCCCCGTCCCCCTAGGACTTAAAAAGTGAGGGGTGCTGGGAGGAACATCGCCGCCGGGCACCTGGCCCCAGTGGAGGTGAAGAGAGGCCCTGCTGGTCACACCACTGGCCGGCGTTCGGGGCCCCGCCCTCCACCTAGGACTTAAAAGGCAAGGGGGTACAGGGAGGAACATCCCCACCATGCACCTGGCCCCGGTGGGGGCAAAGAGAGGCCCTGCCGGCCACCCCACCGGCCAGCATTGGGGCCCCGCCCTCCCCCTCACCCTAGGACTTAAAAGGCAAGGGGGTGCCAGGAGGAACATCGCCGCCGCGCACCTGGCTCTTGGCGCTCTTGGTAATTTGGTAATTTGTTATATTATGTGATGTTTTCATTCTTTGTGATTCTATTGTAATTATTGATTCTTTATTTTGATGTCGGGTTGATATTTGTATTATTGTGGATTGTTTTGCCTTATACTGTATTTATGTATAACATTGTATTTATTATTGTAATTTGAATATTGTATCTTATCTGTAAACCCTGTGGGGTGTCCCGGGGTCATTTATATGTTGTTAGCCACCCTGAGTCGGCCATGTGTGAGTAGGGCGGGATATAAAATTCAATAATAAATAAATAAATATAAATAAATCATCAGCCTTTGACAGGCATACCTGCATGAATGGGATTTCGGCCAATATATACTTCAGCTACAATTCAACTTTCAATCTAGGAGATGAAAATGCAAAGCAATTGCCACCAGTGCCTTTTGAGGACAAATGGCACACAAAAGATCGTCTGACATTAGATTGGAAAATCCATTATGGCTCCACAAACATGACTCAGGCAGATCTTCAGCACTTGAGCAATCAGACTTGCAAACAAAACCTATGCTTATATGTTAATGACCAATCATGTTAATGACCAGTCACAAAACAAAGCAAACTAAATTCAAAATCTGTGAGAAGGCCAAGAATGATGTGTGATCAAGTCTGCTTTTTACTTATGGCAATCTGTTCTAAAATTCCCTAGATATAAAATACAGTGGAACTTCGGTTAACGTAATTAATGCATTCTCCAGGATGTTTCTTACAACAAAAATTATTTTAACCAAATTTCCTATAGGATTGCATTGAATGCAATTTCCCATGGGAATGCATTGAAAACCAAAATACTTTAACCAAAATGAGGTTTCCCATAGGAATGCATTGAAAACTAATTAATCCATTCCGGAAAAAATTCTGTAAATCAAGCTACTATTTTCTATGGAATTCCTTTTGTTATGTGATTTTTATGTTAACTGAACCATTTGTTAACCGAGGTTCCACTGTACTCAGAAGTGGTTTACTGTTGTGCTGGGCTGGACACATGTCTCAAATGACAGACTAGCGTGGGACAGCAGCAGTCAACGAGTGGTACCCCAGCGGAGTAAAAAGACCCCAAAAGATGTGAAGACCGAATTGTGAAAAGTTTTGGTCGCATTTGGGGAAGAGGAACATGGCACCAAACAAATGGAAAACAAGTTACAACCAGCAGGAACTTATCCCTTGATATTTCTGGTCAATCAAGGAAACAAGGTTTACTGTTCTCTTTTTCTAGAGATGCTCAGTGACTGCGTGTTTTCCCCAAGGCTACACAAGCTGGCTCTTCTCCTAGGAGGCACAATGAGGATTTGAATATTGGACCCTGGGTCTGCAGGTGACTACTCCAACTCACTTAGCTATCCAGTAAGCTTTGAAAAGTATGCGAGTTGTGAAAAGCTACTGATGTGACCATAAGACATCCTCCATACTTAAGGATTTTTAGTTTCTGTTACTGGCCATCTGTTCAATATGATTTGACCAAATGTTGGGCTATTTCATCCTAATTTTCATTTTTATTTGGCACTGATGCAGAAGAAAGCAATATATCCAGTTTTCCAATATCAACTGTTAATTTTTTTCGTACTTTCTTCCATCTCTGCATAGCCCTGTCATTTTCTGTTTGCACCAAAGTCACCAAAGCCAGCTGAGCACAACTTTTATCTCTCCATTATTGCTGTCTTTATAAGATATCATTGGCACATTCTCGAAGGACATTCTACCAAAATAAATCAATTCCTCACGTTTTTATCACTTAGGGCTTAGCAAACATACTGTATGGAAAAATAGATCCGGGTTTTATAAATATGATCTCAGATGGTGTAGTGTTTTCGTAAAAAGCAGTTTTGAAAATTGCTCACAAAAGACAAGTTTCTGAGAAATGCAACTGGGGAGAATCTATTGTGTTTCTGTATACACATATAAAATATTGTATTGGACTAATACAATTGTAGGTAGTGGCAATACAAGTATAACAAGTGCTATTCATCTTGCTATATAGGAAAGCATGATGAAAGGAAAGCAGAGATATCATCATCTCTCACTGACTTTTAACATGTTGTTGCAGATAACACCAAGCTTAAGAGTCCTGGAACAATAAAAATGAATGAATGTGCTCATAACACCAGTTCAACAAAAATAGGTAGAAGGAAAGGCTGGTGTTGAAGAGGAGGAAATCTATTGCAGCCAAGGATTGAATACTACAGCTAAAGGTTTCAAATATGTATTTATAAAGTTACACATCTCTAACCTCTGCATTTCTAACACAATATGTCCCCAGAGCCCCCAGTAATAGGCACTAAGAAGAGGAAGTAGCCAGTGGTGGGATTCAGCAGGTTCACACCAGTTTGCCAGAACTAGTAACAGAAATTCTGGCTGGCCCCACCCATCCAAGTTTTGAAATAAAGTAGTCCTAATTCGGGTGCAACACAGGGCTTTCCCCCTTGCCATGCCCACCATACCATGCCCACAGAGTAGGTAGTAAAAAAATTGAATCCCACCACTGGAAGTAGCCTAGTAAAGGAAGGGGAAACTTGCAAGGAGGGGAGGAGGAGACTACATCAGACCTTCTCAACCTCCACCAAACCATTGTCACATGGTGGTGCAGTGGTTAAATTGCTATACTGCAACCAAACATTTGTGAGTTTGATCATGGCCGGGGATCCAGGTTGACTCAGCGTTCCATCCTTCTGAAGTTACTAAAATGAGTACCCAGCATGTTGGGGGCAAAATGCTAATTAACTTGTGAACCACCCAGAGAGTGCACTAAATGCTATGGAGCAGTATATAAGTGAGATTCCTTCGCTTTGGCTTTTAATTGTTGTACTGTTTATAGAGAAATTTATTAGGTACCAAAAGCACTATCTCTGTATGTGAATGCATGGAAAGGTACAAGAAAATGTAATAGATAGAAAATCTTCTGCTATCAAAGAAAAACTATGTAAGTGGACTTCAAAACAGTCCAGCATAGACCCACAGACTGAGCCATATTCTGTGTGACAAAAGTACACCAAACCAATATCACAGAAGGAACTCATACTGTTCCATTATAGGTACCTTAAAGGTAGATTAAATATCACATATGGGGGGGAGGGGGGAGAGCAGCCTGGGTTCTTTTCTTCATATTTCCACACATTAAATCAGGTTTTAAAAATAACTTTCCCTCTTTTGCATAGGCTGAATTCTTGTCCCTGCTCTTAAATCTTAAGTGACACCATTGGAAGCATGTATAAAGGATTAAAAATGGATTTATGTGATTCTGTATGCTTTTTCTCTGCTTGTGATCCCAGTAGCAAGGACTATCTGCATGCATAAAATATTTCCACTTAGGTGAAGTTACACTTTGACAGCCCTCTGTGGAATCTGTATTCCTTTTGAGTACTTCAGTTCCTTCCTTTTAAATCCAGTCAGTCTATTGCTCTAATCTTCCATGAATTGCTGTCACGTCTTACAGACACATGTAGTAAACAATCTGGGTCTTATGGTTTCAGAGAAATATAAGGGTTGTTGATTTATGTAACACAATCACTTTGATAAATATATAATGATATGACTAGAAGCTATTTTTAACTTTGCCCCTGTGTCATCTTCTTAAAAGCATTGCTATATGTAATGCACTGCAAATCAACCCTTTAGAAATTATCAGGTTCTGAGACAGTGGACCCCTGGACGCCAAAGATCAATTAAACCCCATGTGTGAGAAAAGAATTGAAAATGTATTTGTGAAGATTAAAGCCAAGAGGTCTACCACTCTGAGCCTTCTTTGTGTCTCCTAGTGTGGGACTACATGACACCAATACACACAAGCTATGCAATAAATCTCTAAATTTATTGCAAAATAGGAGTGCTAGATTTGTATTTTTGGACTGCATAGCTGCCTTTGAAGTTCTGGGAGATAACAACCAATAACACAAATCTGGGCACCGCTGTTTTCCAATTTCAAGTACCAGTGTACTAGATAACAAATTGGCAACATTTAACATTGGTGTTTTTTTAAAAAAAAATCTACTTTCTTTTCTACGTCTGGAGCGTGCTGCAAAACTGTATCCTGAGCTGGGTGCGTGTGTGGGTGAGAGACATAGCATAATGTTATAAAACAAAATAGTCCCCTTTGCTTATTTGTTACTAGCAGAGGTTGCCCGGCGTAGCCGGGCTGTTTTAAATGGTGTCGGAAAGTTTTTGTTGTTGTTGTTAATGTTTGTAAAGAAGAGGTTAGTCTATAATTAAACATTTTAGTTATACACATTTTTTTTGGCGGCCTGTTGCAAACTGTGATGAGTTTTGTTTGGTGTTTTGGTTTTGTGGATGAAAAAAGAACAAAGGATGATATACTTTTTCCAAAAAAATTATTTAACCCAATAATTTGTTAGTATGTATTTTTTTAATAGTTGTACTGTAGGTAATAATTTTAAAAAATGTGAAAGTACATGTTTTTCCCAATAAATGTTTTTAAACTGTGTATTGATGTTTTTGTTTTTTATTTGAGTAAAAATTCAGCACAGGATTTTTGAATAGTTTTTATTTTATTTTACTGACATCTGTTTTTGATTTGTGTAAAATTATGATTTTGTGTTATTTGTTTTTACTTGTTTTTACTCTTGGGGCCTTTTGTGTGGGGCTGTTGTGTCTTTTTGATTTTTTTTTATTATTGTGGGCAGCAAGTGCTGCTGGTAGGGGTTATATTGTAATGTATTGTGATATATTGTATTTTTTGTGGGATTGTTATGCTGTATTACTGTGTTGTATTCCTATCTTGTAAACCGCACTGAGTCAGTCCTTGGGCTGAGAATTGCGGTATATAAATTTAAAAAATAAATAAATAAAAATAAATATCTTGTATTTTGACTGTTTTTTCTCTTGTGGCCTCTGGGTGGAGCTTCTTTCAGTAAGTAGTCTTTTTCTTTATTCATTTCTTTTCCAGTCATTGTGGACTGAGGTCGTGTGGTGGTGAGTTGGCTGTTTTTCTTTATTTGGGGTGGTGGTGGTGGTTGGATTTTGTGGTGTTTGGCTGGGTGCTGGGTGTGTTTTGAAATTTTGGTTTTTGTTTACTTTGTCTTGTGTGTTGGTGTTATTTCTGTTTGTTTTTGTGTATTTTTGGATGTTTTTGATTGTTTGTTTTTGTGTTTTTTGGTGTCCTACGGGGGGATCCCCTCTCTGCCGACTCCCCTGGCTCTGGAAGGCTTGGGGGGACAGACCCCTTTTGTCCCCCAAAACCTTCCAGACTCATGGGACCCAGGAGAGGGGATCGAATCCAGGCCACCCTCTGATATTAAAAGGGAAATCTCAATTGTGGTTTCCCCTTTAATATCAGGGGAGGCGTTTTATTTATTTTATTTATTTATTTATTTTATTTATAGTCATATTTGTATATGCCGCCCACTCAGGCGGAACCCGACTCAGGGCGGCATTACAATAATTCTAGAAATACATAAAAAACACTATAAAAACCCACAACCCACCCCCTTTAAAAAAAACCCATATCCCGCCCACCCATCCCACCTACTATACAAAAGGAAGAAGAGAAAGTTCTTATAAAAGCCAGCAGGCGGGCACCATAGTCCCATTCGGGCCCCACACCTGCCCTGCCAGCCAGGTCTTCACTCCTTTCCTGTGATCCCCCTCTCCGCTGGCTTCCTTGGGTTTGGGAGGGTTGGGTGGAGAAAAGGGGTCTGTCTCCCCAACCCTTCTGGACCCAGGAGAGCCATCGGAGAGGAGGTCCCCCCCCCAAACTCCGTTTTTAAAGAGAAGTAACCGCTTGGTTTCTTCTCTTTAATATGGTGTGTATGTGGGGGAGGGGAATCCCCTCTCTGCCAGGTCCCCTGGGGTCAGGAGGGTTGGGGAGACAGACCCTTTTTGTCCCCCCAAACCTTCCAGACTCATGGGACCCAGGAGAGGGGATCGAATCCAGGCCACCCTCTGATATTAAAAGGGAAATCTCAATTGTGGTTTCCCCTTTAATATCAGGGGGGGTTGTGATCCCCCTCTCTACTGGCTTCCTTGTGTTTGGGAGGGTTGGGTGGAGAAAAGGGGTCTGTCTCCCCAACCCTTCCGGACCCAGGAGAGCCATCGGAGAGGGAGATTCCCCCCCCAAAAAAACTCTGTTTTTAAAGAGAAGTAACCGCTTGGTTTCTTCTCTTTAATATGGGGCATGTGTGTGTTTGTGGAGGGGAATCCCCTCTCTGCCAGGTCCCCTGGGGTTAGGAGGGTTGGGGAGACAGACTCCTTTTGTCCCCCCAACCCTCCCAACCCCAGGGGAGCCGGTAGAGAGGGGGAGCACAACACCCCCCACACCCAGTGATATTAAAAGGGAAACTCCGATCGGGAGCTTTAGGCGCCATTGGGGAAGGGGGCTTTGGTTCCCGTGGCTTGGCGGACTTGCTCTCCCGATGTTTTTGTTTTATTTTTTGGGCTTCCTCAGCATTCTGCTCACTCATGGCGCACACTCATGGCGCACTCATGGTGCGCAGGACGCTGGGGCTTGTAGTTATGGGTTTGTGCTTTGTGTTTGTGCTGCGTTTTTTTAAAATGGTTTTCTTTTGATTGACCACGGCGCGTTTCCGAATGCTGCACCGTGTGAGAGCCTCTCAGCCTGATTGGCTCTGGTGCGGCGCGGTGCAAGGAATGTTGGGAAGTGAAGTTGTTTCCCTTTTTTTTGCGTTTGTGGGGCTGTTGCCCCACTGCCGGTTTTCTCAATCCTTCGTTGACCTGCGGACCCAGATCGGCCGTGTGCACGAAGGGTGAGTGCAGGCAAGTAGGGCGAGGCATAGCCAGTTCCAACGGTTAACCCTTGGTTTTATAGGTTAAGATGCAGGCCCATCCGTTCCTGGAGCCATCTGTTTGGGCACTGGAAGAAATAGTGGAACAAAAACAGTAGATGCAAATATACAAAAACAAATCCTTTTTTTAAACAAAGCACGAGGCTGAGAAGCAGGAGTGACTTACGCTGATTAGCATGAAGTTGACCCAATTTGGGTAGGGGCACTGGAATCCGTAGGGTGCTTAGAAAAAAATATGTGTACCTTAAACCCAGAACAATGCATAGGGAATTAGTCTGTTCCATAGCACTGGCAATAAAGAAATTGAAACAGTGAAAGATTTTGAATACAGTATCGTTAAATGAACAATCCAAATGGAGACTGCAGCCAAGAATCAGGAGAAGGTTGAGACTTGGAAGGGCAGCAAAGACAAAATTTAAAAGGACCATCAAGTATAAAATGTGTCAATGGAGGCCAAGATCAAGAACATCCATCCTCTTGCATTTCTGAACACTATGTACAGGTATGAAAGCTGGACAGTAAAGAAAGCTGGCAGGATAAAAATGACTTGTTTGCAATATGGTGCAGGAGGAGAGCTTTCTGGATACTCTTTCCTGGCATAGCAGAAAAATGAAAAAGTGGGTTGTACAACAAATCTAGCCTAACTATCTCTGGAGGCAAAAATGAAGAAACTGAGGCTGTCCTAATTTGAGTACATGATGGAAAGACAAAATTCTCTGGAAAAGGCAATAAAGCTGGGAAAGGTGGAAGGCAGCAGGAAAAGAAGAAGACCAAACATGAGATGGGTTGATTCTATAAAGCCTTGAAATCAGAAGAACTGAGCAAAGCTGTTAAGGATAGGACATTTTGGAGACTACTCATTCATAGACCACTGTAAGTCAGACACAATTTGACAGCACATAACAACAACCACAGTAAATTGGCATGGATACTTTTCTTTACAATCCAGTTGTTTAAAGGAGAAAGCAGCGTGAATTCAATTGTTTAAAAGAGAAACTGGAATTATTTCAAGATTATATAATATGTTAACAAAATTCTCAAGATTCTGATCGTACATCAGCACCTAGACAAAGGAGATGAAATTAATATGAGGCTGAACATAAGGCTCAACAAGAGGGTCAATGGGCCTTCTTTGTTTAATTTGTCTTGGAGGGCTGAAATATTTCATTATTTTCAACAGGAGGTTAGTGTGCTCTTTCATCCTTCAGCTTTCCTTCCATTGCTCAGAAGACTAGTGAATACATTGGTAATGTGTGCATGGGTGAGAGTCTTCCAAGATGAAGTGGCCTGCAACCAAAGACTCCTTGTAAAATCACTCTATCTTATTGCAAGATGATTTAAGCATCAAGTGTTGCTGTTTCTAAGAAATAACTTGATCTTACAAATAATTGGTTGGATTTCAAAATTGGATATCCTTCTGTTTATTTGTTTTCCCCCCAAAAGATGCCTGTTTTAGTGGTTTGGTTTGAATATTCTTGTATTTTACTTGCTGAAATCCCATAATTTTATTGCACTTGTGGAAGACAATGTCATAATGTTTGGTCATTCCTAGCTGGTAATCAATTAGTTGCAGCTGGAATGTGGGAGGATGTACATGCCTACTAACATGGTGCCCATTCAAGAGTCCTGGGGGGAATTATTAACTGTCAGATTGGAGGCATTGAAAGTTACACTGGCTGCCTTCAAAATGCTTAATAGAGCAATAGAATTTCAGTCATTGTATTTGCTCCACAGAGAGCAGTGACTTTCCTGCTTCAGACTCATTGTGTTGAACATGTAGGAAGGCAACAACACTTGGACAGAGAGGGTTGGGGATACCATGTTCTTTTTTAGGTATAGGGAACAGATAGGTAATGTATGCATAGGTAAGAGTCTTTCATGATGAAGTAGTCTATGCGAAGACATTTTCTTTACCCTCACACTTAAGCACAGGACATTATAAGACCCCACAGACTCATTTGATTGCAGAACCAATAGGTGTATAATATAGATCATTAAACTTGAAAAGCTGTAAACAGTGCCACCAAGAATAGCTTTGTCTACATAGTGAGGGGCAAGGAAGGGTGAAAAAGTAGCTAGTGTTTAAGATGTCACTAAGGTTATTACATTTCCCTATTTGGATACTTTTTTGGCTCAGCCACTGTAAACCTATTAGGACAAAAACAAGCAAACTCCTGTGTCATTTTTCAGCAGGCTCTTGTTGAAAATAGGCAAGTGTTTGTTGACATGCTGTTGTTGAAAGTAGGTTGGCCTTATTTAGGGGAGGCACAAGAATGGTTAATTTGAATATACAGATTAAATTGTAATCCTAAATACAACAATAATTGTAATTCTACTGCTAAAATGAATAACAAGGAGTTTTCATGGTGTGAGAAAATACCCCTATAATTTACTCAAGAGAGAATAAAGCATCCCCATGATTTTATAGATAAAAAAGGCAAAAAAACAAAAACACCAACAACCCTCCAGGCTGTAAGAATACCTAGGTAGAAATAAAGAAGAATAGTTATGGAATACAAAAAGAATTTAAAATAAGGTTCATTGACATTATGAGGTATGTAAATAATGTAGTGTGTCCATTTCAGAATAAATCATTTTATGACTACCAAAACTTGTGCAAGAATGAGGCGCAGTAGGCCATCTCCCTCATAATACTAAAATTTCGGTTGTCCTCATTAGCCCTTTTGTTTCATAGTCATGAGTTACTTGGAGGCATAATTACCTTTATAGCTAAAAAGATGAATTTTCTCCTGGGAATTAATTGTAGCAATTTAAAATACCACAGTGAGTCGTTAACATCTCTTAACAATCACTGAGAGACTCATGTTGTAAATGTTAGCAAGACTATTCAAAGCATGGCATAAATTCACAATCTAATCATTTAATGCAGCACCGTTTCCAGAGCAATATGCCATTTCTTCTTCCTACAGCTTGTTGCTGCACTCTACAATTTCAGCCCTTCAGAATGGAAAATGGCCAAATACAACATTGATGAACAAGGAAATGATGTGAAAAGGACAGCTCCACGTGATGCGATGATTGTGTTCGCGGTTGGCATATTGATTTGGTGTCAGTATTTTCTACAGGAACCACATACAGTACATATAGAGGACAGGTGTATAATATAGATCATTAAAACCCAGGCTAGTATCTTCTTCAGAGGATAAGAGAAATGCTATAATCTTCCTCCGGCTCAGTTAGATCTTCTGTCACATGGGCTGATCATGCAACAGGTTGTGCAAAGGCTCTTACAATTAGTGCCAGATTGGTCATGCAGTGGAAAGTCTGCTAGAGGTAGGAGAATGCTTATGTGATCACTCTTGCACAGTCACTTTATGCAATAGGATTATTAGGAAATAATTGTTGGAAAATAACATGGTGCTAGGAGAAGACAGTAACAAAAGAGGAAGAGTCAACATGAGATGGATTGACTTAGCAAAGGAAGCTATGACCTGTAATTTTCTAGTCCTGACCAAATGTGGGAATCGTGTGCCCCTTTAGCGGTCATTATAGGGACTGTGGTGGTTTAGTGGTTAAGACGCTGAATTTGATGACTGGAGGGTCAGCAGGTCAGCAGTTCGAGATCCAGCTACTGCACAATGGAGTGAACTCCCATCTTTGTCCCAGCTCCTGCCAACCTGCCAGTTCAAAATCAAGATCAAAAGCAAGAAATTACAAGTTGTTAAATAGATACCACTTCTGTGGGAAGGTAAACAGCATCTCATACACTCTAGGCATGCCTGCCACATGTCCATGAAATGTCTGCCAACACAGACAGCACTGGCTCTTTGGCTATAAACAGAGATGAGCACTGAACCCTAGAGTCAGATATGACTGGGTTTCGAGCAAGGGTGACCTTTATTTTTACCTTAGCGGTCATTATAGGGCAGGGGTGCCCAAACCTTTGGGCCATGGGCCGGTCACGTGGTTCAGCAGGCCGGTCACGTCATTCTGCCCACCTGAAGCAGAAGTAAAACATGCCTTGCAATCTGTTTTGAAACAGGATGAGATAGATTTTAAGTTGCCGTTTTCTCTGCTTAAACCAGGGGTGCTCAAACTATAGCCCACAGGCCATAGTTTGGGCACCCTTGTTATTGGAACTCTATAAAGCAGGAATTACTTGACAGCATATGACAACAAGGCTACATAGAGCATGGAAATGTTCTCTTTTTGGACTACATTGGCCACAATGTGAGCCAGCTTGGTTAGTCAGATCCATGTCCTGGAAGAGAGAACTCTGTTGAATTCCCTTCATAGGGAAACGGTGGTACTACTATAGCTGTGAAACTCTCTCTTGAACTGTCCTGTCCACTCGTGTGGTCCCAGGCACAGAACTACACAATTATCTTTCCTTGTGGAAGTTACAAATCCTGATCACACCCAGCCCTAAACAAGAGAGTGCTTTTTCAACCAATTATTGCTTTTCAGCCCTACTCACCGTCAGAAGATTATGATGACAAATGAGGCAAAAATGGCCAAGTATCATGTACGCTGAAAAGCACTATAGAAACAAGAATAACACTATGAATCATTTAACCATAATACTCTATCTGAAGAAAAATTAGCAGTGTCACAAATTGAGGATAACATTGTTGGGGATTTTTGCCTTGAGCTGTTATGTAGCACAAAGCTGTCGTTCTTTATTGCCGCTACATTCGTTGATCACAATAAATAATATTCCTTGCCACATATCTTCCAAAATAGGTGCCATTGATCACTTAAGAGCAGGGAAGGCTTTTGATTCAGAATGTTCCACAGCCCATACTATTCTTTGGTTTTAGAAAGTTGGTTGCACCTACAATGCCTTATGTACATATAGTGCTGTGTGTTGTGGCTTTACCTCTAAAATGGTAAATCAGTAGAATCTAGTTCCCATGCCTACTATTATTGTTTCAAGGTACAATCAGATTTTATGTGGGCTGAAATGTTTTCCATATAGCCTAGTAGTTAGGAAAAACTATTCAGCCAACTAGCATAAACAGCCTCAGAGCAAGACTCAAAAGTGTTGTTGATATTGTTGTTATGTGCAATGAAGTTGCTTCTAAATTAATGATCTCCAGAAAGCCCTATTTATTTTATTTATACCCCATACATCTAGGAGATTTTCCTACTCTGTTAACAGCCTTGCTCAAGTCTTGAAAACTAAAGGCCATGAGTTTCTTTATCAGGTTGAGCCGTTGCATTTTTTTGTTTTGCTCATGCCCCGTTGACCATCTGCTTTTCCATAGGATTTATTGTGTTTTCTAAGAGGTTTTATCTTCTCACAATATGTTCAAATTATAATACTGTAATCTTAATATAGATTTAGTTAATTAATTTGAAAAACAGTGGTGGAGGAGATCTCTATGGGTACTAGAGACTACCAGTAAGGTAAATAAGTGGACAAGTAAAACTTGAACATTCTCTTGCAATTAAAATGGCTAAAATGGGAATTACTTTATATAAGAATTTTGTTTATACTGGATCTTTCCTCTTCTGACATCAAGGCAACACACAGCACTCTCTTCCTCCTTGTAGAGAAACCAACAAATTAAACTAACGCGAGTCAAAAGTCTTCATTTTTTTTAAAGTGCTTTGTACTTATATATAACTTGAATTTTACCTGCACATGTTGACATTTTTATTTATTTATTTATTTTGCTTTTTTCATGGTTCCTTGACTCCTCTTGTGCTTGTTTTCAATTATCTGAGTTCCAAGTTAGAGAAAATGAAGACAGTTATAATAACATATCCTTGATTTCTACTTAGTAATGTAAACTCCTAATGCAATAATGTTTTTTAAACAAATCTCAACTCAAGCTACTATAAGACAAGATAGATTTGCTTCGCTCTGCTTTTCTATTTTGAGCTCAAAGAAAGCAATTGCAAATGGTTGTTGTTCATTTCTTTAAATTTACAGTGTTGAAAAAAATGTAAGTACGCATTCCCTAGTTTTAAAAATACCATTGTGTGGATTGTTTGCAAAATGTAACCTGCCTCTCTTTGCTCTCTTGTTGGAGTTCTGACTGAAATGGGGAATGCTCTTAGAAGAATGCAAGCGCGGCGCCAAAATGGCCGCTGCGCTCTTTGCGGGCCCCCCCACTGGACGAAGGCATCCGGGTAGTTAGGGGTGTGGCCAGCTCCCTTATAAAAGGGGTGGCCACGAGGCAGCCGAGCTGCCATTTTGCGAAGCGACGGAGCGGAGAAGTTTTTCCTCTTACCTCCGTCGCTTTTGCCTTGACTGGGAAGCCTTTTGGCTGCTAATTTCTTCCTTCGGCTTCCCATAGGTTCGACTGAAATGCCTTCAAAGAAGAAGGCGGCCGCGAGCGCGGCTCGTGCGGTTCGGAGGCGCAATCCGGGTCGGAGGACCGCGGCTGCGCCTCCCCAGCAGCCGCCTTTGCCTGCACCCACCGGGACCGGTGGGATGGGGTCTATTCCCCCCTGGCCGGAGGCTGGGGACCCGAGCAGGGGTCCAGCATGGGCTGCGGCCCGTGGCCCGCAAGCGGTGGACACCGCTCCTGGTGCCCATTCTACTGGGCCTTCCTCTATAGGGGTGCAGCTCACTCCGGGGCCTTCCAGCCTTGGGGGGTGGTGTGGTCCCCTTCCTTGGCAGGTGCCTACATCGGCCCTACCGGGCCTGGGTGTGGGGTCATGGCCATATTCGGGCCCCAGGGTACAAGGACCTGTACCCACGCCCGTAGCAGGTGGGCCGGCTGGCCCTTGGCCCCACGTCAGTGTGGAGGCCTTACTGGCCCGCGTTGCGGCCCTCGAGGCTTCCCTTGCTCGGGCCAGCCATGCTGGGGCTCCCTTTGGGGTTCATTTTGACGCGTCGTCTGCTGGGCAGCGGCAGGCGACGGGACGGGTCGAGCAGCTTGAGGCGCGTGGCGCGACTTCGGCCACTGCCTCGCAGCTCCCCAACCAACAGGCCAGTGCGGGTCAGGCCCCAGCGACGAGCTCTACGGCGGTCGTGAGCTCCGACGCCCCCAGTGGGCCGGAACCCCCGGTGGGGGCGGCCCGCGGGGGTGCAGCATGTGAGTATGCGGTCCAAACTAGTGCACCTACACATGTGGCCACGTTGGGGGGGGCTTTCCAATGGCCTTGGCCTCGCGTGGGTGGTGCGGCGGTACAGCCGCTGACGCCCCACCCGGCGACGTCAACTACCACCCAGGGCCCTGGGGTGGGGAGTGTTTCCTACCCTGTGGGGAATGTTTTGGGGGTGGCTGGGCTAGTCCAAGCCCCTTTCCAGATGCCCGCAGTTTCTGCGGTGCCTGTCTCGGCCTTGCCGACAGCGGGCTATTCCTTGCCACTGGGTGACCACTTGGCACAGGCCCCAAAGAGAAAATATGGCGGGGGGAGTATGTAGATATCTTCTCACTCCTAAACAGGGAGCCCACCAAGGAAGAGAGGGAGGGGCAGGATGAGAAGGATAAGGAACAGGCACGTCGTCGCAAGCCACCACGAACGTGGGCCAACTGGCTGCCGGCTTACCTCAACTACATGGCGGTGTACCTGAGGGCCCGGCCGGATTTGGCAATTCCGATGGTCCAGTATTTGGACAACATCTATCGGGTGATGGTTGACTTTCCGGGCCCGTCGTGGTTGGCTTATGACGAGGAATTCCGTATGCGAATTCCCCTGCACCCTGAGATGAGGTGGGATGAGCCATGCCAGAGGCTTTGGCTTCTGTACATGACGCCCACGCACCCCGCGCCAGGGGAAAGATACCATTGTGGACATGCGGTCCAGCGAGTGGCTCCAGCACAGGTTCCCCGCCAGGTGGCGGGGCAGGGGGTTCCAGCCCGCCTGCTGTGCTGGACTTTCTCGTCTAATGGTTCCTGCAATAAGAAGAATTGCAAGCACAGACATGAGTGTCCCACCTGTGCGGGCCCCCATGCAGCCTCTGCCTGTCCCAGGCCTGGAGGGACGCGGGGCAGAGGGAGGGGCGGACAGTGGGCTGGCAAGACTGCCGCAGATGGAGCTGGTTCACCGAAAGGCTCCCTCCCCAATTAATGTGGACATGTTGGAGCGTTGGCTCGCATTGTACCCGAAGGGGGACGATGCGGATTATCTCCTTCGGGGCTTTAGGCAGGGGTTCCGTATTCCTTTCATGGGTGATAGGTCCCCTCAGGATGCCCCCAACCTTTTGTCCCTTAGGGGGAGGGAGGAGGTGGCTGCCGCTAGCATTAATAAGGAGGTCATTGCGGGCAGGGTCGCCGGCCCTTTCCCTGCACCCCCGTTCACTAACCTTAAGGTATCGCCCCTGGGCTTGGTTCCCAAGAAGTCTCCAGGCGAGTTTCGCCTTATCCATCACTTGTCCTACCCAGCCGGCCGATCGGTCAATGATGCTATCCCTGATGACCTTTGCTCAGTCAGGTATACATCTTTTGACCACGCGCTGCGCATGGTGCGCTCATGTGGCCCGGGGGGGGCTGCTGGCTAAGTGCGACATTAAGTCGGCTTTTCGCCTCTTGCCAGTGCACCCGGGCGACTTTGAATTGCTGGGTTTCAAATTTCGGGACGAATATTACTTTGATAAGGCCATGCCTTTTGGCTGTTCCATATCATGCTCGGCTTTCAAGCGTTTCAGTACCTTCCTAGAGTGGGCTTTCGTCCACAGGTCAGGGTCCCGGTCTGTAGCCCATTACCTGGATGACTTTTTATTCGGGGGTGAACGGGGCTGGGACACGTGTACACATCTCCTCAACACATTTCAGACGCTAATGAAGGAACTTGGTGTCCCTTTAGCGCCCGAAAAGACCGAGGGCCCATCTACCCAGCTAGTCTTCCTGGGGGTGGAGATTGACACAATAGTGCAGGCGTCTAGGTTACCACGGGATAAGGTGTCAAGGATAGTGGCCCTTATCTCGGACTTGTTGGCCAAGCGCAAGGCATCACTGAGAGAACTGCAGGTGCTACATGGTCACCTTAATTTCGCCTGCAGGGTGGTCGCACCGGGCAGGGCTTTTGCCCGGCGCTTGTGCGACGCTATGGCAGGATTATCCAGGCCTCATCATAGGGTTCGGCTTACCCGGGGTATCAGGGCAGACATGCTTGTCTGGTTACAGTTCCTGAGGGAGTTCAATGGGGTCTCATTTTGGGGGCATGACCTCCTGGCTTCCCCTCAATTTCAGATTCAGTCTGATGCCTCGGGATCCCTCGGTTATGGGATGTACTTCAATGGGAAGTAGGCCTATGGTGGGTGGCCACCGGCCTGGGCAGGCACGGGTCGCCTGCGTGATCTCACATATCTGGAGTTTTTCCCTATCCTGGGTGCTTTGATGCTATGGGGCCAGGAGTGGTCCAACTCGGTCGTGCATTTCTGGTGTGACAATGCGGCTGTGGTCCACATTGTCAATGCACAGACTTCTAAATCGCCCAGGGTTATGGACCTAGTGCGCCAATTTGTGTTGCGCAGCCTGCGCCTCAATGTACTGTTCAGGGCCAGGCATGTCCCAGGGGTTAATAATGATATTGCTGACGCTTTGTCCCGCCTACAGATCTCCCGGTTCCGTGCCTTGGCCCCGGATGCGGAGGAATTTCCCTCGCCACTCCCGGAGGAGATATGGACCATTGGCAAGGAGAGGTGAACCGGGCGATTGGCCTGTCGCTAGCGCCACGCACCCATAAGGCGTATCACCACGCAATTAATTCTTTCAGGGCATTCTGTACCCAATCTCAACTGCCAGGAACCTGGCCGATCCCGGTAACCCATGTTCTGCGGTTCATGGTTTACCTGCATTCTCAGGGCCTTGCACCTCGCACCATAGCATCTAAGCTGTCAGCGTTGGCTTTTATGGCCAAGGTGGGGGGTCATGTGGACAGTACCTCTGACTTCCGTGTGAGACATGTTTTGGAGGGGTGGGTGCGCGAGTGCGGGCGTTGCCCGGACGACCGCCACCCGATTTCCCCAGGGGTCCTTACCCAGTTGGCCCGGGGCTGGCCTTGCCTCTGTTTTGATGCATATGAGGCAGCCCTGTTCCATGCAGCCACAACGGTGGCATTTTTTGGAGCGCTCCGCATCAGCGAGCTTGTGATGCTGTCTAAGGCGGATGCAAGTCGCAGGGCACTGGAACTCGAGGATGTCTGTGTTGCCAAAGACTGGGCTCAGTTGAGGATACGCTCCTCTAAGACCGATCAGCATGGCATAGGCAGTGGTGTGCGACTGCTACGGTGTTCTTTGGCAGACATCTGTCCGGTTGGTGCCCTGCAGGAATTCCTGGCACTGCGTGGCACGCACCATGGCCCGTTTTTCTGTCACCAAGATGGGTCTCCCCTTACTAAATTTCAATTTTGGAAGGTGACGGGCAAAGCGCTGGCCAGTGTGGGCCTCCCAGGCGCCCGCTATGGCACCCATTCATTCCGTATAGGGGCGGCCTCAACCGCAGCTGCTTTTGGGTACTCCGGGGCTGACATATGTAGCATGGGACGGTGGGGTTCGCAATGTTTTCAGTTTTATGTGCGCCCACTCCCGCCGTGAGTACCAACCCGATCACCTTACCTACTTTTCCTCATTTTTGTTTACAGACCCGGGGTGTCGTATTACACCGGTGACAGTATGGCTGGTGGGCCATAGCTACGTGCACAGGGCAGCGCGTTACGCTGCAGCGACAGAGTGGGGACCCCGACTGGGACTGGGTGCATACGCAAGTCTCACATGGCATGGTAAGCCTGGGATGTTATGGCGGGAGCTGCTGCCTTTCCTTTTTTCAGGCCAGAATGCTGACCCGCCTGACATTCTGATCATACACTTGGGGGGCAATGATTTGGGCCAGGTCACCGGCTTGTCGCTGAAGCATGCGATTTGCGAGGACCTCGCCTACCTGCATTACGTCTGGCCCGCCACAACCCTTGTTTGGTCGGACATGGTCCCGCGCCATTCCTACAGAGGGGGCGTTGACCTCCTGGCCCTTGACCGTGCTAGACGCATGGTGAATAGGGCAGTGGCACGTTTCCTTGTCGACAGGGCTTGGGGGAGGGTCAGTCGTCACCCCGCTATTAGCCTACAAAGTTATGACTTGTATGCAGGGGATGGGGTCCATCTGTCGCGAGGAGGTATGGACCTCCTGTTGGGTGATTGGCGAGCAGGCCTGTTGACCGAGCTGACGGTCTGGGGGGGGGCGTCGAGCCTTCTTTGAAGCCCCTCCGTGTGGCGGGTAGCACTGGTAAGGTAAACATTATGACCCACAGGTATCCGGCAAGTTCGCAATTGACTGGACAACACTAGACAGGCATAAGTTGGTTAAACGTTGTCCGGTCAACGACGAACTAGGCGACGGGGTGATGGCTATAGCTAGACAGCATGCATCACCACGTGATTTTACGGATACGCGTCAGAGGGTGGGGTCATTAGTTAGATATTGACTACGGTCAACAATTTGTTTGTGGTCAACAAACAAATTGATACAAATGGATACATTGTAGCAATTGCCGTTGGCAATTTTGGGTGGTACCTTACCAGTGTTACTTCGGCCTGCTTGCCTTAAGAATTATGATTGGTCAATTACCAATAGAAATTTATAATTCGGACTAGGGCATGAATCAATAAATGTGGCCCAATGCCGTTATCCACTTTTATCAGTGTCTGAGTCCTTTATTGGGGGGTGCGCCTGCAATGCAAGCGCGGCGCCAAAATGGCCGCCACGCTCTTTGCAGGCCCCCCCCACTGGACGAAGGCATCCGGGTAGTTAGGGGCGTGGCCAGCTCCCTTATAAAAGGGGTGGCCACGAGGCAGCCGAGCTGCCATTTTGCGAAGCGACGGAGCGGAGAAGTTTTTCCCCTCCACCCCCTCCCTAGTTAACAGTGTGATGTTTTGGTCGCTTCGGGGCCGGGTGGGAATTTTTGGCTGGGACCCATATTGGCTTCCGGGTCCTGGTTTTTTCGCCCATCCCACACTGTTGCTATGGTTTGACATAGGGCTTTTGTCTGTTGCTGCTGTTGACTTTGGTCACATGGGCGGGTAGCACTGGTAAGGTAAACATTATGACCCACAGGTATCCGGCAGGTTCGCAATTGACTGGACAACACTAGACAGGCATAAGTTGGTTAAACGTTGTCCGGTCAACGACGAACTAGGCGACGGGGTGATGGCTATAGCTAGACAGCATGCATCACCACGTGATTTTACGGATACGCGTCAGAGGGTGGGGTCATTAGTTAGATATTGACTACGGTCAACAATTTGTTTGTGGTCAACAAACAAATTGATACAAATGGATACATTGTAGCAATTGCCGTTGGCAATTTTGGGTGGTACCTTACCAGTGTTACTTCGGCCTGCTTGCCTTAAGAATTATGATTGGTCAATTACCAATAGAAATTTATAATTCGGACTAGGGCATGAATCAATAAATGTGGCCCAATGCCGTTATCCACTTTTATCAGTGTCTGAGTCCTTTATTGGGGGGTGCGCCTGCAAAACCCTATTTGCATGTTTACGGTGGGAAGGTAAACAGTGTTCCGTGCACTCTGGTGTCTAGTCATGCCTGCTATATGACCACAGAAACGTCTGCAGAAGCAGACAGCGCTGGCTCTTCAGCTTTGAAACAGAGATGAGCACTGAACCCTAGAGTCAGATATGACTGACTTTCGAGCAAGGGAAACGTTTGCCTTTACCTTTAGTTTGCTGAGTGATGCTGTGTCTAATTAACCCACCAGCACCCGAGGAGGTAACCTTGTGACTCAGCTATAACTCAGGCTACTATCTTTCCTTTCCTCTTTCCTTTACCTTCACTTTTGACTTCCTGCTAATTTTAATTTTTATTGTGTACCAGAAAATATGAACTGGTGCAAATGTCAGTTTCATTGTCAAACTAGATGCAGCAGCAGCCACCCATTCAGCTGGGATGTGAATGAGCCTTCGGCTCCCTCCCGTGGCTCTGCAGGTCACGGGAGGTGGGAGGAAAGCACAGCTGTCTTCCATCACGGCTTGGGCCGTGAAAAGCTGTGCCACCACCCTGGATGCCAGCGCCTTCGGCTCCCTCCTGTGGCTCTGCCGGTCACGGGAGGTGGGAGCGAAGCACAGCTGTCTTCCATCATGGCCGGGGCCATGAAAAGCCGCCCCGCTGCCCTGGACGCCAGCGCCTTCGGCTCCTTCACGTGGCTCTGCCGGCCATGGGAGGTGGGAGCGAAGCACAGCTGTATCATCATCATCATCATCATCATCATCATCATCATCATCATCATCATCATCATCATCATCATTATTATTATTATTATTATTATTATTATTATTATTATTATTATTATTATTATTATTATTATTATTAAACAAGCAATAGCAGGTCATCCATTCCCTCCATCTGGATCAAGAGAGTCAATGGTCCTGATGCAGATCAGGGACTTCAATCCTATGAATGGTTTCCCTTTTCCAGGCTCTTTGTTTTACTTGTAGAGAAGATCTTTTCCAAATACCTAGAGAACATAAGGCCGTGATAGTGAACCTTGTATTCCAGATGTTCTTGGATTTCAATTCACAGAAGCCCAAGCACCCTGTGAATCTACACGAATGGGTTTACTGCAATTCATCCGGCCCGCATTGCCCTCATTGCTCCCGGAAGCGGAAGTAAAACATCTATCTATCTATCTATCTATCTATCTATCTATCTATCTATCTATCTATCTATCTGTCTGTCTGTCTGTCTGTCTGTCTGTCTGTCTGTCTGTCTGTCTGTCTGTCTATCTATCTACTTACTTACTTACTTACTTACTTACTTACTTACTTACTTACTTACTTACTTACTTACTTACTTACTTACTTGCTTACTTACTTGCTTACTTACTTACTTACTTACTTACTTACTTACTTACTTACATGCCATCCTTATGGTCTATAGGCCACTAATTTTCTTGCAGTTAGTTACAATGTTTTGACTACAAAACCCAGTTCAAGGACTTTGCATGTGAGTTTCTGCCATCTTGCCCTATGTATTCATGCAGAAATGCAGTCTAACTTGAGATGAAGGCACACAGCCTAGGTGTACAAGATAAAAATCAAGTCAAGGTTTTTCCTGTTCCAGTGGCCCCAACTGGCTCATAAGCAAACACCACTGTGCCCTAGGGTCTTTTGAGTCTTTTATTTTCCCATATATAAACAGAACAAATTCGACTGAATAAGTGTCAGGACAATCTAGATATAATCATTCAATGATAAGTACAGTTGTATATAATGATAATGTGTAACTGATTATATTTTGGAGGGGAAATGGTAAATAATATGCATTTTATGACAATGTGATGCAGAAGTAATTTCTGCATGATGCAATTGGACTTACTGTATTTAAAAGTAAGGATCCATAGACTTGCAGGTCCATTTACTCAATAAGGCTCTTATTTGACTTTATATACTGGCTAGTGCTGCAAGGGCAGTTGTATTCATTCAGGAATCACTGAATTAAGAATCACAAAGTGACAGAAGTGTATCATCACTGGTAAAGTTTTTATAAAGAACTAGCATTTTTTGCCCGGCAATGCCGGGCAGCTTTATTTTTGTATGTTGGTGGTTGGGGTGGTTTTGGGGGGTACACACACACACACACACACACAACCACTCACACATGCACGTGGAGGGGAAGGGGGCTCCCTTCCTCTGTCAGGCAAGAAGGCCCGAACGGGGCACCGGCTTTGGCCATCACCTGGCGGGGAAGGTGCGCACTTTCTCTGTCTCTCTCTCTTCCCCCTCTCTCTTCCACCCCCTCTCCTCCCTCTCTCTTTCTCGCATGCACTTTCCCTGTCTCTGTCTCTTTTATCCCCTTCTTTCTCTCTTTCCCCCCACTTTCTCTCTCTCTTCCCCCTCCTCCTCTCTCTCTCTCCCACTCTCTCATGCTTTCCCCATCTCTCTCTCCCCCTCTCTATCTCTCTCTCTTCCACCATTCCTCTCTCTCTCTTCCCCCCTCTCTCTTCCCTTCCCTTTCTCTTTCTCTCCCCCTCCCCGGCGGGGAAGGTGCCTGGAGCACTCCTCTCCCAAGGCCGGTGCCGGCCTTTGTCACTGGAGCCACGGGGAGATGAGGTGCTCCTCTTCCTTCCTGCAACTCCGCCGAAGCTGCTGCAAGGCCAGCTCTGGCCTCCCTTGCCAGGGCTGCAGGAAGATGAGGCAGAGGACACTGGTCCTTGTAGTGGGTTTTTTTTTGTTGTTGTTCATCTTCATGGGGCGGTTGTCCCACTCTCAACAACCGGACCCTTGCAGCGATGCTCGCAGGGTCTAAAGGTAAGTGTGGGCAGCTCGGTATGGGATGGTTGGGCTGGGTGTGGACGTGCATGCCAAACACGTTCCACGCAAGGCACTTCTTATAGGTTAAGATAAAGTTTGCAAGTTTGTGGAAGCGAT